>JAEOAD010000004.1:15025000-16437500 GCA_036365145.1 Orientallactaga sibirica | reverse complement strand
CAATCTGGACTACAAAGACCCTGTTTCAAAAAAGCAAACAAAGCCGGACATGGTGGTGCACACCTTTAATCCCAGCACTCAGTAGGCAAAGGTAGGAGGATCACTGTGAGTTTGAGGCCACCCTGAGACTACATAGTGAATTCTAGATCAGCCTGGACTAGAGTGAAAAAATAAAGTATCATCCATTTCTACCTATAACAGATGCATGAATAGTAAATGAAAATGCCACCTTCATGGAGGAAAAGTCAAAGAGAGAAAAATAATGAAACTGGGGCCAGGCATGGTGGCACATGCCTTTAATCCCAGCACTCGGGAGACAAAGGTAGGAGGATTGCCATGAGTTCGAGGCCACCCTGCGAATATATAGTGAATTCCAGGTCAGCCTGGGCTAGAGTGAGACCCTACCTCAAAAAAAATAAATAAAAAATGAAACTCACCTGTCCAATAACTTTTAGTTTAATGTATTCTCCTTCCTTCTTATCACCCAAGTCTTCAGTTGAAGGTTTTGCCTCCTGAAAGAAATTTCAAGATTAAAAGTTCCTAAATGCAGGCTGGAGAGATGGCTTAGCAGTTAAGACACTTGCCCGGGAAGCCTAAGTACCCAGGTTCGATTCTCCAGGACCCACATAAGCCAGATGCACAAGGGGCACATTTTGTTTGCAGTGGCTAGAGGCCTTGGTGTGCTCATTCTCTCTCTCTCTCTCTTTTCTATCTCTCTGCTTGCAAATAAATAAAATTTAAAAGTTCCTAAATGTTATGTCACTTATGAGTACCCGTTACTTCCCCCAAGGGTGCAGAGATGGAGCATTTATTTCTCCACCAGTCAATTCTCTGAATCCCTGTTCACTAGAAATCAGTTGGCATCTCTTTTTATCATGATATCCCATAAAAAGGGTCTAAACTTTACCATCTATCAAAGTTCCCTGAAATGCCAGGCATGGTGGCGCATGCCTTTAATCCCAGCACTCGGGAGGCAGAGGTAGGAGGATCGCCGAGAGTTCGAGGCCACCCTGAGACTACATAGTTAATTCCAGGTCAGTCTGGACCAGAGTGAGACCCTACCTTGCAAAACCAAAAAAAAAAAAAAAAAAGTCCCCTGAAAGACTTGTTAGGATAAACTGCTGAGCCCCCACTCTCAGAATTACATTCAGCAGGAATGGATAGGTCTGGAGAATTCCTCTCTAATAAGTTCCAGGTGACACTAATGCTGCTGGTTAGAGTAGCAACTTGGAACTACCCCATCTACAATCAAATCCTCTTAGTGGGAAGGAGTTCATCCTTTCATCCCCCTTGCTTTTGTTTTTTTTTGGTTTCTTTCCAGGTAGGGTTTCACTCTAGCCCAGGCTGATCTGGAGTTCACTATGCAGTCTCAGGCTGGCCTAGAACTCAATCCTCCTACCTCTGCCTCCCTAGTGCTAGGACTAACAGAGCCTCTTACTGATCCCAGAGCTTGCCATTATTTTTTGTGAGGTCCAGGTGGGTCTCTGCTCCCCTATGGGACTGGGGTTACATGGACTTGTGGCCACAACCAGCTGTTTATATGGGTCCTTGGGCTCAAACTCAGCATTCTCTTGGGCCTCCTCAGGAACTCATGCTTGCACAGGCAGTGCTCTTAACCACTAAGCAACCTCTCCAGCTCCTTTAATTCTTAGCAAAACATTCAGAATCCAAAATAATCTCAGGGCATTTATCCCAGTTACAAATTAATATACTAAGATATATAAATTAGCACTACCACAAGCCCAAACAAAGGCTGTTTAGAAAGGAAATCAAATAGCAAAATACTGGTGCAATATACTCAAGTTTTAAAAAGTCAGTTTTAGCCGGGCGTGGTGGCGCACGCCTTTAATCCCAGCACTCTGGAGGCAGAGGTAGGAGGATCGCCGTGAGTTCAAGGCCACCCTGAGACTACATAGTTAATTCCAGGTCAGCCTGGGCTAGAGTGAGACCCTACCTCAAAAACAAACAAACAAACAAACAAACAAACAAACAAAAAAGTCAGTTTTGGGATGGAAGAGATGGCTCAGTAGTTAAGGCACTTGCCTGCAAGGCCTAAGGACATGGGTTTGATTCCTCAGTATCCACAAAAAGCCAGATGCAGAGCTGGAGAGATGGCTTAGCAGTTAAGCACTTGCCTATGAAGCCTAAGGACCCTGGTTTGAGGCCCAATTCCCCAGTACCCATGTAAGCCAGATGTACAAGGTGGTGCATGCATCTAGAGTTCGTTTGCAGGGGCTGGAGGCCCTGGTGCACCCATATTCTCTCTCTCATTCTGTCACTCACAAATGAATAAATTAAATAAATAAATAAATAAATAACTTAGGCTGGAGAGATGGCTTAGCGGTTAAGGCATTTGCCTGTGAAGCCAAAGGACCTAGGTTCGATTCCCCAGAACCCACGTAAACCAGATGCACAAGGGGCACATGCATCTGGAGTTCGTTTGCAGTGGCTACAGGCCCTGGTGTGCCCATTCTCTCTCTGCCTCCTCTGCTTGTAAATAAATAAATAAAGTCGTTATAAAAAAAAGGGGGGGGGCTGGAGAGATGGGTTAGCGGTTAAACGCTTGCCTATGAAGCCTAAGGACCCCGGTTCGAGGCTCAATTCTCCAGGACCCATGTAAGCCAGATGCACAAGGGGGTGCATGCATCTGAGTTCGTTTGCAGTGCTTAGAGGCCCTGGTGCACCAATTCTCTCTCTCTCTCTCTACCTGCCTATTTCTGTATCTCTCTCTCTCTCAAATAAATAAATAATAAAATATTAAAAAAAAAAAAGAATAAAGGCTGGAGAGATGGCTTAGCGGTTAAGGCACCTGCCTCCTAAGCCTTAAGAACGCTGGTTCCAATCTCCAGTGGTTCCAATCTCCAGGTCCCACGTTTAGCCAGATGCAAAGGGGCACAATGCCACACTTGACCACAAGGGGACGAATGCATCTGGATTTCATTCACAGCAGCTGAGAGGCTGCTGGCATGCCCATCTCTATCTGTCTTCCTCTCTCCCCCTTTCTCTGTCTCTCTCTCTGTCTCTCCCCCCCCAAAAAAAAAGAAAAAAAAAGTGCTGCCAGGCATGGTGGCACACACCTTTAATCCCAGCACAAGAGAGGCAGAGGTAGGAGGATCACCATGAGTTTGAGTATATCCTGAAATTACACAGTGAATTCCAGGTTAGCCTGAGCCAGAGTGAGACCCTACCTTGAAAAAAAAATTAATAAATAAGCCTGCTAACTTAGGCTAGAGAAATGGCTTAGGGGTTAAGGCCCTTGCCTGCGAAGCCAAAGGACCCAGGTTTGATTTCCCAGGACCAATGTGAACCAAATGCACAAGGTGACACATGCACCCAGAGTTCGTTTGCCATCGCTAGAGGCCTTGGCATGCCATTCTCTTCCTCTCTCTCTCTCTCTCTCTCTCTCTCCATCTCTCTTCTGTTTCTCTCTGCTACAAATCCATAGTTTAAAAAAAACTTAAAAACTCAGAATTACAATAAAGTAATTTCTTTCATAGTCAATGGATTTTCTACAGTTTTTTTTTTAAATATATTTTATTTTGTTTATTTATTTATTTGAGAGAGAGGGAGATACAGAAATAGGCAGGTAGAGAGAGAGAGAGAATGGGTGCGCCAGGGCCTCCAGCCACTGCAAACGAACTCCAGATGCGTGCACCCCCTTATGCATCTGGCTGACGTGGGTCCTGGAGAATCGAGCCTCGAACCGGGGTCCTTAGGCTCCACAGACAAGCGTTTAACCGCTAAGCCATCTCTCCAGCCCAGATTTTCTACAGTTTTAAAATTACTTGAGGGCTGAAGAGATGGTTTGGTGGTTAAGGCATTTGCCTGCAAAGCCTAAGGACCCACGTTCGACTCTCCAGATCCCACTTAAGCCAGGTGCACAAAGGTGAGGCAAGCACAAGGTCACACATGCCCACTAGGTAGTGCAAGCATCTGGAGTTCAATTACAATGGCTGGTGCCCTGGCGTGCCAATATTCTCTCTCTCTCTCTCAAATTAAAAAAAAAAAAAAATCTCTGGCTGTCTGATCACTTGGGAACTTCCAGCTGTGGGTGAGATTTTCCCTCACTGGGTTAGCCCAGGCCCAGCCAGGATCGTCCCCTAGCCTTTACTTTCCACATGGGTTCTTTATCTCCTCCAGCTCCCCACATGGTAGGAGCTCCTTGAACTTTCTTTTTTCTTTCCACGCTTTTTTCCCCAGATCCCTGTTTGGTCACATGGACTCTTGAGCTACACGTGGCCCACATGGGTTTTTGGGCTTCATGTGGTATACTTTTCTTCTCCCCACTTTGTCTCCCCTCACCTCTCTGCCTTCCCTTTTCCATAGTCCTCTGTAAAATCTGAATAAAATGTGGTATTTTATTTTATTTTAGTCTTGGTTTTTCGAGGTAGGGTCTCACTCTAGCTCAGGCTGACCTGGAAATCGCTATGTAGTCTCAGGGTGGCCTCGAACTCATGGTGATCCTCCTACCTCTACCTCCTGAGTGCTGGGATTAAAGGTGTGTGCCACCATGCCTGGCTTGTTTTGTTTTTGTTTTGTCTTTTGGTTTTTGAGGAAGGGTCTCACTAAGCCCAGGCTAACCTGGAATTCACTATGTAGACTCAGGGTGACCTCAAACTCATGGTGATCCTACTACCTCGGCCTCCAGAGTGCTGGGATTAAAGGTGTGCACTACCACACTCAGCCCCTGGAACAAACTTCTTTGTATGTAAGAGAGGCTAAAGAGATGGCTTAATGGTTAAGGCACTTGCCTGTGAAGCCTAAGGACCCAGGTTTGCTTCTCCAGGTCCCACGTAAGCCAGACACACAAGGTGGCCCATGCATCTAGAGTTCATTTGGAGTAGCTATAAGCCCTGGAGCATGTCCATTCTCTCTTTCTCTCCATCTCTAATAAATAAATAAATTTTTTTTTACAAAAAGTATTACCAGGGCTGGAGAGATGGCTTAACAGTTAAGGCGTATGCCTGCAAAGCCAAAGGATCCCGGTTCAATTCTCCAGGACCCACAAAAGCCAGATGCCCATGCATCTGGAGTTCGTTTGCAGTGGCTGGAAGCCCACGCCCATTCTCTCTCCCCCTCAAATAAATAAATAAATAAATAAATAAATAAATAAATAACATATGTGTGTGTGTGTGTGTGTATTTGTTTTGTTTTGTTTTGTTTTGTTTGTTTGGTTTTTGGTTTTTCAAGGTAGGGTCTTGCTCTAGCTCAGACTGACCTGGAATTCACTCTGTAGTCTCAGGGTGGCCTCGAACTCACGGTGATCCTCCTACCTCTGCCTCCTGAGTGCTGGGATTAAAGGCGTGCGTCACCACGCCCGGCTCAAAATATATTTTTTTAAAAAAAGTATTACCAAAAAAAAAAAAAAAAATTGGAGATATGGCAGAAACTCTTTAATTACCTATCTAATTTTCCTCTCAAAGAAAACCTTCCTCCAAGGAAAAGCTCAAAATTACCCAGATTTTAAAATATATATATATTTCCCAGCTTTTTGTTGTGGTCATGTAACATAATGCTGACCAATGAGATGTAAGGTAACATCTTCTCCCCTTTGCTCAAAGTAGCTTTTTGCATCTACAAGTACCCAAGCATGAGTGCAAGATACCTATTAAGGATGGAGAAGAAAGAAAGACAGAAGGCACTGTGGAGCTTACTCATCAGTTCTGGACTAATTACATCTAGACATCTTGTTTGAGGAGAAAAATTATGCAACATAGTTGTTCAAGCTACAATGTGTCAGGCTTTCTGTTACACAGTACAAACAGTTCTGAGGTAGAAAGTGCTATACATAAGTATTGTTTACCTCAGGCTTAAAACAAGCCCTAAAAAATAAAATCACTTAAAAAAGCATGTCCATGGGCTGGAGAGATGGCTTAATGGTTAAGGCATTTCCAGTGGCTGAAGGCTCTAGCAAGCCCATTCCCTCTCTCTCCCTGACTTTCAAATAAATAAAATATTTTTTTAAAAAAAGCTGGGCATGGTGGTATACGCCTTTAATCCCAGCACTTGGGAGGCAGAGGTAGGAGGATCGCCATGAGTTCAAGGCCACCCTGAGACTACCAAAGTGAATTCCAGGTCAGTCTGGGCTAGAGCAAGACCCTCCCTTGAAAAACCAAAAAGCATGTCCTAGGCTGGCAGAGTGGTTCATACATGTAATCTTAACACAGAGGCTGAAGCTGAGGCAGGAAGATTACCACAGGTTCAAGGCCAGCCTGGTGAAATGAGTTCCAGATCAGCCTGGGCTACAGAGTGAAGACCTGTACAAAAAATAAACTACCCCGAGGTGGCACATACCTTTAATCCCAGCACTCAGGAGGCAGAGGTAGGAGGATCACCATGAGTTCAAGGCCAACCTGAGACTACATAGTGAATTCCAGGTCAGCCTGGACTAGAGAGAAACTCTACCTCGAAAAACCAAAACAAACAAACAAAAAAAGAACCACCTCGCCTCAACCCTAGAGACTGATGATGAACACCAAGGACCACACTGATGAGGGCCCACAGGGAAATGGAGACAGGTGTGAAGCATTACAAGACTATAACCTATGTAAAAAATATATATTTATATAAATTGAATATAATAAGTATAATAAACAACAAAAAAGCAGAGAGAAAGCCGGGTGTGAGGGCGCACACCTTTAATCCCAGCACATGGCAGGCAAAGGTGGTAGGATTGCCAAGAGTTCTAGGCCACGCTGAGACTACATAGTGAATTTCAAGTCAGCCTGAGTTAGAGTGAGACCCTACCTAGAAAAAAAAAAAAGAGAGAGAGAGAGAGAGAGAGAGAAGTAGGGTTGGTGAGTTCAGAGGTTAAATATGCTTGCTAGCAAAGCCTGATGGCCCAGGTTCAATTCCCCAGTATCTACATAAAGCCAAATGTACACTGCAGCACAAGCACCATGAGTTCATATGCAGCGACCCATACTCACTGTGTCTGTCTGCCTCAAATAAATAAAAAATATTTTGGGGGCGGGAGAGATGCCCATGAAGCCAAAGGACCCAGGTTTGAATCCCCAGAACCCATGTAAACCAGATGCACAAGGTGGTCCATGCATTTGGAATTCATTTGCAGTGGATAGAGGTCCTGGCGTGCCCATTTTCTCTCATTTTGCCTTTTTTTATCCTCTCTCCCTCCTCTCTCTCAAATACATGAATAACATATTTTTTTAAGAGACAGAGAGAGAAATGGGCATGCCAGCGGTTTCTCAGCTGCTGTGAATGAACTCCAGACACATGTGCAAGTGTAGCACTGTGCCCTTGCATCACTTTTTTTTTTTTCCTTTTGTTTTTCGAGGTAGGGTCTCACTCTAGCCCGGGCTGACCTGGAATTCACTATGTAGTCTCAGGGTGGCCTCGAACTCATGGCAATCCTCCCACCTCTGCCTCCCGAGTGCTGGGATTAAAGGCATGCGCCACCACGCCCGGCTCTTGCATCACTTTTTGCATCTGGCTAAACATGGGACCTGGAGATTGGAACCAGTGTTGTTAGTCTTGGCAGGCAGGTGCCTTAACCACTAAGCCCTCTCTCCAGCCCAACATATATTTTAAAATAGGTCTTAGGGCTGGACAGAGGACTTTGCAGTTAAGGCGTTTGCCTGCAAAGCCAAAGGATCCTAGTTTGATTCTCCAGGACCCACATAAACCAGATGCACAAAGAGGCAAATGCATATGGAGTTCGTTTGCAGTGGCAGAAGACCCTAGTGCATCCATTCTCTCTCCCTGTCTCTACCTCTTTCTCAAATTAATTAATTAAAAATTAAAATAAAATAGCTCTTAGGAAAGGTGGAGGGAAAGCTAATCAAAATCAAAAAGGATAAGCTGGGTGAGGTGGCACATGCCTTTATTCTCAGCACTCTGGAGGCAGAGGTAGGAGGATTGCCATGAGTGAGTTCAAGGCCACACCGAGGCTACACTGTGAATTCCAGGTCAACCTGAGCTAGAGTGAGACCCTACCTCGAGGAAAGAGAAAAAGAAAAAGAAAAGAAAAAAATCTAAGAGTATATAAATAAATAAATTATATGGAAGCCTACTTTTTTGGACAATGGAACACTCAGAAACCATAGATTGTTGCCAGGGAAGAATACCTTCAAGTGAGTTGTTGGCCAGGGAGGTCACTGAAACCCCCCAAAACATTACACCCATTGCTGAGGATCTTGGCTTCCCACCAGGAATAGATGGTAAGACCCAAATGCTGAAGACTCCACATACTTGGGCTGCAAAGCCACTGAGAAATCCTACTGGAATGGAGCTGAAAACCTCCTCCATGTGGACCAGCAGGACAGAAAGCTGGAAAAAGCTATGCTGCACGCAGTTTAATGGGAGAGAGAAAAATCACCAGTGGTGATACTCAAGAGTGAACTCTGCAAGACTTACATTTGGCCAGCCAGGCCAAATGACCCAATGGGTGCAATAGTGGCATGTCTGTTATGGAGGAAACCAACCGCTCTCTAACTGGACTGGATACCTGCTCCATGGGAGGGAATATATCCCGGATACTGAAAACCTACCACAGGGGTAGTCACGAGCCCCAGGGGTGTAACGCCTGCTGGAGACTAGCTAAATGTATATACTATGCTCACCAAACTACCCAGTAAGCACTTCTCTTAACGTTCATACCCATGTGTTAATGCTACTTTCACTTTTGGTTAGAGAAGTTTTTCTTTTCAGATGGTGGTGACCTTAGGATGACTCAGAAGGCACCATGGTGCTGAGAAGTGACAGAGGAGTGCTCAGCACTGAAATATCTTTATCACATCTTCCAAGGCTCAGGGTCCATTATGGAAGAGGTGGCAGAAAGAATATAAGAGCCAAAGAAAGGGTAGGACACCTTACAACATGCTCCTCCAGACACAAAATGGCCTGGATATCCATGACCTCACAGTGCCTGACACTACCTACACAAGGTCATCATAATAGGAGGAAATGATGATGACATCAAAATAAGAGAATGATTAAGAGGGGGATATGATGGAGTGGAGTTTCAAAGGGGAAAGTGAGGGGAGAAAGGGAATTACCATGGGTTATTGTCTACAATTAAGAAAGCTGTCAATAGGGCTGGAGAGGTGGCTTAGCGGTTAAGGCACATGCCTGTGACGCCTAAGGACTCTGGTTCGATTCTCCAGGTCCCACATTAGCCAGATGTACATGGTGGCGCATGCGTCTGGAGTTTGTTTGCAGTCGCTAGAGGCCCTAGTGTGCTCATTCTCACTCTTTCTCTCTCTCTCTCTCCTTCTCTCTGTCTCTAATAAATAAATAAAAATAAAATAAAATAAAAAGCTGTCAATAAAAAAATTAAATTAAAAAAAAAAGAAAGCTATTCTTGAGGTGGGCGTGGTAGTGCACACCTTTAATCCCAGCACTTGGGAGGCAGAATTAGGAGGATCACTGTGAATTCCAGACAAGCCCAAGACTATATACTGAATTTTCTTTGTCAGCCTGGGATAAAGTGAGACCCGAAATAAATAAATAAATACATACATACATACATAATAAGGTCTTTGGGGAGCCAGGCGTGGTGGCGCACGCCTTTAATCCCAGCACTGGGGAGGCAGAGGTAGGAAGATTGCTGTGAGTTTAAGGCCATCCTGAGACTACAAAGTTAATTCCAGGTCAGCCTGGGCCTGAGTGATGAGACCCTACCTTGAGAAAAAAAAAAAAAAAAAAAGTCTTTGGGGATAGAGAGATTGCTTAGTGGTTAAGGTACTTGCCTGCAAAGCATAAGGACCCAGGTTTGATTCTCCAGTACCCACATAAGCCAGATACACAAGGATGGCACATGTGTCTGGAGTTTGTCTGCAGTGGCTAGAGGCCCTGGTGCACCCATTCTTTATCTTTCTCCTCCTCTCTCTCTCCCTCTCAAATAAATAAAATATTTTTAAATAAAAGTTGGACTGGGCATGGTGGTGCACGCCTTTAATCCCAGCACTTGGGAGGCAGAGGTAGGAGGATCACCATGAGTTGAGCTCAAGGCCACCCTGACACTACATAGTATATTCCAGGTCAGTCAGGCCTAGAGTGAGACCCTACCTCAAAAAAAAAAAAAAAAAAAAAAAAAAAAAAAGTCAGGCCAGGCATGGGGGCACATACCTTTAATCTCAGCACTCAGGAGTCAGAGGCAGAGGTAAGAGGATTACCATGAGTTCAAGACCACTATGAGACTACATAGTAAATTCCAGGTCAGCCTGGCCTAGAATGAGACCCTACCTTGGAAAAACAAAACAACAACAACAACAAAAAAAAATCCTTGAGGGGTCGGGCATAGTGGCACATGCCTTTAATCCCAGCTCTAGGGAGGCAGAGGTAGGAGAACTGCTGTTAGTTAAAAGCCACCCTGAGACTACATAGTGAATTCCAGGTCAGCCTGAGCTAGAATGAGACCCTAACTCAAAAAAACAAGAAAAAAATATTGTTGAGGGACTGTAAGATCTTAGTGGTTAAGACATTTGCCTGCAAAACCAACGGACCCAGGTTCAATTCCACAGTACCCACATAAAGCCAGGTGCACAAGGTGACAAGGTGGTGCAATGCATCTGGAGTTCCTTTGCAGTGGCTAGAGGCCCTGGGGAGACCATTCTCTCAATCTCTCTCTTTCTCCCTAATATAAATAAATAAATAAATAAATAAATAAATAAATAAATAGTCCTTGGACTGGAGAGATTGCTCAGTGGTTAAGGCACTTGCCTGCAAAGTTCAATTTCCCAGTACCCACATAAAGCCAGATGCACAAAGTGACACATTAAAAATAAAGTCCTGCCAGGTATGGTGGTGCATGCCTTTAATCCCAGCATTCGGGAGGCAGAGGTGAGAGGATCACCATGAGTTCGAAGCCACCCTAAGACTACATAGTCAATTCCAGGTCAGTGTGGGCTAGAGTGAGACCCTACCATGGGGGAAAATATACAAATAAATAAGTAAATAAAAGTCCTAGAAAACTACTTTTCCTCTGGGGACCCCTCACAGCTGGGGGTATGCCCCTTGGCTTGGGAGCTTTTCTGCTTTTCTTGCCTCTTATCTCTACTCTCAACATAAATCTCTGCAGGGCATGGTGGCACACACTTTTAACCCCAGCACTAGGGAGGCAGAGGTAAAAGGGCTGGCTTCTGGCCAATATAGTTTAGAGGTTTGTCACCCTGCCTTGGTGATTATTCATACATATGTGCCACTACATTCAGCTAATTCATGTGTTTTAAAGTCAGGACATGGGCTCCTGATTTAGGTGCAGGTTATATAGACGTGTTCAGTTTGTGAAAAGTTCAGCAAACCTTACATGTATTCTTGTAGGGTTAGGCATATTCAATACAACCTTCAAAAATAACTGACCCTAGATAATGAGAACCCTCAATCAAGAAATCAGAACTCCACCCTTCCTTCCTTCCTTCATCCCTTTTCCTTTGGATCATTAGCTCATAAAAGATGACTAAAGAAGGCCCGGCATGGTGGTGCACTCCTTTAATCCCAGCACCTGGGAGGCAGAGGTAGGAGGATCACCATGAGTTCAAGGCCTCCCTGAGACTACATAGTGAATTCCATGTCAGCCTGGGCTAGAGTTAGAACATACCTCAAAACCTCCCCCCACCAAAAAAAAAAAAATGACAGGAAAGAGGCAAAACAAATAAATCAAAGAAAGAAAGAAAATTCCCAACACAGTTTTTATTTTAGGTTTTTCAAGGGTCTCACTCTAGTCCAGGCTGACCTGAAATTCACTATGTAAGTCTCAGGATGGCCTTGAACTCATGGTGATCCTCCTAATTCTGCCTCCCTGAGTACTGGAATTAAAGGTGTGTGCCACCACACCTGGCTTTAGGACATGACTTTTTTTTTTTTTTTTTTTGGTCCCAACATAATTTTAAATATTTTTATTTTATTTTTAATCTGATAGGCAGAGGGGAGGGAGAGAGGGAAGGAGGAAAAAAGAGAGACAGAATGGGCACAGCATGACCCCCAGCCACTGCAAAAAAACTCCAGACATATACACTACCTTTTGCATCTGGCTTACATAGGTCCTGGGGAAAGAACCTAGGTCCTTAGGCTTTGCAGGCAAGTACCTTAACCGCTAGGCCACCTCTCTAGCCTTCTCCCAAACATAATTTTAAATAAACAGTCATAGTCAGGCATGGTGGCCCATGCCTTTAATCCCAGCACTCAAGAGGCAGAGGTAGGAGAATCACTGAGTCTGAGGCCAGCCTGGGACTACAGAGTGAGTGCCAGGTCAGCCTGGGCTCATGTGAGACCCTACCTAGGGAGAGGAGGGAAAAGATGACCAAAAAAGTATGTAAAAAATATTATAAAAGGAAGGAGATGGTGGCACACGCCTTTAATCTCAGCACTCAGGAGGCAGAGGTAGGAGGATTGGCATGAGTTTGAGGCCAGCCTAAGAATACATAGTGAATTCCAGGTCAGCCTGGATTCAGCAAGACCCTACCTCAAAAAATCAAAATAAGGGCTGGAGAAATGGCTTAGTGGTTAAGGTGCTTGGCTGCCAATTCAAAAGACCCAGGTTCAATTCTCCAGAACCCATGTAAGCCAGATGCACAAGATGGCACATGAACCTGGAGTTCGCTTGCAGTAGCTGGAGGCCCTGGCACACCCATTTTCTCATTCTATCTCTGTCTCTCAAATAAATAAATAAAAATATTTTTAAGCCAGGCATGGTGGCGCATGCCTTTAATCCCAGCACTCAGGAGGCAGAGGTAGGAGGAGTGCCATGAGTTCGAACCCACCCTGAGAATATAGAGTGAATTCCAGGTCAGCCTGGGCTAGAGTGAGACCTTACCTTGAAAAACCAAAAATATATTTTTTTAAAAAGAAAAAAATTAAAAAATATATTACGAAAGGTTCAGGGAGTGTTGGCACACTCCTTTAATCCCAGCACTTGAGAGGCAGAGGCAGAGGCAGGAAGATTGCTGTGAGTTGGAGGCCAGCCTGGGCCTAGAGAGTGAGTTCCAAGTCAGCCTGGTTAGAGTGAGACCCTGCCTCAAAGAAAAAAGAAATTAAAAATATTAAAAATTAAACTTTTTCTGCATGTGTGTGCATGAATGTTATGTGTGTGGGAAAATGCACATACATGTACGTGTGTGTGTAGGCCAGAGTTGCCACTGTGTGTCTTCCTTCACCAATCTCTACTTTCTTTCTTTTACTTAGGGTCTCTCCCTTGAACCCAGAGCTCATTGATTCAGCTAGTCTGGTTAGCCAGCTTGCCCCAGACATCTCTCCTGGGCCTCTGGGAGACCTGAGATTTCAGGCAGACCACCAAACCTGCTTGTCATGTACATGGGTGCTAGTGAAACAAGCTCATATCATCATTCTTGTGTGGCAAGCAATTTGCCAAATAAGTCATCTCCTCCCCAACCATGTTACAATTTCTTTGAAGTGGTTCATTATAAACAGTATTTGCAACATTCAATAGCAGCACCTCACTCTATCAGATAAGGCATACCATTCCTCTCCCAGGACATGTGATACCTAAAGTATTCACCACTAGCTTAAGTGACAGCTATAGTTTGACATGTTCTATAACATTGTATACATAGCTGTTGATGCTTTTTGGAGACAGAATCTCCCGTAGCCCAGGGATGCCTCAAATTTCAGATGTAGCTGAGGATGACCGTAAACTCCTGATCCCCCTGTCTCTATCTCCAAAATGCTGACTATTTAAGGCATGAGTAACTAGCACAGCTATACATATTAATGCACAACCAGTTCCTATTTTCCTATAACCCCAAGCTAATAATTACCAGAATCAGTAAAGATCAACAAGAAACTAAAATTAACACTGTAAAAACTAATGCTGTACAATAACACTAGAAATGCAATTTAGGTGTTAATGATAACAGCAAATTCTTTCTTACTCCTATTGAGAAATGGGGCTTGTCTTTCCCTTGAATCTGGGCTGGCCTTAGGGATCTGACTGACCAACAGAATACAACAGCCACTTCCAAGGGTAATGGGTGCCTTGCCATTTCCACCCAGGTTCTCTTAGAATGTTGTGTATGAGCCCCTAAGCTGACACTGTGTCTACATACTCCTAGGGTCTCCATGCTGAGAACACAGAATGAATGCTTTCAGAAAGGCTTATAGACTATGAAGAGCATAATTCTAACTGTACACCTCCTGCTGTTCCATCACCAGGCAATTTGTTTATTTTGTGAGTCAGGTCTCACTCTAGCCCAGGCTGACCTGGAACCCACTCTGTAGTCCCAGGCTCGCCTCGAACTCACAGTGATTCTCCTACCCGTCTCCTGAGAGCTGATATGAAAAGTCGGCCCCACCACCCCTGGCCACAACCAGTCATTTGAATATCAGACCCTGTACACAGAAGCAGAGATAAATCCACATGCAAAGAGCCCTCCCTAAAATGCAGATGTATAAGCAAAAGTTTCTTTTTGCCAATACATTTTGAAGTAGCTTATTAGGCAGCAAGACATAACCAGAATATCATGGTGCTTCCGCATCTTGACTAAGATACAAGGAAATCAATCTTTCTGGGGTGGGGCAAATGAACATTGCTTTACAGACTGCCAGCACTTGGGAGGCTGAGGCAGGTAGACGGAAGTGAGTTGGAGGACAGCATGAGCTACAATAAAACTCTGTCTCAGGGGCTGGAGTGATGGCTCAGTGATTAAGACGCTTGCCAGTAAATCATAACCCATGTTCAATTCCCCAGTACCCACATAAAGCCAGATGCACCAAGTGGCACATGGGTCTGGAGTTTGTTTGCAGTGGCTAGTAGCCCTAGTGTGCCCATTCTCTCTAAATGCCTTTCTCCAATTCTCTCAAATAAATAAACAAATAAACCCTGTCTCAAAATGAACAAAAAATGAGTAAAACAGCCTGGCCAGGTGTGGTGGTGCACACCTTTAATCCCAGCACTCAGGAAGCAGAGGTAGGAGAATCACCATGAGTTCGAGGACCCCCTGAGACTACGTAGTCAATTCCAGGTCAGCCTGAGCTAGAAAATCAAAAAACAACAACAACAAAAATGAAGTAAAGACAGCTGGGGATACAGCTCATTTGTAAAGTACCTGAGGCCCTGGGTTCAATCCCCAGTACAGATTACCTGAAAACAACCTGTGTCCTGTAGGCCCTTTATTTCTTTCTTTGCACCCTTTTTTGTTTGCTTGTTTTTGCAGATAGGGTCTCACTCTAGCCCAGGCTGACCTGGAATTCATTATGTAGTCTCAGGGTAGCCTCAAACTCACAGCAATACTATCTCTGCCTCCCAAGTGCTGGGATTAAGCACTGGGCTTCTTTGCATCCTTCTTAAATGATGTGACTTCAAACTGGGGCTAAAACAATCCTACATTGGGGCTGGAGAGATGGCTTAGCAATTAAAGCCTTTGCCTACAAAGACAAAGGATTCTGGTTCACCTCTCCAGGACCCACACAAGCCAGATGCATAAGGGGGCGCATGCATCTGGAGTTCCTTTGCAGTAGCTGGAGGCCCTGGCACACTCTTTTTCTCTCTGTCTCTGCCTCTTTCCCTCTCTCAAATAAGTAAATAAAAAAAATTTTTTTTAAATCCTACAATGTATTTTGGGGGAGGGGCTTTGAGGTAGGGTCTTGCTCTAGCCCAGGGTGACCTGGAATTTGCTGTGTAGTCTGACTACAATGTATTTTATAACTTTCTGTATGTTGCACTTTTATCAGGCTAACATGCTTTCTACTTCTGAACATCAAAATAAAGGGCTGATGAAACTAAGCATCTACAGCTGTTCCTTCCTCCCTGGCAACCAAGTAAACAACTGTTTAAGGAGATATTTATAATGCCATTCCCATCCCAAGTTAGGAATTAATGTAGATTACTTGTAAGAAAATCCATCCCAAACTAATCTACATTATAGGCAAGCTTTTTTTATTAATTTTTTTATTGACACCTTCTACACTTACATACAAGAAACATATGATATTTCCCTCCCTCCCCCCCATTCCACTTTAGAACACCAATCTCCATCATATTCCCTCCCTCTCTCCATTAGCCTTTCTTTTAATTTGATGTCATCATCTTTTTCTTCTATTTTGAGGGTCTTGTGAAGGTATTGCTAGGCACTGCAAGGTCATGGATATCGAGGCCAATTTCTGTCTGGGCAGTTGCATTATAAGAAGTCATACCCTTCCTTTGGCTCTTCCATTCTATCCGCCCCCTCTTCTGCAATGGCAAGCTTTTTAAAAAAATAAGTGTATTTTAGCAGGGCATGGTGGTGCACGCCTTTAACCCCAGCACTTGGGAGGCAGAGGTAGGAGGATCGCTGTGAGTTCGAGGCCACCCTGGGAGTACATAGCTAATTCCAGGTCAGCCTGGGCCAGAGTGAGACTCTACCTAGAAAAACAAAAAACAAAACAAAACAAAAAAAAAATTCAAAATAGTGGGGCGTGGTGGTGCATGCCTTTAATCCCAGCACTGGGAAGAGTTAGGAGGATCACTGCAAGTTCAAGGCCACCCTGAGACTACAAAAGTGAATTCCAGGTCAGCCTGGGCTAGAGGGAAACCAACCCTACCTCGAGCCGCCTCCCCCCCCCCCCCCCCGCCGAAAAAAGGTCAAACTCGACTAAGCAAATAAAACGAAGACCAGTGAATCAAAAACTATCCGCCAACAAGGACAGGAAGAAGAAACTTGTGAGCGAACAGAGTACTGCTATTTGAATGCAAATGCTTGATACTACGGAGCCAGAGCACTCTGCCATTAATTGGCATCTGTCTACAAACACTCTTCAACTGCTGGACGCACACAGATTTCCTCTGTCCTTTAACTCAAAGGTACCAGTCACCTATCTGCAGGTCATGCTCTGGTGGAAGTGTTCCGTGTTGCTCTAACGGTTTGATGCTAAAGACTGCTGCGTTATCCGGAGCGCTCTCACTCACCACTGGAGAGTTGATGCACCCATCCCAAATAAGAAATGCAAAGTACAGAAAAAAAGAGGTTGCTCTCTGCACCCCCACACGGAAAAGAAGAAAACAAAAACAAAGCAAACAAACAAAAAGAAAAAGAAAAAAACCTCAAGAGGAGAGAGCGGTGGTAGACCGGCCCTCGCTGCCCACCCAACGGACAGCAGCTCTCGGTGGGTTTCCAGCAACATCAGACGAGCTCTCCCCGGCCGCCCCACCCCTCCACCCTCCCCCACGCAGCACCCGCACAAGAGTCTCCCCGGGTCCAGCTGCCATTCGGGGCAGTGCAGCCTTCCCAGGCAGGGATCCTCTCCCTCCCGTTACATAATTGGGGCCTAGGGGCCTGCTGCTGGAAACCAGTCCTCGGGGGCAGGGGGAGATGGACGGGCTCCCCCCCAAACACACCCCGCCGGGGATCCTCGCAGGGAGGTGGGAGCGGGGCTCGGCACCTGATCGATCCGCGAGAAAGAGGGGACGCCGCGCCCGGCGGTGCTGGGGCACCGGGAGGAGAAGCCCGCGAGGGGACGGGACGGGACGGGGACGGCCCCGGAGCCCGGCCGCGAGCCCCGCTCTCCTCCCTCGGCAGCCCGTTCCCCCCTCTCCCTCCGGACGCCCTCTCCCTCCTCCGGCCGCGCTCCCCTCCCCCGCGCCTCCATCCCTCCATCCATCCCCCCGGCCCCGGCCCGTGCCCAGCCGAGCCGAGCCGAGCGGAGGAGCAGGAGCAGCAGAGCGGGCCGAACCTCGGCCACCGTCGCCCGAGGGCTCCCGGCCCCCTTACCTGGTCAGACATGGTGACAGCGGCTTCACCCGGGGGTGTCTCCGCACAGGAGCGGCCTCGGGCACCTAAGAGCTAGCTCTGGGGTTTACAAAATCCGTCGCTCTTCCCTACGGCACAACACGGCGGCGGCGGGCACTTCCGCTACGCCTCGCGTCACTTCCGCTGCGCGCACCGAAGAGCGATGGAGGCTGGGGAAGAGAGAGCGAGAGGCGGGAAAACCGCTCCGAGGAGAGGCGGGGAGGGAGGTGGGAGAATACGCTTCACCGGCCTGGGGAGCCGAGGAGCTCGGAGAAGCAGGCCTGCGGTCCCGTGCCGAGGTCCCCGGGCCGCAGTCTGAAGGCTCGGGTGGTGCTGACACACTCCTCCCTCGCGCACCTTGCGCCGTGCTGAAGGCTGAGCCGGCCAGCGCTTCCATTGTCTCCTCCCAGCCTCACTCCACGAACACTCCCCAATACACTAAATTCCCATCCCTTCTTATCCTAAACGAACTTTTGTACCACATCCGCCAACATATAACCTTCATTTAAAAAAAAAAAAAAAAAAAAAAAAAAAGGAGCCGGGCGTGGTGGCGCACGCCTTTAATCCCAGCACTGGGGAGGCAGAGGTAGGAGGACCGCCGTGAGTTTGAGGCCACCCTGAGAACTACAGAGTGAATTCCAGGTCAGCCTGGGCTAGTGTAAGACTCTACCTCGAAAAAATAAAATATAAACAGCAAAAAGGACTGGAGGGATGGCTTAGTGGTTAAGGCACTTGCCTGTGAAGCCTACGAACCCGCTTTCCATCCCCAGCATTCACCTAAAGCCAGGTGCAAAAAGTGGCGCAAGCATCTGGAGTTCGTTTGGAGCAGCTAGAGGCCCTGTGGCGCCTATTCTGTCTCTCTCTCAAGTAAATAAATGATTTTTAAAAGGTGAGAGGGGAGCTGGAGAGATAGCTTATCGGTTAAGCACTTGCCAGTGAAGCCTAAGGCTAGATTCAGCAGAACCCACGTAAACCAGATGCGCAAGGTGGTGCATCTGGAATTCCGTTTGCAGTGGCTGGAGGCCCTGGTGCGCCCATTTTCTCCCTCAACCCCTGCCTCTTTCTCTCAAATAAATAATTTTTAAAAATTCATAACCTCCTCGGGCTGGAGAGATGGCTTAGTGGTTAAGGCGCCTGACTGCTAAACCTAAGAATGCGGTTCCAATCTCCAGGTGCCACGTTTAGCCAGATGCAGTGACGCAAGGGTGCAATGTCCTACTTGCCCACAAGGGGGCGAACACATCTAGATTTCGTTCACAGCAGCTGAGAGACTGCTGGCGCGCCCATTCTCTGTCTCCCTCTCCTTCTCTCTCTGTCTGTCTCTTTGTGTCTCTCTCCAAAAATAAAAAAATTAAAATAAAAAACAAAATTCATAACCTCCTGGCGTGGTGGTGCATGCCTTTGATCCCAGCACTTGGGAGGCAGAGGTAGGAGGATTGCCATGAGTTCAAGGCCACCCTGAGATTACATAGTGAATTCCAGGTCAGCCTGGACTAGAATGAGACCCAACCTCAAAAAAAAAAAATTCATGAGAGTTGCGGGAGAGATGGCTCAATGGTTAAGATGCTTGCCTACAAAGCCTAAGGACCCAGGTTCAATTCACCAGTACCCACATAAAGCCAGATGCACTAGGTGACAGATGAGTCTGGAGTTTATTTGCAGTGGTTAGAGGCCCTGGTGTGCCCATTCTCTTTTCTCTCTCTCTCTCTCTCTCTCTCTCTCTCTCTCTCTCTCTCATAAATATATCAATAAAATTTAAAATTAAAAAGAATTCATGAGGCCGGGCTTGGTGGTGAATACCTTTATTCCCAGCATTTGGGAGGCTGAGGTAGGAATATCTCTATGAGTTTGAGGCCAGCTTGAAACTAATTCCAGGTCATACTAGGCTAGAGCAAGACCCTAACTCAAAAAATAAATAAATAAAGATTAAAAAAAAAAAAAAACTCGGGCTGGAGAGATGGCTTAGCAGTTAAACGCTTGCCTGTGAAGCCTAAGGACCCTGGTTCAAGGCTCTATTCTCCAGGACCCACATAAGCCAGATGCACAAGGGGGCACATGCATCTGGAGTTTCTTTGCAGTGGCTGGAAGCCCTGGCTCGCCCATTCTCTCTGTCTCTCTGTCTCTCTCTCTCTACCTGCCTATTTCTGTATCTATCTCTCTCTCTCAAATAAATAAATAAAAATAAATGTTTTTTAAAAAACTCATGAGAACTAATTCTTTCATTGAAACTAGCATTAATTCCTTCTGAGGGCAATGACCTCGTCATTTAATTCCTTTCTAACATTTCTCATCTTTTTCCCTGAAAACAAGGTCTCTCTCTAAACCAAGCTGAACTGGAACTCACTCTGTAGCCCAAACCTGCCTCAAACTCACCACAATCCTGCTTCATCCTTCTGAGTGCTGGCTTCTTGTCCCATTTTTTTTTCTTTTTCTTTTTCTTTTCCTTTTTTTTTTTTTTCTTTTGGTTTTTGAGGCAGGGTCTCACTCTAGCCCAGGCTGACCTCAAACTCATGGCAATTCTCCTACCTCTGCCTCTCAAGTGCTGGGATTAAAGATATGGGCTACCACATTGTGGTAGTTTGAATATATGTCCCCCAATATATTCAGTGTTTTACTAGTTATAGTTTGCATCTGCAATCACCTTGCTAGAGGCAATGTCACTGGGGGCCAGTCTTAAGGTGGTAATGGTGTGGGTTTGAGATTCCATTGTAAAGATATGCAAATGTGCCTAGCAGGAGTTCCTGAAGTGTGCTGTGTAACCTTTTGGCTGTAGTTTTGCTCTGTGTGCTGTGGTGGCTGGTTGGTTTTTCTCTCTCTCTCTGCTTGGCCCTGGGAGAGCAGGCCACTTCTCCTGCCATTATGGAACTTCCCCTGGATCTGTAAGCTTCAATAAATAATATCCCTTCCTCCATAACTGTGCCTAGTCTGGAAGTTCATCTCAGCGAACCTGAAGCTGTCTGCTACAGTAAAGTGGTACCGAGGAGTGTGGGGTGAGATGAACCAGATCATGTGGATATTCGTCTTTTGCAACTTTTGTTTTGGAGGAATGGGCATGGACTTGGTGGTTGCAACTGAAGGTGCCTTCTGGAGTGGTAAGCCAAGTTTTATGGACTATTCTGATGAGAGTTTGAGAATGCTAAGTGCAGACTGTATTGAACTTCGAGGCTTGGCTTATGAGCTTTCTAAGGGGAAGGAAAGACTGCAGAGGACTTTGTTGGAACTGGGCTACTGGCATAAGGGATGGCTATGTTCCGCTATCCAGGGACAGAAAGTTTGATCAAGGTTAAATTTGTAATGGACTGATGTGCTTGGCTAAAGATATCGGACTGAGATTTTAAGATTTTAAGTTGGAAAATCTCAAGCAAGTTAAAATTAGAGGCAATAAGACTGGTTTTAGGTTGCTGGAGCTGCTATTGTCAACACATTAGCAATCTTAAGGAAGGTGGAAGGAAGGTGGCCCGACTGCTTTTACATTAAAACAATGGAGAAGATGCCTGAGGAAAGACTGTTAGAAATGCAAACTCTTGGAAAGAGCTGACTGGAGAAGGAACCTGCTTTTCAAGGCTATGATTTATTTCATCCCTTGATTAAGAATATGGCTGTGTCCTGCACACCTGGTATTAGTTTTGGAAGCATGAAAAATGCATGGAGTGGTCATGAATTGAACACGGTTCCAGGAGCCGCTGCTGAGATGCGGCATAAGGCAGGGCATGAAGACCCTCAGGAATAGGCTGGAAGAGCCTTTGGAAGATGGACCGTGGTTTGCATGGAGACCTGAAGATGTTTTGGATATACCAGGACTGTGCAAAAGGGCTACCATGGAGTGCAGTGTTGGCATGGGATGAAAGTTTTCCCTGGAGACTCTGCCCAGCTGGAGGGGCGGAATTGGAAAACCGGAGACTGTCAGTCTCTGGTTATATTGAACTTGAACTGCAGAAGTTTGATGACTGCTGATGGTGGTTGATTTTGCATTATTCTAGTTTCTTCTTGCTATGCCTTATACCAGTTAAAAATGTTTACTCTGTGCCTTTACATGTTGAAAGTATTTAACTTGTTTGATTTTACAGGACTCACTATCTTAAGTTGATCAAGACTGTGAGAACCTTTGAAATTGGACTGAGTACAATTTACAATGTGTGATAGTTATAAATATATTGGGGGCCAGGGGCGGAATGTGGTAGTTTGAATATATGTCCCCCAATATATTCAGTGTTTTACTAGTTATAGTTTGCATCTGCAATCACCTTGCTAGAGGCAATGTCACTGGGGGCCAGTCTTAAGGTGGTAATGGTGTGGGTTTGAGATTCCATTGTAAAGATATGCAAATGTGCCTAGCAGGAGTTCCTGAAGTGTGCTGTGTGACCTTTTGGCTGTAGTTTTGCTCTGTGTGCTGTGGTGGCTGGTTGGTTTCTCTCTCTCTCTGCTTGGCCCTGTGGAGAGCAGGCCACTTCTCCTGCCATTATGGAACTTCCCCTGGATCTGTAAGCTTCAATAAATAATATCCCTTCCTCCATAACTGTGCCTGGTCTGGAAGTTCATCTCAGCGAACCTGAAGCTGTCTGCTACACACATCCAGCTCCATTTCTTTTAAAATATATTTTATTCATTTATTTGAGAGAAAGTGGGAGAGAGAGAGAATGGGCATGCCAGGGCCTCCAGCCACTGCAAACTAACTCCAGATGCATGCACCCCTTGTGCATCTGGCTTACATGGGTCCTGGAGAATCAAACTGTGATCCTTTGGCTTTGCAGGCAAAGGCCTTAACCACTAAGCCATCTCTCCAGCCCCACCCACCCCCCAGCTCCATTTCTTTTTTTTTTTTTTAACTTTTTTTAAATTATTTTTTTGGAGAGAGAGAGAGAGAAAGGAAGACAGAGATGGATGTGCCAGCAGTGTCTCAGCTGCTGTGAACGAAATCCAGATGTGTGTGCCACCTTGTGGTCAAGTGTGGCATTGCGCCCTTGTGTCACTGCATCTGGCTAAACCTGGGACCTGGAGATTGGAACCACTGGAGATTGGAACCAGTGTTCTTAGGCTTAGGAGGCAGGCGCCTTAACCCCTAAGCCATCTCTCCAGCCCCATCCATTTCTTAACTATATCACAAACTGCTTATTAAAAAATTTTGGCCAGAGCTGGGCGTGATGGCGCAGGCCCTTAATCCCAGCACTTGGGAGGCAGAGGTAGGAGGATCACTGTGAGTTCGAGGCCACCCTAAGACTACATAGTGAATTCCAGGTCAGCCTGGGCTAAAGTGAGATCCTACCTCGAAAAACTTAAAAAAAAAAAAATTCTGGAAGTCAACATGGTTTGGGAGGTAGAGCACCAAAGATAGAGTCTGAATGATAAAATACCTGAGAAGAAACTTAAGAAGACAGGTTTGTTTCTGTTTATAGTTCAATGTCGGCACAAGGAAGGTAGGGCGACAAAAGTTTGAGGAGTTGGTCACATTCAGTCCACAATCAGGAAGCAGAGAATAATGAATGCTGGTAATCAGCCAGCTCTCTGCTTTGTTGTTGTTGTTGTTTTTCAAGGTAGGGTCTCACTCTAGTTCAGGCTATCCTGGAATTTACTATGTAGTCTCAGGGTGGCCTTGAACCATGCCCAGCAGCTCTCTGCTTTTTATCCAGTTCAGGACCCCAGCCTATGGAATGGTTCTTCCCATAGGTAAGGTCAGCCTGGGCTAGAGTAAGACCTGAGACCATACCTCAAAAAAAAAAAATAAAAATAAAAATAAAAACAAGCCGGGCATGGTGGCACATACCTTTAATCCCAGCACTCTGGAGATAAAAGTAGGTGGATCGCTATGAGTTGAAGGCCACCCTGAGATTACATAGTGAATTCCAGGTCAACCTGGGTTAGAGTGAGACCTTACCTCAAAAAAGGGGGGGGGCAAACCAGGTGTGGTAGCACATGCCTTTAATCCCAGCACTCAGGAGGCAGAGGAAAGAGGATTGCTGTGAGTTCGAGGCCACCCTGAGACTCCATAGTGAATTCCAGGTCAGCCTGAGCTAGAGTGAGACCCTACCTCAAAAAACCAAATAAATAAATAAACAAATAAATAAAGGGGGGCTAGAGAGATGGCTTAGTGGTGAAGGTACTGCCTGCAAAGCCAAAGGACCCAGTTCAAATTCCTCAGTACCTACGTAAAGCCAGATGCACAGTGTGGAGCATGGGTCTGGAGTTCATTTACAGTGGCTAGAGGCCCTGGCATGCCCATTCTCTCCCTCTCTTGCAAATAAAATATTTTTTAAAATGGGGGGAAAAAACAAAAATAGAAGAGAGTCTAATTGGAAAGAAAAATAGGTTCCACCGGGCTTGGTGGTACACATCTTTAATTCCAACATTCAAGAGGCAGAGGTAAGAGGATCACTATGTGTTTGAGGCCTCCCTGATACTGACTACATAGTGAATTCCAGTCAGCCTGGGTTAGAGAGAGACCCTTCCTCCAAAAAAAGCAAAAATAAAAAGAGGGGCTGGAGAGATGGCTTAGTGGTTAAGGTGCTTGCCTGCAAAGCCTGAGGACCCAGGTTTGATCTCTCTCTAGATCACACATAAGCCAGATGCACAAAAGTGAGGCAAGTGCAATTCTCTCTTTCTCTCTCTCTCTCTGTTTCTCTTGCTCTCTCTAAAAATAAAAATTTAAAAAAAAAAAAGAAAAGAAAAAGGGTTCTGTGGAGGGGTTTTGGGAAGGGACAATGGTGGAGAAGGGGGTTATGGAAGGGTTTTATGATCATGATGTATTGTCTATACTTATCGACTTTTTCAATAAAAAGTGAAAAGATAATCCCTCAACAGGCCCAAAGGCTCACTTAATCTAGCTCATTCCTAACAAGCGTATTGATTCCTAGGGCCACACATACATAAACCACATCATCATCAATGTTCTCACCAATCATCTTTTGGAGTTTCCAAAGCAAGCAAACTTCCAAAATGCCCATGAATGCCCTTGGGAGTTTACTCATCTCTGTCTCACTCCTGCCTCACTTTGGAAATTCCCACAACAGTAAAACCAGTCATTACTCAGTTTACTACATTCCTCAGACATGTTATGACAATAAAATATGGTTTGAATTTACTATTTCAGAAATGGAGAATTATTTTTCTTTTGTTGTTGTTTTTCAAGGTAGGGTTTTACTCTAGGCTGACCTGGAATTCACTATGTAGTCTCAGGGTGGCCTTGAACTCAAGGCAATCCACCTACCTCTGCCTCCCAAGTGCTGGGATTAAAGGCGTGTGCCACCATGCCCAGCTGAGATGGAGAAATTCTTTTTTTTTTTTCTTTTTGGTTTTTCGAGGTAGGGTCTCACTCTGGCCCAGGCTGTCCTGGAATTAACTATGTAGTCTCAGGGTGGCCTTGAACTCAAGTCAATCCTCCTACCTCTGCTTCCTGAGTGCTGGGATTAAAGGCGTGCACCACCACACCTGGCTGAGATGGAGAAATTCTTGATGATAATAAAGACAAGGATGTGCCATTGGAAGTGAGAAGATAGGAAAAATATAAGATTAGGGAGCTGGGGAGATGGCTGAGTAGTTGAAGGTGCTAACTTGCAAACCCCCTGGCCTGGGGTTTGATTTCCCAATGCCCACATAAAGCCACATGCACAAAGTGGTACATGGATCTGGATGGGGATCATTTGTAGAAGCAAGAGGCACTGGAGTGACCATTCCCCCTCTGTCTCTCAAGTAAATAAAAATAAAAAATAAAAATAAAAAAACCTTAGCCAGACATGGCAGCACCCGTCTTTAGTCCCAGCACGATGGAGACTGAGGTAGGGGGAGGGTTACCATGAGTTGAAGGCCAGTTCTGAGACTACACAGTGAGTTCCTGGTTAACCTGGGCAAGAGTAAATCCTTGGTAGGCATGGTGGCACATGCCTTTAATCAGTCCCATTAGTTGAGATGCGAGGTGTTATGGAAAACTGAGTCTCACAGAAATGACACCAGAGATAGAATGGAGAATCAGAAAATTTATTCATGTTGACGTGAACTCAGGGGAATAACTTCCAAACCCTGAATGCTGAGCTCTGATAGCTCAGGGGTTTTATAGACAGTATGGCAGGTAGTTTCACATGATCTTGAATTCATTATAATATTGGTGTGTTACAAGTTTCTAAGGTTACATGATTTGAGGCATGAACAGAAATGCCTTAGCAATAAATCAGTGATAAGAAAGCACAAATGTAAAACAGAAAGCTGTCTGTTCAGGGTGTTTGTGTCTATGGCTACACTAACCAGGTAACACACAAGCAGGGTGCAGCTGCATAGATAGAGAGGAGAGTCAGGGTCATGCTGTCTCCTTGGTAAATCTTGTACAATAGAAACTGTGTTTTAGGGCTGGACAGATAGCTTAGAGGTTAAGGCACCCACCTGTGAAAACTAAGGACCCAGGTTCAATTCCCAAGTTTCCAATGCAAGCCAGATACAAAATATGATAGAAGTGTCTGGTATTCATTTGCAGGGGCATGCTTTCCAACAAATAAATAAAATTTGTTTTTAAAAGTTACTTGGAGAGCTGGAGAGATGGCTTAGTGGTTAAGGCACTTGCCTGGACAGCCTAAGGACTTATGTTTGGCTCTCCAGATCCCACATAAGCCAAATGCATAAAGGTGAGGCAAGCATAAGGTTGCATATGCCCACTAGGTGGTGCAAGCATCTGGAGTTCAATTGCTGTGGCTAGAGGCCCTGATGTGCCCATTCTCTCTCTCTCTCTCTCTCTTCTCTCTCAAAATAAATAAAATTTAAAAATGAAATATTTTATTTTTATTTAATTTTTTTTGTTTTTTTCAAGGAAGGGTCTCACTCTGGCCCAGGCTGACCTGGAATTCACTATGTTGTCTCAGGGTGGCCTCAAACTCAAGGTGATCCTCCTACCTCTGCCTCCCAAGTGCTGGGATTAAAGGAATGCACCACAATGCCCAGCTTAAAACCCCATATTTCTTATTGTCATTTTGCCATGTTAGGCAGTAAAATTCCAAGCCCTTGTTATCTATTAGCTCTCACATTCTCCTCCTAATATTTCTCGGTGCTATCCTTGACCTACTACTTTGTTTAATAATAAAGTACTGAGGCTCTTACTCCCTTGCAGTAGACATTTCCAGACAATTTCCAGACAATTACTGTACTTGGCCAATTTCCAAATCCTAAATCAGAATCTAAACCATCATATTGAGGTGATTTTGTAAATGGAAGTTTTCAAGGACAAATTCTGGGAGATGCATGAGATTTCTCATTGAATAAGTAGTTTTATTTCAAAAATGAGAAAATAACTCAAATGTTTTGAATTTTATGTCCTGCAGACATTCGTTCATTTGATTTTTTTTCCCCCTGAGGTAGGGTCTCACTCTAGCCTAGGCTGATCTTGAATTCACTCTGTACTCTCAGGGTGGCCTTGAACTCATGGTCATCTTCCTACCTCTGTCTCCCAAGTGCTGGGATTTTAATGGCATGCACCACCATGTCCATCCAGCCCCCCCTCCTGTTTAAAAAAGCATTTTAAATATTTTATTTTTATTTATTTATTACCGAGACAGAGAAACAGAGAGACCGACAGGGAGAGGGAGAGGAAGAAGAAGAGAATGGGCACACCAGGGCCTCTAGCCACTGCAAATGTACTCTAGATGTATGTGTCATTTTGTACATCTGGCTTACATGGGATCTGGAGGATTGACCTGGGTCCTTAAGCTTCACAGGCAAGTGCCTTAACAGCTGAGCCATCTCTGTAGCCTTTTTAAAGCGTTTAAAAAATATTTATTTTTAAAGCCAGGCATGGTGGAGCACGCCTTTAATCCCAGCACTTGGGAGGCAGAGGTAGGAGAATTGCCATGAGTTCAAGGCCACTCTGAGACTACATAGTGAATTCCAGATCAGCCTGAGCTAGAGTGAGACCCTACCTCAAAAAACCAAAAAAAAAAAAATTATTTTTAGGATGGTATTGTATATATGTAAGTAGAAGAACAGATTAATGGGGGTGAAAAGGCCTAAGTGAGGTCAGGGGAAGAGACTGAGTAAGGAAAGGTGAAGGGAGGGTTAATCAAAATCTAAGAGGATATAAATAAGTTATAAGGAAACCTACTTTTCTGGACAATGGAACACTCAGAAGCCATAGATTGTTAATAGAAAATTTTCAGTGCCAGGGATGGAATACCTTCCAGTGAGTTGTTGGCCAGGGAGGTCACAAATACCCCCAAAACATTATAGGCCATTGCCGAGGCCCTTGGTTTCCCACTGGGAATAGATGGTAAGACCCTATTGCTGAAGACTCAACATACTTGGGATGCAAGATCACTAAGAAATCCTGCTAGTGCTGAGCTGAAAGCCTCCTCCAGCTGGACCAGCTGCCAGAAAGCTGGAAAAAGCTGTACTGCATACAATTCAATGGAAGAGAAAAAACACCAGTGAAGATACTCAACAGGTAACACTGCGAGCTTTAAATTTGGCCAGCCAGGTCAAATGAGCCAACAGGTGCAATAGTGGCATGTCTGTTGGGGAAACCAACCACTCTCTAATTGGAGTGGAGGCCCACTCCATGGGAGGGAATACATCCCTGATACTGAAAACTTACAACAGGGGTAGTCATGAGCCCTAGGGGTGTAACGTCTGCTGGTGTCTGACTAAATGTATTTACTATGCTCACTAAACTGCCCAGTAAGGACTTCTCTTAATGTCCCTACCCATATATTAATGCTCTCACTTTTGGTTAGAGAAGCTTCTCTTTTCAGATGGTGGCAACCTTGGGATGACTCAGAAGGCACCATGGTGCTGAAAAGAAGGGACAGAGGAGTGCTCAGCACTGAAACATCTCTAACACACCTTCCAAGGCTCAGGGTCCATTGCGGAAGGGGTGTTGGAAAGAATGTAAGAGCCAAAGGAAGAGTAGGACTCCTTACAACGTGCTCCTCCAGATGCAAAATGGCCTGGATATCCATGACTTCACAGTGCCTGACATAACCTACACAAGAGCATCCTAACAGGAAGAAAAGATAATGACATCAAAATGAAAAGAGAGAATGATTGAGAGGGGGAGGGGAGGGGATACGATGGAGAGTGGAGTGTCAAAGGGGAAAGTAGGGGCAGGGAAGTACCATGGGATGTTATTTACAATTAAGGAAGTTGTCAATAAAAAGAATATATTTATTTTTATTTATTTGGGAGATGGGAGTGTGGAGGCAGATAGAGAAAGACTGAATGGACGCACCAGGGCCTCCAGCCACTGCAAACGAACTCCAGACACATGTGCCACCTTGTGGGTCCTGGGGAATGGAATCTGGGTCCTTCAGCTTTGCAGGTTAAGTACCTGTTAACCGCGCTAAGCCCATCCCTCCAGCGCTTGCTGGAAGGGGAGCAGGGAAGGATTTGGGGTGCAGGATATGAGAGTTTACCAAAACTAAGTACGTGTGTTCATGAGGAATAAACAAAAAAGAAACACTCCTCTTTTTTTCCTCCTTCACTTCTGCACATAAGGTTGAAGGCACCAAAGCTTGGCTAAGCCTCTAAGGCATCTCGCGATGCATTGTGGGTCCCCGCCCCTTCGCCGAGCGGTCCGCGGGCCGGGCAGGCGGGAACGGAGCGGAAGTGCCCGCGCGCTCTCTGCGGCAGCGTTCTGCCGGAAGTGACGTCGGCGCCCCGGGTTCCTAGGAGAGGGGGAAGCGCGGACTGGGCGCAGTGTAGCGTGGAACGTGGAGGCAACGTGGTCGCACCGTCCCGGGGAGGCGTCCGCGTGTGGGCTCGGAGTTGCGGCCCGGCGGGCCTTCGGTGGCGGCACAGTCGGCTTTCTCGTTGGGACGCAGGGCCGCGCCGCAGCCTGAGCCGGCCTCACCATGTTGGTGCTGTTCGAGACGTCGGTGGGCTACGCCATCTTTAAGGTCGGAGGAGAGGGACCGTCGGCGAGGAGAGGGCATAGATGAGGACGCAGGAGACCCGGGACCCGCGGGGGTCGTGCGCGCGCCTCCCGCCGGCCCCGGGCTCGGGGAGGAAGGGAGGCGCTTAGAGCCCCGGGGGTTTCGGCCAACACGTGGCCAGATGTCCGCGGAAACCCGTCCTGCCTTAGGGGCTTCGGCCCCGGTCCAGGGATGGGCACGAGCCGTTTCGCACGTTATGAAGAGTGAAGAGGTCGAGTGGCATTGAAGAGGTTTTTTGTTTGTTTTTGCGGGGCTGGTGACGGAAGCCAGGGCCTACCCTGCAACCCAGGGCCTCGCACATGCTGGGCAAGCACTGTCACTGGGCTACACGTTAACCCTAGTCCAAGACTTTATTCATGAGGAATGAACGAAAGCTTTTGAGCATAGTAGCGACTGGGTGTAGTTTGTCTTTGGATATGATGAAAAATTATTTATTAGAGACTAGGCTTGCAAGGGCCTTTATCTACTTAAAGCGAACTCCAAATGCATGCGCCACCTTGTGCATCTGGCTTAGGTGGGTACTGGGGGATCGCACCTGGGTCCTTAGGGTTTGCAGGCCAGCGCCTTAACTGCTAAGCCATCTCTCCAGCCCTGAATATGATTTTTTTTTTTGGCTGGGCGAAGACCAGAAAGACAGAACGGTGAGAAAGGAAGGAGAATATTTTCCTAGCGGCAACAGGAGATTACTAAGATTAAAGTTGGTATTATACTAAGATTACAATTTTGGTATAGAAAACTTAACAGGGTTGGTTGATTGTTTTTTTTTTTCTTCGAAGTAGTGTCTCCATCTAGCCCAGGCTGAGGTGGCTTCGAACTCACAGTAATTCCCCTCCCTTTGCCTCCAGAGGGCTGGGATTAAAGGCGTGTGCCCCACGCCTGCCTGAAGTTTAAGTTAGACTGCTTATGAAGATTGCTGGGCGCTTTACTTGGCTTAAATTGTGAGATACTACTATCTGGTTTTAGAACACTTAATACCAAAAAGCTTTTCTTGTTGAAGATGTGATTTTGTTAGCAGTATTCTTGCCTAGCACATACAATGCTCTGGCTTCAGTTCCAGTCACTGGGTGTGATGGTGTAAGGCTGTAATCCTAGCACTCTGAAGGCAGGAGGATCAGGAATTCAAGGACATTCTCAGCTTCATAGAGAGTTCAAGGCCAGCCTGGGCTACATACGACACTGTTCCCCCCACCCCCAGGTAAGGTCTTGCTGTAGCCCAGGCTGACCTGGAACTCGCTGTGTAGTCTCAGACTACATAGTGATCTTCCTGTCTTTGCCTTCCAGGTGCTGGGATTAAAGGCCTGTACTACTATGCCCCGTTTACCAAAGATTTTTTTTTTTTTGAGGTAGGGTTTCAATCTAGCCTTGGCTGACCTGGAATTCACCCTATCTTTGGGTGGCCTCAAACTCAGGGCAATCCTCCTATCTCAGCCTCTCAGGAAAGATATTTATAGTAATAATAGCAGCAACACTTCATTGATGGTGGTGTTCTTTATCAGTCAGGGGCAGAACAGATGGAAGCCCTTTGTTCATCCTAGCTTGGTGCTAAAGCTGTTTCATGTACAGGGCACAATGTGGAAAAAAAATAGCAAAACAATTTTTTATGTAAAATACAAATTCTTCCATCATAATCTAAACAGTAAAACAAAATGGATTATGCATGCAGTGCAGCATGTGCAAATTATTTCCAGTTTTTCTGTCTGAGCATGAATGATTTTAAAATTTGAGCCAGTTAAATAGGCTCTTGCTTGCAAACCTCGGGTTGGATTCCCCAGTACCCTCATAAAGCCAGGTGCACAAAGTGACATGTGAGTCTGGGATTGTGTTTTTAGCAGCAGGAGGCCCTCATGTATCCCTACTCATTTATTTGCTCTGCTTGTAAATGAACAAATATATATATATATATATATATATATATATATATATATATATATATTTTTTTTTTTTTTTTTTTTTGATTTTCCAAGGTAGGATCTCACTCTAGCTTGGTGGGAATAATGTATACATTTAGCCAGACAAGAGCAGGCTTTAATACCCCTCCCCTGCCATAGACTTTTGCTTAGTTTTTTCAGTACCAGGCATGTATTCCCTCCCATAGAGAGGGCCTTCAGTCCAATTATGGAGCAGTTGGTTACCCCCAAGAGCAGACATGCCACTATTGCACCCGTTCAGTCATTGGGCCTGTATGGCCACAGACCAGTGTTTTTAAAGAGTATAATATTCAAAAAAAAAAAAAAAAAAAAAAAAAAAAAAAAAGGGCGTGGTGGCGCACACCTTTAATCCCAGCACTCGGGAGGCAGAGGTAGGAGGATCGCCGAGAGTTCGAGGCCACTCTGAGACTACATAGTTAATTCCAGGTCAGCCTGGACCAGAGTGAGACCCTACCTTGCAAAACCAAAAAAAAAAAAAAAAAAAAAAAAAAAAAAAAAAAAAATATAATATTCACCCATGGTAACCGCTAACCCACTCCATCTCTGTTCCTGCCTTTATCAGTTCTCTCTGTATTATTAGTGCAGAAGCTTTGTAACTGGTTAAGGTTGCTCTTTCCTTCCTCAAATCTCTTTTTCATACATTGCCAGAGTATTTTCCTGAAATAAATCTGTTCATTTTATTCCCTTGATTAAAATTTGTCAGTAAGCCGGGCGTGGTGGCTCACGCCTTTAATCCCAGCACTCGGGAGGCAGAGGTAGGAGGATCACTGAGAGTTCAAGGCTACCCTGAGACTACATAGTGAATTCCAGGTCAGCCTGGGCCAGAGTGAAACTCTTACTTTGAAATACAAAAAAAAAATGTGCAGGGGATGGCAGGGATGGCTTAACGGTTAAGGTGTTTGCCTGTGAAGCCTAAGGACCCTTGTTCAACTCCGCAGATCCCACAAACCTGACCCACAAGGTGACACATGCTCTGGAGTTCAGTTGCAGTGGCTGGAGGGCCTGACACACCAATAATCCCATGTGCTTTCTCTCTGTCTCTCATTTAAAAAAATGATGGGGATGGAGGGATGGCTTAGCGGTTAAAGCATTTGCCTGCAAAGCCAAAGGACCCAGGTTCAATTCCCCAGTCCCTCATTAGCTGGATACATAAGGTGGTGCATGTGTCTGGAGTTTGTTTTCAGAGGCTGGAAGCCCTGGCATGCCCATTCCCCGCCTCTCTCTCTCTGTCAAATATTCTAAGAAATAAAATGAATGGTGCAGTGAGCCTGGGCTGGAGTGGTGGCTCATGCCTTTAATCCCAACTCTTGGAAGGCAGAGGTAGGATTGCTGTGAGTTCAAGGTCACCTTAGACTATGTAGTGAATTCCAGGTCAGCCTGGGCTAGAGAAAGGCCCTACCTTAAAAATCAAAAAAAAAGTAGGGATTAAATTTATTTCTTCTTTATTTTATTTTGTTTGTTTGAGAGAGAAAAAGAGGCAGATAGAAAGAGAATGGTCATACTAGGGCCTCTAGCCACTACAAATGAACTCCAGATGCATGCGCCACTATGTGCAACCAGCTTACGTGGGACCTGGAGAATTGAACCAGGGTCCTTAGGCTTCACAGGCATGCACCTTAACTGCTAAGCCATCTTTCCAGCCCCTAATGTGTAGATGAGGCTGGCCTGGATCATCCTGCCTCCACCTCTTCAGCAGTTTCCTACCCGCATGCACCACCACAACAGCCTACTTTTAAAATATATTTATTTAAGGGCTGGGGAGATGGCTTAGCAGTTAAGGCCTTTGCCTAAAGAGCCAAAGTATACCGGTTCAATTCTCCAGGACCCACATAAGCCAGATACATAAAGTGGCACGTGTCTGGAGGCCCTGACGTGGCCATTCTCTTTCTGTCTGCTTCTTTCTCTCTTGCGCATGCTCTCAAGTAAATAAATAATTTAAATATATATATTTATTTATTTATTTGAGAGAGAGAGAAAATGGTACTGCATATGAATTGCAGTGTGTTGGTTACTGGGGAATCAAGTCTGGATCCTTAGACCTCACAAGCAAGAACCTTAACCGTTAAGCCATCTCTCCAGTGCCACCCCCCCCCCTTTTTTTGGTTTTTCAAGGTAGGGTCTCACTCTAGCCTAGGCAGTTCTACCTCTGCCTTCCAAGTGCTGGGATTAAAGGTATGTGCCACCTTACGTGGCTGTTTATTTTATTTATGAGGGAGACAGGTGCACCACCTTGTGCATCTGGCTAATGTGGGACCTGGAGAATCAAATGTGGGTCCTTAGGCTTCTCAGGCAAGTGCCTTAACCTCTAAGCCATAACTCCACGCCTGGCGACCTCTTAGATTTTTCAAGTTAGGGTCTTGCCCTAGCCTAGGTTGATGTGGAATTCACTATGTACCCTCAAACTGGGCAATGGTTTAACAATTTTAATCTCTAAACAGTGGGGATAGGGAATTCATGAGATGACTCAGTATGTAGAGTGCTTACCCCTCCAGCATAAAGACCTGGATTTGGATCCCCAGCACCTATATAAAATGCCAGATACTGTGTCAAGCACCAGTAATCCCAACTCTGGAGAGGAAGATATACATGTGAATCCCTAGGGCTAGCTAGCCTAACTAAATAGCTATATGTTTAGTGAGACCTTATTTCAACCAGTGAAAGGGTTAAGAATGAGCTCCCAAGTGCTGGGATTAAAGGTGTGCACCACCATGCCTGGCCTAAAATAAAGTTTAAACAGTATGCTTTTTGGAAAAATTGAAATGAAATGTAATTTTAAAAATCATTAAGAGTTGAAATGATTGTATATTAATAAGCCCAGATTGTTAAAATAAGAGAACTAGATTTTACCACTTATTTTCCGTGAACATTTACACTTCAATGTATCTCTGTCCAAGCTGTACCTTTTGAAGAAAACTATTTAAATGTTGTATTGCAGGTTCTAAATGAGAAGAAACTTCAAGAGGTTGACAGTTTGTGGAAGGAATTTGAAACTCCAGAGAAAGCTAATAAAATGTAAGTAATCTTGAGGCTAAGGATTTAGCATTAGAGGTTTTCTTTTTTGAGGGGGGAGTTCAAGGTAGGGTCTCACTCTAGCCCAGGCTGACCTGGAATTCCCTATGTAGTCTCAGGGTGGCCTTGAACTCCTGGCCTGGCGATCCTCCTACCTCTGCCTCCTGAGTGCTGGGATTAAAGGCGTGTGCCACCATGCCCGGCTATGTCTATAAATTTTTAAGTGTGTAATTAGGGCACTACCAGTGTGTTTCCTTGGCAGGTAAGAAAACCTTTCATAAGCATATAGGAGAATTGGCCTTTGTAAAGGGTTACATATTTTACTGGGTTAATCTGATTCATTGTTGTCAATGATGCATTTATTTTGAAACTGAATCCAGGTGATTTAACACAAATTCGTCACTACCACTGAGACAACGATGAATTAAAATGTAAATACTTCTTTCTATATAAAATGTTACTATGGGAGCTGGGGAGATGGATCATTGGTTAAGGTACTTGCTTGCAAAGCCTCAGGTCTGATTCCCTACTACCCATGTAAAGTTAAATGTACAAAGTGGTGATACATCTGGAGTCCCTTTGCAATGGCAAAGGGCCCTAGCATGTCCATGCACACATATATGCTCTCTCAAAAATTTTTTGGTTTTGTTTTTCCAGGTAGAATCTTGCTCTAGCCCAGGCTGACCTAGTCTCAGAATTTTTTTTTTTTTTTTTTTTTGGTTTTGCGAGGTAGGGTCTCACTCTGGTCCAGGCTGACCTGGAATCCACTGTGTAGTCTCAGGGTGGCCTCGAACTCACGGCGATCCTCCTACCTCTGCCTCCCAAGTGCTGGGATTAAAGGCATGTGCCACCACACCCGGCTCTAGTCTCAGAATTTTTAACAAAGTAATACTGTGTACAAATGCCTATAGGAGACAACCAAAAAAATAAGTCTGACAGCAAGCCTTCTTTATTTTTATTTGGTTTTTCAAGGTAGGGTCTCACTCTAGTCCAGGCTGACCTGGAATTCACTATGTGGTCTAAGGGTGGCCTTGAACTTGTAGTGATCCTCCTCACTCTGCCTCCTGAGTGCTGGGATTAAAGGTGTATGCCACCACGTCCAATAACCCTATGACTTTTTGTTTGTACTAGTCCAATGTTGCCTTGTGTTACATTTTGGGGAAACTTGTATATTTTATGGAAAATATTTTCATTGTGTAAACTAATTGTCAGTGATGATTTTTTATTATAGGGGTGTTGGGGTATGTGTTTTGGTATTTTTGTGGCAGTGTTGAAGACTGAACCCAATTTTTTGAACATGCTAGGCATGTCCTCTACCCCTGAGATATATTCTCAGCCCCCCCCCCCCTTTGGTTTCTTCGAAGTAGGGTCTCACTGTAGCCCAAGCTGACCTGGAATTCACTCTGTATTCTCAGGGTGGCCTCAAACTCACAGTGATCTCATCCTCATGGTGTGTGCTACCACATCCAGCCTTTTTTGTTGTTGTTTTGAGACAAGGTCTCTCTAAGTTACCCAGGCTGGCCATGAGCTTGTGAGTTTTCCCATTTCAGTCTCCTACGTACTGGAATTATAGGCATGCACCACCAATGCTAACCTGAAAATTTCTTTAATATATGCTATGAGAAAATCCAGCACTTACCCTGCCATATAGATTTTACAGAATCAGTATGCACCCATAATGTATTCTCTCTTTTTAAATTCTAGAGTAAAGCTAAAACATTTTGAGAAATTTCAGGATACAGCAGAAGCATTAGCAGGTAAAAAAAAATTTTTTAACTTAAAACTTGACAACTTTTTTCCTTATTAAAACATTATTTTCTTTTGTTGCTTGAATTAATCTTATTCAATGTTGTCAATGATGCATTCTTAATAGAACTGAGTTTAAGTGATCTAACTCAAATTCGTCACTACCACTGAGACAACATTGAGTTAGCTTTTTTCACCATAGGGTTGGTTTCCCCCTTGTGATGTGAGGTGAGAAGTGGTTAAGTTGATCTCCTTGTGGAAACCAACAGCCTAATTCTGAAGCACAATTTAGTAAAACTGTTCTACAAGGACCAAGGTAATGTGGTCAAGTACACAGCTCTCTCTCTCTCTTTTTTTTTTTTTTTTTCGAGGTAGGGTCTCACTGTAGCTCAGGCTGACTTGGAATTCACTATGTGGTCTCAGGTTGGCGTTGGACTTACGGCAATACTCCTGCCTCTCCCTCCTGAGTGCTGGGATTAAAGGCATGCCCAGCTCTCAAGTACATAACTCTCTTAATTTTAATCCAGAAGTAAAATTGGGGGTAGCCAGATAGATACTTGAAGAAATAAGTAACAATAAAGCTGTCCAGAATATATGTTTTAGTCCTTAAAAGTATATTTGTATTCTTAAAAATTAGAGGAAAACAAATTAGTATTTAAAATTTATGTACTTACTCTAATTACAGAGGGATGTAGGAATTTTGTTTACAAGAGAACACAATTTTTTATCATTCAGACTTCAGTCTGACCTCATGATCAGACAATAAGCATAGAGTGATTTTTTTTTTTTTATATTTATTTTTTGGTTTTTCAAGGTAGGGTCTCATTGTAGCCTAGGCTGACCTGGAATTCACTCTGTATTCTCAGGGTGCCCTTGAACTCATGGTGATCCTCCTACCTCTGCCTCCCTAGTGCTGGGATTAAAGGCGTGTGCCACCACACCTACCTAGGTGACTTTTTTTAAAGCCTGAAGTGATATTAGTTGGTCTTAGGGTTTTCTGGTAGGGAAAATGGGACAGGCTGATTATTTACTTATTCAGTTCCGTTGCTAATCAGCCAGTCAGTTGATGGTAAAACTTAAAGATGACAGTAAGGAAAACTATGGCTTAAAATTAGGTGCAAATAAATGCTTTTGTTAATCTGCAACAGGGAGAAGATAATACTTTGAAAACTAGCTTATAGGAAGATCCAATAGTGGGATGAATTTCATTCTTCCTGCCTTTCCTAGAACTCACTCTATATTCTCAGGCTGGCTTTGAACTCACAGCAATCCTCATACCTCAGCCTCCTGAGTGCTGGGATTAAAGGCCTGCGCCATCACACTCAGCTTACTTTTTCACATTATATGATCCTAGCAAGATAATGTGTCACCACACCCAGTGGTGGGGCTGCAAAATGGCTCAAAGGTTAAAGGAACTTGTTTGCAAATTGTGCTGGCCTGTGTTCTATTCCCATGCTACTCCATGGCACGGTCATCTGGTGTTTGCAACAACTAAGAGTCCATGCACACATGCAAATAAATAAATCTTTTTTGTTTGTTTGATTTGAGGCAGTCTCACTTTAACCCAGTCTGACCTGAAACTCACTCTATGGCCCGAGGCTGGCTACCTCAGTCTCCTAAATGCTGAGACTAAAGGCTCATGTCACCTGGCTTAAATAATTTTTTTTTTTTTTTTTTTTTTTTTTTTTTGGTTTTTTTTTTTTTCGATGTAGGGTCTCACTCTGGTCCAGGCTGACCTGACTAAAGGGTGGCTCATGTCAGCACACCTGGGATTAAAGGCATGCGCCACCACGCCCGACTTAAATAATTTTTTTAAAATTGGTAAAATCACAAGAAAGATTGTGTTGATTATTGCTTCAACTCAAATGGGCACTACTTGCGTGGATTGTTGTATGACCTTTAGCTCTTCTGAATTCTGATTTGTGTAGCATTTCTATTTTTATTTTAAAAAATAATTCATTTGAGAGAAAGAATGGGCATTCCAGGGCCTCTAGCATCAGCAACTCCAAATGCGTGCAACACCATGTGCATATGGCATTATATGGATACTGGGAAATCAAACTTGGATTGCTAGGCTTTGCAGGCAGGCTCCTTAATCTTGAACCATCTCTCCAGCCCCAGAATATTCTTTCAGAAAATTTTTAAAAAATAATTTAGTTTTTGGTTTTCTTTTTTTCCCTCCCAAGGTAGGGTTCATTCTAGCCCAAGCTAACCTGGAGTTCACTATGTAGTCTCAGGGTGGCGTCAAACTCATGGTGATCCTCCTACCTCTGCCTCCCATTGAAGGTGTGTGCCACCAAACCCAGCGGTTTTCTTTTCTTTTTTTTTTTTAAATTCATTTTTTTAACATTTATTAGAGGCAGTGAGAGAGAGAAAGAGTGTGAGAACGGGCATGCCAGGGCCTCTAGCCACTGCAAACAAACTCCAGGCTCATGCGCCACCATGTGTGACCTGGAGAATTGAACCTGGGTCCTTAGGCTTTGCAGGCAAGTGCCTTAACCGCTAAGCCATCTCTCCAACCCTATTTTTTGGTTTTCCAGTGTAGGATTTCACTATAGTCCAGACTGAACTGGAATTCACTATGTAGACTTAGTGGCCTCAAAATCACAGTGGTCTTCCTACCTCTGCCTCCCAAGTGCTGGGATTGATGGTGTGTGCCACCATTCCCAGCTAAAATATTTACTTATTGGCAAGAGAGAGAGCAAGGCAAATAGAATGGATGTGTCAGGGCATCTGGCCACTGCAAATGAACTCTAGGTGTACCACCTCATACATCTGGTTTATGTGGGTACTGGAGAATCGAACCTAGGTCGCTAGGCAGTATAGGCAAGTGCCTTAACTACTAAGCCATCTTTCCAGCTCTTTTTAAAAATCTATTTATTTATTTACTTGAGAGAGAGAGAAAGAGAGAGGTTAATGGAGAGAATTGGTGCACCAGGGCGCGGCCATTGCAGATGAACTCCAGAAGCATGTGCTACCTTGTTCATCTGGCTTACATAGGTCCTGGGGAATCGAACCTGTGTTCTTTGGCTTTGTAGGCAAGTGCGCCTTGACTGCTAAGCCATTACTCCAGCTTTCTTAAAAAAAAAAAAAAAAATTTACTTGAGCGATTGAAAATGGGTGCACCAGGGCCTCTAGCCACTGCAAACAAACCTGGAGAATGGAACATGGGTCCTTTTTTTATTTTTAAGAAATTATTTTGGCTTTTTTGAGGTAGAATCTTACTCTAACCCAGGCTGACCTGGAATTCATTCTATATTTCTCAGTGTGGCCTCCAACTCATGGCAATCCTCCTACCTCTGCCTCCCAAGAAGTGCTGGGATTAAAGGTATGAGCCACAATGCCTGGCTCAAAAATAATTAATTAATAAATGTATGTATGTATGTATTTGAGGGGGGAAGGAAAGAGAGAATGGGTTCACCAGTGCCTCCAGCCACTGCAAACATACCTGGAGAGTAGAACATGGGTCCTTGGCTTCACAGGGAAGCCCCTTAACTGCTAAGCCATTATTTCAGCCCTTAAAAAACTTTAATTGCCAGGCTAGGAGGGAAAAAATGAATTAACTGGCTAGTAGAGCAAACTGCCTGACTGCAGAAAGAGACCTTGCTAGGCATATTTTAACCTTAAGCAAATGTACAAACAGGTGTTAGTCCATGTGGGTCTGGAAGATGAAGGTACATCTTGAAGATGGTGAGATTTACACAGCAGTAGATTTAGAACTTGCCAGAGGAAAGTAATAAGTAAACAGATTGCCTGCAATAGTATGTTTTCTGTGTCAATAGGCTTGCAAGAGAGGTAAATCTGTATTATAGATTAGCTTAAACATAAATATTGAATTTTGGTTCTTTTAATAGGGAGTGATTTTTTCCTGCTGTTTTAGATGAAATAAGCTCTCACAGTTATAATTCTTATCAGTAATTTTATTATTTTTCTTTTTTCTTTTCTGAAAAGCATTCACAGCTCTGATGGAGGGCAAAATCAATAAACAGCTGAAAAAAGTTCTGAAGAAAATAGTTAAAGAAGCCCATGAACCTCTGGCTGTAGCTGATGCTAAACTGGGAGGGGTCATAAAGGTAAAGTTGGGATGGCCATAGAGATAAATTCATGATTTTTCTTCCATGCCTGTTAGTGAGATTGAAATGGGAGTTTTGAGGTTCCTTGCCAATACACCAACATGCTAAAGTATCAATAAATTTAGGTAATCCCAGATTCTTATCTTACGAATTTAAAGAACTGAAATGCATAGACCAAAGGGTAAAGTTTAGAGAGAATTTTTTTTTGTTTTATTTATTTAAGAGAGAGAAATAGGCTGGCAGAGAGATAGAGTGTGTGCCAGAGCCTCCAGCCATTGCAAACAAACTCCAGATACATGCTCTCCCTTGTGCATCTGGCTTACATGGGTCCTGGGGAGTTGTACCTGGGTTCTTTGGTTTTGCAGGCAAGTACCTTAACTGCTAAGCCATGTCTCCAGCCCTAGAGAGAACGAAAGAGAAGAAAGTACAGAGAGCTCCTGCCATGTGAGGGCAGGAGGGCTCAGAGCCCATGTGGGAGTTGGGTTCACTTGGGCTGAGACAAGGGGAGGCTTACCAGGACCTGGGAGTTCAGGAAAGTTGAATAGCCAACATAAGAGGGGCCTGCCCACCTGTCTACTTTGAACCTTATTGTGAGAGGGCTGATTGGTCTGGGTTAGGGGCTAGCTCTAGAAAATGCCAGTCATAAAGCCAAGTTTTGGGGCTAAGCTTAACCAACCACAATGCCAGGATCAAATTTACACTTGATCTTAGCCAAAAGGCTGAGAAGCAATCCAGGATCAAATTTAAATTCTAGGAAAGGGGAACTCCCAGGGAAGTGTTCAGGTTGTTTATTGAAAAAGAGATCTACATAGTTTTTTTTTTTCCCTGAGGTACTGTTTCGCTGTAGCCCAGGCTGACCTGGAATTCATAATGTAGTCTCAGGGTGGCCTTGAACTCACAAAGATGCTCCTACCTCTCCCTCCCAAGTTTTGGAATTAAAGGCCTGTGCCACCATGCCTGGCTTCTAGGTAACTTTAAATTTTTTTTTTTGTTGTTGTTTATTTGAGAGCAACAGAGAAAGGCAGATAGATAGAGAAAGAATGGATATGCCAGGGCTTCCAGCCACTGCAAACAAACTCCAGATGCGTGTGCCACTTTGTGCACCTGGCTTATGTGGGTTCTTAGGCTTCACAAGCAAGCATTTAACCACTAAGCCATCTCTCCAGCCCCTTCTAGGTAACTCTTTAAGTCAAGGAGAGGAGAGATCCTTTTCATGATCTCTAATAAAGTGAAGATTGTAAGAGCAGACTTAAGGACATTTCTTTGTTTTACTTCGGGGGCTTATTCACCCTAAACTACCTAACAAAGTTACCTGACTCCCTCTCCAGATCTCATATACAGCATAGTTTGTTTTACAAAGCTTAACCATTGTAAGTTGTCGTACGTTTTTATACAAAAATTTTCTTTCATTATAAAAAATAAGTGAACAAAAACGATAAAATTGGGCTGGAGAGATGGCTTAGTGGTTAAGGTGCTTGCCTGCAAAGCCAAAGTACCCAGGTTTGATTTCCAGAACCCACATAAGCCAGATTCAGAAGGTTTCACGTGTATCTGGAACTCATTTGCAGCACCTAGAGGCCCTGGCACGCCATTCTTTTTCTCTCTCTAATAAATAAAATTAGCTTTAACCCTATACTCATCACATTGATATCTTATGTATAATCCTGACTTCTGATGTATTCTGAGGTACTTCTGATGATCCTTTTGGTTTTTTTCAAGGTTGGGTCTCCTTCTAGCCTAAAATGACTTGTAACTCTAGTCCCAGGCTGTCCTTGAAATCAGTGATTAAAGGCCGTACACCTCCATGCTTGGCTTCAGTAAATCACTATTTTTAAAAAATTTTTGTGGGGTTTCACTTAAACCCAAGCTGACCTGGAATTCACTGTGTAGTCTCAGGGTGGCCTAGAACTCAAGGCAATCCTACTACCCCAGCATCTCGAGTGCTGGGATTAAAGGTGTACACCACCACATCCAGCTCACTAATTTATTTATTTTTTTTTTTAGGGAGGAAGGAAAAGAAAATATTTATTCAAAAAACTATTTGAGAGATGGAAAGAGAATGGGCATGCCAGACCTCTTGCCACTGTAGATGAGTTCCAGATGCATGTGCCTTCCCTCCCTTTCTCCTTTCTGCTTGTAAATAAATAAAAATAATAAAATTTAAATAATTATTTGAGGGGATGTAGAGATGGCTTAGCGGTTAATGCACTTTTCTCAAAAGCCTAAGGACCCAGGTTCATTTCCCTAGTTTCCACATAAGCCAGATGCACAAGGTGGCACATATGTTTAGAGTTCATTTACAGTGGCTAGAGGCCCTGGAGTGCCCCTTCTGCCACTTTTAAATAAATAAATAAATAAATAAATAAATAAATAAATAAATAAATAAATAAACAAACAAACTTTAAAATTATTTGAGGGCTGGAGGGATGGCTTGGTGGTTAAGGTGTTTGCCTGCAAAGCCCAAGGACCCAGCTTCGATTCCCCAGGACCCACGTTAGCTAGATGCACAAGGGGTCGCATGAATCTGGAGTTCATTTGCAGTAGCTAGAGGCCCTGGTGCACCCATTCTCTCTTTCTCTTGCTCCCTCTTTCTCTGTCAAGTAAATTTTTAAAAAACTACTTGAAGCCAGGTGTGGTGGCTCACACCTTTAATCCCAGCACTCGGGAGGCAGAGGTAGAAGAATCACCATGAGTTCAAGGCCACCCTGAAACTACATAGTGAATTCCAGGTCGGCCTGAGGTAGAGTGAGACCCTAACTGAAAAAAACAAAAACAAAAAACAGGGCTGGAGAAATGGCTTAGTGGTTAAGGTGTTTGCCTGCGAAGCCAAAGGATCCAGGTTCTATTCTCCAGGACCCACATAAGCCAGATGTACATGGTGGCACATGCATCTGGAGTTTGTTTACAGTGGCTAGAGGCCCTGGCATGCCCATTCTCTCTGTGTCTGCCTCTCTTCTAGCTCTCTCTGCTTGCAAATAAAATGTTTAAAAGAGTTTGAGAGATAAAAAGAGAATGAGAATGGGCATGCCTGACCTTGCCACTGTAAATTAATTCCAGATGCATGTGCCCCTCACTTTCCACATTTGGCTTTATTTGGGTATTGGGAAATTATATCCAGGACAGCAGGCTTTGCAAGAAGCGCCTTTAACTCTGAGCTGCCTCCTCATCCTCAAATATATAACTTAAAATTTTTATTTTGCTGGGCGTGGTGGTGCTCGCCTTTAATCCCAGCATTTGGAAGGCAGAGGTAGGAGGATCGCCATGAATTTGAGGCCACCCTGAGACTACATAGTAAATTCCAGGTCTGCCTGGGCTAGACTAAGACACTACCTCGAAAAACCAAAGAATAATTTAAAAATTATTTTTATTAATTTATTTGAAAGAGAGAGAAGCAGATAGAGAATGGGCATGCCAGGGTCTCTAGCCTTTGCAGATGAACTCCAGATGCACGTGCCACCTTGTGCGTATGGCTTTATGTGGATCCTGGAGAATCAAACCTGAGTCTTTTGGTTTTTCAGGCAAGCACCTTAACCACTAAGCCATTTTTCCAGCCCACCTTTATTTTAGGGGGGATTTTTCAACATATTGTTTCACTCTACCATAGGCTTAGTGATACTTCTACCTCAGCCTCTCTAGTGTTGGAATTAAAGGCATGGGCCACCACTTTTGACAATAATTCTGATGTGTCAAGTACTTTCAAAGGTGCTTATTTTACCTGTAATTTCAGCTCTCAGAAACCTGAAGCATTAGTTTTGCTTCAAGTTCATGGCTACTCTGAGCTACACTGTATAGCACTTAAGAGAGAAAGAGAAATGAAAATTGTAGGGACAAATTTTTATTTAATGTAGATCATTCTGTTCTTGTAGGAAAAGTTGAATCTCAGTTGTATCCATAGTCCTGTTGTCAATGAACTTATGAGAGGAATCCGATCACAGATGGATGGTTTAATCCCTGGGGTAGAACCACGCGAAATGACAGCCATGTGCCTTGGTTTGGCCCACAGGTGAGAGTCAGCAGCTCACTTTTCATCAATAAACATTTATATTTATTTTTATATTTTTTTATTTATTTGAGAGCTACCAACAGAAGGAGGAGGCAGAGAGAGAGAGAATGGGTACACCAGGATCTCCAGCCACTGCCAACAAACTCCAGATGCATGGGCCACCATGTGAATCTGGCTTCCATGGGTACTGGGGAATCAAGCCTTGAACTGAGGTCCTTAAGCCTCACAGGCAAGCACTTAACCCATAAGCCATTTCTCCAGCCCCAGTAAACATTTATAGTGTTCTTCCCCCCCCCCTTTTTTTTTCATTTTGTTTTTTGAGGTAGGTTCTCCCTCTTTAAATGTTACAAGCATTAATTCTGGGTTGGGGAGATGGCTCAGCAATTAAAAGTGTTAGTTTGCAAAGCCTGCTGGCTGAGGTTTAACTCCCTAGCATCACATAAAACCAGATGCAAAAAAGTGGTGCAGGTCGGGTGTGGTTGACCATGCCTTTAATCCCAGTGATGAGAAGTCAGAGATCGAGGAGCACCATGAGACTATATAGTGAATTTCAGGTCAGCCTGGGTTAGAGTTAGAGCCTACTTCAAAAAAACAAACAAACAAAAAATAGTGGTGCATGTTATTTGGAGTGGCTAGAGACCATGGCAACACATGCATGTACACGTACAAATAAATAAATGTGGTTTTTTGTTGTTGTTAGAGGTAGAGTCTTGCTCTAGCCCAGGCTGACCTGGAATTCACTATGTAGTCTTGGGTAATGTCAAACACGGGGCAATCCTCCTACTGATGCCTCCAGAGTGTTAAGATTAAAGGCATGTGCCATCACGCCTGGCTAATAACTAAAATATAACAAAAGATAAGTTTGTTAAGAGATAAACCCCTCTTTTCAGAGCCACATTTTGGGGATAGGTAAATTTGTTTGTGTTTATGGACAGACATGCCAGGATTTCTTGCTGCTGCAAATGAATACCACATGCATGTGCCAATTTTTGCATCTGGCTTTACATGGAACCTAAGGTACTGATCCTGGGCCAGAAGGCATTGTTCAGTACACACCTTTGCTAAGGCATAGTGGCACATACCTTTAATCCCAGTACTTGGGAGTCTGAGGTAGGACAATTCCTGTGAGCTCAAGGCCAGCCTGGAGCTAGAGTGAGTTTCAAGTCAGCCTGTGCTGAAGTGAGTCCCTGCCTTTTCAAAACAGTATCTTACTAATGTATTTTCTTCCTCCTCAGCCTGTCACGATACAGATTAAAATTTAGTGCTGATAAAGTAGACACGATGATTGTTCAGGCAATTTGTAAGTACATGGTAAACTCTTATTTATCTATTCCTGTTTTTTTTTTTTTTTTTCTCACTGTTACTACTTCCACAAGCAGATAAATCAGGATAGTGTAGTAGGAAATAGAAGCTAACCAAAATTTGACACTTTGAGGACAGTGTTAGTCATGTGATTAATAATACATACTAATTCATTTGTCCTTTTCTGTTAATGTTAAAACTGTAGAATCAGTTTTCTGCTTTTTCTTTTTTCTCCTGACTTTAATGACCTTCCCATTTCAGACTATTTATTTATTTGAGAGAGAAAGGCAGAGAATGGGACACGCCAGGCCTCCAGCCCCTGCAAATGAACTCAAATGCATGCACCAACTTGTGCATTTGGCTTTACGTGGTCTTGGGAATTGGACATAGGTCCTTTGGGTCTGCAGGCAAATGCCTTAATTGCTAAGCCATCCATCTCTCTGGTCCTCAAACTATTTTTAAATATTTTACTTATTTATGTTAAAAGAGAATGGGTGTATCAGCACCTCCATCCACTTTAAATGAACTCCAGACACATGCACCATCTTGTGCATCTGGTTTATGTGGGTATTGGGGAATTGAACCTAGGTCCTTAGCCTTCATAAGTAAGTACTTTCACTGCTAAGTTCTCTCTCAGCCTCCCTGAAACAAATTTTTGTTTGCTTGTTTGTTTTTCGAAATAGGGTTTTGCTCTAGCTCAGGTTGACCTGGAATTCACTATGAAGCCTTACGGTGGCCTCAAACTCCAGTCCTCCTACTTCTGCCTTCGGAGTGCGGGATTAAAGGTGTGCACCACCACACCTGGCTCCTGAAACAATTTTTTAAAAAATTTTTGGTTTTTTGACAGAGCTCAGGTTGACCTGAAATTCACTATATAGCCTCAGGCTGGCCTTGAACTCACCACAATCCTCCTGCCCCTGCCTCCCCAAGTGCTGGGATTAAAGGTGTGTGTCACCACAACCAGCTCATAGCATTTTTCAATAAAATGTTAGGTAATTTAATCAGCAATTGTTATTGAACATAAATGAGAAAATTAAAATCAAGGACTCAGTCATTTGTAACAAAGATGGAAAAAGAATATTCAGTAATAGAAGAGTAACAAGAAGTCATCTCTACGTACAATAATAATAATAATAATGTTTGGCCTTAATTATGACATCCTCATATATGGTATGCTGAGGGAAACAAAAATAAAGTGAAATAAGCCAAACTGTTTACATTCAGTGTGGGGTGAAAGTGTTGTGGAAGTGGATGATGCTAATGGTTAAGCAACATGAATTTCCCTGATGCCACTGAATTATATATAGACTTGAAAATGATTGTAGGCAAATTTGATGTTGTATTTGTTACCTTGAATAAACACCTTGTAAGTCCCTGTTTTCATTTTCTACAGCCTTACTAGATGACTTGGATAAAGAACTAAACAACTACATTATGCGGTGTAGGGAGTGGTATGGCTGGCATTTTCCTGAATTAGGAAAAATTATTTCAGATAATTTGACATACTGCAAGTGTTTACAGAAAGTAGGGGACTGAGTGTGTCAAACACGGGGCAATCCTCCTACTGATGCCTCCAGAGTGTTAAGATTAAAGGCATGTGCCATCACGCCTGGCTAATAACTAAAATATAACAAAAGATAAGTTTGTTAAGAGATAAACCCCTCTTTTCAGAGCCACATTTTGGGGATAGGTAAATTTGTTTGTGTTTATGGACAGACATGCCAGGATTTCTTGCTGCTGCAAATGAATACCACATGCATGTGCCAATTTTTGCATCTGGCTTTACATGGAACCTAAGGTACTGATCCTGGGCCAGAAGGCATTGTTCAGTACACACCTTTTGCTAAGGCATAGTGGCACATACCTTTAATCCCAGTACTTGGGAGTCTGAGGTAGGACAATTCCTGTGAGCTCAAGGCCAGCCTGGAGCTAGAGTGAGTTTCAAGTCAGCCTGTGCTGAAGTGAGACCCTGCCTTTTCAAAACAGTATCTTACTAATGTATTTTCTTCCTCCTCAGCCTGTCACGATACAGATTAAAATTTAGTGCTGATAAAGTAGACACGATGATTGTTCAGGCAATTTGTAAGTACATGGTAAACTCTTATTTATCTATTCCTGTTTTTTTTTTTTTTTCTCACTGTTACTACTTCCACAAGCAGATAAATCAGGATAGTGTAGTAGGAAATAGAAGCTAACCAAAATTTGACACTTTGAGGACAGTGTTAGTCATGTGATTAATAATACATACTAATTCATTTGTCCTTTTCTGTTCTACAGACAGTTTTTCTGCTCTTTTCTCCTGACTTTAATGACCTTCCCATTTCAGACTATTTATTTATTTGAGAGAGAAAGGCAGAGAATGGGACACGCCAGGGCCTCCAGCCCCTGCAAATGAACTCCAAATGCATGCACCAACTTGTGCATTTGGCTTTACGTGGGTCTTGGGGAATTGGACATAGGTCCTTTGGGTCTGCAGGCAAATGCCTTAATTGCTAAGCCATCCATCTCTCTGGTCCTCAAACTATTTTTAAATATTTTACTTATTTGCGAGAAAGAGAATGGGTGTATCAGCACCTCCATCCACTTTAAATGAACTCCAGACACATGCACCATCTTGTGCATCTGGTTTATGTGGGTATTGGGGAATTGAACCTAGGTCCTTAGCCTTCATAAGTAAGTACTTTCACTGCTAAGTTCTCTCTCAGCCTCCCTGAAACAAATTTTTGTTTGCTTGTTTGTTTTTCGAAATAGGGTTTTGCTCTAGCTCAGGTTGACCTGGAATTCACTATGAAGCCTTACGGTGGCCTCAAACTCCAGTCCTCCTACTTCTGCCTTCGGTCTGGGGATTAAAGGTGTGCACCACCACACCTGGCTCCTGAAACAATTTTTTTAAAAATTTTTGGTTTTTGACAGAGCTCAGGTTGACCTGAAATTCACTATATAGCCTCAGGCTGGCCTTGAACTCACCACAATCCTCCTGCCCCTGCCTCCCCAAGTGCTGGGATTAAAGGTGTGTGTCACCACAACCAGCTCATAGCATTTTTCAATAAAATGTTAGGTAATTTAATCAGCAATTGTTATTGAACATAAATGAGAAAATTAAAATCAAGGACTCAGTCATTTGTAACAAAGATGGAAAAAGAATATTCAGTAATAGAAAAGTAACAAGAAGTCATCTCTACGTACAATAATAATAATAATAATGTTTGGCCTTAATTATGACATCCTCATATATGGTATGCTGAGGGAAACAAAAATAAAGTGAAATAAGCCAAACTGTTTACATTCAGTGTGGGGTGAAAGTGTTGTGGAAGTGGATGATGCTAATGGTTAAGCAACATGAATTTCCCTGATGCCACTGAATTATATATAGACTTGAAAATGATTGTAGGCAAATTTGATGTTGTATTTGTTACCTTGAATAAACACCTTGTAAGTCCCTGTTTTCATTTTCTACAGCCTTACTAGATGACTTGGATAAAGAACTAAACAACTACATTATGCGGTGTAGGGAGTGGTATGGCTGGCATTTTCCTGAATTAGGAAAAATTATTTCAGATAATTTGACATACTGCAAGTGTTTACAGAAAGTAGGTGAGTAATTTTTTTCTTTTTTAAAATTTTATTTGAGAGCCGGGCGTGGTGGCGCACGCCTTTAATCCCAGCACTCGGGAGGCAGAGGTAGGAGGATCGCCATGAGTTCGAGGCCACCCTGAGACTACATCGTTAATTCCAGGTCAGCCTGGACCAGAGTGAGACCCTACCTCGAAAAACAAACAAACAAAAAAAAAAATTTATTTGAGAGAGACAATGAGGTGGACACAGAGAAAATGGACACCCCAGGGCTTTTTGCCACTACAAACTCTGTATTAATGTGCCACTTAATGCATCTGGCTTTATTTATGTGGGTACTGGGGAACTGAATTCAGGTCTTAGGGTTGCATGAAAGCACTTTAACTACTGAGCCATTTCTCTAGCCCTCGCCTTTTAAAAAACAAATAATTAGCTGGGCTTGGTGGTGCACGCCTTTAATCCTAGCATTTGGGAGGCAGAGGTAAGAAGATCAATTATTCATTTGAGAGAGTGAATATGATTGTGCCAGGACAGCTTGGCTATTGCAGATGAACTCCATACACATGCATCTTTGACCAGCATTACATGGGTACTAGGGAATGGAATCTGTGTTGGCGTGCTTTGCAAGCAAAGGCCTTTAACTATTGAGCCATCTCCCCAACATTTTAGTCTTGTTTTTTCCTTATGCTTATTTGGCCAGGTGTGGTGGTGCATCCTTTAATGTCAGTACTTAGGACGCTGAGGTAGGATCACTGAGCTGGAGGTCAGCCTGGGGTAGAGCATGATCCTACCTTGCAAAACAAACAAAAATCCTTGTTTGTGTTTGTGTATGTATATGTGCACAGCAGGGCCTTTTTCCACTGCAAACACCAGACACTGATGCCACTTTTCATGTCTGTCTTTGTAAGCAAGTCTTTTAATCAGTAAGTCATTCTCCTAGTCCCATGTTTATCTCTCTTTTTAAATTTATTTATTTGCAAGCAGAGAGAGGAGAAATAGAAGAGAGACAGAATAGGCATGACAGGGCCTCTAGCCATTGTAAACTCTAGATGCATGTACTACCTTGAACAACCTGGCTTTACATGGGCACTGGGGAATCAAACTTCGGTTGTTCAGCCGGGCGTGGTGGTGCACTCTTTAATCCCAGCACTCGGGAGGCAGAGGTAGGAGGATCACTGAGAGTTCGAGGCCACCCTGAGACTACATAGTTAATTCCAGGTCAGCCTGGACCAGAGTGAGACCCTACCTTGCAAAAAAAAAAAAAAAAAAAAAAAAACTTCGGTTGTTAGGTTGTGCAGGCAAGCCACTTACCGCCAAGCCATCTCTCCAGCCCCCTCCCCATATTTATCTTTTTTCTTAATTTTTTTATTATTGTTAACTTACATAATTATAGACAATAAACAATGATAATTCCCTCCCTCCCACTCTCCCCTTCACCATTACACTCTCCGTTATATACCCTCTCCCCGTAATCAGTCTCTCTTTTATTCTGATGTCATCATCTTTTCCTCCTATTATTGTGGTTTGATGTAGGTAATACCATGTGCTGCATGGTCATGGATATCCAGGCCATTTTGTCTGGAAGAGTGCATTGTAAGGAGTAGTCCTAACCTTTGGCTCTTACATTCTTTCGTTTACCTCTTCCACAATGGACCCTGAGCCTTGGAAGGTGTGATAGAGATGTTTCAATACTAAGCACTGCTCTGTCACTCTTCTCAGCACTATGGTGCCTTTTGAGTCATCCCATCTCATCTGAAATGAGAAGCTTCTCTAACCAAAAGTTCATATGGGTATGAACATAAAGACAAGGGCTTAAACAAAGTTTGTGAACATAATACACACATTAGCCAGATACCAGCAGGTGTTACACCCCTAGGGCTCCAGCCCCCCAATTGTTTTGGAGGAAAATGATGGGGAAGCATTCTATCTTTAAGTCAAGCTTTTATATTAAGGAAAACTTATAGGTCAAACTTGTTCGCCTTTTTTTTTTGTTTGTTTAGGCACACTTTTCATTGGCTTATCACTGTTTCTTTTGACTTTTTGGTGGATTTTCTATAATTTATTGAAGAATGATTCTCCTTCATCCTCTGCAAACATTCCATAGGCGATAGGAAGAACTATGCTTCTGCCACACTTTCTGAATTTCTACCAGAGGAAGTGGAAGCAGAAGTAAAAGCAGCTGCAGAGATATCTATGGGAACAGAAGTTTCTGAAGAAGATATTTGCAACATTCTACATCTGTGTACCCAGGTACAGTTTAACCATAGGATATAGTTGAGGGCTTTCCAGGTCTGTAGTCACTTTCTGATGGCAGTGATGATCTTTACATTCATTGTTCACCTGACCATTCAATGAGGGTGCTCAGTCACTACCTCATCTGATGCCATCTCTTTGTGTGTCTTTAGGGGGGAAGATATACTAAAATGATATAATTTATATTTATTAGCATTATTGTCTGATGAATTAACCACGAATTCATTAAGGCAGCAGGGTAGTTGAGTTACTTCATTCTGATAAGATCTTTGTAACTTCCTCATTTTTTGCCTTATTAGGTGATTGAAATCTCCGAATATAGAACCCAGTTGTATGAATACCTACAAAATCGAATGATGGCCATTGCACCTAATGTCACAGTTATGGTTGGAGAATTAGTAGGAGCACGGCTCATTGCTCATGCAGGTGACAGTTTTAAATTTGTAAACATGATGTTTTGAAGTTTACTTAGCTATTTTTCAATCTTTAAACCAGTTGCTAAAGATAGTGGGCCACGTGTTCAATGATGATTTTTATTGCTTTGCTTGATTTCCTTTTGGATAATGAAGGCATCTTAAGTCACTACCTCTTCTGAGACACTTGTGGTCCATTGTCAGAAGGATAAAACTAGTTAGCATTTTCAGAATACTGAAGCCATCCTGATTTGGATACTCAGCACCAAAAAGGAACTCATTAGACTACAATTTGAATAGAATTTTTTTTTTTTTGTATTTTTCTGTGAGAGAGAGCGTGATACAACAGGGCCTCTAGCCATTTCAGTCAAACTCCAGACATGTGCTCCAACTTGTGGAACGATCTTGAGCACTTGTGTCACCTTGTGTGTCTGGCTTCCATGGGATCTGGAGAGTAGAACATGGGTCCTTGGGCTTCACGGGCAAGAGCCCTAACCTCTAAGCCATCTCTTTAGCCCTTGAATAGAATTTTTAAAAAATACTTTTATTTATTAGAGATAGAGAGAATGGGCATGCCAGGGCCTCTAGCCAGTACAAATGAACTCCAGATGCATGCACCACCTTGTGCATCTGGCTTACATGGGACGTGCAGAATTGAACCTAGATCCATAGGCTTTGCAGGGAAGTGCCTTAACCACTAAGCCATGTCTCCGGCCCTTGAATAGAATTTTGTTTGTTTTTTCAAGGAAGGGTTTCACTCTAGCCCAGACTGACCTGGATTTCACTGTGTAGTCTCAGGGTGGCCTCAAACTCACGGTGATCCTCCTACCTCTGCCTCCCAAGTGCTAGGATTAAGGCATGTGCTACCACGTTGCAATATTACCAGAGACGTTGTTAATGTTTGTCATTCTGAGTATGAGTATAAAGTAGTAATACCATTTCATGCTAATAGGTAACATTGAAACTAATAAACTTAGCCTTGAGTTTGCTATAGATTTTCACCATTAGGGTTTTCATGGATTTCAGTTTGTGACCATGGACTCTTAACTAACTGGAAGTATATTTTTTATCATTACTATTTGTTTTTCTTTCATAGGTTCTCTTTTGAATTTGGCCAAGCATGCAGCCTCTACAGTTCAGATTCTTGGAGCTGAAAAGGCACTCTTTAGAGCCCTCAAATCTAGACGAGATACTCCTAAATATGGTCTGATTTATCATGCTTCACTTGTGGGCCAGACAAGTCCCAAAAACAAAGGAAAGGTGAGTTACAGTTTTTCTGAGGTGCATATTGAATCTTCTTACTGTCTTTTTTTTTTTTTAATGTCTTTGTGATTAGCATTACATGGTTCAAATTAATTTTTTTTTCAATTATTTATTTGAGGAAGAGGAACAGAGAATGGGCTCGCCAGGGCCTCCAGCCACTGCAAACGAACTCCAGATACATGTGCCCCTTATGAATCTGGCTTATGTGGGTCCTGGGGAATTGAACTGAGGTCCTTAGTCTTTGCAGCAAATGCCTTAACCGCTGTGCCATTTCCCCAGTCCCCAAGTTTAAAAATTTTTGTGCATGCAAAGAATAGAAGTAATTGTTGGTACTATTGTTTGGAAGGAAACAACATTTATGACTTATGCCAAACCTTTTTATTTTTATTTAAGTTTGTGTGTGGGGGCATTCATGTGTCTGCAGATGTGCCACTGTATTGCATGTGGAGGTCAGGGTATTGTCCTATCCTCCTACCTTTTTGAGACAGCCCCCTGTTTTGCTGCTGCATGTGCCAGTCTACCTGGCTCATGAGCTTCTTGATTCTCCTGGCTCTTACCAGTGCTGTAGGCTTATTGGGGTTATAGACAATTGTTTAACTTTTTGTTTGTTTGTTTGAGGTAGGGTTTTACTCTAACCCAGGCTGACCTGCAATTCACTATGTAGTCCCAGGAACTCACAGTTATCCTCCTCCCTCTTTGCCTCCCTAGTGCTGGGATTGGGATTAAAGGCATGCACCACCACCCCCCACTCTCCGGTTTCACTATGTTTAGCTTTACATGGGTACTGGGGAACATTAAACTCAGGTTGACAGGCTTGCAAGCCTTTAACCACTGAACCATCTCCCCAGCCTCCTTTCTTGGCGTTTTGTGACAAGGTCCCACTCTGAATCCCGGGCTATATCCTGAGAGCTTGTTTAGAGGTTCTAGCAGGTGAGCGCAGCTGCTTGTCTATAGCCTTCACTGAAGACTGATGCTCCTCTGTTTGGGGAAGGTCTACTAAGCGTGCAGCTTTGGGAGGGATGCACATGGAGCAGTGAGGGAGGAAGGGGACACCCACCTAGCCAGCCAGGTTGCCCTCACATTCCTCGGGCTGAACTTAATATGTATACCAGGCTGGCCTTGAACTTAAGGCAATTCACTTGCCTCCTGATGCTGAGATTACAAGAATGAGTCACCATACCCACTTCGCTGCTGAACATTTTACTTATTTATTTGAGAGCAACAGATAGAGAAAGAGACAGAGAGAGAGAGAGAGGGTGGGTGGGTGTTGCAGGGCCTCCAGCCACTGGAAACGAACCCCAGATGCATGCACCCCTTTGTGCATGTGGCTTACGTGAGTCCTGGGGATTTCAACCTTGAACTGGGGTCCTTAGGCTTCACAGGCAAGTGCTTAAGTGCTAAGCCATCTATCCATCCCTTGCTGCTGAACTTCTTTTGTTTTTTCGAGGTAGGGTCTCACTCAAGCCCAGGCTGACCTGGAATTCACTCTGTAGTCTCAGGGTGGCCTCGAACTCATGGTAATCCTCTTACCTCTGCCTCCCAAGTGCTGGGGAAAGGTGTGCACCACCACGCCCGGCTGCTGAACATTTTGAAAGAAGTTAATTGAATCCTTTAACCCAGGTGTAAATGTCTATTTGGTGGAGGGTGAAACTGAGGCTTAGACATGTACAATATATTCAGTCCTTCTGTGAAAGTTAGCTAGATTCACAGAAGTAAGGAGGATTTAATAAACTATGTAAATTAGTTTGTGAAAGGACCCACAAATGGATGACTTCAGGGCATGAAATTTATGTCACTTAGTAGAAGCTAAAGAAAGACATTGGGAAAATAATTGGACCTAAAGCAGGGCATGCTGATACATACCTTTAATCCCAGGCAGTAGTAGAAGGATCACCTTGGGTTTGAGGCCACTCTGAGACTATAGAGTGAATTGCAGGTCAGCCAGGGCTAGAGTGAATCCCTACCTCAAAAATACAGTAAATAAATAAATAAATTTGACCTAATATTAGAAAAGAACTGCTATGAGATCTTTTATCATCCATCTAAGTGGTGATATATAATCAGCTAAGCATTATATTATGAAAATGACTCATAACAATACATGACTTGAGTTATATTATTCATAATGCTGTTGCCTTTTCCAAAGCATAGAACTTGTTAGATTACTGAGGATATTACCTGATGGTAGCGCCCTTGCCTAGCATGCACGGCACTTGTGAATTCATTCCCAAGCAGGAGAGAAAGGGAGGTCAAGAATGAATCAGAAATTTTAAACAAAAGCCCTAAAATAATTGATAATTGAATGATTTGCTATAATTTTCTCATGAATAACTTATTGAAAGGATTGTATATCCCTTGCAATAAAGTTTGATTGCTTACGACTTCATGCTTTCTATTAGATTTCTCGAATGCTGGCAGCCAAAACTGTGTTGGCTATCCGTTATGATGCCTTTGGTGAGGATTCCAGTTCTGCGATGGGAGTTGAGAACAGAGCCAAATTAGAAGCCAGGCTGAGATCTTTGGAGGACAGAGGGGTAAGGATCATATCCTGCTTTCACATTTCCTATGAAAAGTTAATGAACTTAGAAACTTCACCTGCTCGTACATTGGTATTGGGTGATGCATTTTATTGTGCCTGATATGTGTGGGTGTGTGTGTGTGTGTTTATATTTCTTTTTCTCTAGCCCAGGTCTCATGATTGAGAATTCTGTGATTAATGCTCATTTTCCTTCTTAGATAAGAAAAATAAGTGGAACAGGAAAGGCATTAGCAAAAGCAGAAAAGTATGAACACAAAAGGTAAAGTACATTAATGAGAGAATGAATTTTTGTTTATTTAAATATTATTACAGCTATTTTGTATTGTGCATTCACCTGTATTCCCCAAGTCTTTAAACTTAGTTGTGTGGTTTGTTTAAAATTGTGTATAAAGATACTATGTTTTCATGGGACTAGGTTTACCAGAGGCCTGGGGAGATGGCTCTTGTATGTAAAACCTGCTGGCCCAGGTTCAATTCCCTAGACACTCATGGCCAGATGCAAGAAGTGATGTGAGCATCTGGCATTTGTTTTCAGTGTCAAGAAATGTACACATGTGCGTACACGCACGTGCAAATCATTTTGAAAAAGAAAAGCTATTTGTAGCATCATGACTTTCATTCATAGTCGTTTGCTTCATCATATGTATAGTAGATACTATTTGACTAATGTTGTGGAGTCTGAGGAGATAGCTCAGTGGATAAAATGTTTACCTTTCAAGCCTGAGGACCTGAGCTCAATCCCCAGTACCTACTTTCAATGCTGAGGGTGGTGGCACACACACTTGTAACCCTCATGCCTGGGAGGCAGAGACAAGGTGGCTTCCTGGAGCTTTCTAGTCATCCAGTTTAACCTAAATGGTGTGTTCCTGAGTTGACACCTGATGTTGTCCTCTGGCTTTCACTCGCACATGCAAATACACAGACACACAAAAGAAAGGTTGTTGAGAATTAATTCATAGTGAATCTTTTTTATGGGCGGGGAAGGTGAGATAGGGTCTCACTCTAGCCCATGCTAACCTAAAATTTACTATGTAGTTTCAGGCTGGCCTTGAACTAACAGTGATCCTCCTACCTCGACCAAGTGATAGGGTTAAAGGCTCATGCTGCCACACTTGGTTAAATCTTCATTTTTCAAATTTGATGATAGAAGATAAGCTTAAAAATAGTCCATAAGTATAAAGAAACATTGAGCCCTTATCATCAGATTGATAAAAGATTTGTTTTTAGAGTGCTGTGGTTATCATTTGAGGTAATGCTAGATGTTAATGAGGCATTTATGGTAGACTAGTTGTGGGACAGTGAGTTTGAGGAAAGCCTGATCTACATTAGATCCTGACTCAAATATTTCAAAATATTTTTGGCTGTTAACCTGACAAATTCTTCTAAAATTCTAGCAGTCATATAAGATTTCTGTTAGTTTAATCCCACTACCCCCCCAAACCTCTGACCAGACATGTTCTTCTGTGTCGCCTGGCTGGCCTGGAACTCAAAAGTAATCCTCCTCCTCAGCCTCCCATCTGCTGGAATTACAGGCAGGTGCTCCCATGCCTGGCCAATTGTATAAGAATTGTTGAAAAATCTTAAACTGTAAGTGAGTAGAGTAATTTTGATGTCTATATATACTTACATATAAATTTTATATTAACATGTTCAAATAGTTTTTAGTATTTAAAAAAGGAGCTATCATAGCCAATTTTCTTTAGTATTTTGTGAATTTTCCAAGTTTTATAATGGCTATGTATTCAATAACTTGAATTTTGTATGCTGTGTATGTGTATGTATGGACGTGTGTTTGCAGATGCATGCGCGCTCTGTACACATAGAGGACAGAGAAAGGTGTTGGGTGTTCTCTTTTGTCACTGTTCTGCCCCATTTCCTTGAGACAGAGAATGTGTTTCAGACTGCTTGAAAACCAGTTACCATCATGTACACACACACACACATGTATGTTTCCCTGTTGGGATTACAGGCATGTGCCTGGCTTTTTTATATGAGTGCTGGGGGCTGAATTCTGGTCTTCATACTTACATAGCAACTACCCTTACATCATCCATCTACCCAACTCTTGATTACTTTGAAAGTTTATTATATTTGGGTGACAAGTGAGGATCTTTGTTTTGTGTGCCAAATGCCTGCATTTTATGTGAGAGTGGGGTATGCGTGTGTCAGAGTGGACAATTTTTATGTCGGGCCTCATCCATCCACCTCGTTTGAGGCACTTTCTCACTCTGAATTCTCCCTTTATTTATTTGTTGGGCTTTATTTCTTTGTTGAGTTTCTGGGAAATTCTCCACCTCCCATCTTTCCATCAGCTTCAGCGTGCTGGGGTTACTGAAGCCTGCTACAGCTTCTGGCTTTTTATGTGAGGCCTGGGGATCAAACTCCTGTACTCTCACTTGAGTGGCGTGTGCTTTGAACCACTTCTCCAGTCCCATTTTTTAAAAATTAAAAGTATTTGTGAACAATAAACAGTCTTTCATGTACAAGTCTGAGTTACAGAATATTTCTTAGTTTGTTTTAAAGAAGTGTTTTTTTTTTAAATTCCTGTACTATTATATATTAAGCATAATGTGCTCTAAGTATCATTTACAGGAGTTAGTTTTCAGTATTTTCTGCTGTGTTAGAACAAACATGTGTCTTTGTCTTCAAGGGAATCTGTGTGTATATCCCCTTGTATTACTCTGCTGTGTAGGCTCTTTTAATGAAGACTTCTGTCTTAAACTTGGCTGAAATGTTTTGTTCTGTTTTTTTCTTTTCATTCAGTTAATTATCTAAAAAATTATGTCAATTCAGCTTTATATTCTAGTTACTTGTAACGAGATTATGCTGATTTCCTGTACAATAAATACACAAATTACTGAATCAGAAATCATTTAGCTCACTCTTTTTTGCATGGGTGTGTGTGCGGGTAAGCATGCGTGTGGAGGCCATGGTTGACATCCGGTGTCTGCCTCATTGTCTCTATTTTTATTTTACTGAAGCAGGGTCTTTCATTTGAACCCAGAACTCCCCAGTTTGGCTAGTCTAGCTAGCTAGATCACGGTGATCCTCCTACCTCTGCCTCCCGAGTGCTGGGATTAAAGGCGTGTGCCACCACGCCCGGCTAGTTTACTTCTTGAATGTGAGTTAACTTCTTGAAAAATAAATAGCTTTTGTCAGCTAACTGTAAGTCTTCATAAACTACCCTAAAGTCACTAAAATGAAACAGCATTGTATGAATGTGTAAGTATTGACTAATAGTATTCTCCTTTTTTTCTTGAGAATTATTTCAATTACAGACATTTGTCAGCATTTTCTAAAACTTCTTTGGTTCTTTCAGTGAAGTGAAGACTTATGATCCTTCTGGTGACTCCACACTTCCAACTTTCTCTAAAAAGCGCAAAATAGAAGAAGTAGAAACAGAGGGTGAAATTACTGAAAAGAAAGCCAAAAAGGCCAAGATTAAAATTAAAGGTTAGTTTGAATTTTTATTTTACTTTTAGTTTTTATTTTTTGGTTTTTTGAGGTAGGGTTTCATGCTAGTCCAGGCTGACCTAGAATTCTCTATGTAGTCTCAGCGTGGCCTTGAACTCATGGTGATCCTTCTACCTCTGCGTGTGCCACCACACCGGGCTTATTTTACTTTGTAAAAGAATGGGTGTGCTAGGGCCTCCATGCACTGGAAACAAACTCCAGATGCATGTGCCAAACTTAATTGTCTACTATGTGAATGATGCAGGGATTTGGAATGAAACAAAAAGTATGTTTCTAAAAAAGTTATATGACTAAAAATGAATGTAGCCGGGTGTGGTGGTGCACGCCTTTAATCCCAGCACCCGGGAGGCAGAGGTAGGAGGATCGCCAAGAGTTCGAGGCCACCCTGAGACTACATAGTTAATTCCAGGTCAGCCTGGACCAGAGTGAGACCCTACCTTGCAAAACCAAAAAAAAAAAGAATGTAGAATTCATGCGCCAGTGGTTTTCTTCATTGTTTGGTGAATGGAGTGTACTAGGGAGAATAGCATGCTGTGGCCTGCCATCATTATTGGTGTATCCTGTAGCTGTTCACCAGTGAACTGGGCTCTCCCTTGAAGTTGATAATAAGCAAATGGCCCATTTATTGCAGCTGAGTTTGTGGGAGTGATTCCTACTGTTGCCATAGAGTGAAACCTAAAAGCAATGATTAGTTTATCCTTTGTTGTCAGAAAGCATACTGTGAAAGCATATCGTTAATCCCAGCACTGGGTAGACAGAGGTAGAAGAATCCCTGTATATCTGAGCCCAGCCTGATATTACATATTGAATTCCAGGTCAACTTGGGATGGAAGGAGACACTACCTTAAAGGGAGAAAAAAAAAAGATAGTTAGCCACCTCATAGAGAAAAAAGTATGCTCTTAACAAATGTGGTCTCTTGCCTTGAGTAAATAAATGTAAACAAGTTATTTCATTCTATGATTTTGTTTCCTAATTAAATAATTAAAAATATCTGAAATCTATTATTTGAAGAGAGTGAGAGCAGAGAGAATGGGCATGCCAGGTTTAGCAAGCAAGTGCTTTTGTTGTTGTTGTTTTGTTTATTTGTTTGTTTTTTCAAGGTTGGGTCTTACTCTAGTCCAGGCTGACCTGGAATTCACTATGTAGTTTCAGGGTGGCCTCAAGCTCACGGTGATCCACCTTCCTCTCTGCTTCCCAAGTGCTGGGATTAAAGGTGTGTGCCCTTGTGCCATCACCCCAGCCAAAGAGCACATTCTGTAAAGCAGTTCTTTCTTTCTTCTTTTTTACTTTTTCTTTTTTTTTTTTACAACTTCCGTAATTATACACAATAAACCATCACAATTCATTCCCTGTCCCTCATGTTCCCCTTCGCAACTCCACTCTCCATCATATTCTCTTCCCCTCTCAACTAGTTTCTCTTATTTTGCTGTCATTATGTTTTCCTCCTATTAGGGTCTGTATCTAGAAGAGTGCATTGTAAGAAATTCTGCCCTTCCTTTGGCGCTTTCTTTCTTTCTTCTTTCTTTTTTCTTTCTTTTTTTTTTTTTTTTTTAATTTATTTGAGAGAGAATGGGTTCACCAGGGCTCCAGCTGCTGCACACAAACTCCAGATGCATGTGTCACCATGTGCGTCTGGTTTACATGGGTCCTGGGAAATTGAACCTGGGTCCTTAGGCTTTGTAGGCAAGCCAGCTCTCCAGCCCACTTTTTTTGGTTTGTTTTTGTTTTCAAGGTAGGGTCTCACTCTAGCTCAGGCTGACCTGGAATTCACTGGTCTTAGGGTAGCCTCAAACTCTTGGCGATCCTCCTACCTCTGCCTCCAGAGTGTTGGGATTAAAGGCGTGCACCAACATGCCTGGCACCAGCCCACTCTTACATTCTTTCCACCACCTTCTGCAATGGACCCTGATTAAAGCAGTTATTTTTTTGTTTTTTGTTTTTAATTTGGTTTTTCGAGGTAGGGTCTCACTCTGGCCCAGGCTGACCTGGAATTAACTATGTAGTCTCAGGGTGGCCTTGAACTCACAGCAATCCTCCTACCTCTGCCTCCCAAGTGCTGGGATTAAAGGCGTGCGCCACCACGCCCAGCTCTTGTTGTTGTTTTTTGAGATAGGGTTTTTGTCTGGTCCAGGCTGACCTGGAATTCACTATGTAGTCTCAGGGTGACCTCAGACTCATACCAATCCTCCTACCTCTGCCTCCCAAGCACTGGGATTGAAGGTGTGTGCTATCATGCCCTGCTTCTTGTAAATTTTTGAAACGATATATATCATTGTTTTATCTCAGGTTAGCCAAACTTATGATCCTTCTGTCTCAGGCTCCTTTCTTTCAACCCTGCTACTATAATAGACTTTTCTAAAACCAAAGGACTTACTAATCAGTTAGCTTTTTCCCCCCAAGGTAGGTTCTCACTCTAGCCCAGGCTGACCTTGAACTCACAGCGATCTTTCTACCTTAGCCTACCGAGTGCTGGGATTAAAGGCAAGTGCTACCATGCATGCCTGGCTGCATTTTGTTTTAAACCTGGTATCTTCATAGAGCTGCATGATCATTAGAAAATTCTGAACTTAGGTCATTTGTAATGTTGGTAATGTTAGACAAGGTAGGGAGGGCCTGAAAGAATTTCTAATTATAGGGGCTGGAGAGATGGCTCAATGGTTACGGCACTTGCCTGCAAAGCCTAACAACCCGGCTTAGAATCCCCAGTGCTCATGTAAAGTTAGATGCACAAGGTTGTGCTTGTGTCTGGAGTTCATTTTCAGTGGCTAAAGGTCCTGGTGTGCTCATTCTCTCACCCCTTCCCCTCTCTGCTTGCAAACAAATAAATTTAAAAAAAGAGCTGGGCGTCGTGGCGCACGCCTTTAATCCCAGCACTCGGGAGGCAGAGGAAGGAGGATTGCCATGAGTTCAAGGCCACCCTGAGACTACCCAGTAAATTCCAGGTCAGCCTGAGCTAGAGTGAGACCCTACCTCGGAAAACCAAAAAAAAAAAAAGAGTTTCTAATTATAAAATTAATATTGGTTATTGACCATAATGATTGATACAGTGCTGATAATTGTTATATTTATACTCTATCCCTCAGCTGAAGAAGTGGAAGAGGAGGAAGCTGAAGAAGAAAAAGTAGTAATAGTTGAAGAGGAGACATCTGTAAAGAAGAAGAAAAAGAAAGATAAAAAGAAACACATTAAAGAAGAGCCATTGTCTGAGGAAGAGCCATGTACCAGCACAGCAATTCCCGTATGTCTCTATTCTTTTTCATGTGTGTCCACGTGTGTTTCTTGCTGCTGCAGTTGTATTCCAGATGCATGTGCCTCTTTTTGCATCTGGCTTTACATGGGTATTGGGGAATTTAATCTTGCACACAAGCACCTTTAACCACTGACCATATCCTCCAGCTTAAAGACATCGTGATGGTGTGGACACATGCATGCCATTGCACGTGTAGAGGTCAGAGGACAACATCAGGTGTCAGTCCTCACCCTCTACCTTGTTTGATACAGCTGTGTATATTCTGTTAGATAGCCTAGGAGTCTCCCGGGATTCTCCTGTTTCTGCCTATCTCACTATAGAAGTGTTGGTATTACAGACTATGTCCAGCTTCACATGGGTTCAGGGAATCCAAACTCAGTTACTCACACTTGGACAGCAAGTACTTTATCCACTGAGCCATTTCTCTAGGCCTACCACACTTTTATTTTTTGATTTTCTTGAGGTAGGGTCTTGCTCTGGCTCTGGCTGGCCTGGAATTCACTATGTAGTCTCAGGGTGGCCTTGAACTCACAGTGATTCTCCTACCTGTGCCACCACACCTGGCTTAGAAGACATTTTCTCAGATCTTAAACACAGGACTTAGCAGGAAGGGAAGTCTGTGAAGAAAGTAAGACATACCTGAAAGCATATATATATATATATGTCTTTAATTACCAATAGTCTTGGTTGCCCTCAGACTCAAGGCAATCCTCCTACCTCTGTCTCCCTAGTGCTGGAATTAAAGGCGTGCATCACCATGCCTGGCTTGTTTTTAGTTTTGATCTGATTACTCTACTGGGGATTGTTCCTAGGCCCTTGTGTATGCCACAGAACTATGCCCCAGCTCATGACTTTTTATAATTACTGTTGTTTCAAGAGCACTCTTTCTTCTTGGTTATTTTCAGAGTCCAGAGAAGAAGAAGAAAAAGAAAAAAAAGAAAGACAATGAGGACTAATGGAAGGGATCAGCAGTTTTGTCACCTGGACACATCATGCTTGAGATTCAGTTGGGAGTATGTCAGAAATGCTCTCCAAAATAATCAAGAGCAGGTTGAATCCAATAGTGATTACCATATAGCTTTTCAAACCTTTTTGTGTCTTAACTTCAGCTGTTAACCTTAGAGCATTTGATATACAAATAAAAGTATTTTCTTTGTATTTTGTGGCAGTTCTGTGATCTCTATATTTTAGGTAAAATCTTACCATATGATAAGTATTGTTTTAATCACTGTCTGATAAATGAGCTGTTAATGATTTATTTGAAATCAAACTTATTAGAAGGCAGTGTTTAGATGGACTTCACTAATGTGTTTCTCTTGTTTTTCTGGATTCTTATTTCTTTCATCTTTTGCTATATTTAAATAAAGATTTTTGTCTTGTTCACATTTTAAACTAGGTGAGTTTCTTCCTTTGAGAAAAGGAAGAAAATGGCCTTGAGATATATCAGTGGGTAAAGAGCAGAAGGCCCTGTCTTAAATAGGGTATAGGGCAACTGAGGAAGACCTTTGGTCTCCACATTTATATGATAAAGGGGAAAAAAAGTGCTGGAGAGATGCCTCAACAGTTAGGGCATTTGCCTATAAAGCCTAAGGACCCAAGTTCAATTCTCCAGTACCTACATAAAGCCAGATGCACACTGTGGCATGCATCTGGAGTTCGTTTGTAGTAGTTAGAGACCTTGGTGTGCCTCAAATAAATACAAATAATTAAAAAAAAAAAAAAAAAAAAGATGGCTGTGACTTTCTGAAGTGTTAGGATTAAACCCAGAGCTTCATATCTACTAAGTAAGCATTCTACGAACTGAGCACTTAATGTAACAGACAGTAGAGAAAAATAATACAAAAAAATGTTTTTAAAGAGAGTTGATCCTCAATATAGGGAAACAACATGGACAGGTTTCAGTAGAATTGAGATGTAAATTCAGAATGCCCAAGAGAAATTTTTGATTCTGAAAAGTGCTCTTTAGCATGCAAAAGAATCCCATTTGCTGTGTAGCTATGGCAGCTTTCCCTTTGTGCCATGGCATCCTGCTAAAACCCAGTTGAATTAAATGAATGTAGCCTTTTCTCATCATGTGACCACAGGCAAGTCAACAGCTCAACTTCAGTTTTTCTCCTTGGCAAATCACACATAATAGTTTTACCAGCCTGGCTGTCTTACTTCCAGGACTTTGCCCTTTTGCATTCCCCCAGTTGACAGATTCTTGGTTTGAGACAAATCAGTTTTTAACAGCTTTAGATAAAGATGAGTCATAGACTACCTTACCAAAAGCTTTACTTGGAAAACCATTTGACTGTTGATGACAGTATATCTCCAGCTCAGACTGATCTGGAACTCAATTCTGTAACCCACACTGGACTTGAACTCATGGGATTATAGGCTTGTGTTACTGCAGCTGGCAAGATTAGACTTTGAACATACTAATCAATTGCTGTCTTCAATAATTTTCTACTGCTCTGGGAGGAAAAACTCTCAAAGACCTTCCCAAGAGACTGTCTTACTTGATTCCTGATCTGATCAAATTGACAGTTCTAGTTGTGGGCTTCTGCTCTCCTTACAGTAAGCCTTTAATATACCAGCAATGAGTTTATGACCTATGGAGAAATTATGTGTGCTCTGATAAAAATGAGATTTATCACCCTGAGACTACATAGTGAATTCCAGGTCAGCCTGAGCTAGAGTAAGACCCTACCTCAAAAAACAAAACAAAAAGACATTTATGACCGGGTGTAGTGACTGGCACATGCTTGCTGTGTAATCTCCGCACTTGAAAGTTTAAATAGGAGAAATACTGAGTTTGAGACCACGTTGGGCTATACAGTAAGTCCCAGACCAGGTATGCCTTTAAACAGCGAGTTCTAGGCCAGCCTAGGGCTCCAGTGTGTTCAAGGTTAGACCCTGCCTCATGAAAACAAGAATGCCACTTGATCTTTTTCAAATGCTTATCAAGGGTATACAGGTAAGGTTCTTAACTCTGTTTATCTGCTTTGCCCATCACCAAAAGGCCAATATTCGTTGCCTCCCCTCCTCCCGAGGTAGGGTCTCTAGGCCAAACTGACCTGGAATTCACTCTAGCCCCAGGCTGGCCTCAAGCTGACATTGATCCTCCTACCTCAGCCTCCCAGTGCAGAGACTAAAGGTATTTTACACTTGATGGTTGGTTTTAGAGAGAAAGCAAAAGTAGCATATTAGAATGGTGATTCTCAAAACTTCAATAGGACTTAGAAACAACTGGAGTCTGTGTGCCTGTATGCTCACATACTAGGAATTACATGCTGAACGTACCACCAAGCTGCATCCTCTGGTGTCAGTCCTTGAGCCAACAAAGAGCATGACATCACATTTTTTTCAAAACACCTTTTGTCAGAATGGAGGAAGCAACAAATTTTTATCAGAATGAATGAGAGATCATCTAACAGCTCTGTTTGCGTAGAGTCAAGACAGTCCTTTGCCAACACGTGCATCTGGTTTGCGGATACTCCAAACACTTTACTTGTGCCTCTTTCTCTTAGCCACAAATAGAAAACAATTTAAAGAATTATAAATTTTTTATATGTCTAATCCAAACTTCAGATCTATTTTCCAGCATTATGGAAAGCAATCAGATCTAGTCATACAACAACAACAAAAATTTTTTTTGAGTTAGAGTCTCGCTCTAGCCCAGGCTGACCTGGAATTTATTATGTAGTTTCAGGTTGGTCTTGAACTCACAGTGATCCTCAAGGGCTGGGATTAAAGGCATGTGGTCCTATGCCTGGCTTTAAAAAAAAAAAAATTATTTTTTTTTTTTTTTTTTTTTTTTTGAGGTAGGGTTTCACGCTAGTCCAGGCTGACCTGGAACTCACTATGTAGTCTCAGGGTGGCCTTGAACTCAGCAATCCTACCTCTGCCTCCCGAGTGCTGGGATTACCATGCCTGGTTTTATTTATTTTATCTTTTGGTTTTTTGAGGTAGGATCTCAGTCTGACCCAGGGTGACCTGGAATTCACTATGTAGTCTCAGGTTGGCCCCAAACTCAGGGCGATCCTCCTACCTCTCTCCAGCCCCATGTTTTACTTTAAAAATAACTTTTGGGGGCTGGAGATGGCTTAGCGGTTAAGGCGCTTGCCTACAAAGCCAAAGGACCCAGGTTTGATTCTTCACTATCCACATAAAGCCAGATGCACAAGGTGGCACATATGTCTGGAGTTTGCAGTGGCTGGAGGCCCTGGTGCACCCACTCTCTCTCCCTGCCTATTTCTGTATCTTTCAGAAGGCTGAGCTAGGATTGCCATTGGGGGTTTGAGGCCATCCTTGGATACAGATTTCCTGGGATACTTCAGCCTGAGCTAGAGTGAGACCCTGCCCCGAAACAGGGCTGGAGAGCTGTCTTAGTGGTTAAGGCACTTGCCTGCAAAGCCAAAGGTCCCAGGTTCAATTCCCTAGGACCCATGTAAGCCAGATGCACTATGTGGTACATGGATCTGGAGTTCGTTTGGAGGCCCTGAAGGGCCCATTCTGTCTCAATCTGCTTCTCTCTGTTTGACTTAATAAATAAAATTTGAAAACAAAGCATGAATATGCTAGCTGTTTTGAGCTCTTTATTATTATTATTATTTTGGTTTTTCGAGGCAGGGTCTCACAAGATAACAGCCAATAGAGCTAAAGTGGAAAGTTAGTTATAAAGACAAAAATTGTGACGTAGGAGGTGAGTTTATGGAACAAAAGTTATGTCCAGGGCTGGAGAGATGGCTTAGCAGTTAAGGCACTTGCCTACGAAGCCTAAGGACCCGGGTTGGATGCCGCGGAACTCACATAAGCCAGATGCTCGTGGTGGCACGTGCATCTGAAGTTCGTTTGTAGTGGCTGGAGGCCCTGAAGGGCCCATTGTCTCCCTCTCTCTCTCTCTCTCTCTCTCTCTCTCTCATAAATAAATCATTTTTTGTTAGTCTTGTTTTTGTTTTTCAAGGTAGGGTTTCGCTGTAGCCCAGGCTGACCTGGAAGTCACTATGTAATCTCAGGGTGGCCTCGAACTCATGACAATCCTCTTCCCTCTGCCTTCCGAGCTCAGGGGTTAAAGGTGTACATCACCATGCTTGGCCCAAATAAAAATACTTTTTTAAATCATGTTTATGGTTTCCTTTACTAACCACAAACCACCACACAATTGAAGAAATTAGAAAACAGAAATAGCAGACCAACTCCTGGGAAGGTAACAGTTGGAAGTACAGTTGCATTCCACTGTATCCCATTTTACTACCCCAAAACTGCCTTTCTTTGAGTTCTGGAAATTTGGTACTCACCTGGAGAGCTATTCTGTGTCAGTAGTATAGGAAGAAATCAGTGATGTGTATTCTTGGGACCTTGGGGAGCTTGCCTTCTTCACTTGAGCCAAGCAGCAGGGAAGGCCTTTGTTCCAAGCGGGAGTAAATGTGCCTGACTCCAGGAAAAGAGTCAGCCAGACAACAAATGCGTCTATTTATATCCTAAAATCTGTTGGGCTGGCAACATGGTAGTAACTAGTGGAATATGATGAAAAGACGACGCGCTGGCTGTCAGGACAGAGCCCTGCACAAGCGGTAAGAGAAAATAACGTGTGTGAAAGTGCTGGGCTGGGAGTAGTGGTGCACACACTTAATCCCAGAGCTCGGAAGGCAGAGGGAAGAGGATTGTCATGAGTTTGAGGCCAGCCCAAGACTACATAGTGAATTCCCAGTCAGCCTGGGCTAGAGTGAAACCCCACTTCGAAAAACCAAAAAATAAAAAATAAAGTGCTGCATAAGTTTTTTTGGACTGGGGAGATGGCTCAGCAGTTAGCTTGCAAAGTCTGCTGGCCAGGATTCAATTCTCTAGTACCCATGTAAATCCAGATGTACAAAGTGGCCCATGAGTCTGGAGTTCAATGCAGCAGCAAGAGGCCCAGGTGTGTGTGTGTTCTCTTTTCCTCTCACAAATAAATAAAAATATAGGAGTTTAAGGGGCTGGAGAGACAGCTTAGTAGTTAAGGCATTTGCCTGCAAAGCCAAAGGATCCCAGTTCGATTCTCCAGGACCCACATAAGCCAGATTCCAGAAGAACAAGGGGGCGCATGCATCTGGAGTTCGTTTGTAGTGGCTGGAGGCCTGGCACACCCATTCTTTCTCTCTCTCTCTCTCTCTATGCCTCTTTCTCAAATAAATACATAAATATGTTTAAAAGTATAAAAATATATAGGAAGCTGGGTGGTGCACGCTTTTAATCCCAGCCCTCAGGAGGCAGAGGTAGGAGGATGACTGTGAATTTGAAGCCAGCCTGAGACTGGTTAGTGAATTCCAGGTCAGCCTGGGCTAGAGTTTAAGGTTTAAAAAAAAAAAAAAAAAAAGATTTTTTTTAAAGTTTCTGGTAAACTAAGCATTAAAGTATTATTATTATTATCATCACCCCATTCTACTTATCACTCAAAACTTAAGTATTCCAGGAGTGTAGGAAACTTGATATAGCATCTACCAGCCAATTACCACACACGTTTTCTTTTCTTTCTAGTCACAGATCTAGACTATATCAACCTTTGCCATGTCACTGAGTTCTACCCAGTAGGGTGGTCGTGAGTGGCAGTGATATACACCACTTGAAAGCCCATTCCACAGTAAACTCCACTACACTATCCCAGGCTCCCAGCTCCAAACAGAACACTGTTAAAGAAAAGGAATATACAGCTAGATGTGGTGGCGCACGCCTTTAGTCCCAGCATTTGGGAGGCAGGGGTAGGACGATCACCATGAGTTCGAGGCCACTCTGAGACTACATAGTTAATTCCAGGTCAGCCTAGGCCAGAGTGAGACCCTACCTTGAAAAACAAAACAAAACAAAAACCAAAAAATCAAAACAAAACAAAACAAAAAAGGAAGATACAAAATAGAAGCATTGCCCAGAAGCCATAGATTGTTACAGTGTTGAGGCACATGCCTTTAATCCCGGCATTCAGGAATTGCTGTGAGTTCGAGGCTACCCTGAGAGTACATAGTGAATGAATTCCAGGTCACTCTCCAGTAGAGTGAGACCCTATCTTGAAAAACCTAAATAAATAAATAAGTGAACAAATAATTAAATAAACAAAATGAATAAATAAATGGAAAAGTCTGTGATTGCTCCAGGGACACGTACTCTAAAACTGGAACAGTACAGATGAGCATGGTCCCTGTGAAGAGGGGGCACACTCAACCGCATGGAAGTGCTAGCAGATGTCTACATGCACCCCTCCTGCTCCCAGCCCACACACAGGAAGCTATCACCTGCAGAGAGGAGTTGAGAGTTGGAAATCAGAGGCTACAATTTTTGGTCTGTCATGCTGTTCTGTATTGTTTCATTTTTTTCAAAACCATGCACCTGTGTTATTTTTAATATTTCATTTTTTATATATAAAATAAATAAAGTTATAGGCAAAAGCCATAATATGTTTTAATAAGTTTTTATTTATTTATCTTGAGAGAGGGAAAGAAAGAAGCAGATAGACAGGTGTGTGCCAGAGCCTCCAGCCACTGCAAACGAACTCCAGACGCATGTGCCACCTTGTGCATCTGGCTTAGGTGGGTCCTGGAGAGTTGAGCCTGGGTACTTGGCTTTGCTGGCAAACGTCTTAACCACTAAGCAAACTATAACACTATGAACTGTTCTTTTTTTTTTTTTTTGGAGATGGGGTTTCCAATTGTTGGTCCTGAACTACTAGTATGAAGTAATTCTCCTGCCTCCACCTCCAGCTGGAACTACAGCTCCACATCACCACACCTAGAAAATAGGCTGTTCCTATATAAAAAGCAAACAAAAAAAAACTTTTTTTTTTTTTTTTTTTTTGAGGTAGAGTCTCACTCTAGCTCAGACTGCCTGGAATTCACTATGTAGTCTCAGGGTGGCCTTGAACTCATGACAATCCTCCTAGCTCTGCTTCTCAAGTGTAAAACTGTTATTTATTTATTTGAGAGAGAGAAAGAGACAGAGAGAGAGAATGGGCATGCCAGGGCCTCCAACTACTGCAAACGAACTCCAGATAATATGTGCCCCTTGTGCATCTGGCTTACATGGGTCCTAGAGAATTGAACCTGGGTCCTTTGGCTTTGCAGGCAAACGCCTTAACCACTAAGCCATTTCTCCAGCCTTAGGCTTATTGTTCTTATCTGTTTGTATTATTCATTTCAACAATGTCACCACCAGAAGTTCTCTAGTAAGAAACAAAATGGGAACAGAAGATTGTAAAGAAACAGCTTTTTTTTTTTTTTTTTTTTTGAGATTCATCACTTCCCTGCCAACTCTTAAAAATTTTTATTTACACTTCAGGCTGAGAAATCACCCCATCGTTTTGAAGCTCTTAAGGTCTCACCCTCATTTGATATCACAATTGGAATCACAGAAGAATTATAGAGACAGAACCATAACTCCAACTACCAGTTTCATATATTGGAAAAACATTGGACTGTGAAATACTGGTTGTATTTATTGCAAATGGTCTTATCTTAAGTGATCTGCACTAACTTCAGAGCCCAAATAATTACCAATGGATTTGCTACTCCATTTCTACTTGTTCCTAGCTGTGTTTTATTTTTTCTCATAGTCTTTCTTAGAGTTTTTCTTTATCTCTCATCAGTTCTTGGGATTGAGTTTTCTTTCCGCTTCCCAAATCACAGATGTTTTCCCACCCTGTGAAACCTAGGGACTGGCTGGCCAGAGTGTTACAGTAATTGTGTTCTGGAGGAAATCCTTTCTTTAACTGCCAGGAATTTCAGGCTCCAAACTTGGGAGTAGGGGCAAGACTTTGGCACACTGCCAGGCAGTTGCCTTCTTTTTTTTTTTTTCCTTTTGCCATTTGTAGGCGACTGGCTGGAGCCCAAGGGTAAAACCACAGCATCCAGGCCTGGAAGGGAGGGACTTTTAGAGCTAGTCATTTTTCTACCATACAGACAGAACCTCTTTCAAACCACAACCCAGCTAACTTTAATGCCCTCCAAAAGAAGAAATCAAATAAACTCTGTCCATCATACATTAGCAGTGTTAGAAAGCATATCATGAAATATTTTCTTTCATCTAAACTAGAGGTGTTGCTCAGTGGTAGAGCACTTTCTTAGAATGCACAAGACCCTGGGCACAGTCCCTAGCACCATAAAAAAATAAATAAAATTAAGGCTGCAGCACTCGGGAGGCAGAGAATCACCTGTGATAGGAGAATAACCGTGAGTTCAGGTCCACCCTGAGATTACAGAGTGGATTCCAAGTCAGCCTGAGCTACAGTGAGACCCTACCCCCCAAAAAAAAATTAAGGCTGGAGAGAGCTTAGTGATTAAGGTGCTTGCTTGCCTGCAAAGCTTAAGGACCCAGGTTCAATTTCCCAGTACTCATGTAAGCCAGATGCACATGGTGGTGCATGTGTCTCAAATTCATTTACAGTGGCTAGAAGCCCTGGCATGCTCTCTCAATCTCTGTAATAAATAAATTAAAATTAAACAATAAAATATAAGCTAAATGTAGCGGCTCACACCTATAATCCCAGCCCTTGACTGAGGTAGGAGGATTGCTATGAGTTGGAAGCCAGTATAAACTATAGAGTAAGTTCCAGATTACTCTGGGCTAGCGTGAAACCCTGCTAAAAAACAAAACCAAACCATAAAATATAGCCGAGTTTGGTGCTGCACGCCTTTAATCCCAGCACTTGGGAGGCAGAGGTAGGAGGATTGCCATGAGTTCAAGGCCACCCTGAGATGACATCGAGAATTCCAGGTCAGCTTGGCCTAGAGTGAGACCCTACACCGAAAAAATTAAATTAAATTAAAATTAAAAATTAAAAAAAACCCTGTAAACCAGAGGTTGGCCAGCTTTACTTATTATTTATTTATTTTTGCAAATGACTACTTTTGGCTCTCACAGATTATGTGACTTCTAGCATGACTGACATTGCCACGACAAAGCATCCAGCCAGAAGCAGCTTTTTTTTTTTTTTTTTTTTTTTTTGGTCGAGATAGGGTCACACTATAGTCCAGACTGACCTGCAATTCACTATATAGTCTCAGGGTGGCCTTGAACTCACTGTGGTCTTCCTACCTCTGCCTCCCAAGTGCTAGGATTAAAGGCATGTGCCACCACGCCCGGTGTCAGCCTGCTGTCATTTAATAGTCTTATTTGTCTGTATATATTGCTTAGATAAAACTCAACTCTGATATATGCACCACCTTGTGCATCTGGCTTTATGTGGGTCCTGGGGAATTGAACCTAGCACCTTTGGCTTTGCAGGCAAGTGCCTTAACTGTTAAGCTATCTCTTCAGCCACTTTTGTCTTTTTTTTTTTTTTGTTTTTTGTTTTTTTGTTTTGCAAGGTAGGGTCTCACTCTAGTCCAGGCTGACCTGGAATTAACTATGTAGTCTCAGGGTGGCCTCGAACTCTCAGCAATCCTCCTACCTTTGCCTCCCGAGTGCTGGGATTAAAGGTGTGAGCCACCACGCCCGGCTAATATGATGCTCTTTAAATTTAAAAAATTGTTTTTGTAAGGAGAGAGAGAGAATGGGTGTGGTGGTTTGATTCAGGTGTCCCCCATAAACTTAAGTGTTCTGAATGCTAGTCTCCTCAGCTGATGGCAATTGGAAATTAAAGCCTCCTGGAGGTGGTGTATTGTTGGGGGCGGGCTTATGGGTATTATAGCCAGCTCCCCCTTGCCAGTGTTTGGCACACTCTCCTGTTGCTATTGTCCACCTTTTGTTTACCAGAGAGTGATGTCCACCCTCTGCTCATGCCATCGTTTTTCCTGCCATCATGGAGCTTCCCCCTCGAGCCTATAAGCCAAAATAAACCTCTTTTTTCCTACAAGCTGCTCTTAGTCGGGTGATTTCTGCCAGCAACGCGAACCTGACTGCAACAGAAAAGTGGTACCAGGAGTGGGGTTGCTGCTAGACACCTGACTGTGTGGCTTTGGCCTTTTTGGAGCTGATTTTCAAGAGGAATGTGGAAGGATTTGAAATCTTGGCCTAAGACATGCCTTGCAGTGCTGTAAGTACAGCTTAATGGACTATTCTGGTCAGAGCTGAAAGACCTGAATGCAGTAAGAACTATGAACTGTGAGGTTTGGCTTATGAGGGTGAGAAAGAGCTTTACTTGGACTGGGCTAGCAGTTTGTGTGAGAAGCGTCCTGTCCTGAGAAGATGTGCAGGGTTGCTTTTAAAAAAAAATGAACTGGTGTGAGCAGAGGGATAAGGCACAGAAAAAATGAAATCTTTGGGTGAACTCTGCCCATTCAGCTGCAATTGAGAGATTACAACCTTTGAGATTGGGCCAGCTAACCTGCACTGGGGCAACAGGAAGAATGCAGACTCTTTTGAAGGGGCCTGAATGCTGAAGGAGTGTCCTGTTCTTCAAAGTCTGATTTATTCCCCCCTGGATTAACAAATTGGCACCCTACCTGGTATTATGGAGTGTAACAAATGCAGGAAAGAGAGGGTCATTGAGTTTTTAACGTGGTCTTGTGTTTTGGAAATGGCCATGGGCAGTGTGAAGCAGGTTTGCTGGATGCCTGCATGGAGATCCCATGGGGCCATGAGGATGGACCGTGGGTTGCAGTGGAGACCCAGTGGAGATGCCGGGACTATGAGATGGCTGCCAAGGAGAGCTGCCGGCCCTGGATGAAGTTTTCCAGGACTGTGAGTAGCCTAGCTGGAGGGGCAGAATTGGAACTCCGGAGACTTGTTGCTGGTTAGAGTTATCGGTCTTGGAGATTTGTCACTGACTAGAGTTGTTGAACTTGGAATTACAGAGTTTGATGTTTGCCCTAGTTGTTTTAAATCTTGTGTTGGTTGAATATTTCTTTGCTTTGCCCAATACAATCTTTTGCAGTGTGAATGTTTATTCTGTGCCATTATGGGTTTTTTTTCTTTTATTTTTGGTATTATGGCTCAGTTAAAAGACCTTGGAGTATGGGGATTGTTTGAACATCATTAGGATGGATAAAAACTATGGGGACTTTTAAAGTTGTATGAATGCATTGTATTTTACATCATGTATGATTATCAGTTTATGGGGGCCAGGGGCGGAATGTGGTGGTTTGATTCAGGTGTCCCCCATAAACTTAAGTGTTCTGAATGCTAGTCTCCTCAGCTGATGGCAATTGGAAATTAAAGCCTCCTGGAGGTGGTGTATTGTTGGGGGCGGGCTTATGGGTATTATAGCCAGCTCCCCCTTGCCAGTGTTTGGCATACTCTCCTGTTGCTATTATCCACCTTTTGTTGACCAGAGAGTGATGTCCACCCTCTGCTCATGCCATCGTTTTTCCTGCCATCATGGAGCTTCCCCCTCGAGCCTATAAGCCAAAATAAACCTCTTTTTTCCTACAAGCTGCTCTTAGTCGGGTGATTTCTGCCAGCAACGCGAACCTGACTGCAACAATGGGCATACTCTTTTTTTGTTTGTTTGTTTTTTTTTTTTTTTTTTTTTTTTTTTTTCTGAGGTAGGGTCTCTAGCTCAGGCTGACCTGGAATTCAATATGCAATCTCAGGGTGGCCTTGAACTCTCGGTGATCCTCCTACCTCTGCCTCCCAAGTGCTGGGTTTAAAGGCATGCACCACCACGCCCGGCTGTTTTCTGTTTTTCTTTGAGTTAGGGGCTTGCTCTGACCTGGAATTAACTGTGTAGTCTCAGGATGGCCTTGAACTCACAGTGATTCTCTTACCTCTGCCTCCTGAGTGCTGGGATTAAAGACATGCGCCACCACACCTGGCCCCAGCTTTATCTTTTAAGAGCTTGTCAGTTGGTCCTGTGTCTCTGTTTCCTTCTGACCTGTTCCAATTTAAAATTATTTATTTGAAAAAATAAAATAGGGCTGGAGAGATGGCTTAGCAGCTAAGGCGCCTGCCTGCTAAGCCTAAGAACGCTGGTTCCAATTTCCAGTGGTTCCAATCTCCAGGTTCCACGTTTAACCAGATGCAAAGTGACGCAAGGACGCAATGCCGCACTTGCCCACAAGGGGGCGCACACATCTGGACTTCGTTCACAGTAGCTGAGAGACTGCTGGCGCGCCCATCTCTGTCTTCCTCTCCCTCTCTATCTCTCTCTGTCTCTCTCTCCAAAAATAAATAATAAATAAATAAAAATATTTAAAAAAATAAAATAAAATTATTTAAGGTTAGGTGCCAGCACTTGGGAGGCAGAGGTAGGAAGATTGCCATGCCTGGCTTATATATATATGTTTATTTGTGAAAAAGAAAGAAGGGAAGGGCAAGAACCTACCTTGCAAAACAAAAACAAAAACAAAACAAAAGAAGAAGAAAGAAGGGATGTGCTAGGGCTACAAATGACTCCAGAAGCATGTGCCACTTTGTGCATCTGGCTTTACAAGGTTACTGGGGAATTGAACTCTGGGCTGGTAGGCTTTTTATACATACAAACACCTGTAACTTCTGAGCCATCTCCTTGGTCCCCAGCTTTACCTTTTTTTTTTTTTTTTTTTGGTTTTTTGAGGGTCTCACACCAGCTCAAGCTGACCTGAAATTCACTATGTACTCTTAGTGTGGCCTAGAACTCAGTGATCCTCCTACCTGCCTCCTGAGTGCTGGGACTAAAGGCATGCGCCTCCACACCTGGCCCTAGCTTTATCTTTTAAGATCTTGTCAGTTGGTCCTGTGTCCCTGTTTCCTTCTGACATGTTCCAATTTAAAATTATTTATTAAAAAAAATAAAATAAAATAATTTATTTAAGGCTAGGTGCCAGCACTTGGGAGGCAGAGGTAGGACGATTGCCATGAGTTTGAGGCCACTCGGAAACTACAGAGTGAATTCCAGGTCAGCCTGAGCTATAGTGAGACCTACCTCAAAAAAAATATTTATTTAGCTGGTGTATTAGTCAGGGTTCTCTAGAGGAACAGAATGGACAGAATGAATTGTATTGAAAGGGGATTTATTGGATTAGCTTACACAGTCCAGCACTAGCAGGTTGCAGGTCCGAGAGTCAAGAAACCCGGTAGCTGCTCAGTGCACGAGGCTGGAGGCCTCAGCAGTCCCAATCCGGCACTGAAGGCCTGGAGGCGTCCTGGAGAGACGCTGCTCTTCAGTCCACCCTGGTCTTCAGTCCACACTGGAAAGCAGCAACACCAAGCAGCAGGTACCAAGCAGAAAACACCAAGCAGCTAGTAGCACCGGCAGCCAGGTGGGAGAGAGAGAGCCTTTCTTCCCAGAGCTCCTTTTTATCAACCAGCCCCCTCCTCCAAGAGGGGCCGGCCAACTCGGGGCCCCCAACTCGGGGGAAGGATTCTTCCTTTAGTTAATCCTTCCTAGAGGCAGCCTCAGAAACACACTTATGAGGAATGTCTGTGGATTCCTAAACAAATCAAGTTGACACAAACTTAACCATCACAGCTGGGTATGGTGATGCATGCCTTTAATCCCAGAACTTGGGAGGCAGAGGTAGGAGGATCACTGTGAGTTTGAGGCCAGCCTGGGCTAGAATGAGACCCTACCATGAAAAATCAAAAATATATATTTATTTTCATGTGTGTATTTGTATGTGCACACATGCTGGGTCTCTTGTTGCTGCAATCAAACACCTGTCTAGTTTTATGTGGGTGACTGGGGAACTGAACCCAGACTGGTAGACTTGGGAGGTAGAGGTAGATGCTAAGCCATTTTCCCAGCCCCCCTAATATTCATTTTGTTGTTGTTGTTTTCAAGATAGGGTCTCAGTCTATCACAGGCTGACCTGGAATTTACTTTGTATTCCCAGGCTGGCCTTGAATTCATAACAATCCTCCTATCTCTGCCTCCTAAGTGCTGAGTGCTGGGATTAAAGGCATGAGCCACCATGCCTGGTATGTTTCTATGTTTTAAATATCTATCTATCTATCTATCTATCTATCTATCTATCTATCTATCTATCTATTATCTATCTGGTTTTTTGAGGTAGGGTCTCTGGTCCAGGCTGACCTGGAATTGACTATGTAGTCTCAGGGTGGCCTCGAACTCATGGCGATCCTCCTACCTCTGCCTCCCTATTAGGGTGCTGGGATTAAAGTCATCCACCACTAATCCCAGCCTTAAAAAATATTTGTTTGTATTTATTTATTTATCTGTAAACAGATAGAAAGAGAGAAAGATAGAAGACAGACAGGGAGAATGGGCACAACAGGGCTTCCAGCCACTGCAAATGGACTCTAGATGCGTGTGCCACTTGTGTATCTGGCTTTAGGTGGGTACTGGGGAATCAAACTTGGGTTGTTAGGCACTGTAGGCAAGCACCTTAACCACTGAGCAATCTTTCCAGCCCCATGTTTGTTTGTTTCTTTCTTTCTTTCTTCCTTCCTTTCTTTCTTTCTTTCTTTCTTTCTTTCTTTCTTTCTTTCTTTCTTTCTTTCTTTCTTTCCTTCTTTCCTTTCTTTCTTTCTTTCTTTCCTTCTTTCCTTTCTTTCTTTCTTTTTTTTTTGGTCTTCCGAGGTAGGGTCTTGCTCTAGCTCAGGCTGATCCAGGATTCACTATGTACTCTCAGGGTGGCCTTGAACTCATGGCAATCCTCCTACCTCTGCCTCCCAAGTGCTGGGATTAAAGGAGTGCACTACCACGCCCGGCCCATGTTTCCATTTTTAATCATTTGTCTTCAGAAGCATTTTATTCTTAACATTATAAATATGCAATTCCCCAGTGAGTCCCAAAGAGAGATTTTATTTTATGGGTTTGTTTGTTTGTTTGTTTGTTTGTTTTGGTATTTCAAGGTAGTCTCACTCTAGCTCAGTCTGACAAGTAATTCACTATGTAGTCTCAGGATGGCGTTGAACTCACAGTGATCCTCTCACCTCTGTCTCCTGAATGCTGGGATTAAAGTCATGTGCAACCATGCCCAGCCTTATGTTTCCTTTCCTTTCCTTTCCTTTCCTTTCCTTTCCTTTCCTTTCCTTTCCTTTCCTTTCCTTTCCTTTCCTTTCCTTTCCTTTCCTTTCCTTTCCTTTTCCTTTCCTTTTTCTTTTCTTTTCTTTTCTTTTCTTTTTGGGGGGGGTTCTCACTCTAACTCAGGCTGACCTGAAATTCACTATGTCTCAGGGTGGCCTTGAACTCATGGCACTCCTCCTACCTCTGCCTCCCAAGTGCTGGGATTAAAGGCATGCACCACCATGCCTCTTTTCTTTTTTTCTTAGTATTTTTTATTTATTCATGAGCAGTGAACCAGAGACTGAGTGAATATGGGTGTGCCAGGGCCTCTTGCTACTGCAAATCAACTCCATATGCATGCACTACTTTGTGTATCTGGCTTTACATGGGTAATGGATAATTGAATTGGGCTATCAGGCTTTGTAAGTAAGCACCTTCAACAGCTGACCCATCTCTCCAACACCAGAGATAGCATTTTTAATATTTGAGTGGTGGCAGAGAATGAGTATGGGAATACCAGGGTCTCCTGCCACTGCAAATGAACTCCAGATGCATGCTCCACTTTATGTATCTGGGTTTATGTGGGTACTGGGGAATTGAATCTGGGCAGTCAGGCTTTGCAAGCTAGCTCCTTTAACCACTGTAGGCAATCTCTCCAGCCCTGGAGATCTCTTTCTCTCTATCTCTCTCTTTTTTTTTTTTCAAGGTAGGGTCTCACTCTAGCTCAGGCTGACCTGGAATTCACTCTGTAGTCTCAAGGTGACCTCTAATTCACAGCGATCCTCCCACCTCTGCCTCCTGAGTGCTGGGATTAAAGGCGTGCGCCACCACGTCTGGCTTTCATAAATTTATTTATTTATTTATTTTTGTTTTTTTTGAGGTAGGGTTTCACTCTAGCCCAGGCTGACCTGGAATTCACTCTGTATTCTCAGGGTGGCCTCGAACTCATGGTGATCCTCCCACCTCTGCCTCCCAAGTGCTGGGATTAAAGGTGTGTGCCACCACACCCGGCCTCATAAATTTATTTTTTTAAAAATAATTTATACTTGTACACAGAGTGTGTCTCTGTGTGTGTGTATGTGTGAGGTTGACCAGTGTATTAGTATCTTTTCCATGTCAATATATCCAGTTAATGCATATTTAACTTGGTTTTGGTCCTTTTGCTATCATAAACATCTTTATATATATTTAAATCATTAACTTGTGCCATAGCAACTAAACCACACTTAATTGCCTCCAGACTTTAAAGGTTTGTGAATTCCAGCTTCTTGGGTCTTTACCAAAATCATGCAGCATGATTTTTCAATTTATTTATAGTTGCTATATTTTTAGCCTGTACAGTGATAAATACCAAAGCAATTGAAGAGTGTGATTTCTGCTTTTGATGTAAAAAAAAAATGGAGGCAAAACTCTAAGACATTTGGCCAAATGTGGTGGCACACCCTTTTAATCCCAGCACTACAGAGGATCCCCATGAGGTCAAGGCCAGCCTAGAGCTACAGAGTGAGCTACAGCCTAAGCTAAAGTGAGACTGCCTCAAAAAAGAAAATGAAAAAAAAAAGAAAAAAATTAAGACATTGAATTGTATAGCGGCATATAAATGCTTTAGGAATTCCAAAGAAAAATATGGCAGGCGTGGTGGCACAGGTGTGTTGCTGTGAGTTCGAGGCCAGCCTAAGACTCATGGTGAGTTCCACTAATTGGACTAGAATAAGACACTACCCCAAAAAACCAAAAAAAAAAAAAAAAAAAAAAGATCTGACTTGCTATTATTTATTTTATTTTGTTTTTTTGAGGTAGAATGTCACTCTAGCCCAGGTGGACTTGGAATTCACTCACTATATAGTCTCAGGATGACCCGAACTCATGGTGATCCTCCTACCTCTGCCTCCTGAGTGCTGGGATTAAAGGTGTGTGCCACCACACTCGACTTCTTTCTTTCTTTCTTTCTTTATTTAAATATTTTATTTATTATTTATTTATTTGAGAGAGAGAGATACAGAAATAGGCAGGTAGCGAGCGAGAGAGAGAATGGGTGCGCCAGGGCCTCCAGCCACTGCAAACGAACTCCAGATGCATGCACCCCCTTGTGCATCTGGCTTACGTGGGTCCTGGAGAATCGAGCCTCGAACCGGGGTCCTTAGGCTTCATAGGCAAGCGTTTAACCACTAAGCCATCTCTCCAGCCCGACTTCTTTATTTATTTTTTGAAGCAGGGTCCATAGCCCAAGCTGGCCTCAAACTTGTAGAAGCATACTCCCAAATACTGAGATTAGAGGTATGAGCCACCACGCCAGGCCTGACTTAGTTAATATTGCTGTCACATGATAGTTTGTTTATATGTGGTAGTCTGATGGTACCCACCAGCAACTGTGTTCTTCTCTCCCTCCTGGCCTGCATCCAGAGTCCATTTTCCAGCCTTCACTACACTTAGGCTTGGCCATGTCACTGTTCTGGCCTGTGGGATATGAGCAGGCATGGTGAGTATCACTTCTAGGTCTATAACAACCTCTTGAACATAATCATACTCATGATCTCGTTTATCATCCCTTCTCCTGAAGAGAGAGAGAACAAGAAAAGGACAGAAGATCGGGTGTGGTGGCGCATGCCTTTAATCCCAGCACTCAGGAGGCAGAAGTAGGAGGATTGCCATGAGTTCAAAGCCACCCTGAGACTACATAGTTAATTCCAGGTCAGCCTGAGCTAGAGTGAGACCCTACCTCGAAAAAAAAAGAAAAGAAAAAGAAAGAAAAAAGCCATGAAAGCGCACTGCCTCTTTCTCCTCCACCTTCCCCTGTCTCTCCCTTCTTTTCTCTCCTTCTATCCTTCCACCAACCCACACTGGACTGTGGGCCAGAGAAATACATTTTTTTTTCTGAAGTAGGGTCTCACTCTAGCCCAGGCTGACCTGGAATTCACTATGTAGTCTTAGGGTGGCCTTGAACTCATGGCAATCCTCATACCTCTGCCCCCCAAGTGCTGGGATTAAAGGCGTGCGCCACCATGCCCAGCTTAGAGAAATACATTTTTATTAAACTACTGAAACATCAAGGTTAATCATAGGAACTGGGGTGAGTTCTCTATATGGCACAGTGGAATATACATTCTGGGGCTCGTTTCCTTTACTGAAGTGTCTCATTCCTTTGAGAAAATCTCCTGCACACATGGAAGCGCATCGGTGTAATGAAGAATTAACCTTACCTAAAGAGAGATGAAGCCTCTGCTCTTGGCTGATGGGAGGAATCTGTCGACCCTTGTAATGTCCTTCCTGACAGAAAAAATTTTGTATGGAGCACTGGCCACTGGACAGCCTAACAATGTGATTTAGAACAAGGGCCATGCCCCACCAGCTCTGATCTCTGGATGAATAATGGTGCTGGAGTGACCTCCAGAGTAGTGAAAGCTGGATGTTAGCCACGGGACAACTGTGTGATGAGCCTCAGTAAAGACTGCACACACAAAGGCTCAGAAGAGCTTCTCTGGTTGGCAGTGTGTGACGTGTGTAACGTCACACACAATGATCAGGATGAGCGGACACCCCCTGTGACACCACAGGAAGGTGGCCAGAAGGACTGTGAACCTTTCCCAGATATTGCCTTATGTGTTTCTTCCCTTGGCTAATTTTCCTTTCTATCTTTCCCTTTAAGTATAGTGAACATAATCGTTTTCGGAGACTTGTTTGACTGTTTCTAGGACCTGTCACACCTGCAGTGGCTTGAGGGGACTCCCCAAACTTGTAATTGATGTCAGAAGTGAGAGTAGTTTCCCAAGAACTGCTCCCTCTAATCTCAATGAAGCTTAGCTAATCCTGAGTTAACCCATAATAAATTTATATGTTACTTTTTTGTCTTTCAATAATATCTAATAGGACCAGATGTGGATGAACGCCTGATTCAAGATGAACAAAGCAGATTCCTTCCTCTGGAAATTTAGACAAGATCTAGTTTGTTTCTGTCAGATGCTTGAACCAGAATATCAACTAACTTAAAATATTACCTTCACTAATAGAGGGGAAATGAATAGATATCAGACCACATGGTTCCAGAGGGTATATGATGGACAAAGTAACCATCTTGATTCCAGGAACCTTTTCAGTTTCTAGTGCCGGTCCTTCTTAAATCTGGACTACTTCCTGTCCCTGTATAGTTACAACAAATTGCCAGCTGGGAAGGTGTATTAATTACTGTTCTCATTGTGAAAAAAATACCTGACAAAAGTAAATTAAGGAAGGAAGGGTTTTATTTGGCTAATTTAAAAGGGAATCGATTAAAAAAGGGGGGGTGGATATACACAGGAAAGTGTGGCCAAAGTGAGGCAGCTGATCACATCAGTCAGGTCGCAGAGAAAGATAAACGCCAGTGTTTCACACACTTCCTCCCCCACCTCCCAGGATCTCACTCTAGCCCAGGCGGACCTGGAACTCACTTTGTAGTCCCAGGCTGGCCTTGAACTCACAGTGATCCTCCTACCTTTGCCTCCTGAGGTCTGTATTTGTGATATTCCAAAATATTTATTGAAAATCTATGCTAGTTCTATGTAACAATCAACAAAATAAACAAAGTGTTTTTACTTATAGAGAATGTATTCTAATACAATATTTCTTTCTTTTTCTTTTTTGGCTAATTGTGGAAGGGTCTCACACTAGCCCAGGCTGACCTGGAACTTACTCTGTAGTCCAGGCTCTCCTCAAACTCACCGTGATTCTCCTACCTCAGCCTTCCAAATGCTAGGATTAAAGATGTGAATCACCATGCCCTGCTTTACAGTATAATTTTCTCTCTCTCTCTCTCTCTTTTGTTTTGTTTTTCGAGGTAGGGTCTCACTCCAGCTCAGGCTGACTTGGAACCCACTATGTAGTTTCATAGTGGCCTCGAACTCATGGCAATCCTCCTACCTCTGGGATTAAAGTGCTGGGATTAAAGGCGTGAGAGCCTCACCCGGCTTCTTTTGGTTTTTTTGAAGTTGGGTTTCACTGTAGCCCAAGGCTGACCTGGAATTCACTATGTAGTCTCAGGGTGGCCTCGAAATTATAGCAATCCTTCTACCTCCTACCAAGTGCTGGATTTAAGTGTGTGTGTCACCATGCCTGGCTTTTACAGTATAATTTTCTATAGTGATAAATAATTTTAAAAAATACTCTGAGTAAGAGAATGGAGATGTTTTAGTGGAAATGCCAGAGAAGGTCCTCCAACTCAATGTCATTCAACTGAAGGTGAAGAAAGTTGATGGACTGAGGTGTGGGGAAGTGGGAGACTAGAAACAGGAAATCAGGCAGAGAGCATAGCAAGTGAAAGGCTCAGAAGTGGGGACATGTTTGGTATAATGCAAGAAACAAAAGGAACCAGGTGCTGGGAGTTAGAATGGAGGAGTAGCAGGGGATTTGATGAGAACCTTGCAAGTCTCCTTATGAAACACGGCATTGAGCATTGCAAGGAGGAATGTAACAGTGTTTCCCTAGGATCTCCCTCCTCTCTGATCTTGACTTCTCAAGCATGGATTTCTTTTTGTGTGTGTGTTTGTTTGTTTGGTTTTTCGAGGTAAGGTCTCCCTCTAGTCCAGGCTGACCTGGAACTCACTATGCAGTCTCAGAGTGGCCTTGAACTCATGGTGATCCTCCTACCTCTGCCTCCTGAGTGTTGGGATTAAAGGCGTGTACCACAATGCCTTGCTGGCTTTTTTCTTTTGGATTTCTTTTTACTAAACATCCACCTAATCCATCATCCACATCACATTTCTGCTCTCCTTACTCTGGCTTCATACTTGTTTACATGTGAAAATCTCTCCAGTCCTACATGTTTTATTTTTTTAATTTAGTTTTTTAGTATTTTATTTATTTTTGGAGAGATACACAGAGACAGAAGAAGAAAGGAGACAGATGGGCGCGCCAGCAGTCTCTCAGCTGCTGTGAACGAACTTCAGATGTGTGCGCCCCCTTGTGGTCAAGTGCAGCATTGCGCCCTTGTGTCACTTTGCATCTGGCTAAACTTGGGACCTGGAGATTGGAACTGGGTTCTTAGGCTTAGCAGGCAGGCGCCTTAACCGCTAAGCCATCTCTCCAGCCCTAATTTATTTTTTTAATTTATTTTTTAGTTTTTCAAGATTGGGTCTCACTGTAGCCCAAGATGACCTGGAATTCACTATGTAGTCGCAGGCTGGCCTCAAACTCACAGCCCCACTAATAGCATTTTACTTCTATTATAGCATCTTAGAATGATCAGTGCATTTCTGTAACCATTAATTTGACCTTGACTTAAAATAATTAGGAATAAGGACATTAATATTTTTTTTAAAAAAAGGATTTTTTGTCTTGTTTTGTTTTTCGAGGTAGGGTTTTACTCTAGATCAGGCTAACCTGAAATTTACCATGTAGTCTCAGGGTGGCCTCAAACTCATGGCAATCCTCCTTCCTCTGCCTTCTAAGTGCTGGGATTAAAGGCATGTGCCACCATGGCTTGCTGATTTTTTTTTTTTTTTTTTTAATTTTAGAGAGAAACACACACATACAGAGAATTGGCATGCCAGGGCCTCAACCACTGCAATCACACTCCAGATGCTTGCACCACCTAGTGGGCATATGCGACCCTGCGCTTGCCTCACCTTTGTGCGTGGGATCTGGAGAGTCGAACATGGGTTCTTAGGCTTCATAAATAAGTGCCTTAACCTCTAAGCCATCTCTCCAGTCCAGAAAAAAATATTTTGATCAGGGATGGGGAGATGGCTCAGACAGTCAAGTACTTGTCTCACAAGCATGAAGACCTAAGTTCTATCCATAGAACGCATGTAAACATGCCAAGTGTGGTAATGCATGCCTGTAATCCTAGCACTGGGCATACACACACACACACACACACACACACAGACATACGGATCCCTGGGGCTTGTTAGCCAGCTAGTCTACTCTAATTGGTGAGATCCAGGCCATTAAAAGTCTTTGTCTCAGCTGGGTGTGGTAGCACACATCTTTAATCCCAGCATTCAGGAGGCAGAGGTAGAAGGATCGCCATGAGTTCGAGGCCACCCTGAGCTAGAATGAGACGCTACCTCGAAAAACCAAAAAAAAAAAAAAAAAAAAAAAAAAAGTCTTTGTCTCAAAAAAAGATGGAAAGTTATTCCTGAGTATTCCTGAATAACACCCAAGATTATCCTCTGGCCTCCACATGCATGTTCACATATGTACATGCATACACACATGCATGTACACACACATGTATAAACACATGCATACACACTTGGACATGTGTACACACATGCACACACACACACACACATAGATTTTACAAAAACATATTTTGGTCACTTGCCCAAAGATCACTCGGTGACCAGAGCTGGACTAGAATTCAGGCACTTCAGGAGACCCAGAGTCTTTTTTATTGCATTTCTGGAACAAATCTGAGCCTCAGTAGGATGGTAAGAGATTTTCAGAAGAATCCACAGGAAGAGATACACCTAATGACAGAAAGTTCAAGGCAAAAATTATGAAAGATTACATAGTATTTTTAAAAATGAAGGTTCCGGGGCTAGAGAAATAGCTTAATGGTTAAGGTATTTGCCTGCAAAGCCACAGGACCCAGGTTCAATTCCCCAGTACGCACCTAAGCCAGATGTACATGGTGGAGCATTTGTCTGGAGTTTGTTTGCAGTGGCTGGAGGCCCTGGCACACCCATTATCTCTCTGTCTTTATCTACCTCTCTCTCACACACACATGAATAATAATAAAGAAAAAAAAAAACACTAAGGTTCAGATCATGTAATACTGGATGATTGCTTTAAATCCCCATGATTTCTTATCAAGTTGAGTCCTGCACAGTGAGACTCACCCTTTGTTCACTACTTGGCTGAAATCACTGCAGGCAGGTGAGCACACAGCTGCTGTGTGTAGCCTAAACACCCAAGGGCTGGTTCTCCCCACCTCCGCTCTATGAGGACAATTTCTCGAGTAGGTGTTAGCTGCCAAAAGGCAGCTTCTCTTACAAAGACCTGACTGGGAGCAAAGAATCCTTGTGGCTTTTTTTTCTCAACTTTCAAATATGTAAGTAGGGAAACTTACCTGAATTTTTGTTGTTGTTGTTTTTGTGGCTTTTCAAGGTAGGGAGGATCTTACCCTAGCCCAGGCTGACCTTGAACTCGTAGCTATCCTCTTACCTCTGGCACCCAAATGCTGGGATCAAAGGTGTGTGCTACCATACCTGGCTAGTTTTTAATTTTTTAAATGAAAAGTATTTGCATGAGAGCCGGGCGTGGTGGCACACACCTTTAATCCCAGCACTCAGGAGGCTGAGGTAGGAGGATTGCTCTGAGTTCAAGGCCACCCTGAGACTACATAGTGAATTCCAGGTCAGCCTGGACTAGAGTGAGACCCTACCTCAAAAAACCAAAAACCAAACAAACAAACTCTATCTATCTATATTTGCATGTATGTATATGTGTGTGCTTTGCATGTGAATGTACATATGAAGTTTGTATAGGTGTGCAGGTGCACATGCATGTGTGTATACCTGCATGTGGAAGGCAGAATTTGACAATTGGTGTCTCTATCAATCTCTACTTTATTTATTCATTTATTGTTTTTTTTTTTTTTTAAGGTAGAGTTTTGCTCTAGCCTAGGCTGACCTAGAATTCACTATGTAGTCTCAGGCTGGTCTCAAACCCAGCAATCCTCCTACCTCTGCCTCCGGAGCACTGGGATTAAAGGCGTACACCGCCACACCCAGCTTCTACCTATTTATTAGACAAGGACTCTCACTGAACTCAGGGCTTATAGATTCAGCTAGTCTAGCTAGTTAGTTTGCTCCAGGTATTTTCCTGACTTTGCCTCCCAAACCCTGGGATTACAGGCATATTGCTTTTATGTGGGTGCTACGGATACAAATTCAGCTCCTTATGCTTGCATAGTGCAAGCTTTTACTCATTGAGCCATCTCCCCAGCCTCTTTTTTTTTTTTTATCCTAGGATTGAACTGAGGGCCTCCTGTACAGAAGGCAAGAGCTCTGCACTGGGCTAAATTCCCAAGTCCCACTGTGGCTCTTCCTCTTTAAGACTTAAATCACTCAGGTCTTTTATGCCAAGTTGTATATACAAAATAAGTACTCAGGGAAACCCCCAAATTTGGTATCTTTTAATAGCCTGTTGCTAGATCACAAAGCTAAAATAAGTAGATTTGAAAGAGATTTGTTGATAATATTGGCAGAGTAAAAGTCATGAGTAAAAGTATTAATGAAATGTATATAAGAGCAATCCCAGTTGTTTTTTGACCCTAGAAAAAGCAAGGGTGGCTGGACATGGTAGTGCACGTCTTTAATCCCATCACTCAGTTTAATTTTCTATGTACATTTGAATACTGAAATGAGCAATTTGTATATGGGTAGTTGATCTTACGTAAACATTACAAGGAGTTAAATACTGGGGGAAAAGAATATGCTTTATAAAAATTTTCTTTCTTTCTTTCTTTCTTTTTTCTTTTCTTTCTTTCTTTCTTTCTTTCTTTCTTTCTTTCTTTTTTTTTTTTTTTTTTTTTTGAGGTAGGGTTTCATTCTAGCTCAGGGTGACCTGGAATTTACTACATAGTCTCAGGATGGCCTCCAGCTCATGGCAATTCTCCTACCTCTGCCTCCCAAGTGCTGGGATTAAAGGCATGTACCACCATGCCCAGCTTAAATTTTTATTTATTTATTTGAGACAGAGAGAGAGAGAGAGAGAATAGGTGTGCCAGGGCCAGGGCCTCTAGCCACTCCTAGGTCGGTGGCGCCACCATATGCATTTGGCTTACGTGAGTTCTGGGGGAATTCAACCTGGGTCCTTAGGCTTTGTAGGCAACAGCCTTAACCATTAAACCCATCTCTTCAGCCCCCTAATATATGCTTTTGAAACATATATATTAAAAAATTTTATAGCAGCATTCTTCTGTTAAATTATATTTGCCAAGTAGGAATTCATGTTATGCAAGCAAGAGCCAAGTTTAGCTTCTGCATAAACTGTGTCTTCCCATACATGCCTTCTTTGTTGCTCCTAGATAAAGATCAAATGTCTTTCATATGGGAATTTCATAGTAGTTCAAAGATGTTAATTAGTTCTCATAACAACTCTGCGAAGGGGATGTATTTCATTATATCTATTTTCCACAGAAGGCTGACAGGTTGAATGATTTCCCACTATTCCACAAGTTCATTACTACTAGTGAAAATAAGAATGCTCGTAACCCATTGAAAAAAAAATTATATATATCCGAGGTAAAGTCTTGCTCTAGCCCAGGATGACCTGGAATTCACTATGTAGTCTCAGGGAGGCCTCAAGCTCATGGCAATCTTCCTACTTCTGCCTCCTGAGTGCTGGGATTAAAGGTGTGCACCACCATGCCCAGCTTTTTGACAATATATATATATTTTATATTCATTTGAGAGGGAGAGAACAAGAGGAAGAGAAAGAGAGAGAGAGAGAATGGGCACTCCAGGGCCTCCAGCTGCCGCAAATGGATTCCAGACGCATGTGCCACCTTGTGTATATGGCTACGTGGGTCCTGGGTAATGGAACCTGGGTCACTCTAGCCCAGGCTGACCTGGAACTCACTATGTAGTCTCAGGGTGGCCTTGAAGTTATAGTGATCCTTCCATCTTTGCCTCCCAAGTACTGGGATTAAAGGCATGAGCCACCACACCCAGCAATTTATTTATTTATTGTCACTCTTGTATGTGTGTGTGTGTGTGTGTGTGTGTGTGTGAGAGAGAGAGAGAGAGAGAGAGAGAGAGAGAGAGAGAGAGAGCATGCCCAGGATCTCTTGCACTGCAAAGGAATGTCAAGTGCTTGGCACACTTTTCTGGGGAGGAGGGTTTCAAGGTAGGATCTCGCTCTAACCCAGGCTGACCTGGAACTCATGATGATGATCCTACCTCAGCCTCCTGAGTGTTGATATTAAAGGTGTGAGCCATCATGCCCTGCTTTGGAGCACTTTTTGTGCTGACTTTACATGGGTGGTGGGGAATCACACCTGGGCCAGCAGGTATTGTAAGCAAGCAGAATTAACCAGTAAGACAGTTAAAAAAAAAATAAAATTGGGGCTGGAGAGATGGCTTAGCTGTTAAGGCACATGCCTATGAAGTCTAAGGACCCAGTTTGATTCTCCAAGTCCCATGTAAGCCAGATGCACATGGTGGAGCAAGCGTCTGGAGTTCATTTGCAGTGCCTAGAGGCCCTGGCGTGCCCATCCTCACTTTCTCTCTGTGTCTTTCTCTCCCTCCCTCTCTGTCTCTAATAAATAAATAAATAAAAATAAGTCTTAAAAAATAAAAAATAAAATAAAATAAATTGAGCTGGGTATGGTGGTGCACGCCTTTAATCCCAGCACTTGGGAGGCAGAAGTAGGAGGATCACTGTGAGTGTAAGGCCACCCTGAGACTACATAGCTAATTCCAGGTCAGCCTGGGCCAGAATGAGACCCTACCTCGAAAAATCAATAAATAAATAATAAAAAATAAAAATAACAATAAAAAAATTAAGGGCTGGAGAGATGGTTAGCAGTTAAGGTGCTTGCTTGCTAAGCCTAAAGACTCAGGATGAATTCCCCAGTATCCACATAAGCCAGATGCACAAGGTGGCACATGCATCTGGAGTTCATTTGTAGTGGCTGAAGGCCCTGGTATGCCCATTCTCTCTCCATCTGCCTCTTTCTATCTCTATCTCTCAAATAAATAAATAAATAAATAAATAAATAAATAAATAAATATTTTTAAAATAAATAAAGTAAAAATAAAAATTAAAAAGAGCTAGAGAGATGACTCTGTGGTTAAGGCACTTGCCTGCAAAGCCTAATGACCTGTGTTCAGTTCCCCAATACCTATGTAAAGCTAGAGGCACAAGGAGGCATATGCATGTGGAGTTCATTTGCAGCAGTTAGAGGCCTGACACACCCATTCTCTCTCTATCTGTATCTCTCTTCTCTCTGTTTCTCTCTGCTTGAAAATAAATAAATAGATAAAAATATTAAAAAAAAGGGCCGGGCGTGGTGGCGCATGCCTTTAATCCCAGCACTCGGGAGGCAGAGGTAGGAGGATCGCCAAGAGTTCGAGGCCACCCTGAGACTACATAGTGAATTCCAGGTCAGCCTGGACCAGAGTGAGACCCTACCTCACAAAAAAAACAAAAAAAAAAAAAATTTAAAAAAAACCCCAAAACAATAAAACTGGTGGGCTGGAGAGATGGCTTAGTGGTTAAGTCACTTACTTGCGAAGCCTGAGGACTCAGAATCAATTCCCCAGAACTCACATAAGCCACATGTACATGACACATGTCTGGAACTCGTTTGCAGTGGCTAGAGGCCCTAGCACACCCTTTCTCTGTCTCTCTCAAAATGAAAAAAAAAAAAAAACTGGTGAGACATCTTCCTAGTCCAGCTATTTTAATTTTTTTTTATTTTATTTTTATTTTTATTTTTTATTTTTTGGTTTTTCGAGGTAGGGTCTCACTCTAGCTCAGGCTGACCTGGAATTCACTAGTCCAGGGTGGCTCATGGTGATCCTTTTTATTTTTTTTTTATGTTTCATGAACAGTCTCTAGAATGGCAAAATTAAAATGTCTTTCACTGTGTCAAACACTATATACATATTATTTTACTTAATCTATAACATGATGAAGAGGTTCCAGACATTATAATTCTCATTGTACAGATAAATTGAGACCCTGATGTTTAACATTACTTAGAAGCATTTAGGCAGCATCCCAACCATCATGTCAAAAGTATTATTGTTTTGTTTTGTTTTTTGTTTTCTGAGGTAGGGTCTCACTCTAGCCCAGGCTGACCTGGAATTCACTATGTAGTTTCAGGGTGGCTTTGAACTCATGGTGATCCTCCTACCTCTGCATCCTGAGTGCTGGGATTAAAGGCATGCGCCACAACTCTGGGCTTTAAAAATTCCATTCTCTCTCTCTCTTTATAGTTTTTTTTTTTTTTTTTTTTTTTTTTTTTTTTTTTTTTGGTTTTGCAAGGTAGGGTCTCACTCTGGTTCAGGCTGACCTGGAATTAACTATGTAGTCTCAGGGTGGCCTCGAACTCATGGCAATCCTCCTACCTCTGCCTCCCAAGTGCTGGGATTAAAGGCGTGTGCCACCATGCCCGGCTCATTTTTCGGTTTTTCAAGATAGGGTCTCACCTCTAGCCCAGGCTGACCTGGAATTTTCTATGTAATCTCAGGGTGGCCTCAAACTCATGGCGATCCTCCTACTTTTGCCTCCTGAATGCTAGGAATAAAGGCGTGTACCACCATGCCCGGCAAAAAAAAAAAAAAATTCCATTCTTTTTGAGACAGCATTTTTACTATGTAGTGCAAGATAGCCAAGAACTCCTGATCCTCAAAAGTGAGAGAGAAAGAGGAGAGAGAGAGAGAGAAAGAAAATGATGGGCATGGTGACACACGTCTATATTCATACTTGAGAAACTGAGGCAGGAGAATCACCACTGCAGGAGTATCACCATAGGATGGAGGTGAGTTTCAGGACATCCAGAGCTATAGAATAAAACCCTGTCTCCAAGCCAGGCGTGGTGGCTCATGCCTTTAATCCCAGCACTCGGGAGGCAGAGGTAGGAGGATGGAGGTGAGACTACATAGTTAATTCCAGGTCAGCCTGGACCAGAGTGAGACCCTACCTTGCAAAAACCAAAAAACAACAACAACAACAACAAAAAAAACCCTGTCTCCAAAAAAGGGAAGGGTTATTTTTTATTATAGTAACTGTTTCACAAGTAATTCGTGTTTTAGACCATTTATGGAGACATCAATGAAAAAAAAAAAAGCCGGGTGTGGTGGTGCCTTTAGTCCCAGCATTTGGGATGGAGAGGTAAGTGGATTGTCATGAGTTCGAGGCACCCTGAGACAACAGAGTGAATTCCAGGTCAGCCTGGTATGGTAGAGCAAGACCCTACCTCACAGAACCAAAAAAAAAAAAAAGGATGAGATCTGGAGAGATGGCTTAATAGTTAAGGTGCTTGCTGGCAAGGCCAAAAGGACTCAAATTCAAATTCAGTTCTCCAGTACCCACATAAAGTCAGATGCACAAGGTGGCATTTGTGCCTGGAGTTCATTTACAGTGGCTGGAGGTCCTGGCATGCCCATTCTTTCTCTATCTATCTGTCTCTCTCTCTCTCTCTCTCAAATAAAGAAATAAAATATTAAAAAAAAAAAAAAAAAACGATGCTGGGCATGGTGGTGCAGTCCTTTAATCCCAGCACTAGGGAGACAGAGGTAGGAGGATCACTGTGGGTTCAAGGCCAGCCTGGGACTACATAGTGAATTCCAGGTGAGCCTGGGCTACAGTGAAACTCTATCTCAAAAAACAAAACAAAACAAACAAACAAACAAAAGATGAGGTTAATCCCAGCACTTGGGAGGCAGAGGTAGGAGGATCACTATGAATTCAAGGCCACTCTGAGACTACATAGTGAATTCTAGGTCAGCCTGGGATACTGTGAAACCCTTCCTTGTAACCCCAAAAAAAAAAAAAAAAAAAAAGAAGAAGAAGAAGAAGAAGAACACTTTTTTTGTTGTTGTTTATTGATTATTTATTTATTTGAGACTGCCAGACAGACACACAGAGAAAAGAGGCAGACAGAGAAACAGAATGGGTGGGCCTCCAGCCATTGCAAACTGAACTCCAGATGCATGCGCCATCTTGTGCATCTGGCTTACGTGGGTCCTGGGGAATCGCACCTGGAACCGGGGTCTTTAGGCTTCACAGGCAAGCACTTAACTGCTAAGCCATCTCTCCAGGCCCCAAGAAAACACTTTATAATCTGCAAAAGTGAAATAAATTTCACATTACTGATTGTTATCACTGTCCTAGACATCCATCTTCCTGGGACTGTTCTACAAGGCAAGCACCTTCCCATTGTTACTGTGATGTGATTCATAAACATACTTGTTGATTTTCTAGCCTAATGAGCCAGCAAATTCACTCACAACTCTTGTCATTTTGTCTCCATTCTGACCTCATTAATTTCTCTTTCTTTAGCCCTACTACTGAAGTGCTCTGCCTGATGGAGACCAGCTTTGGTAGTATTGGCAGTCAGTTTCATCATCTTGGTTGCTGTAATCATTACATGGGGCTGGTGTTAGTTTTACTGGCTGGCAGTTGTTTGAGGAAAAAAAATTAATATAAGCCTGACAACTGAAAGATTATATCTCAGTGAGGAGTTGCAGGTAGTATTATACTATTATTATAAGAAATTATCTTATCACAGCTGTTTCTTGCTTAATACCCCACTAAGGAGTTTTTAGGGGCTAAGCAAAATTTACCAATTCTATAGCTAATTTCAGACCTATAGTTAAGGCTTTGTTTATTTTGCTTTTGTTCCTTTTATGTGCCCTAAAGCAGCTTAAGATCTCAGGCATTGTTCTCAACAAACTAAATTGTTTATAAAATATGCTGATAATATCAGGTAAAGGGCTATGGGAAAAAAGGGATCCCATTTCATCATCTTGATTTTGTCCTGCTTCTAAAAGTGAGATTGTTTTTACAAAGAATCTGCTGCCTTTCTCAAATGTGGCTCATGTTTTCCTTTTGGTGTGTGTGGTGTGTGATCATGTGTGTGTGTAAATGCACATATGCCATGGAATGTGTGTGGAGGTCACAGGACAACTTTTGGGTGCATGTCCTTTGTTTCCACTGTTTGAGGCAGGGTCTCACAGTATCCACTGCTGCTTTAGCCAGGCTAGCCAGCCCCTGAGTTTTCAGAGGACTCTCCTACCTCTGTTTCCCCTCTCACCCACGGCCATGGCTTTTTTTTTCTTTTTTTTTTTTTTTCCCTGAGGTAGGGTCTCACTCTGGCCCAGGCTGACCTGGAATTAACTATGTAGTCTCAGGGTGGCCTTGAACTCACGGCGATCCTCCTACCTCTGCTTCCTGAGTGCTGGGATTAAAGGCGTGCACCACCACACCCGGCTAAAATATTATTTTAAATATTTTATTTTTATTTATTTATTTGAGAGATACAGAAATAGGTAGGAAAAGAGAGAGAAAGAGAGAGAGAGAGAAGAGAGAGAGAGAATGGGCACGCCAGGGCCTCCAGCTGCTGCAGATGAACTCCAGATGCGTGTGCCCCCTTGTGCATCTGGCTTATGTGGGTCCTGGGGAGTTGAACCGGGATCCTTTGGCTTTGCAGGCAAGCGCCTTAACCACTAAGCCATCTCTCCAGCACCTACCCTTTTTTTTTAGGCGGGTTTTTGAGGTAGGGTTTCACTCTGGTCCAGGCTGACCTGGAATTTACTATGTAGTCTCAGGCTGGCCTCGAACTCACAGCGATCCTCCTACCTCTGCCTCCCAAGCGCTGGGATTAAAGGCGTGCGCCACCACGCCCGGCCCTACCCTTTTTTTTAAAAAAATGCGGGCACTAGGGTTCTGAACTCAGGTACTCGTATTTGTGAGGCCCCTTCAAGTGTGGCTCTTAGTAATTTTATTACTGACAAAATACCTTCAAGTTATCTAGTCACTTTTTTTTCTTCGAGGTAGGGCCTTGTTATAGCCCTGGCTGACCTGGAATTCACTATGTAGTCTCTATGAATACATAGTAAAACTATTCACTCATTCACATCAATGGGTGAATTATATTCTATGTGAATTACATCTCAATAAAGCTGTTTTTAAAAGTAACTAGAAGCCGGGCGTGGTGGCGCACGCCTTTAATCCCAGCACTTGGGAGGCAGAGGTAGGAGGATCGCCGAGAGTTCGAGGCCATCCTGAGACTACATAGTGAATTCCAGGTCAGCCTGGACCAGAGTGAGACCCTACCTCCAAAAACCAAAAAAAAAAAAAAAAAAAAAAAAAAAAATTAACTAGAGCCAGGCATAGTGGTGCACACCTTTAAACCCAGCACTCAGGAGGCAGAGGTAGGAGGATCACTGTGAGTTCAAGGCCAGCCTGGAACTACAGAGTAAGTGCCAGGTCAGCCAGAGGTAGAATAAGACCCTACCTCACAAAAACTAAAAAAAAGCCAGGTGAGGCCACTCTGAGACTACGTAGTGAATTCCAGGTCAGCCTGCCCTAGAGTGAGACCCTACCTCAACAAACAAACAAACAAACAAACAAACAAACAAACAAACATAGTTGAGGCTCCCTCCCAATTGTTGAGACTACTACACCAAGTTTGAAACTTTTAAAAAGATTTATTTATTTATTTATTTATTTATTTATTTATTTATTTATTTATTTATTTTAGAAAGAGAAAGGCAGATAGAGAAAGCGAGACCAAGCATGCTAGGGTCTCTTGTAGATGCATGTGCTACTTTGTGTATCTGGCTTTACTGGGGTGCTGGAGAATAGAACCCAGGCAATCGGGCTTTGCAACCAAGTACCTTTAATTGCTGAGCGAGCTCTCCAGACCCCAAGTAAGAAACTTTTAATCCAGTAGCAGCCACATTGCTTTTGTTGTTGTTGTTTATTTGTTTGTTTTTCAAGGTAGGGTCTTGCTCTAGCCCAAGATGACCTAGAATTCACTCTGTAGTCTCAGGGTGGCCACAAACTCACAGAGATCCTCTACCTTGACCTCCTAAGTGCTGTAATTAAAGGTGCGCGCCACCATGCCAGGCCAGAGTCACACTGCTTTTACTTTCAACTCCTCTCCATTGGCAGGCTGACCAGGACTACATAGGAAAATTAGAGAGAGAAAGAAACTTAAGTGAAAAAAATATCAGACCCATATAAACATTCTGCTTTTTCACTTTTCCCATAATATTTAGCAAATTGCATGAAATAGTCAACCCTTTTATAATAAAATGACCTTTGTGTTTGGTGATTTTGCCCTGCTATAAGTTAATGTGGAATGCTCTGAGCATGTGTAATGTGGGCTTGTGAAGCAGTTTCTTCTTCTCCTCCTTCCTCCTCCTCTTCTTCTTCTTCTCCTCCTCCTCCTTCTTCTTCTTCTTCTTCTTCTTTTTGTTGTTTTTTTGAGGTAGGGTCTCACTCTAGCTCAGGCTGACCTGGAATTCACTATGTAGTCTCAGGGTGGCCTTGAACTCATGGTGATCCTCCTACCTCTGCCTCCTGAGTGCTGGGATTAAAGGCGTGCGCCACTACGCTGGTGCAGTTACTTTCTTGATAAAACACTTGACCAGAAGCAGCTTATAGAAGGAAAGGCTTATTTTTGCCTTACAGTTACAACTAGAAGTTTCATCATGACAGAGAAAACAAGGCAAGAAGAGACAGTAGGGCATGACTGCTTGCCCCATTAGCTGGGAGGAAGCAGCCAGAGTGAGCTAGCCAGCACTGGCAAGGGGCTGAATTGTAAAATCCCAAGGTCTAACCCCACTAGTGACACTAGCGAGGCTTCACCTCCCAAAGACTCCACCAGCTGGGGACTATGCAGGAAGCTTAATCACAAACACTTGCGTGTATGGGGGATGTTTTACATCCAAACTACCACAGCTAGGCTAAGTATATTAAATACAATTTTAGCTTACAATACTTTCAACTTACATGGGATTATTGGGAGATAGCCCCATGATAAGTCAAGGAACATTTGTAATTTGTGATATTTTGCGACTATCCTCTTTCATTTAGCATAATGTTTTCTAAGTTTGCCCATGTTATAGCATATACTTGGTGTTCCTTTTTATAGCTAAGTAATATTTTAAATATTTTATTGCATAGATATGCTTTTTTGTTTGTTTGTTTGTTTGTTTTTTTGAGGTAGGGTCTCACTCTGGTCCAGGCTGGCCTGGAATTTACTATGTAGTCCCAGGGTGACCTCGAACTCACAATGATCCTCCTACCTCTGCCTCCCGAGTGCTGGGATTAAAGGTGCATGGCACTATGCCCGACCTTGTTTTTTAGGGTTTTTAAAATTATTTATTTGCAAGCAGAGAGAGAGAGAGAGAGAGAGAGAGAGAGAGAGAGAGAGAGAATGGGAGCACAAGGACCTCCAACTGTTGCAAACAAACTCCAGATGCATGTGCCACTTTGGGCATCTGGCTTACATGTATATTGGGGAATCAAACCCTGGGTGTCAGCCTTTGCAAGGAAGGGCTTTTAACTGTTGAGCCATATCTCCAGCCCAGATTTTTTTTTTCAGAGTTTTCTTTTTTTGAAGTAGGGTGTCACTGTCTAACCCAGTCTGATCTATAACTCAATCTAGTTCCTAGAAGCTAGCTCAGGCTGATCTCAAACTCAGTGATCTCCTACCTTAGCCCCCTGAGTGCTGGGATTAAAGGCATGTGACACCACACCTGGCTTAGAAAGCATTTTTTGAAAAATGTTTATTTCAGAGAGAGAGAGAGAGAGAGAAAGTTTGGGCATGCCAGGGCCTGTGGCCACTGCAAATGATTTCCAGATGCATGTGTAACTGGTGTTATGTGGGTACTGAGGAATTGAACCCAGGCTGCCAGGCTTTGTAAGCAAGCACCTTTAACTACTGAGCCATCTCTCCAGCTCCAGAAAACATTTGTATATAAATTCACTTATTTCCTCATTCACATAAGTAGTGAAACTATTAAGGATTAATACGTGTCAGATTTATACTAAATCTTGGTGCTAGAGTCCAAGACTTGAAGCAATTCACAGTCTGTCTTAAATTAACATTTGCAACACAGTTCTGTAAATGTTATTGTATGCCTCACAAAGGGAGATCAAAATGGTTCATCAGTAAAACCCCCGTGGAGATACGGACAAGAAGGTATTAACTACAAGAAAGAAGAAAGGAGGTTTTTTTTTTTTTTTTTTTTTTTTTGGTGCAAAGTGGAAAAGGTCCAAGTATGCAAATTAAATTTTTCATCAGTCAGTCGAGTACAGAGAATGCTGGTCACATCAAGCATCATGACAGCTCTGGGAGAGACTCTGGCAACAGAGAAGAGTCTGCAGGCAAAACTCACCAAGAAGGTCACTGCCAAGGACCAAGTAAAACTGAAATCTAGAAAATACAGGTTAGTTCACCTCAACAATGAATTGATAGGGGCTAGAGATCACTCAGTTGGTGAAGTGTTTGCCTCACAATTCAATTCTAAGAACCCATTTTTTTTTTTTTTTTACAAGGTAGGGTCTCACTCTAGCTCAGGCTGACCTGGAATTAACTATGTAGTCTCAGGGTGGCCCCAAACTCACAGTGATCCTCCTACCATTGCCTCCCAAGTGCTGGGCTTAAAGGCATGTGCCACCATGCCTGGCTCTAAAAACCCAATTTTAAGTTCAATTTTCAGAATCCATGTGAAATGTGAGGTGTGGGCTGGAGAGATGGCTCAGTGGTTAAGGCGCTTGCCTGCATAGCCTAAGGACCCAGGTTCAATTCCCCAGTACTCACATAAGCCAGACGCACAAAGTGGTACATGTGTCTGGAGTTCATTTGCAGTGGCTAGAGGCTCTGACACACCTATTCTATCTTTCTCTTTTTCTTCTCTCTCTCTGTCTCTCTATCTCACATACATAAATACAAACAAACAAATAAATAAATAAAATGTCAGGTGTGGTGGTGTATTTGTAATCTCAGTGCTAGGGAGGCAGAGACAGGAAAACCTCTGGGGGGCTGGAGAAATGGCTTAGCAGTTAAGGCGTTTGCCTGCAAAGCCAAAGGATTCCCGTTCAATTCTCCAGGACCCACGTAAGCCAGATGCACAAGGGTCAATGCATCTGGAGTTCGTTTGCAGTGGCTAGAGGCCCTGGTGTGTGCCCATTCTCTCTCTGTCTGCTTCTCTTCTATCTTTCTCTGCTTGCAAATAAATAAATAAAAAAAATTTTTAAATTTGATTTTTTTTTTCCGAGGTAGGGTTTCACTCTAGCCCAGGCTGACCTGAAATTCACTATGTAATCTCAGGGTGGCCTCAAAATCATGGTGATCCTGCTACTTCTGCCTCCCAAGTGCTGGGATTAAAGGCGTGCACCACCATGCCTGGCTCACTTTTTATTCTTGTTTTCAAATGAATACATATATAGAGCATATTTTGGGGTGGTGGCAGATACAAATAAAAAAATTGATCAATAGGCTAGAAAGATGGCTTAGTGGTTAAGGCACTTGCCTGTAAAGCCAAAGGACCCAGGTTCGACTCCTCAGGACCCACGTAAGCAAGATGCACAGGGAGCGCACCCATCTGGAGTTTGTTTGCAGTGGCTGGAGGCCATGGAGCACCCATTCTTTCTCTCTCTACCTGCCTATTTCTGTATCTCTCTCTCTCTCTCAAAGAAATAAATAAAAATAAAACATATATATATATATATATATTTTTTTTTTTGCGAGGTAGGGTCTCACTCTGGTCCAGGCTGACCTGGAATTAACTATGTAGTCTCAGGGTGGCCTCGAACTCTCAGTGATCCTCCTACCTCTGCCTCCTGAGTGCTGGGATTAAAGGCATGCGCCACCACGCCTGGCTAAAAATAAAATATTTTAAAAAATAAAATATTTAAAGAAAAAGAAAAATTGATCAATATGAAAACTGAATACTAGAAATAATCCCTTGAAAAGGAATGAGTAAGTCAGTAGACAGCTATGATGGTTTTGAAATAAAAGATTATCAAAGGTGCCAGAAATAAGTGTCAGGGTCTTGGCTATATAGTGAATTCCAATCCAGCCTGAGCTACAGTGTGTGATCCTGTTAAATAGAATTTTTGTCTTTTATTTTAAGGGAGAAGGGATACATTCAAGACGAAGTTTAAATTTTTAAAAATTATTATTTATTTATTTGAGAGAAAGAGAGAGAGATACAGAAATAGACAGGTAGAGAGAGAGAGAGAGAATGAACATGCCAGGGCCTCCAGCCACTGCAATCGAACTCCAGATGAATGTGCCCCCTTGTGCATCTGGCTTACGTGGGTCCTGGAGAATCGAACCAGGATCCTTTGGCTTTGCAGGCAAGCACCTTTACCGCTAAGCTATTTCTCCAGCCCTTCAAAAAAAATTATTTATTTGAGAGAGGGAAAGAGGCAGAGAAAGAGAGAGAGAGAGAACAGGCATGCCAGGGCCTCCAGCCACTGCAAACAAATTCCAGATGCATGCATCTCCTTGTGCATCTGGCTTACGTGGGTCCGGAGAATCAAACCAGGATTCTTTGGTTTTGCAGGCAAATGCTGTAATTACTAAACCATCTCTCCAACCCCAAAGTTTTTGTTTTGTTTTTGTGTTTTTGAGGTAGGGTCTGACTCTAGTTCAGGCTGACCTGGAATTTGCTATGTAGTCTCAGGGTGACCTTGAACTCACAGTGATCCTCCTACTTCTGCCTTCTGAGTACTGGGATTAAAGGCATGAGCCACCATGCTCGTCTCAAAGTTAAATTTTTTTTTCCTTGATTTTTCAAGGTAGGTTCTCGCTCTAGCCCAGGCTGACCTGGAATTCACTATGTAGTCTCAGGGTGACCTTGAACTCACAGCAATCCTCCTACCTCTGCCTCCTGAGTGCTGGGATTAAAGTCGTATGCCACCATGCCCGGCCAATGTTTAAATTAAAAAAATATATTTTATTTATTTGAGAGAGAGAGAGAGAGGCAGAGAGAGAACATCGGCCTCTAGCCACTTCAAATGAACGAACCAAACACATGTGCCACCTTATGCATCTGGCTTTATGTGGGTACTGGGGAATCAAACCTAGGTCCTTTGGCTTTGCTGGCAAGTCCCTTAACCACTAAGCTATCTCTCTAGCCCTAAGTTTAAATTTTAAAGCATTATGAGTCCTGTTTGGGAAAGAAAACCATCATGTTCAGTTCTAAATAGCTAATCTGTTTTAATTAGGGGAATTCTAGAGTAAGAAAGATAAAACTAACTGGACATGGTGGCTTACCTTTAATCCCAGCACGTGGGAGGCTGAGGTAGGAGAATCACCTGAGTTCAAGGCCAGCCTGGGCTACAGTGAGACCCTGCCTCCGAAATAAACAAAAAAGGGAAAACAAAGAAAGAAGAAAACAAGTTTTGATTTGGGTAATTCTTTGTTTTAGGATCTTCTAAAAAGGAGGAATATGTACTGATCTTACACAGGATGAAGTTCTTAAGTGTGGGTATTACAGTAGCTTCATTATTACACAAATACTGCCCTTGAAGTTATTTGTATAATTTTTGCAAGTAGATAGTCTAGTTCAGTTATTTGGAGGTCAGTATGAAGGGCCAGATAAATATTTATCAAGGGTCAGAAAAACTAGAATGCAAGGCCATAAGAAGGTCTTGTTTTTTAACTTTAGTGTATTTCAAAAACTTAAGTAACAGCCTTAGTCTCTAAGTGAGAAAAACGTAGACATGCTTGATAGCTGGAGAAAGTATTGGAAAAGCATCAAACCTTTGTAGAATGTGTAATAAATAAAATATTCATAACGATTTTTTTCAAACCCTCAAGATCCACATAAGCCTACACAGGACCAAGGATTTGCCTTGTTTTACGTCCTCGGTTGGTTGGTTTGCTCCTCAGTGATTATTCATTGGACACTTCTGAGTATGTAGTGTCTATGATTTAGTCATTGCTCTCTGATATTATTCATCTTCTCTGAGAAATAAGGTTTTTCATACATTAAGTAATTGGATGAAATAAAGAAAAATACCGTATACTTTTATCACTCAAACAGCATTAGACGACTGCTATGCTCATCATACTGAAAAAATACAGAGCTGTCGGGCGTGGTGGTGCACATCTTTAATCCCAGCACTCAGGAGTCTGAGGTAGGAGGATTGTCATGAGTTCGAGGCCATCCTGAGACTACTAGTGAATTCCAGGTCAGCCTGAGCTAGAGTGAAACCCTACCTCGAAAACACACACACACACACACACAAAATACAGAGCTGTCAAAGATTAATATCAACACTGTGTGTATATATATATATATATATATATATAGTTTTTCAAGGTAGGGTCTTGCTCTGGCTGACCTGGAATTCAGTATGTAGTCTCAGGGTGGCCTCGAACTCACAGAGATCCTCCTACCTCTGCCTCCCGAGTGCAGGGATTAAAGGTGTGCGCCACCTCACCCAGCTAACACAGTAGTTTTTTCAAAGTAATATTCCAGAAGCGATTTGATAAATGCTTGATTAATTAACAACTTGTGTAAGTCCAGTTTGCCCTGGGGATCCCTGTCTCTGCCTCTTGATTGCTGGTATTATAAGGGTGCCAGCACGCCTGCCTAGTATTTATTGGATGTTGGTGATCTAAACTCAGGGCCTGTTGCTGATGTGGCACGCACTTTACCAACTGAGCCATTGCCCCAGCCCTAATTTTTTTAAAGACAAAATTTCTCTGTGTAGGGCAGGCTTGCCTCTAATGTCCAGGGAGGGACAGGATGGTTATGCCAGGGCCTTCAGCCATTGCAAATGAACTCCAGACATATGCACCATCTTATGCATCTGGCCTACATGGGTCCGGGGGAATCATCAGGCATTTCCTTTTTTTTTTTTTTTTTTTTTTTTGTTTTCAAGATAGGGTCTCGCTCTAGCCCAGGATGACCTGGAACTTACTCTGTACCCTCAGGCTGGCCTCAAACTCACAGTGATCCTTTTACTTCAGCTTCCAGAGTGCTGAAATTAAAGGTATGTGCCACCACACCTGTCTGGTCCTGGGGAATCAAACCAGGGTCCTTTGGCTTTGCAGGCAAGCACCTACCTACCTAAGCCACCTCTCCAGCCCAGAAATCCAAGGTTTAATAAAACACCTGAGTCTATTGAGGGACATATATTCAAACTACCACATTCCCAAACTCAGAAAATCAATTGACATGCTCGTATTTATTCTTTTTTTCTTCTCTTTTCGAGGTTAGGTCTCACTCTGGCCCAGGAATTCACTATGTATTCTCGGGGTGGCCTTGAACTCACGGCAATCCTCCTATCTCTGCCTCCCAGTGCTGGGATTAAAGGCATGCGACTACACACCCAGCAATATGCTCATATTTATTCTTCCTCAGTAACAAATGTTTTTTAGATTAACTATTAGAATTAACTAATTGAAAACATAGTGGCTGATTATAACCTTAATGTGGGATGGGGGGATGTTTAAATTTTAATACAGGAAAGTACCTGTATTGAAGTAAACAAAGTACCTGCCAGATTTTGGAATTCAGCTAACCTGCAGGCTTCTCTTCAGGTCTGGGTGTGTTGGGGGGTGGGTGGGATGAGGCTGATCTCTAACATTACAAAAAGAAAAACAAATAAAAAACCAATAGACAAAACTCCTGGGCTGGAGAGATGGCTTAGTGGTTAAGGCGCTTGCCTGTGAAGACTAAGGACCCAAATTCGATTCTCCAGGTCCCATGCAAGCCAGAAGCACAAGGTGGTGCATGCATCTGGTGTTTGTTTGCAGTGACTAGAGTCCCTGGCACAACCATTCTCTCTCTCTTTCTCTCCCTCTCTCTGTCTTAAATAAAAATAAATTGATTGCTTTAAAACGAAAATTTAAAAAAAGATCTTGTTAAAAAAAACTATTCTATTGAAAACAGCATACTATTTTTTTCCTGATTATAAATCTTTCATATTTGTTTTGGAAAAATATAAAAATATACAGATATAAAAAGTATTCAAGCTGGGTATGGTGGCATACACCTTTAATCCTAGCACTCAGGAGGCAGAGGTAGGAGGATCACCCATGAGTTCAAGGTGACCCTCAGACTGCATAGTGAATTCCAGGTCAGCCTGGGGTAGAGTGGGACTCTACCTCAAAAACCAAAAAAAAAAAAAAAAAAAAAAAGTATTCATAATTTTACACACATTGATGGCTTTTTCATAATTTTTAAATTTATTATTATTTTTTATTGACAACTTATTTAATTATAGACAATATTCCATGGTACTTCCCTCCCTCCCCCCACTTTATCCTTTGAAACTTCACTCTCCATCATATCCCCACCCCTTCTCAATCAGTCTCTCTTTTCAGTTTGATGTCATGATCTTTTCCTCCTATTATGATGGTCTTGTGTGGTAGCGTCAGGCACTGTGAGGTTATGGATAGCCAGGTCATTTTGTGTCTGGAGGAGCACATTGTAAGGAGTAAAATTTTATTTATTTATTTATTTATTTATTTATTTATTTATTTATTATTTACTTGAGAGAGAGAGAATGGGCATGCCAGGCTTCTAGCCACTGCAAATGAACTCCAGATGCATGTGCCACCATGTGCATGGGATCTGATGAATTGAACCTGGGAAGCCCTACTTTTCCATAATTTTTGCATATATATATATATGTGTGTGTGTCTGGAGTTCATTTGCAGAGGCAGAAAGCCCTGGCACACTCACGCCTTCTCTCATTTCCCCCCTCCCCTGCTTGTAAATAAATAAATATAAATATTTTTAAAAATTCCTAAGTAACTAAGTAATTTAGAAATTTTAGAGTTTTAAGAAATATTTAAAAAATATTATTTATGTGCAGTTAGAGGGACAGAGAGAAAAAGAAAGAGAGAATGGGGCAGGTGTGGTGGTGCATGCTTTAAATCTCAGCACCCAGGAGACAGAGGTAGGAGGATCACTGGGAGTTTGAGGCTACCCTGAGACTACATTGTGAATTTCAGGTCAGCCTGAGCTACAGTGAGACCCTACTTCAAACCACCTTCCCCCAAAAAGAGAATGAGCACTGCAAAGGGCTTCTTGCCACTGCAAATGAATTTCAGATGCATGTTCCACTTTGTGCATCTGGCTTTACACGGGTGCTGGGGAATTGAACTCAGGCCAGTAGGCTTTGTAAGCATGTACCTTTAGCCACTGAGCCATCTTCCCAACCCTGCATATTTCTTTTTTTTAATGATTATTTTATTTTATTTATTTGCAAGCAGAGAGAGAGATAGAAGAGAGACAGACAGAGAGAGAATGGGCATGCCAGGACCTCTAGCCATTGCAAACAAATTCCAGATGCATGTGCCCCTTGTGCATCTGGCTTATGTGGGTCCTGGGGAATCGAACCTGGGTCCTTTGGCTTTGCAGACAAACACCTTCACTGCTAAGCCATTTCTCCAGCCCTGCATATTTATTTTAAGTAGATCAATATTTCATTCACTTTTATAGGCTCATTATAGTGAACTTAGTATTATTTTGATACACCGTGTTTCTTTCTCTCTCTCGCTCTTATTTTTTGGTTTTTTGAGTAAGGGTTTTGCTCTAGCCTAGGCTGACCTGGTATTCACTATGTAGTCTCAGGACATCCTCAAACTCATGGAGATCCTCCTACCTCTGCCTTTCAAGTGCTGGGATTAAACGTGTGCACCACCATGACTGGCTAAAATATTCTTAAAATGTATATCTAGCCGGGTGTGGTGGCGCACGCCTTTAATCCCAGCTCTCGGGAGGCAGAGGTAGGAGGATCGCCGAGAGTTCAAGGCCACCCTGAGACTACATAGTGAATTCCAGGTCAGCCTGGACCAGAGTGAGACCCTACCTCACAAAACCAAAAAAAAAAAAAAAAAAAAGTATATCTAGGGGCAAAATGATTAAGCATCAACTGTTATTCTAACTATCCCACTTTAAGGTTAAGTAGAAGATTCACCAATTCCAGTAATTCTAAGAGCTCACTACCATTCCTATTCATCTTATCAAAAGGACAATCTTAAAAATTCCAGTTAAGCCGGGCGTGGTGGCACATGCCTTTAATCACAGCACTCGGGAGGCAGAGGTAGGAGGATCACCGTGAGCTCGAGGCCACCCTGAGACTACAGAGTGAATTCCAGGTCAGCCTGGACCAGAGTGAGACCCTACCTTGAAAACCAAAAAAAAAAAAAAAAAAAAAAAAAAAAAAAAAAATCCAGTTAAATTCATTTCAGTCTATTTGAGGACCCACACCATGTGCCAGCTACTGAGCTTATTGCTAAGGATATAATGATTAATATGACACAATTCATGGTACAATAGTGGCATAACTATTTTGGGCATAACCAAGAGCTTTTTGATTTGAGGTGCACTCCATGGAAGAGAATTTGCACCTAGTTCTGTAAACCTACTCAAAAGCTTGTGGCTGGGGGAAGTCATAGGCTCTAAGGGAAAGCTACAATTTCTGTTTTGCTAAATGTACGTATTGTACCCATCAACCTGCTTTCTAAATACTTATGTTTGCACCCATAGAGTAGTGCTGCTGTCAGCGTTGGTCAGAGAAGCTTGTCTTTGCAGTGGGTGGTGAACACTGGGACACTGTCTCCCAGACACAACATGGCTATGGTGTACATGTGAACTCACAGCAGCTGTGGTTACCTGCACAGGTAAGCCCACCGACATTCCTTCATGGATAGTGGAGCAGCTCAGGAGACTTTATTCATTCTTGAGGAGCTACTGATAGTTAATCATTGCTGGGAGGGGAGGGAAGACATTTTTTTCAGTTGTGTGAACACTGGTAAGTTGCTTTGGTAAATAACCCCTCACCCATACTCATGTAAGCAACCCTAATTGAACTCAATGGATCATAGAAAAAAGGAAAAAGAAAGAAGTATCAAAGTAGAAGTAGGACTAGCTAGGAAGTAGAGGGTTTCAGTGGGAAAGGGAGGGGGAGAAAAGAGAAGGCAATGGGAGATGAATATGATCAAAATACACATATTTTATATACATGTATAAATATGTATTTACATTATATAAATATGTATTTACATTATATATACATGTATATAATTATATCTATCAAAAATAAAATGTTAGGGGCTGGAGAGATGGCTTAGCAGTTAAGGTGTTTGCCTGCAAAGCCAAAGGATCCCAGTTCTATTCTCCAGGACCCATGTAAGCCATATGCACAAGGTGGCGCATGCATCTGGAGTTCATTTGCAGTGGCTGGAAGCCCTGGCGTGCCCATTCTCTCTCTTTCTCTCTGCCTCTTTCTCTCAAATAAATAAGTAAATAAATAAATAAATAAATAAATAATATATTTTTTAAAAAATAAAACTTTAAAAATCTACAGTCTCCTTTTTAAGTTGTTTTAAGGTCTAATTAGGGATGAAATGAAAGCAAGTAGTCAAAATGCAGTGTGACAAGGGCAACATTAGAGGATAATAGAAGAGGTAATGCAAAGGAAGAGTGGATGATCCTTCCTTCCCTCCTTCCTTCCTTCCTTTCTTTTTTGGTTTTCCGAGGTAAGGTCTCACTCTAGCTCAGGCTGACCTGGAATTCACTATGTAGTTTCAGGGTGGCCTCAAACTCCCAGTGATCCTCCTACCTCTGCCTCCCGAGTGCTGGGATTAAAGGCATGCGCCACCATGCCCCCCCCCTTTTTTTTTGAACTCATGGTGATCCTCCTACCTCTGCCTTCTGAGAGCTGGGATTAAAGGCGTGTGCCACCACACATTCAGAAGGCCAAGGTAGGAAGATCCACTGTAGGTCAGTCTAGTCTGGTCTATATAGCAAGACCTAGACCTTCCAGGACCACATAGCAAGACCTTGTCTCAAAGTATCTAAAACACTGGGGCTAAATTAGAAGCTTCCTCCCTATTGACTGGCTGTCAGGATGCTGGAGGGAGCTATGCAGGATGCAGCTTTTTGAGGGAGAAGTCATCAACGGTGCAGGTTTTGCAAGCCTTATAGCTGGGCAGCTAGACCAAAGTAAACTGGTGCAATGGTGGTATATCTGCTCTCTTATTGGACCCGAGGCCTGTTCCACAGGAAAGAGTCTATGTCTGGTACTTAAAACCTAGTCAAAGCCGGGCGTGGTGGCGCATGCCTTTAATCCCAGCACTCGGGAGGCAGAGGTAGGAGGATCGCTGTGAGTTCGAGGCCACCCTGAGATTACGTAGTGAATTCCAGGTCAGCCTGAGCTAGAGTGAGACCCTACCTTGGAAAACCAACAACAACAACAACAACAACAAAAATAAAACTAGTCAATAGCCTATAGTGCAGAGATTATAAGCTCCAGGGGGAAAACTACTACTGTTGTCTGACTAAATGCATATATTATGTGTGGTGGTTTGATTAAAGTGTCCCCCATAAACTAATGTGTCCTGAATGCTAGGTTAGTGGGAATTGGAGCCTCCTGGAGGTGATGCATTGTTGGGGGTGGATTTATGGGTATTATAACCAGTTTCCCCTTACCAGTATTTGGCACACTCTCCTGCTGCTGTTTTCTACCTGATGTTGGCCAGAGGTGATGTTCACCCTCTGCTCATGCCATCATTTCCCCCTGTCATCCTCCCACAAGTTGCTCTTGGTCAGGTGTTTTCTATCAGCAACACAAAGCTGACTGCAACATTATGCCACCAAGGTGCCTTCTAAATACTATGTTTATGCCCATATAGTAATGCTACTCTCAGTTTTGGTTAGGGAAACTTTTCTTTTCAGATGATAGTGCCCACTGGGTAGACCCCAAAATGCACCAATGTGCTGAGAAGTGACAGTGGAGTGTTCGGCACTAAGTGAGACATCTCTATCAGAACCTCCAATGCTTAGGGACCATTGAGGAAGAGGTGGCAGAAAGAATTAAGAGCCAGGCATGGTGACTCATGCCTTTAATCCTAGCACTCTGGGAGGCGGAGGTACGCAGATCCTTCTACCCTGAATTTCAGGTCAGCCTGGGCTACAAAGAAATTTTACCTTGCAAAACAAAAAACAAACAAAGACAGGTAGGGGAGGACTGTTTGCTTACAACGCTGTCTTCAAGAAGACACAAAGTGAGCCAGGCATGGTGGCACATGCCTTTAATCCCAGCACTTAGGAGGCAGAGGTAGGAGGACAGCCTGAGACTACACAGTGAATTTCTGGTCAGCCTGGGCTAGAGTGAGACCCTACCTTGAAAAACAAAACAAACAAACAAAAAAACAAAGACACAAAGTGATCTTGGTGTTCGTGACCTCACAGTAGCTGATGCTACTTACACAAGAGCTGCATAATAGGAGAACATAAAATGATGACATCAAAATAAAAGAGAAAGCCGGGTGTGGTGGCGCACACCTTTAATCCCAGCACTCCGGAGACAGAGGTAGGAGGATTGCTGAGAGTTCAAGGCCACCCTGAGACTACATAGTTAATTCCAGGTCAGCCTGGACCAGAGTGAGACCCTACCTCAAAAAAATAAATAAATAAAAAAGAGAAACTAATTGGAAATACGGGATTTAGTGGTGGGCAGATTTAGGAGGGGTAAAATGAGGGTGGTGGAAGGGGCTTATGATCATGATATATTATCTATACTTACGGAAGTTCTTACTAAAATCCTTAAAAAAAATCTAAAACACAAAATCAAAAAAATTCATTATCTACTTAGTAATTGCGGTGGTGTGGTTTGAATGTGAACTGTCCCCCATAGGCTCATGTGTTTTGAATACTTGGTCCCTAGCTGGTGGCAATTTGGGAGTGCTGTGGAGCCTTTGGAGATGGAGCCTTACTCGAGGTGTGTCACAGGGATGGGCCTTGAGGTTTATTAGTCCAATCCACTGGGTGTTCAGGGCTAGCTCACTCAGACTATATCCTTCAAGCTTCTGTGGAGATGTGACTTCCAGTTGTGTGCTCTGCCATAATTTCCTCACCGTGGTAAAACTTCCCTTCAAAACTATAATCCAAAGTAAACCCTTTCCTTCTACACGCTGCTTTTGTTTGGATGTTTTGTCCCAGCAACCAGAAGGTAATTGCAATAATAATCCTGTCCCTTCCTAACCCAAAGTCCTGCTTTGCTTTTGCCAGCCCTTTAACACAAAGTTAAGGTACAATCCATGAGGAGCCAAAATGCACAGTGAAGATCCCTCAAGTGTTTCAGATGCTACTGGTCTGTCCACCTGGATTTCCATGTTGTTGCCTGGGATTATTTCGTCCTTGGACATGATGGCGATTTGTTAAAGCTTTTCCCACTATTTGGGCTCTCCTTTTAGGAACACAGTAGTATAGTAGTATTAACTTTCCTACTCTCCTCCAGTTACATTTGGTCATGTGACTTCAATGGCCCAATAAAATGTGACCGGACATTGCTTCTGGGTGGAAGCTTTCTTAATAGCCAGAGCAAGACACTGAACCATTAGTAATTAAATTTTATGATCTTTACTGTGGCAATCTTGAAAGCATATGTCTCAGGGAAGTGTCCCACCAGTCTCCAGTCTCTCAGTGAGCAGAGTCCCTGAAAGGTTCTGTTTTTCTTTTAATACTCTTTCTCACTGTGAGTGACCAGTCATATTTCAACTCGGACATTATAGGACAACTGAAAAGCAAAGAGTTGCAAATCTACTTGTCTACTAATTATTCCTACCAAGTTAGTGGGTGTGAATTTTTTATTTGAATTTTCACAGATAACTTTTTTCCTATACAATTTTAACATATGTAAGGGTACTTAATGTTTCTTAGGAACATTTTATACAAGTGATAACTGCATAGTAAAGTACTTGACTTCAATTCGAGGGAAAAAAACAGTATTCTACCAATTAATAAACTTCCTACACCTTCAACATAGTAATTCTCATTTCTCTGAGAGCTAGATCTCATCTCTTGAAAGCTCAGTGTTAAAATCATGCCAGTGTCTTATTTTAAGCCTTAAGGCAAAACAAAATTTAGTAATAAAACTAAAGAATCAAAGCATGTTCCTTCTTTTTCAAACGAGATTTTTACTATGTAGAAAAATTTATCTCTGCCTGAAGGATAAACAATATAAAAATATTTCAGCTAACAAGAGTCCTGGGCAGGTTATTACCATAACCCGTAATTAGCAGATATTTACTATGATAACAGAAACCAGTTTAAGGAATGTGGTGATTTATTCACATGAAGTCCAGATAAAGAGATAAGGAGACTTGAATAAGCAAGGAAAGAGTATGACTTTAGGAGTCTATTTATGAATACATCTTTGGAACTACCCTTAGCCACAATGAAAGACCGGCCAAACCAGCCTTCACAATATAACCCTTCTTGCCTAGTGGGAGAAGGGAGGCTCACGTCTTAAGATCGCCCTCCCACGCAATTTTTTCACCTCGAAGCTAAGCATTAAACTCAGACTTCCCATCATGGCGCCAACACACGTCACCCTCTCCCTCTCCTCCAGCCAAAAAAAAAAAAAAAAAAAAAATCCCACCCAAGTCGGCCTGTCCGCAGAGGTATGTGTAGGAGAGGCAGGATGGCAGGAGTCCCCTCCCCTAACCTGACTGCTTGAGTCCAACCCAGTATGTCAAAAGAAAACAAACAAACAAAAAGAGGATAAAGCATGGTTTTAGGAGGGGGACCTTCTCGATTTCTTGGGAGAGGAGAATGGATGGGGTTGCTCTCTCCCCAGCGCTGCACCCCTCCAGTGCAGTTTTCCCTTCGCATGCCCTGCACTGCCCGTCAAGGCCCGCGACCCCGCGGAGCGGAGCGGAGCAGGCGGGCGGGCTGCGTGGCACCGACGTGCACGTAGGGCAGGGCCGGCGCGTGCAGGTCTAACTTTGCTGGCCAGCGTCGCAGCTCCCGAGGGGGACCGGCGTCCGAGGACAACAGCCCGACTACCGTGACCACATCCCAATCCCAGCCCCTCGCTTTGGGGGTGGTCTTGCCCATGGCGGCTTTTGTTTGAGCAGCGAAGGGAGGGGACCCAAAGGACGGGAGGGTCTCCCGGCTTCTGGGAAAGGCGGGTCACCCGCTCGGGATCGGAATTGTCCGGGCTCGGGCGAAGGAGGCTGCAGCCGGCGTGAAGCGTCCGGGATACGGCCCGAGGGTGCCGGGAGAGAGAGAGAGAGAGAGAGAGAGAGAGAGAGAGAGAGAGAGAGAGAGAGAGAGAGAGAGAGAGAGAGAGAGAGAGAGAGAGAGAGAGAGAGAGAGCACTACACCGCCGCCGCCGCCGAGGAGCCGCCAAGACTCGGCTGTCCGCTGAACAAAAGGTGTGGCGGCGCTCGCTCACACACGCGCGCGCGCACGTACACACCGACGTGCACACAGGCAGACGCGCGCGCGCGCACACACAGACAGACAGACAGACGCGCGTGCGCGCGCACACAACACCATACCTTCCGTGTAGAGCAGGCACGCACGCGCGCGCCTGTGTGTGTGGAGAAGCGGGACCACGGCCGCCCCCCACGCTGCCGGGCCCCACCCTGCCCTCCGCAGCTCTAACTAGATAGACGCCGCCCCGCCAGGGTTGAGGTTTTTTTTTTTTTTTTTTCCGGGAGGAGGGAGGGTGCCCTCGGAGCCTCAGTCAGCCTGGGAGCGAGGGGCGGGGCCGGGCGGGGCCGCGAGCGCGCAGGCGCAGTGCGGTCCTGCCGCGCCGCCGCCGCCGCCGCCTCCGCCGTCTCGGTCGCCCGCGCTGCACCACAGGCCCGAGACAGACGGTGTCTGCTCGAGAGCGAGCGCGAGCTGGAGACTGAGGAGGAGGAGGAGGGGGCGGGGCGACTCCGGTGACCGGGCAGCGCCTCAGACTGGCAGCTGCGGCGACTCCCCCCTTTGTGTCTGGGTCGGCTCCGCTCCGAGCCACTGGAAAAGTGCTTCCCGGAGGGGGCGCACGGCGTCTCGTCGACTCGGCTCGCGCACCCCCTCACTCTCGGGACGCCTCCATCCGCCGCCCCCCGCCCTCGGCCCCGCGGCGGCGGCGTCGTCGTCCTCCTCCCCCTCCCCGAGCTCCGCCTGGAGCCCAGAGCTGCGGACAACGAGGCGGTGGTGGTGGTGGCGGCGGCGGCGGTGGCAGCGGCGGCTTCTTCTTCCGCGGGGTCGGGGTGGGGGCGTCCGTGATTCGTTTCCCGGGCACCGGCGACTCCACGAGACGACGCTCGTGTGCACGGTGCAGCTGACCTCCGGCGAGATCGCGCGGCCGCAGAGAGCCGGGAGCCCGACCGCGCGGGAGCCGCCCCGCATCGCCGTGTGTGCGAACGTGCGGGCGCCGCCGGGGCCCACGCGACCCTCCATCCCCGCAGCCCGTCCGCGCGTCCGTCCCGTCGTCCCCTCCCCCGCGCCCCGAGGCCAGGCCTGCCCGACCCTCGCAGGATTGATGATGATGGTTCGCCCATGCAGGCAGGCGCCCTGCTCGGCGCAGGCGGAGGAGAGGATTTGTTGAGGTCGAAGTCGGAGTGAAGGAGGCACCGAAGCGAAACTTGAAACGGAATCCCACGCTCCCCGGAGCCACGAGCGATGCGCCCAGGGCAGCCCGGCGACGCTGCTGCTGCTGCTGCCGCTGCTGCCGCTGCTGCCGTCGTCGCCGCCGCCTGCCCCGCTCCGCCCTCCCCGGTGATCGGACACTTGTTCTGATGCTCAGTGCGCGGGATCGAATCCCCGCGCCCGCTCTCCTCTCTGTGTGTCTCGCTCGCTCTCTTTCTCCACCTCTCTGCACCCTTGGATATGTTTTCACCCAGACCTGGCTATTTTTTTGATATCGTGAAGCTACGAGGGAAATAACCGGGCACGGGATTTCTTCCGAGCTCCTTGCTTCTCCTCACAAGACATGCCTTCAGTTTGGGGGGCCGAAGCATCCGGTCCTAGGCGAGTGAAGCCCCCCAGCCACGAGGGTGCGAGATGAAGCGACGTTCTGCAGCGGAATGAGAGCTCTGCAGCTAGGTCCCCTCATCTGCCATTTGTCCTTTCAGACTGCATTGTAATACGGGCAGGAGAAGTCAGGCGAGAGGGGAGACCAGCCTCCTGGCCGTCTTTTCTCCCCCCGTGTTTACTTTCCATATTACTTTGCTGCTTCTCGGCCGGCCCCAGGGATGACTTCCTCGCGGCAGCGGCCCAGCCGGCTGCCCTGGCTGCTCTGGGCCGTCCTGCTGGTCAGCACTGCGGCCGGTGAGTAGCCCGGGTGGCGCGTCCCCTTTGCACTTCCCCAGCGGGTGGCAAGGGAGGGAGCCCCGCAGAGGCCGAGGCCTGCGCTCGCCCTTCTCCACGCGTTCCCAAGCCTGGCTTGTGTGTGTGGGGGGGGGTGGTGGTGGGGAGGAGGAGAAGCCACGACCTGCCACGGAAATCACCTTCAGTGTTTTCATGCCCCCACTCCCATCTTCCCACTACCCCCTCCTCCAGGGGAAAAAAAAGACATGTTGGGTGTGGTATCTTGACATTTTTAGCTGTGAGGTAATGCAAAGATTAAAAATAATAGACACTCTTCGCTGGCGATTTAAATATTAGATTTATTTTGGAAACAGAACTGGGTGTTTTTTTACTATAAAGAAGCAGATCTGACTTGCAATAAAAAAGAACAACACCTAAGCACACATTTGAACCTTATATTTAGATTTATATCACTCTGGGAATCCACGTTACTTTCATTATTCGAAAATGCTAACCAATGACTACAATAATTGTTCACAAACCAGTCCGAGGTTCTTGATACATTGTATAATACTTGCTTGTTACTATTACCATTAGTATTATTTTGTTTCCAAATATCTTAGCCATTATATACCTTTCCTTTACATACACGTTGTACTTGCTGTGCTTTTGGAATTACTCTTGGGCATAGAAGTATTTTGATAACTTTAGTATTAGTCATCTGGCGTCTGTTGGCTTTCCTGTCATTGAGACAACTTTGACCTCATACCAGACCTCTAGGAGATTTGACTCCTGAAAGTTCTTTGACATTTTAACAAAGTGTGAAAGGAAATAATGTCAGGCCCCTTTACCTTTGCATATTTCCTTTTTAATTCTCAGTGGCCTTTGTTAAAAAACCTTATGTTCTCATTGCAGTTATTTTCAGTCTTTTAGTGATTTGCTTTTAGAAGTTTTCAGGATTTTTAAATTGCCTTAAGATGGCTACATGGATTGTGTATATGAAAACACAAAATGATGGCTTTCCAATTTTTTATTTTTATAAGCATATGATTTCACATTCAGTAAATTTACTATTGCTCTATTAGACACAGAGGTTACTAGCTGATACTCACTTTAAGAGTCTGCACTGGGAAAATACTGAAAGGAAATTTGAAGTTTTCGATATTTTTGATATTATTGATTAATGTTTATTATTGATGAATATTTTTATAATATGCCTACCTAGTGCTAAAATAATTTGATATTCTGAGTTGAATGAAACTTAAAATTGATAAGTAATATTTTTAATCATTGCAGTTCCTTTTGGAGCAAGACTAAATTTCTTTGTTAGCTGTTGAAATTCTCTTAGCCATGTCATGTGGTTCCTGTAAAATATGAAGAGTAAAAATGGCCTTTACACGTAAGCAGTCATTCTGTGAGCAGAATCCCAGAACATTATTTTCTGTTATTCTTGGCCTTTTTAGAATGTAGATTTTGATTTGTAGTGATGTGCTTATCACTTTGTGATCAGAACTAATAAAAGTAAAAGAAAAATAACATTGATTAAAACATATGAAATTTCTGTTTGGTTAATAAAATATTCTTACAGTATTTTTACTTTTAAAAAGTGACATTAAAAGAAGCATTGTATAAAAGTGGCTTTAGGGTTTTTTCTTTAGTATTACGCAGTACCTGATGATGGGATTTGTGAAACCGGATTTCTGAGTTGTAACAATAACAGTAGTATATATTGAATACTTTTATACACCAGTAGATATTCAAGTAGCTTTACATATATTTTTTTCCTTTGATCCTCATGACCATTGTGTGCTGGAGGTTATCATGATTCCACCTTTACAGAGAGAAATAAGTACAGAAAATGTAAGGTAACTCACCAAACAGTAAATGATGGAGCCAGGATCTTAGCATGCATCCTTACCTACCTCACTAATAGAGTAAGACCTTCAGATCAGCTTTGAGAAGCTTGGACACTTACAGGACTATGGTGTACATACTGATCATGCAAATGTCACGGTTCTGAATGTGTAAAACTTTGCCTAATGGCCAGCGTAGTTTCGTTAAGTGCAAAGTGACTAGAGAGGACCTGTGAGGATCTGGGATATACTGATGCAGCGATGTAACCAGCAGGTGCAAATAGTGTAGCTGACCAGGTAAAATATACTGGAAGATTGATACATTTGACACCTTTTTGGGGGGTCTTGGATAAATCTTCTTCTTTTTTTTGTTTGTAGTTATTTTGAGACAGGATCTCATTCTTTGGTCTAGGTTGGACTGTCATACACTATGTAACCCAGGATGGACTTGAGCTCTTGGTATGAGCTCTTGGTAATCCTGGCTCAGCCTCTCAAGTCCTGGGATTATAGTTGTGAGCCACTATGCCTGGCTTACTGGATAAATCATTTCGTTTGAATCCCTCTTTCCCACTTACTCCATCTGGTTTTTAGACTCCTTAATTTCAAGAGTAGTTGGGACCTGGAGAGATGGCTTAGCAGTTAAGGCACTTGCTGGCAAAGCCAAAGGACCCAGGTTCGATTCCCCAGTACCCACATAAAACCAGATGCACAAGGTGGCACATGTTTCTGGAGTTCCTTTGCAGCAGCTAGAGGCCCTGGTGCACCCATTCTCTGACTGCATCTCTCTTGCTCTTTCATTAAAAAAAAAAGAATAGCTGATATGCAAAAAGAGAATTTATGAAAAATTAAGAGGTTTTTGCTTAAGTTAATTTGATATTTTAATAAAAATTTATGAGATGAATTACTAACTTTAATAAGAATTCAGGTTTTACATTTGAGTCAAAGAATAGTCTTGACTAGATTTAAAAAATATTTTCACGGGCTGTTAACGGCTTGCTTGTGAAGCCTAAGGACCCTGGTTCGAGGCTCGATTCCCCAGGAGCCACGTAAGCCAGATGCACAAGGGGGCGCATGCATCTGGAGTTTGCTTGCAGTGGCTAGAGGCCCTGTTATGTCCACTCTCTCTCTCTCTCTCTCAAATAAAATAAACTTTCTTTAAAAAAATATTTTCTTTATTTGTCAGAGAGAGAGAGAGAAAGAAAGAGAGAGAGAGGGAGATTATGGATGCGCTGGGGCCTCTAGCCACTGCACATGAGCTGCAGACACATGCGCCACCTTGTGCTTCCGGCTTACATGGGTACTGAGGAATTGAACCTGGTCCTTAGACTTTGCGGGCAAGTGCCTTAACTGCTAAGCTATCTCTTCAGCCCTTGACTAGATTTTAATTTTACATACATCTCTTCAAAAATGCACATTTTAAAAGATGAGATTCATCTGTTTAGCTTGTGTTATTGAGCAGTTAGTGAATATTGTGAGTTATTGCAAGTTTAGAATCTTCATTTCAGTATTTCTCAGTGTGTTGCAACAATTTTCTGAGGTTCTTGATAACTATGTAGTTTTGACTTTGTAGTCTAGTTGTACTGAATGAATTTCTATAAAACTTAGTTTAAAAGTTTTTTTTTGAAACTCCAAAGAGTATCAGGTGAATTTGAGAACCAGCACTTGATATCATTGAACTTCTCTAGTATGGTGATTTGGTCACCTTTTGCGATATGATAATTTGCAACTACAAAATCTTCATGGTATGCAACAGTAAACATTTATTCTGCTCCATTTGTCTCTGTGTGGGCCCCAGGTTGGAGTGAGGTGACATCTACCTCGGAGAAGCTTGCTTCAAGTCAGTGGCAGAGGGCAAGCCCACCAACTCCATGGACACATTCTTCAGATTTTGCTTATCTAATATTCTCTTGGCCCAACCAAGCCATACTGCCAAGCCCAAAGACAAAGGGCATGAAATTGTACATTGACCCTATAATGAGACCACTGTTACATATAGATGCGTAGTATATTGCAGCCCTCAGTCTACTACATAGGATTGGGAAGGGGGCTTCTCTTACCATTTGAATGGACCTTTGCATGAAAATTATAATTGTTCCTGTCTCTACAAAACTTCTCCTGGAATGTCACCTGTAGTATGCATTATTGATGTGCTCTGTGAAATGTAAGGAGAGGTGTAGGCCATGCCTTTCCTGCATTAAAAACAACCTTTTTCTTGTTCTCTCTCTCTTTTTTTTTTCCTTTCTGTTCTGAGTATCCAAGAGCATTCTACCATTAAGCTGCAACTCTAGCCAAAGGCTAACTTCACTGAAAACAGTATAAGAGAAGAAATTGAATATTGGTCTTTGATATTTAAATTCTCGATATTGAGTGACATCAGAGTGTACGTATTACGTATAATTGGCCATACCACTTATTTTGCTTTTTTTTTTTTTTTTGAGGTAGGGTCTCACTCTGGCCCAGGCTGGCCTCGAACTCACAGCGATCCTCCTACCTCTGCCTCCCGAGTGCTGGGATTAAAGGCTTGCGCCACCACGCCCGGCTCATACCACTTATTTTGGAACCTACTCATGTATGCATCCTTGCTGTTGAAAAACAATTTTTTGTATTTGACTTCTCCTACTAACTAATAAGTGCTATAAATGCTTCTAGAGCATATGGTATACACACATACACACACTCTTTTTTTTTTTCCCCAAGGTAGAGTCTTACTCTAGTCCAGGCTGACCTGGAATTCACTATGTAGTCTCAGGGTGGCCTCGAACTCTCGGTGATACTCCTACCTCTGCTTCCTGAGTGCTGGGATTAAAGGCATGCGCCACCATGCCCGGCACTCTGGTTTTTTGAGATAGGGTTTTGCTCTAGGCCAGGCTGACCTGGAATTCACTATGTAGTTTTTAGGGTGGTCTTGAACTCAAGGCAATCCTCCTACCATTGCCTCCTGAGTGCTGGGATTAAAGGTATGTGCCACCATGCCTGGTTCCATATATTTTATTTTTATAGTATTAAGGATTGAATTTAGGGCTTCTTGTATGCCAGTCAAACACTATCATTGAGCTTCAGGCCTCTTAAATTGCTTTGTAATCTGCCATCTTGCTGTGCACTTTGAAGATGCTTAAGAAATACTTGGTGAATGAATTATTTATTTATTTAGTTTTAGTTTTTCAGGGTAGGGTCTCACTCTAGCCCAGTCTGACCTATTTATTCACTATGTAGTCTCAGGGTGGCCTTGAACTCACAGTGATCCTCCTACCTCTACCTTCTGAGTGCTGGATTAAAGGCGTGCACCACTACGCCCAGCTAGTGAATGAATTATTAAAAAAAGGATTGAGGGGCTGGAGAGATGGCTCAGCAGTTAAGGTGCTTGCCTGCAAAGCCTAACAACCTGGGTTTAATTCCTCAGTACCCATGTAAAGCTAGATGCACAAAGTGTTGCATATTCATGAAGTCTGTTTGCAGTGGCCGGATGCCCTGATGTGCCCATTCTTTCTGTCTCTGCTTGCAAATAAATACGTAAGTAAGTAAATAAATAAACAAATGGATTTGGGGGCTGGAAAGATGGTTTAGTAGTTAAAGGTGCTTGCTTGCAAAGCCTAATAGCCCCTGTGTTCAATTCCCCAGTACCCATGTAAAGCTACAAGCACAAAGTGACCCTCGTGCTGGTGGAGCTCGTTTGCAGTGGCAAAAGGCCCTGGTGTGCCCATATTCTCTCTGTTTCTGTTTTGCTCTCAAATAAGTAAATAAATAAAAATAATTGCTGGGTATGGTGGTGCACTCCTTTAATCCCAACACTCAGGAGGCAGAGGTAGGAGGATTACTGAGAGTTCAAGGCCACCTTGAGACTATATAGTATTCCAGATCAGCCTGGGCTAGAGTGAAATCCTACCTCAAAAACCAAATAATAAGTAAATAAATAATAAATAAGTAACGGGGAGTGGGGTGCTAGAGAGATGACAAAGTGGTTAAGGCACTTGCCTGCAGAGCCTAATGACCCGGGTTTGAATCCCCAGTACCCACATAAAGCCAGATGCACACAGTGGCGCATGCGTCTGGAGTTCTTTTGCAGCAGCTGGAGGCCTTGTATGCCCATTCTCTCTGTCTGTCCCTCTCTATGTGTTGCTCTGCTTGCAAATAAATAAAATATTTAAAAAGTAAAGCACTTGTGGGGTTGGATAGGTGGCTTAACAGTAAGGTGTTTGCCTGTGAAGCCAAAGGATCCTGGTTTGATTTTCTAGGACCCACGTAAGCCAGATGTACAAGGGGGCACATGTGTCTGGAGTTGGTTTGCAGTGGCTGGAGGCCCTGGTGTGCCCATTTTCTCTCTCTCTGTCTCTTTCTTTCTCTCAAATAAATAAAATATATTTAAAAAAATAGAGCACTTGGTACATACTTTATCTTAGTAACATTCTTTCTTTGTTCTAGTTTCTTTTTTTAAAAAATATTTATTTATTTGACAGAGAGAAAGAGGGAGAGGGAGAGAGAGAGAGAGAATAGGTGCACCAGGGCCTTCAGTCACTGCAAACAAACTCCAGACGCATGCGACACCTTGTGCATCTGGTTCACGTAGGTCCTGGGGAATTGAACCTGGGTCCTTTGGCTTTGCAGGCAAATGCCTCAACCACTAAGCAATCTTTCCAGCCCTGTTCTAGTTTCTTCAACTGTAGCTTAAGTGATGGGGTGGGAAGCCCATAGCTGAGTGTGCTGTGACACCCAACCTAGCAAACTTAACTAGTTTTCTCAGCCCTAGTATTGTGGTGATGGCTACCTCATGTTTTAAATGCAGATCCAGGCCACCATCCAAAGTCTACTGAATCCAAGTACTTGAATGCCCAAGTCTGGGAATCTGCGTCTTAACAGCAACCTGTTGCCCTTCCCCCAACACCTTTTTAAAATTTATTTAATTTTTTTGGTTTTTCAAGGTAGGGTCTCACTCTAGCTCAGGCTGACTTGGAACTCACTATGTAGTCTCAGGGTGGCCTCAAACTCTCGGCGATCCTCCTACCTCTGCCTCCCCAGTGCTGGGATTGAAGGCGTGTGCCACCATGCCGTGCTCCCCACAACTTTTTGTACCTTTGAGAAATGGATTTAAAAACCAGGTTCTACAACTTTATTATTATTATTATTATTTATTTATTTATTTATTTTTGTTTCTTATTTATTATTTTTATATTAGCTATTTTCTAGTTTTGAGACAGTTTCTCTAGGTAGCCCAGGTTGCCTTCAAACTTGCCATCTCCTACTTCAGCTTCCTGAATGCACTGGGATTACAGCCATGTACTGCCATACCTGGCCTTCTCCCCACCCCAGGTAGGGTCTCACTCTAGCCCAGGCAAACCTGGAACTAACTCTGTTGTCCCAGGCTGTCCTCAAACTCATGGTGATCCTTTTACCTCCGTCTCCCAAGTTCTGATATTAAAGGTATGCATCACCGCACCCTACCTAGACTTGAGTGTGTTTTTTTAAATTTTTTATTTTTTTTATTTTTTTGAGGTAGAGTTTCACTGTAGTCCAGGCTAGCTTGGAATTCACTTTGTAGTCACAGAGTGGCCTTGAACTCATAGCCTACCTCCCAAGTGTTGGGATAAGGGCATACACCACCATCCTGGTTTTAGACTTGACTTTTTAAAAGATATTTTTATTTTTTGTCTGTGATATGGATCTTTTAAAAAATGTATATAATTTAGCCTGGCGTGGTGGGGCACGCCTTTAATCCCAGCACTTGGGAGGCAGAGGTAGGAGGATCGCTGTGAGTTCGAGGCCACCCTGAGACTACATAGTTAATTCCAGGTCAGCCTGGGCCAGAGTGAGACCCTACCTCGAAAACAAACAAACAAACAAACAAACAAAAATGTATATAATTTATGCATAGTTTATGGTAGGGATTAGAAATAAGCCTGTATAAATGACAGGAACATTTTAAAATTTATTGCCTTACCAAAATTATTAGTACTTAACATGTATTTTTGCTTGCTCTTAAGGTTAATAGAATATTTGACAAATATTTATAATTTAGACAGTTTCTATTCAAATATGCATGACTGAGGTGGCGAAAAGGTTAGAGAAGCATTAAGAAGCTAGATAACACAGAAGGAGAATTGAAGCATCCAGTCAACAAACATCTCTTTTGCTTCCTATTTTCACAGTACTTTTCTAAATATTATAGGGTGATACAAAGAAAAATAAGACCTACTCCCCTTCAACCATTTCATACCATAATCATGAAATAGTACTTAGGTTGCATGATATTTGAAGCAAGGATACGTACTTTGCAAACCTTTAGCATCATTTTTTTCTTGTCGCCTATCTTTTAGGATGTTGTCCCTGGTGTCTTTTTGCCAGTCTTTTAAAAGAATTATTTTTTTATTTGTAAGCAGCAAGAGAGAGAAGAGAGAGACAGACAGAGAGAGAATGGGCACACCAGGGCTTCTAGCCACTGCAAACGAACTCCAGATACATGTGTCCCTTGTGCATCTGGCTTACCTGGGAAATTGAGCCTGTGTCCTTAGGCTTTGCAGGCAAACACCTTAACCACTAAGCCATCTCTCCAGCTCTTTTTTTGCCCATCTTTATCCTCTTTTTATTTTTATTTATTATTATTATTTTTTGATTTTTTGAGGTAGGGCCTCACTCTAGCCCAGACTGACCTGGAATTCACTATGTAGTCTCAGGGTGGCCTTGAACTCACGGTGATCCTCCTACTTCTGCCTTCCAAGTGCTGGGATTAAAAGTGTGTGCCACCACGCCCGGCTATGTTTTATATTTTTTAAGGTCTTTGGAGTTTTTTCTTTTGTAAATATTTACTTATTTATTTGTAAGCAGATACATAGCTAGAGAATGAATGGGCATGCCAGGGCCTCCAGCCGCTTCAAATAAACTCCAGATGCATGCCACTTTGTACATCTGGCTTTATGTAGGTACCTGTGTAAGCCAAATGCATATGGTGGTGGCCCATACCCAGCTACCCAGCAGTGGCTAGAGGCCCTGGCACGCTTATTCTGTCTCTCTCCCTCTTTTTCTCTGTCTTGAATAAATAAAAATTTGAAGAAGCATATATTATTCTTTTTCCCCAGTATTTAATTCCTTGTAATATTTATCTAGGACCAATTACTCATATACAAAGTGCTCATTTCAGTATTCAAATGTACATAGAACATTAAATTTAAATTTAAATTTTTGTTTGTTGGTATATATTATTTTGTTTTTCAAGGTAGGGTCTCCTTCTAGGCCAGGCTGACCTGGAATTCACTATGTAGTCTCAGACTGGCCTTGAACTTAGAGGTATCTTTCTACACCTCTGCGTCCCAAGTGCTTGCCCCATCTTCTTCTTTTTTTTTTTTTTTTTTTCTCCGAGGTAGGGTCTCACTCTGGCCCAGGCTGACCTGGAATTCACTATGTAGTCTCAGGGTGGCCTCGAACTCACGGAGATCCTCCTACCTCTGCCTCCCAAGTGCTGGGATTAAAGGCGTGCGCCACCACGCCCGGCTCTATCTTCTTTTTAAATAGTTTTCTGCTATCCTTCTTCAGAGAACAGTGAAAATTTCTTGACCTTGTTTCTGAACTCCTTCCTTGCTTCCCTCTTTCCACAGTGTATTATTATGTCAATCAGAATCTTTGATTCTTTCCTTTTTTTAAAAAAATATTTTATTATTTATTTATTTATTTATTTATTTTTGTTGTTTTGAGACAGTCTTGCTAGTAACCAGGTTGTCTGGCCTGGCACTCACGTGATAGTTCTGTCTGGCCTTGAGCTTGGACTAATTCTCCTGGAAGAGTTCAGGGACCCCAGGCATATGTTTCCATGCCTGGGTAGCAGTGACCTCAGAAGACATTCTGTGTCCCCCTCTATCATTTTTCTGCCTAATTTCCTTGAGTTAGAGTGTTTTACTCTTGGGATTTTTTTTAAGACCAGCTAACCAGTGAGCCACAGGGTTTTTTCTATTTCCACACCCCCTTGGCACTGGGGTTACAGGTGCGCATAGCTTTTTACGTGTTGGGGGATCACTTACCAGCTGAACCATCTCTTTAGCCCCTGTTATTGCTACCCTTGTTGGTTTTCTCTTTGCTACTCCTCTCCTATGCTTTAATTATCTCTGAAAGTAAATTATTTCCAAGTGAAACAGGCAACCAAAATTGGAAGCTCTGGTTAGTTGTTTACTTTGGGCAAATTCCATTTTGGCCTCCATATCCTCATTTGTAATGTGAGGGGTTTGGCCTGGATGACACAGTACTCATTTGCAGCTTCTTTGCATATGGGATGAGAAAAGCCAGTGCTATACATAATTATTAGTAAATATAATTAAACACTTTGAAAGATATATTTGGTTATTTATTATGTATCTATGTATATATTCTTTTCTTCTGTGCTGATCATCAGACAGAGGGCCTTCTGCATTCTAGGCAAGCATTCTCCCATTGAGATACAGTCTAGCCCTGGTATCTCAAATTTTGTTTACACTGCAAGAAAACTTGACACACTCTAAATTTTATCTACTATATTTATTGAATTAGCACAATAGAAGTATAAAGAAGGGCTTTCCATAGCCGCCATGGTGGTGCATGCTTTTAATCCCAGTACTGGGGAGGCAGAAGTAGGAGGATCACCATGAGTTTGAGGCCAGCCTGAGACTACATAGTGAATTTTAGGTCAGCCTGTGCTAGAATGAGACCCTACTTCAAAAAACAAAACAAAAACAAAAACAAAAAACCCAAAAAACAAAACAAAAAGCTTTTCAGAAGTATGCTTTAATGAAAATATAAGAATGATGTATACCAAACATGAAATAGGTGCTTTAAACATAGCTGGCACCCTAGAATTTTAAGATTAGAAAGGATCTTAAAGTGGACTTAAATAATTAAAAGTTCAGTTAAGATTATACTCCTGCAATCTTGTATCTCATTTTAAATTTGAAATAACTAATGTGTAGGTCATTTCCAGCTAGCTCTTTACCCAGGCATTGTACATTCTAAACCAGAGAGGTTTAATTAATGACATTACAGTCTTTTCAGCAGTGCTGAGGATTGATTTTAGGATCTTGCCAGGTGTGATGGCGCACGCCTTTAATCCCAGCACTTGGGAGGCAGAGGTCGGAGGATCACTGGGGTTTGAGGCCACCCTGAGACTACATAGTGAATTCCAGGTCAGCCTGAGCTAGAGTGAGACCCTACTTTGAAAACAAAACAAAACAATTTAGGTTCTTGTATATGCTAGTTAAGTACTCTACCACTGAACTATGTCCCCAGTCATTACATTTGACTTGAAAAATATTTTAAATTTGAAAAATTTTATTTATTTGTGTGCATGCATGTGTTCATATATATATGTGTGGGGGGAGGAGGTGGCACAGAAGGGTCTCTTGTTGCTGCAAAGAACACGCACCACTTTTTTTTTTTTTTTTTCGAGATAGGGTCTCGCTCTAGCCCAGGCTGACCTGGAATTCACTATGTAGTCTCAGGGTGGCCTTGAACTCACGGCGATCCTCCTACTTCTGCCTCCAAGTGCTGGGATTAAAGGCATGTGCCACCACGCCTGGCTCACGCACCACTTTTTGCATCTGGCTTATGTGAATAGCTTGAGAATTGAACCCAGGTTGTCAGGCTTTTCAAGCAAGTCCCTTTAACCACTGAGCAATCTTCCCAGTGCTGCCCATGCCCCTGCCTGTAATTTTCTTTTTTAAAAATATTATTTATTTCTTTAATTATTTGAGAGAGAGAATGGGTGTGTCAGGGCCTCCAGCCACTGCAAAACGAACTCCAGATGCATGTGCCCCTTGTGCATCTGGCTTATGTGTGTCCCGGAGAATTGGAATTGGGATTGGCTTTGCTTTTGAGACAGTCTTGCTAGTAACCAGGTTGTCTGGCCTGGCACTCACGTGATAGTTCTGTCTGGCCTTGAGCTTGGACTAATTCTCCTGGAAGAGTTCAGGGACCCCAGGCATATGTTTCCATGCCTGGGTAGCAGTGACCTCAGAAGACATTCTGTGTCCCCTCTATCATTTTTCTGCCTAATTTCCTTGAGTTAGAGTGTTTTACTCTTGGGATTTTTTTAAGACCAGCTAACCAGTGAGCCACAGGGTTTTTCTTTCCACACCCCTTGGCACTGGGGTTACAGGTGCGCATAGCTTTTTACGTGTTGGGGGATCACTTACCAGCTGAACCATCTCTTTAGCCCCTGTTATTGCTACCCTTGTTGGTTTTCTCTTTGCTACTCCTCTCCTATGCTTTAATTATCTCTGAAAGTAAATTATTTCCAAGTGAAACAGGCAACCAAAATTGGAAGCTCTGGTTAGTTGTTTACTTTGGGCAAATTCCATTTTGGCCTCCATATCCTCATTTGTAATGTGAGGGGTTTGGCCTGGATGACACAGTACTCATTTGCAGCTTCTTTGCATATGGGATGAGAAAAGCCAGTGCTATACATAATTATTAGTAAATATAATTAAACACTTTGAAAGATATATTTGGTTATTTATTATGTATCTATGTATATATTCTTTTCTTCTGTGCTGATCATCAGACAGAGGGCCTTCTGCATTCTAGGCAAGCATTCTCCCATTGAGATACAGTCTAGCCCTGGTATCTCAAATTTTGTTTACACTGCAAGAAAACTTGACACACTCTAAATTTTATCTACTATATTTATTGAATTAGCACAATAGAAGTATAAAGAAGGGCTTTCCATAGCCGGCCATGGTGGTGCATGCTTTTAATCCCAGTACTGGGGAGGCAGAAGTAGGAGGATCACCATGAGTTTGAGGCCAGCCTGAGACTACATAGTGAATTTTAGGTCAGCCTGTGCTAGAATGAGACCCTACTTCAAAAAACAAAACAAAAACAAAAACAAAAAACCCAAAAAACAAAACAAAAAGCTTTTCAGAAGTATGCTTTAATGAAAATATAAGAATGATGTATACCAAACATGAAATAGGTGCTTTAAACATAGCTGGCACCCTAGAATTTTAAGATTAGAAAGGATCTTAAAGTGGACTTAAATAATTAAAAGTTCAGTTAAGATTATACTCCTGCAATCTTGTATCTCATTTTAAATTTGAAATAACTAATGTGTAGGTCATTTCCAGCTAGCTCTTTACCCAGGCATTGTACATTCTAAACCAGAGAGGTTTAATTAATGACATTACAGTCTTTTCAGCAGTGCTGAGGATTGATTTTAGGATCTTGCCAGGTGTGATGGCGCACGCCTTTAATCCCAGCACTTGGGAGGCAGAGGTCGGAGGATCACTGTGGGTTTGAGGCCACCCTGAGACTACATAGTGAATTCCAGGTCAGCCTGAGCTAGAGTGAGACCCTACTTTGAAAACAAAACAAAACAATTTAGGTTCTTGTATATGCTAGTTAAGTACTCTACCACTGAACTATGTCCCCAGTCATTACATTTGACTTGAAAAATATTTTAAATTTGAAAAATTTTATTTATTTGTGTGCATGCATGTGTTCATATATATATGTGTGGGGGGAGGAGGTGGCACAGAAGGGTCTCTTGTTGCTGCAAAGAACACGCACCACTTTTTTTTTTTTTTTTTTTTTTTTTTTTCGATAGGGTCTCGCTCTAGCCCAGGCTGACCTGGAATTCACTATGTAGTCTCAGGGTGGCCTTGAACTCACGGCGATCCTCCTACTTCTGCCTCCAAGTGCTGGGATTAAAGGCATGTGCCACCACGCCTGGCTCACGCACCACTTTTTGCATCTGGCTTATGTGAATAGCTTGAGAATTGAACCCAGGTTGTCAGGCTTTTCAAGCAAGTCCCTTTAACCACTGAGCAATCTTCCCAGTGCTGCCCATGCCCCTGCCTGTAATTTTCTTTTTTAAAAATATTATTTATTTCTTTAATTATTTGAGAGAGAGAATGGGTGTGTCAGGGCCTCCAGCCACTGCAAACGAACTCCAGATGCATGTGCCCCTTGTGCATCTGGCTTATGTGTGTCCCGGAGAATTGGAATTGGGATTGGCTTTGCAGGCAAATGCCTTAACTGCTAAGCCATCTCTCCAGCCCAATTTTCTTTTTTAAAAAAATATTTTAGGGGTTGGGGATTTATCTCAGTGGATGAGCGCTTGCCTAGCAAGCGCAAGGCCCTGGGTTCGGTCCTCAGCACCAAAAAAAAAATTTATTTATTTATTTATTTGACAGAAAGAGAGAGGGACACCAGGGCCTCCAGCCACTGCAAACGAACTTCAAATGCATGTGCCCCCTTGTGCATCTGGCTAACGTGGGTCCTGGGGAATCGAACCTGGGTCCTTTGGCTTTGTAGGCAAATGCCTTAACCGCTAAGCCATCCCTCCAGCCCCCACGATTTTCTTTTTAACATTGTGGAAGAGGGGCAGGGAGATTGTAAGAGCCACAAGATCGGGGAGTAGAAATTTTCTGAAAAACAACCCCTCCTCCCACAGGGATTGACTTAGTTTTTTTTTTCTTTTGTTCTCAAATATTTTTATTTTTATTTATTTGAGACAAAAAGAGGCAGAGCAAGAGAGAGAGAATGAGCACACTAGGGTCTCCAGATGCTTGTGTCACCTCCTTATGTATTTGGCTTACATGGGTTCTGGAGAATTGAACCTGGGTCCTTAGGCTTCATAGGAAAGTGCCTTAACCACTAAGCCATCTCTCCAGTCTGCCTTCCTTCCTTCCTTCCTCTCTCCCTCCCTCCTTCTCCTTCTGCCTCTTTCTTTCTTTCTTTCTTTCTTTCTTTCTTTCTTTCTTTCTTTCTTTCTTTCTCTCTCTCTCTCTCTCTCCCTCCCTTCTTCCCTTCTTCCTTTCTTTTTTTTAAAATATTTTTTAACTTTGTATTTGTTTATTTATTTGCAAGCAGAGAGAGAGAGAGAGAGAGAGAGAGAGAGAGAGAGAATGGGCGTGCCAAGGCCTCTAGCCACTGCAAACGAACTCCAGATGCATGTGCCCCTCATGCATCTGGCTTATGTGGGTCCTGGAGAATCGAACCGGGATCCTTTGGCTTTCAGGCAAACACCTTAAACACTAAGCCATTTCTCCAGCCCTTTCTTTTCCTTCCTTCCTTCCTTCCTTCCTTCCTTCCTTCCTTCCTTCCTTCCTTTCCTTCCTCCCTCCTCCCTCCCCCCCCCTCCCCTCCCTCCCCCTCCCTCCCCTCCCCTCCCCCCTCCCTCCTTCTTTCTTTCTTTCTTTCTTTCTTTCTTTCTTTCTTTCTTTCTTTCTTTCTTTCTTTCTTTCTTTCTTTCTCTCTTTCTTTCTTGTCTCACTTTAGCCCAGTCTGACCTGGAACTCACTCAGTAGCCCCTGGTTGGCCTTGAACTCATAGCAGTCTTCCTATCTCAGCCTCTCAAGTGCTGTAATTAAAGGCATGTGCAACCTTGCCAGTCCTAATTTTTTTTTTTTTTTTTTTTTTTGGTTTTTCGAGGTAGGGTCTCACTCTAGCCCAGGATGACCTGGAATTCCTTCTGTATTCTCAGGGTGGCCTCGAACTCACGGTGATCCTCCTACCTCTGCCTTCCAAGTCTGGGATTAAAGGTGTGCGCGCCACCACACCCAGGCAGTCCTAAATTTTTTTTACAGCAGCTTTATTGAGGTACAATTCATATACCATCCAGTTCACCCATGTAAGCTGTACAATGCATTGTTTTTTGTATAATTTTTAAAAATTGTAGTAAAATATATGTAAGATTTTGCTTTTTTTTTTGGTTTTTCAAAGTAGGGTCTCACTCTAGCTCAGGTTGACCTGGAATTCACTATGTAGTCTCAGGGTGGCCTCGAATTCATGGCGATCCTCCTATCTTTGCCTCTGGAGTGCTGGTGTACCACCACACTGGGCCTTAGATTTTTTTTTTTTAGATTTATTTATTTATTTATTTACTTACTTACTTACTTACTTACTTACTTATTTGAGAATCACAGAGAGAGAAAGAGGGAGAGAGAGAGAAAGAGAGAGAGAGGAGAGAGAATGAGTGTGCCAGGGCCTTCAGCCACTGCAAACGAACTCCAGATGCATACATCACCTTGTGCATCTGGCTTACGTGGGTACTGGGGAATTGAGCCTCAAACTGGGGTCCTTAGGCTTCACAGGCAAGTGTTTAACTACTAAGCCATCTCTTGAACCCAAATTTTCTTTTTTTTTGGTTTTTCGAGGTAGGGTCTCACTCTAGCCCAGGCTGACCTGGAATTCATTCTGTATTCTCAGGGTGGCCTCGAACTCATGGCGATCCTCCTACCTCTGCCTCCCGAGTGCTGGGATTAAAGGTGTGCGCCACCACGCCCGGCACGAACCCAAATTTTGCTATTGCTATTTAAAACAGTTTTTTCTTTTTTCTTTTTTTTTTTTTTGAGGTAGGGTCTGTAGCCCAGGCTGACGTGGAATTCACTATGTATCTCAGGGTAGCCTTGAACTCCCAGCGATCCTCCTACCTCTGCCTCCTGAGTGCTGTGATTAAAGGTGTGCACCACCATGACTGGTTTAAATATATATATATATTTTTTATTAGAGCTTTGCTGTAAATTAGCCTTTTTAGTTAACTGATAATTTTAGACATTGTCCCTTTTGCTTATGCTTTCATGTTTATAATTAGAGGTTTTATTATTCTTTTGGACGTAGGGCCCATAAATAGACAGTTACATTAAAACATACAGGATATTCTTTTAGTAGTACATCTAATGGATTCAGAAGGAATTTCATTAACTAAAGAATTATAGGGTGTTGCCATGGGATTTAAAATCATTATCAGTAAAAAATAATAATATCTGGGAAGGTGAGAGGTAAGAATGTGACTACTTAGCATCCTTCTTGAAAGGTGTGGTAATTTAGCATCCTGTCCTGTGCAGCACTATAACAAGCACAAGTAATTATATATACTTCTATGTGATTAAATGTGAAAACATATAAAGGAGTCAGATGGGTCATGAACTTACAGTAATCCTCTTGCTTCTGAGTGTTGGGATTATAGGTGTGCACCATTCTGCTTTATAGTCCCAAGATTTCATCCTTAGACCATTTCTGTTGTCTCTCTGTATTGATTCTTTGTCATCTCATCTAGTCTCATGGCTTTAGATTGCATCTAGAGGCCAAGTTTCAAATGTATTTCTATCCCAAAATATTTCTTTCCTTGAAATCCAGATTCAGGTAGCCATCTGTGTATCCACCATCTCTACATCAATATCTAACAAAAAGGTTATTATTATTTATTATTATTATTTGTGTGGTACTGGGAATTGAATGTAGGGCCTTATACATGTTGGGGAGCTAAACTCTCAACCACCACTGGGCTATAGTCCTAGTCCTGAATATCTCAAACTTAAAAAAAATGATTTGTGGGGCTGGAGAGTTGGCTTAGCAGTTAAGGCACTTGCCTGCAAAGCCAAAGGACTTCGGTTTGATTCCCCAGCACCTACGTAAGCCAGATGCAAAAGGGGGCACAAGCATCTGGAGTTCATTTGCAGTGGCTGGAGGCCCTGGTGTGCCCATTCTCTTCTCTCTCTTCCCTTCTCTGTCTCTTTCTCTCAAATAAATAAATATAAAACTATTTAAAAAATTATTTGTATCTGTGTGTGTGGGGAAGGAAGCATATGAGGGCCCTTTGCTGCTGTAATTTTTGCATTTGGCTTAAATGATAGCTTGGGAATTGAACCCAGGTTGACAGACTTTACAAGCAAGTACCTTTAACCACTGAGCCATCTTCCCAGCCGTGCTATCTCAAACTTAACCTGTCCAAACCTGAACTGAACTTCCTTTCTAGTTCCTGTAGTAATCTTACCTCCTTCAGCCAATGGCAGTTCTATTCTTTCTTGTTTAATTTTCAAAGAAGAAAAGTCTCAATCTCTTTTCTTCTTCTTTTACATTCCATTCAATCTGATGGCAAACACTCTTCAGTCTGCTTCACTACTTTACTGCTACCATCTTAATCTAAAAGCCATCTTTTCACCTGTAACTTCTCACCAATTTGTTTTCTCTGTTAGCTGCTTTTAACAAAGTACAGTTTTTCAGGGCTGGAGAAATGGCGTAGCAGTTAAGGCGTTTGCTTGTGAAACCTAAGGACCCAGGTTCAATTCCCCAGGACCCACGTAAGCCAGATGCACAAGGGGGTGCATGCAGCTGGAGTTTGTTTGCAGTGGCTGGAGGCCCTGGCACACCCATTCTCTCATTCTCCTCCCTCTCTCTCTCTCAAATAGATAAAAATATTTTTTTTAAAAAAAGTTAAGTTTTTTACAGCCGGGCGTGGTGGCACATGCCTTTAATCCCAGCACTCGGGAGGCAGAGGTAGGAGGATTGCTGAGAGTTCGAGGCCACCCTGAGACTACATAGTGAATTCCAGGTCAGCCTGAGCCAGAGTGAGACCCTACCTCGAAAAAACCAAAAAAAAAAAAAAGTTAAGTTTTTTAACATAGTAATCTTTCAGCATAGGAGCCTAGATAATAACCTTTATCCCAAATCACCCCTTCACCCCCACACTGTGCTGGGGATCAAACTCAGGGTTTTGCATGTACTAGGTAAGCACTCTACCACTGAGCTAATATCCCTAACTTCATCCCACCCCACCCCAATTTTATTTTATTATTTATTTATTTATTTATTTATTTTTAATTAGAGAGAAAGAAAGAGAATGGGTATGTCAAGGCCTTCAGCTGCTATAAACAAACTCCAGATGCATGTGCCACCTTTTGTATCTGACTTATGTGGGTCCTAGGGAATTGAACCTGGGTCCTTTGGCTTTGCAGGCAAACACCTTAACTGCTAAGCCATCTCTCCAGCCCCCAATTTTATTTTATTTTATTTATTTATTTATTTATTTTTTGGTTTTTCGAGGTAGGGTCTCACTCTGGCCCAGGCTGACCTGAAATTAACTATGTAGTCTCAGGGTGAACTCACAGCGATCCTCCTACGTCTGCCTCCCGAGTGCTGGGATTAAAGGCATGCGCCACCATGCCCGGCTCCCCAATTTTATTTTATTTTATTTTATTTTATTTTATTTTATTTTATTTTATTTTATTTTATTTATTTTTTTATTTTTTTGGTTTTTCGAGGTAGGGTCTCACTCTGGTCCAGGCTGACCTGGAATTAACTATGTAGTCTCAGGGTGGCCTCGACTCTCGGCGATCCTCCTACCTCTGCCTCCCGAGTGCTGGGATTAAAGGTGTGTGCCACCACGCCTGGCTTTATTTTATTTTATTTTATTTTATTTTATTTTATTTTATTTTATTTCATTTTATTTATTTATTTTTTTTTTGGTTTTTCGAGGTAGGGTCTCACTCCCGCCCAGGCTGACCTGGAATTAACTATGTAATCTCAGGGTGGCCTCGAACTCATGGCGATCCTCCTACCTCTGCCTCCCAAGTGCTGGGATTAAAGGCATGCGCCACCACGCCCGGCTTTATTTTATTTTTTGAGGTAGGGTCTGTAGCCCATGCTGACCTGGGGTCCATTATGTAGTGTCAGGTGGCCTCAAACTCACAGTGATCCTCCTACATCTGCTTTTTAATTTTTTAAAATTACTTTTTGTTAGCTTTTATATTGAGGGAGGCTTTCATGGAGTAGCTCAGACTTGTGGCCTGCAATAATGCTATGTAACCCATCAGGTGACTTTGAAATTGTGATTTTCCTTCCTGCCTTAACCCCCTCCCAGTTGCTGTGAGTATACTAGGACCATCAATTTAAATCACAACATTTCTTTGTTTTAATTACTCTGCTACCTCTCTATGTCACTTAGAATAATCATTTTATTTTTTTTGAGGTAGGGTCTCACTCTAGCCCAGGCTGACCTGGAATTCACTGTGTAGCCTCAGGATAGCCTTGAACTCACAGTGATCCTCCTACTTTGGCCTCCTGAATGCTGGGATTAAAGGCATGCACCGCTTAGAATAATCTTAACAGTCATTTAAAATATACTGTATAAACTGGGCGTGGTGGCACATTCCTTTAATCCCAGCACTCAAGAGGCAGAGGTAGGAGGATCACTGTGAGTTCGAGGCCACCCTGACACTATATTGTGAATTCCAGGTCAGCCTAAGCTAGAGTGAGACCCTACCTCGAAAAACCAAAAAAGTAAAGTAAAGTAAAGTAAAATAAAATAAAATCCTGTATAATAAACTAAGGGTGGTGGTGCATACTTAATAGTCCCAGAACTCGGGAGGTAGAAGCAAAAGGATTAGAAATTCAAGGTCATCCTCGGCTACCTAATGAGTTGGAAGCCAGCATTGATTACCTGAGACCCTATATCAAGAGAGAAAGAAAGAAAAACAAGAAAAAAATTCCAAGCAATATAGCCCCTACTATTTATGACTTCATATATTAATCTTTGTCTTGCTCAACCTTTTTTTTTTTTTTTTTTTTTTGGAGAGAGACACAGAGAGAGAGGGAGAGGAAGACAGATAGAGATGGGCCCGCCAGCAGCCTCTCAGCAGCTGTGAACGAAATCCAGATGTGTGCGCCCCCTTGTGGTCAAGTGCGGCATTGCACCCTTGCGTCACTTTGCATCTGGCTAAACGTGGGACCTGGAGATTGGAACCAGCGTTCTTAGGCTTAGGAGGCAGGCGCCTTAACCGCTAAACCATCTCTCCAGCCCTTGCTCAACTTTTTTAAGAAATATTTTTTATTTTTATTTATTTATTTGAGAGAGAGGAGAGAGAAAGAGGTAGATAGAGAATGGATGCTCAGGGCCTTCAGCCACTACAAACAAACTCCAGATGCACGCACCCCCTTGTGCATCTGGCTTAATGTGTGGGTCCTAGGGAGTTGAACCTGGGTCCTTTGGCTTTGCAGGCAAACGCCTTAATGGCTAAGCCATCTCTCTAGCCCTTTCTTGCTCAACTTTAATTGTGCTTTTAACTTTATAAAGAAGTAAAAATTCAGGCTGGGCTTGGTGGCGCACACCTTTAATCCCAGCACTCAGAAGGCAGAGGTAGCAGCATTGCCATGAGTTCAAGACCACCCTGAGACTACATGGTGAATTCCAGGTCTTGAGCTTCAGTGAGACTCTACCTCGAAAAACCACCAAAAAAAAAAAAAAAAAAAAAATCAGAAAATCAGGTTGGAGGGATGGCTATGCACAAGGTGTCACATGCATCTGGAATTGGTTTTCAGTGGCTGGAGGCCCTGGTGTGCCCATTCTTTCCCCTCCGTTCTCTCTCAAATAAATAAATATATGTATTTTTTAATTTCGGAAAAATCAAATGTTTTAGAAGTTAGCTGTTAGAAGTTAGCTAGCGCATGCCTTTAATCCTGGCACTTGGGAGGCAGAGGTAGGACGATCACCATGACTGTGAGGCCAGCCTGAGACTGCATAGTGAAATTTCAGGTCAGCCTGGGCTAGAGTGAGACTCAACTTTGAAAAAAAAAAAAAGCCAGAAGGAAGTTAAATTTAGCTTGTCTTATTCTATATAATTTTATAATGGCTAGAAGTTAATGAGTGAGTCTTTATACTGGAGGAGTAAAGGAGAACATGTCTTGAGCCTTTAGTGTATCTCAGTTCCTTTCATAGTTACTCTGTTATCTCTGTTCTCTAAACAGACTGATAACAGGCTGATCTGTACTATTATATTTCTTTTCTTTTGTTTTCTTTTTTACTCTTGTCTTTTCCTCCCTTCCTCTTTCCATCTCTCCCTCCTTCCCTCCCTCCTTCCCTCCCTCCCATATTCCCTTCTTCTCTTTCTTTCCTATTTGACACTGAACCCAGGACCTCAGGCATGCCCTAGGTAAGAGTACTTGGATTGCGGAAGAGGAGGCGGATAGAATGGAAGAGCCAAAGGAAGGATATGACCTCTTACTATGCAGCTGCCCAGACAGAAATTGGCCTTGATATCCATGATCTTGCAGTGCCTAGCAATACCTTTGCAAGACCCTCAAAATAGAAGAGAAAGATGATGTCATCAAATTAGGAGAGAGACTAATGGAGAAAGGGAGGGGATATGATGGAGACCGAAGTTCTAAAGTGGAATGGGGGAGGGGAGGGAAATATCAGGTGGGGTTTTTTTGGTATGTAAGATTAAAAGTCAATAAAAAAAAAAAAAAGAGTACTTGGAAGCTATGCATGGTGGTGCAGACTTATAAGCCTGGGCACTTTAGTGAAACCCTGTCTGAAAATAGCAACAAAAGGGCTAGGAGATGGCTCAGTGGGTAAATTGCTTGCCTTACAATCATGAATTGGATATTCAGAATCAACATAAAGATAACAACAAAATCAATTTGAAGGGGATAGAGATGTAGTTCACTTGGTAGGGTGCTTGTCTAGTATGCATGAAGCTCTGGGGTTGAGCCCCTGAATTGCATAAACTGGGCATAGTGGCACACTCAGGAGGTGCAGGCAAGAAGATCTGAAGTTCCAGGTTACCCTAGGCTATGTAGCAAATTCACATCCAGTATAGATTATATGAAACCATGTCTCAAAGAAAAAGAGACAAAGGAAGCTGGGCGTGGTGGTGCACACCTTTAATCCCAGCACTCAGGAGGCAGAAGTAGGAGGATCGCTGTGAGTTCGAGGCCACCCTGAGACTACAGAGTGAATTCCAGGTCAGCCTGGGACAGAGTGAGACCCTTCCTTGAAAAACAAAACAAACAAACAACAAAAAAAGAAAAAGAGACAAAGGAATATTTTAGATAAAAACCTTGTGAGGAATAATTAATTGCTCAGACTGTACTATTTATGTCCTAGTTGTAGCCTGTTATTTTGTTTGAATATAAATGTTAGCAGATATTTTGGGTTTTGTGTGTAATAATCAAATGTTGGTATATAATAAGACATTTTACTAAAAGTTAGCCAAGCTTTAGTTTTGAGAAATAGCACCAGTTAGATGAGGAGTTGAGATGATGACATGTTTAGTTGAGGTTGTTTTCAATGCTTCCATGTGCTCTCAGTGATTAGAATCCCTAGAGGACAGTCTAGTGTGAAGAGTAACTTTTTATAGTTAGTGGTTACATAAGGGGTGGTACTGTAATGATAAGAAAGGCAAGATTAAAACCAGTCAAATGAATTCATTCATGTTACTTCTGAAACAGTTTTATGTGAGATGTGACTGTTAAATTGTTTTAGTCCTTTGGCTAAAACCCATGTGTTAGCTTGATGAAATGTGATCAAGAACGTTAATCTAGAAATTCATTTTAGCATTTAGCACCAACTTTTCCCTTTGTACATCTGTTCTCTTGGAATCATTGTTTTATCCATTTACTAAGATTTCTGAGAAATTCAGTTTTCTGGAATGGAACACTTGGCTCTAGGTTCCATCTCCAGCACTGGATGGGGATAGTCGGGGAGATGGTGTTGAAATAAGGCAGTTAGTTGTCTTAGATTGGTAGTAAGTTCTACTCTAAGTATCTGATAGGCTTTTTTATTTTATATTACCTTATTGATGAAAATAGATCAAATGCTAGTTATTTGTAACTAAAAGCCAGCATTGAGGCATGGTTTATGCGGCTTTATCACTATTGATGGTAGTTTCTTCCCCCTACTTTTTTTTTCAAGGTAGGGTCTCACTCTGGTTCAGGCTGACCTGGAATTAACTATGTAGTCCCAGGATTGCCTCAAACTTATGGTGATCCTCCTACCTCTGCCTCCTGCTTTTCTTTTTTTTGAGGCAAGCCCAACAGACTGCCTTTTTTTTATGTGAAAGATGGGGGGATGGGGTGGGGATTGGCACACCAGGAATTCTAGCCACTGTAATTGAACTCCAAACACACGCACCCCGTTATGTGCATGTGCGACCTTGTGCGTTTGCATCACTGTGCATCTGGCACATGTGGGACCTGGAAAGTCGAACATGAGTCCTTAGGCTTGGCAGGGAAGTGCCTAAAATGTTAAGCCATCTCTCCAGCCCACCTCTTTTCTTTTTAAAAAATATTTTTATTTATTTGAGAGATAAAGAGGCAGACAGAAAGAGAGTGAGTATGGGTATGTCATAGCTTCCTGCCACTGCAGATAGACTCTATATGTATGTGCCACTTTGTGTCTCTGGCTTTACATGGGGAATTGAACCCAGGCTGTCAGGCTTTGAATAGCTTAACTTTTCTAATGATTTCTTTCTCTTATTTAGTTGAAGGTATTATATAACATAGTTTTTAAAAATAGATTTATTTTATTTTTATTTATTTGAGAGAGAGAAACAGAGGGAGAGAAAGACAACAGATAGAGAGAGAATGGGCACACCAGGGCCTCCAGCCACTGCAAACAAACTCCAGATGCATATGCCACTTTGTGCATCTGGCTTATGTGGGTCCTAGGGAATCAAACCTAGGTCTTTTGGCTTTGCAGGCAAGCGCCTTAATGGCTAAGCCATCTCCCCAGCCCCTGATATAGTTTTATTCATTTAGAACTATTTATCTTTTATGACATCTGGTTAGGAGTTATCTTAGAAAAGCCTTTATCAGGGCTGGAGAGATGGCGCAGTGGTGATGGCACTTGCCTGCAGAGCCTAATGACTTGCGTTTGGTTCCTCAGTACTCAAATAAAACTAGATGAACAAAGTGGACATCTAGACTCCTTTTGCAGTGGCTAGAGGCCCTGGTGTGCCCTCTGTAGAATTTGCATGCATGCATGTGTGTATGGTGCATTGGGGTCTGTTGCTGCTACAAATGCCTGTCTGGCTTTGTGTGATGGCTAGGGAGTTGAACCTGTTCAAGCAGGCTTTGCAAGCAAGCGCCTTTAACTGCTGAGCCTAACACATGCTAGGCAAGCACTCTCCCAGCCCCAGCAGTCTGTACTCTGTATACTGCTGTGCTTTACTACTTCTTATATAGCCAGGTTATCTTTTCCACACTTAATTCCAAATACAAAGGTGTTTCGTTTGAGTTGAAAGAATTATTCATGGACAGTTAATTTGAAATGCATAAACTATACTCCAGATATGTCAGGATAGATTTTTTATGGTTTTCATCATAAATAAGTGACTAATGTTTGGAACCCATACATGTGTGGTTCTTATGTAGAGTCTTGATTATTTTTTGTAGTACTGGGAATCGAACCCAGGGCTTCAAACATGCTGAGCTTATACTCTCGCTGAGCTACATCTTCAATCTAAGAGCCTTACTTTAATTAAAATTTTCTAAGAACTTTGGTTTGGGTTTCTAGCTTGTAATAGCTGAAGGATCATCAAGTGGGCAGAGATGACTAATGTCAGTGATTTACAGTGTCTGAACATGTACATTCCATTAATGTCTCAGAACAACATTGCGTTAGAGATATTCTCCACAATTAATGAGTAGAAATGCAGAGCATAAGCTCTACTGCCTTTGTCATCTTAGCTCATTCTAGTAGTTCTCAGGATGTGGTCAGGTAAGAGTAATAGTAGCAAAAGATTTTTAGGGACAGAGTTATGAGAGTCTGAAGAGGAATTTACTAAAATTTCTGTCATGCTTTTTTTTTTTTTTTTTTTGGAGAGGTAGGGTTTCACTCTAGCCCAGGCTGACCTGGAATTCATATGTAGTTATGTAGTTTCAGGGCGGCCTTGAATTCATGGTGATCCTCCTACCTCTACCTCCTGAGTGCTGGGATTAAAGGCTTGAGCCGCCACGCCTGGCTTCTATCATGCTTTTGTTTGTTGTTCTCTACTTAAACTGTCTTAGCTTGGTCTGGCTTTTTTGTAGGTTTGTGATGTGAATTCACACATTTTAGATGTAGGTTTTTATTTTTTAATGTGTTTTTTTTTTCTCTCTAGTCCAGGCTGACTTGGCACTTACTTTGTAGTCTCAGGCTGGCCTTGAACTCATGGAGTGATTTTTCCACCTCTGTCTCCTGAGTGCTGAGATCAAAGGCATGTATCACCATGCCCAGCTTTAAATGTAGTTTTGATATAGAAAAATCTAGTGGCTATTACCTTTCCCCCCCCTTTTTTTCTTTTGGATAGGATCTTACTATATAGTCTGGTTGCAGCCTGGAACTCTATCCTATTGTCTCAGCCTTCCAGATATTTGATTTTAGGTGTGTACCCCAGCATCTGGTGTGGGGCTAATACTTAAAGAAAGTGATTGTATTTGAAAAGAGAACACTGAATAATGAAATAAATGATAGTATCAAAAGGAAGTTAACAAATAGGAGTACTAAAATTATTAAGAGGAAGCACTTTTGAGCCACATTCATCATTTTGTAAATTAGGTGAACTGATTTCTGAAATCTTTGCAGCCCATTTTACTTATTCAGGTCACTAATTATAGAATTTGTTGTTTAGGAGATGGCATCTTTTTGTTAAGGTGTTGAGATTCCTGTGAGTTTCAACAGAGTCATATCCTTAGTAATTATCTTGAGAATTGTGTTGGAGAAGCAGTGATCTACAGCTAATGAATATTTCCTTGTTGCTTAAAGGAACTGGACATTTATAAAATAATGTAGAGAACTATGTTCGATGCTGACATTTATCTGTTAATATGTAACTACATGGAGATGCTGCTGAGAGGAGTAGATGAAGTGAAACTGCTGCTGTAACCATAGTAACTTCCGGTAGAGTGCCTGTTGTGTGTCAGGTAGACAGGGCCGACTGCTGTTTCCTATATTTTCCTCTAGTCCTCAGTATACCTCAAAGGTAGGGAATTTTCCTTTTTAGGGTATGTGTGTGGTGTTGGGGATCAGACCAAGGGCCTAACACATGCTGAGCAAATACTCTTAACCACTACCCACACTCCCACTCCAAGTATGGTATATTCTTCTGCACCCCCACTGGGGTTAACCCTACTGCATTCAGCCTGTGAGACAATAATTTTGCACTGAGCTGCATCCCCAGCACTTAAAATTTTTTTAAATTTCAAGACAGGGTCTCAAACTTGCAGTCCTGGCTCAGGCATATATCACTGTTCCTGGCTAGCTGGTATATGCTTTTAAATTTATTTATTTATTTATTTATTTATTTATTTATTTATTTATTTATTTATTTATTTATTTATTTATTTAAAGGTAGGGTCTCACTCTAGCTCAGGCTGATCTGGAACTCTGTAGTCTCAAGCTGGCCTCGAATTTACAATAATCCTACCTCTGCCTCCCAAGTGCTGGGATCAAAGGGTTTATCACCATGCCCAGCTTGGTATATACCTTTTGTAGTTACTAATGTATTTATTTTATTCTTGTGATTTGTACTAAGTGCTTTACTTCGTTTCATATGATTCTTCTTTTTTAAAGATTTTAAATTTATTTATTTATTTATTTACTTATTTGAGATGGAGAGAGAGAGATAGAGAAAGTGAGAATGGGCACTCTAGCCACTGTAAATGAACTCCAGATGCATGTGCCACCATGTGCATCTGGTTTACATGAGACCTGGAGAATTGAATCTGGGTCCTTAGGCTTTACAGGTAAGCGCCTTAACTGCTAAGGCATCTCTCCAGCCCTCTATGACTCTTGTATCAGCTTTGCTATAGATAAATTTTTTTCAAGCCAAGTGGTGCATGCCTTGATCCCAGCACTCATTTATTTTGTGAGAGAAAAACAGTGAAAGAGTGTGGGTGCCTTAGGGTCTCTTGCTGCTGCAAATAAACTTCAGACAAATGCGCTACTTTGTGCATCTGGCTGTACCTGGGTACTGGGGAATCAAGCTCTGGCTGGCAGACTTTGCAAGCAAGCACCTTTAACTGCTGAGCCATCTCTCCAACCATTGATCCGTTGTTTCCGAGTTAGCATGTATTCATTATATACCATGTACAACTATGCTAAGGGACATAAATGCGAATCATGGTTCCAGTATTTGAGCAACTTAAGAACATAAACATGATGTTATATGCTCAACTGCTAAATTGTGGGTTTAAGTATGCAAATTTGTCTAGGTCTGATTCCCAGCTGCTTGGGAAGCTGGGATGTGGGGAACCACTCATGAGTTTGAGACTAACATGGGCAACATCCCAAGACCTCAGTGCTAAATAAATAAGTAAACAAATAAATAAATGTCCAGATTTGGAGTAAGATATACAAGAATGTAAATAGGCAACAGGAAAATGAAAGTAACAGTTTATGGGCTAGAGGCATGCCTCAGAGGTTCAAGTGCTTGCTTATAAAGTCTGATAGCCCAGGTTCAGTTCCCCAGAACCCGCATAAAGCCAGGTGCACAAAGTGGCACGTGTGTTTGAAGTTCATTTACGGAGGCAAGGGGCTCTGGTGCACCCATTCTCTCCCTCCTTCTGTCCTAATGAATAAATAATAAAATATACATATATGTGTGTGTGTGTGTGTTTGTTTGTTTGTTTGTTTATTTATTTATTTTTGTTTTTCTTTTTTTTTTTTTTTTTTTTTTTGGTTTTGTGAGGTAGGGTCTCACTCTGGTCCAGGCTGACCTGGAATTAACTATGTAGTCTCAGGGTGGCCTCGAACTCTCGGCGATCCTCCTACCTCTGCCTCCCGAGTGCTGGGATTAAAGGCGTGCGCCACCACGCCCGGCTATTTTTGTTTTTCAAAGTAAGCTCTCTTGGGTTGGAGAGATGGCTTAGCAGTTAAGGTGCATGCCTGAAAGCCCACGGATCCAGGTTGGATTCTCCAGGTCCCACATAAGCCAGATGCACATAGTGGCGTATGCGTCTGGAGTTCATTTGCAGTGGCTAGAGGCCCTGGCGTGCCCATTCTCACTCTGTCTCTCTATCTTTGTCTCAAATAAATAAAAATAAATCTCAAAGTAAGCTATCGCTCTGCTGACCTGGCATTTCACTATGTAGTCTCAGGCTGGACTCAAATTCATAGTGATCCTTTTACCACTGCCTCCCAAGTGCTGGGGCTAAAAGTATGTGCTATCATGTCTGGCTAATTTTTTTTTTCTTTTGAGATAGGGTCTCACTGTAGCTCAGGCTGACCTGGAATTCACTATGTAGTCTCAGGGTGGGCTTGAACTCACGGCAATCCTCCTACTTCTCTGCTGGTGTGCACCACCATGCCCAGCTAAAAATGTATTTTTTAATCCCAGCACTCTGGAGGCAGAGGTAGGAGGATCGCCGTGAGATCAAGGCCTCCCTGAGACTACATGGTGAATTCCAGGTCGGCCTGAGCTGGACTGAGACCCTACCTCGAAAAAACAAACAAACAAACAAAAAAACCAAAAAAAAGTATTTTTTAAAGAAAGTGTGAACATTGGATATTGGATAAATACCGTGGCTGAACAGGTAATGCAAAAGGCTTAAACCCTTGAGGTTTAGCTAAGGGAATTAGTTGGTGTTCTTTGGAAGAGCAACCAGGTAACAAGGGCGCAATGACCAAATATGTGATAAATACATGTGAGCCAATGCTAAACAGGCTTAGCTGGAAATGATTAGGAAGTCTGTGCTTATTGGTATGTATGTTCTTCCTTATTTAATATCAACTTAGCTGCTATACTTAGACCTGAAGACTTGTGATCTGACTAATGGCTAGAGAAAGGGTCATAAGGGAAATATAGATGGTTGAGGAGATGATAAAAGTGTTTTCCCTCTTTCTCCTTCCCTCCCCTTTCTTTTAATTTTTTTTTTTTTTTTTTGAGGTAGGGTCTCACTCTAGCCCAGGCTGACCTAGAATTAACTATGTAGTCTCAGGGTGGCCTCAAACTCATGGCGATCCTCCTACCTCTGCCTCCTGAGTGCTTGGATTAAAGGTGTGTGCCACCATGCCCAGACTTTAACATTTTTTTTTTTTAATTTTGATTTATTTATTTGAGAGAGAGAAAGAGAGGCAGAGAGAGAGGGAGAGAATAGGCATGTCAGGGCCTCTAGCCACTTGCAAACAAACTTAGGATACATGCACCACTTTGTACATCTGGCTTTATGTGGGTACTGGGGAATTGAACCTGGGTTGTTAGGCTTTACAGGCAAGCTCTTCAGCTGCCCATCTCTTCAGCCCTAGAATGAACTTTTTTTTTTTTTTGGGGGGGGGGGCGCGGTTTTCCAGGTAGGGTTTCACTCTAGTCCAGGCTGACCTGGAATTCACTATGTAATTTCAGGCTGGCCTTGAACTCATGGTGATCTTCCTATGGCTGCCTCCCGAGTGCTGGCTAGAATGTACTTTTTTAATTATGGGAAAATATAAGCATGGAAAGTGCTTTAACTGGAGTAATTCAAAGAATAGAGGTGGAGTCTATGTTCTAGACGCCCTCAATTATGCAGAGACTACTAATTACTCATAAGGCTCTTTGAAGATGAGGATTTTCCTGTTTGCCCTGTTCTTAAAAGACTGCTGTTGCAGTCTTTAAAGACATGGGCCATGTGTAATTTGTATTCTCATTTATAGGGCATGTAATTTTTTTTCTGTAATATAGGCATATACTCAGTGCATCACTTTGAGATGGTTGTCATTTTTGTTGATAATCTTTTATCCCCAACTATAAGGAAGTGCTCATTCCTATCCCTTTTATAGTTTTTTTTTTTTTTTTGGTGAGTCCAATGATTTTTCATCCTTAGTTATTTTCCAATCATATTAAAATTATTTGGAGTTGCCAATTTTTATACTTGGACTCAGGAATAAAATTGGTATGACTGCAGCGTTTCTGATACTTCATAAGAAAATTCTGGATAATAGCTAGGGGTTGGGCAAGGGGTGAGTATGGGGGAGGAAGTGAGGGAAGTAGGGGGCAGCAAGGCTGGGAGTGGCTGCCTGTCCTATGTGTAGGGGAGGGGCGTACTCAGAGTGCACAATGCACCAGAAGCAGGGGATTAGGTGAAGGAAGCTGAGACATGGCTTCTTCTCAGCAAGAACTTAACTGTCTAGTTGATAACACTTTTCATATCCAATTGATTCTTTCTTTCTCTCTCTCTTTCTCTCTCTCTTCTTCCCTCCCTCCCTCCTTCCCTCCTTTCTTTCTTTCTTTCTTTCTTTCTTTCTTTCTTTCTTTCTTTCTTTCTCTCTCTCTCTCTCTCTCTCTCTCTCTTCTTCTTCCCTCCCTCCTCCTCTCCCCTTCCCTCCCTCCCTCCTTCCCTCCCTCCCTCCCTCCTTCCCTTCTTTCTTTCTTTCTTTCTTTCTTTCTTTCTTTCTTTCTTTCTTTCTTTCTTTCTTTCTTTCTTTCTTTCTTTCTTTCTTTCTTTCTTTCTTCTGAGGTAAGGTCTCACTGAAGCCCAGGTTGACCTGGAATTCACTATGTAGTCTCAGGGTGGCCTCAAACTCAGAGATCCTCCTACCTCTGCCTCCTGAGTGCTGGGATTAAAGGCATGGACCACAATGCCCGGCTTCCAATTGATAATTTCTCTCTCATTGAGTGCTTGTAAGGTTTACACTAGTCTATGCCACAACACTCTCTCTGGGAGATAACTTGATTCTTTCTGTCAGAAGAAACTTAAGTTGGCGGATCTCAGGCTAATGCTCTTCGCCATAAAAATTTCAACATGTGGTGGGGATTTCACATGCCCAGTGAGTGCTGAGTATGCTTTATGTGCGGTGCCCTCAGAAGCCACCTCTTTTCTGTGGCCTTATGGGTTCTTGAGTATACACTTTTGTTAGCTCTAAATCTGTGACAATCCATTATCTGTATGATGACTTACTTCTCCCCTCCCAAACTCTATTTTCTTCCAGTTTTCATAGTTTATGCCATTTTCATTATTTCAGCTATATAAATTAAGAAAAAAAACCCACTAATTTTTAAAGCTAGAACATTAAGAGCTTAAATCCATGAAGATTTCTTATAGGATGAAAGTCCCATAAGGTGATGGAATAACTGGGGACAAAATTTGGGTGGAATTTGAATGAAATGAAGATGTTATGGCTAACTGCCAGAAGACCCAGCATAGCTAGAATAGTCTGGTTCCCTAATCTGATACCTCAGTAGCAACAGTTTATACATAGTTTGTTAGCTTAATTTGTAGATCTCTAAACATTCATAAGAGTTACAGTTTCAGTGGTTTTGCCTTTTCCCATCATTTAAAACACACTACATGCTCATAGACTGTAAACTTAAAGAAAAGTTTTCTATTTTAGAAGAACTCCTTTAGTCTATGCCCAATACAGTAAAGGTTAATTTTCATTTTCTTCTTTCTTTTTCTTTCTTTCTTTCTTTCTTTCTTTCTTTCTTTCTTTCTTTCTTTCTTTCTCCTTCACTTCCTTCTTTCCCTTTCTTTCCTTCTGTCCTTCTTGCTCTTTTTCCTTTCCTTTCTTGTAGTGTTGGGATTCAAACCTAAGGCTTCTTGCATGCTAGGCCAGTACTCTACCACTATACCCCCAGCTTCATTTGTTGTTTAATTGTTACATTGAATTGAGGGTTTTATGGCCTAGTATATTCAAGGGATGGGGCAGATTTGTCAGACCTTTAATTTAGAAAAATAAATGCTACTTTTCTTCTCTCTCTCTTTCCTTTTTCAATGTATGATCTTACTGTAGCCCAAGCTGACTTGGAACTCATTCTGTAGTCCCAAGATGGCCTTGAACTCACAGCAGTTCTCCTACCTCTGCTTCCTAGAGCTGGGATTAAAGGCATGTGCCACTACACCTGGTTAAATGCTCTTTTTCTATATTAATAATTATAGCCTCATAAAGAAAAGCAAATAGGTCAAACACTGGAGATTTACCATTAAAATTATCCATATTTGACTTAAGGTATACCCTAAATACATAGCACAATCAATTTTCAGAATGAAAACACTTGGGTAACACCCAGTACATTAACAGAACTCCAGAAGCCCTGTTGCATTGTGTGTGTATATCACTACCCTGACTTTTTTTTTTTTTTTGAGAGAGACAGAGAGAGAGGGAGAGGGAGACAGATAGAGATGGGTGCACCAGCAGCCTCACAGCTGCTGTGAATGAAATCCAGATGCGTGCGCCCCCTTGTGGTCAAGTGCGGCATTGCACCCTTACGTCACTGCATCTGGCTAAACGTGGGACTTGGAGATTGGAACCAGCGTTCTTAGGCTTAGGAGGCAGGCACCTTAAACATTAAGCCATCCCTGAAGAGCCATCTCTGAAGAGATGGCTTAGTGTTTAAGTGCAACCTATGAAGCCTGAGGACCCCAGTTCGAGGCTTCATTCTCCAGTACCCACGTAAGCCAGATGCCCAAGGTGGCACATGCATCTGGAGTTTGTTTGCAGTGGCTGGAAGCCCTGGTGTGCCCATTCTCTCTGTCTGTATCTGCTTCTTTCTCTCTCTATCTCTTGCTCTCAAATATATAAATAAAAATATTAAAAAATAAAGTTATACCCAACTTTAAATATTAACCTATTGAAAAGATTGAATGCTAATTTGTAAGTTGGTTTTGTATTGGGGAAATTGGGATTCTGGGGGGTACTTCTTGGAACCCCAAGCTGAGTTCATATCTGCAGACTAACCAAAGAATTAGGAAGTTAGGCATGGTGGTGCACACCTTTAATCTCAGCACTCGGGAAGCAGAGGTAGGAGGATCTCTGTGAGTTCGAGGCCACCCTGAGACTACATAGTGAATTCCAGGTCAGCCTGAGCTAGAGCGAGACCCTACCTGGAAAAAAAAAAAAAAAAAAAAAAAAAAAAAAAAAAGAATTGGCAATTCCAGATTCAAGACAATGATTTATAAAATACTACATTTTATTCAGATTTTATACGGTGGTGCGGAAAGGGCAAGGCTGGAAGGTAAGGGGAAACAAAGTGGGGAGAAGTACACTATGTGGAACCCAAAAGCCCATGTGGGCCACAGTGTAGCTCAGGAGTCCATGTGACCAGATAGGGATCTAGGGAAAAAAGTGTGGAAAGAAAAGAGAAGTTCAAGGAGCTCCTGCCATGTGGGGAGTTGGAGGAGATAAAGAACCCATGCAGAGAGTAAGGGCTAGGGGGGCCCTTCAGGCTGGGCCTGTTAAGTTCTAGGTGGAGCTCCTCCTGGCTGGGCTTGGCCCTGGGTCAAGCCAGCCCAGGCCCTGTCTAGGGAAAGACTCCCACAGCTGGAAGTTCCCAAGTGATCAGAGAGCCAGAGCCTGCCCTCCTCTTGCAAAGGTATTTATAACCTTAGGGTGGTGGGCTGTTTTTTTGGCTCAGGTGAGCCAGAGGGCCAGCTGGTGGGTTAGGACTAGGGGCTGTCTCAGGAAGAAATTAGCTCTGGCGCAGAGTTCCCGGGGCTGAACTTGACCAACCACAAGGTTTAAATCCTATGAAAGACCTCCCTCCCACGAGGGGTCCTGACTGTGGAAAAACCTTTTGAACTAGGCAAGAGATAAGCAAAACTTCCCTGCCCTTTTTACCTTCAGGGGTCCAGTCACCCTAACTCTACCCCCCTTCAGCTTCATCCCCCTAGGACTTTGCTTATTGAAATATCACTCTGTAGGGTTTTCTACAATTTAGTCCAACAGTTAAGATTCTTTGAGATTTGGTGCTGAGGAAATGGCTCAACAGGGAAGAGTACTTGTTGCTCAAGCATGAGAAGCTGAACTCCATACCCACAATCAGTGTAAAAACACTGAGCATAGTCATACATGCTGGTAACGCTAGCATTGAGGTGGGTGGAGACAGGTGGATCTCTGGGCCTCCCTGAGATCAGTCTAATCAAAAAGTGGGGAGCTCCAGATTCAGGTGAGAGACTGTCTCATGGAAATAAGGTGTAAGGATGATAGAAGAGGACACCTGATATTGTCCTCTGATTCCCACGCATATATGCATGGGGAGTGTACATTTGCAAATCCATATGCAAACACCACATGAACTATACACACACCAAAAAAAGAGTTTTTGAGATTTGCCGTAATAAGAGAAGCAATTACTTTTAACTCCTTTGCCTATTTGGTATTGCAACATTTCTAGCTAGCTTTTCAACATTTCTTTCACTGATGGTTTCCTCCTTTTTTGTAATTTTAATAAATTATAAGTCTAATGATTTATTTGAATAGTTGAATTGTGTACTTTATTTTTAAAATATTTCTTTATTCATTTGAGAGGAGGAGAGGGAGAGAGAGAGTGAGAAAGGGAGAGGGAGGGAGCTTCAAGACCTCATGCTGCTGCAAAGGAACTCCAGCTGCATCCATCATTTTGTGCGCCTGGCTTTACATGGGTACTGGGGAATTGAACCTAGATTCTCAGGCTTTGTAAGTAAGCGCTTTTAACCACTGAGCCATCTCTCCAGCCCAAATTGTGTACTTTAATGTAATCAATTTCATGTTATAGGTATTTTAAATTTTTATTACTTATTTTTATTTTTTGATTTTTTTGAGGTAGAGTCTCACTCTAGCCCAGGCTGACTTGGGATTCACTACGTAGTCTCAGGGTGGCCTTGAACTCATGGCGATCCTCCTACCTCTGCCTTCCAAGCGCTAAGATTAAAGGTGTGTGCCACCATGCCCAGCAATTTATGTATTTTTATTAGTATACGTTACGTATACATAAGTTTCATTATGACATTTCCATATATGTATATAATGCAGTTTTTGGCTTTTAAAATATTTTTAATTTGTTGACAACCTCTGTACATATATACAATGTACCCTGATCATAATCCACTTCTACCTTCCTGCTTCATCCCCTTTCCACTGAAACCCTTCTTTTCAACTAGTTATAATGTGTTTTGATCATATCATCCACCATTACCCTCTTGTGTTCCCTCCCACACCTGCTAGTTCTCTTTTTCTTCTCTTGTACTTTATTTATTTATTTATTTACTTATTTTATTTATTTATGACCCAATGAGGTTTTTTTTTTTTTTTTTTTGGTTTTGCGAGGTAGGGTCTCACTCTGGCCCAGGCTGACCTGGAATTAACTATGTATTCTCAGGGTGGCCTCGAACTCTCGGCGATCCTCCTACCTCTGCCTCCCGAGTGCTGGGATTAAAGACGTGCGCCACCACGCCCAGCGACCCAATGAGTTTAATCAGGTTTGTTTTCAGGATTCAAAGAACAGAGGCAACTTACCAGTGGCTACACCACAGAAGAAAATATTTCTCCCTCCCTCAGCAACCATTAACTACCAACAAATCTTCAGGGAAGGCCTCATGAGTGTCTTCCCTATAGAAGCTGTTAATTGTCAATAAATCCTCAGGACATGGGAGGAGGGAATTGTGAACCCCTCCTCATTCATAGGCTTCTCAGGAAAGCGCCTTAACTGCTAAGCCATTTCTCCAGCCCCTAGGATATAAATTTTGATTGTGCAGAACTTTGAAAGGAAAATGGGAAGAGCTGGGCATGGTGGAGCACGCCTTTAATCCCAGCACTCAGGAGGCTGAGGTAGGAGGATCATGGTGAATTCAAGGCCGGCTTGGAACTACAGAGTTCCAGGTCAGTCTGGTCCAGGGTGAGACCTAACCTTGAAAAAAACAAAATGAAAATAAAATGGGAAGAATTGACTGTATTTCATTATCTTTGATTATATGAAATAAAATCTGAAGGTTAGTAAATAACATCCGATAAAACCAAAAAAATAAGGAAAAATTTCCCATGTTCATTATTACTAGAACTACCTGCTTGGGGAGACTTTAGGGAGATTAGGGTCAACATGGTACACAAGTAAGCAATTGTTACCATAACAATAACTGCATTTTTCATCAGGTATAAAGTCTGTCAATTTGCTTGTAAATAAAATTCCTATTTTTCCTCAGGACAAATTTTTCTGTTTAAAAATTCTTACTTAAGTTGGGTGTGGTGGTACATGCCTTTAATCTCAGCACTTGGGAGGTAGAGGAGGTTTGAGGCCACCCTGAGACTACATAGTGAATTCCAGGTCAGCCTGGGATAAAGGGAGACCCTACCTCGAAACATCCCTCCCCCGCAAAAAACATTCTTACTTAAATCAGATAATACCTCTAATTTTTAGTACCAAATGACCTCAAACTTAAGTAGAATAATTATTTCCAGCCTCAAAATAGTGTTTCATTATGGCTTATGTAGTTTATTAAGTCACTCCATAGTATATATGCTGCATACCGAACAATGTGTCTCTGTGTTGTTTTACTTCTAAATTGTTGCAAAAATGTATTCTTTTTGTTTGTTTGTTTTTTGAGGTAGAGTCTCACTCTAGCCCAGGCTGGCTTGGAATTCCACTATGTAGTCTCAGAGTGGCCTTGAATTCACAGCAATCCTCCACCTCTGCCTCCCAAGTGCTGGAATTAAAGCGAGCACCACCATGCCTGGCCAAAAATGTATTCTTTTTTTTTTTTTTTGTGAGGTAGGGTCTCACTCTGGTCCAGGCTGACCTGGAATTAACTATGTAGTCTCAGGGTGGCCTTGAACTCTCGGTGATCCTCCTACCTCTGCCTCCCAAGTGCTGGGATTAAAGGCAAGCGCCACCATGCCCGGCTCAAAAATGTATTCTTTTTTTTTTTTTTTTTTTTTTTTTTTTTTTTTGGTTTTTCGAGGTAGGGTTTCACTCTAGCTCAGGCTGACCTGGAATTCACTCTGTAGTCTCAGGGTGGCCTTGAACTCACGGCGATCCTCCTACCTCTGCCTCCCAAGTGCTAGGATTAAAGGCGTGAGCCACCACACCCGGCTTAAAAATGTATTCTTATATAACCACAACAAAGTGATCAAAATTAGCAAATTAACACTAATATGCCATTTCATAACATATCCAGGCCTCAAAAGATCATTAATTGGCCTAGAGGGATGGTTGTCATCAAAAAAACAGTAGAGATACTTGTACATTCATGTTTATTGCTCCACTATTCAGTATAGCTAAGAAATGGAGCCAGCCTAGATGTCCATCAGCAGACAAGTAGATAAAGAAAATGTGGTACATGTTCATAGTGCAATTTTATGTAGTTGTAAAGAAAAACAGAATCATTACATTTCCAGGAAAATAGATGTTACACAAAATAAACCAGACTTAGCAAAACAAATATTTCATATTTTCCCTCAAATGTGGACTCTCAATTAAATTTTTTTTGTGTGTACATATATATGTGTAGGTCATGAAAATAGAAAAGGGTCCAAGAGAGGGGAGTGATGAAGAAAAGAGGGTAATAGAACACATGTGACATAAAACAGAAGGGGGCACTATTACAGGGGACCAACAAGAGGGGAACAGTGGATTGGGGAGGGCAGTGGTGAAGGAGAGCAAATAATAATAAAGCAAAGGGACATGCAGGTATGGAAATACCATAGTGAAATCCATTACTTGGTATGTTAACTTAAAAAATTTTAAAAAATAATTAGTTCAAAATAATATACATCTATGACAAAAATTTCAAAATATATAAAAGGGCATATAATGAAATGAACATTTATAACATTCTTATTTAAGCCAAGCAGAGGGTGGCAGCTTTCTTTCAGTTAGATGTCATTCATCCTATCCAGTATGCAAATGTCTTTTGTTTGAATGTCACCCAATTCAATAGTAGTAAGTGAAGGAGAACCAATGAAGATTGCCAGTAGCACCTCACATTTCTTCTTTCCCTGGATATAGTCATGAAATTAAATGACATAGTGAATTAAAAATTTTACCATACTTTTTAGTCCAGTGGATGCAAATTTGTCTGGTAGTGAGTAGAATTACAGTGTACTAAGAACATTGCTGAAACATTTCAAGGGGAAGATATTCTGAAATGAGAATAATATTAAGTGGTTTGTTTTTGTTAATGAATTTTGTGGGTCATGTGTAGTGAGGCCAAATTTACCAAATTTGTATGCTGTCTAAAATGGCTTCATCTTCCATATAGTTTTCAATCCTTTAATGTATTATATGTATTTAGTCAGCTTTTTCTTTGGTATAAGTCAACAAGATGTCTCAATTATATAATATCTTAACATGATGTAAATGGCATTATTTTTAGAGTTTTATTTTTAAAGCCAAAAAAATGTCCGAGCCAAGAGATAATCTTTAACAAATAGAGTAGACAAAAATGTGTATTGAGAAGTTTCAGATTTAGGAATCAGGTATCACCCACCAAGGAATCTCAAAATATTAATTAAACCAGCTTCTTACCAAACATATATAATTGAATTTTTGTTGTTGCAAGATTTCCAGACTATCTACATTTTTTAAACATTGCTCTGTGATTTATGATGCAGTGAAATGTTGGAAATCACAATGGTTGCTTAAAATGAACATGAGGCAGAAAGAGTTTGAGTGCTTTTTGTAAAGAGCTCTATTGTTAGAACAATTCTGCCTGTGGGTCCTGCCTCTTTTAGGGGAAATCTGTAATGCCTGGTACTCTTGTTGCCAGGACTTCATTAAGCTAATACTGGATTGTAGCCAGACATTCAGTTGGTCAAAACCCCTGGCTTCCCTGAGACGTAAGAAGAGCAGTCGAGAAAGGAAATGAGGTGTGTGGAGGCACTTTAACTTAAGTATTTGTTGTATCAAATAGATTTAGAAGACCTTTGTAGTTAACTTAAACCCTTAAAGCTCTCATTTTCTTTTCTTTATTTGAGAGAGAGAGAGAGAAATAGGGGAAGAGAAAGAGAGAAAATAGGCATGCCAAGGCCTCCAGCCATTGCAAACGAACTCCAGATGCATGTGCCCCCTTGTGCATCTGGCTTACGTGGGTCCTGGGGAATTGAACCTGGGTCCTTTGGCTTTGCAGGCAAGTGCCTGAACCTTTAAGCCATCTCTCCAGGCCTCATTTTCTTTTTTTAAATAAATATTTCATTTTATTTATTTATTTATTTATTTATTTATTTGAGAGAGAGAGAGAGAGAGAGAGAGAGAGAGCGCAAGCAAGCACATGGGCACGTCAGGGCCTCCAGCCCTGCAAACGAACTGCAGACGCATGTACCACGTTGTGTGTCTGGCTTATGTGGGTACTGGGGAATCAAAGCTGGGTCCTTTGGCTTTGCAGGCAAGTCCCTTAACTGCTAAGCCATCTCTCCAGCCCCAAAGCTCTCATTTTCTATGATAGCATTCCTACCATTCATCTATTGTTTGTTTGCTTTTTAAAAAGAAATATTTATTTATTTATTTATTTATTTGAGAGAGCTGAGAGAAAGAGAGAGAAAAAGAATGGGCATGCCAGGGCCTCTAGCCACTGCAAATGATCTCCAGAACATGCACCACCTTGTGCATCTGGCTTTAGGTGGGTATTGGGGAATCAAACCTGGCTGGGTCCTTAGGCTTTGAAGACAAGTGCCTTAACTGCTAAACCATCTCTCCAGCCCTGTTTGTTTTTTGTTAGCAGGAAGCAATATTGAGAACAAAATTTAAATTTTTTCCTTCCTGTGTATTTAAACAAAACAGTACCTTTTTTCCTGTTTAAATTAGAAATCTGATTGGAAATGGTACTTCTAGAAAGTTAATGTCTTATTTAAAGAAAGCAAGATTTTGTATAGATATACTTACTTAAGAGTGAGACTTTCTTTGTGTGCTAGAGTTACTTTTCTCATTGCTGTGACCTGACAGGAAGCAGCTCAAGTGAGGAAGGAGTTATTGTGGCTCAGTGGTTAGGGAATATTGTCCATCATGGCATGGAGGGTATAGCAGTAGAGTGGCTCTGAGCTCTCAGCGTGCAGCTGTCATAGTGGGAACATGAGGCTGCGTACTCACATTAAGTTGTACAGGAAGCAGAGAAAGGGATGCCAGTGTTTGACTAGCTTTCTCTTTTCTCCTTTGTAACGAGCTGGGAATTCCATATGGTAAGGTGCTGGCATGTTCAGGGTGAGTCTTCTTCCTTCACTTCACCTCTCTGGATAACCCCCCCCCCACACACACACACCCTGAAGGTGTGCTTCACAAATGTCCTAGACATTTCTTAATCCAATCAAGTTCACTGTCCAAATGAACCAACACAATATTTCTGTGATATCTAAATTTCATTTTGCCAAATTAGAGAATTCTTTTGAGGGGGTTGGGATTTAAACCCAAGGCCTTGCATATGCTAGGCAAATACACTGTATTCCTCTGAGATACATCCCCTCCCCTAAATTTTTAAGTTTTGTAATTATTGTGATTAGAATTATTATTTTTTTCTCTTTGAGGTAAGGTCTCACTCTAGCTCAGCCTGACCTGGAATTCACTGTGTAGTCTCAGGGTGGTCTTGAACTCACAGTGATCCTCCTACCTCTGCCTCCCGAGTGCCGGGATTAAAGGTGCCACAATGCTTGGCTACAATTTTGTTTTATTGAGGCAGGGTCTCACTCTAGCCCAAGCTGACCTGGAATTTACTAAGTAGTCTTAGGCTGGCCTCAAACTCACAGCTGTCCTACCTCAGCCTCCCCAGTGCTGTGCCACCACACCTGGATAGAATTACAATTTTTTTTTGCATTTTTATAAAACTTGATAAGGCAAGATCCTTAACCGCTAAGCCAGCTCTTCAGCCCTATTTGCAGCCAAATACTCTAGGTTCAATCCCTAGCATCACACAAATTAAAAGCGATCCTAGCAGATGAAGACAAGAGTATCACGGGTTTAAGAGTTCAAGGTCATCCTCAGGTATTAAGTTGAAAGCCAGCCTGGGCTCCATGAGATACTATCTCAAAATAAAAGAGAGAAACAGAGAGAGAAAGAGAGAGAGAGAGAGAAAACAGTAAGGGGGGGGGAGGGAAGAAGGAAGGTAGGGAGCAAGGAAGAAAGGAAATCTAGCCGGGCATGATGGTGTACACCCTTAATCCTAGCACTTGGGAGGCTGAGGTAGAAGGATATCTGAATTCGAGTCCAGCCTGAGACTACAGAGTGAATTCCAGGTCAGCCAGGGCTAGAGCGAGACCTTACCTTGAAAAAAAAAAAAAACCCTCATTGGAATCACAAAATCACACTTTATTGCTTATACCTGCACATATAGTTCTTACTCAAACAGTGGAAACTACAAAACTCACTTATTTTTTCCTTCGTTAAGATATTCTGCCTTCAGCTTATTAATGAGTAAAGAGAGACTGAGCGGAAGAAGTCTGCGTTTCCTTATCTTTATCTTTCCTTCCGTATTGTCATATGCAGCCTCCATCAAATCTCTCCCTTACTGTTAGTCTCTGTTTAAAAGTTTTTTGAGGTTCACTCTGCATTCTAGGTTGCCTTGAGCTCTAGCCTGGCCTTAAACTCACAGCAGTCCTTCTGCCTCAGCCTCCTGAGTGTTGTGTATATCCCTACACTTGGCTTTTTGACTAATTTTTACTGTTAGCTTTCCATTATCATCAACTGCTGGGTGTATTGGTATAATGGAATATAAAAGCTGCTATGTAGGGATGGGAGAAATCAGTGTGAATCCTAGTTAATGGGTCTTTTTCACAGCTCTAATTCAATTAGATAAGTGTATATAAATATTTTTTTAAAATATTTTATTTATTTATTAGAGACAGAGAGAGGGAGAGAGAGATAGAGAATGGATGTGCCAGGGCCTCTAGCCACTGCTAACGAACTCCAGATACATGCGCCTCCATGTACATCTGGTTTACGTGGGACCTGGAGAATTGAACCTGGGTCCTTAGGCTTCGCAGGCATGCACCTTACCCGCTAAGCCATCTCTCCAGCTCAAGTGTATATAAATCTTTTATCACTGTGCCCAGTAGATAGGATGCTTGCAACAAGTGTTTTTAAAATAAATAAAAAGTCAGATTTTTGTGAGAATGAGGGCTTTCCAGGCATAGTAAGCAATCAGTTGTCTATCTTCAAGATTTGAAAGAAGCAGGAAATAGGGCGTAGGACCTACAAGGAAACAGGAAGATTACCCATATTTTTATTTCACATTCCACTTGAACTATCTTGGAAACACACGGGAAATCATAAAACAATGGTTGTATGAGTATTTTTATCTGTGTCTTTATCTTATTTATATTGCATTATCATTTTAGGACACTAGGAATAGAGTGTTCTATGTCTCGATGTGTCTGGAATTCCATGTGTTCATTCATTATTATCAGGAACTAAGCGAGTGTTTTTCAAGGAAACAGTGAGTTTTCTTCCCTTTTCCAATTCATTAGCTAAAGAAACAAAGTACTCTTCATAAATGTTTGGGCATGGTGGCACACACCTTTAATCCCAGCACTTGGGAGGCAGAGGTGGGAGGATTGCTGTCAGTTTAAGGCCACCCTGAGACTACATAGTGAATTCCAAGTCAGCCTGGGCTACAGTGCTACCCTACCTCAAAAAACAAAAAAAAGTTTAGAGATAGTTAAAAACAAACAAAAAACAGTGATGTGGTTGGACGTAGCTAACTTTAAGAGGTACTTCTATAGGGCAAAGCTGGGACAAAATAAATAGAGATAGCTTTGGTTCAGAGTTAAAAGAATAAATAAAATTTCCTTCAGTCTGTACTAATATAAACAACAGAAGGGAAAGGATAATTTCAACAATATTTTAAAAAAATATTTTATTTATTTATTTGAGAGGAAGAGACAGAGGAGGTAGTTAGAGAGAAAGAGAGAAGGAGAGAGAATGGGCACACCAGGGCCTGTAGCCACTGCAAACGAACTCCAGATGCATGTGCCACCTTGTGCATCTGGCTTACGTGGGTACTGGGGAATTGAACCTGGGTCCTTTGGCTTAGTAGGCAAACGCCTTAACCACTAAGCCATCTCTCCAGCCCAACAATATTTTTTTTTTAATTTATTTATTTATTTGAGACAGAGAGGGGGTTGGGGGAACAGTGAGAATGTACACGCCAGGACCTCTAGCCACTGCAAACACAGATGCATGCGCCACCATGTGAATCTGGCTTACGTAGGACCTGGAGAATTGAACCTGGGTCCTTAGGCTTCGCAGGCATGCACCTTAACCGCTAAGCCATCTCTCCAGTCCTCAACAATATTTTTAAATCAATAAATTATTTTTTGAATACTTTTATATTAACAGTAAAATTGAAGGGGCATCTTAAAATTTTTTAAATTTTTATTATTTATTTATTTATTTGAGAGAGAGAGAGAGAGAGAGAGAGAGAGAAAGAGGCACATAGAGAAAGAATGGACATACCAGGATCTCCAGCCACTGCAAACAAACTCCAGATGCATGCGCTACCTTGTGCCTGTGGATCACATAGGTACTGGGGAATCGAACCTGGGTCCTTTGGCTTTGCAGGGAAATGCTTTATCTGCTAAACCATCTCTTTAGCCCTTACATTTAAAAAAAATTTATTTATAGCCGGGCGTGGTGGCATACACCTTTAATCCCAGTACTTGGGAGGCAGAGGTAGGAGGATCACTGTGAGTTCGAGGCCACCCTGAGACTACATAATTAATTCTAGGTCAGCCTGGGCCAGAGTGAGACCCTACCTTGAAAAACCAAAAAAAAATTTTATATATATATTTGAGAGAGCGCGCGCGAGAGAGAGAGAATGGGCACACCAGGGTTTCCAGCCCCTGCAAATGAACTCCATATGCATGCACCACCTTGTGCATCTGGCTTACATGGGTCCTGGGGAATTGAACCTGGTGAAGGACTATTTTATATATTTTTAAAATTTTTATTTATTTATTTGAGAGCAACAGACAGAGAAAGAGGCAGAGAGAGAGAGAGAGAGAGAGAGAGAGAGAGAGAGAGAGAGGGAGAGAGAATGGGTGCATCAGGGCCTCCAGCCACTGCAAACGAACTCCAGATGCATGCGCCACCGTGTGCATCTGACTTACATGGGTCCTGGGAAATTGATCCTCGAACCGGGCTCCTTCGGCTTCACAAGCAAGCACTTAACTGCTAACCCATCTCTCCAGCCCTGAAGGAGTAATATGGTAGAATTTCACTAACAAAAAGAATGATAGAAATGGAAAATTATCATCAGGCAAGCAAGAACCAGTGAATGGATGCTAGTGTTGCAGGTTTGAGTGCGCTGAGCTTTTCTCAGCTTGTGAGGTCTTAGCTTGAGTGTTAGTGATGGACACTCAACAGTCACTAGGACTCTCCAAGTTGGTGACTCTGGTTTGTAGCGTTGTCACATAGAAAAGTGGTTGGGGACAGAAGAGGGCAAGCAGACAAGGGCGTGCAAGCAAGATTTATTGGAAAGAGAACAGAGCTCTCTATAGAGAAAGGAGAGTGGATTGCAGCGGCTTTTATAGGTTCAGAACCAGTCTGGTCTGAGTGGTGACTCATGTGGAAATTAGACATTGGACAGGTACAGATTATGATAGGGATACATGAACACTTATGGGGAGGTCTCTGATATTGAAGAGGTAAAATGAAATTGCACAGGCTTAAGGAAAGCCTGCCAAAATTCTAAGGAAGTCAAAGTGGGTACCCCGCCAAAATTCCCAGGAAGTTTTGGGCCCAGGAAATGGGGAGAACAAAGGGCAGAGTCAGCCAGAGAAGATTGATGTTTATCACTCCTTGAGGACTTGTGACCCTGACTAATCTGCCTAGATCTTGAACAACCATGTTCCAAATTCTATCAGTAGAATGAGTAGGTGAAAATATGGTTAAAAAACAAAACCAGGGCTGGGGAAATGGCTTAGTGCTTAAGGCATTTGCCTGCAAAGCCCAAGGACCCAGGTGTGATTCCCCAGGACCCACGTAAGCCAGATGCACAAGGTGGTGTGCGTCTGGAGTTCGTTTGCAGTGGCTGGAGGCCCTGGCTTGCCCATTCTCTCTGTCTCTTTCCCACTGTGTCTTTCTCTCTCTCTCTCTCTCAAACAAACAAACAAATAAATAATAAAATATTTTTTAAAAAAACCAGCAAAGCAGGCTGGAGAGGTGGCTCAGTGGTTAGGTGTGCTTTCTGCCCAAGCATGAGGGCCTTGAGGACGTCTGAACCCATCTCAAGTTGGAATCTCTAAATCATATATAAACGTTTGTTCCTGTAACCCCAGTCTCACAAAGAGAGGCAGAGATCTGGGAATTCCCCAGGTCCATGTAAAACAGCAAGTTTTGATACCAGTAAGAGAGTACCAGTCATGTTTATGGCCCTCTCTTCTGATCTTGGAAGCTAAGCAGGGCCGTTCCTGGTTAGTTCTTGGATGGGAGAGTACCAGTCAGACTCCACCTAAAAATGAGAACTGAAAGAAGAGCAGTGGAGCAGGACACGAAGCATTCTGGCTATGCAGGCAAGCACCTGGGGTGTTGAGAGGACAGGAATACAGCACACAGAAGCACAAAAACCAACCAAACACAAAAAGTATTTGCAACAAAATAGTTTCCCCATAAGATACTTACTAATTAGAAACTGGAGAAACCTGAGGACACTGCCCTGTGTGACACATTGACATCTGTGTGAAGTTTCAACAAATTGAGTTTAAAGATAAGATTGTTTTTTCAATTACTATGATGGTTTATATTGATTGTCAATTTAGAATCACCTATGAGGGACTCTAGGTTAGGTTATCTTGATTAGGTTAATTGAGGTGGGAAGACCCACCTTTTTTTTCCTTCTTTTTAAAAAAAACTTTCTTAATTGACAACTTCCACAATTATAGGCAATAAACCATGATAATCCCCTTTCTTCCCCCACTTTCCCCTTCACAAGTCCACTCTCCATCATTCCTCTCCCCCTCTTAATTAGTCTCTCTTCTATTTTGTTGTCATCATCTTTTCCCCTATTATGAGGGTCTTGAATAGGTAGTACCAGGCACTGCGAGGTTATGGGTATAGAGGCCAAATTGTAAGATCTACCTTCATTGTGTGGTTGGTATCAGTACATGGGCTGTGGTCCTGGACTATATAAAAAGGAGAGAACTAGCTGAGAACCAGCATTCATCCTTGTCTGGTTTCTCACTGAATGTTCACTGAATCTACAGACCACTTACCTCAAGCCCCTGCTGCCATGCCTTCCTCTTCAGATTGGCTATGGAGGGATGATAAGTGAAATAAATCCTCCTTCCCTTAAATTGATGTTTGTCAGATATTTTGTCCCAGCAATGAGAAGGGAACTGATAAAATTATTAGTTCAGGAGTCAGACAGGGGCTGGAGAGACCCAGGTTCAACTCCCCAGAACTGATGTAAGCCAGGTGCACATGGGGGCACATGTGTCTACAGTTGGTTTGCAATAGCTACACCCATTCTCTCATTCTCTCTCTCTAATAAATAAAAATAAAAATGAGTCAGGCAGCACCACATTCAAAGATTTACAAAGTACTTGCTCAACAAGCATGAGGACCTTACGTTGGATCCCCAGTGCCAACATGAAATGCCAGCCATGGCAGTGCATGCCAGTAGAAGATCCCTAGGGCTTGTTGGCTAGCAAGATTAGCCGAATTGTTAAGTTCTGGGCTCAGTGAGAGATTCTGTGTCAATAGAAGATGAGCGATTGAGGAAGACACTGGACATCAACCTCTGGCCTCTATATGGGCATCCTTAAGATGTGTGTCCCTCCCCACAAGCATACATGCATATGTGCACACATACTACACATGTACTCAAAAAGAAAATATTTGCAAAGGAGCTTGGATGAGCTGAGCAGAGGAAGCCTTTTAAATAAAAGGCAGAAAAAGTCTATAAAAGGCAAAAGCAAGGAACTTAATAAGCAAGGTTATTCTATCACAAAGTTACAGAATTAAAACAGCTATCATGTTAGCTCAGGTTAATTGCCCCTTCTATTGGTTGTTGTGAATCTCTTGTTTTGGGGGAAACCAGCCCGTGTTAAAGATCAGTTCAATTACATAGCAGCTACTAATGAGTGACTGTTCTTATTTGGTCTCATCTATTGTGGTCTGATACAGGAGGTAAATCCAAAAGCGTATCCTTATATAATTAAAAACAATTAAAAAATATTTTATTTATTTGAGAGAGAGGGAGAGGGAGAGTGGGTGCACCAGGGCCTCCAGCTACTGCAAACAAACTCCAGATGCATGTGCCCCCCCCCCTTGTGCATCTGGCTTACGTAAGTCCTGGAGATTCAAACTGGGATCCTTTGGCTTTGCAGGCAAATGCCTTAACCTCTAAGCCATCTCTCCAGCTCCCCCATTTTTTAAGTTTTTATTTTTATTTAAGAGAGAGAGAATGAGTGCGCCAGGGCCTCCAGCCACTGCAGACAAACTTCAGGGGCATGCACCACCTTGTGAATCTGGCTTTGTGGGTCCTGGGGAATCAAACCTGGGTCCTTTGGCTTTGCAGGCAAGTGCCTTATCTGCTAAGCCATCTCCCCAGCCCTAAATTTTGTTCAACATATCTTACATGTCTCCTGACACAGACATTGAGGACCCAAAATCTCTATGATGATCTTACCAGAAAAGCATAATTCATCCTAATCACAAGAAAGCAGAGGCACCCAGATTGAGCAATATCTGGCAGAATTATTTACCAGCATTTAAAAAAAAAAGCCTCAGCCATGAAAAACAGAAAAATTGAGGAAGTATCCTATAATAGAATTAATTAAAAAGTATGAGTTTTGTGAGATTCTGGATTGAATCTGGACCAGAAAAAGGATATTAGTGGGAAAATGGATGAAATTCAATAAGAGCAGCAAACTATTTAATTATATGAACACAATCTGGTTTCAGGGGCTAGGGATGTAGCTTAGTTGGTATAGTTCTTGCCTAGCATGAACAAAGAGCCCTGGATTCAATCCCCATACTACATAATCTGATGGAATACACCCATAATTCTAGCACTTGGGAGATGGGGCAGTAGAACCAGAAGTTCAAAGTTATCTTCAGCTACATAGTGAGTTTAAGGCCAGCTTTGGCTACGTAAGACCCTGCTTTAAACAAACATCTTGGTTTTCATAATTGTACTGTGATTATGTAAGATGTTACTATTAGGGGGCAACTGAGTGAAGGTTCTATGAAAACTACTCTTTTTTTAAAAAATGGGCCTAATCCGGGTGTGGTGGTGCACACCTGTAATCCCAGCACTTGGGAGGCAGTGGTAGGAGGATCTCCGTGAGTTCAAGGTCACCCTGAGACTACACAGTGAATCCCAGGTCAGACCCTACCTCGAAAAACCAAAAATTCACAGGTAGGCACCTTAATTGCTAAGCCATTTCTCTAGCCCAGTTTACTCATTTTTTGTTTTATCTTTGTATATTTGGGCTTATTTTCACTTCAGTTTGCAACCTTGGTTTGAGGTCTGATTGTCACATTGCAGACAATATCACAGATGACAAAAACATTGGTTGGTAACTTAGAACTAACACTGCTCTTTACCTTAGGGTATGGTTGCAGAGGTAGATACTTAGAGTAAAGATGTAATTCCACAATTTATGTATTATTTGGTATTCTACTGTACTAATATTGCCCTGTGTTGGTAGCTTTTTGTCTAATATCTTTGATGACAGTCTTGACAAGTGGAATTTTGTTGAAGTCTACTTAGGTGTGAAAACTCTCTATAGTGAACCAATATTGTACTTGCTAGAATGTTATTTAACTATCTATGGAAATGGATCATAGCATATTTAAGGCTCTGCTATTACCTACTAACCTCATTTTGAAAGAACACATTTGCTACAGTGCTACTATTCTAAAGGCTTTGAGCCAAATGGGATGAATTTTCTTCCCTTAAGTCCAGAATGTGTCTCTAGTTTGTTACTATCTGTTACTACTGGCAGGGTGTGGTGGCATATTCCTTTAATCTCAGCAGAGGTAGGAGGATTGCCATAAGTTCGAGACCAGCCTGGGACTACAGAATAAGTTCCAAGTTATCCTGGGCTGGAGTGAGAGTTAGAAGAAAGGTACAACAGGGGTTAGTGAATAGGAGTTGGAAGAGAGGTACAAATAACACATCTGAGCCTGAAAGTTTCTATTTTAAAACATCTCAAGGAAGCCAGGCATGACAACACACACCTTTAATCCCAGCACTCAGGAGGCCAAGGTAGGAGGATCACTATGAGTTTGAGGCCAGCCTAGACTGCATAGTGAATTCCAAGTCAGCCTAGGCTAGAATAAGACCCTACCTCAATAACACCAAAAATAAAACAACAAAAAACAAAACGTAGCCGGGCATAGTGGCGCACGCCTTTAATCCCAGCATTTGGGAGGCAGAGGTAGGAGGATTTCCATGAGTTTGAGGCCATCCTGGGATTACATAGTGAATTCCAGGTCAGCCTCAGACCCTACCTCAAAAAAAAAAAAAAATAGGGCTAGAGAGATGGCTTAGCGGTTAAGGTGCTTGTCTGCAAAGCCAAAGGACCCAGGTTCCCCCCAGAACCCATATAAGCCAATGCACAAGGTGATGCATGTGCCTGGGGTTCGTTTGCAGTGGCTAGAGGCCCTGGTATGTCCATTCTCTCTCTTTCTCTCTCTCTCCCTCTCTCCCTTTTTTTCTCTCTCTCAAATAAACAAAAACAAAACAAACAACAACAACAAAAAAAACAACAAAAAATCTGAAGGAAAAAAAAAAAACTAATGCTGAGGATCATTAGAAATAGTCCAGAAGTGACATACATCTATGTGGAGAAAAATCTTTATGTGATAAACAATTCTGAAAAAAGTAATCCCTGGCCTAGGGGGACTGGCCTAGGGGGACTGGCATTTGCTGCGCCAGTGTGAGACTCTGAGTTCAGATCTCTAGAACCCACATAAGAGATCCTGTCTCAAACAAGATGGAAGGGGTGGTCCTAGGCTGGCTTCACTCTTGAAGATGACCTTGAACTTCCGGATCCTCCTGCTTCTGTCTCTCAAGTGCTGGAATTGTAAGTGTGTGCCATCACCCATCACCTGCCTAGACCCCCTACAGTTTCTCATATTTTGAACAGTCACATTGATACGGAAATTTGGGGTGTCTGTGAAAGAAAAGGAATCATTCAGCTCTTGGTTGAGCTGTACCCAGGAGTTAAGGTGCTGGATGGTCATGTTCATGCAAAACTTCTACTGACTCAGTGGCCTTCAGGTTCTTATCTTGTGCATTTGACAGATGAAATCCACAGACCATAGGGGGTAAAGTTCAGAAATATTTTATTATAAAGCTTAAGAAAGAAAGAAGGTGGAGCTCCTGAAAAGCAGGAGGGGGGTCCACAGAAATGAGGAAGGGGTCAGTGTAAAATGAGAAAGCCTACCTAATGTCTCTGATTGAGGATTTCTATGGGATTTTACTGGATGGAGGCTGAGCTGGTCAGTCTAGCTCCCATGCCAGGTGTCCAGGCACTTCTTGGAAGAGGGTAATCTTGGAGGAAAGAAAATAATAAGAAAAAAATAGATTTCCATTACAGGCTAAATGGCATTTCCTGCTTTTATGCCAAGGGAAAAAACTGCTCACTTTGGAGACCTTGTTACCCGCAGCTGTTTAGCCTGTTTCTATCTCCTGTTCATCACTGTCTTCCCCAGATTTAATTGCTGTGTAATTGTCACATGCCCAAAGAAGGGTGATTGTTCTCTCCCATTAGCAGGCCAGTGTTTTACGTTTTTTTTTTAAATTTTTTTATTGACAACTTCTATACTTACATACAAAAAACCCATGATACTTCCCTCCCCTCCCCCCATTCCCCTTTAGAACTCCATTCTTCATCATCTTCCCTCCCTCTCTCCATTAGTCTCTCTTTTAATTTGATGTTATCATCTTTTTCTTCTATTATGAGGGTCTTGTGAAGGTCTTGCTAGGCACTGCAAGGTCATGGATATCAAAGCCAATTTCTGTCTGGACAGTTGCATTGTAAAGATTCGTACCCTTCCTTTGGCTCTTACATTTTTTCCTCCCCCTCATCCACAATGGACCCTGAGCCTTGGAAGGTGTGACAGAGATGTTTTAGTGCTGGACACTCCTCCATCCCTTCTTCTCAGCACTATGTTGCCTTTTGGGTCATCCCAGTGGTCATCACCATCTGAAAAGAGAAGCTTCACTAACCAGAAGTGAGAGTAGCATTAATATGTGAATATGAACATTAAGTGTAGTGCTTTCAGGGCAGCTTGGTGGGAATAATATATACATTTAGCCAGACAAAAGCAGGCTTTTTATACTCCTAAGGCTCATGACCTCCCCTGCCATAGACTTTTGCCAGTACCAGGCATGTATTCCCTCCCATAGAGAGGGCCTTCAGTCCAATTATGGAGCAGTTGGTTACCCCAAGAGCAGACATGCCACTATTGCACCCATTCAGTCATTGGGCCTGTATGGCCACAGACCAGTGTTTTTAAAGAGTATAATATTCACCCATGGTAACCGCTAACCCACCCCATCTCTATTCCTGCCTTTATCAGTTCTCTCTGTATTATTAGTGCAGAAGCTTTGTAACTGGTAAATGTTGCTTTTTCCTTCCTCAAATCTCTTCATACATTGCCAGAGTATTTTCCTGAAATAAATCTGTTCATTTTATTCCCTTGATTAAAATTTGTCAGTGGTTCCCTGTGACAAGAGGAAGTTCAAATTTCAAAAAAAAATTATTTATTTGAGAGACAGAGAATGACAGACAGACAGACAGACAGACAGACAGACAGACAGACAGACAGAATGGGCTTGCCAGGGCCTTCAGCCACTGCAAACTAACTCCAGATGCATGTGCCACCATGTACATCTGGCTTATGTGGGTCCTGGGGAATTGAACCTGGGACTTTGCAGGCAAGCTCCTTAACTGCTAAGCCATCCCTCCAGCCTGGAAGTTCTTTTTTTTTTTTTTTTTTTTTTTTTCTTTTTGAGGTAGGGTCTCACTCTTGCTCAGGCTGACCTGGAATTCACTCTGTAGTCTCAGGGTGGCCTCGAACTCACGGCAATCCTCCTACCTCTGCCTCCCAAGTGCTAGGATTAAAGGCGTGCGCCACCACACCCGGCTCCTACTGTACTACTTTCACAGTAAAATTTACTCCACTTAAAAGAGCAGAGCCAATAGAGCAGACAGCAGTCAGATTCATGTGAAAGAATGCTAGAAGCCCAAAGATTTTAAGTTTGGAGTGTTTACTGGCAAAACCTTCTTTTTTCATATGATTAATGTCAGTAACAGAAATTAAAGCTACTTTAATGAAATAGGAACCTGTCATTAAATATAATCAAGTAAATTTTAAATATAAATACTACATGTTTATTGACTAGCATTAGGTAAATAGCTAAAATGTTTATCCAGAATCTGGTCTCAGAGAAAAAAGTTGGAGACAATTTTAAAGGTGCTTCATATTATCAGGACCATTTATAAAATAATTGAGATCATTTGGAAAAATCACACTAGTCTTTCTTTTTATCAGAGATTTCTGTTGGTCCTTTAGTGGGCATTCCATTTGCATCTGTACCCTTGCAGTATACTTTGCTTTTATTTTTATCACTGGAGGCTTGTACTGCCTTTCTAGGCCATATATGACTGATGAAAGGGGAAACCAGAGGGTATATGTATGGTTCCAGGAATTTTTTGAAGATCCAAAGCAGAACTGGAATGACGATACAAGGAATGCACACCATTGTCCCAGGCTTGCACACTGCGCACGAGGCCAAGTAGGAGACCCAAACGCTGGGGAGGCGAGTGAAGGACAGTGACTGGGATGGGTGGGACACCGGGACCACTCCAAAGCGCCGCGAGAACGGCGGCCAAGGACGGAGCCTGGCTGCACTCGCAAGGCTACCATCCTGCTTACATTTTTTATTTTTATTTATTTTTTGGATTTTCAAGGTAGGGTCTCGCTCTAGCCCAGAGCTGACCTGGAACTTACTATGTAGTCCCAGGGTAGCCTCAAACTCACAGTGATCCTCCTACCTCTGCCTCCCAAATGCTGGGATTAAAGGCGTGCACCACCGTGCCAGACAAGAGATGGCTTCTTAAGAGCTCATGAAACTAGGGATGCTGCTAAACATCTTACATTGTATGGGACAGCTGCCACAGCAAAGAATTTTCTGGCTGTATATGAAAGTAGCCCTAAGTTTAACAGGTATAAATAATAATGAAACGAGTATATAAATCATGGCCTCGTGCGTTCTTTTTCTTTTTTCTTTTTCTTTGTTTGGAATTAAACCCAGGGTATCTTTCTTTTTGCGATTTTTTTTTTTCAGTGCTGAGGACTGAACCCAGGGCCTTGTACTTGCTAAGCAATCATTGAGCCACTGAGCTAAACCCTCAGCCATCTTTCTTTCTTTAAAGTCTAACTTGACTCTTCATTTTATATTTTTATATACAATTATATTTTATAATTTTAACTCTCAACTGATCTTAGTAGATGTTATCTAACATGCAACAGATGTGTGCATTTGTTATTTCTCAGAGACTAATCTTAGTTAAAAATACACCAAAGGAAATGGAGATCTGACTGAAGTGTTCAGTCTACTTTTCAGTGTTAAGATTGGACCTGGCCCTGTTCTGTAGTTCCCTGAGGCTGAAAAATATCTAGCCATCTGACAGCTGGAAAGGTAGCATCTGCTTAGGATATTCAAGAAGGTTGCTTTATCTGATGTAGATAACCTTAGGATCCTCAGGGCTTGTGTTAGTCAGGATTTTCCAGAGAATAAGATTTACAGATGAGGTAGTGCTGCATGCTGGATGGCTATGGAAATTCCAAGCTGAAGTAAAAAAATGCTTGTTTGGACCTCAAGGAAAAGCTCTCTATGATTGAAATTTGTAAGTTATTAGAAAATGGAGGGCCACAAACCCATTATGCTATCCCAGAAATGGAATATTGAGTTGAATAAGACAGAGTTCAAAGTAGAAGAACCCTTGGAGATTATTAACATGTAGGAAATGGAGGTTCTTGAATAATAGGCAAAGAAATATATAAAAATATAAGAAAATTAGATTTTTTTGTTTTTGTTTTTCTTTTTTTTTTAAATTTATTTCTTTATTTATTTGAGAGAGAGAGGAAGAGGCAGAGAGAATGGGTGTGCCAGGGCCTCCAGCCAATGCATACGAACTCCAGATGTGTGCGCCCCCTTGTGCATCTGGCTAATGTGGGTCCTGGGGAATTGAACCGGGCTCCTTAGGCTTCACAGGCAAATGCCTTAACCGCTAATCCATTAACCCCAGCCCAGTTTTTTTTTTTTTTTTTTTGGTTCTTTGAGGTAGGGTCTCACTCTGGTCCAGGCTGACCTGGAATTCACTATGTAGTCTCAGGGTGGCCTCGAACTCTCGGCGATCCTCCTACCTCTGCCTCCCGAGTGCTGGGATTAAAGGCGTGCGCCACCACGCCCGGCTTTCCAGCCCAGTTTATTGAGGTAGGGTCTCACTCTATCCCAGGCTGACCTGGGTAGAAAATAAGAATTTAAGAATCAGATTAAAAGCCAAGGGGTGGGGATGAAGGGATGACTTAGCAGTTAAGACATTTGCCTGCAAAGCCAAAGGACCCAGGTTCGATTCCCCAGGACCCACATTAGCCAGATGCACAAGGGAGCACATGCTTCTGGAGTTCGTTTCTAGTGGCTGGAGGCCCTGGCGTGCCCATTCCTCCCTCTTTCGCTGTTAAATAAATAAATAAATAAATAAATAAATTTTAAAAAGTAAGGGGTGGCCAGGCATGGTGGTGCACATCTTTAACCTTAGCACTTGGGAAACAGAGATAGGAGAATCACTGTGAGTTCAAGGCTAGCCTGAGAGTACATAGTAAATTCCAGGTTGGCCTGGGATAAAGTGAGACCCTACCTCGAAAAACCAACCAACCATAACAAACAAAGAAGCAAAAAGCCAAGGGGTGGATATATAGTTATTAATGCCAAACATCTTAGGATAATTAAGGCAGGTTAGATTTAAAACATATCCACTGATGCTGGGTATATTCTGAATTCAAGATCAGCCTGGAAAGATAACATAGCAAGACCTCATCACACAGAGATGGAGGAAGAGAGAAATGAAGGGAGAGAGAAGAAAGGAAACCTATTGGATTGGACTAGAAAAATCCTTTTTTTTTGAAAGGGTCTTTCTCTAGCCCTGGCCGACCTGAAACTCACTTTGTTGTTGGCAGACCATCATGGCGAAGGCATAGCAGTGGAGAGACATGAAGCAGCTGGCCATATCTAATCCAGTCAGGAAGTAGGGATGAATGCTGCTATTCTTCTCAGTTTCTCTTTTTTATTCATCCAGAATAAAGCCCATGGAATATATTGCCCACTGTTAGGGTGGGTCTTTCTATCTCAATTAACCTGATTTAGAAAGTCCCTCACATGCCAAGAGGTTTATTTCCATGGTGATTCTAAATCCCATGAAGTTGACAATCAAGATTAACTACCATACCTCTTATGTGCTGGGATTACAGGTGTGCACCACCATATCTGGCCACATTCTTTGTCTATAATACCTCTATTGAATTATACTCTCCATATTATATAATTCACCCAGTTAATTCAAGGAGTTCAGTACTGTTTAGCATATTTATACAGTTGTGTAACTACTACCACAACCCGTTTTAGAACATTTTTTAAAAATACATTTTATTTATTTGAGAGAGAGAAAGAGGCAGGGGGGAGAGAGAATGGGCACGCCAGGGCATCCAGCCACTGCAAACGAACTCCAGATGCACATGCCCTCTTGTGCATCTGGCTTACGTGGGTCCTGGAGAATCAAACCAGGGTCCTTTGGCTTTGTAGGCAAATGCCTTAACCGCTAAGCCATCTCTCCAGCCCATTTTAGAACATTTTTATCTTGCAAAGAAGTTTCATACCAATTAGCAATAACTTTTATTTCTTTCCCTACCCCTGCATATTCTGGCCTTTTTATTTTTAATTTTCTTTTAGTATTAAGTAATATAATTTAATTAAGTTTTCATTTGTTTAGTTCATTTTTTTATTTATCTTCGAGAGAGAGAAAGAAATGGGGGAGAGAATGAGAATGGATGCACCAGAGCCTCTAGCTGCTGCAAATGAACTCCAGACATGTGCACCACTTTGTGCATCTGGCTTATGTGGGTCCTGGGAAAGCAAACATGGGTCCTTTGGCTTTTCAGGCAAGCTCCTTAACTGCTAAGCCATTTCTCAAGTTCTAGACTTCTCATATAAATAAAATCATAACAGTATGTGGCCTTTTGTTTGTCTGCCTTCCTTTATGCAATATAATATTTTCAAAATTTATCCATATTGTAGCATGACTCTTGCATCTGCCCGTTTACCTCCCAAGTGTTGGGATTATATACCTGTGCCATCATACTTGGCTAGCTTGTGCTTTTAAATTTGTTTTTTTTTTAATTTAATTTTTTAAAATTTAATTCTATACTTACATACAAAAAAATGCATGATATTTCCCTCCCCTGCCCCCACACCCCTTTAGAACTCCAGTCTCCATCATATCCCTTCCCTCTCTCCATTAGTCTCTCTTTTAATTTGATGTCATCATCTTTTTCTTCTATTTTGTGGGTCTTGCGAAGGTATTGCTAGGCACTGCAAGGTCATGGATATAGAGGTCAATTTCTGTCTGGACAGTTGCATTGTAAGGAGCCGTACCCTTCCTTTGGCTCTTCCATTCTATCTGCCCCCTTAAATTTCTTAAAAGCAAGTAACTGTCTTAGTAAATGAGACATTTTAAAAAGAGTAGTAAATATATGACAGCCTGGCGGCACTGCATCACCATGTACTTGATACTCTCTGAGTTATCTAAGTCCCTGTTTGATAACTACCATGCAAGATGAACGTACTTTTCACTTTTATTTTTATATTTTTTTTGAGGTAGGGTCTCACTCTGGCTCAGGCTGACCTGGAATTCACTATGTAGTCTCAGGGTGGCCTCAAACTCATGGCGATCCTCCTACCTCTGCCTCCCGAGTGCTGGGATTAAAGGTGTGCGCCACCATGCCTGGCAATAAACATGCTTTTATTCAAATAAAAATGAATATATTGCGAAGTGTGGAGGTGCATGCCTTTAATAAAAAAAGAACATATTGTTGAAATAATTCCATATCAGTAAATATACAGAAATTTTAATTTCTTCTTTTTTCACTTTTTATATTGCTTATCATAAATCATGTGCTGGGTTTATTAAGCCTTTATTTTTATATATTAATATAAGAATTATATGAACAACACTATTTATAATCCCACCATATTTTGTGATTTATCCATCTATATCTTTTTGTATATATACATACACACAGAAATATAATTAGGTTTTTTTTGTGTTTTATATGGTATTTCCTATTTAAAACTATATTATAGTTCCCCCTCCCAAGTGAGCAAATCAAATTTAAACAAATTTTCATGGCTACATAGTATCTTAGTCTGGTATGTACTATCATTTGTTTTTATTATTACAGACAAGGCATTTGTACACTTTGTATATTCTTTAGTATATTTTTTTCTGTGTATGTGGTGTACATGTTCATGAGCGGGAGAGTGCATGTGCATGTTCTCTCTCTCTCTGCCTCTTTCTCTCTCTATATAAATAAATAAATAAATAAATAAATAAATAAATAAAAATTTAAAAAAGAAATATAATATTTATTTATTGTATCTGGCTTTATGTGGGCACTGGGGAACTGAACCCAGGCTGTCAGGCTTTGCAAGCAAGCAGCTTTAACTGCTGTGCCATTTTTCCAGCCCATATTTATATCACTAGAATACAAACACCTTGAAGGAATGACACTGTCTTACTCCTACCACATCCCCAGATTTAGAGTGCTGCATGGCACAAAAAAGTGCTTAGTAGACATTTCATTCTTCAATTTTTTTTTTGTTATGCCAGCTCTAGGATATATAAGCCTCTTAGAGGTTTGGATCTGTTTTATCTACTTTTGTGTAGTTTAATTGGTGCTCTGAGTTAGGGAAGAACAATGTATTTTATTGCTGTTCTAAGGAGCTAGGATTAACCACATTTTGCCAGCTTAAAATTGAAGTATGTATGTGTGTACATGTGTATTAATCAGCTTTTGGTTGTTTTAGATAACTATGCAGAAAATAGTTACAATAGTAGGCCTTAGACTGCCATTCTTAGAAAGCCATGCTTGCAAAGATGGTCCTTGTCTGGCATATAGGAATTTGTATTTTGGAAGTGTTCCCATTATTCCATAAGTGATAAGAGTAGTTTACTATGCCTAAATAGTTTGTACAAGCAATATGATATTCTTTTGGGGATCTGGAATTTTGGTACGTGCTAGTCCAAGGATGCCTACGTGACCAATTGTCCAAATGAAACTTTTGGACGCTCTAGTTGCTCATGAGCTCCCTTACTTAGTTAGCATTTCATGTGTTGATTGAATTCAGTACTGGAGGAATTAAGTACATCTGTGTAATGCCATGGAGAGAAAACTTATGGAAGCTTGTACTTTGTTTCTTCCAGGCTTTGATTTCTAGGGCTTTTCCTCTGCATAATATTGACTTGGTTCTGCTATAATACATTACACGCTTGAGGTGATTGTGTGCTGAGTTCTGTGAATCTCCAGAACCCCCTCCCCGCAACACAAAATCAAGCCCAGGACAATTTTAAAAAGGCACTTCGAAGGTTTTCATCTTTTCTTACTGGGCTGTTTCTTTGACATTATGGAAATGTCCAGCAGAAGGACGATTTGATCTCTTGAAATCTGTGTATAAAATATATAAATTAAGGGCTAAGCTGTAGTTCAGTAGCAGGGTACTTTTCTAGTATGTGTAAGGTCTTACATTCAATCCTCAGCCTTGCAAAAAGAAGTGATAATGTTTTCATTTTTGAAAAGATTATCTGCTCTATTAAAGAATTTACCATAACATTGGAAATAAGGGTCTTTCTTGCTTGGTTTATTGTAATTGAATTTATACTTTTGATTTTATATTAAACTTTATAGAGTCACTTCTGTTAAATTAAGATTTTTTTCTTTCATATATTTCATTTCATAACAGAATAATTGTGATACTCTGAAATCAGTTATGTTTGTCCTAAGGCAGTTGTGTTCTGGGAAAAGGATTTTGTTGCTTCAGTTACTCAGTTATTTGCCCCATTTCTGCAAGGTTCCTGTGTTGTTTATTTTAGATAGTTCATTTTAACACTTAGATAAACAGAAGCCAGGCACACAAGCATACCCAGAATTAGTCCCTGAACTTTGTTCCAGAGTAGAGATAAGACACTTAGACTTTTCTAGTACAGATAAATATATAACAACTACTGAAAAATAAGTGTTATGTGAGTCTTGGATTGTTTAGATATAGAATGGCCAGGAAGATCTAAAAGAATCCTTTGAAGGCAAGGCATGGTGGTTTGTGCCTGTAATGCTAGCATTCAGGAGGTTGAGGCTGGAGGATCACTATGAGTTCAAGGCCAGCCTGGACTTCTCAAAACAGAGGGAGAGGGGGCATGAAGGTTGCAGAGAAAAGAAGAGGAGAGTTAAAAAAATTGCTAGCAAAAGATCAGTGAAATTTATATTCATCCACAGAACTTGCTTTTTTTTTTTTTTTTTTTATGCAAACGCAAAGAGCTTTTACTCGGGCTTAAGCTCGGTCTCTTTCTTCACCAACGCAGTGGATCTATGCAAGAGCCCGGAAAAGAACTTGCTTTTAAGATTAGATGAGGGGAAGCCGGGCGTGGTGGCGCACGCCTTTAATCCCAGCACTCGGGGCAGAGGTAGGAGGATCGCTGAGAGTTCGAGGCCACCCTGAGACTACATAGTTAATTCCAGGTCAGCCTGGACCAGAGTGAGACCCTACCTCGCAAAAAAAAAAAAAAAAAAAAAAAAAAAGATTAGATGAGGGGGCTGGAGAGATGGCTCAGTGATTAAGGCGCTTGCCTGCAAAGCCTAATGTCCCAGGTCAAATTCCCCACTAACCACATAAAAGCCAGTTACTCAGAGAATGGGTGTGCCAGGGCCTCCAGCCACTGCAAATGAACTCCAGATGCATACACCCCCTTGTGCATCTGGCTTACGTGGGTCCTGGAGAATCAAACCGGGATCCTTTGGCTTGCAAGGCAAATGCCTTAACCGCTAAGCCATCTCTCCAGCCCATTTTTTTTTTTTTTTAAAAAAACTGTGTCTGGTTATATCTTCTTTTTAGAATCAGTTGACTTGGAAAATGTGTAGTGAAAAATGTTGAAGGAAAGCCAGGCGTGGTGGTGCACGCCTTTAATCCCAGCACTCGGGAGGCAGAGGTAGGAGGATCACCGTGAGTTTGAAGCTACCCTGAGAATACAGAGTGAATTCCAGGTCAGCCTGGGCTAGAATGAGACCCTACCTCGAAAAACAAACAAAAAACAAAACAAAACAAAAACAAACAAACAAACAAACAAAGAAAGTTGAAGGATACCTGAGTAGCTGAGAATTATGGGAGTTTGGACAGGAATATCAGAACAGGCAAATAGTAATAAATGTAGGAGTAAATATTTTTACTGTAGGGTTGGAGAGATGGCTCAGTGGCTAAGGCACTTGCCGCAAAGCCTAACAACCCAGGTTTGATTTCTTATTACCCATGTAAAGCCAGATGCACAAAGTGGCACATGCATCTGGAGTTCATTTACAGAAGCTAGAAGCCCTGGCCTGACCATTCTCTCCCTCCTTCCCTCCCTCCTTCCTTCTCTGTCTTCTTCCCTCCCTCTTTCCCCCCTCCCTCCCAGGAAATAAATAATTAAAATTATTTTACTGTAATTCTTAGATTTCCTTTTAAAAATAGTGTAAAACATGATGGTATGCTAATAAAATAGAGAAAATTGTAATTGCTGAAGACCTATAAAAGAACCTTTATTTCTCACGATGGTCTCTTCTATTTGTAGAACAGTAGTGATGCATCTGTGCCTATAAACATTTAAGTCATTTTATAGATGATACTTAGAACAACTCAGGGATGCTTATGCATTTGAGGCATAGCAGGAAGGGAATTCTAGGCCCATCTCAGGGCCAAAGTTTTACTGATTCATAGCAGTCATTTAAAATTATTTCACATTGGGAAGAGGAATGTGAATGCTTGATAGCTTGATCAGTGGGTACAGAGTACATTTAGAAGTTCTGGTGTGTTGCACAGTAGGGTGAATATTATTCATTTCAAAAAGCTAGAAGAAAGACGTTTGAAAGATTTCACTATATACAGAAATGGTAAATGTTTGATAAGACTTATATTTTACATTGGGTAAACATATCTAATACATGTATTATACAACATACATATTACATTATATATATAATTTTATGTATCATTATAAAAACAAAAGATAAGGTGACCTTACATGATTTGATTAGAGATAGTTTACTGAAAAAATGAATTGTTTGTGACTTTATTTATTTTTTTAAATTTCTATTTATTTATTTGAGAGCGACAGAAAGAGAGAGAGAGAATGGGCGCTCCAGGACCTGCAGTCATTACAAACGAACTCCAGATGCATGCGCCACTTTGTGCATCTGGCTTATTGGGTCCTCAAACCACGGTCCTTATGCCTCACAGGCAAGTGCTTAACCACTAAGCCATCTCTCAAGCCCCTCTTTTCCTTTATTTTAAGTATTCAAATATTTATTTATTTAAGAGAGACAGAAAAAAAGAGGCAGATAGGGAGAGAGTAAATGGGAGTGCCAGAGCCTCTAGCCATGACAAAGAACTCCGACACATATGTGACCTCCTGTATCTATCTGGCTTATGTAGGTACTGGGGAACTGAACCTGGATCCTTTGGCTTTGTTGGCAAGCACCTAAAGCAATAAACCATCTATCCAGCCTCCAGCTTGTGACTTTAGTTTTATCAGAACAACAAAATAATTGAAGGATAATTTTTCCAGTTACTAGTTTAATGTACCAGCAGAATGATTTTGCAAGCTGTTTCTTGGGCCTTTTATCTTTGTAATGCTTATGTACTTTGCTAGAAATGTAAATTAATACTTAAAGTATTATCATTTTTACTTTGTTGCATGTGTATTTGTGGTATGTGGGCATGTGTACATTCATATTTGTATGTGTGTATGTGGATGTCCATGCCTGTGTGTGTGTGTGTGCATATGGATGCCAGAGACTGACTTTGGGTGTCTTTCTCAATTGCTGTCCACTGTGTTTTTTTGGGAAAGAGGGGGTTTCCTTTCTGTTTTTTTTTTTTCAAGGTAGGGGTCTCATTCTAGCCCAGGCTGATCTAAAATTCACTCGGTAGTCCCAGGCTGGCCTTGATCTCATAGTGGTGCTCCTATCTCTGCCTCTGAGTGCTGGTACTAAAGGTGTGTGCTACCATGCCCTGATCCCGACTGTGAGATAATGCCTCATACTAAACCTAGAGCTCACTGATTTGGCTAGACTAGCTATCCAGCAAGCCCTAGGGACTTGACTGTCTCTGCTTCCCCAGCACTGGGATTACAGGCATGCACCACCATGCCCAGCGTTGTATATGGGTGCTGTGACTCTGAACTTAGGTCCTCATGTTTCTGTTGCAAGTACTTTGTTAACTGAGCCATCTCCCCAGCCTCAGATTTTTTTTTTAGGGGAGAGAGAGAGAGAGAGAGAGAAAGAGAAAATTGGCATTCCAGGGCCTTAGCCACTGCAATCAAACTCCAGACACTTGCTCCACCTAGTGTGCATGTAGGACCTTGTGCTTGCATCACATTGTGCACTTGGCTTACATGGGATCTGGAGAGAGATTGAACATGGGTCCTTAGAGTTTGCAGACAAGTGCCCTAACTGCTAAGAGCCATCTTTGCAGCCTCCAGCCTCTTTTTTTTTTTGTTTTTTGAAATTGGGTCTCATTCTAGCCCAGGCTGACCTGGAATTCACTGTGTAGTCTCAGGGTGGCCTTGAACTCATGGCGATCCTCCTACCTCTGCCTCCTGAGTGCTGGAATTAAAGGCGTGCACCACCACGCCCAGCTCCAGCTTCAGATTTTTAAAATTTATTTTTATTTTTATTTATTTGACATAGAAAGAGGGAGTGTGTGATGGTTCAGTTTGTGTCAACTTGATCTGTTTAGGAATCCACAGACATTCCTCATAAGTGTGTCTCTGAGGTTGCCTCTAGGAAGAATTAACTAAAGGAAGCATCCTTCCTCCAGAGTGGGTGGACCCTCTCTGTGGAGGGGGCTGGTTTATCTAAAGAAGCTCTGGGAAGGAAAGTATCCTTTCCTCCCACCTGGCTGCTGGTACTGTTCTCTGCTTGCTTCTTGGTGCTTGGTGCTTTTCAGTGTTGCACTGAAGAGCAGCGTCTCTCCAGGACGCCTCTTGTCTTCATTTCTCCAGTGCTGGGATTACACGTACACACCACCACATCCAGCATTTTGATGAATTCTGGGATCAAATTCAGGTCTTCATGTTTGTGAGGAAAGCACTTTACTGACCCAGTCATCTTCCTAGTCCCTTATCTGGCTATTTAAATTATGCGATGTTGGGCTGGAGAGATGGCCCAGTCAGTAAGGACTCACTACTCAAACTGGGGTACCCAAATTCAGTTCCCAGACGTCACATAAAAATCTGGAAGCCAAGGCAGGCTTCTGTAGTCCTAGCACACTCTGACAGAGAGCGGGAAGGCAGAGGCACAAGAATTTCCCAGTGAGTTCCCAAAGCAAGAAACCCTGCCTCAAATAAGGTGGACAGGTGAGGACCAATCTGAAAGTTGTCATTTGACCTCCACACGTGCACTTGGCCATGTGTGTGTCCATCTCCTACAATTAAAACAGTATGTAATGTCAGTTTCTTTTTATTCAGTAATAGCCTTAGTTCTAAAAACAAATTTAATAAGATATAATCTGTATGCCAAGAAATTCACTTATTTTGAATGAACAATCCCAAGATATTTTTTGTAAATTAAAAAAATTTATTATTTTTTTGGAGAGAGACACAGAGAGAGAAGAGAAAGAGAGAGGGAGAGGAAGACAGAGATGGGTGTGCCAGCAGTGTCTCAGCTTCTGCGAATGAAATCAAGATGTGTGCACCCCCTTGTGGTCAAGTGCAGCATTGCGCCCTTGGGTCACTGCATCTGACTAAACGTGGGACCTGGAGATTGGAACCAGTGTTCTTAGGCTTAGGAGGCAGGCGCCCTAACCTCTAAGCCATCTCTCCAGCCCATTTTTTGTAAATTTAGAGTTGTATAACCATTACCACAATCTAATTTTATAACCTGCATATGTACGTATGTTTTTATATCATTCCAAAAAGAAACCATGTGGTCATTTTTAGTTATTTTCCCATCTTTGCTTTGTCATGCTTAATAACTGACTATAAAATGGTAAAAATGAATACTGTAGAATTTTATAGATTTACTAGGCCTCTAGGTTTGTTTTAAAGGTTGGTTTAGAACTTGAATATTTCTTTGGTAATATTTCTTTCTTTGGACACCAAAAGTATTTAGGAGTTGAAAAAGTGATAAGTATAATTTGAGTACAAGGCAACTGCATTTGGGAAATAAGTGTTAAAATTAGCTTCTTGTTTGAATGCTACAAATTAATGAGCCAAAGGAAGTTATTAGATAAATTTTTATTATTATTTTATTTATTTTTGGAGAGAGACACAAAGAGAGATAGACAGGGAGAGGAAGACAGAGATGGGCGGGCCATAAGTCTCTCAGCTGCTGTGAACGAAATCCAGATGTGAGCGCCCCCTTGTGGTCAAGTGTGGCATTGTGCCCTTGTGTCACTTTGCATCTGACTAAACGTGGGACCTGGAGATTGGAACCGCTGAAGATTGGAACCAATTTATAAATTACCAATTTATTCAATTTGAATTTGAAGGATTTAGTAGGGAAATTTATGTCACTAAAATTAGCCTAGTATTTAATGTTTTACAAAAATTATTATAAATCGTTTTATCATTGTATTATTTCCTATCTTTTAGCTTCCCAGAATCAAGAGCGGCTGTGTGCATTCAAAGATCCATATCAACAAGACCTTGGGATAGGTGAGAGTCGAATCTCTCATGAAAATGGGACAATATTGTGCTCAAAAGGTAGCACATGTTACGGCCTGTGGGAGAAATCAAAAGGGGACATAAATCTTGTAAAACAAGGTAAGCAATACTTTTCTTAAAAATAGTTTTGTGGGGTATTTTTTGAGGGCTGGGGGGCAGGAATCAAATCCAAAGTCTAATGCATGTGAAGCAAGCACTCTACCAATTGTTTCATAAAATTGAAGTTTATCTAGTATACATGTACATAAATTAAAATCCTCTTTAGCAAAAACATACATTTCAGAAAATGGACATATGTTTATGTCTTCTTTCACCCAGGGGCTCCATTTATAAAGGAAAACTTTTTATTTTATTTTATTATTTTATTTTTAAAAAATATTTTATTTTTATTTATTTATTTATTAGAGAGAGAGAGAGAGAGAGAGAGAGAGAGAGAGGGAGAGAATGGGCATGCCAGGGCCTCCAGCCACTGCAAACGAACTCCAGATGCATGCACCCCCTTGTGCATCTGGTTTACATGGGTGCTGGGGAGTTGAACTTGGGTCCTTTGACTTTGCAGGCAAATGCCTTAACCGCTAAGCCATCTCTCCAGCCCCTCCTTTTTTTAAATGAAAACTTTTTAAAAAAATTATTTATTTATTTATTTGCAAGGAGAGAGAGAAGAGAGGCAGACAGATATAGAATGGGCATACCAGGGCCGCTAGCCCCTGCAAATGAACTCCAGATGCATGTGCCCCTTGTGCATCTGGCTTATGTGGGTCCTGGAGAATCGAACCAGGATCTTTCGGCTTCACAGGCAAACGTCTTAACCGCCAAACCATTCTCCAGCCCGGAAAACTTATTTTTAGCTTATCTTATTAAAGTCATTATTTTTTCTTTAATAATTATAAAATCATATGAAATTTTGAAGAACCAACAAAAGAATGGCTCAAAAATGGGGGAATCTTCCTTCATTTCTAAAAAGAAACTATGCCCAGTAAAAGCTATGAAGGTTTCACTTTTGGTACCAATACCCCATCTTTGTGTACATAAGAATTAGTCTGTGTTGAAGGCTTACTTCAGACCTTGTGGGGTTGAGCTGGACTGGGGGACCACCCATAAAATTATTCTTTTTAAAATATATATATCTTTTAATTTATTTTAGAGAGAGAGAGAGAGAGAGCAAGAGAGAGAGAGAGAGAGAGAGAGAGAGAGCGAGAGAGCAAATTGGCACTCCAGGGCCTCAGCCACTGCAATCAAATACCAGATGCTTGTGCCACCTAGAGTGTGCCTGTGCAACCTTGCACTTGCCTCACCTTTGTGCATCTGGCTTACGTGGAATCTGGAGAGTTGAATGTGGGTCCTTAGGCTTCACAGGCAAGCGCCTTAACCAGTAAGCCATCTCTCCAGCCCTCATTCTTTTTTAAAATTTACTTTTGTTTATTTATTTGTGAGAGAGAGGGAGAGAGAGAGGATAGCACCACCTTGTGTATCTGGCTCATGTGGGCCCTGGGGAACCAAACCTGGGTGCTTTGGCTTTGGATGCAAACATCTTAACCACTAAGCCATCTCTCCAGCCCTTTAAAAATCATTAAAAAATTTTTTTTATTTATTTATATTTATTTGAGAGAGAGATATATATATAATAGATACACCAGAGCCTTCAGCCACTGCAATAAAATTCCAGACGCATGTGCCCCCTTCTGCAGCTGGATTACATGGGTCCTGGGGAATTGAACCTAGGTCCTTCGGCTTTGTAGGCAAACACCTTAACTGCTAAGCTATCTGTCCAGCTCCCCCTGTTTTTTTAAACTTTTTTTTTTTTTTTTTATTTGAGAGAGAGACAGAGAGAATGGGCGTTTTTCTCAGCTGCAGATGTGTGCGCCTTGTGCAACATTGCACGCCTGCATCACTTTTTGTGTCTGGCTAAATGTGGGACCTGGAGATTGAAACGGGTGTTCTTAGGCTTTGTTCGCAGGCAGGTGCTTTAACTGCTAAGCCATCTCTCCAGCCCTCAACAGCCCTTTTTTAAAAAAGTATTTTTATTTATTTATTTGGGGAGAGAGTTAAAATCCTTTTTTTTTTTTTTTTTTTGAGACAGGGTCTCTTGAGGCAAACACCTTAACTGCTAAGCTATCTGTCCAGCTCCCCCTGTTTTTTTAAACTTTTTTTTTTTTTTTAATTTGAGAGAGAGGCAGAGAGAATGGGCGTGCCAGGGCTTCTCAGCTGCAGATGTGTGCGCCCCCTTGTGCACATGTGCAACATTGCACGCCTGCATCACTTTTGTGTCTGGCTAAATGTGGGACCTGGAGATTGAAACGGGTGTTCTTAGGCTTTGTTCGCAGGCAGGTGCTTTAACTGCTAAGCCATCTCTCCAGCCCTCAACAGCCCTTTTTTAAAAAAGTATTTTTATTTATTTATTTGGGAGAGAGAGTTAAAATCCTTTTTTTTTTTTTTTTTTTGAGACAGGGTCTCATGCTAGCCCAGTTGACGTATTCATTATGTAGTCTCAGGGTAGCCTCGAACTCTCGGTGATCCTCCTACCTCTGCCTCCTGAGTGCTGAGATTAAAGGCATGTACCACCATGCCCAGCTAAAATCATTCTTTTTCTTTTCTTTTCTTTTCTTTTTTTAAAATTTATTTGAGAGTGACAGAGAGAGAGAGAGAGAGAGAGAGAGAGAGAGAGAATGGGCACACCAGGGCCTCCCAGCCACTGCAAACAAACTTCAGATGTGTGTGCCATCTTATGCATCTGGCTTATGTGGATGCTGGGGAATGGAGCCTCAAACTAGGGTCCTTAGGCTTCACAGGCAAGTGCTTAACTGCTAAGCCATCTCTCTAGCCCTAAAATTATTCTTAATATAATGTTTATTCATTCTTGAATGAAGTTTGAAAAATTTAGAAAAATCAAAGTCTACAATTTCCTGCTTTTGAAAATGCTTTTTCTAAATATTTTCATTTATTTATTTATTAGAGAGAAAGAGAGAATGGGCATGCCAAGGCTTCTAGCCACTGCAAAGGAACTCCAGATGCATGCGCCACCTTGTGCATCTGGCTTAATGGGACCTAGAGAACTGAATCTGGATTCCCTAGGCTTTGTAAGCAAGCGCCTTAATTGCTAAGCCATCTCTCCAGCCTGAAAGTATTTTTATTCTGTTAGTTTATTCCCTTAAGGCATACTGGTTTTTGTTGTTTGTTTTATAAGGCTAAAGAGATTTATTGAGGAAAAGATAGAAAATCCCCAAAGAGACAGGGCAAACATACTTAAGATTTTGGTCAAAGAAGAGAAAGATAGGAGAAAAGGAAAAGTTACACTTTTTTAAGGTAGAACTCAGAAAAGTGTACAGACTCCGCAGACCCTCATGTATGTGCATCCATTTTCTTTTTTCAACATCAGGATAATATGATAGAAATAATCTCTATGTCTTTAAATGTTCTCTGGAAAATATTTTTAAAATTTTAAACTCTACACAATATTTCACTGTATGCATACTTGTAACACAGTTTACTTATACACTGTGAACATGTTTTCAGTGTAATAAGTAATCCTGAAGTGAACAATGTCAAGCCCCCCCCCTTTTTTTTTGAGGTAGGGTCTTGCTCTAGCCCAGGCTGACCTGGAATTCATTATGTAATTTCAGGTTGGCCTTGAACTCATGGAGATCCTCCCACCTGTGCATCCTGAGTGCTAGGATTAAAGGCGTGCACCACCACACCCAGCCTTCCAGCATATATTTTTGATTGTTTTTGTTTCCTTGGTGTAGAATTATTAGTTTGTAAAACATGTGACTATTTTAAAGATGCTGAATAAAAATTGACATGTGTCTCTTCAAAATTCCTATTCATTCTCACACTGTAAGAGAGTGTCTTACTAAATCCTGTTATATTACATATTATCATTTTTAAATCTAATTTAGTTAAATATAGAAGAATTTAGTTGGCAACTCTACTACTGCCCTAATAATTAAAAAATATTTATTTATTTATTTATTTATTTATTTATTTATTTAATTTGAGAGAGAGAAAGAGAGGGAAAGAAAGGGCATGTCAGGGCCTCCAGCCACTGCAAATAAACTCCAGATGCATGTGCCCCCTTGTGCATCTGGCTTACATGGGTCCTGGAGAGTTGACTAGGGATCCTTTGGCTTTGCAGGCAAATGCCTTAACCACTAAGCCATCTCTCCAGCCCCTAATAATTTTTATAACAGTGACAATTAATCATGTCGTTGGTGGCTTTTGCCCTATGGAATGCCCATTGTACCCTTTCACTTTTTTCTTTCAACTTTAATAACTTATGTGTACTTACTCTCTCAATTTATTGCAATTGTTTCTTAGTTTGCTGTTTTCTTTACCTTCATCTTCTAAGTAGTGTAATACTGATTTGTAGGATGTTGGTCTCACATTGGAGATCCCCAAGAGTGTCACTATGAAGAATGCGTAGTAACTACCACCCCTCCCTCGATTCAGAATGGAACATACCGTTTTTGCTGCTGTAGCACAGATTTATGTAATGTCAACTTTACGGAGAATTTTCCACCTCCTGATACAACACCACTCAGTAAGTAGTCACAGTAACTTGTTTGTAATTCCTTTTTGTAGAGAGTTGGAGAATATAAAATAAACAATCACTCAAGATTGATAGGAATGAAAACAAGAGTTCCAGCATTGTAAAATCATATGTAGCCAATACTTAATCTAAAAAACATTCAACAAAACTGTCAAGGCATCAATATATTAGCAAGTAAGTTTGAATCTCTCTAATTATGTATTTTTTCGAGGTAGGGTCTTGCTCTAGCCCATGCTGACTTGGAATCCATTATTTAGTCTCAGGCTGGTCTCCAATTCACAGTGATCCTCCTACCTCCACCTCCCAAATGCTGGGATTAAAAACATGCTCCACCATGCTCAGCTAATTATATTTTTTAACTGGCTACAGAAGAAGTTGGTTTCCATATGGCTTATTCATGATGTCTTTAGTTTTGTGTAACCCTCCCCCACCCTCTCTGTTCCTTCATGGCTCTCTGTATTCCTTTTTTTTTTGCTTTGCAGTGATGAGAATCAAACTCTGGACTCTTGCATGCTAGTCAAGCACTCTGTACTAAGCTATACCACACCCCACACATACACATTTCTTATTTCTATTCACTAAAAAGGAAGAGAAGCAAAAGTCCCCAGTAGCAATGGACATTTGTTATGCCCAGATCTTAGTCTCTAATACTGTTCTCCACTAAAAGGATCTATTGCTCCCTGAGAAAATGACTTATTTCAGGATGAGGGCAAGATAATATGCAAGACAAACTGGAAAAACCTTATGTCAAAAGTAAGTAGTGCCCAAAAATATGGTGGAGACTCATGATAAGGTATAAAAGCCAGTTTTAGAATATTTGTACTGGGTCAATTTGAGTTATAAAATAACTTAATACAGTAAGAAATTTTAACCCACTGGAAGGAAGATGGAGTCATAACTAAAATGTCAGGTGTTAACTAGTAAATGTAAGAGGACTGGAATTAGCAAGTCATCATTCTCTAATCCTCATAGTAATGATTCAGTCAGTGAGACGAGTACTGTCAAAGAGAATCTGAAATCTGGGGGCAATTTCAATGAGGAGTGAGCATATTTGGGTGGCTTTAAAGTATGTCCAACTTAAAGCTGGGCATGGTGGCGCATGCCTTTAATCTCAGCACTCGGGAGGCAGAGGTAGGAGGATCACCGTAGGTTCGAGGCTACCCTGAGATTTCACAGTGAATTCCAGGTTGGCCCAAACTAGAGTGAGACCCTACCTCGAAGAAAAAAAAAAAAAGGAGAAAAATAGTTTATTTTCAGTCTCTTAAATATTTGTATAGTTGTGTTAGTAATATGCATATATTTTACACTCGACTTTTTCATTAAGTACAATATAAGTGTTTCCAGAATATTTATTTCTCAAAGTGTTATTTGTTTATTTTTGGAAGTAGTCTCATGTATCCTAAACTGACTTGAACTTTCTGTGTTCACAAGGCTAGTCATGAACTGTTTCCCCTGGCTCTACCCCCATGTGCTGGGATTACAGGCATTTACCATTGTGCCTGGCTTCATAGTTGTTAATTTTATTAGTAATACACTATTTCATATCAGTTTGATACTTTTTTTGTCTATCTTCTTGTTTTTAGACATTTAAGCTGTTTCCAGTTCTTTATTATAGTGAATATCTTTATATTGAAAGTTCTATATAACATCCAAGAATTGAAAGTTCTGTACCCAATAGAAATGGTATTAAAGTCCCTCATATATTGTCAAATTGCTTTTCCAGTGCTTGAAACAGTTCATACGTCCATCTGTGACATAAGAGAGTACATGTTTCATCATCTTTATCCAAGTAGTTTTATGCAAATAAAATTTCTGGGACTATTTTGAAGAACGATTCTCATTTGTGTGTGTATTGGGGGTGTGGTGTGGTATATGCACAGGTGTATGTGTTTATGTGCCACTGAGCTCACCTGCAGCTGGGTGCACTTGCCTGTGGTAGCCAGAGTAAAGTATCACGTGTCCTGCTCCATCACTCTTCCTCCCATTCTTATTTGAGCCAGAGTCTTTTACTGATCCTGGAACTTGACATTTTTTTCCCATGCTCTGGTGATTCTTGGGTCTCTCCTTTCCTATAGGACTGGGGATACAAACACATGTGGCCATGCCTAGCTCTTTATATGGGTCCTGAGGTTCTAACTCATGTGATCTTTTAGGCCCTCATGCTTATACATGAAGTGCTCTTTACTGCTGAGCTATCTGTTCAGCCCCTGATTTTTAGTATTTTATTAGTGAGACTCATTCTTTTCTTTTTTAAATTTTCTTATATTCATTGTCCATTTATGATATGATTATGGTTTTAAATTTAATTTTTTTGAGGCAGGGTCTCACTCTAGCCCAAGCTGTCCTGGGACACAGTCTATAGTTCAGGTTGGCCTCAAACTTAAGATGATCCTCCTACCTCAGCCTCCTGAGTGCCAGGATTATAGGGGATAGTCACTGTTGGAGTCAGGTTTGCATTGCTGGCAGAAATCACCCCACCAAGAGCAGCTATTTTTATTTTTTTGAACTTCCAAACAAAGCAGAGTTTATGGAAGGAACAGGATTTTTTGAAGTTTACAGATACAGGGGAAGTTCCATAATGGCAGAAGACTTACACAGGTCCACACAGATAGAAATACCACCACCAGCACCATAAGCAAGCACACTCCAGGAACCCCAGGCAGAACAAGAGCAGCTTTTTATTTTTGGGGGTGGGTTATTTTGGCTTACAGAAGCTCCATGATGACAGGGGAAAACAATAGCATGAGCAGAGGGTGGACATCACCCCCTGGCCAACATAAGGTGGACAATAGCAACAGGAGAGTGTGTCAAACACTGGTAAGGGGAAACTGGCTATAATATCCATAAGTCTGCCCCCAACAATACACTGCCTCCAGGAGGCATAACTTCCCAAATCTCCATCAGCTGGGAATTTAGTATTCAGAACACCCAAGTTTCTGGGGGACACCTGAATCAAACCACCCCAGTCACCATCCCTGGCCTAATTTTTTTTTAGATGGGATATGAAGTGGTGCTTGGATATATTTATGCTTTGTGTAATGTTTACACCAGGTTAGGCATATCCATTTCTTTGTAACTTTTTCCTGAATAAGGAATTTGATGAGGAAAAAAAATGATTTGAAATCTGGTATTTCACCTCTTCCTTTTGAGTTTCTGAGGTCTCTTCCAGTCTTGAGTCTTTGTAGTACCTACTCTGTTTAAAAATGAAAATCAAGGGGATGAAGAAATGGTTTAGCGGTTAAGGTGCTTGCCTGTGAAGCTTAAGGATCCAGGTTCAAGTCCCTAGTACTCACGTAAAGCCAGATGCATAAGGCAGTGCATGTGTCTGGAGTTTGTTTGCAGTGGCTAGAGGACCTGGTGTTTTTTTTTTTTTCTCTCTCTCTCTCTCCCTCCCCCCCCATATATGTATATATGTATATATGTATATGTATATATATATGTGTGTGTGTGTGTGTGTGTGTGTATTTGCTTCTTTCTGTCTCTCAAATAAATAAATAAATAAATGAAATATTTTTTAAAAAAGAACAACAAGCCGGGTGTGGTGACTCACGCCTTTAATCCCAGCACTTGGGAAGCCAAGGTAGTTAGTTATTTGTTTAAATGAGAGAGAGAGAGAGAGGACGAGAGAACTGGCACACCAGGGCCTCTAGCCACTGCAGTTGAATTCCAGACCTGTGCACCACCTTGTGCACATGTGCCACCTTGTGCATCTGTCTTATATGGGTTCTGGGGAGTTGAATCTGTGTCCTTAGGTTTCCCAGGCAAATACCTTGACTGCTAAGCCCTCTCTCAAGCCCAGTTTTTTTTTTTTTTTTTTTTTTTTTGAGGTTGGCTCTCACTCTAGCACAGGCTCATATGGAACTCATTTTGTAGTCCCAGGCTGGCCTTGAACTCACAGTGATCCTCTTACCTCTGCCTCCCGAGTGTTAGGATCAAAGGCATGCACCACTACTCCCAGCTGTGAAAAATCAATTCAGAAGCATAAGTAGGAGGATCACCATGAGTTCTAGGCCAACTGGGGACCAGAGTCATTTCCAGGCCAGTCTGAGCTTAGAGTGAGACCCTTATCTCAAAAACAAAAAAAACAACAACAACAACAAAAAAAGGAATTTATATCTATAGTATTCTTATATTTTGTTATGTTTGTAAATTCCTAGAGTTTAAAAGAAATGTCTACATTTTAAAAAATATTTATTTTTATTTATTTGGGGGAGAGAGGGAAAGAGAGAGAGAAAGGGAGAGAATAGGTATGCCAGGGCAACAAAATCCAGATGTATGTACCACCTTGTGTTTCTGGCTTACGTGGGTCCTGGGGAAGTGAACCTGGGTCCTTTGGCTTTGCAGGCAAGTGCCTTAACCGTTAAGCCATCTTGCCAACCTCCCCCCCCCCTTTTTTTTTGGTTTTTCGAGGTGAGGTCTTGCTCTAGCCCAGGCTGATCTGGAATTCACTCTGTAGTCTCAGGGTGGCCTTGAACTCATGGTGATCCTCTTACCTCTGCTTCCCGAGTGCTGGGATTAAAGGTGTACACCACCATGCCCGGCTTCAAGCTCCCATTTTTTTTGTTTTTTTGGAGAGAGACACAGATAGAGAGGGAGAGGGAGACAGAGATGGGCGTGCCAGCAGTCTCTCAGCTGCTGCAAACGAAATCCAGATGCGTGCGCCCCCTTGTGGTCAAATGTGGCGTTGCGCCCTTGTGTCACTTTGCATCTGGCTAAATGTAGGACCTGGAGATTGGACCCACTGGAGATTGGAACCAGCGTTCTTAGGCTTAGGAGGCTTAACTGCTAAGCCATCTCTCCAGCCCCAAGCTCCCATTTTTAATGTTTGGAAACTTTTTATTACAACAATGTCTTGATAAGATATCTGGAACTGGGCTGGAAAGATGGCTCAGCAGTTAAGAGTGCATTCCGCGTAAGCATGAAGGACTAAGGAGGCTGAGAAACTGCTTGAGTTCAACCTCCTAGGACACACAATAACAGCTAGGTGTGGCCATGTGTGTCTGTAACAAAACCCAGTCTCATAGGTCAGCAGGGACCAAGAATCTCCAGAGCTTGCAAAAAAAGTCAACTCTGGGATTGATAAGAGACTTTTGCTCAAATAAGAATGGGTAGGAGAGCAATGAAATCAGGATACCCCACTTTGTGCTCTGGCTGCAGCAAATTTCATAATTTCATTTTTCTTTACCGCCCAGTAGAACTCCGTTTTATAAATATGCCACATCTTCATTATCCACTCGTCAGTTGAGGGACATCTAGGCTGGTTTCATTTCCTAGCTATTATGAATAGAGTGGCAATAAACATGGTTTAGCAAGTATCTCTAAGGTAGTGAGACAAGTCTTTAGGATCCATGCCTAGGAGCGGTATAGCTGGATCATATGGTAAATCTTATTTTAGCTGTCTCAGGAACCTCCACACTGATTTCCACAATGGCTGGACCAGATTGCATTTCATCAGTGTAGAAGGGTTCCCTTTTTTCCGCATCCTTGCCAAAATTTATTGTCATTTGCTTTTATGATGGTAGCCATTCTGAGAGGAGTGAGATGGAATCTCAGTGTAGTTTTAATTTGCATTTCCCTGATGGCTAACTTGTGGTGTTTTCATGATAAGTCACAGACACGCATATACCTAGAAGCAGAATTGCCACATTGTATGGTGATCACATTTATCTTTTTTAAAATTTGTTTTGCTTTTTAAATATTTTCTTTTTATTTATTTACTTGACAGAGGCAAAGAGGTAGAGAGAGAGAGAGAGAGAATGGGTGTGCAAGGGCTTCCAGCCACTGCAAACAAACCTTGTGCATCTGGCTTCTGTGGGTCCTGGGGAATCGAACCAGGGTCCTTTGGCTTTGCAGGCAAGCATCTTAACCACTAAGCCATCTCTCCAGGTCCTACATTTTTTTTTTTTTTTTTTTTTTTTTTTTGGTTTTTCGAGGTAGGGTCTCACTCTAGCTCAGGCTGACCTGGAATTCACTATGTAGTCTCAGGGTGGCCTCAAACTCTCGGCAATCCTCCTACCTCTGCCTCCCGAGTGCTGGGATTAAAGGCGTGTGCCACCACGCCCGGCTCAGGTCCTACATTTTTATCTTTGATGAAATATTAAACTATTTTCCAAAGTGGCTGTACCATTTTACATTTCTTCCAACCTTTGAAGTTTTAAATTTCTCCATATTGTTGCCAACACATATTATTCATGTCTTTTTTTTATATTCATGTCTTTAAAAAATATTTTATTTTTATTTACTTATTTATGAGAGAGCGAGAGATTGAGATTGAGAAAATGTGTACAGCAGGGCCTCTAGCCACTGCAAACAAACTCCAGATGCATGTGCCACCAGTGTGCATCTGGCTTACATGGGTACTGAATCGGGGTCCTTAGGCTTCACAGGCAAAAGCCATCTCTCCAGCCCTCATGTTTTTGTTTTTTTTAATTAAACCATCCTATTGGATATGAGGTAGTATCTAGTTCTCATTTTGGTTTATATTTCCCTAATGATTAATAATGTTACTATAGTTTGGATCTAGTATGACCCCATGTATTAAAACCTTTGCCCTAGCTTGGCAGTAGTAGGAGGTAGTTGGAACTTGGAGAGGTAGGCCTAATCGAAGGTTTTATGTCATTGAGAACATGCCTCAAAGAGATGTTACGGGATCCCAGTCTTTACTTCTTTTTATTTTTTTCTCACCATGTCCTGGCCATGGCATGGGAAGCTTTGCTGTGCTATACTGTCCTTGCTATGATGCACTTCTTGCTGCAGGTCCAAAAATCACATAGCCAGTAGCCATGGTGTAAAACTGGAGTTCAAAATAACCTTTTCTCTTTGTCAATTGATTGTGTTAGGTATTTGTTATAGTGGTGGGATGCTTATTAACAGATATTAAGCATTTTTTCTATGCTAACTGGACATCATGTATTTTCTTTTGTAAATTGTTACGTCAAGCCCTTTTCCCATTTTTCAATTGTGCATTTGTCTTTTTTAAAATCTTATTTATTTGTAAGCAAAGAGAGAGAGATAGAGAGAGAGAAGATAGAGAATGGGCATGCCAGGGCCTCTAGCCACTGCAAAAGAACTCCAGATGTATGTGCCCCTTGTGCTTCTGGCTTACGTGCGTCCTAGAGAATCAAGCCTGGGTCCTTTGGCTTCGCAGGCAAACTCCTTAACCACTAAGCCATCTCTCCAGCCCCTGTGCATTTGTCTTTATTATGGGATAATCATGTTCACCTAGAAATATATTTTCCCATTAGTCATCTTTTATATTTTTTTGTGCATTTTTTTTTTTTTTTTTTGGTGCTAGGAGCCTAACATGTAGGGTCTCGTACCTCCTGGGCAAATGCTGTCCCGCAGAGCTATATCAAAATAGCACTAGTAGTCCTTTTATGTTTCTTTTTGATTCAGCACCTTTATGGAGGAGAGCAATTAGAAATAAAGATTTTTATACTTGTACAAAGAATTTTGAAATGCTAGAACTGTAATAAGGATTCTAATTTTGAGGGAGACATACCTGTTTCACTTTATGGATGGAGATATTTGGGCATAGGGAAAATAATGAAATAGCCAGGTGTGATGGTACATACTTTTAATCCCAGCACTTGGGAGGCAAAGGTAGAAGGATCACTGAGTTTGAGGTCACCCTGAGACTATGTAGTGAATTTCAGATCAGCCTGGCTATATATATATATACTCTTATCCAATTTTGTGTTCCTATGATAGAATTCCTGATACTGAGTAATTTATAAGCAATAGAATATTTTTTGGCCCACCAATGTCGACAAGATTCTCTAGAGGAACAGGACTAGTTGAGGGGATATCTATTACAAAGGGAATTTATTAGATTGGCTTACATGATATGGGCAGGGTAGTCTAACAGTAGCTAATCTGAAAGCTGGAGAGGCTGAGAGCCCAGTAGCTACTCAGTCCACAAAGTTTAATGCCTTAGCAGTCCCAGTCTGGCACTCATGGTCTGGAGGATCCCTGGAGAGCCACTGGTCTTCACTCCACGTTGACAGGCTGAAGAATCTGGGTCCCAGTGTCAGCAAGGATGGCAGCAACAGGGTAGATGCAGTCAACCAGGAACAAAGGCAGGCAGGCAAAAGCAGCAGTGCTTTTCCCTCAGACTCAGTCCCTCCTGGAAATGCCCTCACATGGGCGACCAGAGGGGTGTCTCTTAGTTGATTACCGTTACAATCAAGGTGGCCATTAAGATTAGGCAGCACGCTCAAAGTTCTAGAAGTTGGGAAGTTGAAGCATGTGACACTGACATTATTCTGTGACAGAGAACCAAAACAAGAAAGCAGAAGAATGAAACAGAAATGGAGTCAAACTCATCTTTTGTTTTTTGAAGTAGGGTCGTTCTAGCTCAGGCTGACCTGGAATTCACTCTGTAGTCTCAGGGTGGCCTTGAACTCATGGTGATCCTCCTTCCTCTGCCTCCTAAGTGCTGGAATTAGACATGTGCCACCACGCCTAGCTAAAACTCATCTTTTTTTTTTTTTTTTTTTTTTTTTTGGTTTTTTGAGGTGGGGTCTCACTCTGGCTCAGGCTGACCTGGAATTCACTATGTAGTCTCAGGGTGGCCTCGAACTCTCAGCGATCCTCCTACCTCTGCCTCCCGAGTGCTGGGATTAAAGACATGCGCCACCACGCCCGGCTTAATCATCTTTTAAAAAAATTTATTTAAGCTAGGCATGGTAGCGCATGCCTTTAATCCCAGCACTCGGGAGGCAGAGGTAAGAGGATCACCATGAGTACAAGACCACCCAGAGACTACATAGTGAATTCCAGGTCAGCCTGGGCCAGAGTGAGACCCTGCCTTGAAAAACAAACAAACAAAAAAACAAAAAAATTATTTATTTATTTGCAAGTAGAGAGAGAGATAAAATGTGCATGCCAGGGCCTCCAGCTGCTGCAAATGGACACCAAATGCATGTGCCACTTTGTACATCTGACTTTACATGGGTACTGGGGAATCAAACCTGTGTAGTTAGGCTTTGTAGGCAAGTACCTTAACCACTGAGCAATCTCTCCAGCCCCAAACTCATCTTTTTATTTAAATCAGGAATTTGCTCCTACGATAACTGCATTAATCCATTTATAAAGATAGAGTCCTCATGACATAATCACTCCTTTAACCCCAGAACTCAAGAGGTAAAAGGATAGCCTTGAGTTCAGGGCCAACTGAGGCTAGAGTGAGTTCCAGGTCAGCTTGGACTAGAGTGAGATTCTACCTCAAAAAGGGGGGGGGAGGTGGAAAGAGGGCTTGTTTGTAAAATCTGATGGCCCCAGTATTCCTAAAGCCAGATGCACAAAGTGACATATGTCTGGAGTTCGTTTGCAATAACAAGAGGCCTTGGCAGACCCATTTCTTTCTCTCCTCAGAAATAAATAAAAATATTAAAAAAATTTTCAGGGGCTGGAGAGATGGCTTAGTGGTTAAGCGCTTGCCTGTGAAGCCTAAGGACCCCAGTTTAAGGCTCCATTCCGTAGTACCCATGTAAGCCAGGTACACAAGGTGGCGCATGCATCTGGAGTTTGTTTGCAGTGGCTGGAGGCCCTGGCATGCCCATTCTCTCTCTCTCTCTATCTGTTTCTTTCTCTCTCTGTCACTCTCAAATAAATAAATAAATAAACAAACAAAATTGTCTTTCAAAATTGCTGCATTGGGAATTAAATTTGTAATACATGAACATTGGTGGTTACATTCAAACAATGGCAGTATACAAAAAAATGTAATACATTGAGATTTCAAAGTGCTAATGGTATAAATGTATCTACATAGAGTTGGAAATTAAGTTTCCAACACATGATCATTAGAGATTACATTCAAACCATGTCACTACACACCAAAATGTAATGCAGTAAGTAGACTGCAAAGTTCTAGTGGTGTAGGTTTTGCAGTTATTTCCACATGTTTTGTATGATTAGAAAAATTGCACTACATAAAATTGCCACTTGAGTGAAAGGCAAATGCCCATACTCAATTAAATATGTGAACTAAGTGCACAGTGTGATTTAGTGGGCCTTTAAATGTCTGCTAATAGGAAAGAATGGCATTTGCCAATGAACAACATTTACTGGAGACTCTATTATACTATATAAAATGAGAAATATTATAGATTTATAGGAGATAATTCTGAGTTCTCTGCCAGTATAAATGCTATGGGGTAGCAGGTGGTAAAATATGTATTTTCTGAATTGTAAAAAGAGAATATGTTTAAAATGTATAACATAGCAGCTGATAAATACCAAGGGCTTACTAGATAATAACTTTAAAATATATATATATATATATATATATATATATATTTATTTGACAGAAAGAGGATAGAGAGAGAGAGAGAGAATGGGTGCTCTAGGGCTTCCAGCCACTGTAAACGTACTCCAGATGCGTAACCCCCCCCCCTTGTGCTAATGTGGGTCCTAAGGAATCGAACTGGGTCCTTTGGTTTTGCAGGCAAACACCTTAACCACTAAGCCTCCAGCCCTAGGTAGTAACTCTTTACTGTTCTAAATTATAACCTCAATTATAAAAATAATCTCAATTTATAAAAGTAAATGGAGAAAATGTAGACTGATGATATGAAATTAAAATTTGAAAACTGAGATTTCTTTTTCTTTCAAGAAGTAATCATAACCAGGCACGGTGGTGCACACCTTTAATCCCAGCACTCAGGAGGCAGCAGTAGGAGGGTCACTGTCAGTTCAAGGTTAGCCCAAGACTACAGAGTGAGTGCCATGTCAGCCTGAGCTAGGGTGAGACCCTAACTCAAAACAAACAAACAAAAACAAATAAGCAGGGGAGATGGCTTCATGGATAAAGTGCTTGCCACACAAGTATGAGCACCTCAGTTCAGATCCCCAAAGCCAGACACAGGAGTAGATGGCTCAGCACACCTGTGGTGAGATAGGAACCAGAGACAGGAGAATCCTAGAAACTCATGGGCAAGTAGCCTGGCAAACACAGTGGTAAATGAGAGGCTTTGCCTCAAGGCAAGTAAGGTGAAATGTGTGGATAGCCACCATAAGTTGCCCTCTGACCTTCACATGTACACAATGGTATGCACACATCAAAAAAGTGTTATTGTAATGGATTGTCATGGTTCTTATATTTTTGAGAGTATGTGTGCTATTATCACAGTTGGTTTCCATATTTTTACTAATATTTCCACCTAATTAGAGCTTTTTATCACCATAAGATTATATATTGGTTTTTCGAGGTAGGGTCTCACTCTGGCCCAGGCTGACCTGGAATTAACTATGTAGTCTCAGGGTGGCCTTGAACTCAAGGCGATCCTCCTACCTCTGCCTCCCGAGTGCTGAGATTAAAGGCGTGCGCCACCATGCCCAGCTCAGATAATATTTTTTAATTAAGTTCTGTAAATAAAACTTCACTCATAGTTACTTGACATTTGTAAGCCTCTGTACCTCGATTGAACATAATTAAGGGCTCTCCAATTTTGGAATCTCCTCCTCACATGATGAGTCTGTTCCTCTCTGTCTCTTTACTTTTGAATAAACCTTGCTTTGCAAATAAATAAAATAATTAAATTTTACTTTAAAGAATATTTTCCCCCACATTGAAAATAACTTACTCTAGATACTTAATGGCTAAAGAACACTACCAGGGTCTACAGCCATTGCAATTGAATTCCAGATGTGTGCATCCCCTTGTGTGCATGTGCGACCTTGCACACTTTTGTCACTCTTGCATCTGGCTTATGTGGGACCTGGAGAGTTGAACATGAGTTCTTAGGCTTTGCAGGCAAGTCCCTTAGCCTCTAAGCCATCTCTCCAACCTAGTAGCTCAGTTTTGCATCAATAATAAATACTGATCAGTTTTCCATACAACCTGTTATACTTCAAAAATAAATAAGGTAATGTGAAAGAGAAGCTCCGAGGCTGTCTATGTAACATAAATCGATTTTCAAAAAGCCAAACATTGCTCTAAAGCCAAATATTCAATTTTTGAAGAGTTTCCTTGGCTTGCATTCAGCTGTAATCAAGTAGATTTCCTATACTCTCCTGAACTGGTCAAACTGGCTAGTTTATGTCAAAGTGACAGCAGAGTATTAAATGAGGGACAGAATTGTTAAAGAGGACTTGAATAATGATTCTTGTCTGAGTTCATCTCCTGTTCTTCATAATACAAAACCACAAACTGGCTTACTTATAAAGAAATAAGGCTTATTTTGATTCACAGTTCTGGTCTAAGTTCAAAGGGCTTCATCTTATGATGGCCTTCTTGCTGGCAGAGTCCCAAGCCTGTGTAGGGCAAAACATGGCAAGAGACAAGGAAGCTTGTTAAAGACCTAGCCAGACTTTCACAGCATACCCACTCATTAATCTACTGATCCATTAGTTACATGAATGGACTATTCCATTTATGAAGGCAGAGCCTTAATCACCTCTTAAAGATTTCCTCTAGTCCTGGATCTTAATATCTCATAATAGAGGTTAATTTCAATGTGAGTTGTGGAGGGGAAAAATCTTTTGCTAAGCACTTCAAATCTCAAACTTTAACATAACCAGAATCTCTTGGAGGAATTTAAAAACAAATTACTGGCCTTTCTGAGTTTTATAATTAAATATATTTTAGGTAGGTCTAAATAATTTATATTTCTAGCAACTTCCTGGGTAATGCTAACACTGTTGATTCTAGGGACTATATATATATTTTTGGTTTTTCGAGGTAGGGTTTCACTCTAATCCAGGCTGACCTGGAATTAACTATGTAGTCTCAGGGTGGCCTCGAACTCTCCACGATCCTCCTACCTCTGCTTCCTGAGTGCTGGGATTAAAGGCGTGCCACCACACCCGACAAGGGACTATATTTTAAGGACCACTGTGATAGAGAAACAATTTACAACCTAGCTGTAGCTTTCGGGATTGACTTCCAGAGCATTACCACACAACCAGGCCACCAAGGGAGTTAATGTGTCTGCTCAGAAAGATAACTGCTCTAACCACATTGCTCCTCTTAAGAAACCACATTCTAGGGCTGGAGAGATGGCTTAGTGGTTAAGGCGCCTGCCTCCTAAGCCTAAGAATGCTGGTTTCAATCTCCAGTGGTTCCAATCTCCAGGTCCCACGTTTAGCCAGATGCAAAGTGATGCAAGGGTGCAATGCCGCACTTGACCACAAGGGGGGCTCACGCATCTGGATTTCATTCTCAGCAGCTGAGAGAGGCTGTTAGTGCACCCATCTCTGTCTTCCTCTCCCAATCTCCAAAAAAAAAAAAAACCACATTCTATAAACTATTGCTGCTAATTCCAGAACAGTACCTGCCACACTATACACCAGCAAAATGTTTCCTGTACATACTTTCTATACTCATAAGTTGCTGACTCAACATTTGGGTGACTGGAAAAATGGTCTCCCAAAGATACCTAGAAACTGTAATGTTGACTTATTTGGAAAGGTTTTCTTTTTTTTTTTTTTTTTTTAGGTGTTACTGAAAGATTTTGAGATGGGAAATTGTCTTGGATTATCTAGGAAAGCCCTTAATGATATTAGAAATAGCCTTATTTTTTTAAAAAATAAAAGAGCCGGGTGTGGTGGTGCACATCTTTAATCTATCTCATCATCTGGGAGGCAAAGGTAGGAGGATCGCTGTGAGTTTGAAGCCACCCTGAGACTACATAATGAATTCCAGGTTGGCCTGGGCTAGAGTGAGACCCTACCTCAAAAAACCAAAAAAAAAAAAAAAAAAAAAATTTTTTTAAAGGCAGAGTGCTGTTTGACACTCAGAGAGGAGTAGAAAACGAATGTGACCAGAAAGAGATCAGAGAGATACAGCCACAAGCCAAGCATTCTTCCAGAGGAAAATACTGGGCCCTTGAACCTTTGAAGGAACCACAACTTTGCTTACACCTTGATTTGGTCCAGGAAACTGATTTCAGACTTCTGTTCTTTGCAGCTATAAGACAATAAGCTTTTGTTGTTTGGAGTGAGCAAGATTATGACACATTTGTTATAGCAGCCTCAGGAAACAAATACCCAGCCAATGAAAGATTGTTTTCACCATGTTTGTTTTTAGAAATAGAATAGATCTATGTCAACACTGTCTTCCAAATCTTTTTCAACTATTATCCACAATAGAGTCTAGAAAATACAGGACTTTGCTTTTTAACATTTGCATATCTGAAAGGCATAGTCTGAATTCTGTTCTCTCTCAGTATTTGTTTTCCCATGAAGCACAGTCTAGCTTTGCCACTGCCCCTTAGCTTCCTGACCTTTCTTTGCCACCTATCCTCTGGTTTCTTGAATTTTAGTATTTCTAGTACCTGAACTCTACTGATATGTCTTTCTTATCACATATACAAACATCCTTAGGATATTGTCATGGACTTCCTTCTTCCCCACCCCTGCTTTTCCATCCATGCCTGTGATTCAGTATGAACATCTCTTCCCAGGGGAAGCAGAGTGAGGGCTTTAAAAACTCCTTGACAGCTTCACAATATCTTAGGAACATTTCTTAAAAACTTCTGTTTGTGTTATTTCTAAGGAAATAAATCAACTCTCTTAGCTGTTGTACCAGGCATATAATGCAGTAGCAGGAGTTAACTCAGCTGCTGAAGTATTTGAAAGTGCAAGCATCCAAGACGTTCAAACAGTTACAAGATTCTAAAATAATTTTGATAGTTATTATCCACTTAAAATGGGGGTGAGAGAAGACAAAAGAAGGTAATAAAAATAAGTTATGATTACAATACATTATGTACATTTATCAAAATTATCAATGCAGATGTTAAGGGGAGAAAGATTAATAAAATAGACAACTTCAAGCCATAAATATAAAATGATTAGCTATGTGTGAATACAGTGCATGGTGCTGGTGAAGGTTATCAGGTATTGAAATTGTTTGGTAGTGGCACAGGAATATAATCCATGTGCTTACAGACTGAGTGGGACAAACATTTTAGTTAACCTCAGAAACCTCCTAAGAGCATGGTTGGTATTACATATACTGTGATGGTTCTACTTTATTGGTACATTTTGTGTTTAATAACTGTTTTAAAGTGTTGAAATGCACTGCATATTATACCTTCTTTCCCTTAATTTACTCAATGAAAAGAAAAACTAAGAAACCTGCATCCAGAAAATATTGGAACTGCATCAAATTTTTATATTTATTTATTTTTTAGATTCCCCCCCAAGGTAGGGTCTCACTCTAGCCTAGGCTGATCTGGAATTCACTATGTAGTCTCAGGGTAGCCTGAAACTCATGGTAATCCTCCTACCTCTGCTTTCCAAGTGCTGAGATTAAAGGTGTATGCCACCACGCCCAGCTATTTATTTATTTATTTGTTTGTCTGTTTGTTTGTGGTATGGTTTCACTCTAGCCCAGGCTGACCTTGAATTCACTATGTTGTCTCAGGGTGGCCTTGAACTCACAGCGCTCCTCCTACCTCAGCCTTCTGAATGCTGGAGTTAAAGGCATATGCTACCACACCCAGCTTATTTATTTTTTATTTTAGCACAAGAGAGAGAGAGAGAGAGAGAGAGAGAGAGAGAAAGAATTGGTGCGTCAGGGTCTCAGCCACTGCAATTGAACTCCAGGTGCTTGCGCCACCTAGTGGGCATGTGTGACCTTGAGCTTGTCTCACCTTTGTGCATCTGGCTTATGTGGGATCTGGAGAGTTGAACATGGGTCCTTAGGCTTCACAGGCAAGTGCCTTAACCGCTAAGCTGTCTTTTGGAGTTATATCTAAATTCCAAACTGAAAAGCTCCAATTCCAGGATTTTGGAAAAACATTTTATTTATTTATTTGAGAGAGGGAAGGAAGGGAGGGAGGGAGGGAGGAAGGAAGAAGAAAGAAAGGGAAATAGAATGGCATGCCAGGGCCTCTAGTCACTGCAGATGAACTCCAGACACATGTGCCACCTTGTACATCTGGCTTTATATGAGTGCTGAGAAAGTGAGCCCTGATCCTTAGGCTTTACAGGTAAGCACTTAACTGTTGAGCCATCTCCCCAGCCGGAAATACCAAGATTTTAACCTATACATACACATGCATATATCAGGGTTCTCTAAAGGTACAGAGCTGACCGAATGATCTATATTGCAAAGAGGATTTATTAGATTGGTTTACATGATACAGGCTGAGCAATTCAAAAATCATTATCTGCAGGCTCAAGAGACTGAGAACCTGGTGGCTGCTCAGTTCATGAGGCTGGATGCCTGGGCAGTCCCAATCTGAAGTCCCAATGCTGAAGACCTGGGGGATTGCTGGAGAGCTGCTGGTCTTCAGTCCATGTTGGACAACTGAAGAAGATAGGTTCCAATATCAGCAAAGGATGGCAGCAATAGGGGAGGTGCACTCACCAGCAAGGAGCAAGGGTGGTTAGACAAAAGCTACACTTTTTCTTGGAACCTGTTTATATATACTCTGACACCAGAATGGCTGTCCACTCTGGAAGACAGTCTCCCTGATAAGTTCATCTTTCCTGAAAATGCACTCACAGACTTGCCCAAAAGGCATACATCTTATTTGATTTCTGGATCCAGTAAAGTTGTCAATAGAGATTAATCCTCACCAGGCGTGGTGGCTCACGCCTTTAATCCCAGCACTCGGGAGGCAAAGGTAGGATCGCCATGAGTTCAAGGCCACCCTGAGACTACATAGTTAATTCCAGGTCAGCCTGGGCCAGAGTGAGACCCTACCTCGAAAAACTAAAAAAAAAAAAAAAAAAGAGATTAATCCTCACAATAAATATATGTAGGTAGAGCCAAGAGATCCAAAAGCTTACATGCAATAGCAGCAAAACAGCAAGAGAGGTCCTGTTTCAAAAAGTGGGTGGGAGTCTGTAGAGATGGCTCAGTGATTATAGGTCTTGCTTGCAAAGCATGATGGTTTGAGTTCGATTCCCCAGTACCCATATAAAGCCCAGTGCACAAAGTGGTATGGGCATCAGGAAATCGTTTGCAGTAGTAGGAGGCTGTGGTGCACCCATTCTGGGTCTCTCGCTTTGTCTGCCTCTTTCTCTTTTGTCTCTCTGTAAGAAAAGAACGTGTGTGGGAGGGCTGGAGAGATGGCTCAGTGGATAAAATGCTTAACATTTAAGTTGGAACACCTGGATTCCATCTCCAGACCCCATATCAAAATTCAGACCCTCTCTCCCTTTCTCCTTCACTTTCCTTCCCTCTTTCTTTCTTTTCTTTCTTTCTTTCTTTCTTTCTTTCTTTCTTTCTTTCTTTCTTTCTTTCTTTCTTTCTTTCTCTTTCTTTCTCTCTTCTTTCTTTCTCTCTTCTTTCTTTCTTTCTTTCTTTCTTTCTTTCTTTCTCTCTCTCTTCTTTCTTTCTCTCCTTTCTTTCTCTCTCTCTCTTTCTTTCTCTCTCTTCTTTCTTTCTTTCTCTTTCTCTCTCTTCTTTCTTTTTTTCTTTCTTTCTTTCTCTCTCTTTCTTTCTCTCCTTCCTTTCTTTCTTTCTTTCTTCCTTTCTTTCTTTCTCTTCTTTCTTTCTTTCTTTCTTTCTTTCTTTCTTTCTTTCTCTCCTTCCTTTCTTTCTCTCCTTTCTTTCTCTCCTTTCTTTCTTTCTTTCTTTCTTTCTTTCTTTCTTTCTCTTCTCTCTCTCCTTTATTTCTCTCTTTCTTTCTTTCTTTCTTTCTTTCTTTCTTTCTTTCTTTCTTTCCTTTCCTTTCTTTCTCTTCTTTCTTTCTTTCTTTCTCTCTTTTCTTTCTTTTCCTTTCTTTCTTTCTTTCTTTTCTCTTCTTTCTTTCTTTCTTTCTTTCTTTCTTTCTTTTCTTTCTTTCTTTCTTTCTTTCTTTCTTTTTGTTTTTTCTCTCTCTCTTTCTTTCTTTCTTTCTTTCAGGCTGACCTGGAATTCACTATGTATTCTCAGGGTGGCCTTGAACTCATAGCAGTCCTCCTACCTCTGTCTCCCACCATGCCCAGCTTCATTCCTTTTCTTACCCAATCCTTCTCTCCCTCCCACTATCACTATCTCCCTCTTTTTCCTTGTTCACTGCTCCATTCATCAGGTTCTAGCTGATCCAAGAACTTCCAATAAATTTTCCTGTTTTTCTGATGCTAAGATTGATTCCAGGACTAGGGAGATGGCTCAGTGGTGAAAGGTACTTGTTTACAAAGCCTGATGGCCCATGTTTGATTCCCCAGTGACCACATGGATCCAGATGCACAAAGTGGCACATGCTTCTGGAGTTTATTTGCAGTAGTGGGAGGCCCTGCTGCAAATGGTACACCCATAATCTCGCTCTCTCTCTCAAATAAACAAAGTATTTTAATCATCATCATCATCATCATCATCTGTGGTGCTGGATGTGGTGGCTTTTTACAAAGCCTGATGGCCCATGTTTGATTCCTTCCTTCCACATGGATTCCTTCCTTCCTTCCTTCCTTCCTTCCTTTGCTTCCTTCCTTCCTTCCTTCCTTCCTTCTCAAATAAACAAAGTATTTTAATCATCATCATCATCATCATCATCTGTGGTGCTGGATGTGGTGGCTTTTTCTTTCTTTCTTTCTTTTTTCTTCTTTTCGAGGTAGGGTCTCACTCTAGCCCAGGCTGACCTGGAATTCACTACATAGTCTGAGGGTGGCCTTGAGCTCAGGTGATCCTCCTATTCCTGCTTCCCGAGTGGTGGGATTAAAGCTGTGTGCTACCACACCTGGCTTGCTTTTAATCCTAGCTCTTGGGAGGCTGAGGTAGGAGGTTTGCTGTGAGTTTGAGGCAGAGTAATTACCAACCCGAGCTACAGTAAAGACCCTACCTTGAAAAACAACAAACAAAAAGGACTGGAGAGATGGCTCAGCCATTAAATCACTTGATTGCAAAGCCTGATGGCCCATGTTAATTCTTTAATACCCATGTAAAGCTAGATGCACAAAGTGGTGCATTTGTCTGGAGTTTATTTGCAGGACAAAATACCCTAACCCTGGTGTACCCATACACTGTCCCCCCCAATCTATCACTTCTTCTCTCAAATAAAGAAAAATTATTCTGGTGCTAGCCAGGTATGGTAGTGCATGCATTTAATGCCAGTGCTCAGGAGGCAGAGGTAGGAGGATTGTGGTGAATTCGAGGCCACCCTGAGACTACATAATGAATTCCAGGTGAGCCTGGGCTAGAGCAAGACCCTACCTCAAAAAACCAAAAAAATAAAAATAAAAATTCTAGGGCTAGAGAGATAGCTCAGTGCTTAAGGTGCATGCCTACAAACCCTAATGATCTGGGTTCGATTCCCCAGTACCCACATAAGCCAGATGCACAAAGTGGTGCATGCATTTAGAGTTTGTTTACAGTGGCTAGAGGCCCTGGTGTGCCCATATACTCTCTCTCTTTCTTACTGTCTCTCCCTCTCTCATTTTGTGTGTCTGTGTCTCTCTGCCTGCAAATGAATAAATAAATACAAAAAAATTATTTTGTGGTCTACGGATATACCCCAGTGGCAGTACACTAGCCTAGCATGCATGAGACTCTAGATTTAGTTCCCAGTGCGTAAGAAAACAAAAAGTCATTTGGTAGATAATAGTGGGTTTCTATTTACTACTTATAGACTCTTATGTTTGGATGGTAATGTGTCTATGCTAGACAAGCAGTCTACCACTGGGTTATGTCTCCAGCCTTGAAAATGGGGCACTGGTTGTGTGAAAAACATGGACAGGACCAAAAAATGTTTATTCTAAGACATTTCTAAATAACTGACTTTAGAAAAATCAAAGATACATATTCACATACACCTGTATCAGATGTTACATGGACAGCAGTAGATAAATTTATGTATTTGTCAGCTACTGATGATAATGTTTCATAAATAGGTTCTAAGCCCAGTGTTTTCAGCAAAAAACACTTACTCCTTATGATAATAGTTCTCTACATCCGTTAGAATTTGGCAGATCTGTCTGCTTTTCTTTCTCTTATAAATAAATAAATAAAATATTAAAAATTGTTTATTAAACAAAATGAATTTGGCAGATCTGGGCTTGACTCCAGTCTAGCTAGACTCTTGGATCAGTTCATGTCTTTTTTGTCTGAAGCCCAGGAACAAGGGACAGCATCTATTTAGGACAAGTTCTCATAATGGATTACCTACCTGATCATGAGGAATGCAGATGCAACTACTCAAGCATGTTTTAGATTTCTGCTCACTTTATATTTGCCAACCTCCCATTGGCCTGATCAAGTCACATGGCCAAGTCCAAAGACAAGGGGCAAAGTGTGCTCCATCTACCATGAGGCCATGACAGCATGTGGATATATTTCATCACAGAGAAGTGAGAAGTCTAGGAAGCAAAAAGTTAGCTTTAAAAAAATTTTTTTAAATTTATTTATTTGCAAGCAGAGAAAGAGAGATAGAAGAGAGGCAGACAGAGAGAGAGAATGGGCACACCAGGGCCTCCAACCACTGCAAAGGAACTCCAGATGCATGTGCCCCTTGTGCATCTGGCTTACGTGGGTCCTGGAGAATCGAACTGGGATCCTTTGGCTTCACAGGCAAACGCCTTAACCGCTAAGCCATCTCTCCAGCCCCAAAAAGTTAGTTTTTAAATTTCAAAGGTACATGCATGTGATACTAAATACATGGGTGCTAATAGACGTGTTTTAGCAGTGATAATATTGTCATATATTTTATGTATATGTTATAAATTACTCACTTATAAAAAGTTATTGTATGTAAGAATTGGCTTCCAAAAAGTATCCATAATGTTAAAAATCACAATTCTCACTGTTTGGACTTGTACTCTTTTTAGTTATACAACGTTTGTTTTGTTTTGTTCAGTTTGAAAAGGATAGAATTAGACTACAAATAAAACTTCTGGTATATGCCAGTACAGTTCTCCCATGCTTCCAAGCTGGACACAGGGGTGCCTCTGAGACACATTTGCAGACAGGAATATGTACAGGAAGAAAGAAGAAGACCATAAGAGGAGCAGTGTGAAGAAGAAGCGAGGATGACCCCCGGACCGACCCAAGCCACACGCCGCCGCATCCCGGCGTTCAGCGCCTACATCCCTCCCCCTCCCCCGCTGCCGCCATGCCCAAAAGAAAGGCTGAAGGGGATGCTAAAGGAGATAAAGCCAAGGTGAAGGATGAACCACAGAGAAGATCCGCAAGGTTATCTGCTAAACCTGCTCCTCCAAAGCCAGAGCCCAAGCCTAAAAAGACTCCTGCAAAGAAAGGAGAGAAGGTACCCAAAGGGAAAAAGGGAAAAGCTGATGCTGGCAAGGAGGGGAATAACCCTGCAGAAAATGGAGATGCCAAAACAGACCAGGCACAGAAAGCCGAAGGTGCTGGAGATGCCAAGTGAAGTGTGTGCATTTTTGATAACTGTGTACTTCTGGTGACTATACAGTTTGAAATACTATTTTTATCAAGTTTTATAAAAATGCAGAATTTTGTTTTACTTTTTTTTAAAAAAACTATGATGTTAGCACACAGAACACTTCATTGTTTTGGGGGGGAGGCACAAGTGTCACTAACAGACGTCTCCCAAGATGGAGTGATGGGAAAACACCTTTCCCTGCTAGTTTTGAAAGATTCCCCTTGGCTCCTGGGAGGAGGGATTCCCTTATGTTGACACAGTAGCCAACCTTGGCACAAAGGCCTTGTGGCATGAGAAACTCACAGTTCTTTTTTATGTTCTCCCCTCCACCATCAGCATAGACTTAACTCCCTTAAAACCAGAGACCTGTTGGGACCTGACCCCTTCAAACTGGTTTTGCCAGTGTGTCAGATGATCTGGACTTTGCAGTGACATCACTGAGATGATGGTGTTCCTCGCAAGAGCTGTGGTACCTTTTCTAAAAGATTGTGGGTTTTCACATTAATAATTCTTCCATTTTCATTTCATTTCCTGAAAGTCAGGGTCGGCTTGTGAAAAGTTGTTAAACAACATGCTCAATGTGAAATGTCAACCCTCACTCTAAACTTCCCTGTTCAGAGCATCACATGAAGACTTCATTGGATTTTATAGTGGCTTTCTGATTTTGGTAGTCCATACAAGAAGGGAGTTTGAAAGTTCTTGTATACTGTTACTGAGTGTCTGCCCATGTCCTGCCTGAAATACCATGACTGTTTATGAAAAGTATCTTTAATAAAGCTGGATACAGTTTGGCTTGGAGAAAAAAAAAAAGACCATAAGAGAGAAGATAAAGAGATAGTAAAGCTCTCTCTTTCTCCTGCTTGCAAATAAATAAAATTTTAAAATAGAAAAAGATTTATTAAAAAAAAAAGACCCCCCCCAAAAAAACAAAGACTCAGGCATGGTGGTACATGCCTTTAATCCCAGCACTTCAGAGGCAGAGGTTGGAGGATCACAGTGAATTCAAGGCCAGCCTGGAACTAGAGTTCCAGGTCAGCCTGGTCTAGAGTGAGACCCTGTCTCGAAAATAAAATAATAAAATAAAATAAAATAAATAATAAAATAAAACAAAACAAAAAATAATAAAAAGAAAGGGACTAGGGAAAACTGTCTGCCAGCAAGAGCAAATTATAGCAGAAGTTATTCTGAGCTCCCCTTGGCCTCAGGATGTAGATATTGTTACTTTACCTTCACTATCTAAGGAATGTAGTTTGTAGAAATGAAGCAATATTTATTTACAGTTCTAGAGAAAATAATTATGACCTGATAGAGACAATTTAATATTCTTTTATAGAAGATCAGATCTACATGTTTAGTAGGAACCTTTCAAAAGATTGTCAAACAAGTTATAATACATACTGTGGGGATAAGGGGACTTGTAGAATATATGAATTAAGGATTTTGGTGGTTTTAGAAATGAAGGATGAGTTTCTGAGCAGTGTTTATAAAGTCCTACCTTTTTTATTTTATTTTTATTTTTTGGTTTTTCTAGGTAGTGTCTCACTCTAGCCCAGGCTGACCTGGAATTCACTATGTAGTCTCAGGAGTCAGGGTGATCCTCCTCTTTCTGCCTCCTGAGTGCTGGGATTAAAGGCTTGTGCCACCACACCCAGCTAAGTCCTACGTAATTTATGTAATGCATATTTTTCTCCACTCTGTCTCTTTTTTTTTTTTTTTGGTTTTTGCAAGGTAGGGTCTCACTCTGGTCCAGGCTGACCTGGAATTAACTATGGCCTAACTGCATGATCCTCCCACCTTTCCTGAGTGCTGGGATTAAAGGCTCCATTCTGTCTCTTTTTAAAATATTTATTTTATTTTGTTTGCAAGCACAGAGAGAAGAAAGACAGACACACACAGAGAGAGAATGTATCCTCTAGCCCCTGCAAACAAACTCCAGACTCATATACCCTGGGCGCCTGGCTTTACTTGGGTACCAGGGAATCGAAACCAGGTTGTTAGGCTTTTCAGGCAAGTGTTTTAACCGTTGAATCATCTCTCCAGGCCTTCTCTCTCTCTCTTTCTCTCCTTTCTGTCTCAAATACATAAATAAATTTAAAGAGAGAGAGAGAGAATGGGTATGCTATGACCTCTTGTCATTGTAAACAAACTCTAGACCCATGCACCACTTTGTGCATCTGTCTTTACGTGGGTATTAGGTAATCTAACCTGGGCCATCAAGGTTTGCAAGGAAGTACCTTTGACCTCTAAGTTATCTTTCTAGTCCTCTTTCTCTCTTTTTCTCTTTCTCTTTCTTTCTCTTCTCTCTCCCTCCTTCCCTTCTTCCTTTCTTCTTTCTTGCCTTTTTTTTTTTTTTTAAAAGATTTTATTTATTTATTAGAGACAGAGAGAGGGAGAGGAGAGGGAGAGGGAGAAGGGGCATGCCAGGGCCTCTAGCCACTGCAAACAAACTCCAGATGCGTGCGCCCCCTTGTGCATCTGGCTTATGTGGGTCCTGGAGAGTTGAGCCTTGAACCGGGGTCCTTAGGCTTCACAGGCAAGCGCTTAACCACTAAGCCATATCTCCAGCCCATCTTGCTTTTTTGTTTTTGTTTTTGTTTTTACAAGGAAGGGTCTCACTCTAGCTCTGGCTGACCAGGAATTCACTATGTATGTATTCTCAGGTTGGCCTCGAACTCTTGGCGATCCCCCTACCTCTGCCTCCCGAGTACTGGGATTAAAGGCGTGCGCCACCACACCTGGCCTTGCTTTCTTTTTTAGAAGTAAGGTCTCATTCTAGCGCAAGCTGATCTAGAACTCTCTCTGTAGTCCTAGGATGGCCTCAAACTCACAGCAGTCCTTCTACCTCTGTCTCCCGAGTGCTGGGATTAAAGGCATGCACTAGCATGCCCTGCTTCCACTCTGTCTTGTAATTACCAAGCCTTTCTATCTGTTGTGTTCCTGCCACAGGTGGGAACTAACTCTGGCCACCTTGGTTGCTTGTTACTGCCAAAATATTACAAGTAGTAAGAGTGTGCACAGCTTGTTTATTTATTTCTTGGCAACATCACTGAAAACGAGAGTGAAGTATTTGACATTAAAATGGTAATCCCTGGAAGAGGAAAAAATTCCCAGGAGGTTATTAGAGGGACTTATTGTTGGGAAATGGTAGTATGAGAAAGTTTTTATTTTTTTTTTTTTTGAGGTAGGGTCTCACTCTAGCCCAGGCTGACCTGGAATTCACTATGTAGTCCCAGAGTGACTTTGAACTCATGGCAATCCTCCTACCTCTGCCTCCCGAGTGCTGGGATTAAAGGCATGCTCGGTTTTGTGAATTTTAATTTGCTTTTGTTTTGTTTTAAATAATAAATATAACAATAATTGGGTTTCCATTTTCTTCTTAGTGTTAATTTAGGCTCAAAATGACTTTTCTTACTCAATTGTTGCTTTCTGAGATATATTAAATAATTATTTTAAAAAGCTATTGTAGGGAATAACAAGCTCTTTGATCATGCCACAAAAATAAAATTGAACATCATAGAGAATTATGGTAGAATTATGTCAGAAATACATGGGAAGTTATTTAATATCACTTTCTTTATACTTAATGGGTCTTTTAAAATGCAGAATAGCCTACAGATTAATCCTCATCTACTTTTCTACTTAGTGAAATAATCTACTTAAGTGTGATTTTATACTTTTTAATGCATTAGTTTTACTCCAATTAGATTATTATTGAAATTTCTTCTTCAATAAAATAAACAAGCTGCGCACGAAGCTCAGTGATAGCGTGCTTGTCTAGCATGTGCTAGGCCCTGAGTTCTATACCAAACACTGTAGAAACAAATATTTTTATATGAAAAAGAAGCAAGATGCTGAAATTTAGTCTCTTCTAATCACGAAATAACTATTTGAATACACTCTAAAGAAATTAAAAAGATAGGGAGTACAGTAGGCATTTTACATCTTTTCTCTCTTAGAACACTTTTCTTTTTTCTTGTTTCCTTTTATAAATCAGACAATATCAGATAATTAGCAAAGGCCTGGTCTGATTTTGTTTATTATTATGTTTGTTTTGTATAATCTAAAAACTATTCAGAATGATTAATGAGGCAAGTTAAATTTAAACAGGTCTTAAATATTCAGTATTAAAAATTTGTTTGAAAAACAAAGCAGAGAGAAATCTGTCCCCTCTCAACTTGTTTTTAAGAAACTAAGCATAAACATTAATATGATTATGGTTACTATATAGGTACATTCCAAGTATATTAATTAAATCAACATTGTTTAGTCCTTATAAAAATATTTGCTGAGAACCGGATGTGGTGGCTCACGCCTTTAATCCCAGCACTTGGGAGGCAGAGGTAGGAGGATTGCCATGAGTTCAAGGCTACCCTGAGATTACCGAGTTAATTCCAGGTCAGCCTGGGATAGAGTGAGACCCTATCTCAAAAACAAATGAACAAACAAACAAAAAACAAAAAAAATTTGCTGAAAACATAGCACTATACAGTACATCATATTACAGAAATATTTTTAGCAATCTGGATTATTAGCTAAGGAATTCATTTAACTCTGATTATATTGTTTTGACATTTAAAATGTGTTTCTCTGCTTTTATAAAAAGTTATGTTACTTAAACAATAAAAAATCTAAGCCCCAATTTGCCTTGTTGCACAGAGTAGTAAAAGATTAAGGAACTGACATAACCACTACTGTGTTTTATTTAAACTTCTCTTTGCTGGTTGCTACACATGTAACAATGTTGTTCTTTCTTTGACACAGACCCACACAAAGGCTGAGTATAGTAAGGAAGCAGACAGCATGCCTCCAGTAGTGGCCCCCGCCTGGCTCCAGGATTTGTAAACAGAAACATCCCAGGCTCCAATGAGGCAGACAGCGGTTCCCTGTCTGTTCTGCATTCAGGAAGTGCTTGCTTGTACAAGCCCAGCCATTGCACACAGGCATACATAGTAATGTTTATGTTTGGCAGAATATTAAACTGGGGAACCTAATAGGGAGGAAAAAGAGTGTTTATAGGAGTTCAGGAACAATACAACTTGCGTATAGTGTATATTATATATATGACTTTAAAAGGATTTTTTAAAAGAACTTTAGAGTTTTCCAGTTAAAGGACTCTTATTGCATACACATATTGAACCATTTTTTTCCTTGCAGATGTTTTTTAGTGATCTCAAGTTTGTAGATCATGCAAAATAACCTGGAATGTTTTTAATTTGAAATGTTTAATCATGATGGTATTAACATGTTTAAAAATCTCTTTCACACTTTTTTCATACTCCAATTTTTAATGAATGAATTTAATGCTCTATTTTTCCATTCTCAGTCATGCATTTAATGTGCCTTTGGCTTTATGAGGAAAATATGTAATGTTTAGAACCACCAATAACAGGAAGATATTTTTCCCCCAGTAGTGGAGACTCTCATATGCGAGGACAAGTGCTGTGCTGTACTCTTGTACTGTACCCCCAACCCCTAGAGATTTTTTTTTTTAAGGTAAGGTTTCGTTCTAGTCCAGGCTGACCTCGAATTCACTATGTACTTTCAGAATGACCTCAAACTCCTGGCGATCCTTCTACTGCCAAGTGCTGGGATTAAAGGCATGGACCACCACACACCCAGCCAGTTTTTTTTTTTTTTTTTTTTCCGAGGTAGGGTCCCACTCTAGCCCAGGTTAACCTGGAATTCACTATGTAGTCTTGAACTCATGGTGATCCATCTACTTGTGCTTCCTGAGTGCTGGGATTAAAGGCATGCACCACCGCGCCTGGCTTTTTTTTTTTATTATTTTAATTTTTGTTTATTTTTATTTATTTATTTAAGAGTGACAGAGAGAGAAAGATGCAGAGAAAGAGAGAGAGAGAATGGGCGCACGAGGCCTCCAGCCACTGCAAATGAACTCCAGATGCATGTGCCACCTTGTGCATCTGGCTTATGTGGGTACTGGGGAATCAAGCCTCGAACCAGGGTCCTTAGGCTTTAAAGGCAGGTGCTTAACTGCTAAGCCATCTCTCCAGCACCCCCCCCCTGCTTTTTTTTTTTTTTGAGAATACAATATTTTCTATTGTAATGATCTCTGTCTCCCCTCCCTACCTCCCTCTCTCTGCCTTGAGTACACAAAGCAAATACTTTACCACCACCTGTATCCTCAGCCCTATGATAGTGGATCCTTAAACATGTCCACAAGTATGAAGAGCAAGCTGAATGTCTTTTGGAAGAAGTGTTGTTTTTGTCATGAATAGCACATGGTGGTGTTTTTTAAAAATATCTTATTTATTCATTTATTTGAGAGAAAGAAGCAGAGAGTGGCAGCAGGGGCCAGGGGGGTGGAGAATGAGCACACTAGGGCCTCTAGTCACTGCCAGTGAACTCCAGACATGTGCACCACCTTGTGCTTCTGGCTTTATGTGGGGAATCGAACCTGAGTCCTTAGGCTTCACAGGCAAGCACCTTATCTGCTAAGCCATCTCTCCAGCCCAGGTTGGTGTTTTTAAACAGATTGCCCAGATCAGTGTCCTTCGCTTTCTTGAAGAGGATACACAAATCTGTCTTAAAGTCCTGCACAATTTCTCTTACCACACATAGTAGAAGTTTGAAAATTTGAAATTCAGTGGACTGACCACAGTGTGTTACACTAGCAGGTCTCTTGGTGAAGGTTTGTCTTTATCTGTGCAGAGCCTTCTCCTGTGAGCAGCTTTTACAGCCAGTTGCTTAGTAGATGCTTTAACACCATCTGATTTGCAGCTACTGTTCTTTGTGCTACGGAAAGCTCCTTATTCTCATTCTTCTTTGGCTGGAGCTTGGCAAGCTAAAAGTAGTGCTGGCATTCTATAAATCACTTTGCTTCCTGGTTAGGAAACAATAGCCCACATTGGGCATGGCAGGACATGCTTGTAGACCCAGATGCCTGGGAAGCTAAGGCACGAGGATCACTGTACTTGGGAGTTAGATCAGACTGGGCAAACATAGTAAGATCCCTTTTCAAAACCAACAGAAAAGGGCCAGAAAAGTTATACAATTTGATTATAGGTCTAAAATAGGACTAAAACTTTGAGTGCTTTCCACTAAGCCACTTTACTTTATCACTGTTAACCTATAATATTTTAGGAGTGTATTATCAATAAAAATCCTTATTTTCTAACAACTCATTACAATAATGCAACCATTTTAAAATATTTATTTTATTTTTATTTTTATTTATTTATTTGAAAGAGAGAGAAGAGAGAGAGAGAATAGGCACGCTAGGGCCTCCAGCAGCTGCAATTGAACTCCTGACTCATGTACCACATTGTATATCTGGCTTAGGTGGGTCCTGGGGAATTGAATTGGGGTCCTTTGGCTTTGCATGTAAGCACCTTAACCACTAAGCCATCTCTCCAGCCCTAAATATTTATCAATTTATTAGAGAGAGAGAGAGCATGAAAGAGAGTGAGAGAATGGGTGCACCAGGGCCCCTTGCCACTGCAACCAAACTCCACACTCATGCACCACAATTTGCATCTGGCTTTACATGGGTACTGGAGAACTGAATCCAGGCCAACAGACTTTGTAAGCAATCACCTTTAACCGCTGAGTCATCTCTCTAGCACTTTAATTAAAATTTGAAGTTAAATCACTATTCATCATAGTAGGTAATATTTGATATACTACCTTAGGGCAAATTTTCCTACCTAGGTATCTTAGTTTAGGTGACCCCCCCCAACAAAGTAACATAGACTAGGTGACTTAATTCTGGAGATTATAAAAGCTAAAGTCAAAGTGTTGGCAGATCTTGTGTCTGGTGAGGGCTCACTTCCTGGGTTTGCAAATGACTGTCTTCTGTTGTAGCCCCACATGGCAGAGACGCTGTATTACCTCCTTTTTTAAGGGCACTAACTCTATTCAGGAGGATTCCATGTTGATGCTTTTAATTACCTCTCAAAAGATCTGCTTCCAAATACTATCATAGTGGAAATTCCAGTTTCAACACAGGAATTTGTAGGAGATAGAGCATTTAGTCTATAGTAGTAGATATAAGATTAGAAAAGAAGACTTTTGTGTCATTCTTTATTCTTGGTTTTTAGTACCACAGAATTCTTTTGAAGGAAATGTCTCCCCAAAGCCTTCTGTTTCAAATGGAAACAAGTTAGGTATGCCATTGAGATTTCTAATATAGTCAGTGGAGATTTGGGGAAAGGAGGTGGGGTAGTAATAGCTTACTTATATGTTTATATGTGTCTGGCACATAGCCAAAAATCAGAAAGCATGCTAAAGTTCTATAAGCAAACAAGGTCAGTGCTTCAAGATATCATATGAAACCTCATAATTTTTAGGAAAGTCCTGTGCACTTCTGAGTCTGTGTGTTTCTCACACATTGCATTCACTTATAACAACTCAGGCTGTCTTATTTTTTTTCAACTTACTGACAACCTCCATGCATATACACAGTGTACCCTGATCATAGTCATCTCCCACCACCTTCTTTTGTACCCCCTCCTTTTTCTCCCTCCACTGAACCCCTTCTTTCCAAGTAGTCTCTCTTCTGTTTTGATGCCATCTTTTTTTTTTTTTTTTTTTTTTTTGCCGTTGTATTATGCAGGTTTGTGTAGGTTGTGTCAGCCATTGTGAAGTCACGAGAGCAATGGCCAGTATGTGTTTGAAAGACTGCATTCTAAAGCACTCCTCTGCATCCTTTCTTTCTTTTTGCATCCTTTCTGCCACCTCTTCCACAATGGTCCTGCAGCCTTGGATGGTGTGATGAAGATGTCTCTCAGTGCTGAACACAAGAATTGTCACTTCTCAGCATGTTGACAGTTTTGAGTCTCCCCATTGGCCATAGCCATCTGTGAGAAGAAGCTTCTCTGAACAAAAGTGAGAGTGGCTTTAATATGTAAATTTAACATTTAGAGGGCAGTTTGGTGGGCATAGTATATCCATTTAGCTAAACAGTAGTATTAGCTTCTCCACTCAGGACTTATGATCTCCTTAGCCATAGGCTTTTGACTAGCTGTTGAGTACCAGACATGAACTCCCTCCCATGAAATGAGCTTTAAATCCAGTCAAGAGCAGTTGACTTCCCTCACCACACACATGCTACCATTGCACCAGTTGGTATATTTGGCATGGCTGGCCATCCATAAAGCTTGCAGGGTCCACTTCTGGTTAAGACCTTTGATGACTTTTCTCCCCCTAGCAGGCTACATAGCATCTCCTAGCACTGTGACAGCTAATCAACAGGGAGGAGGCTTCAAACTCAGCTCCAGTTTGATTTCTCAATGTCCTACAGCCAAAGCATGTCTTTAGCAATAAGGTCTTAGCATCTAGTTCTGGTGGGCAGTCATGAGCTATGGCAATAGCACTATTGTTTAGGGGGCCAATAACTCAACAACCGGGGGTATCTCACCCCAACACTGAAATTTTTCTGTAACAATCTCTGGCTTCTGGGCATTATTCACCCCTACAAGGTACTTTTGCATGAGTGAAGAAGGTAAAGCGTTTAGTTGAGTATAATACTGAGATATTTCTAAAATAGTTCATAAAAATACTGTTTATTTCTTTATTTTATTTTACTTCTTTGAGAGACAGAAAGAGATAGATAGATAGAATGGGTATGCCAGGGCCTCCAGCCACTGCAAACGAATTCCAGATGCATGTGCTACCTTGTACATCTGTCTTTACGTGGGTACTGGGGAATCAAACCTGGGTCCTTAGGCTTTGCAGGTACAGCTTATTTCTTATAGAAACTAAATGAATTGATTCATGTAGTGCTCTAATCCACATATTACAAAAATATATCTAGCTAAACATTCTCAAATCTACAGATTTCTTCTAGTGTACATGCTTCTTCTTATCAACTTAACAAAACTGTTGAGTCAGGTTAAAGGCAGAGATTTAACATTCTCTGTTCAAAGATCATTCAGTTATTTTAAAGTGCCAGCCCTTCACCAATGGTTTAGATAATATTTGGTTTTGCCATTAGTCCCCTAAAGAATGTCCCAGACCATATGTAGAATGCAGTGTCTACATTTCTCATAGTTTGTCTATATTTCACACGTACAAGAAAAGATATCATTCAAGGTTATCTTGCCTCTCATGTCAGATAAAACCAGCCCTTATTTTTATTTATTTATTTATTTATTTATTTATTTATTTATTTATTTATATGATTTTTTTGGTTTTTCAAGGTAGGGTTTCACTCTAGTCCAGGCTGACCTGGAATTCACTATGTAGTCTCAGGGTGGCCTTGAACTCACGGTGATCTTCCTACCTCTGCCTCCTGAGTGCTGGAATTAAAGGCGTGCGCCACCATGCGCAGCTTATTTTTTTTTTTCGAAGCATGTTTAAATAACACCTCTTAAAACTTCAACTATTAAGATTAGCTGTGGGGCTGGAGAGAAGGCTCAGCAATTAAGGCACTTGCCTGTAAAGTCTTAACAACCCAGGTTTAATTCCCCAATACTGATATAAAGCCAGATGCACAAAGTGGCACATGTATCTGGAATCCATTTGCAATAGCTAGAGGCCCTGGTGTGCCCATTCTATTTCTCTTCTATCTCTGTTTTCATGTATGTATGTATGTATATATATATATATATATATATATATATACATATATATATATATATATAATATTTAAAAAAAGACAAGCTGTTGTCATCTTAGCTAGTTCAATTCTCCTTCTTGAAGTAGAAGGTATAATGATTATAAAATCTATTGAATTCTACTGAAGGATGAAATAGATTCTTTTTTTTTTGTTTTTTTGTTTTGTTTTGTTTTTTGAGGTAGGGTCTCACTCTAGCCCAGGCTGACCTGGAATTCACTATGTGGTGTCAGGGTGGCCTTGAACTCATGGCGATCCTCCCACCTCTGCCTCCCATGCCAGGCTTCTTTTTTTAATTTTTTAAAAATTTTATTTATTTATTGGGGGGGGTGCAGAGAGAGAGAGAGAGAATGGGTACACCAGGGCCTTCAGCCACTGCAAACAAATTCCAGACACATGTGCTACCTTGTACATCTGGCTTGTATAGGTACTGGGGAATCGAACCTGGGTCCTTAGGCTTTGCAGGCAAGTGCCTTAACTGCTAAGCCATCTCTCCAGCCTGTGATGGCTTCTTATTCAGTTTGTTAGCCTATTTTTTTTTTTCCTCAAGGTACGGTTTCACTGTAGCCCAGGCTGACCTGGAATTCATTATGGAGTCTCAGGGTGGCCTCAAACTCACGGTGAGCCTCCTGAGTGCTGGGATTAAAGGCATACACCACCATGCCCGGCTCTTGACTATATTTTTATGCTAGTCAGTACTTTGTGGCTTGGAGAAGTCACTGTCAGTATATGTATGTAGATGATGATGAACAGGGTGCTGTTTGAACAGAGACACTTGAAGAGCAGTCTTTGATGTATAGCTGCATTTAGTCCATATAGAGTCTGTTGACAGTTTGCTTGTTTGGGCTTCAGGATCAACCCTAAGCTTCTGCTTATAAGGGCATCTCAGACCTTTTGGCTTCATGTGTCTCTTCTGTCTGTGTTTATGGTTTTCAACAATCCACACTATGCCAAACAGTGTAGCTGATCTTCTAAATCATTTGTTACCCTTCCCTTGCTTACTTCTTTAGTCTGCTCTGAAGAAATCATTTGATTATCTTGATTTTGAGATGTATATCCATCCATCCATCCCTCACTCAGTGGATTTTAATTATGTGCCTGCTTTATCTTTATCTTTTAATATTTGGAAATAAAGAGAAAGCAGAAGATTCCAGATGCATGGTAAACCTTTTATCCATATAATAAAACTAGGATTTAAAATTGACAATGTGAAATGGCCATGAAGTCGAGTAGATAGCTGTGATATGTTTAGATTTTATAGATAAAGGAAACATAGGTTGAAAACAATCATTTTAGCCAGGCATGGTGGCACATCCCAGCACTCGGGAGGCAGAGGTAGGAGGATCGCCATGAGTTCAAGGCCAGCCTGAGTGAGACCCTACCTCCAAAAAAGAAAGAAAGAAAGAAAGAAAGAAAGAAAGAAAGAAAGAAAGAAGTCATTTTATTGTAAACTTTGTTTGACATAGAGTAGAAATTTCCTTGAAACAGAGTTGGTTTATTAAAAGATTTTTAATGTAGATTTTTTTTGGGGGGGGGTTTCCAAGGTAGGGTCTTACTCTAGCCCAGGCTGACCTGGAATTCACTATGTAGTCTCAGGCTGGCCTCGAAATCATAGCAATCCTCCTACCTCTGCCTCCCGAGTGCTGGGATTAAGGGTACGCACCACCACACCTAGCTTAATATAGATTTTAAGCACAAGGGTTAAGACACACAGGAAGAAAGTATAAGACCCAATCAAGAACAGGCTTCTCAAAGAAGAGTGCCAAATTTAAGTAGAATTTTTGTTTCTGGTGTAGTAAATCTTTAATACCACATACCAGTATTTCTAAACTCTAACTTCCAGGACAGCTGGGATCCCCAAAATAAGATGTTAGAAGATAATTCCTCATTGATATCAAAGCAAGAATGACTTACCAAACTAATAAGGGGCACAGCTTATATAGGAAACCTAGTACATTGTTTACTCCTAGAGAACAAGAATTTAGTTCTTTCAAGATGATGGTTATTGGGCTGGAGAGATGGCTCAGCAGTTAAGGCACTTGCCTGCAAAACCTAATAATCCAGGTTCGATTCCCCAGTACCCATGTGAATCCAGATGCACAAAGTGGCACATGCATCTGGAGTTTGTTTGCAGTGGCTGGAGGCCCTGGTGTGCTCATTGTCTGTCTGTCTGTCTCTGTCTGATTGCAAAATAAATAAATAAATAAATAAAATTAAAAACAAATGATGGTTATTGCTTTTATCCTGTTCAAATGAATAGCACATTTAGAGTTTTAGAAACTGTGAATAATACATATTTTTCAAAATCTTTGCTAACATTTTAGCATATTTCTTCTTGTACATAAACAGTTTATATTAGAGCATTATATATAAATAGGGAGTGGGAAGATGGATAAACAGTTAAAGGTGCTTGCTTGCAAAGGCTGCCAGCCCAGCTTCAATTTCCCAGCACTCACATAAAGCAGGACCCAACAAGTGGCACAAGTGTCTAATATTTTGTTTTCAGTGGCAAGAGGCCCTCATGTGTGCATGCACACTTGTATGCACACAAACACACATGTGTTCTCACAAACTAAAAAAAAAGTAAAAAAGAAGTCATAGAACATTACATATAAAATAGACATGGACTAGGAGTATATCTCAGTGGTAGATCATGCGGGAAGCTTTGGATTTGATCCCCAACACCACACACTCATACATCCATTAGACAGTTCAACATGAAGTATTATCAAACCCAAGTCAAGGAAAAGAGCATTCTTTTTGTTTGTTTGATTGGTTTTTGGTTTTTCAAGGTAGGGTCTCGCTCTAGCCCAGGCTGACCTGGAATTCACTATGTAGTCTCAGGGTAGCCTCGAACTCATGGTTATCCTCCTACCTCTGCCTCCCGAGTGCTGGGATTAAAGGTGTGCGCTACCATGCCCGGCTGAAAAGAGCATTCTTGAAAACCCATATGTATCTTTTATTCAGCACAACATCAGCTTCTTCAGGATAGCATTATTAGGATAGCATTATTACCTCCAGTGTCCAGGGATTACAAGCTGTTGTGATACAGTCTGATAGCTCTGCTTATAAGACACGATCCCATCATGAAGTCCTTACCTTCATGACTTTATCCAAGCCTGAACTCCCTTAGGCTCCATCTTCAAATCTTATCACATTGAGATATGAATTTTGAGGAGAGTAAACACAATTTACTCTCTAACCCACACTAATGGAAAATACTAATAATAGGAGAAAGTTGTGGGGGTGTAAGTAAAGAGTAGTGCATAAGAACGCAGAATTTTCAGACAATTTTTCTTAAATTTCAAAAAGATCTATTATAATTAGCCGGGCGTGGTGGCGCACGCCTTTAACCCCAGCACTCAGGAGGCAGACGTAGGATTGCCATGAGTTTGAGGCCACCCTGAGACTACATAGTGAATTCCAGGTCAGCCTGGAGTAGAGTGAGGTCCTACCTTGAAACAAAACAAAACAAAAATCTGTTATAATTAATAGTAAAGGCATGACTAAAGATTCTTAATTTAAATTTCAGAGGAATCCAAAAATACATGGTTTCTTTGATATCCTCTGCCTAACAGAATGCTAAATATGACAAGAAGCCACTTCAAGTTAGCATTCACCCTTGCCTTTGGGTCTTTCCCTTTCCTGTCTTCTTTAAGCCTCGGGGTTTATTTTTGTTTGTTTTTGTTTTTGTTTGTTTGTTTGTTTTTTGTTTTTCGAGGTAGGGTCTCTAGCCCAGGCTGACCTGGAATTCACTATGTAGTCTCAGGGTGGCCTCGAACACTGCAATCCTCCTACCTCTGCCTCCCGAGTGCTGGGATTAAAGGTGTGCGCCACCATGCCCAGCTTAGCCTTGGTTTTAAATGTCACTATTTTTGTTACCTCCGTGTTTCTTCTGTTTGTCCTTCACTTTTCATCTTCTACCTTTTTTCCTATTTTGACCCTAATAAAACAAAATATGAGTATTATTTGATGATATTTAAAACAAAGTGCTGGGCTGGGGAATATAGTTTATTTGGTAGAGTGATTGCCTTGCATGTAGGAAGCCCTGGGTTTCATTCCAGGGCACTGCATAAACCAAGTATGGTGCTACACAGCTGTACACTCAGGAGGTGAAGGCAGGAAGGCCAGAAATTAGAGTCATCCTTGGCCTCATAGTGAGTTACAGGCCTCTCCTGTTACTTGAGCTAAAGGAGATCCTATCTAAATAAGTGAATAAATGAATCAATGAATACCAAGTTCTTGTTCTGACTTTGAAAAGTATCTGAATATTTTCTTCTTAAAATTTTGTTTTACTTATTGTTTTTTTAAAATAATTTTTATGTTTTAAAATTTATTACATGTAAAAAATATTTTTGAACATATTCATCCCTCTTTTTTTTTCGAGGTAGGGTCTTATCCCCCCTCCCACTCCCACTTTTGTTTGTGTTTGAGACAGTGTCCCACTCTGTAGCCCAGAGTGGCCATGAATCACTGTGTAGCCAGAGATGTCTTTGAAGTCCTGATCTTCCTGCCTCCATGTTCTAGGGACTAGAATTACAGGTGTGTACCACCACACCCAGCTCAAAAATTTTAATGTAGCCCCCCACACTTTACTCATGGTTTTATTTAAGTTATCAGTTGCTTACAATCAACTTTGGTTCCTTATACAGAAAAAAAATCTAGAAATGAACAATTCATAAGTTTTTAATTATGTGGTACTCTGAGTTAATATGATGAAATCTAACACTGTGTCATGCTATCCCACATGAGACATGAATCATATCTTTTTCCAACCTATTCATACCATGGAACCCATGAATAAGGAGAACCAACTCTTTAGGGTTTAGTGCTATTAGAGGTTTCAGGTATCCACTGAGCATCTTGTAATGTATCCCCCATGGATGGGGAGGTGCTCTATTTTATAGTTTTAATGATGAGAAGATGATCTGTAAGTACTTAAAATATTAATACTAAAGAGCCATAAATTATTTCATTTTGTGTTTAATGTATTAAAAATGAGTGGATTTAGTAAATTCTAAAATTATTAAGGTTTTTTTTTTAAATAGTGGCACAATTTTAAGACAGAATTAACCAGGGTAAAATGCACTATTCAGTACCTTCACAATGCTGGGCAACCATTACCTCTCTGTAGTTCCAAAACATTGTCATCATCCCACAAGGGAAATCCTGTATCTCATAAGCACTCACTCACTCCCTTTTCCCTTTCCCATGCCTAGCAACTACTAGTCTACTCTTGTCTCTGTGGATTTGCCTGCTCTGGATATCTTACAGAAATGGAATCTTGAACATGCTACCCTTTGCATGTCATTTGTATAGATATACTGTGTTTTGTTTATCGATTCATCAGCGTATGAGCATTTGCATTCCTACTTGTAGCTATTGTGCAATGTAGTGCAGAGAACATCTGTGTAGAAGTTTTTGTTTGAAAACCTATTGCCTAGGAATAGAATTACTGGTCTTACAGAAATCCTGGTAACTTTTTGGTGATGGTGGTGTTTTTGAGGTAGGGTCTCGCTCTAGTCCAGGCTGACCTGGAATTCACTATGTAATCTCAAGGTGGCCTTGAACTCACAGTGATCCTCCTACCTTTGCCTCCTGAGTGCTGGGATTAAAGGTGTGCACCACCACGACTGGCTAAGAAAAAATATTTTTATTTATTTATTTTTTTGAGGCAAGGTTCACTCTAGCCCAGGCTCACTCTAGTCCCAGGCTGGTCTCAAACTCACAGCAATCCTCTTCTGATAACTTTTTTTATTTAAACATTTTATTTGAGAGAGAGGAAGAAAGAAAGAATGAACAAATGAACACAGGCATACCAGGGCCTCTAGCCACTACAAATGAACTCCACCTTGTGCATCTGGCTTTCATGGGTACTGGGGAAATTGAACCTGGGTCCTTAGGCTTCTTAGGCAAGTGCCTTAACCACTAAGCCATCTCTCCAACCCTCCTCTAATAACTTTTTGAGAACCTCTTACATTGGTTATTACCAATGTAATTATTATTGTATTAGGTATAATGTATTATTATTTCTATCACTTCATAGTCTTACCAGCAGCAATGTACAAAAGTTCTAGTTTTTTAAAAAATTATAACCATGCTAGTATTTCATTAAAGTAAGATGAAGTAAGTTTTGTTGTTATTGTTTGGTTGTGTTCTTGTTCTCTCTCTATATATCTGTCTCTCCCTCCTTTCTCTGACTTTCTTTTTTTAATGTTTTATTGTTTTTATTTATTTGAGAGAGAGGCAGATAGAGGAAGAGAATGGGCTCCCCAGGACCTCTAGCCACTGCAAATGAACTCCAAACGCTTGCGCCCCCTTGTGCATCTGGCTTACGTGGGTTCTGGGGAATTGAACCTGGATCCTTAGGCTTCACAGGCAAGTGTCTTAATAGCTAAGCCATCTCTCCAGACCCCCTCTCTCTTTCTTAAACCCAGGGACTTGCACATGCTAGGCTAGCACTCTACCACTGAACTACATCCTAAACCCAGGATGAGTTTTTATATGCAACTTTTCTGTCTATAAGTTATTGTGTATATTAAAAGTAAGTACAATTATCAATATGTTAGGGTCTATTAATATCTAGTAATTTTCCTGAGCTTAAGAATATTTCAATGCTCCAACAAAAGAAACACTGTTTTTCTTAAATTTTTGTTCATTTTTTCCATTTTTAACATTTCATACATGTATATAAATGTATATTGATCTTACTTCCTCCAGTTACCATCACTTATCCTCTCCCATCAACACCTTTTTTTCATTCCTCATTAATTCCCATCTAATATTCAAGTCTTTTTTTTTTTTTTTTTTTTTTTTTGGTTTTTCGAGGTAGGGTTTCACTTTAGTCCAGGCTGACCTGGAATTCACTATGTAGTCGCAGTGTGGTCTCGAACTCACAGCTATTCTACCTCTGCCTCCCAAGTGCTGGGATTAAAGGTGTGCGCCACCATGCCCAGCTTTCATGCCCTTTTTAAACCCATTGATATAAGTTAGGGTTTCTTGCATGATCATGGATGGAAGATTATTTACTGTGAAATGGGGAGTTTATCAGTGGCTACACCACTGATGAACCTGAATCCCCTTCTCCTCGCAACCATTAGCTGCCATTGGGTAATCTGGGGTCTCAGATATCCTTCCCCCATTGATGGTGAAGTATCAACAGGCTCACCTGTGTTGGAAACCACAGCTGGTGTGAGTTCATAAATGTAATGGCCATGTTGCATTCAGATAACAGACAGCATTGCAGCCCTCCTCCCCATCCTCCTGTTACTCTCTTTCTGCCCCCTCTTTCACGAAGTTCTAAGAACCTTGAAAGAGGAGTGGTCTAGATGTGCTGTTTGAAGATGAGCATATTAGTAGTCACTTATTTTCAGCAATTTAGCCAGCTATGCATCTTTGTACTAACCTCTGACCATTGATACAAAAAACTTCTGTGATAGAGGCTGCAAGCACTAAGTACTAAGCTGTGGGAACAAATATTGCTGCTTAAAAGGCTGTTTGATATGCTATCTGTTGCAGTCAGGTTCATGTTGCTGGCAGAAATCACCTTACCAAGACCAGCTTGTGAGGAAAGGGTTTAGTTTGGCATACAGACTCAAGGGGAAACTCTGTGATGGCAGGGGGAAACGATGGCATGAGCACAGTGTGGACATGACCTGCTGGCCAACATCAGATGGACAGTAGCAACAGGAGAACGTGCCAAACACTGGCAAGAGGAAGCTGGTTATAACACCCATAAACCCGCCCCCAACAATACACTGCCTCCAGGAGGTATTAATTCCAAAATTTCTATCAGCTGGGAACCTAGCAATCAGAACACCTACACTTATGGGGGACACCTGAATCAAACCACCACACTGTCCATTTAGCATAACTATAGTCGGAGATTGCACTGTAGGGCCTGTGTCCCTAGTCATAGATAGACTTGTGGCCAGGTTTACAGTACCAGGCATGAATTCCCTTCAGCAGAAGAAATACTGTTATTGACATTTTATTATCCAGCTACGTATTAGTTAAGATCAATGTATTTAGAACAGGAATATCCATCAGAGGAATTGGCTGCCATAGAGGATCTTTGCCATAGAAAAGTTCTAGTTTGAATACATGTAATTATACTGACCCAAGTAAGTTTTAAAATACAGTATACTTGATTCTGTCTGAATATAAAGAATAATTATGTAAGGATAGTAGCATTTACCAAACCTTGCCTCTGGTAGAACATTGCATGCAAACCTCTAGCAAAACAAATAGCTATTTCATGGGGAGACTCATTCTGCTTTAGATTGCTTTATTTATAAGCCGTAAGTTCTGTGTTCTGTGCTAGTGACTATTGTTTTCAACATACACTAATTGGATCTAGTCATTCTCTCTAGCTACTCAAAACATGGAGGCAAATACATCCTTCAATTTCCTCTTTTTCTACATAAAATACTTCAATTGTTTTTACTTACCACAAATCTTCATTGTTCTACCTGTTCTCTTTTAGATATGCTCAAGCTTGTGTACATCATCCTAAAAGGCATTTGCTCTAGATAAGATCTGATCCCTGGAATAGAACCTAGGCTTGTCCAGTCTGCGGACTGTGGTCCATATGTGCCATTGGTGTATGTAGCTGAGGATAGCTATGAATGCATACCAACACAAAACCACAAACTACTGAAAACATTATGAGATTTGTTTTTGGTAATTCTTATTACATTTTTTTGGTAGTTCAGTTGCATAGTTCTCAAGTATGAACTTTGCATATGATAATGTCAAGTCACAATGTCTTTTAAAGAGTGGCCATACACACTCGGGAGGCAGAGGTAGGAGGATTGCCGTGAGTTCGAGGCCACCATGAGACTACATAGTTAATTCCAGGTCAACCTGGGGCAGAGTGAGACCCTACCTCGGGGGGTGGGGGTGGGGGAGAAGATTGACCATACCTGGGCCACGTGTTGATGGCCCTGTGATTTAGAAACCTTAGGTCAAATGATAATTCCACATTTAACTTTTTGAGGAATCGCTGCACTGTTTTCTAAAAACAACGACACCATTTTACATTCTCACCAGCAGTGAATGAAGGCTCCTATTTTGCTATATCCTCATCAACACTACTCTAATGGAGGTGAAGTGATATTTCACAAATAATGAAATATATCGCTTTACAAATAATGATTTAGAAACCTTTGTTTCCATTCTGCAGGTGAGTAAAATTGGGATCAGATGGGAAAATTTTTTCTTAAGTGGAAGAATTGAGCTTCAGGAGCAGTTCAGATTTAACAACCTACAAAGATACAGTCTTTTTCATTAATATTAATGATATTAGTATTGATGAATTTAACTACCATTGTTTAGATTGCATAGAGGATATACTTCACACTTTTTTAACCTGTTGACTTCCATCTAAGCCTCATGGCTGATTATTTTCTTTTTCTGTTGTTGTTGTTGTTGTTGTTATTTTTTGAGGTAGAGTCTTGGTCTAGCCCAGGCTGACCTGGAATTTAATTCAAACTATATAGTATCAGGGTGGCCTCAAACTCACGTTGATCCTCCTACCTCAGCCTTCCCAGTGCTGGGATTAAAGGCATGTGCCACTACACCCAGCTATTTCTTTTTTTAACAAATGAGGAAATGAGACACAAAAGTCAAACAATTTGCTAAAACCCACCAAACAGGTGGCTTAGAGCTATAATTTTAAAACAAATATGAAGCCAGGCTAGGTTGCCCATGCTGTAATCCCAATATTTGGGAGGCTGAGGCAAAAGGGAGTATATAAATTCAAGGTCATCCTGGGCTGCATAGCAAGACCCTGTCTTTAAAAAAACAAGACAAGGGCCTGGGGAAATGGCTTAGCAGTTAAGGCGTTTGCCTGGGAAGCCCAAGGAACCTAGTTCGATTTCCCAGGACCCACATAAGCCAGATACTCAAGGGGGCACATGTGTCTGGAGTTCGTTTGCAGTGGCTGGAGGCCCTGGCATGCCCATTCTCTCTTTCTCTCTGCCTCTTCCTCTCTCTCTCAAATAAATAAAATAAAATAAATTTATATTAAAAAAGACAAAAAAATTATAATCCTAAACACTGTGTACTTAAATATACTATATTGTCTGTTTTGTTCCGTGACATAATTGGTTATTTTAATAATTAAATGTTTAACTGACAAGTGTTTCAAGTCTGTACAAAGTAACCTATATGATTAAAACATATAATTTATAATTATCAAAACTTTATTTTTTATAGAATAGTATAAATACTTATTTTTGTATGATTTACTCTGCTGACCTGTTTCAAAAATACAGAAAAGTGTATTTTTTAGTAACTCTAGTAAATATAATCTTTCTACATCAAAATTTTATTTATTTCATTTCCTTTCATGAAAAATATTCCTGATTTGATTATACATTACTTTTTGAAAAGGTATTCTGTCAATATTTAACAAAATACTTATAAAGGAAAGGATAATAATGTTTTGAAATTTGTTTTCTTTTAGGTCCACCTCATTCATTTAACCGAGATGAGACAATAATCATTGCTTTGGCATCAGTCTCTGTGTTAGCTGTTTTGATAGTTGCCTTATGTTTCGGATACAGAATGTTGGCAGGTAAAAAAACAAAACACTTTTGTCTAGTCATATATTAAACATGCGATTTAATTAGAATTTATCTTCTTTAAAAAAATCTCTGTGGAGCCAGGCGTGGTGGCACATGCCTTTAATCCCAGCATTAGGGAGGCAGAGGTAGGAGTTCGAGGCCACCCTGAGAATACATAGTGAATTCTAGGTCAGCCTGAGCTAGAGTGAGACCCTACCTCAAAAAACAGAAAAACAAAACAAACAACAAAAAAAAAACCTCTGTGGAAAATGCTAAAATAAACTGCATTATAGTAGCTCTCATATTTTTCCAAGTTTTTACAAAGAATTTCAAATTTATGCAAAATATCACCTAACTCCAACAGTTATTACATGTGGGCAATATTTTTTCACCTTAATCCCCACTGACTATCCCCTTTCATACCAGTGAAGTATTTTTTGAATGAAAACACATATGTTGTACTTCTGTAAATACTTTATAATATAAGGATTTACAGATATATAACCATAATGGTATTTTCACATCTGAAAAAAAATTACGGTAAGTTCTCATCAAACATCTAGTGAGCCATTGAACTTTAGGTATGATCCATTGTTTAGGAAATCAGCACCCATTCATTCATTCACTTGAATAATTCTAACAAAAACCTCCTTGAACATTTTTGCAAAATTTTTTAGGATTTTAATCTTAAATTGTTAGGAAAATGCCTCACAGAATTCAGCTTTCATGCTGCTCATTATTCATCTTCATTTATCAATTGTTCCTTCTTTGTAAATATTTTGCCACTTTCTGCAACTTTTATCACATTTTAAAAATGTGATAAACTAGGCACGGTGGTACACATCTTTAATCCAGCACTCGGGAGGCAGAGGTAGGAGAATTGAGTGAGTTCAAGGCCACCTTGAGACTACATAGTGAATTACAGGTCTGCCTGGGCTAGAGCAAGACCCTACCTCAAAAAACAAAATAAAACAAAACAAACAAAAGGGATAAAGGGACTGAGAAGATGACTCAGCTGGTGAAGAGCTTACTGTGCAGGCATGAGCCTGAGTTCAGATCCCCAGCATCCGTGTAAATGCAAACCATAGTATCACGTGCCTACAGTTCAGTGCTTGGGAGGCAAATATAGGTGGGTCTCCAGGGCAAACTGAGTCACTAGACTAGCGGAGTTGATGAACTCCAGGTTTAGTGAGAAACCTTGCCTGGAACTATAAGAAGGAAAGCAACTGAGGGAAATAACAGATGTCAGCCTCTAACCTCCACATGCACGTGTACATGCACGTACACCACACACAAAAAATGTGATAAAAATTTTAAGAGAATCACACATTAGTAATTGTTTTTCTTCTTCCTATAGGAGACCGTAAACAAGGTCTTCACAGTATGAACATGATGGAGGCAGCAGCATCAGAGCCCTCTCTTGACTTAGATAATCTGAAGCTGTTAGAGGTAAGGTTGTTCTTAGATTGGTAATATCACAGAAACTATTTTAAAAGTCTTGCTGGAAGTCAGTGAGACGACTTAGTGGTTAAGAGCACTTGCTACTTAGGCATGAGGGCCTCTTAGGCCAGAGACTGCCAAGTTCAACTCTATAGAACCCATAAAAGAAGCTGGACATGCCAGACATGGTGGTACATTGCCTTTAATCCCAGCACTCAGGAGGCAGAGGTAGGAGCATTGCTGTGAGTTCAAGGCCACCCTGGGCTAGAATGAGTCCCTCCCTACCTTGAAAACAAAACAAGCAAACAAAAAAGCTGGACATGGCCACATATGTCTATAATCCCAGTCCAGGTGGCGGTGGGGCGCAGAGACCAGAGAATCCTTCTCTGGGGCTCACTGATGGTGGACAGCTACCTGTATCACTGTTGTCTGTAATTCCAGCACACTAAAGCCAGAAGGGAGGAAAAGACAGGACACTCATCCAGGAGCCCAGCTAGCCTGGCAAACACAGCTGTGAATGAGAGACCCTGCCTTAAGTTAAACAAGGTGGAAGGCAAGCACCAACACCTGAAGCTGTCCTCTAACTTCCATATGTGTGCTATGGCAGTGCACACACACATACACCCACATTATATACACACCTTTGTACAAGAGAAATACAATAGGACTGGGCATGGTGGCACACACCTTTAATCCCAGCACTCAAGAGGCAGAGGCTCCTAGGAGGATCGCCATGAATTTGAGGCCACCCTGAGACAACATAGTGAATTCTAGGTCAGCCTGGGCTAGAGCAAAACCCTACCTTGAAGAAAAAAGAGAGAGAAAAATACAATAAACAAAGTTAAAAGGCCATTTAAAAAATTATTTATTTGCAAGAAGAGTGAGGGCAGAATACAGGGAATGGGCATGCCAAGGCTTCCTGCCATTGCAAAGGAACTCCAGACGCATGTGGTATTTTGCACATCTGGCTTTATGTAGGTACTGGGGAATCAAACCCAGGTCATCAGGCTTTGCAAGCAAGCCTCTTTAATCCTTGAGTCATCTCTCCAGATCCCAACTTAAAAAAAAAAATCAACATACAAGGAAAGAATTGATAAATAGCTAGTTTAAAGCTGTATGAAAGAAGTAATTAATAAAAATAAACAAATGAACTTCCAGTTCATAAAAGATTTAAGTGTAGCTAATAAATGTACATTAAGACATGTAGAGTTGGCTGGGTGTGGTGGCGGACACCTTTAATCCCAGCACTTGGGAGGCAGAGGTAGGAGGATTACTGTGTGTTCAAGAACACCCTGAGACTACATAGTGAATTCAGGTCAGCCTGGGCTAGAGTGAAACCCTACCTCGAAAAACCAAAAAAAGACATGTAGAGCTGGAGAGATGGCTCAGCAGTTAAAGGTGATTGTTTACAAAGCCGGCAACCCCAGGTTCAATTCCCTAGTAGACAGATGCACAAAGTGGCACATGTGTCTGGAGTTCATTTGCAGTGGCAAGAGGCCCTGACATGTCCAAACACTCTCTCTCTCTCTCTCTCTCTCTCTCTCTCTCTCTCTCTCTGAGGTGAATAAAATTTTATATAAAAGAAAGATGTGTAAGCCAGGCAAAGTGATACATTACTTTAGTCCCCGCATTGGGGAGACTGAGGTAAGAAGATTACCATGAATTCAAAGCCAGCCTGGAGCTATAGAGTGAGTTCCAAGTCAGCCTACACACTAGCGTATGAGGCCCTGATTCAAAAAACAAAACAAGAACATGGTGGTGCATGCCTTTAGTCCCAGCACTTGGGAGGCAGAGGTAGGAGGATCACCATAAGTTTGAGGCCACTCTGATACTACATAGTGAATTATAGGTCAGCCTGGGCTAGAGTGAGACCCTACCTGGGAAAACAACAACAAAAGACCCTATCTCAGGAAAAAAAAAAAAAGTGAGTAGTTGGCTAACTTGATTTTTTTTTTTTTTTTTTTTTGGTTTTTCGAGGTAGGGTCTCACTCTGGTCCAGGCTGACCTGGAATTAACTATGTAGTCTCAGGGTGGCCTCGAACTCTTGGCAATCCTCCTACCTCTGCCTCCCGAGTGCTGGGATTAAAGGTGTGCGCCACCACGCCCGGCTCGTTTTCTTTTTGAAGTAGGGTCTTGCTCTAGCTCAGGCCGACCTGGAATTCACTATGTAGTCTCAGGGTTGCCTTGAACTCATGTCAATCCTCCTACCTCTGCCTCCCCAGTGCTGGGATTAAAGGCATGCGCCACCATGTCCAGCTGTAACTTGAAACAAATACCAGTACAAACAGAATTTTATCCAGGATTTTATTTAACATTATTTTGATACAACAGTTTTAGAGGGCAGTTTGAACGTTAAATTTTAACCTACAAATAATGATTAAGGAACAAACATCCTTAAAGAAATGGTGATGAATCCTCAGCTGATTTCAGTGAAAACTCCCAGAAGCCAATAATGAAAAGAGTGGGTTACATTTTTCTAGTTCTTTGTGTATTGAGTAAATCTGTATGATAGCCTAGATGATGTGAATATTGTATTATGGAAACTCTAAACTCTTGTTATGCTCTTATGTGTGTTGGACACATACTATAAACTTGACTCTTAGGCAGAAGCTCAAATCTCAGGGTTCTTTTCTTTTCTTTTTTTTAGGTAGGGTCTCACAATAGCTCAGGTTTACCTGGAATCCGTCTCAGGGTGGCCTCGAATATAAGGCAATCCTCCTACCTCTGCCTCCCAAATGCTGGGATTAAAAGCGTGCACCACCACGCCAGGCTCAGTTTTGTTACTTTATATGTAGCTAGAATCTATCTCATGTATTCATTGAGTGCCCCACTGTGACTTTCTTCGTTTCTGAATTTCCCCTTACTTTCCAGCAGCTCTAATTGCTCCCAAATTATTATGCCTTCTGGTTCATAGGGCCAGAAAATCCTCTCTCTATATATCAGCTCTATTGCTCAAAGCTCAATTCAGCCTGCCTTCAAGATAAAAAAAAAAAAAAAAAATTGTAGCTCACCCCATGCCACAGCCCTCTTCTAACCCTTGATACCTGTTAGGGTCTATCTGATTTCGTTTGTTTTTCAGTGCCTTTAGGTCTTTTTTTGGTTTTGTTTCTAATTTTGTTGTTATCTAGGTCACATAGGAGCTTTTTCTATCATACCAGACATACTTTGTCTCTTGATAACGGAGTAAACTGAAAGCAGTAGAGAGCTGTAGCGTATCATAGGAATTTTTACTTTATTATTTGGTAATTTTTTAATTTGGTAGTTTTAAAAAAATATTTATTTATTTATTTGAGTGGGTGGGAAGAGACAGAGAAAAAGACAGAATGGGTATGCCAAGGACTCCAGTTGCTTCAAATAAACTCCAGACGCTTGCGCCCCCTTGTGCATCTGGCTAACATGGGTCTTGAGGAATTGAACCTGGGTCCTTAGACCCAGCCCAATTTGGTAGTTTTAATTGTTCAATTTTAATATGAATTAACTCTGTCTTTTTTAAAACAAACTTACAGCTGATTGGACGGGGTCGATATGGAGCAGTATATAAAGGTTCCTTGGATGAGCGTCCAGTTGCTGTAAAAGTGTTTTCTTTTGCAAACCGTCAAAATTTTATAAATGAAAAAAACATTTACAGAGTGCCTTTGATGGAACATGACAACATCGCTCGCTTTATAGTTGGAGACGAGAGACTCACTGCAGATGGACGCATGGAGTATTTGCTTGTGATGGAGTATTATCCCAATGTAAGTTCTTATTTTGGGGGTGGAAGTTTTGAGGTAGGGTCTCATTCTAGCCCAGGCTGACCTGGAACTCACAACAGTCCTCTTACCTCAGCTTCCTGAATGCTGAGATTAAAGGTGTGCACCACCAGGCCTGGCTCAGTGTAAGTTCTTCATAAAAAAGAATTTTTTTTCACCCCACCTTCAAAAAGAAATGTTTAAATAAAAATTTTAAATTATTTCATTTTATTTGACCAAGAGAGATTGTGTGTACCAGGGCCTTTAACTGCTGCAGACGAACTCCAAACATATGCACTGTCTTGTGTATCTGGCTTATGTGGGTCCTGGGGAATTGAACCTTTGTCCTTTGTCTTTGCAGCAAGCACCTTAACCACTAAGCCATCTCTCCAGCCCATAAAAAAGAAATTTTTCATAGCTGTCAGTCAGAATTTTAGGAAGACCAGTATAATATGGAGCATTGCTGGTTTGTAAACTAGTTATTAATGTTCTGCAATGAAGTAAGGATTTCATTGCCAAAATTGAAACAAATATATCACTCTTCCAGGCATAATAGTTCATGCCTATAATTTTATCACCCTGAAGGCTAAGACAGGAGGATTATAAATCAAGGCCAGCCTAGACTATTAAGTAAGACACTGTTCAGCTTTCTCTTCTCACCCTCTCTCTTTTCTTCCTTTTTCCCTCCCTGTCCTTCCTTTACCCCCCTCTTTTGCTTTCTCTCTCCGTGGGATTTTTCTTACCAAAGGTTCATTAATTGATAATCCATTCTGGTGTAAATTCCTTATCTCATCAGAGGCAGGTAGAAAGTTGCGGATAAGTATTTGAGCTTAACTGACACATATAGTCTTCCCTCAATATCTCAGCGATTGCTTATAGACAGCTTCTCTCCCACCGCCCTGGCACTATACCATGGAAATACCAAAATTGTCAGCTATTCAAGTCCTTTATATAAAATGCATATAGTATTTGTATATAACTCATACACATAATCTTTTGGTCATATAATGTAGAATAGTTGTTATGCTATATTATTTAGGGCTAATGATAAGAAAAAGTGTATAGATGTTAAGTACAGATGCAAAGATGGGTTTTGGTAGGATTTTTTTGGGGGGGGAGGGTAGGTTGTTTTCCTTGACTGTGTTGGAAGTAGAACCCAGGGCCTTTACATTCTAGGCACAATTCTACATTCCCAGCCCCTGAAGGTTTTTTACCTGGTTGATGGAACCTGCAGGTTCCGAGGGCTGACTACAGTGTAGTTTACATTGGTACTGGTAAGAGATATATTTTTCCTGGGCTGGAGATATGGCTTTGCAGTTAAGGCACTTTGCTATGAAGCCTAAGGGACCTAGGCTTGATTCCTTAGTACCCATGTAAGCCAGATGGACAAGGTGGCACATTTATCTGGAGTTCGTTTGTAGTAGTTAGAGGCTTTGGTCTGCCCATCTCTCTCTCTAATAAATTAATTAAATTAAGTTAAAAAGAGATATATTTTTCCAAGTTAATTTGATATACTAAAGTCATACTTAAAGGGAAATAACCATTCATAAACTTAATATTTGCAACATAAAGTTTGATATTTAAATTCTTTCCCTCCATGCTGTCTTCTTGTTTCTTCAGAAATACCCCAGTAATAACATTTGGAATTCTAGCCTATGTAAATGCTTCATAAGGTTGCTTAACTTACCTGTTCTTGTTAAATTAATTTCACCTTTTATGTGTATTTTTTCCTTTTTATAGGGATCTCTGTGCAAATATTTGAGCCTTCATACGAGTGATTGGGTAAGCTCTTGCCGTCTGGCTCATTCTGTGACTAGAGGCCTGGCTTATCTTCATACTGAATTACCACGAGGAGGTAAGATGAATTATTACCCATGTGGGTTCGGAATTCACAAAGAAATTGTAATCATATCTCTAAAGGAAAAATGTGGTTCATCTTACTAGAGATTTAATATTAACCAATTGTTTGAAAGAGCCAGCATGAGGAGACATATTTGAAATCCAACAGGAAAAATAAGAAAACTCCAGAGCAGGCATGGATCCCATTACAAATATGAATACGTTTATCCCCAAATATATTTATATAGCTATTCTTAAGAAAATATTCTTGCCGGGCGTGGTGGCGCACGCCTTTAATCCCAGGATTTGGGAAGCAGAGGTAGGAGGATCGCCGAGAGTTTGAGGCCACCTTGAGACTACATAGTTAATTTCAGGTCAGCCTGGACCACAGTGAGACCCTACCTCGAAAAACCAAAAAAAAAGAAAATACTCTTTGTGGCTTTGGAGTGTCACTCAGTGGTATTTTCCTGGCATGTACAAAGCCCTGGGTTTAATCCCTACTAACACAAGTCAAAACAAGAAAAACTCTAGGTGGTTTTCAGACCTCTTGTCTGTTTATGAATGTTAGGTTAAGAATCTCTTAGCTATCTATATTTTCCTTTCTTTTGTATTTATTTTGTTTGTGTAAATAAACTACAGTGTATAATTACTTGTTTAGTTTTGATATAATATGGATCTTTATTCCATTGGCTGGTCTTTAGTATAATGCCCAAGCATATCTTTTTTTTTTTTTTTTTTTTGGTTTTTCGAGGTAGGGGGTCTCACTCTGGCCCAGGCTGACCTGGAATTCACTCAGTCATCTCAGGGTGGCCTTGAACTCACGGCGATCCTCCTACCTCTGCCTCCCAAGTGCTGGGATTAAAGGCGTGCGCCACCACACCCGGCCATATCTTTTTTTAAAGTAAATCAATGCTCTGTTAGCTAAAATAAGTTTGGCAAAATCTGTTTGGGGTTGTAGTTAGGGAGGATAACAGTGGCTTATTAAGAAAGATTTTTGGGAGCTGGGCGTGTTGGTGCATGGCCAGCACTCGGGAGGCAGAGGTAGGAGGATTGCCATGAGTTCAAGGCCACCCTGAGACTACATAGTGAATTCCAGGTCAGCCTGAATTAGAGTGAGACCCTACCTGGAAAAACCAAAAAATAAAAAAATAACAAAGAAAGAAAGAAAGATTTTTGGAGGGCTAGAGAGATTGCTCATTGGTTAAGACACTTGCTTGTAAAGCCTAAGGACCCGAGTTCAGTTCCCAGGTACCTATATAAAGCCAGATGTACAAAGTGGAGAATGCATCTGGAGTTTTGCAGTGGTTTTTTTTTTTTTTTTTTTCTTTTCACAAAGGAATCTAAAAAAGAGAGCAAGTGAGGCAGCACATACTTATAATCCCAGTTCTCAAGAAGCTGAGGCAGGAGTATCATGGTTTAAGGCCAGCTTGGGCTACGTAACAAGTTCCAAGCCACCCTGAGACATAGTTAGATCCTATATCAAAAGAGAACTGAGGGTCAGTAGTTGACCACTTGACTAGCATACACAAGGCCCTGGAGCTCAATCCCAGTACCCATTAGAAAAAAAAAAAAAAAAAAAAAAAAAAGAGAAACTGTCTAGGATGGGTTTGGCAGAACCATGGTATTATTGGGCTCAAGGCTCCCCTAGTCCTTCATTACTATCTTTTTTATCTGTAGCTTTGATTTTCAAAGACACCTCACTGTCCACCATACTATATTCAAGGCAGCAGGTAAAAAGGAAAAAGAAGAAGAAGGATTCTCTTGCTTGTGCTTTGTTTCCCAGAACTAGCCCATACTTCCCAGCTAAAGAGACTAGGAATATGCGTTTTTTTAAATTGAATTTGTGTATGGTAGAGCATGAATACATGGGCCACAGTGTGCTCGTGAATATCAAAGTCAATTTCATGTATCTGTACTCTTCTTCCACTTTCTTTGAATCCAGATCTTTTGCTGCTATAAACAAAGGCGTCTAGCTGGCCTGCAAGCTTTGGATTTACCTAGCTTGCTTTTGTCTTCCCCGTGTAGTTAAGCATTTGGGAATCACAGACACATGCTCCGCTTCCTATCTGGCTTTATATGAGTTCTGAGGAGGCTCCAATTCAGATCAATAGACTTTGCACCTGAGTCCCTTTAACCACTGAGTCATCTCCCAGCTCCTTGTTTTTGCTAAGGGACTTGCTGTTTCATATAGTGTGGGTCTTGTTATAAAATAGAAAAGAGAGATTGAATGGTAGGGAGTCAATCTTGGCCATTGTTTTGGAATTGTATTGTATTCTTTATCATAACTACAGTCTTCAGATTTCCTGCACATTTTTTCTAGTTCAAGCATCTTTTAAAAATATATTTGCTTTCTCGCTTTGTTTCAATATATAGCCACATCACAGACACCCCTAAATTAGCTTGGCTGTGAAAATTCTGTGTGCTTTCTCAGATTTTCATCCCCTGTACCACATTTCATGTCATACTGTAACCCTATCGTGTTTTTCAGTTTCTCTGACCTCTCAGTGAAGAGGACTTGAAAGTATCAGTTTCTTAGATCTTTGTTCATTATATAATAGCTTGGATCATCTTTTCTAGCTGATGCTTCATATATAAATAATTTCTCTTGAATAATTTATTAGCTCATTTATCTTGATATCTTGCTTTTCCAGAGTACAAAATTGACCTGTTATTGCCCATGTCAGCAAGTTGCTGCTCTTGCTTTAGTGCTTCAGCACATTAGCCATTGGACTCTGTTCCTTCCTTTTAAATATCATGACTCCTTTTAGAAGCTGGCTTAAAGCAGAATTTAAAATACCATCCTAATTCCTCTTTCAAGGTTTCCATGACTCAGCACTGTTTTAAGTCAAACATTGGCTAAACTTTTTACTTCAACAGAGCTGTTACCCTCAAACATTAGCTGGTAATATTACTACCTTTAAATTTTTTTCAGTATTATAGTTTTGAATTTGCAGTTTTACCTAATTACTTAAAAATATTTCCAAGTGTATTATTTCAGAACATTTAAAGTATCATTTCAGAACATTTAAAGTGTCCTTTCAGAAAATTCTGTTTTTCAGATGGAATGTTATCACTTAGAGTAGAAGTTAGGCAGTAAGAAATAATACTAATGCCAGATGTGGTATTGCATACCTGTAATCCCAGCACTCCAGATGCTGAAGCAGGAGGATCACTGAGTTTGAAGCCAGCTAGGTTACAACAGCAAGACCCTTCTCAAAATTAATAATAATAAGCCAGGCCTGGTGGCACTTGCTTTTAATCCCAGCACTCAGGAGGCAGCGGTAGGAGGATTGCCATGAATTTGAGGCCACCCTGAGAGTAAATAGTGAATTCCAGGTCAGCCTGGGCTAGAGTGAGATCCTACCTCAGAAAACCAAAAAAAGAAAGAAAGAAAGATAATTAATAATAAGAGCTGGGGAGATGGCTCAGTGGATAAAGTGTTTGCTGCTCAAGCCTGAGAACCCAAATTCAATCCTCCCCAGACCCCACATAAAAAGCCAGAAGTTGTAGAGAGTTTCTGCAAGCCTACCAGGTTAAGAGTGGGAGGTGGAGACAGGAGTATTTCTCCAGAAGCGCACAAGGTCACAATAGCAGCAGAGCAAGGTCACAATGCAAAGCAAGATGCAGAGAGAGAAACTACCTTAAATGAAGTGGAAGGCTAGGTCCAACCCCATTGTTGTCCTCTGACCACCACATGTGCACTATAGTATGTGCTCACCTATATTCTCTCACACATGAGCACACAAAATTAATAATAATAATAATATCCATCTGGTTATTGCTTCAGAATAAGCATGAATTGAACCTATTTATTTGTAAACCATTCTCTTTGAATTTCTTATACTATTACAGAATAAAAACTGACTCACAAATTATATACATACACACATCCACACAGAGTTTTTTTTTCCCCCAAGATAGGGTCTCACTCTAGCCCAGGCTAACCTGGAATTCACTCTGTAGTCTCAGGGTGGCCTCAAACTTACAGCAATCCTCCTACCTCTGCCTCCCAAGTGCTGGGATTAAAGGTATGTGCCGCCATGCCTGGCTTTTTCCACACAGTCTTCTTGTTCACGAGTTTTAAAAATGTAACTAAAATAGGTCTGGTGGGTGCTGAGGAAATGGCTTAGCAGTTAAGATGTTTGCCTGTGAAGACTAAGGACCCTGGTTTAATTCCCCCAGACCCACGTAAGCCAGATGCACAAGGGTGTGCATGCATCTGGAGTTCATTTGCAGTGGCCAGAGGCCCTGGCACACCCATTCTCTCTATGTGCCTCTTTATCTCTCAAATAAATATAAATATAAAATAAAATAAAATAGAGCTGATGGTTTGGAGAGGTGGCTTAGCAGTTAAAGTGTTTGCCTATGAAGCCTAAGGACCCAGATTCAATTCCTTAGAACCCACATAAGCCAGATGCATATGATGACTCATGCGTCTAGAGTTAGTTTGCAGTTGCTAGAGGCTCTAGCATGCCCATTCATTCTCTTGCTTTCCCATAAATAATAAATAAAATAAAACATAATAAAATATTAAAATAGGGCTGGAGAGCTGGGCATGTTGGTGTATGCCTTTAATCCCAACACTTGGGAGGCAGAGGTAGGAGGATTGCTGTGAGTTCAAGGCCACCCTGAGACTACATAGTGAATTCCAGTTCAGTCTGAACTAGAGTGAGATCCTACCTCAAAAAACCAAAAAAAAAAAAAAAAAATTGCTGGAGAGATGACTCAGCAGTTAAGGAGCATGCCTGAAAAGCCCAGGGACCTGGATTTGATTCCCAGTACCCACATTAAGCCAGATGTACAAAGTGGCACATGCATTTGGAATTCATTTGTAGTGGTAAAGGCCCTGACATGTCCATTCTGTCTGTCTATCTTTTCTTTTATTTTTTTGTTTTATGAGAAAGAGAGAGAATTGATCCACAAGGGCCTCTAGCCACTGCATTTAAACTCCAGACACGTGTGCCACCTTGTGTATGTGTGCCACATTATATGTCTGGCTTATATGGGTTCTGGGGAGTCAAACCTGGGTCTTTAGGCTTCAAAGCAAGCACCTTTACTGATAAGCCATCTCTCCAGCCCATGTCTGTCTGCCTGCTATCTCCCCTGCTTACAAATAACTAAATAAATATTTTTAACATGTAATTAAAACATCTTTTCATACTTTCCTTTGAGAGACTTACCTAGTTCAGTATTGTGCTAGGCAAAATCATAGTAAGTCTTCCTACTTCCTCACACACTCAAATAAAAAAGATTGAAGTTAATACCTAGAGAAACGGGCTGGAGAGACTGCTTAGTGGTTAAGGCACTTGCCTGCAAAACCTAAGGACCTAGGTTCAATTCCCCAGTACTTACATAGCCCAGATGCACAAGGTGGCGCATGTGTCTGGAATTCGTTTGCAGTGGCTAGAGGCCCTGGTTTGCCCATTCTCTCTCTCTCCCCCTCTTTCCTTCCTCTCTCCCTTCCTTCCTTCCTTCCTTCCTTCCTTCCTTCCTTCCTTCCTTCCTTCCTTCCTTCCTTCTTCCTTCCTTCCTTCCTTCCTTCTTTCCTCTCTCTCTCTCTCTCTCTCAAATAGATAAATAAAATATTTAAAAAGAAATCATTTTATTTAATAAATACTTAGAGGAACACAAGGGCAGTTTCTATTTCTTCCCTTTATATTGCTGATGAGTCTCCCCCCCCCACTCCATTTCTCCTTGTGTTTTCTTTTCATTAGTCCCATACCCCTTTAGCAGTAGTAGGAAATAAATTACTTGGTTTCTGTCCTGGCTACCTCATTGGATTGTTTTATATTCTCCTCATCATTACCTTGGTTTTTCCTGAAGTATAAGTTTTTTTAATTTAAAGGTTTATGTGCAGAGCCAGTCATTGTGGCTCACAGAAATTGGGATGCTAAAGCAGGAGCATCGCTGTGAGTTAAAAGTCAGTCTAGGTTACAGAGTAAGATCCTGCCACAAAAAAAGAGAAATATTTGGTATGACTGTTAGCTCAAGATTATGTCACATTATTTAGTTTGTGGTTTTGTCCACTATTAAAAGAAGTTAAATACCAAACCGGGCATGGTGGCACACACCTTTAATCCCAGCACTCAGGAGGCAGAGGTAGGAGGATCACTGTGAGTTCGATGCCACCCTGAGACTACATAGTGAATTCCAGGTCAGCCTGGACTAGAGTGAAACCCTACGTCCAAAAACCAAAAAAAAAGAAGTTAAATACCAGCTTTTGAAGATTGAAACAGAAAGTGGGAAAAGAAGAAAACAAAACCAACTCTTCTTTATTGTATTTATTTTTATTTCTATTTTAATTTATTTATTTGCATGCAGGCAGAGATAGAAGAGAGACAAACAGAGAAAATGGGTGCACCAGGGCCTCTAGCCACTGCAAACAGACTCCAGATGCCTGCACTACTTTGTGCATCTGCTTTACATGGGTACTAGGGAATTGAATTCAGGTCATTAGTCTCTACAGGCAAGTGCCTTAGCCACTGAGCCATCTCTCCAGCTCAAAAAATCAATTCTTAAATGAAACTTACTTGCTCCTATTTTTTCCTCAAATTGTTAGTTGCCTTATTTCTTATATCAAAGAATTATACTCTGTCTATAGTTTTATTGTTTGTTAAATTGCATTTGTATACATATTAGCTGAAGTATAATACATCTATGTACTGTCTACTTGTGTCTAAATACAAATACCCAGTAAATTTGTCTTTGTTCTAATTGCTCTATTTTTTTGTGTGCCTAAATTTCAGAAATGTGCTATAGAACTTTTTCTTACTTCCAGAGTTGTTTTTAATTTAGTTTAAGCTTTAAATGAAGTTTATTTCAAGAGGAATGCTTTAGATGAACAGTTTAGGTTCGATTGATTCTTTCAGTTAGCAAAATGCACTACTGTGGTAAGTTTTTTTGAGTGCAGATGAACCATGTTCTCTTCATGAATCATAGTCTAGTGATAAGGTTAAATAGAATGGGCATAACACTGTTTTGCTTCTGTAAAGACAAAGAACAAGTTTTGATATCTTGCCAGGGGATACTGCCAGCTCTTTCACTTGTTTTTCAAGTCCATTGCAAACTATTTCTAGTTAGCCTTGAAGAGCTGGGATGGGCTTAGAGCCATGGATAACCTCAGGCAGAACTGGTATGTGTAGTCACAGGTTTGATCTGTTAAGATATAAGAGAGCAATATAATATTTATTTAAAAATTTAAAACCACAGTTTTTCATTGATACTTGTTCTAGACAAGAGAAAGCCATGGTAGCACAAGCCTGAAATCCCACCATTTGGGGAAGTCAAGGCACAGAAGGATCAAGAGTTCAAGGTAATCCTCAGTTGCATAGAGAGTTTGAGGCCAACCTGAATTACATGAGATCCTGTCTCATACCTCCTCCCTACCAAAACCAGAAATAAACCAAATGTGTATTAAAACTGTTAGAAAGCAGGAGCTAAGAAGATGGCTCAGTGGCTAAAGGCTCTTGCTTGCACAACTTTCTTGCCTGGGTTCAATTCCCAAGTGAGCCTGATGCAGAAAGTGGTGCATGTGTCTAGTGTTTGTTTGCAGAGGAAAGAACCATCACCTCCCCCCAGCTCACACACAAGCATGCATGCAAATAAATAAATTTTTAAGAAAAAGTTTAATATTTAACAAACATGAAAGCATATTTGCTATTAGATCAGCTGGAGGTTTAGTGCTTGATTAATAATACATTCAACAGGAGACTATATTGTAAAATACATTAGAAAATAATGCTAAATTGAAATTTTAGGTTCTGATTTTTATTTGAGACAGCTTACCTCCTGCCTCTGCATTCCATGTGCTAGGATTCCAGCCATTAACTATGACAACCAGATTTCTTATGTCCTTTTTTTTAATTATTAAAAAAAACTAGTGGGCTGGGGAAATGGCTTAGTGGTTAAGGCGTTTCCCTGTGAAGCCTAAGGATCCCGGTTTGATTCCCCAGGACCCACGTAAGCCAGGTGCACAAGGGGGCACATGCATCTGGAGTTCATTTACAGTGGCTGGAGGTCCTAGTACGCCCATTCTCTCTTTCTGCCTCTCAAATAAATAAACTATTTTAAAAAACTAGTCATAAAAATAGCACTTTCTGCCGGGCGTGGTGGCGCACGCCTTTAATCCCAGCACTCGGGAGGCAGAGGTAGGAGGATCACCGAGAGTTCGAGGCCACCCTGAGACTACATAGTTAATTCCAGGTCAGCCTGGACCAGAGTGAGACCCTACCTTGCAAAAACCAAAAAAAAAAAAAAAAAAAAAAATAGCACTTTCTTCTACATGTTTGTAGTTCTTATTACTTGCATATTCATTTCATCCTCAGTAGTTCTATTTAAGTATTAATAAGTCTTTGAAATTATCCAAACAGATCATTATAAACCTGCAATTTCCCATCGAGATTTAAACAGCAGAAACGTCCTGGTAAAAAATGATGGAACCTGTGTTATTAGTGACTTTGGGTTGTCTATGAGGCTGACTGGAAATAGACTGGTGCGCCCAGGGGAAGAAGATAATGCAGCCATAAGTGAGGTGAGTGTACAAAAAAAGCATCACACTGACAGTTTGAATTATAATGCTCACAATAGTTACAATCCATATATATGGGCAATTATAGAATATTAGAAGTTACAGAATTATGAAATACATTGCATAAAGGCCCTTGTCAAGTTCACTCTTTACTTTGAAAATCATCATCATTCCATCTCATTTTGACAAACATCAGGAAGAAGTATGTAGGAATTTTTTTGTTGCTTGCTCTCCAACTGTGGGTTTGGGGGAGACTTTTTATAAAGGGGTATTTATTAGATTTGCTGTTCTCTTGTTTTATTTTAAACAGATTCTATGTAATTCAGGTTGATCTTGAATTTGTCATCCTCATGTTTCAGTTCTCTTGAGTTCTGGGATTTCAAGCATGTACCACCACACCCAGCCAAGAAATGATTTTTTTTTTTAAATATTTTATTATTTATTTATTTATTTGAGAGAGAGAGAGATACAGAAATAGGCAGGCAGAGAGAGAGAGAGAGAGAGAGAGAGAGAGAGAGATTGCAAATAAACTCCAGATACATGCACCCCCTTGTGCATCCGGCCTACGTGGGTCCTGGAGAATCGAGCCTCGAACCGGGGTCCTTAGGCTTCATAGGCAAGCGTTTAACCGCTAAGCCATCTCTCCAGCCCAAGAAATGATTTTTTGAAGCAAGAGTAAAGTTACCAAGTTAGGACAGCCTACCTTGACATTTACCAGTACAATGTCAAACATAATCTTTTCTGATTTTTTAAAAAATTTATTTATTTATTTGAGAGAGAGAAAGGCAGACAGAAAGAAAATGGGCGTACCAGGGCCTTTAGCCACTGCAAATGAATTCCAGATATATGTGCCACCTTGTGCATCTGGCTTACATGGGTATTGGGAAATTGAACCCAGGTCCTTAGGCTTCACAGGCAAGCACCTTAACCACTAAGCCATCCCTCCAGCCCCTGATCTCTTTTTCTATTTTTCATACACATATATACATATATGTAAAGTTGTGAGTTAAAAAATATTAAATGATGTACATTGCTTGGCAATTTTCTTGCTGTCTCATAATTTTGGTTTTGTTTTTATTACATATATTGCAAAGGGGCAGTGGGTTGGATAATAATTATAGACATTGGAACATCTAGTTCATTCTTTTTTTTTTTGTAGAGAGAGACTCAGAGAGATAGAGGGAGACAGAGACAGATAGAGAATGAGCGCGCCAGCAGTCTCTCAGCCACTGTGAATGAATTCTAGATGCATGCACCCCTTTGTGGGCAAGTGCTGCATTGTGCCCTTGTGTCACTTTGCGTCTGGCTAAACATGGGACCTGGAGATTGGAACCAGCGTTCTTAGGCTTAGCAGGCGGGCACCTTAACCACTAAGCCATCTCTCCAGCCCTCTAGTTCATTCTTTTTGATGGATGAATAGTATTTACTGACAGACTTGTTGCAGCTTAATTATTCAGAGAGAGTATTTACATATAAAAAAGAAAGGTTGGGGCTGGAGAGTTGGCTTAACACTTAAGGCGCTTGCCTACAAAGCCTAGGACCCAGGTTTGATTCCCCAGTACCCACATAAGCCAGATGCACAAAGTGGCACATGTATCTGGAGTTTGTTTGCAGTGGCCAGAAGCCTTGGCCACCCATTCTCGATCTCTTTGCTCCCCCCAATAAATATATAAATTTTTTTTTTTGAAAAAAGAGGTTCAGTGACATGCTTACAGTGAAATAATATATCATTAGCATGGCTAAAATTTACATTAGACTTTTGGTCTAATGTCTGACCTTCAGAATATGTTGCCATCTATTTTTGAATAATATCACTCTTAATTTATCAGGTTGGCACAATTAGATATATGGCACCAGAAGTGCTAGAAGGAGCTGTGAATTTGAGGGACTGTGAATCAGCTTTGAAACAAGTAGACATGTATGCACTTGGACTAATCTACTGGGAGATATTTATGAGATGTACAGACCTCTTCCCAGGTAAGAACTGCTGTCAAAAGTTGATTGAGGGCTGGGGGCATGTAGCTCAATTTGCTTGTCTAACATGCACAAAACCCTGGGTTCCATCCCCAGTGCTGCATAATTGGGTGTGATGGTCGATGTCTCTAATCCCAGCACTTGGGAGGTGAATACAGAAGAATGAGGCTACATAGTGAGCTTGTGGCCAGCCTGAGATGTATGAGCTCTGTCTCAAAAACAAATTGATAAATACTTTGAAGTGATAGTTATATTTTACTTCTCACTCAGATATGTTAATTTTATCCAATAATTATTTACTTTTATTTTATTTTATTTTATTTAAAAATTAAACCTGTAATTCATTGCCATCTAGTGTTCAAAAGTATTATTAGCAGAAAGATGTAAATCAAGAAATGTTTTTGTTGGGCTGGAGGGATGGCTTAGCAGTTAAGGCATTTGCCTGCAAAGCCAAAGGACCCAGTTTTGATTCCCCAAGACCCATGTTAGTCAGATGCACAAGGGAGCACACACGTCTGGAGTTTGTTTGCAGTGGCTGGAGGCCCTGGTGCACCCATTCTTTCTCTTTCTCTTTCTCCCTTTTTCTGTCGGTCAAATAAATACATAAAAATAAATTATTTAAAAAAATTTTTAGGGCTGGAGAAATGGCTTAGCAGTTAAGGCACTTGCATGCAAAGCCAAAGGACCCAGGTTTGACTCCCAGGACCCACGTAAGCCAGATGCATAAGGGGGCGCACACATCTATAGTTCATTTGCAATGGCTGGAGGCCCTGGCACACCCATTCCCCCCCCCACCTGCCTATTTCTGTATCTCTCTCTCTCTCTCAAATAAATAAGTATTTTTTAAAAAATTTAAACAAAAGAAATGTTTTTGTTAAAAAGGAACTCTAGATTTTCACCTGAGTGTAATTTCATTGCCAGTAATAGGTTGTCTAATCCTGTTTAGTTTGATCTCTGATTTCTTTAGCAGTCATCATTTTCCTAATGTACCCTATAAACATTTAAAACAGGCTACATTTATGTTTCTTGTTTGGGTTTTATGTGAAACAGTGAAGTATATAGTTTTTATCCCTTTGTTAATATTATTATATAAAAACATTTAACTGCCTATCTAAATTTTATTTCATTTTTCTTTTTTATTAACACATACTACGCCGGGTGTGGTAGTGCACACCTTTAATCCCAGCACTTTGGAGGAAGAGGTAGGAGGATCACTGTGAGTTCGAGGCCACCCTGAGAATACAGAGTGAATTCCAGATCAGCTTGAGATAGAGTGAAACCCTACCTCAGAAAACCAAAACCAAACAAACAAACAAACATGACTTGTAAAAATACTGGGTTCCATTTTGTATATAATGCACTTTGATATCACACACATACTGCTTTAATTTCTCTTACCCCCTCACCACTCCTGATCGCACCACCCAAAAAAAGAATTTAGTTACACTTCTACTTTCATGTATTTCTCTTCCCACTTCTCTTCTCTTCCTCCTTTTCTTTTTTTAAAGATCTTTATTTTATTTATATATTTATTAGAGACAGAGAGAGGGAGAGAGGGAGAGTGAGTGAGAATGAGTGCACTAGGGCCTCTAGCTCCTGTAAACAAACTCTAGATGCACGTGCCACCATGTGCATCTGGCTTATATGGGACTTGTAGAATCGAATTGGGGTCCTTAGGCTTTACAGGCATGTGCCATAACTGCTAAGCCATCTCTCCAGCCCTATTTTTTTTCTTTTTCAAGGTAGGATCTTGCTCTAGCCTAGGCTTACCTGGAATTTACTTGTAGTTCCAGGCTGGCCTTGAACTCACAGCAGTCCTCTTAACCTCTGCCTTCTGAGTGCTGAGATTAAAGGCATGCATTTCCACTCAGGCTTCAGCACTTTTTCATTTATTTATTGGACATCTGTACATTGTATTTGAGAACTGTCTCTTAAATTCAATTGTCTTTTTATTGACTAGATGACGTTTTTGTTACTTAGATTTTTGAGTTATTTATTCTGTGCCACCACATCCAGCAAAGAGAGACTGGTGCATTCATGACACACACCACAGTGAACAGTGATAACCCCAGTGAAGAGTGCTGTCAGTGGAACGAGGTTGGGAGAACATAAGAGTATAACCCAAAGGGAATATGACCAATATGCAAAATGTTAAAACAAATAAAACATTCTTTTAGATTACTGCATCCAATCCAGTGCAATCACCACATCCCTGTTAAATTACTGCATTCATAAGATAACTATGGTGGTACAGCCAACAAAAATAAAGAACAATATTAGAGGGTGATGGTACTGTTAAGATGTAGAGCATTTGCCCAGCACATGCGAGGGCCATGGGTTTAATCCTACAAAGGGATGGGTAAACTACCAGTTGTGTGAGTAGAGAAGGCAATTAAGTCTTGTTTACAGAAGAGTATTTCAGCATATATGTAACATAATTTAACACAGAAAGGATTACACTCAACTGGGTGGGATGGTGCACGCCTTTAATCCCAGCACTCAGAAGGCAGAGATAAGAGGATCGCCATGAGTTTGAGGCCACCCTGAGACTACAGAGTGAATTCCAGGTCAGCCTGAGCTAGAGTGAGGCCCTACCTTGAAAAACAAAACAAAAAGATTATACTCTGGTTTCTCTTCAGATCATACAAATCATAATATAGAAAGGATTAACACTGCTGGTAGGAGTATAAACTGATATAACATGGAGGTTAATAAAAAAATAAAAACAGGCTGGGCATGGTGGTGCATGCCTTTAATTCTAGCACTTGGGAGGCAGAGGTAGGAGGATCGCCATGAGTTCGAGGCCACCCTGAGACTACATAGTGAATTCCAGGCCAGCCTGGGCTAGAGTGAGACCCTACCTTGAAAATAAATAAATAAATAAAATTAAATTAAATTAAAATTAAAAATAAATTTAAAAATAATAGAATGGTAGTCCCAGCTGTTCTGCTTCTGGGTATATGTCCAAAGGACTCTAAAGCCTATGATAGAGAAACTTACATTTCTTTGTTTATTACTGCAGTATTCATAATAGCTAAGAAATGTATTAATAAAGAAAATATGGTGTATATATACACAATAGAATTTTATTCAGCTGTGAAGAAAAATGAAATCATTTAACTTGGAAGAAAATGGATGGAACTTGAAATTATTATGTTAAGCAAAATAGCTCAAAACAAATACATGTTTTCTCATGCATATATATATATATATATATATATATATATATATGTGTCATAAATTTTGAATTTTTAAAATATTTATTTGAATGTGTGTGTATGTGTGCATGTATGTACATATATAGTTACATCAGGGTCTCTTGTCCCTGCAAACTAACATCAGATATTTGAATTATTTGTGACTGGCTTTATGTAGGTGGTTGAGGAATTGAACTCGGGCCAGCAGGCTTTGCAAGTGAATACCTTAAACCACTGAACCATTTCCCCAGCCCCTAGGTTTTATTTTATTTTATTTTTAGATTTTTAATTTTTACATATGGTTGGTGGGTAAGTCATGAAACTAGTAAGAGGACCCATGAGAGGGGAAGAAGAGATCTCAAGGGAAGAGGGAGGGAGAACAAAAAGAGAGGGAGGGTAATGGAATGCATGTGGCAAGAAAGCAGAAGGTAGGTTATTAAGGGGAAGGAAGGGAACGAGTAGAAGGCAGGGGAGAAAAATAGGAAGGAGGAAAAATGAGAACAAAGTATGTGTAACAGTTGCACAATGAAACCCATTACTTTGTCTGCTAATTTGAAAAACTAATAAAAATGAAAAGTAGAAAAGAATTAGAAGAGGTAAAGTTGAGAAATACCGAGTTATTGTTCAACTGTGCAGAATTTCAGTTTAGGATGATGGAAAGATTCTAGAGAGGGATAGTGGTGATACTTGCACAATAGTGTGAATTTTCTTAGTGCCAGAGAACGGTACATTCAGAAATGATTAGGATGCTAAATTTTGTTTAATTTTTTTTTACAGTTTTACTTATTTGCAAGCAGAGAGAAATAGAAGAGAGATAGAGAGAAGGAATGGGTGCTCCAGGGCCTCTAGCCCCTGCAAATGAACTCCAAATGCTGCGTCACTTTGTGTATATGGCTTTACATGGATAGTGGGGTACCAAACCCAGGTTGTAAGGCTTTGCAGGCAAGTGTCTTAACCACTGAACAATCTCTAGCTCACTACATTATTTGATATATTATTTTGCCACAATAAAAAAGGAGGGAGCTAGGGCGATAGCTCAGTAAGTAAAGTGCTTGACTTGCAAACATGGTGACCTGAGTTTGACCTCAAGGGCTCACATAAAATGCCAGGCATGGAGGTATGTAGCTGGTGCCTCCTCGTTGCTGGAAAAAAACGCTGGATCAGAAGCAGATTATGGAAGGAAAGTGTTTATTTCTGGCTTACAATTTCAAGAGAAAGTTTTATCATAGTGGGGAAAGCATGGGAAAAGCAGATAGCTGGGCATCACATCTTTACACATTTGCAGGGAGGCAAGAGAGTGAGCGAGCAATGAACAGCCAGTGGGACTGGACTAGTAATCCTCAAGGCCAAATCCAAAGGCTTCACCAGCTGGGGATTAAGTGAAGCTTAATCACAAACACATGAGGGTATGAGGGCCATTTTACATTCAAACCACCATAAGGTGCATACTTATACTTTCATCATAGTCCAGGCAGAGACAGGAGGGTCCTCAGATCTTGCAGGCTAGCCAGTGAGAGACTCTGTCTTAAAAACAGGTGGATGGCATTCCTAAGGATAACACCCAAAGTTGTCCTCTGGCCTCCACACACATGAACATGCATACACATATACTCACATGCAAAAAATAAAGGAAAGAAAGAGAATTACATTAAGCTACCTGTATTCGTTACTTCTTATAATCACTATGACAAGTAACTGAGAAAAGAAAGGAATTAGGGCTGGAGAGATGGCTTAGCGGTTAAGGTGTTTGCCTGCAAAGCCAAAGGATCCTGGTTTGACTCTCCAGGATCCACATAAGCCAGATCCACAAGGGGCCGCATGCATCTGGAATTTGTTTGCAGTGGCTGGAGGCCCTGGCATGCCCATTCTCTCTCTCTCTCTCTCTCTCTCTCTCTCTCTAAAATAAATAAATAAATAAATATTTCTTAAAAAAGAAAGGAATTATTTAGACCCTAGCAGCAACATCCCCACATCCACCTGCATCCCCCATGACCTACTTACTTCTCCACCTTCTAATGATGTAAATACATGTTGTAAATACATCAAAGGCTTAATTATTATTTCAGAGCTCTCAGAATCTCATCTCTGGAGATGCCTTCACACATCCAGAGTGAATTTCCTTGGTTTTCTTAATCCAGTCAAGTTGATAATCAAGATTAACTATCACAATAATCTTGACATGGAAATGGATACAAAGAGGCATATTGAGAGAAAATACAATGAATGAATGTATGGTTCCAGTTAGCTGTTGTCAGAATGGGAGTAAAGGAATTAAGAGTATCCAGAGGTCTGACAAATAAGTAGGGTAGCAGCTAGGGACTTAGAAGAAATGGTGGCTTCCACTGGAAGAATGATTTAATTAAGAGATGTTTGAATAGTGTATTTGTAGACAACTGAATAACTTGTTTTTAGAGAATTTAAAAGAATAAAAGTGATACTGAGAAAATTAAGAACAGAATGGTTAGAGCTGGGATGCAACTCCAAGTTAGAGCACTTGCTTAATGTGTGTGAGGTGCTGAATTTAATATCTAACATGGAAAGAAGAAAAAGAGAAATGGGCTGGAGAGAAATGAGCTTAGCAGTTAAGGCACTTGCCTGCGAAGCCTAAGAATTCATATTCAACTCTCCAGGTCCCACGTAAGCCAGGCACACAGTAACGCAAACATGCAATGTTACACATGTGCACAAGGGGGTCCTCATGTCTTGAGTTCAATTGCAGTGGCTGGAGGCCCTGGCATATCCATTCTCTCCTCTTTCTCTCTCTCTGAGGGTCTGTATCTCTCTGCTTACAAATAAATAAAATCTTTTTTTAAATTAATAGTTTATTTATTTATTAGTGAGAGAGAGAGAGGCTGATAGAGAATGGGCAGTGCCAGGGCTTGTAGCCACTGCAAACAAACTCCAGACACATATGCCACCATGTGCATTTGGGTACTGGGGGATCGAACCTGAGTCCTTTGGCTTTGCCAGCAAGTACCTTAACCTCTAGGCAATCTCTCCAGCCCAAATAGAAAAATTTTTTTGTTTGTTTTTTGAGGTAGGGTCTTACTCTTAGTATATGTGGTAGATATGTTTGGTGTATGTACAATGTATGTGCTGATGTGGCACCCTGTGCAATTGTGGGAGAAAAACACTGGGTGTCCCCCTCCATCTCTTACCCACTTTCATGTTTTGTTTTTGTTGTTGTTTTGTTTTTTTCATGATAGTCTTGCTGATTCTGGAGCTGCTCTTCACCAGCCCTGGTGATTCTCCAGGATCTACTCCCCACAGAACTAGAGTTACAAACCTGTGTGTCCATGCCCAGCTATTTATGTGGATTCTGGAGAATTGAACTTAGACCATCTCAATCCCCCTCAGGCTCTCATGCTTGTGCAGGAAGTGCACTTACCCACTAAGCCATCTCTCCAGTCCACTAACTAGCATCTTTAAATCTTTTAATTTTGTCTCTCACATTCAGTGTTGATGGTTACTGATCAAAACCAAGTGCCTGTCTACATGTTTACAGTATGTGAAAAGATCTCCTGTGTTTTAGGGTAGCACAGTAGTCTAATAACTTGAGCTCTACTGCAAAGATAATAAAATACAGAAATAATCTTTGTAAATCTTTAAAATATTAGTGGAGGACAAGAATATATGGATTATTTTGAATATTCAACTAGAACCATGAAACTTAAAGGTCACATTTTGTAGTATATTTTCATTTGAGTCATTGTAACTATTCTTCCTATGCCAGTGAGATAAGGAAGGCAGACATTGCCATTTTGCTGACAGGAAGAGTAAAACACAGAAGAGTTAAATGACTTCCCAGGTATAGATCAAGCCAAGATTAGAACCTAAATGCCCTAATGTCTATTCTGGTGCTCTTCCTTCTAATTGATCCTGTCATTTTAATAGGGTGGAGGAGGGGTATGGAGCCAGGAAGAGTCTGGTTCTTCTGTGTTCTTTGCCAAGATTTCTACTAGAACATTGGTTTTCTAAGTATTGGTCTCAGGGGTCTACTGACTGGCTCAATGTCCTTACTAATACACTTAATTTAATGGCCGGGGTTTCAGCTCAGATGGTTGAGTGCTTGCTTTTCATGCATGAAGCCTTGAATTCCATCCCCAGTACCATACAAACCATGGTGGGTCATGCCTGTAATCCCAGCACATGAGAAGGTGGAAGCAGGAGAATCGGATGTTTAAGGTCATCCTCAGCTACGTAGTGAGACCTTGTCCCAAAAGAATAAAGTAAGAGAGTGATTGAGGAAGACAACCTGCTATCAGCTTCCAGCCTCCATGCACACACATACATGTGTACATGTACACACACACGAACATGCATGCACACAGAAATGTGATATTTAATGTACTTTAAACTAAATTAGAGCAAAGTTTTCTTCTTATGGGATCAGAGTTCAGGCATCTTTTTAAAATATTAAATATACTTCATAATCTTTTCCTCCTAAATTTAGTAGTAATAGAAATCATTTGAACAGTCTGGGAGACAGCTTCATAGTAAAGTGCACATATCTTGTAAATTGTCCAGTGCTAACTATAACTTACAAAGTACATGTTTAGCATACACAAGGTTCTGGGTTCAATCCCAAGCACTAAATAATAAGTTAAATAAATTTTTTATATATTATTGAAAGCACCATTTTTTTTAGTTTACACTCATATTGCCCTTTTATTGTGTAGGCCTTGTGTAGGTAGTGTCAGCCACTGTGATGTCATGAATACAAAGGCCACTTTGTATCTGGAAGACAACATTCCAGAGCACCCCTCCCAATCCTTTGCTCTTATATTCTTTCAGCCACCTCTTCCACAATGGTCCCTGAGCTTTGGAGGGTGTGATAGACATGTTTCGCAGTTCTGAACACTCCACTGTCACTTCTCTGCAGCTTTTGTTTTTGTTTTGTTTTTCGAGGTAGGGTCTCACTCTAGCCCAGGCTGACCTGGAATTCACTGTGTAGTCTCAGGGTGGCCTCAAACTCATGGCATCCTCCTATCTCTGCCTCCAGAGTGCTGGGATTAAAGGCATGTGCCACCACGTCCAGCTACTCTCTACAGTATTTTGATTATGAATTTTGACTTCCCCAGTAGTCACTGCCATCTGAAAAGAGAAGCTTCCTCTAACCAAAAATGAGAGCAGCATTAATATATGGGCATAAACATAAGTTTACAGGGTATTTGGGTGGGCATAATATATCATTTAGCCAAACAGTAATAGTAGCTTGCCCCCTTTCCAGGCTATGACATTCTAAGTCAATTGACTTTTAACTAGTTTTCAATACCAGGCTTGACTTTGTCCCATGGAGTGGGTCTTAAATCCAATTAGAGAGCAGTTGGTTTCCCTCATAACAGACATGCCACCATTGTACCAGCTGGCACCTTTTGCTTGGTTGGTCAACCATAGAGCGTGCAGGGTCCATTGCTGGTTAAACTCATTCACGACTTTTCTCCCCCAGCAGGCTGCATAGCACCTTCTAGTACTATGACAGCTAGACAACAGGGAGGGAGGGGGCTTTCAACTCAGCTCCAGTCTGATTTCTCACTGTCCTGCAGCCAAAGCATGTGGAAATCACCATTTTGTTTACCAATAAAATTTAATTCTATTCTCAGTAAAGTGTTATCACTAATACACATAGCCAACAATAAAACCTCTGAAATTTTCAAATATGCCTGAAAGTGTTTAATGTGTGTAATTTCCATGTTTACCTGATCACAGAAATACCTCTGATACTCTATAATTTATAACTGGGAATTCTCTCATTCTTTTCTATAAATACACAGGTGAATCTGTACCAGAATACCAGATGGCTTTTCAGACAGAAGTTGGAAACCATCCTACTTTTGAGGATATGCAGGTTCTTGTGTCTAGGGAAAAACAGAGACCCAAGTTCCCAGAAGCCTGGAAAGAAAATAGCCTGGTAAGACAAAAGAGGACTCCTGACTATATACATGTTTTAATGTTCTTAAAGCAATAATAGAAACCAGGTGTAGTTCACATGTGTAATCCCAAGTATTTGGAGATTGAAGCAGGAGGATCACCACAAGTTTGAAGCCAGCTTGGACTCTGTAAAACCTTATGTCAAAAAAGATAGATGAGGGGCTGGAGAGATGGGTTAACAGTTGAGCGCTTGCTTGTGAAGCCTAAGGACCCAGTTTGAGGTTCGATTCCCCAGGACCCATGTAAGCCAGATGCACAAGGTGGCACATGCATCTGTAGTTCGTTTGCAATGGCTGGAGGCCCTGGCATGTCCATTCTCTCTCTCTCTTCCTCTTTCTTTCTCTGTCTGTTGCTCTCAAATGAATAAATAAAAAAACAAAAATTAAAGTTACCTATTGCCAAAATCTAACTTACATGATTTTTGTAATGTTATATATATACTTTCTTTTTGTTTTTTGTTTTTCAAGGTAGAGTATCGCCGTAGTTCAGACTCACCTGGATATGTGGTCTCAGGGTGGCCTTGAACAAACAGCAATCCTCCTACCTCTGCCTCTCAAGTGCTGGGATTAAAGGCATGACCACCATGCCTGGTTTATATATACACTTTTGGTTTTTTTTGGAGAGAGACAGAGAGAGAGGGAGAGGAAGACAGAGATGGGTGCGCCAGCAGCCTCTCAGCTGCTGTGAACAAAATCCATATGCATGCGCCCCCTTGTGGTCAAGTGCGGCATCGTGCCCTTGCATCACTTTGCATCTGGCTAAACGTGGGACCTGGAGGTTGGAACCGGCATTCTTTAGGCTTAGGAGTCAGGCGCCTTAACCACTTAGCCATCTCTCCAGCCCTATATATACACTTTTGATATTTATGCCTTTAATCCCAGCACTTGGGGGGCAGAGGTAGGAGGATTGCTGAGTTCGAGGCCAGCCTTAGCCTACATAGTGAATTCCAACTCAGCCTGGGCTAAGGTGAGACCATACCCTAAAAAAAAAAAAATTGTGTGTGTGTGTGTGTGTGTGTGTGTGTGTAGTTCGCTGGGCATGGTAGCATATTAAAGGGATTAAAGGCATTTAATCCCAGCACTTGGGAGGCCATGGTAGGAGGATCACTTTGAGTTCAAGGCCAGCCTGAGAATTCCAGATAAGCCTCAGCTAGAGTGAGACCCTACCTCAATAAAACCAAAATAACAAACAAAAAAACATACTTTCTCATCCTACCATTTCTCATCAGTAGCTCCATTTAACAACCTTCTGGGAATTTTTTCCTCTTCCAGGGATTCCCATTTTAATGCAGATACTTTATTCTCTTTTCTTAAGATATGTCTCTTGAAACCTTTCTCAGTTTTATAATATTCCATCTACTATTAAATGATGTGTGTTTTGTCTCCATATTGAACTAAAAAGTTAAATAAAATCATGAGACGAGGCCAGCCTTAGCCTACATAGTGAATTCCAACTCAGCCTGGGCTAAGGTGAGACCATACCCTAAAAAAAAAAAAATTGTGTGTGTGTGTGTGTGTGTGTGTGTGTAGTTCGCTGGGCATGGTAGCATATTAAAGGGATTAAAGGCATTTAATCCCAGCACTTGGGAGGCCATGGTAGGAGGATCACTTTGAGTTCAAGGCCAGCCTGAGAATTCCAGATAAGCCTCAGCTAGAGTGAGACCCTACCTCAATAAAACCAAAATAACAAACAAAAAAACATACTTTCTCATCCTACCATTTCTCATCAGTAGCTCCATTTAACAACCTTCTGGGAATTTTTTCCTCTTCCAGGGATTCCCATTTTAATGTCAGATACTTTATTCTCTTTTCTTAAGATATGTCTCTTGAAACCTTTCTCAGTTTTATAATATTCCATCTACTATTAAATGATGTGTGTTTTGTCTCCATATTGAACTAAAAAGTTAAATAAAATCATGAGAAGTGTGTTTATATAAGCATTCCCTGGACAACAAAGTACTGAGCTTGGTCTCATAAAAAATAAAATACTAATCTGGGCGTTTTGGTGCATGCCTTTAATCCCAACACTTGGGAGGCAGAGGTAGGAGGATCACCATGAGTTCAAGGCCACCCTGAGACTACATAGTGAATTCCAGGTCAGCCTGGACTAGAGTGAGACCCTACCTCAAAAAACAAAGAAAGAGGGCTGGAGAGATGGCTTAGCGGTTAAGGAGTTTGCTTGCAAAGCCAAAGGACCGGGGTTCGATTTTCCAGGATCCATGTAAGCCAGATGCACAAGGGGTGGACGCATCTGGAGTTCGTTTCCAGTGGCTGGATGCCCTGGAGTGCCCATTCTCTCTTTCTCTCTGCCTCTTTCTTTCAAATAAATAAAATAAAATATATATTAAAAAAAAAAAAAGAAAGAAAGAAAAAAAAGAAAAGAAAAATACTGCATTAGTTGCTTTAAGTTCCTGATATTTAGCAAAGACTGCTTTAAAGAAATAACTAGTGGTTAAGGTGCTTGCCTGTGAAGCCTAAGGACCCAGGTTCAATTCCCCAGTGCCCACATAAGCCAGATGCTCAATGTGACACATGCATCTGGAGTTCGTTTGCAGTGGCTGGTGGCCCTGATGCACCCAAATCTCTTTCTTTCTTTCTTTATTTAGTTAGTTATTGATTGATTTATTTTTATTTTTTGGTTTTTCTAGGTAGGGTCTCACTGTAGTCCAGGATGACCTGGAATTAACTATGTAGTCTCAGGGTAGCTTTGAACTCATGGCAGTCCTCCTACCTCTGCCTCCCAAGTGCTAGGATTAAAGGTGTGTGCCACGACACCTGGCTTCTCTCTCTTTCTATCTGCCTCTTCCTCCCTCCCTCTCTCTCTCCCTTAAATAAATAAATAATATTTTTAAAAAATCACTATCCAGGTGGGGCATGCTAGCATGTGCCTGTAATCCCAATACTAAGGAGGCAGAGGTAGGATCACTGTGAGTTCGAGGCTAGCCTGAGACTACAAAGTTCCAGGACAGCATGGGCTAGAGTGATACTCTACTTCAAAAAACAATTACTATCCAATAGATGCTCTGATTTCTTGTCATCTTTCTTTTCCTTTCTTCTTTCTAGGTTTTACACAGAAACAACAGTTTTAGAACTCATGTTACTCGCTTTCTTGTAAATATTTTTTCTTTGATGAAGTTCTTTCTTAAGTAATATATATTATTGTGTGTTAAGTGTTTAAATTATGAATAATTGCATATTTAAAAAGCATTTCTAGGGCTGGAGAGATGGCTTAGCAGTTAAGGCGCATGCTTGCAAGGCCTAAGGACCCAGGTTCAATTCTCCAGGTCCCACATAAGCCAGATGCATATGGTGGCGCATGTGTCTGGAGTTCAGTGATTAGAGGCCCTAGTGTGCCCATTTTCACTCTCTTTCTCTCCCTCTCTCTGTTTCTAATAAATAAATAAATAAATAAATAATAAATCTTAAAAAAAAATAAAAAGAAATAAAAAACATTTCTAGAGGCTTGGGAGATGACTGGTTAAAACCACTTACTGAGGGCCTGGAGAGATGGCTTAGCAGTTAAGGCGCTTGCCTACGAAATCCAAGAGCCCATGTTTGATTCTCTAGATCCCCCATAAGCCAGGTGCACAAAGGTGAGGTAAGTGCAAGGTCTCACATGCCCACTAGGTGGCGCAAGCATCTGGAATTCGATTGCAGTGGCTGAAGCGCTGGTGTGCCAATTCTGTTTCTCTGTCTGTCTCTCTCTCTTGCTCTCTAAAAAAAAATAAAATAAACATTGCAAGGGCTGGAGAGATGACTTAGCAGTTAAGGTGCATGCCTGCGAAGCCTAAGGGCCCCCATTTGATTCTCCAGGTTCCACATAAGCCAGCTGCACATGGTGGCACATGTGTCTGGAGTTCGTTTGCAGTGGCTACAGGCCCTGGTCTGCCCATTCGCACTCTTTCTCTCTCCTCCTCTCTATGTCAAATAAATAAATATAAAAATAAAATAAACACTGCGCATTGAATTGAACCAGGCTGGCAGACTTTTCAGTCAAGCACCTTTAACCACTGACCCATCTCCCCAGAGCCTATCTTATGTTTTTGTCATCTTATTTTCTTTTTCTGTTTTTTAAATTATTTTTATTTTGTGTGTGAGAGAGAAAGAGGCAGAGAGAGAAGGGGTGCATCAGGACCTTCAGCCTGCTGCGAATGAACTAACCTGGAATTCACTATGCAGTCTCAGGCTGGCCTTTAACTCATGGCGATCCTCCTACCTCTCCCTCCCAAGTGCTGGGATTAAAGGCGTGCACCACCACACCCAGCCCTCCATATGATTTTTATAAACCACTATCAATTTCTATAGAAAAGCCTTCTTGAATTCTTAATGAAATTATATTAAATCTATAAATCAATGTAAGAATTAACATTTTATTATTGAGTCTACTAATATATGTTATAATTATTACTTTATGCAGTAATCTCTTATATAAGAAAACAGCTATAAATAAAAAATATCTTTTCTAGTTACTGTAATTACTTTTAACCTCTATTGTCTATTATCTTTCCATTTTAGCTTTAATTTCTTCATTCTTTTTTAAAATATATATATGTGTGTGTGTGTGTATGTGTGTGTGTGTGTGTGTGTATAATTTTATTTTATTTATTTATTTTTGGCTTTCCAAGGTAATGTCTCACTAGCTCAGGCTGACCTGGAATTTACTATGTAGTCTCAGGGTAGCCTCGAACTATTGGCAATCCTCCCACCTCTGCCTCCCAAGTGTTGGGCTTAAAGGCGTGCACCACCATACCTGGCTAAAAATATTTTATTTACTTATGTGACAGGGAAAGAAAGGCAGATAGAGAGAATGGGTGCACCAAGGCCTCCAGCCACTACCAACAAATTCCAGATACATGTGCCACTTTGAGCATCTGGCTTTACATGGGAACTGGGAAAATGAACCAGAGTCCTTTGGCTTTGCAGGCAGGTGCCTTAACCACTAAGCAATCTCTCCAGCCTCAGTTTCTTCTTCTTCTTCTTTTTTTTTTTTTTTTTTTGAGGTAGGGTTTCATTCTGGTCCAGGCTGACCTGGAATTAACTATGTAGTCTCAGGGTGGCCTTGAACTCACGGCAATCCTCCTACCTCTGCCTCCCAAGTGCTGTGATTAAAGGCGTGCGCCACCATGCCCGGCTTCAGTTTCTTCATTCTTGAAGGATAATTTTACTTGATGCAGTTTGCTTAACATTTGCTTCCTTTCAGTACTTTAATTATACTCAGGCCTTCTGGATTCTATGGTAATTTTTAAATTTTTTTATTTATTACTTATTTGTAAGCAGAGAGAGAGAATGAATATGGGTATACCATGGCCTCTTGCCACTGTAAACAAACTTGACACATGTGCCACCTTGTACATCTGGCCTCACATGGGCACTAGGGAATTGAATCAGGACCATCAGGCTTTGTCATCATGTGCCTTTTAACTGCTGAGCCATCTCTCCAGCCCTGACTATTTTTTTTTTTGTAATTGCTATCTTTATTTTTGGCTTTTGGCATTCTGATTATTTACCTTTTTTAGAATTCATCAAGTCTCATGTGTCTGGATTCATGACTTTTATTAAATTTGAGGAACTTTGAATCATTTCTTCAAATATTCTTCCTGCCCTTTTGTCCTCCCTTTCTGGTGTTCCTGTTATGCACATTTTTTATAGTTGATGATGTCTCACAAATCCTTTAGGCTCTGATCCTTTGTTCTCATTCTTTTTGTTTCTATTCCTCAGGCTGGCAGTTTTATTTTTCTCAACTTCAAATTGTAGATTCTTTCAGCTCATATCTGCTGTTGAACCATTACAATGAATGTTGTAATTTGTGTTTGTATTGTTCAGCTCTAAAGCATCTTGCTTGTTCTTTTTTTAAATATAACTTTTTTATTTTTATTGCTATTCCCTTGTCATTGAGACCTCATATTCTTGATATCTTTTAGTTCTTTGTCCATGCTTCCTTAGTTCTGTGTGCATATTTAAGATAGTTCATGTAAAGTCTTAGGTAATTCCATGTATATTCTTCCTCAGATAATTTCTGTTAAATTTTATTTCTATGCTTATGAGCATTATTTGGTTTTTCAAGGTAGGGTCTCGTTCTAGCTGAGGCTGACCTGGAATTCACTATGTTGTCTTAGGGTGGCCTCAAACTCAGAGTGATCCTTCCACCTCTGCCTTCTGAGTGCTGGAATTAAAGGCATGTATCACCATGCCCAGCTTTGCAATTTTTAAGTTTTAAACTTTTGGACTATAAATGTAGCTCATTTCAATCTCCAGTATTGCAGTCAATCAGTCAGACATTTTGAATATTGTGATAGTGTTGCATTCAGGTTCACATTGCTGGCAGAAATTACCCAACCAAGAGCAGCTTATGGGGAAAAAAAGTTTATTTTGGCTTACAGACTCAAGGGGAAGCTCCATGATGGCAGGGGAAAACAATAGCATGAGCAGAGGGTAGACATCACCCCCTGGCCAAGATAAGGTGGACAACAGCAACAGGAGAGTGTGCCAAACACTGGCAAGGGGAAATTGGCTATAATACCCATAAGCCCGCCCCTGACAATACACTGCCTCCAGGAAGCATTAATTCCCAAATCTCCATCAGCTGGGAACCTAGCATTCAGAACATCTAAATCAGGGGGACACCTGAATCAAGCCACCACAGACAGCAAAAAAGAAAATAATCTCCAAATCTTCATAGGTTGGTTCTGTGTTGATCCTTCCTTTAATGATTACCCAAAACTTTTTATGTTCTGCTGCTGCCTTCACTTCCTACTCTCACTAAACCTAAAAGATCAACTGTCTGTGGAAGCTTCTAGTCTTCCCATGTCTTTCCTGCCACATAGATTTCTAGGTTCCCCAGTATATGAGGGAGTTTTCAAAACCCTTCTTGTCCATTATGCAGTGATCATACGCAGCAGATTCAAGATTTAGATTAGCCTGTTGTACAGTGCAAATTATTAGTAAACATTTAAGATGTCAGAAAGATTATCTCAGGGCTGGAGAGATGGCTCAATGGTTAAAGGTGCTTGCCTGCAGAGCCTAACAGCCTGGGTTTAATCCTTCACATAAAAGCTGGACACACAAAGTGGCTCATATGTCTGGAATTCACTTGCAGGAGGCCTTGGCATGTTTGCTCTCTTTTATTCTCTTTCTCCCTCAGATAATAAATAAAATATTTTTTAAAAATTTATCCTAAGGTCTGGAGAGATGGCTTAGCTTGCCTGTGAAGCCTAAGGACCCTGGTTTGAGGCTCAATTCCCCAATACCCACAAAAGCCCAGATGCACAAAGTGGAGCATGCATCTGGAGTCCGTTTTCATTGGCTGGAGGCCCTGATGTGCCCATTCATTCTCTCTCTCTCTCTCTCTTTCTCTCTCTCTCTCTCTGTCACTCTCAAATAAACAAATAAAAATAAACAACAAAAAAATTAAAAGAATTTATCCTAGCCAGACGTGGTGGCACATGCCTTTAATCCCAGCACTTGGGAGGCAGAGGTAGGAGGATTGCCAAGAGTTCGAGGCCACCCTAAGAATACAGAGTGAATTCCAGGTCAGCCTGGGCTAGAATGAGACCCTACCTCAAAAATAAAAACAAAACAAAACAAAACAAAACAAATTATCCTAAAAATAAGTTCTTAAATAAAATATCTAGTTAAATATTATATGGTAAATGTATGTGTGTATATATTCATATATACATGTACATACATGTACTAAAGATTTCTTATTCACCTGGAATTCAAGTTTAAATTGCTATCCTGTATTTTCATTGCTGAATCTGGCAACCATAGTCTATAACATCTTTTAGAAAGTGATAGAGGAAGTGTAAATATCAAAGCAAAATTTTTAAAGTGGGGGGCTGGAGAGATGGCTTAGCAGTTAAGGCATTTGGCTGCAAAACCTAAGGACTCAGGTTCAATTCCCCAATACCCACGTAAAGCCAGATGCACAAAGTGACACATCCATTTGGAGTTCGTTTGAAGTGGCTGAAGGCCCTGGCACACCCATTCTCTCCCCACCCTCCCCCCGCCCCTGCTCTCTGTCTCTCTCAAATAAATAAATAAATAAACTTGAAGCCTAATAAAAAAAATTTTCAGTCTGGGTGTGGTGGCACACACCTTTAATCCCAGCACTTGGGAGGAAGAGATAGGAGGATCACTGTGAGTCTGAGGTCAGCCTAGGCTAGAGTGAGACCTTACCTCAATGAAACAAATAAATTAAATAAAATAACTCAAAAGTAAGTCTAGAGGATTCTTAATTATGTTTTACCAAACTACCCAATGTTTTGGGGGGTTGTTTGTTTGCTTGTTTTCTTTTTTGTTGCAAGGCTAGCCTCAAACTTATGATCCTCCTGCCTCTGCCTGACAAGTGTTAGAATTACAGCTGTGTTAACCACCATACTGAACTCCAATGTTTATTTTATAAAAGGAGTTAAAACTAACTTTACCCCAAAGGAACATTGTTTCTGTTTGTTGCTGGTACTATAGAAAGAGACTATTTTAAGTTTAAGGAAAGAAGTACACTTGATTAGATGTAAAGGAGAAAAAAGCTCACCTGGAGACAGAAGATAGCCAAATGGCAAAATTCCATCAAATTCAAACTTTTTTTTAGAAGGAGCAGGATTTAAAAAAAAAAAAAAAAAAAGGCATGAAAAAGCCAGGCGTCGTGGCACACACCTTTAATCCCAGCACTCAGGAGGCAGAGGTAGGAGGATCGCCATGAGTTCGAGGCCACCCTGAGACTACATAGTGAATTCCAGGTCAGCCTGGGCCAGAGTGAGACCCTACCTTGAAAAACAAACAAACAAACAAACAAACAAACAAACAAACAAACAAACAAACAAACAAAAAGGCATGAAAAAGCCAGGCGTGGTGGCATATACCTTTTAATCCCAGCACTCAGGAAGCAGAGGTAGGAGGATCACTGTGAGTTCGAGGCCACCCTGAAACTACATAATGAACTCCAGGTCAGCCTGAGCTAGAGCAAGACCCTACCTCGGGGCAGGGGGTGGAGGAGAAACAGCAGGATTGTGAATAACAACTGTAGCATAAACCCATGGCTTGAAGAAACACCTGTAACTAATGGGGATAATTCTTCAAGGAGTTAAAGCTTGCTTATTTGCTTCTCAGATTTTGATAAGTCCTCATGTTTTTACATTTTGAGAAACACTTTTATAAATCCCTGAAGCCTAAAATATTTAATTTTAGCTTTGTAAAATCTTGGTTTCAAAAACCTGGTAGTTTTAAAAATTTATTTATATCTATTTTGAGAGAGAAAGACAGAGGCAGATAGAGAGAATGGGTGCATCAGAGCATCCAGCCACTGCAAATGAACTCCAGACACATGTGCCCCCTTGTGCATCTGGCTTACATGGGTACTGGGGAATCAAACCTGGCTCCTTAGGCTTCTCAGGCAAGTGCCTTAACTGCTAAGCCATCTCTCCAGCCCAAAACCTGATTTTTTTTTTAAACTGAATGTTCAGTACATTTTCTTAAAAGTCACACTTTTTGACATGTACTTGTGTTACAGGCAGTGAGGTCGCTCAAGGAGACAATCGAAGACTGTTGGGACCAGGATGCCGAGGCACGGCTTACTGCCCAGTGTGCTGAGGAGAGGATGGCTGAGCTTATGATGATATGGGAAAGAAACAAATCCGTGAGCCCAACTGTCAATCCAATGTCCACTGCTATGCAGAACGAGCGGTAAGATCCCAAGGGATTTGGCTTCAGTTTGGAAGCTGAGAAGAAACAGCCTAATAGTAGGATAACTCATATCATGTAAAGTTACGTTTTTTTTTCTTACTAGAGTCCCCTTCAAGATGAAATCTGAATTTTTTGTATCTAAAGATGCAGTAAAAGAGATTAGCCTTCATCAATGCTTCAACTTTCTTACTGTGGTGACAGTACAGTGTTTTCATAGCTGCAAAAAATTTATAAATCTGGGCTGGAGAGATGGCTTAGTGGTTAAGCACTTGCCTATGAAGCCTAAGGACCTCGGTTCAAGGCTTGATTCCCAGTACCCACATAAGCCAGATGCACAAGGTGGCACATGCATCTGGAGTTCATTTCCAGTGGCTGGAGGCCTTGGTGTGCCCATTCTCTCTCTCTCTCTCTCTCTCTGCCTCTTCGTTGCTCTCAAATAAAGAAAAATTAAAAAATATTTTTTAAAAAATTATAAATCCTTCTAATATATTGTCTAATATATCCTTTTTTGTTCTTCCTTCCTTCCTTTTAAATTTAAATAAATGGAACTCTGAATTTGCCACAGTATCTAACTGCTACTTAACTAAACACTAAAGCTCTCAGCCTCTTGTCCAGTGCTCTTTCTGTTAGAATATACTGATACTTTTACATCAGTGCAACCCAAAAGTCTTTCTGTCCCACCAGGAATATTGTTTTACGATGCATTTCCTTTGTTAAAACTATTATTTTTGTTTTTTTATTTTTATTATTTTCGAGGTAGGGTCTCACACTGTAGTCCCAGGCTGGCATCAACCTCACAGCGATCCTCCTACCTCTGCCTCCTGAGAGCTGGGACTAAAGCCATGTGCCACCACACCCGGCTGAAAAGTCTTTTTTAAAACAACATTAAAGGGTTGGAGAGTTGAATCAGCAGTTAAAGGTGCTTGTTTCAGATCCTCAAGGTCTGGATTTGATTCCCCAGTACTCACATAAAACCATATGCATGGCACCGGAGAGATGGCTTAGGGGTTAAGGCTCCTGCCTCCTAAGCCTAAGAACGCTGGTTCCAATCTCCAGGTCCCACGTTTAGCCAGATGCAAAGTGACTCAAGGGTGCAATGCCGCACTTGACCACAAGGGGGCACACACATCTGGTTTTCGTTCTCAGCAGCTGAGACACTGCTGGCACGCCCATCTCTGTCTTCCTCTCCCTCTCTGTCTCTCTCCAAAAATAAAAAATAAAAACCATATGCATGAAGTAGCACATGCATCTGGAGTAATTCCCTCTGTCTCTCCCTCTCTCTCACTCTCTCTCTCTCTCTCTCTCTCTCTCTTTCTCAAATAGGTAAGTAAAAATATTTTTATGGGAGACTGAGACGGGAAGATTGCCATGATTTTAAGACCAGCCTGGACTACATAGTTTCTGACCAGTCTGGGCTACAGAGTAAGACCCTGTTTCAAACCAACAAAATAAGACAAAGAAAAATAATAATAATAAATTATACACACACACACACACAACTTGACACTTCCAGAATGATGAGGCTCATGTAATTCTGTCTGGGGGTAAAAAATAACAAACATGTCATTTTATCTAATATGTATTTTTAAATTTTTAGAAAAATGTCAAAGAAAACATTACCAGGGGACATGAAAATAAAAATAAACTTCAATCTTGAGAATTATTTTCTTCACTAGTTTTTAAAATTGTGTAAAAAATTATTTATTATTTTCAAGCAGAGAGAGAGAGAGGGAGAGAGAGAATATGGGCACATCAGGGCCTCTAGATGCTGCAAACAGACTCCAGATGCATGTGTCACTTTGTGCATCTGGCTGTACCTGGGTACTGGGAAATCAAACTCAGGTCATTAGGCAAGCACCTTTACTGCTGAACCATCTCTACAGCCTTCTTCACTAGTTTTTGCTGTTCTCCTTTCTAAGAACAGTTTGTATTATGAACTACTTATACTACACACACACATACACACACACACACACACACACACACACACACACACATTGAGTGAGCTTCAATATATATACTTTATACCTCAAAAAGGCCAGGCGTGGTGGCACACACCTTTAATCCCAGTACTCAGTAGGCAGAGGTAGGAGGATTGCCGTGATTTCGAGGCCACCCTGAAACTACATATTGAATTCCAGGTCCATCTGGGCTAGAGAAAGACCCTACCAAAAAAAAAAAAAAAAAAAAGAAAAAGAAAAAAGTCCAGCAAGGTATGGACTAGCTATTCTAAATATAAAATTTTCACTTTACAAGTATAGGAGGACAATCTTGCTTCTATCTCTCTTCATTCTATGTTATATGCCATATAATATGTAAAATATATGAAATTCATATATCTTTAAGGAGACAGCTGAAGCTTTTACTTTGAATGATTTTGAGATTTTGAATTTTTTTCTGAGTAGTAAGAAGAAGAAACTCTTTTTTGTTGTTGTTGTTGTTTTAATTTTTGTTTTTTGAGTTAGGGTTTCACTGTAGCTCAGACTGACCTGGAATTCATATGAAGTCTCAGGGTGGCCTCGAACTCACAGCGGTCCTCCTACTTCTGGCTCCCATGTGCTGGAATTAAAGACTTGTGCCACCATGCCTTGCCAAAGAAAGTCTTATTATTGTTCTCCCTCACTTTATAACTATTCATAATCCCTTCCCATCACCCTGCCTGTTCCCCTTCCCTATGCATCCCCACTGAGTCCCTTCTTTCCAACTAGTCACTCTTCTATTTTTAACTGTTTATTGACAACCTCCATAAATACAGACCATGATCATAATCCCCTCTCACCACCCTCCCACTTCCCACTTCTAACTTCTCTACTGAATCCCTTCTTTGTTCAACTAGTCTCTCTTCTATTTTGATGCCATCATTTTTTTTCCTCCTGTTATACAGATCTTGTGTAGGTATCATCAGGCACTGTGAGGCCATGAACGTCAAGGCCACTTTATGTCTAGATGACAATATTGTAAGCAGTCCCCCCTTCCTTTGGCTCTTACATTCTTTCTTCCACCTTTTCCACAATGGACCCTGAGCCTTTAAGGGTGTGATAGAGATGTCTCAGTGCTGAACACTCCACTGTCACTTCTTCTCAGCACTATGGTGACCCAGTGATCACTGCCATCTGAGAAAAGACGTTTCTCTAACCAAAAGTAAAAGTAGCATTAATATATGGCCATAAACATAAATGCTTAGAGGGCAGTTTGGTGGGCATAATATATGCATTTAGCCAGATAACAGTAGTCATTACTCCCCTAGGATTTATGACCTCCCCTGCCATAGACATTTTTTTTTTTAAAAAAAAAATCATTTTATTTATTTATTTATTTATTTATTTATTTATTTATTTATTTGAGAGAGAGAAAGAGTCAAAGAGAGACAGAGAGAGGGAGCAAATGGGCATGCCAGAGCATACAGCTACTGCAAATGAACTCCAGATGTGTGCGCCCCCTTGTGCATCTGGCTTACGTGGGTCCTGGAGAATCGAACCGGGGTTCTTGGACTTTGTAGGCAAATGACTTAACTGCTAAGCCATCTACTAGACCATTCCACCCCTAGTAATCTGCCCCTCTACTTACATATCTACAGTACCCTTCCCTTAAGCCCTCTGCTCTCCTCCCTCCTTCATAGCACCTTTCTAGCTTTCTGGCCTCTGCTAGGGACTTTTACTCCAACTCACCTACAAATCTAAACATTTGTAGCTAGGATGCACATATTAGGGATATTTGACTTTCTGGGCCACCTAACTTAGTACTCTTTTCTATTTTAATGTCATCATTTCCTCTCTCCTATTATGTAGGTCTGGTATAGATAGTGTTCTCTAACACTTTTATCAATCACTGACCCCATACCATAACTATTTCAGTGAAAGCTATCTCTGGTATTTGCTGCAATGAGGTTTTAAGTGAGTGTAAATATAATGTGATGGTCAAGAGCCATCACTGCCAAGGAATTATGCTGCCTTTTTTTTTTTTTTTTTTTTTTTTTTTTGGAGAGAGACACAGAGAGGGAGAGGAAGACAGAGAGTGGGCGCGACAGCAGCCTCTCAGCTGCTGCGAACAAACTCCAGATGTGTGTGCCCCCTTGTGGGCAAGTGCAGCAGTGCACCTTTGTGTCACTTTGCATCTGGCTAAACGCAGGATCTGGAGATTGGAACTGACATTCTTAGGCTTAGCAGGCAGGTGCCTTAACTGCTAAGCCATCTCTCCAGCCCAATGCTGACTTTTGTGAAGCACTCTTGATGAGTGGAAAGCAGTTCTGAATCTTTGATCTTTTGTCAGTCTGTCTCATATCCTAGTTCTAGAACTTGTACCAATATTGGTTACCCCAGAGAGACATATTACATTATTAGACTGTTCCTCTTAAGTGGGGACAGTTTGGAACAATACAAAAATCTCATGCTGTTTTTGCTACTTGGCCATTAGAAACTAGTTTATAACATATTTGCTAAGCAGACATCATGGATCTAGGGTTATAGGAGCACAAAATAAACATATGTCATAATTCCTCCTCTCACAAAACAACATCTAATTGTATAAGTATATAGTTCATAGGGGGTATAAAGGGTGATGTTATAAATTTTTAGGAAAGATTTTACAACTAAGTTATAAACTAAAATAATGGCCTCTATAAAAATTTTACCTAGATATCTGTAGATTTTCATTACACTTAATTCATATAAAATTTGCATCTAGCCAGTTATTAACACCTGATTAGACTTTTTAAGTCACCTCTAAAATAATACAGGTTAAGAATAAAAAGCTCTGGCTTAAAGTCGGTGGTGTTATACTTGAAAGAGACAGTTTGTTTTAAATTACCATTCTCAATGACACACTTTTTTTTTTCTCTTTTCAAGCAACCTGTCACATAATAGGCGTGGGCCAAAAATTGGCCCGTATCCAGATTATTCATCTTCCTCATACATTGAAGACTCTATCCATCATACTGACAGCATTGTAAAGAATATTCCCTCTGAGCATTCAATGTCCAGCACACCTTTGACTGTAGGAGAAAAGAACCGAAACTCAATTAATTATGAACGACAGCAAGCACAAGCTCGAATCCCCAGCCCTGAAACAAGCGTCACCAGCCTGTCTACTAACACAACTACCACAAACACCACTGGCCTCACTCCAAGTACTGGCATGACCACTATATCTGAGTTGCCATACCCAGATGAAACAAATTTACACGCCACAAATGCTGCACATTCAATCGGGCCAACCCCTGTCTGCTTACAGCTGACAGAAGAAGACTTGGAGACCAACAAGCTAGACCCAAAAGAAGTTGATAAGAACCTCAAGGAAAGCTCTGATGAGAATCTCATGGAGCATTCTCTTAAACAGTTCAGTGGACCAGACCCGCTGAGCAGTACCAGTTCTAGCTTGCTCTACCCACTCATAAAGCTTGCAGTAGAAGTGACTGGACAGCAGGACTTCACGCAGGCTGCAAATGGCCAGGCATGTTTAATTCCTGATGTTCCACCTGCTCAGATCTACCCTCTCCCTAAGCAGCAGAATCTTCCTAAGAGACCGACTAGTTTGCCTTTGAACACCAAAAATTCAACCAAGGAACCCCGGCTAAAATTTGGCAGCAAGCACAAATCAAACTTGAAACAAGTCGAAACTGGAGTTGCCAAGATGAATACAATCAATGCAGCAGAACCTCACGTAGTGACAGTCACTATGAATGGTGTGGCAGGTAGAAATCACAGTGTTAACTCCCACGCCTCCACAACACAGTATGTCAATGGAGTAGTACCATCTAACCAGACAGCCAGCATAGTGGCACACAGGGCCCAAGAGATGTTGCAGAATCAATTTATTGGTGAGGACACCCGGCTGAATATTAATTCCAGCCCTGATGAGCATGAACCTTTACTGAGACGAGAGCAACAAGCTGGCCACGATGAAGGTGTTCTGGATCGTCTAGTAGACAGGAGGGAACGGCCACTAGAAGGTGGCCGAACTAATTCTAATAACAACAACAGCAATCCATGTTCAGAACAAGATCTTCATCCACAGGGTGTTGCAAGCACAGTAGCAGATCCTGGGCCATCAAAGCCCAGAAGAGCACAGAGACCCAATTCTCTGGATCTTTCAGCCACAAATCTCCTGGATGGCAGTATACAGAGTAAGTTGAGGAATCACGTGCCCGCCTCTGGGTCCTCCAGGACCATTGAAATAACTAATAGAATCAGATTGTGTTCAACTGGTGATTATTTACCTTCATCACTTGTTTAGTTTTGTTTGGGTTTTGGTTTTTTGTTCAGCCTTTATCAAAGGCTGACCTGGAATAGTCTCGGCTGGTCTCAAACTCAATACTCCTACCTCTGCCTCCCAAGTGCTGGGATTCAAGGTGTGCACCACCACGCCCTGCCCACCTTTATCACTTTTGAAGATAAAGTAAGACATTTCATTGGGCTGCAAATATAATTAGACTGTTAAAAAAGCAAAAATTTTTGGTCATTGATAATTAGAAAGCCAATGGCATAATCAGAATTACCAATTTAGAGTCGGGCATGGTGGCGCATGCCTTTAATTCCAGCACTCAGGAGGCAGAGGTAGGAGGATCATTGTGAGTTCGAGGTCACCCTGAGACTACATAGTAAATTCCAGGCCAGCCTGGACCAGAGTGAGACCCTACCTCGAAAAACCAAAAAAAAAAAAAAAAAAAAAAAAAGAATTACCAATTTAATATGTTTTTTATGTGATGACTTCTTGATAATGAATTCACAAACTTACTGTGAACAAATGAGATTAAATACTTACCAGTTTAAAAGCACCAAATAGTAATATTATGGTAATTTAACTTCTGAAATATTTTCCTATGCATATTAATGTCTTATTTGCATGTAGATTTTAACCTTAGTAAGTCTTAAAATAACAGAAAAAAAAACAGAAGAGGCTATAAAGAAACTAAAGTTGTTCTTAGTTTCTTAATGTCATCTTTTTAAAGTTATGGATTGAGTCTCATATATGTAATAGTATTGTGCTCTGGGCCCCATGGCAACTTAAATAACAGATTAGTGCTCAGTTTCTTGCCCTAAAGGGATTACAACACAACACAGGAAATCTCACTAAACCTCTAACAGTCATCATTATATAAAATGGTTTATCTTTTAGAATGACAGCATTTACCAAAAAAAAAAAAAAAAAAAAAAAAAAAAATAGCCTAGCATACCCAAGGCATCACAAAAAAAGTAAAAGAAAATCTGTCTCTTTGCTTAAGTGGCTTATAGTATAAGCCTGTTTGCATGTCCTTATTGCTCTATATCAGATGTAAAATATCTTGTATGAGTGCAAGTAATTAATAGAAAAATTATGCTCTAACATTTCTGTCATTCTTCTCAAAAATTATTGTATTAGTTGCCTTTATAATTTGTTCCACTTTCAGCATTTTTTTTTTTTTGTATTTTTGAGATGGGTTCACTATGTGACACCCTTGTGGCACTCACTATATAGTCCAAGGTCCTTGAACTCGCAGTCCTCCTGCCTCAGCCTTCTGAGCACTTAGGATTCCAAGCGTGGGCCACCACACCGGCTCACTTAGAGCAGTGAGAGCACTTAGAATGATTCAGTGGATTCTACCACGTTGGATTCTCTACCAGAACCAAAGGATTTGAGATTGCAACTAAGAACTTGGAATTTTTCCTGTTGTTATGTTTTTTTCTATATTTTCTTCCTTACCCAATACTATAATTCAATTAATTATTAAAATATTTGGCTTAATGAAATGAGTTGGTTGAATTTTGCATAGGAAAACACTGCCTAGCATCATGTATTTCAAGAAATGTCCATTAGTAGCTTCTATAGACATTGGTTTGTCTTTTTTGAATACAAAATTCATTCCTTGTACTTTTATTTTTAGTAGGTGAGTCAACACAAGATGGCAAGTCAGGATCAGGTGAAAAAATCAAGAAACGTGTGAAAACTCCATACTCTCTGAAGCGGTGGCGCCCTTCCACCTGGGTCATCTCCACTGAGCCACTGGACTGTGAGGTCAACAACAACGGCAGTGAGAGGGCAGTTCATTCCAAATCTAGCACCGCCGTCTACCTTGCAGAAGGAGGCACCGCCACCACCATGGTGTCTAAAGATAGAGGAATGAACTGTCTGTGAGGTGTTTGCAAGTTTATGGAGTGAAATTATTTTTTTGCATCATTTAAACATGCAGAAGACATTTAAAACAAAACAGAAAACTGCTTTATCCTCCTGTCAGCACCCCTTCCCACCCCTGCAACAAGGACTTGCTTTAAATAGATTTCAGCTATGCAGAAAATTTTAGCTTATGCTTCCATATTTTTTAATTTTGTTTTTTAAGTTTTGCACTTTTGTTTAGTCTTGCTAAAGTTATATTTGTTATGACCACAGAATTATATGTGTGTGTATCAAAAGTGGTCTCAAAATATTTTTTTAAGAAAAAAAAGCAAAAACAGTGTATTGCTGATAATCAGTTTGGACCATTTTCTAAAGGTCATTAAAACAGAAGCAAATTAAGACAGGTTTGACTACAGTGGTGTCTGGTATCCATGTTTTATTTCTGGCCACAAGCTAGTTTATGTGTTGATATATTCTTAAACGTATTATCTGTTGGACATTCTTTTCTCTTGTATTTTGTTTGAATGTGCAATAGTCTGTAGACCACAAATAAGCTTTCTTACTGGCTCTTTCTAGCAGGGCACACATTCTTCCATAATATGAACATTTTCCCCCATTCTTCCGTAATATGAACATGTTCTTGCTTTCTCCTTGTGGAGAATGTATAAATACTGTCCAAAGGGCTCTAAAAAAGGAACTACCAAAACCTTTTTGAAATGCCATTTCTTTTATCCTTCCAAATCCTAAATGTTCCTTCCAGGCATTTTGATGAACATACCTGGTTCTGGTTTTGGGAGTTCATAAGAGAGCATAGAACAAAATAAATGAAATATTAGCCTTTTTCCATTTTATTTTTCTATGTATGTCCATGTTCCATATTCATTTATTTAAGAAATACATTTTTATCAGAAAATTTATAGAGCTAAGCTTACATGGAATTTTTAAGTAAGTAGATGGGTAAGACAATATAGTGTTGTAACTTTCATTCTCTGAATAGGACATCACAGATAAAATTACATTTCCTATTAATAATAACTTCAAAAGTACTCTTAAAGTTTTGAACTTATAGTACCTTTTATTCTGTTCCCCAGCGAAGCCTGATGACTTTATCGGAAAATGATTCCTCTTCCCATGACCTAAAGCACTGTGGAAACTGGCATGCCAAATCCCTGTGGAAGGAAGGATTGCTGCCAAACTTAGAAAACTCTTTTGAGCAGACTGAAATTTACCCTTTTTCTTTTCAAAACAGTTTTTTCCTCCTATTTTTATAATTTCTCTTTTTGCCAGTTTTTCACATGATCTTTGATCTATAAACAGCATCTGTTATTTATATGATGTGTCTTCCAGTGATAACATGCCCTTGAAATCATATTGGTAAAGATTCCTTTGCTTCTTTCCTTACTAATAATCTGAAACAACAACCTCTGCATCTTTTAATAAAGCACTTTCTGTCAAATAAGGGAATTTTTCTAAAGAAATTATTTCTTATCTCGGTTTTTTTTTAGATTCTCAGAGTGCTTAAATATACATTCAGATTTTTCTGGGTGATAAAAAGTTAAGAGGAAAATACAAATACCCAAATTCCTGATTTAGGTTCTTGTCTCCTGAGCAGTATTTTATCATGTATAGTCCTCCACCTTCATCATTTAACTAAAGCAGCCTAAATTTCCCAATTTTCTGTCCAAAATACTTGTGACCTACTTGTATATAAGCCTTCTCTTACTTGCCATCTGCTGTGGACCCTATGAAATGCTACATTTACCATTTATCCAGCTGGATTGCTGACCGGTTCTCAGTGCTGCAAGTTAAGATTTGACTAGTGCACAAGATTCGTACTTTTTATGTTCTATCAACCCTTCTCCTGATTCAGACTCTTAATATTTTTTTTGTTGCCTAGAATGTAATTTTTTTTCATACAGTCATTATCTTTTATCTATAAAACAAATTATTTGTATCTTTCCTAAATGTCTAAATGGCTTTCAAATGTATTTCAGGATATTATTTTTTCAAACAATTGTGGAACAACTGAATCAAAATAAATTATATTCCAGCTCCAATTTGAAACACGGAGAATAAATGACCATTTATGGTTCAACTGATCTTTTCCTGTTGAAAGAATTATCTTACATTCTGATATTCTTTGCTTTTAGACCAGTTGATTATAAGTTTCCCAACATTTTTTGATGCTTAATAAAAAAATTCTTTTAAAATTGTAACATACCAGATTAAAAGAAATTTGTATAGTTTCCCATTTCATGCAAATATGCTTAAATAATTTCTTTTCTTCCCATTATTTTAGCAATGCTTGAGAAAGGAGGAAAAGTAGAACGTGTAGATCATTTTAATAAATTTTAACTTATACTTCATCTTTTTAAACTCTGATATATAAGCAAGTAGATTCACTTTAAATGATTTAAATTATGTAATTGTTAACTTTATTTTTCTGATACTGTTTCTTAAAGCTGGTAATGAATGTGTCACAAAATTTTACATGTAGAGATTAATTTGGGGCATTTTGAATAAAAGTGCATTTAATTTAAAAATGTTAAAATTTCTCTTGACAGTGAAATAATCCTAAAGGCATTATATAGGAATTAAAAACCTAATATTATTTCCCTTAAGAAAGTCCTGGTTGTATACCAAAATCAAGCCATTGAAAGAACTTAATTTGAATTGAGTTTAGACTAAAATGATTTAAACATGAATCCTAAAATATTTTTCTAAATGCATAATTGGAAAAAAAACACTATTACTGTAGAAAGTTATAAGAAGGCATATATTGAATGTTGGGTATGCATACACTGTTTCTTTTCATCCTCACAGCAACCATATGAACATTTACTAATATTCCTATTTTATAAAGTAGTAAACAAAAGCTAAAAGAAGCTAGTTAATAATGTGCCCAAGGTTCATATCTACTAGTGGACAAAGCTGTGACTTTAGCCTAGGTTTACCTCCCCACATCTCTTTAATCCACACTACACTGCCTGTATTCTGTGTGACAGGATTAGGTAAGAAATTAAGTTATTATAGTCTACCACAGATACCCTAATGATTTTAGTAGTTATACTAACAAAATGTCCATGTTCATTATTGCTTAAGAAACATTACTAACTCAGACAAAATTCAATCTGCATCTGCCATCATGAATCTTAAACTCATTTTACCTAACTCCTAACCTTATACTGCAGAAGGAAAGGTAAAGTAAATTTAATGAAAGACTAAAGGTAGTTAGGTACAGAGACGAGTGATTCCATATTAGATTTGGGAAAAGTAAATTAACATAAAACTTCAAAAGTTCTTCTCTTAGTAATGTTAGAAAATGTGTTAAACCAGAGAATTAATTGTAATATAAGAGAGAATCAAGGATAATGTCTTTTTGAGACATATAGCTTCATTACATGTATCTACTTGTTCCAGAAACTGTATTGGTTCTGAGCATTAAAAGAGAGAGGGAGGACCATTCCAGTAGTCTTTCAGTGGGAATTCTCACAAATTTTACAAATATTTTTAATTTAAAATGTTTTCAAGTTTGGCTTCCAAAAGTCAAATAGAATACCCAATAGGCTTCAGCTGCTATACTGAACTTTTAGACTCTATAAGTCTGTCTTGAAAGCCATTTAAAATGGAAAAGATATTTCAGTAAACTTTTTTGTTTCTTTTTGTTCATATGTATGGACATGAATATTTCATTGAGGGCCATTAACTTCTAGAACTTGAATTACATTGTTTCTTTTTATACCATATTTTGTACATTTATGTTGAATTTATTACCAATCACATGTATGTTATTACATAACTTCCTAGATATTTTTTATATATCTCCTTACCTCCTTAACACCTTAAAAAACTCTGTACACATACTAGTTGATTTTCTAGATGAGTCTTTCTAGAAATTGTGTACCACTCCCATTAGTCTCTTTTAGACCAGGACTCTTCTAAATATTCAGATGCCTCAGTATGTTTACTTTTAAGGTGAAGTTGCATCTTAACTTTTAGATTATAAACAATATAAGCTTTGTTCAAAACTGCCTTGTGTGATCCCCTCCTAATGATGCTCATTGATTATGTAAATCTGGTAAACCACTGTTTGAGCTTCTTCTACAAAAGTTATTGTCAAAAGAAGACTTTTCTACAAGTTTTCATATTAACAAAAGGAAATCCTAGCATGCCCTAAGAGGTGGTAGCACTCACTCATTACTATTCTTCAGTTCTCTTAGTTTATAGCTGACTGTCATCCACTATCTAACTTGTAATCTGTGTGAGGAAAGTTTTCTTGATATCTGTTCTGTGTCTTGTTTCATTTTAAATTTATTTCTTTACCTAATTGGAAAATAGAGAATGAATGGCCACCCTCTCCCTAAGTTCTGCAGTATGCTTCAGGCTTCTCAGTTACCATCTGAGCCTCAGTTCATCAGATAAAGTGGCTTTAGTTCATTTATCTTCTCCTCCTCAGATCAATTTTAATGACTTTATTTATATTTAAGAACACATAAAACTATATTCTCTGTTATTCGAATTAATTACTCCAGTTAAGTTATAGTACAATAGTTTGATAGAATCGAGAGTTAAGATGTTACTGTTTGATATTAGATCCAACCATCAGATCACCAGAAAATCAGCACTTACTTTTTGTATTAACTAACATTAAATTGTGTTTTATATTTTCATTAGTTATAACTAAAAAGCCATGCATACATAATTATGTCTCATTTTGCCATTAAACTTTTTAGTCTATATTTCAGTGAACTTAGTGTTGATTGAACCACAACAATGTTTTACATTTTTCTCTGTCAATTATTGTGTTAAACACTAAAAGCAAGATTAACTCTCAAAAACAAATCCTTAAAAATACAAGGTAGCCAGGCATGGTAGCACACGCCCTTAATTCCAGCACTAGGGAAGCAGAGGTGGGATCCCCATGAGTTTGAGGTTACCCTGAAACTACATAGTGATTCCAGGTCAGTCTGAACTAGAGTGAGACCCTACATAGAAAAACCAAAAAAAATTTTTTTAAACAAGGTATTATCAGTGAACATTTTTGTAGACCACTTTTGAAATGTTTAACATTGTTTTGTAACATAAACTGGACTATAACATTTTAACTTTTAAGTGATTAAAGTTGGCTGGTAGATACATTTGAATGTAAATACTTAAGAAGAGCTGGGAGTATACCCCAATTGGTAGAGTGTCTGCCTAGCATTCATGGAACCCTGGCTTGAATTTCTAGTGCCACATAAAACTGGGCATGAAGGCACATGTCTATAATTCCAGCACTTGAGAGTAAGAGGCAGGAAGATCAGAAGTTCATGGTCATCCTCAGCTACGTAGCAAGTTTGAGGCCAACCTTGGCTACTTGAAACCTGTCTCAAAAAAAACAAGAGTGTATACAGTATATTAAAATTATTCCCAAAGTAAATCTATCAGATCTTTAAAAAATTCGAATTCTATTATTACTGTGATATTTTTAGTGTTTCTAATAAACATTATAGGGCTGGAGAGATGGCTTAGCAGTTAAGGCATTTGTCTGCAAAGCTAAAGGACTCAGGTTCAACTCCCCAGGGCCCACATAAGCCAGATGCACAAGATGGTGCATGCATCTGGTGGCTCTGATGCACCCATTCTCATTCTCTGTCACTCTCCCTCCCTCCCACCCATTCTCTCTCTCAAATAAATAAATAAAAATAAAATATTTAAAATATTAAAAAATAAACATTATAAACTTAAACATTCATTTGTAAAATTTAATTTGAAACCCATATTAAATATTGATCAGAAAAAAATCAGAACTAAATTAGTTCACTAGGATGTTCAGTTTGTGATTAAATTTTTTAGAAAACTTCGATATTTGAAGTTACAATTGCCTTCTTTTTTAGTTTCAAAAGACACATTTTCAAGCTGGAGAGATGGCTTAGTGGTTAAGGCACATGCCTGTGAAGCCTAAGGACCCTAGTTCAATTCTCCAGGTCCTATGTAAGATGCACAAGGGGGCACATGTGTCTGGAGTTCGTTTGCAATGGCTAAAGGCCCTGGTGCACCCATTCTTACTCTCCCTCTCTCTCTCTTTTCCTCTCTCTGTCTCCAATAAATAAATAAATAAAATAAAAATAAAAGACACATTTCCCCCATTTTATTTGTATTTTTAAATTTCAGAAACATCTTCATTGTTTAGAATCACTTATAGACAAAATATTACTTAAAAACTCAGGGCCCCTTTCATCCCTTTATACACTGAAAAAGTTCAGTTGGTAGCAAACAAGCAATTAGATGCAGTTGAATATTTTAAGTGTTTGTTACGCAGTTCACCTAATGTTTCATCTTATTATTTGACTTAATTCAAACAGATATAATATCTGATTTCATTAGTCATAGGGAACTTGCCCCATTGTGTAATTACTGAATAGAAGTGACTCAACTAATTGGTTGCATGTTACAGCAAATTTAGGCCTTGAAGTTACAGCATCATCTTAAAAACTTTCTCTTCTTTGATTCTATGGCTATACATGATGGGGCAAAGTGTTTCATTTTGTTTTGTTTTTTAATAACAGGACTTAAAGTAATTCTGAGATAGAATTTCTTTAAGAGGTAATTAGCATTATAAAATCTGCTTCTAAAAGTGAGCTAATGAGTCTATAGCTTTAGTAATAACTTGGTTGGCTTTGAGACGGTAACCCTATGGTAACCTATTTATCACACTGTCAGAGCCAATTTTTTCCTTTGAATCAGACAAACTCAAGTTCTGAATTGGTATGCTGGTTGTTTAAATCTTAGCAGTGAAGTTATTTGTAACCAGGCTCTTGTCTCGGGCTCCTTATCTTGTTACCAATCCTCTTAAGTATGTAAAAGAAACATATTTTTTAAAAAGGCTTAACCTTAAGAAAACTAAATGACTAACAGATGCAATTCAGAGATAGTTAGGTTTTGATTTAATATTGAATTGCTTGACTTCTGTGGCTTTTTTTTCCTGGTCACATTTATTTATTAAAGCAATTTTTTGTATGCCTTTGTCATTTTGTTTCCATAGAAAGTATATTGTGTTTGTGTAAGCTGGAATCATCCTTAGTTTTCTGTTGATAATTTTTCAATGAATATACATGGATAACTGTAAAGTACACTAATTCTTCGGGTGTTGTAGCTGAAACATGGAGATGTGTAGCTGCCATGCCATTTTCTGAGTGGACAGGAGAAACAAGCTAGAGTATTCATTTCTGAGGATGTCTTTTCTGGAAAATGAAAGGCTAAAAATATTGGCACATCCTCAGAGCCCTCTTTCTTGTTAACGGGTATCTTTTGTTGGTGTGTTTTGCTCTTACATTACAGATAGAATATCGTATATGAATTTATGAATAATTTCAGTTATTTTGCTTTTGTATAAGCTGTCAGAGACCTTGCTATGCTGTATAAGTTGTGTTTGATGGATCAGTGTGAGTATGAAATAAAGCAAATCACTTTTGTATTATCTATGGATGCCACTATGAAAGCTGACATTAAGCCACTAAAGAGTTTTCTATGAATAAGTGTAAGTAAATGCTTTGATATATATAAACCTAAATAAAAAGATTGTATTGAGACAGAGACATTGGAGAAGGAAGTTTTAAGACAGTTCTTTAGGTATAAAAAGGCTTGCTGTAAAATGGTGCATTATTCCATTTATTAAAGATCATATTAATGACAATAGTCATTGTAATTTTTGTTGTTGTTGTTGTTTGATATAGGATCTCACTCTAGCCCAGGCTGACTTGGAATTCACTATGTCATCTCAGGGTGGCCTCGAACTCATGGTGATCCTCCTACCTGTGCTTCCTGAGTGCTGGGATTAAAGGTGTGTGCCACCACGCCCAGCAATAGTGGTTGTATTTTTTATTTTATGAAGTCTCCAGAAATTTTTTATTGCTAGTACAATATTTTAGGTCCATTACACTAGAGTAAATACATGTTCTGTCTAATATGACTTTCATAACTTAGTACTGATACAGCAAAAATACCAACTGAAGCTAGAATAGTAGTTGCTGCTTTCTGACCACCTGCAGTACTCCAGGCACTGTTGTTTTATATATAGAACTGGTCAATCTCACAGCTATTAAAAATATTTCTTCTGGGGCTGGAGGGATGGCTTAGTAGTTAAGGCACTTGCCTGCAAAGCTAAAGGACCCAGGTTCGATTCTATAGGACCCACATAAGATAGGTGCACAAGGTGGTGCATACATCTGGAGTTTGTTTGCCATGGCTGGAGGCCCTGGCATGCCCATTCTTTGTGTGTGTGTCTGTCTGTCTCTCTTTCAAATAAATTAATTAAAAATTAAAAATATATGTATTTTCTAACCCAGCCAGGCATAGTGATGCATGCCTTTAATCCCATCACTCAATAGGCAGAGGTAAGAGGATTGCCGTGAGTTTGAGACCACCCTGAGACTACATAGTGAATTCCAGGTCAGCCTGGGCTAGAATGAAACCCTACCTTGAAATATATATATATATCCACCTCCCCCCCCCGCCAGGGCTGGAATCATCTAGTGGTTAAGGTACTTGCCTGTAAAGCCTAACAACCTGGGTTCAGTTCCCCAGTACCCACATAAGCCAGATTCACAAGGTGGCACATTTGTCTGGAGTTCATTTGCAGTGACTAGTGGCCCTCTCTCTGTCTCTCTGCTTGTAAATAAAATATCTATTCTCTCATAAATGGAAAAACTGAAGGTCAGGTGAAATTAAATTCTCCAATCACAGAGCTGGTAAGTGATGAGATGAGCTCCTAATGCATTTTCCATCTTACTATGAGCTATAGCTTTCAAACTTGGCTGTGGCAAGGAAAACCCCCAAACAGAAATGGAAATGGCTCTATAGAGTGCTAGAACAGGATTAGTAATTTATGGGCACCCAAAGCCATTAGGTACTCAACCATTTCCAGTCACCTAATATTGTGGTTGTGTTTTCCATTGTTAAATCTTTATTTTTTAATTTGATTTTCATAATTTTAATTTTTATATATTTTTTATTCTACTTAAAATGTTTTTTTTGTAAAAGATTATACTTAGACCACCTCCCCCAGCCCCGTCTTTTTTGGTGGGGTTTTTGGTACTAATTGTGGGGATGAAGAGGCCTTGGTGAGTTTCTGCTGAAGGGGGTGAACATGGTGCCTCAGGCTATTCTCACTCACCCTGAGGCTCTTACAATCTTTCTGCTCCCTCTTCCACAAAGTTCCCTGAGCCTTGGTGGGCAAGATAGGGATCTGATTTAGTGATGCTTTCTTTGTAGCCTCTGTATCTCTATTTTAATGAGGTTTGAGTGACCACAGAGTGTATCACCATTTCCCTGGAATTGGTTTTTAGACTAGTTGTGAAAACATTCATATCACCACTTTCTCTATAATGCTACCAGCCCAGGCAGATGAGGTGGTGGTGACCCATCTTATGAAAGTTGGCTCTGTCCTCTTGATGGATTGATGTATCCTGGTTCTCCCTGGTATACTTTACCATGTGCCCTACACGAGCTGCCAGGGAACCAAGAAGCCCTATTTTACTGTTTTTTTTGGAGGGGTGATTTTTGAGGTAGGGTCTCACTCTAGCCCAAGCTAACCTGGAATTCACTATGTAGTCTCAGGCTGGCCTCAAACTCAGTGATCCTCCTACCTCAACCTCCCGTGTGCTGGGATTAAAGGCGTGCACCACTTTGTGCATTTGACTTTATGTGGGTACTGGGGAATTGAACTCTGGTTGTTGGGCTTTATGGACAAGCACCTTGACTGCTGAGCCATCTCTGTTGTCCCTGTCCTCTATTTTACTTTTTATTGTCAATCTTCATCCATGTATATAATGCATTTATCTTAATTCCCTCCCATCACTCTGTCACCCCTCCCCTGTGACCCTTCCACACTGAACCTCCTCCTCCCTCCAACCAGTCCCTCTACCATTTTGGTCTTTGTTCATGACTACATATTGATGGGCAGGTAATGACAGCATTATAATGTCATGGATACAATAGTCACATCATGTCCAGAAAACAACATTCCAAAGCACTCCTCCCCATCCTCTTCTGCAATGTTCCCTGAGCCTTGGCAGGTGTGATTAAGATGTCTCATTTAATGCTGAAGGTCACTTCTTCTCTGTGAAGAAAAAGTGACAACAGCCCTACTATGTGGCATAAGCTTGAGTATTTAGAAGAGAATTTGATGGGCTTAACATCCATTAAGCCAAACAACAGTAGTAGCTTCCCACCTAGGAACCATGTCCTTCCAAGTCATAGGCTTTAGACTAAGTTTTCTGTTCCAGGCATGAAATCTGTCCGATGGAGCGGGCCTCAAATCCAGTCAGAACACAGTTACCCCCATAACACTCATGCCACTATTGCAGTGGGCACATCTTGCCCAGTTGTGCAGCTTATAGGATCCACTGTTGGTTAGGACTGTTAATGATTTTTCTCCCCCAGCATCCTACATACCTCAGCCAAGCAGCAAACAGAGAAGAGGCTTGCAGCTCAGTTCCAACGTTAATTGGAGCAGGCACTGTCTTCAGCAATATGGTCTTACCAGCTAGTTCTGGCGGACAACCAAGAGCACTGGCAATGGTCTGTGTTGTTTTGAGTTTCTTATTTGTTAGATCTTTGGTTTTTTTTTTTATTTTTTTTTGTGTTGAAGGCTGACTTTCAATAGATTGCATCAAGGGAGCTGCTCTGCTAGGTATGAAACCCCGAAACACCAGAAAAAGGTGGGCTACAAATGGCTTAGTGCCAGGTTCGCGTTGCATGATGGTTAAAAGGGCAGCTCCCTTTCCAGGGCAGGCCTGATTTTTTTTTTTTTTTTTTTTTTTTTTTTTTTTTCCGAGGCAGGGTTTCACTCTAGTCCAAGCTGACCTAGGGTGGACTTGAACTCATGGTGATCCTACTACCTCTGCCTCCCGAGTGTTGGGATTAAAAGCGTTCACCACCACACCCAGCTCCAGATCTTTTGTTTGTTTGTTTGAGGTAGGGTCTCCCTCTGGCCCAGGCTGATTTGGAATTCACTAAGTAATCTCAGGGTGGCCTCGAACTCATGGTGATCCTCCTACCTCTGGGATTAAAGGCATGCGTCGCCATGCCTGTATGGCACAATGCAGATCTGGCCCTAGCCAGACCGCATGGCAGAAGAAACCAGGAAGTGGCTTCTGCAAACATGGCGTTCTGCGCAGGCCTGGCATGACAATAGCTACAGTCCCATGCTCATGAAAAACCTGCTATGAGATGACCTGCCCAGAGACAGGCTGTCATTTGTCACAAAAAGGGGACCACCCCATACAATGATTGGCCAGCCAAGCCCCTTAAAATCCCCTGCACTTCCTCGAATAAACACATTTTGCAGCTGCTCGCCCTCCGCTTTCACCCAACTCCCGGAGTCTGTGTCATGATTCTGCCCTGCTCACCCCCAACTCGGCAGAGACCCTGCCGTCCCTCCTGGACTGGCCTTAGGGGGGACCCCAACATCTGGCACCTGAATAGGGACCCTCTGCCCCATTGGCATTGGCGAGACACTCCATCCGTGATCATTGGTGAGCAGCCCCCCCTCAGCGTTGGCAAGACCCCCCCATTCTTGATCTTTGGTGAGAAAAGCCCCTTGCTGTTCTGTGTGCTGAAGTTGCCCGAGGGTGAGTGGACAGCCTACTCCTCCCCCCTTTTCCTTTGTTCGTCCTGTTCCCCGGTAGTAAAGCACACATTGCTGCATGGCCCCAAAGCCCGTGTCGGCCCCTCCATTATTTGGTTTGTCCTGGCAAAATCACATAAGGGTTTGACCAGCCCAATTTCGGAACCAAGGCGAGGCCTTTGGCTGAGCCTCCCTGGAGACACCGTGTGGGCATACGGCCATGGAGTAACGACCCACAGAAGTCCCCCACTAAGCACAAGACATGTGGGTCATAAACATTCTATCCGTATGTCTCAGCTGGCCCCGGCATTAGGGCTTGTGGTTTGCATGACTATCCTTTGGGTTATCGTTTTTGATCTGGGTTATTTTCTTAGTCTCTTTTTATTTATTTATTTATTTATTTATTTTTGGTTTTTTGAGGTAGGGTTTCACTCTAGTCCAGGCTAACCTGGAATTCACTATGTAGTCTCAGGCTGGCCTCGAACTCTCGGCAATCCTCCCACCTCTGCCTCCCAAGTGCTGGGATTAAAGGCGTGTGCCACCACGCCCGGCTCTTAGTCTCTTTGATTCAGGAGTGTCCCAGCCTAGCCTCCCCATCAAACACCACCACGCCGTAATGGACAACCTCCCTCCCCACCAGAGGACACCCAAATTGCAGGCTCTTAAGGCCCTCCTGCAATGTGGCTTAAAAGTAAAACAAAAGGACCTCCATAGCTTTTGGGATGAAACTCTTGTTTTGGCCCCATGGATTAGTCCGGAGAACATCTGGGACACTTCCATTTGGTCCCGGGCTCTCTTCCTCACGAAGAAATGCAAGGTTTACGAAGGGCACACACCCCCTGCCCCATTCTTTCCTATCCTTCTTGCCATAATTGCCGACCTTAAAGGCTGCACTGTGGAGGAAGTCATTTCTGCCCATAATGAACGCTATAAGGAGGAACATAAACTGGCTCTTCAAAGCTCGTCCCTCCCAGCCCCCTCTTAGGATAACTCTTAGGATAAAGGAAGTCAAACCTTTAAATGATCATAGACTGCCACCCCAACCCCCTCCTGCTACAGCCACACCCACAACTACCCCTCCCCCTCTTTACCCTTGCAAGGACCTCCCCCCCTCAGTCCTGCACACACCCAGGCAACTGCCAGTTCCCTGACATGCCCCTTCACTGCCTTCCCTGTTAATGTAGGGCCGGATGCGACAGCCAGGCTGTGGTACCCCACTCCCCTTTCTGATCCGGCTCTCATCTGCAAGGCGGCCCAGGAATCTGGCATTGACTCCTCTTACTTTGAACAAGTCCTTTTACAATGGGCCATCCACCTTCAGACTTACTATGACTGGTACTCGCTCCTCAAGGCGGTCCTTCTCCCCCCTGAATTCCTCCAGTGGAAAGTCGCCTATAGTGACCTGGCTGAATCCCAGGTCTGCCAAAATCTTAGGAGTGGAATTCCAATTACCCTGGACATGCTCCTTGGCACAGAACCTTATACAGACCCTGTATCACAAGCCACAGTGGGCATACATGCCTACTTTGACCAAGTAAAATCTTTATCCCTCCAAGGGCTTAAGGCCTGCCTCCCACAGAAGCCGGATACCTACTTTCGTAACCTGGTCCAGGGCCCATCCGAGGGCTTCACAGATTTCCTCTCTAGTGTGATGGAGTCCGTGGACCGACGCACTCCCCCTGGCCCTGCCAGGGATGCTTTAGTTAAGCAACTGGCATGGGAGGGAGCATCCACGGCAGTGCGTAATGCTATTGCTGCCATGCACAATGAGGATCTCCACAAATGGATTGTAGCTACCAAAGATATCAATCCCATGTCTGCCCCCTTCGAGGCCCTGGCTGCCTCAATACAAACCCTGACCATGGGTCAAAAGCCCCGGCCTTTACAGATGCCAATAAACATACTTATGGACTAATTATTAAGAGAGCCAATCAACCGATGAGGCCCTTAAGTTCCCTAACCCCCATTCAGTCAAGCTAGGGGAACTATTTGCCATCATCAGAGTCTTAGAGCTCTGTCAAGAAGAGCCCATCAACATCTTCTCTGATAGCAGTTACGCGGTTCAAATGACAAGGTACTGCCCTTAGCCAATCCCAGGCCCTCTCATCATCCCATAGACATTGCCATCTCCACTTTACAATTACAGATGGAAAACAGATCGTACCCTTGGTTTATTGAGCATGTTCACTCACACACTGGTCTGCCTGGCTTTAATGCTGATGGGAATTAGCAGGTAGACAAATTTCTTGCTGTCTCCTCCTTGCCTCCTTTAGAACAAGCTAGACGTTTACACCAAAGGTTCTATCCCCCACTAATCTAAAAACCCTATACCCTGAGCTCTCGCTTAGCCAATGCCAACATTTAAACTATACCTGTAATGCATGCGCCCCCCTCAGCCCCTTTGGGCCCCCTACAGCCTCAAGGAGTCCAATCCTAGAGGCCTTACCCCAAATTCTATCTGGCAGATGGATGTTACCCACATACATTCCTTTGGTAACCTCAAATATGTCCATTCATTGTGGACACTTACTCTAAGCTTACTTTTGCTATTGCTCTCTTAGGGGAGAAGGTGTCCCATGTCATTAAGGCAACAAAAACTGCTATGTTGGTCATGGGCAGACCCTGGTCAATTAAAACTGGCAACTGGCCCTGTACACACATCTGCCCAATTCACATCCTTCATGGAATCTTGGGGAATAAAACACTGCCTTGGGATCCCCTACAACCCACAAGGACAAGCCATCATGGAGAGAACTAACTGGACCCTAAAGGAACTAATTATAAAACAAAAGTCAACTATGTCGTCCAAGGACCCCCACTTGGCCCTAGTGGAAGCTCTCTTCACCCTCAATTTTCTCACCTTTGATGAGGCAGGACTCTCCCCAGCCTGCAAACGTTGGAGATCCCAACCAACCACGACACCCTTACCCTTAGTCCACTGGAAGGATTCTCTTACTAATAATATATGGAAGGGACCCCACCCTCTTTTAACATAGGGCCGAGGGTATGCTTGTGTCTTTCCAGAAACTTCACAGATCCCGATCTGGATCCCTGCCAGAAACATCCGTCTAGCCACTGATACAGGAATAGATCTTGATGAAGAGGATGATGCCAAACCCCTCAGGCTGGATATGGGACTTTAAACTTATCCCCCCCCCCACTTTTTTTTTCTCCTTTTATCTCCTTTTCTACCTACTACCACTTCCCAAAAACCATTTTGGACAATTTTTCTTAGGCCATACTTGTTTGGTGTGGTAGGCCTAGATTCCCATGCTTTTCCTAGGCTTTATTTTAGCCACTCTATTTCACTGTATTCCTCCCCCTTCAAGCACATACTTCTCCTTAGCCACACCTTTGCCTTTTTTGCTTATTAATGCCTCTTATGGTAATGCTATCCTCCAACCAGCCATAAATTCCTTTCTAACTCCTTTGATTACATTGATCTGCTACCATTAAGGACACCAATGCTACTAATTATGACTCTAGGGTGAGCTCACGACAGTCACCCAGCAACCTGTCCTACCCCAGTCTTTTTTCAGGTTCTATAGTTAATTCTTGCTCACTGGGATTGTTCATGCACCACAGAGCCACCACCACTTGGCCCTCCCATGCCTCCTAGGCAACAGCCACATATGTATGGCACAATGTAGATTTGGCCCTAGCCAGACCTCATGCTAAAAGCCATACCAGGCCACACCCCTCAGGTTTTCTCACTAGGATGGTGGATAGCCAATGACAGGTAAGATTCCATGAGATGGGGCAACCTAAGATAGGCACCGTCACATGTGATGATCCCTTGGGGCCTGGGTTCAACAATGGCTTTTCAAAAACCATACCAGGCCACACCCCACAGGTTTTCTTACTAGGATGGCGAGTAGCCAATGACGAGTAAGACTCCATGAGATGGGACAACCTAAGACAGGCACTGTCAAGTATGATGATCCCTTGGGGCCTGGGTTCAACAATGGCTTGGCAAAAAAATCATAACTCCCAGGGCTGCCAACAATAAAAACAAAAAGGAGGATATGTATGGCACAATGCAGGCTTGGCCCTAGCCAGACCACATGGCAGAAGAAACCAGGAAGTGGCTTCTGTGAACATGGCATTCTGTGCAGGCCCGGTGTGACAACAGCTACAGTCCCATGCTTGTGAGAAACCTGCTACAAGATGACCTGTCCAGAGACAAACTGTCATTGGTCACCAAAAGGGGACCACCCCATACAATGATTGGCCAGCCAAGCCCCTTAAAACCCCCTGCACTTCCTCAAATAAATGAGTTTGCAGCAGCTCGCCCTCCGCTTTCACCCAGCTCCTGGAGTCTGTGTAATGATTCCGCGCTGCTCACCCCCAACTCGGCAGAGACCCTGCCGTCCTTCCTGGGCTGGCCTTAGGGGGGACCCCAACACACACCTGGCCAGATCTTTGTATTTTTAGAAGGGTTTTGCCTCCTCGTTCTTCCTTTCCCATCTCCATTCTTTCTACGTTGCCCTGCTTCTTCCTTCCGGAGTAGCTTACACTACAAGTTTGTACCATCATACCATCTAGAACACCTGCTTCAAATGGAACATGAGTTTGCAAGGACACAACATTGTTGCTGTCTCTAGATTAGTTCAGACTAAGTATCTGTGGGATGTTATACCTGTCTACAGGACAGGCATGTTTAAGAGGTTGCATTTTATTCAAACAGTGACAGAATGTTTGTTGGAAAAACAAATGTGGCTTCCTATAGGCCTTGTGCTCATCTTAAAAGATACTTTATTTTAGGGATAGTAGATTTGAAGTATTTCTTCCCCTCTTTTTAAAATAATTATATATATAGATAGAGAAAGTTTTGGTTTTCAAGGTAGGGACTCACTCTAGCTCAGGCCTACCTGGAATTCATTATGTAGTCTCAGGGTGGCCTTGAACTCACGGCAATCCTCCTACCTCTGCCTCCCGAGTGCTGGGATTAAAGGTGTGTGCCACCACACCCAGTTTATTTATTTGAGAGAGAGAAAGAGGTAGAAACAGAGAATGGACGCACCAGGGCCTCCAGCCACTGCAAATGAACTCCAGACACATGTGCCTCCTTGTGCATCTGGCTTACGTGGGTAACACCTTAACTGCTAAGCCCTAAATTTTTATTTATGCAAGGTAGAGAGAGAGAAAGTGCTCACCAGAGCTTCTAGCCAGTGCAAATGAACTCCAGATGCACGCACCACCTTGTGCATCCAGCTTTACATAGGTACTGGGGAAACTAACCTGGGTCATTAGGCCCTGCAGGCAAGTGCCTTAACCACTGAATCACCGCTCCAGCTCCCTCAAGCATACTTTGACGAACCAGAGTTCACTGGGGTTATGTACAGGACTCAAACCCAGCAGCAACATGACTAAAAAGCCCACCCTAGCATAAATGACATCTCAGGAAAGCTGCCCCATCCTCGGTTAACTTCTGTGTACTAGAATTCCCAAGACCACCTGCACTTGGGAGGTAGCAGTGAGTAGAATCCTAAGTGATGGTCTGGTGACCCTCCTTCTACAAGAGCTTGTGAGCAGCTTCATTATCACTAACCATAGACCTCTCGCTGTTTTGCTTATTTCATTGCTATGACTGAGGGGCCAAGGCGCTCTAGGTTATCACCACAGCCTCTGCTCGGTACTGGCCGATGCTTGGGTCATGAAAGGAGGAAATAGCTACGCCACAGCAGCAGGAAGTGGTCACATCCAGACAAGATGATACAAGAGCCCTAAATAAATGGTGGACTGTAGTCTCAATATGTGTTTGAAAAGCCAAGTTGGACTTTAGCTGAGGGAGTTATTATTGGGCAGGATTTTGCAAGGATTTCGATAGGAAACATAAAGGTGGAATCGTTTGGTAGTGGGAGCTAGATGAAGCAGACAAAGTAAAGAGAACTTTTACAAACCAGATCCAGGTGTTTGTCTTGGACAGGCAAAAAGGAGACTAAAGTTTCTGAGAAGGGTCTCTGCATAGAAGCTGTGTCAAGAAGTTTGAGGGGGGCTGGGGAGATGGCTTAGCAGTTAAGGTGCTTGCCTGCCAAGCCAAAGGACCCAGGTTTGATTCCCCAGGACCCACATAAGCAAGATGCACAAGGGAGCGTATGCATCTGGAGTTCATTTCCAGTGGCTGGAGACCTGTTGTGCCCATATTTTCTCTCTCTGCCTCTTACATATACATATACATATACATATACATATACATATACATATACATATACATATACATATACATATAAGTTTGAGGGAGCTGGAGTGGTGATTCAGTGGTTAAGGCACTTGCCTGCAGGGCCTAATGACCCAGGTTAGTTTCCCCAGTACCTATGTAAAGCTGGATGCACAAGGTGGTGCGTGCATCTGGAGTTCATTTGCACTGGCTAGAAGCTCCGGTGAGCACTTTCTCTCTCTCTCCCTTGCATAAGTAAAAATTTAGGGCTGAAGAGATGGCTTAGCAGTTAAGGCATTTGCCTGTGAAGCCAAAGGACCCAGGTTCTGTTCCCCAGGATCCACATGAGCCAGATGCACAAGGGGCACATGCATCTGGAGTTCGTTTGCAGTGGCTACAAGCCCTGGTGTGCCCATTCTCTCTCTTCTCTCTTATCTCTCTGCTTTCAAAATAAATTGATAAAATTGAAAAAAAAAGACCTTTAAAAATAAATAAATAAGTAGCTGGGCATGGTGCACACTTTTAATCCCAGCACTGGGGAGGCAGAAGGTAGGAGGATCACCATGAGTTCGGGGCTACCCTGAGACTATATAGTGAATTCCAGGTCAGCCTGGACTAAAGTGAAACCTTACCTCGAAAAACCAAAATAAATAAATAAATAAATGAAAATTTAAAAAAGAAGTTAGGAGTCAAGTATGGCACACACCTTTTTATTTTTTAATATTCATTTATTCATTTGTTTGTTTACTTATTTACTTATTATTGATAACTTCTTTAATTATAGACAATATCCCATGGTATTTCCCTCCCTCCCCCCACTTTCCCCTTTGAAATTTCACTCTCCATCATATCCCCTCCCCCTCTCAGTCTCTCTTTTCAGTTTAATGTCATGATCTTTTCCTCCTTGTGTAGGTAGTGTCAGGCACTGTGAGGTCATGGATATCTAGGCCAATGTGTGTCTGGAGAAGCACGTTGTAAGGAGTCCTACTCTTCCTTTGGCTCTTAGATTCTTTCCACCCCCTCTTCTGCAATGGACCCCGAGCCTTGGAAGGTGGGTTTGGCATGTTTCAGTGCTAAGCACTCCTCTGTCCCTTCTTCTCAGCACCATGGTGTCTTCTGAGTCATCCCAAGGTCAGCACCATCTGAGAAGAGAAACTTCTCTAACCAAAAATGAGAGTAGCATTAATATATGGGTGTGGACATTAAGAGAAGTGCTTACTGGGCAGTTTGGTGAGCATAGTGTACACATTTAGCATGACACCAGAAGATGTTACAACCCTAGGGCTCATGACTACCCCGTCGTAGGTTTTCAGTATGAGGGATGTATTCCCTCCCATGGAGCGGGCCTCTAGTCCAATTAGAGAGCAGTTGGTTTCCCCCATAACAGACATGCCACTGTTGCACCTGTTGGCTCATTTGGCCTGACTGGCCAAATTTAAAGCTTGCAGTGTTCACTGTTGAGTACCTTCACTGGTGTTCTCTCTCTCCCATTGAATTGCATGCAGTGTAGCTTTTTCCAACTTTCTGTCAGCTGGGTCCACATGGAGGAGGCTTTCAGCTCAGCTCTGGCAGGATTTCCCAGTGAACTTGCCACCCAAGTATGTGGAGTCTTCAGCAATAGGGTCTTACTATCTATTCCTGGTGGGAAACCAAGGGCCTTGGCAATGGCCTATAATGTTTTGGGGGTATCTGTGACCTCCCTGGCCAACAACTCACTGGAAGGTATCCCATTCTGGCACTGAAAATTTTCTACTAACAATCTATGGCTTCTGAGTGTTCCATTGTCCAGAAAAGTAGGTTTCCCTATGACTTATTTATATCCTCTTAGATTTTGATTAACCCTCCCTCCACCTTTCCTTTACTCAATCTCTCCCCCTGACCTCACTTAGGCCTTTTCACCTCTATTAATATGTTATTCTACTTACATATATACAATACCATCCTATTAAGTCTCCCCTCCCTCCCTTTCTAACCAAAATAAATAAATTAATTAAAATTTAAAAAAGAAATTAGGAGTCAGGTATGGTGGTGCACACCTCTAATCCCAGCACTTGGGAGGCAGAGGTAGGAGGATCACTGTGTGTTTGAGGCCACCCTGGGACTACATAGTGAATTCCAGGTCAGCCTGGGTCAAAATGAGACCCTACCTCGAAGAAGAAGAAGAAAAAAAGTTTGGACTCATAGGTATGCAAGACAGATGAGGGAGTGATTGGCTGTGGGACATGAGAGAAACTGACCACTGAGTCCCTCCTCAAAAAGGGTCAAAAAATTGGGCTGGAGAGATGGCTTAGTGGTTAAACGCTTGCCTGTGAAGCCTAAGGACCTCGGTTTAAGGCTCAATTCTCCAGGACCCACATAAGCCAGATGCACAAGGGGGCACATGCATCTGGAGTTTGTTTGCAGTGGCTGGAGGCCCTGGCGCTCCCATTCTCTCTCTCTCTCTCTCTACCTGCCTATTTCTGTATCTCTATCTCTCTCAAATAAATAAATAAATAAATAAAAATTTTTTTTAAAGGGTCAAAAAATTGACTGCTAATGTTAGAGATAAAACCAGTCCTGCTCTCAACAAGAAGAGATCTGGAGACTGTAGTACAAATTATAAATATGGGAATGAAAGCCAATGGTGGTGTGGGAAATCAGGGCAAAGATTTGTACTCCAGTCTTAAAGAATCAGGGGCAAAACACCACTTATTTATTTTATTATTTGTTTCTGCAGGGGTGCACACCAGGGTCTCTTGCCACTGCAAAGGAACACCAGAAGCTTGCATCACGTTTTTCTTTTCTTTTTTTTCAAGCTAGGGTTTCATTCTAGCCCAGGCTGACTAGGAATTCACTATGTAGACTCAGGCTGGCCTCGAACTCACGATCCTCCTACCTCTGCCTCCCAAGTGCTGGGATTAAATAAAGGTGTGCACGGCCATGCCCGGTTCTAATATCACTTTTTCTTTTCTTTTTTTTTCGGGGGGGGGGGGTAGGGTCTCACTCTAGTCCAGGCCGACCTAGAATTCACTCTGTAGTCTCAGGGTGGCCTTGAATTCACAGCGATCCACCTACCTCTACCTCCCAAGTGCTGGGATTAAAGGCATGTGCCACCACGCCCAGCTTTAATATCACAGTTTTGATTCTGGCTTATATGGTGGGCTTGGGAATTGAACCCCTGACCAGGGTGCTTTGTAAGCAAACACCTTTAACTGCTGAACCATCTTCTCAGCCCCTAACTTCCCCTTTTGAGATAAAGTGCATGACTGTCTTAAGCTATGAAAAGGAATGAGCGAAGAGACCAGGAATGGACCTCTAAGCAAAGTTGCCACAAAGCACACAAACCCTGGAAAACTAAGAGTTCAGCTTTTGCAGGGGCGGAGGGTGAAGACCATCAAGGGTAGGTGACCACCTAGCAGTCACAGGAAGGCTAGTATGACCGCAGAGCCACGAGTCTGAACTTGCCTTGAGAGTCAATGAAAGTCTCTACTAGTCAGGGAGTTTCAACAGAGGTGATGCCATTGGGGTATAAAGAATGGGCTGAGAAGGAGGCACTGTGAATAAATACAGTCGTGTGGACCAGTGAACGAGCACCGGCAAGCAAGCGATGAGAGCCTGCGCCAAGGCTGAGTCAGCGAAGGTAGGGAAGCAGCAGCAAACTGAGTCACGGTTAAATGGAATCAGTGGAACCGGGATTCCAGGATCGGATGTGGCAAGGGAGTGATCATCACCCCTCAGAAGAATGCAAAATCTCAGAGCATGTGCAGCTGACAGAGGGGTCCACTTTTTATAAGCTCTTAAACTCTGGCAGGTTTGATATATTCTATCTTGTTACATCATATGTTCAAATTTATACCATTCTCCTATTACTTCTGTAGAAATGCTTCGAGAATAGAGCTTCTCTGGGAAAGCTACACAGAAAGCGACTTTATTTTTGTTGTTTTTCTCAAGGTAGTGTCTCACTCTAGCCCAAGCTGTCCTGGAACTCACTCTATAGTCCCAGGCTGGCCTTGAATTCATAGCGATTCTCCTACCTCTGCCTCTTGAGTGCTGGGATTAAAGTGCCACCACACCTGGCTTGTTTTTGTTTTCTAATGTTTTATTAGATTAGCTGGTTTCACAAAATATTATTTGGGGACATTTGGAAGAGGCCCTGTGCTGGCCTTATAAAAATGTTTGTTCACAGCAGTCTACCAGCATAAAGCTGGGCATGGTAAAGCAGATTTATAATCCCAAAAATCAGGAAGCAGAAACTGGAGGATTGCTGTAAGTTCAAAGCCAGCCTGGTCTACATAGCAAATTCCAGACCTCTCAGGGCTAAATGACAAAGCTTGTCTAAAAAGATAAAAAGAAGTCAGGCTTTAATCCCAGCACTCAGGAGGCAGAGTTCAAGGCCACCCTGAGACTACATAGTGAATTCCAGGTCAGCCTGGGACAGAGCGAGACCCTACCTCGAAAAACCCCAAAAAGGGGGGTGGGGGGAGCTGGAGAGATGGCTTAATGGTTAAGGCACTTGCCTGTGAAGCCAAAGGACCCAGGTTCGATTCCCCAGTACCCACGTATGCACAAGGGGGTGCATATATCTGGAGTTTGTTTGCAATGGCTAGAGGCTCTGGCATGCCCATTATCTTTATCTGTCTCCTCTCTATCTCTTTCTCTCTGCTTGCAAATAAAGTAAAAAGAGAGAGAAAAAGCACAGCTTTAAAATCAGCCTGAGCTACATGTGTACTGGGCCAGGCTGGAGTACCGAGACCCTGACTTTTAAGAAACGCAGCTTTACAAGGAGCAGCAGGGTTTGGCAGATACAGCTCATGCACTTGGCATGCACGAGGCCCTTGGATCCATCTTCAGTACTTGAAAAATAGAAAGGAAGGAGTGGGGAGGGAGAGTGAAGAAGGAAGACCAGCACAAATAAAAAGATGTCCGAAAATGGCATTGGCAGAGTGCTGAAGATAGTGAAGTAGGTTTTCCACATAAGTATGTATCTTCTGAAAAGAACAACTTTTCTCTTGCCTGCTACATCTCTTTCCCATCAATTCCTCAATCATCCAGCTTGACTTCCCAACCCTGGAACTCTTCCTTCCCTCTCCACTTACTTGGGAAGAGGAAAACCCGTATTGGAAGCCAGCATCCTTTGTATGTATATTAGATTGTTTGTGATCCACGGAGCAGACAAAAAGCAAGCTGTCCTCTGCTTGCTGGCCTTGCAGTGAGAAGTAAACTCGTCATCATTTATGTAAGATGTTATAGAAAAAAATTATTTTCTTTCCTTTGGACATTTTTTAAAAGATTTTTATTTATTTTATTAGAGACAGAGAGGGAGAGAGAGGGAAAGTGAGAATGGACACACCAGGGCCTCCAGCCACTGCAAACAAACTCCAGACGTGTGCGCCCCCTTGTGCATCTGGCTTATGTGGGATCTGGAGAATCGAACCGGGGTCCTTAGGCTTCATAGGCATGCGCCTTAACTGCTAAGCCATCTCTTCAGCCCTCCTTTGGACATTTTACTGTAGCATGATAAAAGTTTTAGTTTCTCTACAACTTAATGATTACTATAATTATAAAAATATGGGACACCTCATGAATTTGCATGCCATCCTTGTGCAGGGACCATGATAATCTTTTCTGTATCATTCCAGTTTTAGTATATGTGCTGCAGAAGTGAGCACAAAATGTTTAAATTCTCAAGGAACCGGTTGTGGTGGCTTGTGCTTATAATCCCAGCACCCATGGCTAGGCAGGGCTACACAGTGAAACCTTGTCTCAAAAAAAAAAAAAAAAAAAAATCATAAGAGAAAAGGAATTTAAGGAAATACATTCTACTTTTTCTTTAGATTCATGTACAATTGTCAGAATGATCCAATTAAAAAAATATTTTATTTTTATTTATTTGAGAGAGAGAGATACAGAAATGGGCAGGTAGAGAGAGAATGTTTGCAGTGGCTGAAGGCCGTAGCATGCCCAAACTCCAGATGTATGCACCCCCTTGTGCAGGAGGCTTATGTGGGTCCTGGGGAGTTGAACCTGGGTCCTTTGGCATTGCAGGCAAGCGCCTTAACGACTAAGCCATCTCTCCAGCCCCATTTTTTTTTTTTTGACTAAATGTTTTGTTTGTAAGTGTTAAACTGAGGCCAGGCATGGTGGCACACGCCTTTAATCCCAGCACTTGGGAGGCAGAGGTAGGAGGATTGCCATGAGTTCGAGGCCACCCTGAGACTACAAAGTTAATTCCAGGTCAGCCTGGGCCAGAATGAAACCCAGCCTCGAAAAACCAAAAAAAAAAAAAAATTAAATTAAGTGTTAAACTGGATCACCAATGACGTTTGGTGATGCCTTTGGTATTAATCATTTGTCTTTTTATCTTTTTTTAAGGTTTTAAACTTTTTGTATTATTTATGTATTTAAAAGAGAGAGAAGGAAGGAGTGAGGGAAGGAGGAAGGAAGGGAGGGAGGGAGAATGGGTGCGCCAGAGCCTCTAGCCACTGTAAATGAATTCCAGATACATGTACCACCTTGTGCATCTGGCTTATGTGGATTCTGGGGAATCAAACCAGGGTCCTTAAACTTCGCAGGCAAGCACCTTGTTGCAGTCAGGTTTGCATTGCTGGCAGAAATCACCCAACTAAGAGCAGCTTGTGGGGGAAAAGAGAGGTTTATTTTGGCTTACAGGCTCAAGGGGGAAGCTCCATGATGACAGGCAAAACGATGGCATGAGCAGAGGGTGGACGTCACTCTCTGGTCAACATAAGGTGGACAACAGCAACAGGAGAGTGTGCCAAACACTGGCAAGGGGAAGCTGGCTATAACACCCATAAGCCCACCCCCAACAATACTCTGCCTCCAGGAGGTGTTAATTCCCAAATTGCCATCAGCTGGGAACCTAGCATTCAGAACACCCAAGTTTATGGGGGACACCTGAATCAAACCACCACACACCTTAATTGCTAAGCCATCTCTACAGCCCACTTGTCTTTTTAAAAAATATTCTTATTTATTTGAGAGAGAAACAGAAAGAGGCAGAGAGAGAGAGAGAGAGAGAGAGTATGGGCATGCCAGAGCTTCCTGCCACTGAAAACAAACTCAACATAAGCACCACTTTGTGCATCTGGCTTTATGTAGGTACTGGGGAATTAAACCCAGGCCTGAAGGCATTGCAAGCAAGTGCCTTTAACCGCTGAGCAATCTTTCCAATCCCTACTTTCTTCCTTTAAAAATTTTATTTATTTATTTATTTATTTGCCAGCAGAGAGACAGACAGAGAGAGAGGAGAACAGAATAGGCATGCCAGGGCCTCCAGCCACTGCAAACAAACTCAAACATATGGTCACTTTGTGCATCTAGCTTTACGTCGGTAGGTACTGGGGAAATGAACCTTGTTAGGTGTTGAAGGCACCTTATCCACTGAACCATCTTTCCAGCTCCTACTTTGCTTTTGTGTGGTGTGTGTGTGTGTGTGTGCGCGCGCGCTTGCTATGCATGCACACGTGTGTGCATGTTGGTTTTGTTTTGTTTTGAAGTAGGGTCTCGCTCTAACCCAGGCTGACCTGGAATTCACTATGTAGTCTCAGGGTGGCCCCTAACCCACAGTGATGCTCCTACCTCTGCCTCCGAGTGCTGGGATTAAAGGTGTGCGCCACCACGCCTGGTATGTGTGCATGTTTGTATGCATATCGGCACACTTGTGTATGTATGTGTGTGGATGTCACACATCGAGTGTCTTCTTCAATTGCTTTTTCCCTATTGACACGGGGTCTGTGGCTGTGTCACATTGACACAATGAGACCAGACCTCATAGATGCAGCTGGTGGAGCTAGCCAGCATGCCCTGGAGATCCCCTGTCTTTGTCTCAGGAGGGCTGGGGATCTGAACTCAGGTCTTCGTGCTTACACGGTAAATGCTTTATAGACTGAACCATCTCTCTACCCCTCCCCCACCCAGTACTAGTTATTTTTGTCATCGCTGTGACCAATGCCTGAGAAGAAGCAATTTAAGTGGGGGAAGGATTTATTTTGGCTCACAGTTTCCTGGTGGAATAGACATGGCAGAGGAACCAGCTCCTGTCCCTGGCTGTGGGATCCTGTGGTGGAGCTTGCTCAAACCTTGCTGGACCAGGAAGTCAAGAAGTGTGGCTGGAATGGGACGGGCTATACCCCTTGAGTCCTGGGCATCCAGTAACCTGTTTCCTCCAGCTAGCCGGCCCGCAAAGAGTCCACTGCCTCCCAAAACAGCACTGCCATCTCGGGAACCAAGGATTCAGATGCGTAAGCCTAGAGGAACGGTCCACATTCAAACTATAAAATCCTCTAAAAGTTATATGATTTCACTTTTTAAAAATCAAGCAAGAAGCCAGGTGTGGTGGCACATGCCTTTAATCCCAGCACTTTGGAGGCAGAGGTAGGAGGATCACCATGAGTTCGAGGCCCCCCTGAGACTACATAGTGACTTCCCGGTCAGCCTGATCTGCAGTGAAACCCTACCTGGAAAAACAAAAACAAAAACAAAACGAACAAACCAAAAAAGCAGGCAAGAAAAAAAAAAAACTGTGCATGATGGTAGTAAACCGTAACCCCAACGCTTGAGAGGTTCAGACAGGAGAAAACCACGTTTGAGGTCAGTTTGGAAACCTAACAAGATTTTTATTGTGTGTTTGTGTGTGTGTGTGTGTGTTTTCCCGAGGAGGGTTTCACTCTAGTCCAGGCTGACCTGGAATTCACTATGTAGTCCTCAGGGTGGCCTTGAACTCATGGCGATCCCCTACCTCTACCTTCTGAGTACTGGGATTAAAGGCATGAGCCACCACACCCGGCTAACCTAACAAGATTTAAATCTCTAAAAGACTGGCTCTTATAACACAGATTAAAAACTGAAAGGAGTCTCCTGCCCTCCACATAGCAGGAGCTCTTTTTACTTTCTCTTCTTTCCTCTTTAACTTTCTTTATATGGCTTTTCCAGGTCCACTACGTGGGCTTCAGATCACGTGAGTGTATTCATTTTCCTTCCCTTGGTTCTATACTTTCCTCAATAAATATAATACTCTAATTAAAAAAAAAAGAATTAGACTCATTCCAGAAATGACAAATTGACCATAATTTCAAACAGTGATGGAAAACTTTTAGGGTAATGGAAGATGTAGCAAATGCAGGCCTCGCCTGTTACTAATCTGTGAAAATAAAAAACAAATACAAGAGAGAGAGAGAGAGAGAGAGAGAGGGAGAGAGAGAGGGAGGGGGAGGCCTGGGCTGGAGCCATAGTTCTGAGCATCTCCAAATAGACCTTGAACCTATCTGTTTCCATGGTGTATGAATATGTGCTCATAATAACATGTTTATTCTCTAGATGGGTTAAAACATGGCTTTAATGAAAAGCTATGACACCCACAATGGCCAAATAAACAAATAAAACTAATTTTTTACAAGGCTGTGGATGTGACTAAGTGCCAGAGCCCTAGCATAGCCTTGGATCCAATCTCCAGAACCACAAAAGGAAGGTAAGTAAAAACTATCACATCTGCCATTCCTTCCTCCCTCCCTCCTTCCTTCCTTCCTTCCTTCCTTCCTTCCTTCCTTCCTTCCTTCCTTCCTTCCTTTCTTTTTGCTTTTTGAGGTTGGGTCTCGCTCTAGACCAGGCTGACCTGGAATTCACTATGTAGTCTAAGGGTGGTCTTGAACTCATGGTGATCCTCCTACCTCTGCCTCTGAGTGCTGGGAGTAAGGGCGTGCGCCACACCCACACATTTGCCTTTTTAAATCTTGTTCATTCCTCTCAGTTGAGTTTAAAATGTGAGCCGTAAGGATAGGCACTTGGTCTTCTTTTCTATTTTCTTTTATTTTTGAAAATTTATTTTTATTTATTTATTTGAGAGAGACAGAGAAAGAGGCAGAGAGAGAGAGAGAGAGAGAGAGTGAAAATAGACACACTAGGGCCTCCAGGCACTGTAAAGGATCCAGCCACTGCAAACGAACTCCAGATGCATGCACCACCTTGTACATCTGGCTTATGTGAGTACTGGGGAATCAAGCCTCAAACCGGCGTCCTTAGGCTTCCTAGGCAAGTGCTGAACCACTAAGCCATCTCTCCAACCTTTCTTTTCTATTTTCTCCCAACTTCACGCAATGTTAGACTTCACTGGCGGTCAGCCTTGTCAGTAGTCTTAACAGATCACTGATGACCAGTTTTCTGTCTCTAAAGTACCAAGGTTTATATTTTATTTTATTATTATTTTTTTTTAAGCGAGAGAAAAAGAGGCAGAGAGAGAATGGGTGTGCCAGATCCTCTAGCCACTGCAAATGAATTCCAGAAGAATGCACCACCTTGTGCATCTGGCTACGTGGTTACTGGGGTGTCAAACCTGGGTCCTGAGGCTTTGCAGGCAAGCGCCTTAACAGCTGAGCCATCTCTCAGCCCTAAATGACCAAGGTTTAATTGACTGCTATGCTGAAACCAAAATAATCTTTTGGCTTCTGGAGCTGTGTTTCAGTGGTAGAATGTTTGCCTAGCATGCATGATGCCCTGGGTTCAACACAGTACCTGAGGAAGAATCAGGCATCTTAGTCCATGTGACTGACTCTGTGTTTGGAAGCAATTTTCAGGTCATTGAACATGTGTATGTGTCACATATCTGGTGGGGCTAACACTGGACAGAAGGGTAAGTACCGAGGGAATGTGTGGATATGCTGTATACATGACTGCAAGAACTTTAATTTTTTTTTTTTTTTTTTTTTGTATTTCAAGGTAGGGTCTCACTGTAGCTCAGGCTGACCTGGAATTCACTATGTAGTCTCAGGGTGGCCTCGAACTCTTGGCGATCCTCCTGCCTCTGCCTCCTGAGTGCTGGGATTAAAGGCAAGAACTTTAAATAAATGATTAACCAGCGCTACCCATAAACTACATTCAGCATCATTACTTTTAAAAGAGTAAGTTTGGAAACAGGTCCTTCAGTGAAGTGGTTTATTTTGTTTTGTTGTTTCTGGTGTGTGAGCGTGGGTGCATGCATGCCTCAACACGTGGCGGTCACAGGATGACTTCGGCTGTCAGTCCTCATCTACCACCTTGTTTGAAGCAGGGACTCTCCTTGTCGTGGTCACCATTGCATTAGCCAGGATAGCTGGCCTGGAGAAATTCGGTCTCAGCCTCCTTTCTTGAAGTAAGCACACTGCGCTTACCGACCAATGCTTGCTACAGTCTCAGGCTTCAACATGGGTTCTGGGAATCCAAATCTAGGTATTCACGTTTGCACAACAAGTGTTTCATCCACTGAGCCATCTCTCCAGTCTCATAAAATGCATTATTTTTCAAAATTATTATTTTAGGGCTGGAGAGATGGCTTAATGATGAAGGTGCTTGCTTGTGACGCCTAAGGACCAAAGTTCAATTCCCCAATACCCACATAAGCCAGATGCAAAGATGGTGCATGTTTGCAGTGGCTAGAGGCCCTGGTGTACCCACTCTCTCTCTCTCTCTCAAATAGATAAATAAAATATTTTTAATTATTATTTTATTTTTTCGAGTTAAGGTCTCACTCTAGCCCAGGCTAACCTGAAATTCACTCTGTAGCCCAGGCTGGCCTTGACCTCATGGTGACCTTCCTCCCTCAGCCTCCCAAGTGCTAGGATTAAAGGCATGTACCATCATACCATTTAAATTAAATTATTAAAATTAATTAAATTGGAGCTGGGTGTGGTGGCACACGCCTTTAATCCCAGAACTCGGGAAGCAGAGGTAGGAGGATCACTGAGAGTTTGAGGCCACCCTGAGACTACATAGTGAATTCCAGGTCAGCCTGAGCCAGAGTGAGACCCTACCTCGAAAAACCAAAAAAAAAAAAAAAAATTAATTAAATTAGAAGCCAGTCTTGGTGGTGCATGTCTTTAATCCCAGCACTCAGAAGACAGACGTAGGAGGATTGCCATGAGGTCAAGTCCAACCTGGGCTACAAGAGTGAGTTTCAGGTCATCCTGAGCTAGAGTGAGACCCTACCTGGAAAAAACCAAGAACAAAATAATTAAATTAATTAAAAATTAAATTAAACTATAGTCCTTACTCCCTTTCAGTAGCAACAGTAGCAGTGACTCTATGCACCACTTTGACCACTAGGTGGCTCTTTTATCTCATGTTAAAATAGCTGGGGGCCTTTCCATTCCTTTCAAAAATTTGGCACTCTTGTCAAATTTGTTTCATAATTTTTTAAAAACTTTTTTTAATTGACAACTTCTATACTTACATACAAAAAATGCATGATATTTCCCTCCCCTGCCCCCATACCCCTTTAGAACTCCAATCTCCATCATATCCCTTCCCGCTCTCCATTAGTCTCTCTTTTAATTTGATGTCATCATCTTTTTCTTCTATTATGAGGGTTTTGTGAAGGTATTGCTAGGCACTGCAAGGTCATGGATATCAAGGCCAATTTCTGTCTGGACAGTTGCATTGTAAGGAGTCGTACCCTTCCTTTGGCTCTTCCATTCTATCCACCCCCTCTTCCGCAATGGACCCTGAGCCTTGGAGGGTTTGACAGAGATGTTTCAGTGCTGAGCACTCCTCCATCCCTTCTTCTCAGCACTATGTTGTCTTTTGGGTCATCCCAGTGGCCATCGCCATCTGAAAAGAGAAGCTTCTCTAACTAGAAGTGAGAGTAGCGTTAATATGTGAATATGAACATTAAGTGTAGTGCTTTCAGGGCAGCTTGGTGGGAATAATATATACATTTAGCCAGACAAGAGCAGGCTTTATACCCCTAAGGTACATGACCTCCCCTGCCATAGACTTTTGCTTAGGTTTTTCAGTATCAGGCATGTATTCCCTCCCATAGAGAGGGCCTTCAGTCCAATTATGGAGCAGTTGGTTACCCCAAGAGCAGACATGCCACTATTGCACCCATTCAGTCATTTGGCCTGTATGTTTCATACTTTTTTTATTGATTGTGATTAGTTAGCAGGACAGTCCCTAGGGCACAGTTTATACTTAAAAAGTCCAGTGTATAGGGGCTGGAGAGATGACTTAGCAGTTAAGACATTTGCATGCAAAGCCAAAGGACACCCGATTCGACTCTTCAGGATTCACGTAAGCCAGATGCACAAGGGGGCACATGCATCTGGAGTTCGTTTGCAGTGTCTGGAGACCCTGGCGCATCCATTCTCTCTCTCTCTTTCTCTGTCTCTCTCTGCCTCTTTTTCTCTCTCAAATAAATAAATAAACAAATAAAATATAAAGATATTTTTTAAAAGTCCAGTGTATAAAAAATTGGTGGTGGGGGGGTATTTTTAAAAAGTCCAAGGATTTCCCCTGGATGAAGTTTGAGCTGAGATTATATACTAAAGCCAGACCTTAATACACATGATGCTGTCCACTCTATGACTTGACTTTAGCTCCACAATGAAATGTAATTTATAGTTTTTATAGTTTATGACACATCAGAAGAGCTGCCTTTCATGGGACCCCAGAATCTGGCAGGATTATATCAATGTTTAGCCAAGTTCTATGAAGATATTTTATAAGCAAAGTTAGGGTTTTATTTGTTTGCTTGCTTGCTTTTGTTTTTATTTTTGTTTTTCAAGTAGGGTCTCACTCTAACCCAGGCTGACCTGGAAGTCACTATGTACTCTCAGGGTGGCCTTGAACTCACAGCGATCCTCCTACCTCTGCCTCCCCAGTGCTGGGATTAAAGGAGTATGCCACCATGCCTGACTAGGTTTCAGTTTTTATAACAACATTATTTGACTGTGGCTTCCTCAGTATTTAATTTTGGGGGAAGCAGTTTATTATTATTCTTATTTTTCTTCTTAGGTTACTTTCTACCTTAAAATTACATTCTTACCAACACTAAGGATCATGGAACAGAGCTGGGGAGATGGCTCCATGGGAAAATGACCTGAGTTTGGCCTTCCAGCATCCACATAGAGGTCAGGCATGGCAACATGCACCTATTATCCTAGTACTGGGGAAGAGCCCTGGCTAGCTAGTTTAGCCCAATAATTGAGATCTGGGTTTGGTGAGACACTCTGTTTCCAAAATAATAATAATAATAACTAATAATAATAATGTAGAGACTGAGGAAGATTTCTGGCCTCCATGTGTCCACAGGTGCATAAACACCCATCCCCCACACACGTGTCCACATGCATGTACACATACATATATACACAAAATAATTGTATTTATTAAAAAGAATCATGATGTGTATTAGCCAGCTCTCTATTACTGAAAGAAAATAAGACAAACCATTTATATCTCAAGCCAGGAAGCAGAGGAGACTAACAGACCAGATTCCCAAAACCCTTTCTGCTAGGGCATACCCCAATGACCTAAATCTCACAATAGACCCCGTCTCTCAAGGGTTCCACCACTTCCCAAAGCACTGCTCTGGGGACCAGCACTCTTGAACCCTTGGAGTACATTCATTTAGGTTCTAACCACCAAGCCTTTTAAAATAAACTTACTTATTTATTTATTTATTTATTTGTTTATTTATGCATGTGCATGGTCACACCAAGGTCTCTTGCCACTGCAAATGAGTGCTAGATGTATGTGCCACTTTTTAAAAGATATTTTAGATATTTATTTATTGGAGAGAGAGAAAGAGGCAGATAGAGAGAATGGACATTCTAGGGCCTCCAGCCACTGCAAATAAACTCCAGACACACCACCTTGTGCATCTGGCTTATGTGAGTCCTGGGGAATTGAACCTGGGTCCTTTGGCTCCACAGGCAAGCGCCTTAACTGCTAAGCCATCTCTCCAGCCTACATGTGCCACTTTTCTTTTTTATTTATTTGAGAGAGAGAGAGAGAAAAAAAAAAAAGAGGTAGACAGAGACAGAGAGAATGGGTGTGCCAGGACCTTCAGCCACTGCAAATGAACTCAGATGTATGATCCCCCCCTTGTGCACATGTACATTGTGTACTTGTGTCACTGTGCATCTGGCTTAGGTGGGACCTGGAGATTCAAACATATGTTCTAGGGCTTTGCAGGTAAGCGCCTTAACCACTAAGTCATCTCTCCAGCTATGTGCCACTTTTTACATCCAGCTTTACATGGATGCTGGGGGTATTGAACCTGGGCTAGCAGGCTTTTCAAACAAGCACCTTTAACTACTGAGCCATTTTTTCCAACCCATGAAACTCTAACAAAAAGCCTTCATTGATACTCTGTATATTATCATAAGAAGAACAAAAGGTGTCTTCCTGCTGCTATAAATCTTTTGTGTCTTTACATTTCCATTAAGATACTTTCAGATGTAGGAAGTAATAAATTCTCCAGGCACAAGAGTTTATTTGGGACTTTTAGATTAAAGAATAAAATAGCAGCACTAGGGAGGTGCTGGGTGGATGAAGTGCTTGGGGCCCAAGCATGAGTACCCGAGCTTGGATCCCAGAATCATGTAAAACCAGGTATAGTAGGGTACGTCTGTAATCCCGAGTGCCTATGGCAAGATGAGAGTATGAGACAGGAGGATCCCTGAAAGCCTGTAGGCTAGCCTGGCATACCCACTGGCAATTAAGGGAACCTGCCTTGGGCTAGAGAGATGGCTTAGTGTTTAAGGCACTTGTCTACAAAGCCAAAGGACCCAGGTTTGATTCCCCAGGACCCATGTAAGACAGATGTACTAGGTGGCACATGCATCTGAAGTTCATTTGCAGTAGCTAGAGGCCCTAGTGTGCCCATTCTTTCTCTCTCTCCCTCGCCACCCCCCTCTATTTATCTCTCTCCCTCCCTCTCAAATAATATTTTAAAAAGAGAGAGAGCCAGCCTCAAACAAGGTGAATGGCAAAGACTAACACATGCGATTGTCCTCTGGCCTCTACATGCACACTGCAGCATACATGTGCTCACACTCACATGCACCTGTACAAATGATGCAAAAGATCTTTGAAATTAAAAAAAGAAACTGGGGGGCTGGGCATGGTGGCACACACCTTTAATCCCTGTGTATTAGCCAGCTCTCTATTACTGAAAGAAAATAAGACAAACCATTTATATCTCAAGCCAGGAAGCAGAGGAGACTAACAGACCAGATTCCCAAAACCCTTTCTGCTAGGGCATACCCCAATGACCTAAATCTCACAATAGACCCCATCTCTCAAGGGTTCCACCACTTCCCAAAGCACTGCTCTGGGGACCAGCACTCTTGAACCCTTGGAGTACATTCATTTAGGTTCTAACCACCAAGCCTTTTAAAATAAACTTACTTACTTATTTATTTATTTATTTATTTGTTTATTTATGCATGTGCATGGTCACACCAAGGTCTCTTGCCACTGCAAATGAGTGCTAGATGTATGTGCCACTTTTTAAAAGATATTTTAGATATTTATTTATTGGAGAGAGAGAAAGAGGCAGATAGAGAGAATGGACATTCTAGGGCCTCCAGCCACTGCAAATAAACTCCAGACACACCACCTTGTGCATCTGGCTTATGTGAGTCCTGGGGAATTGAACCTGGGTCCTTTGGCTCCACAGGCAAGCGCCTTAACTGCTAAGCCATCTCTCCAGCCTACATGTGCCACTTTTCTTTTTTATTTATTTGAGAGAGAGAGAGAGAAAAAAAAAAAGAGGTAGACAGAGACAGAGAGAATGGGTGTGCCAGGACCTTCAGCCACTGCAAATGAACTCAGATGTATGATCCCCCCTTGTGCACATGTACATTGTGTACTTGTGTCATTGTGCATCTGGCTTAGGTGGGACCTGGAGATTCAAACATGTGTTCTAGGGCTTTGCAGGTAAGCGCCTTAACCACTAAGTCATCTCTCCAGCTATGTGCCACTTTTTACATCCAGCTTTACATGGATGCTGGGGGTATTGAACCTGGGCTAGCAGGCTTTTCAAACAAACACCTTTAACTACTGAGCCATCTCTCCAACCCATGAAACTCTAACAAAAAGCCTTCATTGATACTCTGTATATTATCATAAGAAGAACAAAAGCTGTCTTCCTGTTGCTATAAATCTTTTGTGTCTTTACATTTCCATTAAGATACTTTCAGATGTAGGAAGTAATAAATTCTCCAGGCACAAGAGTTTATTTGGGACTTTTAGATTAAAGAATAAAATAGCAGCACTAGGGAGGTGCTGGGTGGATGAAGTGCTTGGGGCCCAAGCATGAGTACCCGAGCTTGGATCCCAGAATCATGTAAAACCAGGTATAGTAGGGTACGTCTGTAATCCCGAGTGCCTATGGCAAGATGAGAGTATGAGACAGGAGGATCCCTGAAAGCCTGTAGGCTAGCCTGGCATACCCACTGGCAATTAAGGGAACCTGCCTTGGGCTAGAGAGATGGCTTAGTGTTTAAGGCACTTGTCTACAAAGCCAAAGGACCCAGGTTTGATTCCCCAGGACCCATGTAAGACAGATGTACTAGGTGGCACATGCATCTGAAGTTCATTTGCAGTAGCTAGAGGCCCTAGTGTGCCCATTCTTTCTCTCTCTCCCTCGCCACCCCCCTCTATTTATCTCTCTCCCTCCCTTTCAAATAATATTTTAAAAAGAAAGAGAGCCAGCCTCAAACAAGGTGAATGGCAAAGACTAACACATGCGATTGTCCTCTGGCCTCTACATGCACACTGCAGCATACATGTGCTCACACTCACATGCACCTGTACAAATGCAAAAGATCTTTGAAATTAAAAAAAAGAAACTGGGGGCTGGGCATGGTGGCACACACCTTTAATCCCATCACTCGGGAGGCAGAGGTGGGAGGATCGCCATGAGTTCAAGGCCACCCTGAGACTACATAGTGAATTCCAGGTCAGTCTGGGTGAGAGAGAGGCCCTACCTTGAAACAAAACAAAAGAACAAGACATCAATCAATTCATCTATCTCCATAAACCAAAATATCTTAAAGGATGAGAGAGAGCTGACCTATCACAGATCATATCTAACTCAACAATTGACTTTTGACCTATATGGGTAAAGGGCAACTCCATTGTTCCCAAAAGATTTCTGAAGATATGTTTTATATTCTAAACTCAAAGCAGATTTGAAGAATTCAAATAGAATACCAGAATTGGGATTCTTCCCTTCATAGTGTGAACAGAATTCTAGAAATAGCCTCTCCCCAGGTACAGAGAATTCAGCACATCATGTCCCTTAATCGAGACCACCCTCTCAATAACTTGGGATTGTTTTTTATCACTTATATATGTGACACACAAGAGTGAGAGAGAAAACTTCTGCCTGAATGCTCTAGGAGCCGAGCAGTGTGATGAGCACAGAGCTGAACTTAGCCGGCTGTGTTTTGTTTGGCTTGCAGAATAGTTCACAGGGTTTTTATGTGAATGCCTTGTAGGTGGGACCTGTACTTTCCCCAAACCTAGCAATTCCCATTTGTGTTAGACGCCACAGGATTTGCCCATTTAGATTACCTTCCAAATCTTTGTAAACTTTTGGTTTGTGCATGCTGCAAGAACGTTTTTATCCCAGTCATAACATGATTACAAAGTCCTGGAGAAAAAGCCTGGCATTTTGAAATAGCAAGAGAAGAGCCAGCCTCCTGCTTTGAAGTAGACAGCTTGCTTGTTCCTTCTGCTCCTGAGCTGAGCCCCTCTTCCTCCTGAGAAGCCCACTGTTACGCTGCTTCTCTGCTCTTCCATGCTATCTCTTTGAGATCTGTACATAAATAGGACCGAGCACTCATTTATGGATAGTCACCAATTCAAACAAAAATTTTAAAAAAACAACTGTTTTATCCTGTCCCCAAACTACTTACCTTAAACCAAAAAGTACACAGTTAGGGACTGGAGGTATAGCTAAGTGGTTGGGAATTTGCTTGCAGGCACAGGTCTTGGGTTCAATTCCCAGCATCATAAATAAACAACAACAACAAAGAAGACAGATCATTCTGGCCTTGCATGTGTGGTGGTGAAGCCTTTAATCCCAGCACTTGGGAGGTAGAAGTATGAGTTCAAGGCCAGCCTGAGACTATAGTGAAGTTCCAGGTCAGTCTAGACTAGAGAGAAAGACCCTACCTCAAAATCAAAAAGAAAAAAATGGGGCTGGAGAAATGGTTTGGTGCTTAAGGCACATGCCTGTGAAGCCTAAGGCCCTGGTTCAATTCTCCAGTTCCCATGTAAGCCAGATGCACATGGTGGCACATGCATCTGGAGTTCATTTGCAGTGGCTAGAGGCCCTGGTGCACCTATTTTCACTCACACATACTCTTTCTCTCACTCTGTCTCTGATAAATAAATAAAAAAAATTAAAAATCAAAAAAAAGAAAAAGAAAAAGAAAAAAAATTAAAGGCTAGACAGATGGTGGCTCAGCTGTTAAGGTGCTTGCTTACAAAGCCCAAGTATCCTGGTTTGATTCCGCAGTAACCAAATAAAGCTGGCGCATGCATCTAGAGTTCATTTGCAGTGGCTGGAAGCCCTGGTGTGCACTTTCTCCCTTCCCTCCCTCCCTCCTTCCCTCCTTCCTTCTTTCCTTCCTTCCTTCCTTCTTTCCTTCCTTCTTCTCCTCCTCCTTCTCCTTCTCCTTCTCCTGCTTCTTTTGAGGTAGGGTCTCAATCTAGCCCAGGCTGACCTGGAATTCACTGTGTATTTTCAGGGTGGCCTTGAACTCACGGTGATCCTCCATCTTCTGCCTCCAGAGTGCTGGGATTAAAGTCGTGCACCACCACACCTGGCTCCTTCCCATCCTTCCTTCCTTTCTCTCTCTCTGTGTCTCTTTAATAAATAAATAAATTTAAAAATAGACCGTTCTGAGCCTGGGGAGATGGCTCAGTGGTTAAAGGCTGACGCCAGTTTGATCCTCCTCAGTGCTCACATAGAGCCAGACACAAAGTGGCTCATGTGTCTGTAATCTCAACCACCGAAAGCAATGAAAGGCATCAAGTAACAAAAATGGATGGAGATAACTGGTCAGGAAAAGCAGAAAAGGAAAGTCATTCGAGAAAGGAAAATGAGACAAAAGGAGTTGTAAGTCAGCCTTTTAGAAGGGCAGAACCAAGAGAAGAAGCATTCAGCAATCTTGGCTTTAGTAAAGCCACCCGCTTTGTAGCAAATGAGCTTGAGCAGTGTGCCCCCTGTGCCACCCACCCTCGGGAAACTCACCTCCAGGCCCTCTGCCTGTGCAGCCAAGACTCGGGGATTGCTTCTCACCACAGTTTCTTCCTCTTTAACTTAATTAATGAATGTGTGTGTGTAGGTGGCGGGGGCGTGCACACATGTGACACTTTGTATTGGGCTTTATGTGGGTGCTTGGGAAATTGACCCTGGGCCAAAAGGCTTTGCAAGCAAGTGCCTTTACCTTCTGGGCCATCTTTCCAGTCTACCCACAACTTCTCTTTGATTCTAACTCACAGCTATTCTGTTAGTGGCTTCTGTCAAAGAAAGTAGCAAGGATATTCTTAGATGCATTTTTTAAAGTTAATGAAAAATCTACACTACTGTTTTTCTTCTCCAAATGACAAAATCCTCCTTCCTTTTAGCCCCCTTTTCATACATATTATTGTTATATGCTCTCCCTGTTTATTATTAAACTTTCTGATTTGTTTTTACCTAAGTTTTTATTGTTGTTGTTTTCAAGGTAGGGTCTCACTCTAGCCCAGGCTGACCTGGAATTCACTAGGTAGTCTCAGGCTAGCCTCAAATTCACAGAGATCTTCCTACTTCAGCCTCCCAAGTGCTGAGATTAAAAGTGTGTGCCACCACTCCTGGCTCGGGAGTTTTGATGGCCCATATTTGACTTTTTGTTTGATTTGGTTTGGTTTTGATTTTTTTTAATTTTGTGTATGTATGTATGTATGGATGGATATGATGTGTGTGTGTGTGTGTGTGTGTGTGTGTATGGGCGTGCATGAGCCATGACAAACATGTAGAAGTCTGAGGACCTTAAACTATTTGTCTTCTCCTTCCACCTTGCTTGAGACAGGGTCTCCCTTGTGTTTTTGCCTCTGCATGTGGGCCAGTCTTGCTGGCCCGCCAGCTTCTGGATTCTCCTGGCTCTGCCTGAGACTACATAGTGAGTTCCAGGTCAGCCTGGGCTAGAGTGAGACCCTACCTCAAAAAAAACAAACAGCCAGGTATGGTGGCGCACACCTTTAATCCCAGCACTCGGGAGGCAGAGGTAGGAGGATCACCGTGAGTTCAAGGCCACCCTGAGACTACACAGTGAATTCCAGGTCAGTCTGGGCTAGAGTGAGACCTGACTTTGAAAACAAACAAACAAAAACAAAAACAACCAGATGCCTGTGTCACTTTGTGTCTGGGTTTACATGGGTTCTCATGACTTGACTTGAGTTTGGGTCAGCAAGCTTGGAAGCAAGCGCCTTTAACCACTGAGCAATTTTCTCTGCCCCTGGTTTTGATTTTTTTTTAAGACAGGATGTCACTCAAATAAGGCAATCCTCCTGAATCAGCCAACAAAGTGCTGGCATTGCAGACATAAGCCACCATACCTGACTCTGTTTGACTTTCAACATGTTCAGCTTTGGCACAAACAGATAATTTACTGTTTTACTTTTGTGAAAGTTATTGGTGCTATTAACCCTGTTAAACTGACTTTGTAGACAAAATATGAGGGAAATTCAGGCTAGAATTCAAAGCTTGTATTCCATTATAGAGCATCTAGGTGTGCCCCTGAAAACCTACAGCTTTCTACACAGAAAGTGACTCTTCAATGAAAAGGGTTCACAACCACGTTTTTTGAATAGGCTCTCCTCTAATACAAATAGTCTTTTCAGTCGGACACTTATCATGAAAATCAACATGTACTCGTGTCATTCTGAAAGAGTGAAAAGAAAACTGTGCAACTGAATCAGGGTAAGAGCTGCCAGTTTCATAGAAAGTGACAAGATGTCCTGTGTCGGGTGACTCCTCTCTGCTCTTTCCTGCATCTTTCTTAATGCATCTCCACCCAAAAGCAAAGTAAAAGGCTTCATCTGTGTTTTGTCCCAGCCTAAGTGAACTCCTCCCCAGACAGATCATGGGTAAACAGAAAGGAAATTAACTTTTAAAAGGAAAAATTATACATATTACTATCACTCTCTTTTTTTTAAGCTTTGAAACAATGAAAATGCTTTGGACTTTGAAATCTTCTTTTTCACATGTGCATGGTATGTGTCCATAAATGTTTGGTGTGTGTGTGTGTGTGTGTGTGTGTGTGTGTGTGTGTAAGAAAGAGAGTACCTGTGGATAGCTAATGTGGACATGTCATATATTCTTCAGTCACTCTTCACCTTATTTTTATATTTGTATTTATTGATTTGTGGGGAGAGAGACACACACACCCACCACTTTTGTGCATCTGGCTTTACAAGTACTAGGGAATTCGATCCCGAGCTGACAGACTTTGTGAGCAAGTTCCTTTAACTGCTGTGACATCTTAGCCCTTCATTTTATTTATTTATTTTATTTGAGAGAGAGAGAGTTGGGCATGGTGGCGCACACCTTTAATCCCAGCACTCAGGACACCGAGGTAGGAGCATGGCTATGAGTTTGAGGCCAGCCTGAGAATGCATAATGAATTCCCTACCTCAAAAATAAATAAATAAATAAAAATAGAAAATAAAAGGAAAAGACAAGAAAAAAAATTTAACTAAAATTTAAACAGTTTCTTGAATTTTTCAGATAAGCTCCACCATTGCTAGCACTGACATCTCAAAGATATAAATCAATAGCCAAAGCCCTTTGTAGCTAGGATTAGGGAACAATATTTCCTTGCCCATGTCTCTGTGTGTGAGGGGGTGGAACCAGAGAAACAGACAAACCAAACTGAGCAAACAAGACAGTGTCTGGAATTCATGAAGCTCAAAGCCCAGTTCCCTTTGATCCCCAGAGCAGTCGAAACTCCATCTCAAGTACATTGTTACCCAGAAGTGGCAAAACACAGGGAACTTACTGTCCTAGACACATAGCAGCAGACTACTGTCACAAGAGTAAAAGAAGTGGGTGGGGTAGAGTAGGCTGCCCACTCTTTTGGCTGGAAAACAAAATCCTTCCATTTTCCCAAGGATTCACTGCAGAGGCCCAGGCTCCCCAGGGCCATAGTCACCAGCTGTACACCTTTGTCTGCTGAGCTCAAGAGCCTGCATTTCAGAGATGAAAAGCTTACTTCATGGACTTTATAGACTCTCTCTCTCTCTCTCTCTCTCTCTCTCTCTCTCTCTCTCTCTCTTACTGGGGATAAACTAGGACCTTCATACTTGTTAGGAAGGTACATCACCCCTGAGCTACATCCCAACAAAGGTCAATTTAAATAGATGCTTTGGGCTGGAGAGATGGTTTAGCGGTGAAGGCACTTGCCTGAAAAGCCAAAGAATCCAGGTTCAATTCTCCAGTACCCACATAAAGCCAGATGCACAAGTTGGCACATGTGTCTAGAATTCGTTTGCAGTGGCTAGAGGCCCTGGAGTGCCCTTTCTCTATTTGCGTTTCTCTCTCAAATAAATTATATATATATATAGTTGCTTTGTGACAGTGGTCTAAGCCAAACATTGGCTCCATTGTCATATGGGTATATATGTTTTGCTTTTAATTTTTTTTTTTTTTTTGGTTTTTTGAGATAGGGTCTCACACTAGCCCAGGCTGACCTGGAATTCACTATGTATTCTCAGGGTGGCCTTGAACTCACAGCGATCCTCCTACCTCTGCCTCCCAAGTGCTGGGATTAAAGGTGTGCACCACTATGCCCTTAGGTTTTTTATTTTTTGGTTTTTCAAGGTTGGGTCTCACTCTAGGCTCAGGCTGACCTGGAATTCACTCTGTATTCTCAGGGTGGCCTCAAACTCATGGCAATCCTCCTACCTCTGCCTCCCCTGTGCTGGGATTAAAGGCATGTACCACCACACCTGGCTTGATTTAAAATTTTTTGATTTGAGAGGCCGGGGAGATTTCTCAGTGGGTAGAGTGCTTGATATGCAAGCATGAAGGCCTTAAAGGGCTTGATTTGCCCTAAGTTCAAATTCCAAGCACCCACATTGTGGTGGTTTGAATGTAAAATATCCCCCATAGCTTCATGTGTTTGTGATTAAGCCTCATACTTGATCCCCAGCGGGTGGAGCCTTTAGGAGGTAGAGCCTTGCTGGAGGAGGTGTGTTGCTGAAGTAGGTCTTGGGATGTTGTAGCCCAGCCCCACTTGCTGCACTGAGTGCACTTTCTTTACTTTCTCCTGGCTGATGTGGAGGTATGACATGCTGCTGTCTGCTCCTGTCAGGCTTTCCCCGCCATTATGAAAGTTCCCCTCAAAAATGTAAGCCAGAAGCCTGGTGTGGTGGCACACATATTTAATCCCAGCATTGGGAGGCAGAGGTAGGAGGACCGCCATGAGTTCAAGGCCACCTGAGACTACAGAGTGAATTCCAGGTCAGCTTGGGCTAGAGTGAGTCCCTACCTCAAAAACAAAACAAAAACAAACAAACAAAAAAACCTGTAAGCCAGAAAATAAACCCTTTCCTTTCTCAAGCCACTTCTGCTTCTGTTTGGGTGTTTTGTCCCAGCAATGAGAAGGTAACTGCTACATATGTGAAGAACTGAATATAGCTTCATACCCTGTCCTGTGGGAAGCGGAGACTTAAGGGTTGCTGGTCAGTCTAACTGAAAAATGATAGCTTTGGGTTTAGTAAGAATTCCTCAAGGAGACAGTGGATAAGGAATAGAGGAAGATATTGGATGCTGTCCTCTGGCCTCCACAAGCACAGATGGGGCATCTGTATGCATATACCTACCACATATAACATAGATACTATACATATTGTACACACACATGCACCCTCAAAAATTGAGTTATCTGGCCTTGTATCTGGTATGAATAAATAGCTTTTACCAGCTGGAGGCTAGAAAGATGACTCACTAGTTAAAGGTGCTTGCTTGCAAAGCCTGATGGCCTGGGTTTAATTCCCCTGTACCCATATAAAGCCAGATGCACAAAGTGGTACATGCATGTGGAGTTTGTTTGCAGTGGCTAGAGGCACTGGCACACCCATTTACACTCTTACTGTCTTTCTCAATCTTTCTTTCTGCTTGCAAATATATTTTTTTTTTTTTTTTTTTGGTTTTTCGAGGTAGGGTTTCATTCTAGCTCAGGCTAACCTGGAATTCACTATGTGGTCTCAGGGTGGTCTTGAACTCACGGCAATCCTCCTACCTCTGCCTCCCAAGTGCTGGGATTAAAGGCATGCTCCACCACGCCCAGCATGCAAGTAAATATATTTTTTTAATTTACCAACTAGGAAATAATATATATATTTTTTCAATGTATATATTCTGTTGTTACTGTTGTTCTTTATTTATTAGCATATATTAATTATACAACCAATTTATTTATTTATTTACTTATTTTGAGAGACAATGTGTGTGCCAGGGCCTCCAGCCACTGCAAACGAACTCCAGACACGTGCACTACCTTGTGTATCTGTCCTACATGGGTACTGGGAAATCGAACCTGAGTCCTTAGGCTTCACAGGCAAGTGCTTTTAATTGCTAAGCCATCTCTCCAGCCCTAAAGATTAAAAAAAATTTTTATTTATCTATTTGTAAGAGAATATGGGTATACCAGGGCATCTTACCTCTGCAAATGAACCCCAGATGTATGCACCAACTTTATGCATCTGGCTTTTTACCTTGATACTGGAGAATCAAATCTGGACCAGCAGGCTTTGCAAGCAAGTGCCTTTATTTTTTAATTTTTATTTATTATTTTTAAAGCAATTTTTTTCTTTTAAAAAAATTTTATTTATTTATTTGAGAGACAGAGAGAGAAAGGGGTAGAGAGGGAGAATGGGCAGGTGTGCCAGGCTCTCTAGCTGCTGTAAATGAATTCCAGATGCATGTACTACTTTTTTTTGGTTTTGCAAGGTAGGGTCTCACTCTGGCCCAGGCAGACCTAGAATTCACTCTGTAGTCTCAGGGTGGCCTCGAACTCTCAGCGATCCTCCTACCTCTGCCTCCTGAGTGCTGGGATTAAAGGCGTGCGCCACCACGCCCGGCACATGTACTACTTTTTGTATCTGGTTTACGTGGGTCCTGGGGAATTGAACCTGGGTCCTTAGGCTTCTCAGGCCAGTGCCTCAACCACTAAGCCATCTCTCCAGCCTGCAAGTGCCTTTAATTGTTGAGCCATCTCCCCAACCTTGATTTTTAAAAAATATTTTTATTTAAGCCGGGTGTGGTGGCTCACGCCTTTAATCCCAGCACTTGGGAGGCAGAGGTAGGAGGATCGCCGTAAGTTCAAGGCCATCCTGAGACTACATAGTTAATTCCAGGTCAGCCTGGGCCAGAGTGAGACCCTACCTCAACATAATAGCTTTAATTATAACATTTTAATACATACATAATATACTTTTATCATACATACCCCTATGCATTGCTCTCTAGGCTGGCTATTTTGTTTTGTGGGGGGTTTTGTTTGTATGTTTGTTTGTTTCAAAACCAGGTCTCACTCTAGTCCAGGCTGACCTGGAAAGCTGTATCTCAGGCTGGCTTCAAATTCACAGCAATCCTCCTACCTCAGCCTTCCAAATGCTTATACTGGGGATACTGGGGAATTGAACCTTGGTCCTTAGGCTTCACAGGCAAATGCCATAAATGCTAAGCCATCTCTCCAGCCCTCTCATCTTATTTATTTATTTATTTAAGAGAGAGAAAGAAGCAAAGAGAGAGAATGGGCATGCCAGGGCCTCCAGCCACTGCAAACAAAACTCCAGATGTGTGTGCCCTTGTGCATCTGGCTTGTGTGGGTCCTGGAGAGTCAAACCAGGATTCTTTGGCTTTGCAGGCAAATGCCTTAATCTCTAAGCCATCTCTCCAGCCCCACTCATCATTTATTTATTTATTTATTTTTATTTTTAAATGTTTCTTCTTCTCCTCCTCCTCCTCCTTCTTATTATTATTAGTTTGGTTTTTCAAGGTAGGGTCTCACTCTAGACCTGGAATTCACTATGTAGTTTCAGGGTGGCCTTGAACTCACGGTGATCCTCCTACCTCTGCCTCCCGAGTGCTGGGATTTTTTTAAAGTTTTATTTATTTAAGAGTCAGAGAGAGAGAGAGAGAATGGGTGCACCAGGGCCTCCAGCCACTGCAAATGAACTCCAGAAGCATGCACCACCTTGTGCATCTAGCTTACATGGGTCCTGGGGAATCAAACCAGGGTCCTTTGGCTTTGCAGGTAAATGCCTTCACCACTAAGCCATCCCTCCAGCCCCACTCATTTTTTTAAACAGATAAAGTTCTCATTTTTTTTACCTTTGTGTGTGTGTGTGTGTGTGTGTGTGTGTGTGTGTGTGTGTGTGTGTGTGCATGCGCGCACACAGGCATGTGGAGGCCAGGGGACAACTGTGGGCACCATTCCTTAAAGGTTGTCCACCATTTTTTGAGACAGGGTCTCTCAAAAGCCTGAAATTTGCCAAGTAGACTCTAGTCTGGCTGTTGAGCCTGTGTGATCTGATGACTCTGCCTCTCCAATGTTGGGATTACAGGTGTGGGCCACCACATTCAGATTTCTTTAAAACATGGATTCTCAAGATTGAACTCATGTTCTCATGCTTGTAAGGCAAGCACTTTACCCACTGAGTTATCATTATAGCCCATATTTTACTCATTTTTGAGTCAGTTTTTCTTATGGTTCAGTTTCAGGAGTTCTTAAATATTTGGATAACAATCTTATATCAGATGTCTTCAAATATTCAAATCTATGAACCATCTTCTCATTCTTTCAATGAGCTTTCAGTTTTATCTCTTCAAATTACTATTTCCTGTAAGCCTTCCCTCCTCCCTTCCTCCTTCCATTACTTCCTTCTTTCCCTTCCCTTCTGTGGTAGTTTGAATGTGAGTTCCCCATAGACTCAGGTATTTTATTAAAGTTTGTAACTTGGATCTCTAGTCACTGGCTGGAGGAGGTGTCAATGGGGGTGGATCCTGGAGTCCAGCCCTAATATTTGTTGCTGGATCTGAATTCCAGCTGAAAGGTGTGCAAAGAGGTCTGAGCTCTGATGGGGTCTATGCTGTTTGCTGCCAGTTTTGTGCTTGTTGCTTTTGGTGTTTGCTGGCTAGTGATGGTTTCTCTCTTTGCCACTGATGGGACTTCCCCCTGGATCTGTAAGCTTGAAATAAATCACTTTCTCTCCTAAACTGTGCCTGGTTTGGATATTCATCCCAGCAATGTGAAGCTACTACAACAGAAATTTGGTACCAGGAGTGGGGTGTTGTTGCAATGGAACCATGTGGGTTTTGGTCTTTTGGAATTTTTGTTCTAGACAAATGGGCATGGACTTGGTACTTGCAACTGAAGATGCCTTCCAGAGTGGTATGCAAAGTTTTATAGGCTATTCTGGTGAGGGTTTGAAAATGCTAACTGAAGAGAAAATTGTATTTGAGGGCTTTGCTTGTGAATGGTCAAAGGGTAAAGAAAGACTTCAGAGAACTTAATTAGAACTGGGAATATTGGCATAAAGGCTGGCTGTGTTCTTCTACCCAAGCCCTAAGAATCTGATCAAGTTTGAATTTGAAAGTAATGAACTAATGTGCTTGAGGGAAAATATAGAACTGAGAGATATAAGATTTAAAGTTGGAGCTGGGCATGGTGGCGCACCTCTTTAATCCCAGCACTTGGAAGGAAGAGGTGAGAGGATCATCATGAGTTTGAGGCCACCCTGAGACTACATAGTGTATTCCAGGTTGACCTAGGCTAGAGTGAGACCCTACCTTGAAAAGTCAAAAACAAAAACAAAAAAAGTTTTAAAGTTGGAAAAATTTAAGTTTAAGACTAGTTGCTAAAGCTGCTATTGTTAAGGAAGGCCGACTGTTTTACTTTGAAACAATGGGAAGGATGACTGAAGTACTTTCACCAAGGAAAGATTGAATGAATAGGAATGGAAATGAAATTCTTTTTTTTTTTTTTTTTTTTTTTTGAGGTAGGGTCTCACTCTATCACTCTAGCTCAGGCTGACCTGGAATTCACTATGTAGTCTCAGGATGGCCTTGAACTCACAGCAATCCTCCTACCTCTGCCTCCAGAGCGCTGAGATTAAAGGCATACACCACCATGTTCGGCTCAGGCATGGAAACTCTTGAAAGGAAATGACTGAAGGATCCTATGCTCTTCAAGATCATAATTTATTTTTCTCAAAGTTGCTGCATTATTGCACACCTAAGATTGTTGTTTTTTTTGTTGTTGTTGTTGTTTATTGTTTGAGAGAGAGAGAGAGAGCACACCAGGACCTCTAGCCACTGGAAATGAACTCCAGATGCATGTGCCACTTTGTGCATCTGGCTTACGTGGGTCCTTGGGAATTGAACCTGGATCCTTTGACTTTGTAGGCAAGTGTTTTAACCACAAAGCCATCCCTCCACCCCATAAGATTGGTTTTAGAAACATGAAAAATGCATGGAAGTGGGTCATGAAGTGCACAAGGTTCCAGAAACCACTGCTGAGGCACAGCAAATGAGTCAGGGCATGATATCTCTAATACAGAGAGCAATGAGGCCATTGTAGGATAGACCATGGTTTGCAATGGACAACCAAAGATGTTTTGGATGTATCAGGACTGTGTAGAGGCTACCATGAGTGCTGTTGGCTCAGGATGGAAGTTTTACCTGGCTGCTCAGCCCAGCTGGAGTGGTGGAATTGGAAAATCCAGAGATTGCTGAGCCATCTCTCCAGCCTGACTGTCACTGGTTATGGATGTCAGTCTTGAAGTACAGGTGTCTGATGTCTGCCTAAAGGTTATTGAGTTTTCATTGTTCTAGTCTCTCCTTATTATGCCTTATAGCAATGGAAATGTTTACTCTGTGCCATTATATGCTGAAAGTATTCAACTTGTTTGATTTTTACATGATTCACAATTAAGAGACAGTCTTGAATCTCAGATGAGACTTAGAAATAATCTTAAAGTTGACAAAAGCTATGGAGCCCTAAGAAGTTGGACTAAATACACTTTGTGATTTGAAACAGTCACGAGTCTATTGGGGGCCAGGTGGCAGAGCATGTAGTTTGAATTTATGTCTTCCATAGACTCAAGGTTGTTTTGTTTTTCAAGGTCGGGTCTCACTCTAGCCCAGGCTGACCTGGAATTCACTATGTAGTCTCAAGGTGGCCTCAAACTCATGGTGATCCTCCTACCTCTGCCTGCCAAATTCTGGGATTAAAGGTGTGTGCCACCACATACTCAGGGATTTTAATTAAATTTGTAACTTGGATCTCTGGAGGTATCACTGGGGGCAGACCTAGGTTCCAGCCTTAATGTGTGTTGGAGGTATATGAATTCCAGACAAAAGGTATACAGAGAGGTTTGGACTCTGGCAGGACCCCTGCTGTTTGCTCCCAGTTTTGTGCTTGTTTTGGTGTTAGCTGGCTTGTGATGGTTTCTCTCTGCTTGGATGTATGGAAGCTTCTTTCACCGCTGATGGAACTTCCTCTTGGATCTGTAAGCTTAAAGTCAATCCCTACCTCCCTTATCTGTACCTGGTTTGGATGCTCATCTGAGAAACATGAAGCTGTGTGCAACACCTTCCTTTCCTTTTCCTCCCTCTTTCTCTCTTTTCCTCCTTCCCTTCTTCCATCCATCTTGTCTGGAATTCATTATGTTGGTAAGGGATAACCTTCAACTTTTAAAAAATTATTTTAATTTTATTTTTTTAGGAAAGAGAGAGAGAGAGAGAATGAGTACACCATCTTGCCACTGGTAATGAACTCCAGACACATGCATGACTTTGTTCATCTGGTTCTATGTTGGTTCTGGGAAATTGAACCCAGGCCATCAGGCTTTGCAAGCAAGTGCCTTAACTTCTGAGCCATCTCTCTAGCCCAACCTTCAACTTATGATTCTCCTGCCTTCACCTTTTGAATGCTGGGATTATAGGCATGTGCCACCATGCCCAGTTTTATGTAATACTAAGGATTGAACACAGGGCTTCGTGTAAGCACCAACTGAACCACATAATCAGTCCATCCATCTCCCTTCCTTCCTTCCTTCCTTCCTTCCTTCCTTCCTTCCTTCCTTCCTTCCTTCCTTCTTTCCTTCTTTCTTTTTTTGTTTTTTGAGATAAAGTTTCATTTTGTAGCCATGGCTGGCCTGGTACTCAGTATCTCACCCAGGCTGGCCTCAAACTCATAGCAATCCTCCTACCTCAGCCTTCTAATGTAGTGGTACATGATTATAGGCATGTGCCACTACACAGAACATAAAGTTTGTCTTGCTGTATTGCCAAGGCAGGTCATAGAGATCTATCTGCTTCAGCTTCCTGAGTAGCTGTGACTACAAGCATTGCATCGCCATGCTTGGCTTAGATTTGAACTATTTTTTCAGTGCTAGGTATTGCAGCCAGGGCCCTATGCCCACTAGTCAAGCGCTCTACCACTGAGCTACATCCCAGCCCCAGGGTGGAACCATTTTTAAGTATACAGTTCAGTGATAGTCAATATACTCATGTTGTACCAACATCACTACCATCATCTGCATAGATTTTTACATCTTGGAGAACTCAAATTCTACAACAGCATCAGTCAATTCAGTCAAATAAGGAAACCCTTTATATTATGTAAAGCTCCTCCTTCCCCTCCTCCTCCTCCTCCTCCTCTTCTTTTTCTTCTTCTTCTTCTTCTTTTTTGGTTTTACAAGGTAGGGTCTCACTCTAGCCCAGGCTAATCTGGAGTCTCAGGGTGGCCTTGAACTTACGGTGATTCTTCTACCTCTGCCTCCTGAATGCTGGGTTAAAGGTGTGAACCACCACACTTGGCTTTTTTTACTCTAGCCCAAGCTGACCTGGAATTCACTATGTAGTCTCAGGATGGCCTCGAACTCTTGGCGATCTCCTACCTCTGCCTCCCAAGTGCTGGGATTAAAGGCATGTGCCACCACACCCGGCCTTCTTCTTCCCTTTTTTAAAAGGACTATATTTATTATTAGAAAAGCAACATATATTCCTAATGGAAAACAAATAATTAGAAGGGGAAAAAAAAAGGAAAAACTCTGCTACCAGGAAGACCAGAGGCCTTGAGAATTTCTTTAAACCATACCCTTTGGCCTGAACAATTTGACAAAATATACTAGAAGCCTAAAGTACTCACCCTTTGACCCACCAAGCTTCGTTTAGAAATACATTCCAAGAAAACACTTGGATGTGAGCCCAGAGAGTCACACAAGTACAGAGATGCTCCAACTAGAAAAAAATGGAAATAATCTGTACAGTTATGAGGCCTGCCATGACAAAGGGCCACAGACTATGCAGGTTAAGCCACAGAAGTCTATTTCCCACAACTCTGAAGACTTGAAAGCCGAGATCAAGGGAGTCAGCAGAAGTGGTTTTCTCTGAGGTCTCACGGACTTGCACATAGCCATCTTCTCCCTGTATCACCACGTGGTCTACGTCCAAATTTCTTATGAAACCAGTCTCATTGGCTTAGGACCCGCCAATACACTCTTTTTTTTTCTTCTTACTTTTTTAGTTTTTTTGAGGTAGTTGTCTCATTCTGGTCCAGACTGACTTGGAATTAACTATGTAGTCTCAGGGTGGCCTTGAACTCATGGCGATCCTCCTACCTCTGCCTCCTGAGTGCTGGGATTAAAGGCATGTACCACCAAGCCCAGCTTAATGCAATCATTTGAACTTAATTACCTCTTTTAAATCTGTCTCCAAATACAGTCATAGCCTGAGTTACAGGAAGGGGATTAGTACATACACATACCAATGTTTGAGGGGGACAAAACTCAGTCCATAATGCAACCCAGGGGCTGAGGAGAGGGTTCAGCAGTTAAAGGAGCTTGCCTGCAAAGCCTAACATCACAGGATTCTGTTCCCCAGTACCCATCTAAAGCCAGGTGAACAGTGGCACAAATATTTGGAGTTCATTTCCAGTGGCTGGAGGCCCTGGCATACTCATTCTCTCTCTCTCTCTCTTTCTTTCTGTGTCTTTCTCCTCAATCTCTCTCTCTGCTTGCAAATAAATAAATAAATAAATAATAAAACATAATGCAACCTAATCCAAGAACATGGAATTAATTAAATTCTGATGCAATCACACACTGGTTCAAGCAAACATTGTGGTTCATTTATGAATTTTCAATATAGTCATCTCTTGCTGTCTGTGGGGAACTGGTTTCAGAACCACTGAGAATACCAAAATTTATAGATTCTTAAAATAATAACTCAGGGTTGGAGAGATGGTCCAGTGGTTAAGGTACTTCCTGCAAAGCCTAACAACCTGGGTTTGATTCTCCAGTGCTCACATAAGGCCAGATGCACAAAGTCACACGTGCATCTGGAGTTTATTTGCAGTGGCTGGAGGACCTGGTGTGCCTATTCTCTCTCTCTATGTCTCTCTTCTATCCCTACTTGCAATAAATAAATAAAAATATTTTTTAAATTATATCTCATGATGGAGTGTGGATATGTGAAGGAGAAAGTGGAGAGGATGAAATTATCATGGTTTATTGTCTGTAAGTATGGAAGCTGTCAATAAAAAAGTTTTTAAAAGTTATATGACTCTATGAGTATGAATTAGAGAAATTAGTTTGAAAAGAAGAAATAATACTGGAGAGATAGCTTAGCAATTAAGGCACTTGCCTGCAAAGCCTAAGGACCCAGGTTTGATTCCCCAATACCCACAAAAGCCAGATGCACAAGGTGACTCATGTGTCTGGAGTTGCTTTACAATGGCTAAAGACCCTGGCATGCCCATTCTCTCCTCTTCTCTCTCTCTCTCTCTGCCTCTTTCTCTCTCAAATAAATACAATATTTATATATATATTTTTTTTGGTTTTTTTGAGGTAGGGTCTCGCTCTAGTCCAGGCTGACCTGGAATTGACTATGTAGTCTCAGGGTGGCCTCAAACTCATGCCCAGCTATTTCTATTTTTAAAAAATATTGTATTTATTAGCTGGGCATGGTGGTGCATGCCTTTAATCCCAGCACTTGGGAGGCAGAGGTAGGAGGATCACCATGAGTTCAAGGCCGCCCTGAGAATACAGAGTGAATTCCAGGTCAGCTTGGGCTAGAGGGAGACCCTACCTCAAAAAATATCCAAAAGAAAGAAAGAAAGAAAGAAAGAAAGAAAGAAAGAAAGAAAGAAAGAAAGAAAGAAAGAAATTATACCTATAGCATTTGTATAGCAGGGGTGGGGAGATGGTTCAATGGTAAAAGGTTCTTGCTTGCAAAGCCTGCTGGCCCAGGTTCAACTGCTCAGAACCCATGTAAAGCTGGATACTAAGTGGTGCATACATCTGTGATCCCAACACACCTACAACAATGGGAGGTGGAGCCAGGAAAGCCTGAGGCTTGTGGGTAATGATCCCATGTGGAAAGTAAGGGCTAAGGGGCCTCTCCTTGGTTCTGCCCAGTTGGACCCAGCCAAAGAGGAACTCACCAACAGCTGAAAGTTCAGATGAGGTCAGGCAGCACAGAGCCAACCTGATTTCTTTGAGGCAGTCTCTCATTGAACCTGGAGTTCCTTGTTTTTCTGTTAGATTGCCTAACCAGTAAGCCCCCGGTGATCTTTCTGCCTCTGCCTCTGCCTCTGCCTTACCCTCAGAGCTGGCATTACAGGCATGTGTGGCTATTCCCAGTTTTATATGTGTGTACAGAAAGTGCTTTTATCTGCTGTGCTGAGCCATATCCCCAGTACTTCTATGCGATTTTTTTTTTTTGAGAGAGACAGACAGACAGACAGACAGACAGACAGACAGAGAGAATGGGTGCCCCAGCAGCCTGTCTGCAGCTGTGAATGAACTCCTTGTGGGCAAGTGCCCATTGCACTCTTGCATCACTTTTGCTTCTGGCTAAATGTGGGACCTGGAGAATCGAACGGGCATTCTTAGGCTTAGCGCAGGTGCCTTAACTGCTAAGCTATCTCTCCAGCCCCTTTTATGCTATGTTTAATTTATTGTTTGCCTGTACGTGTGTGTGTGTGTTTATGTGGGTGCAGATATATGTGCACGCGAGTGTGTGCATGTGAAAGCCAGAGAAAAACTCATGTGTTATCTTCAGGAATGTCATCCACCTTTTTTAAGACAGCATCTCTCGCTGAACCTGGATGGAGCTAACTTAGCTGGCTAGACATATTGTCAGTAAAACCCTCCTACTTCTGCCTCCTCAGCACTGGGGTTGCAGGCTACCCTACCCAGCATTTTTATGTAAGTACTGGGGATCAAACAAGCCTCGTGCTTTCAAAACAAGCATTTTTTCTGACCCTTAGCTGTAAATTTGTATATTCCCTCACTACATCTGTATAACATTTTAAAAGAACCCTTCCATACACACATGTGCCTGCACGTACATAGGAAGCAAGAAGGGAAGGAAAGAAGGAAGGGAGGGTTGAGATCAACCTGTGGTACACAGTGAGTTCCAGGCCAGTCAGGGCTACACTATGAGACCCTGTCTCAAAAATAACAAAGCCCGGGAGTGGTGGTGAACACCTTTAATCCCAGCACTCAGGAGGCAGAGCTAGGAGGATTACAATGAGCTCAAGGCCATCTTGATACTACGTAGTGAATTCCAGGTCAGCCTGGGCTAGAGTGAGACCCTACCTTAGAAAACAAACAAACCCAGCTTAAAAAGGGGGAGGTGGGCAGGGAAGGAAGGAGAGGAAATCTCCCCCAAGCATGCATGAAGCATGTTTTCGAGCAAGGTTCTCTATGTGTACAGTTTCCCTTAGTCATTTCTTTTATTTATTTGAGAGAGAGAGAGAGATGCTGATAGAGAGAGACAATAAGCATGTCAGGGCTTCCAACCACTGCAAGTGAACCGCATGTGGCACCTGTGCATCTGGCTTACGTGTCTACTGGGAAATTGAAGCTGGGTCCTTAGGTTTTTCAGGCAATGCCTTAACCGCTGAGCCATCTCTCCAGCCCTTCCTTAGTCATTTCTGCTTGGCAGTTGCTCAGGTGAGTTTCGGAGGGCTGTGAGAACTTACTGGGTGTCCTGCACTACTCCTGTTTACCCCTACATGGTAACAGCAGCTCATGTACTGTGTGATAAAGTTTTCCGTATGCTCTTATTTCTACTTAGAAGCTACTTGGGCTTTTTCTTAATCACAACACATCACTAAAACTAGTGACATTTCATCTGAAGGATTTTAACTTTGGTTTAGGATATATGATCAGAGAAGCTCTGAACTCTTATTTCCAACTTGGAAAGAAAATTTAAAAATGGAATGGGTTCTCCAAAAAAAAAAAAAGAACAAAAGGGAGGGTAAGTAACAGAGCCCTGGTCTCCTGGTCTCTGTGCCTAGCTTTGGCAACAGAGGGGGCTACTCTTGTTTCATTGACAGGGGAATTGGCTATGGGCATTTCCCCCCTACAGGATGTTACTTTTTCAGAGGCTGGCCCTACTGCCCTGGTTATTTTCTTTGAGGGATCCCTTTTCTCTACTCCTATACTCTGAGAAATTTGTGTATAAAACAGGTACTGTTAGGAAAAAAAAGGAAAAATAAATTTAAAAAAGGGCAGAGATGGAGGGATGGCTTAACGGTTAAGGCATTTGCCTGCAAAGCCAAAGGACCCAGGTTCAGTTCCCCAGGACCCACGTTAACCAGATGCACAAGGTGGCTCATGCATCTGGAGTTCGTTTGCAGTGGCAGGAGGCCCCAGCGCATTCTCTCTCTCTCCCTCTTTCTACCAAATAAACAAATAACATTTTTTTTTAAAAAAGGACAACACCTAAGTTATGATGTTATTTATTTATTTATTTTGGTGTTTTCAAGGTAGGGTCTCATGATAGCTCAGGCTGACCTGGAATTCACTATGTAGTCTCAGGGTGGCCTTGAACTCATGGCAATCCTCCTACCTCTGCCTCCTGAGTGCTGGGATTAAAGGTGTGCACCACCACGCCCAGCTAGTTATAATGTTATAATGTAATAAAGCAACTAAAGGTTACCTGAGTTCAAGACTCCACATACCAAGTTTTCCCTGCGTGTAATTTACCTAAGTGGCCACTGGCAATGCTGCTGGTGAATGGAAACGCAGCCACTCCCCTGGTTGTTTCATGTTGTGGAGATCAACTTAGCCTCTGTAACAGTTACCTTCTCGTGGCTTGGACAAAACACCCAACCAGAAGCGGCTTATGGAAGGAAAGGGTTTATTTCTAGCTTACAGTCTGAGGAGGAGTGTCATCACGGCGGGGCAAGTGTGGCAGGAGCAGACAGCTGGACATCACATCTCCAGGGAGGAAAAAGAAAGAGTGAATGAGCTAGCATTGGCAAAAGGGGCTCACCCCCCAGTGACATCTCTCCTCTAGCAAGGTTCCATGTCCCAAAGGCTCCACCAGTATGAGGCTTAACCACAAAGACATGAGGCTATGGGTGGTATCCCAAATTCAAACCAACACAACCTCACCATACCTACACAAGTTATAGCACAGCAATAGCAGAACTTGACAACTTAGTCTTACATTAGAGGGAGAAATCCAGCAAAGAAGACTTAGTAAGAAAGGGGGGATACAAGAAGACCTGGGACTGTGCTGGGAATGTTCAGCAAGGAATAAGGAATGGGTGGATGGAGGGCTGGAGAGATGGCTCAGCAGTTAAGGTGCATGCATGCCTACAAAGCCTAATGACCTGGGTTCAATACCCTAGCATCCACATAAAGCCAGATGCTCAAAGTGGCACATGCATCTGAAGTTTGTTTGCAGTGGCTGGAGGCCCTGAAGCACCCATTCATTTTCTATCCTTGCAAATATATAAATTAATTAAATTAAATGAAAAGAATAGATGGAGCTGGGCATAGTGGCACATGCTTTTAATCCCAGCACTTAGGAAGCACAGGTAGGAGGATCAATGTGAGTTTGAGGCCAGCCTGGGACTACATAGTGAATACCAGGACAGCCTGGGCTAGAGTAAGACCCTACCTCAAAAAAATCAACAAACAAAAGCCAGGCGTGGTGGCACATGCCTTTAATCCCAGCACTCAGGAGGCAGAGGTAGGAGGATCACTGTGAGTTCGAGGCCAGCCTGAGAATACAGAGTGAATTCCAGGTCAGCCTGGGCTAGAGTGAGACCCTACCTCAAAAAAAAAAAATAAATAAAAAAATAAAATAAATATCAAGACCACTTTGTGTCTGGATAACAGTATTGTAAATAGCCCCCCCCCCTTTTTAAATTTATTTACTTGAAAGCAGAGAGACATACAGAAAGAGAAACAGAGAGAAAATGGGCCAGGACCTCTAGCCACTGCAAACAAACTCCAGATGCATGCGCCACTGTGTGCATCTGGGCAGAGTGAGGCCAGCCTGAGCTACAGTGAAAAAACCTACTTCAAAAAAGAAAAATTAGCCAGGTGTGGTGGCACATGCCTTTAATCCCAGCACTCAGAAGGCAGAGGTAGGGGGATCACTGTGAGTTCGAAGCCACCCTGAGACTACAGGTCCGCCTAGGCTAGAGTGAGACCCTACCTCGAAAAAACAAAAAAAAAAAAAAGAAAGAAAGAAAGAAAGAAAGAAAGAAAGAAAGAAAGAAAGAAAGAAAGAAAGAAAAAGAAAATTAGATAATAGAGATGAAAGAAAGAGACCTTAGAAATCATTTCACCTACAGTGGGCAAACCAAAACCCAGAAATGTTAAATGTCTTTTCAAAGCTATCTAATGACAGAGGGCCAGGGAAAAACAGGTTCTCCTAAAGACAGAAACGTTTTTGTTGTTTGTTTTGTTTTGTTTTTGTGAGGTAGGGTCCTACTCTAGCTCAGGCTGACTTGGAACTCTGCAGCTCCAGACTGTCCTCAAACTCACAGTGATCCTCCTATCTCCTTATCCCACACGCTGGGACTAGAGGCATGCACCATCATGCCCAGCCATAGCAACATCAAAATGAAAAGACAGACTGGTTGAGAGGGGGAGGGGATATGATGGATAGTGGAGTTTCAAAGGGGAAAGTGGGGGAGGGAGGGAAGTAGCATGGGATATTGTCTACAATTAAGGAAGTTGTCAATATAAATAAATAAATAAATAAATAAATAAATAAATAAATAAATAAATTTTTAAAAATACTAAGCACTCGGGAGGCAGAGGTAGGAGGATCGCCATGAGTTTGAGGCCACCCTGAGACTACATAGTGAATTCCAGGTCAGCCTGTCCTAGAGCAAGACCCTACCTTGAAAAACAAAAAAAAAAAAAAAAAAAAAAAAAAAAAAAAAAAAAAACCCTTTCATTTGTTTATTTGCTAGTGCTAGGAGGAGGGGAACAATGGGCATGGCAGAGCCTCTTTGACACTGCAAACAAACTCCAGATGCATGGGCCACATTGTGCATCTGGCTTACATGGATACTGAGGAATAGAGCCCAGGCCAGCAGACTTTGCAAGCAGGCACTTTTAACTGCTGAGCCATCTCTCCAACCCTAGAAGACAGCAACTTTTACTTTATGTTATGCTATTTCTTTCTTTTCTCCTTCACATGTTTTTCCCCCAGTTGGACATGAGATCAACATGCAAATATGGGAGCCTGGAACTTTTGAGGAAAAACTGGCTATTGCACTATGGCCTGCCTGGAGGGGAGAGTGTAATCAAAAAACTTGACCTTCCTGCAAAAGTGTGTTCTCCAGAACTTAGCAAAATGTGACAGCCTTGTCCACCTCAAACTCATAGTGATCCGCCTCCCAAGTGCTGGGATTAAAGGTATATGCCACCACAACTGGCTGGATACATCCTTTTCTTTCTTTTTCTTTTTGGGAGAGAGTCAGAAAGAGAGAGAGAGAGAGACAGAGACAGAGACAGAGAGAGAATGGGCGCTCCAGCAGCCTCTCAGCCACTGTGAATGAACTCCAGACACGTCTGCCCCCTTGTGGGCAAGTGAGGCCTTGCGCCCTTGTGTCACTGTTTGACTAAATGTGGGACCTGGAGAATAGAACAGGCTTTCTTAGGCTTAGCAGGCAGGCACCTTAACTGCTAAGCCATCTGGAGAACCCGGACACATTCTTTTTAATGTTTGTTTTCCCCCTTTCCAGAGCTGGGGATTGAACCAGGGCCATGTGCATGCTATGCAAGCCTGAGCTGCATCCTCAGCAGGTTATAGACATGTGTCCTGCTCAGTGGGTATACTGAAAATCAGGAGCCCTGAGTGCTGACCTTGGCTGTTATCACTCATGTCGCCTTCCAAAAGTTCCTTTTCCTCTCTGGCCTTTCTTTTCTTTTTTTTTTTGGTTTTTCAAGGTAGGGTCTCACTCTGGCCCAGGCTGACCTGGAATTAACTATGTAGTCTCAGGGTGGCCTCAAACTCTCGGCGATCCTCCTACCTCTGCCTCCCAAGTGCTGGGATTAAAGGCGTGCGCCACCACGCCCAGCGTTTTTTTTGTTGTTGTTGATTTTTCTGGCCTTTCTTAGTTACCCTCCTTAGGAAAATGTAGAACTTGAACTGCGTGAGTTCCAAAATATTTTTTGGCTCCAGGATCCTATGAGTTGACCTTGGGAATCATGAAGAGTTTAATTTTTTTTCCCACCTTTAAAGTAAAGGCTGCACCTAAAGCCCCATGGGATTGAATCAACCTTCCTTTCTGTGTGAGTGCTGCTGGGCCCTCTCTGCTCTGCTGGGCATAACTGGAATGATTTCCTATGATTGCGATGGCTTAATTATTGTTTTCCGTATTTCATGCGACCAAAGAAGTCACTGTCCGTGACTAAAAGTGAGCTGCAACTCGGTTCCCTTGGTCCCTTTTCAAGTGTTGCTTTGAAAATCTCTAGGCTGTCTTCCTTCTGTCAGTCATTGTATTAGTCAGGGCTCTCTAGAAGAACAGAACCTCTAGAATGAATTGTATTAAAAAGGGAATTGACTGGATTAGCTTATGGCAGTCCAATAGCAATTGCAGACCCGAGAATCAAGGAACCCGGTTGCTGCTCTGTGCATGTGGCCAGATGCCTCGGCAGTCCCCATCAAGCACTGAGGGCCTGGAGGCTTCCTGAGGAGCCGCTGGTTTTCAATCCATGCCGTCTTTAGTTGACGCTGATCTTCAGTCCACGCTGGTCTTCAATCCACAGTTCCAGCAGCCAAGTGGAAGGATGGGGCTCTTTTCACCCAGAGCGTCCTTATGTAAAGACCCCTCTGCCCTCTCTGGGGGAAGGACTTCCTCCTTCAGTGAATCCTTCCTGGAAGCAACCTCAGAGACCCACCCAAAAGGATTTCTGTGGATTACTAAACAGACCAAGCTGACAACACTTTCACCATCATACTCATCCAGATGTCATGCAATGGATATGGATACAATCTTCTTTGCTTCTTGTGGGATTGGGTGACAGGTCACAGGATCAGAGATCTATGGAGATGCCTACAAGGGGGAAATGAGCTCCACCTAGAGCCAGGGGAAACTGCCACGTTGCTAACTCTGCTGTGACAGATGCCAGGAGTTAGTTGCCACTTGACTCACCTCCCCCGCCCCTGAGGTTCTTGGTTTTGTGCTGTCTCTGCAAAGTCCCTTAGACATGTCATGGCAACCTACCCTTTGCCACCTTCTATTCCACATGCCTCTACACCCAGCAATGGACAGTCAAAGGATCAGCTTTCTGGCTCCTATTGAAAGGATGCTCGTCAGAAACGCAGACCTGCTGTATTCTGAAAATTTGCCCTGATGTGCCAAGGTAATGGTTACTTGTTACTTGGGCTTAAAGGAATGTGGGCCCAGCATTGCATTACTTTGCCTCTGGCAGGCCTTCCTTGCTTGCATTCACTCACACCATCAGTCCTTTCACAGCATTTACAAAGCACTTGCCTTAAGCATGAAGGAAAGGCTAAAAGGAAGAGAATTTTTTACCTTGAGGACTACAAAATTTGCTATGAGGGGGCAAGAACGTACAAAATACTAAGTACATATAAATACGTACAAATTAATACAACCCAGAGGAGTTCCAGACATTTGCAGGCATTAAATGGCATGTTCAAACTTGGGTGGAGTTATCAGAGAGGATTTGTTGAAAGAACCGTCACTGCAAATGTAAGTAAATGTGTGAACATAGAGTGTAAGGACAATTTTTACAAGGCGAAGAGTGGGGCTGGGGAGATGGCTCAGCCATTAAAAGTGCCTGCTTACAAAGCCTGATGGCCTGGGTTGGATTCCCCAGTGCCCAGGTAAAGCCAGATGCACAAAGTGATGCATGCATCTGGAGTTCATTTGCAGTGGCAGGAGGCCCTAGCATGTCCATATTTATTCTCTACTTCTTTCTCTCTCCCTCTCAAATAAGGAGATATAAACATTATAAAAAATAGAAGGATTGGCTCGAGAGATACCTTACTGGTTAAGGCACTTGCCTGTAAAGCCTAAGGACCCATGTTTGACTCTCCAGTTCCCATGTAAACCAGATGCACAAGGTGATGCAAGCATGAAAGGTCACACATGTGCACAGGTGGTGTGTGCATCTGGAGTTTGATTGCAGTGGCTGGAGGCTCTGGTGTGCCAATTCTCTCTCTCATAAAAAAAAATTACAAAAACCAGGTGAAATGATTTATGAACACCTTACTGTGCCATATTCTAGATAAAAGACAGAAACTAGAAGACTACATAGTGACTGTGAAAGTAGGCCTGGATAGAAAGGGAACAAGGAGGCTAAGCTGTGGGTTGATAGAAACACATCCAAACCCCAAGCTAAGGAATCTGGATCTGACAGAAGTAGCAACCAGGAGCTAGAGGTTCTTTTTTTTCACCTTGTTTTGTTTTGTTTTTCAAAGTAGGGTCTTGCTCTAGCCTAGGCTGGCCTGGAATTCACTATGTAGTCTCAGGGTGGCCTCGACTCACAGCAGTCCTCCTACTTCTGCCTCCTAAGGCTGGGATTAAAGGCGTGCGCCACCACGCCCAGCCACTGGTTGTTCTTGAGCTCCTAATGACATATGAAATTGTCTACAGAAGCTCCATCTTCCTGCCACGTGTGAACTGCTATGGAGAAGTCAAGAGCAGAGCCCAGGCTAGAGCCACAGTTGTGGGGAGGCAGAAGATGGACCAGTGCGCAGGCCTCTGCAAGGCTTGGCAGTAACAATAGTAACGATAATGCCAATGAGTTCAGCCTCAGTGGAGCCCTGTGAGAAGTTGAGACTTGTTCCAGGTTATGCAACAGTAAGGAAGGAAGTGACAATGAACCCAGGCACATTGCCTCAAAGCCACTCAGCTACTATGCTAGAGAGCTCCCCAAAGACAAAGGGCAAAGGAGGAAACTTAAGAGTGTGACCTTGGGCTGGAGAGATGGTTTAGTGGTTAAGGTGCTTGTCTGCAATGCCAAAGGACCCATGTTTGACTTCCCAAATCCCACCAAAGCCAGTTGCACAAGATGATGCATGCACAAGGTGGAGTATGGAGGTACACACGTCTGGAGTTCAATTGTAGTTGTTGGAGGCCCACCAATTTTCTCTCTTTCACAAAAAAAAAAAAAAAAAAAAAAAAAAAAAAAGAGTGTGACCTCTACATTCAGATGCCCCTGGAGTTTCTGCCATTTTCTGTAGACTTATGGATAATCCACTTAAAATTTGACCTCTCGGGCTGGAGAGATGGCTTAGCAGTTAAGCACTTGCCTGGGAGGCCTAAGGACCCCAGTTTGAGGCTCGATTCCCCAGTACCCACATAAGCCAAATGCACAAAGTGGCACATGCATCTGGAGTTTGTTTGCAGTGGCTGGAGGCCCTGGCATGCCAATTCTCTCTTTCTCTTTCTCTGCCTCTTTCTCTCTCTCTCTGTCACTCTCAAATAAATAAAAATAAGCAAAAATTAGGGCCAGGCATGGTAACGCACGCCTTAAAAAAAAAAGATAAAGAAAATTTGACCTCTCTTTTTCCTTGTTTGGAAAAATTGTTAAAATAGTAAAAGGTTATAAGGTTGCTATAAGACATAAATGTGGCATTGTGTGGGCAGTGATTGGCCCAGAGCCTTACACTCAGCAAGTGTTCAATAAATGTTAACTACCAATAAAATTGTTATCATCTTTGCAGGTCTTAGAACCTGGAGTCCTGGCAGGATAATATAATAACTGGCAGAAGAGAAGTGGGTGCAGTGGGACACACCTGTATTCCCAGCACTTAGGAGGTGGAGGCAGGAAGACCAAGAGTTCAAGGCCAGTCACAGCTACATAGGGAGTTTGAGGGCATCCTAGGCTACATGAGACTCTTTCTTAACAAAAGCCCCCAAGCATGTGCACGCATGCACATATGCAAACACACGCACACACACATCTGTGTGCATGTATGCACATATATCCAATAGCACAATGGCTGATTATCATCATTTATAGATCAGAGAGCTGCTGGCCCACTGACACACTTTTTTCTCTCTTCCTAGGGCGCTTCAAGAAGAGGGTGTTATGCCAATGTGTGATAGCTGCTGGGCAGCCAAGTCAAACTAAGCTTCTCATTTTACCAGCTCTGGCCAGGCCCTTGTTGTCATTACAAGGGAGATGTCAGCTATGGTATGCTTTTCTTTTCTTTTCTTTTCTTTTTTTAAATTAATTAAAGCTCATGGCTTATTCAGATTATTTATTTATTTATTTAGGTTTTTCAAGGTAGGGTCTCACTGTAGCCCAGGCTGACTTGGAATTCACTCTGTATTCTCAGGGTGGCCTCAAACTCATGGTGATCCTCCTATCTCTGCCTCCTGAGTGCTGGGATTAAAGGTGTGTGCCACCATGCCCAGCTCTCATTTTATTTATTTATTGTTATTTACTTGAGAGAGAAAGAGAAAGGCAGGTAGAGAGACAGAGAGAGAATTGGCATATCAGGGCCTTCAGAGACATCTTGTGCATCAGGCTTACATGGGTACTGCAGAATTGAACCTGGGTCCTTTGGTTTTGCTGGCAAGTGCCTTAACCGCTAAGCCATCTCTCCAGCCCTCTTTTTGAATTTTTAAGTTTATTTTATATATTTATTTATTTAGGGAAAGAGGGATTAAAGGTGTGCGCCACCACACCCAGTTTTTTTTTTTTTTTTTTTTTTTTTTGAGGCAGGGTCTCACTCTAGCCGAGGTTGACCTGGAACTCATTCTGTAGCCCAGGCTATCCTTGAACTCAGGGTGATTTTCCTCCCTCAGCTTCCCTGGTGCTGAAATTACAGTATGCACTATCATGTACAGCTTCAACTATACTTTTCACTCCTGGGAGGGCAAGCAGGTGACTTCATTCAATGTAGATGGTCTAAGTCATCATGCTGGGTACTATGGCTCAGCTATTTTCTTACCTGACCATGAATAACAGAAGTGGGAGTAAGGTATATTCCATTCTGTGTAACAGAAAGTAGTAATTGACACTCTGACCTTTGAAATCATTCTGTGTTCTGTCATGGAAAAGTGATGTTAAGAAAAGCTTGTTGCTGGGAGTGATGGTGCACTTGGAAGGCAGATGAGGGAGGATTGCCATGAGTTTGAGGCCACTCTGAGACTCCATAGTGAATTCCAGGTCAGCATGGGCTAGAGTGAGACCCTACCTTGAAAAACCATTAAAAAGTCTGGAGGGATGGCTTAGTGGTTAAGTGCTCGTCTGTGAAGCCTAAGGACCCCAGTTCAAGGCTTCATTCCCTAGTACCCATGTAAGCCAGATGCACAAGGTAGCACATGCATCTGGAGTTTGTTCGCAGTGGCTGGAGGCCCTGATGCGCCCATTCTCTCTCACTCTGCCTCTTTCTCTATCTGTCACTCTCAAATAAATAAATAAAAATAAACAAAAAATTAAAAGAAAAGAAAAACCAAAAAATAAAAAAGTAGATAGACTAGTTTGAAAGAAGGGATTCAGTGGAGGGGGCATTGGGAGTGGGGAAAGGGAGGATGGTGAGAGGGGATTATGATCCTGGCTTATTGTTTATATTCATGTAAGTTGTAATAAAGGAGTTTGAAAACTAATGAAAAAAGAAAAGATAGTCTAAGAGTTGGGCACACACCTATAATACCAACACTTCGGAAGTAAAGGCAGGCAGATTGTGCGAATTTGAGCCTATTCTGGTCTTTATAGCAAGTTCTAGGCCAGCCAGGGCTACCTAGCAAGATCTTTTAATCCCAGCACTTGGGAGGCTGAGGTAGGAGGATCAGCATGAGTTCAAGGGCCAGCCTGGGGCTACAGAGTGGGTTCCAGGTCAGCCTGTGCTAGAGTGAGACCTGACCTTGAACACAAACAAATAACAAAGGTAGTATATTAATCATTAGTGACATTAACACTGTTAAAATCATTCACTTATAAATATTTATTGACCATGGTAGAGGATCTGTAAAGAACCGAGTATCTGGTACATAACAGAAACACAAGTTTTGACTGGAAACCCATTTTTGAACCATACATTTACCAATACTCAGCTTTTAACTTCATTCTGTTAAGGAAAATTCATCTGTATCTATAGGCGAAAAAGGATGAGAGGAGAAGTGAATTAGGTGCAATGTAGCTCGGATGTATTTTTTCGCTTCTTCTTCTTCTTCTTCCTATTGTTAAGTGTTTCCAGCTCTGGTTCAGCAGTGGTAAAGTGATTGCTGTTGCACAGCTATGATTGGTGTCTGGGAGCTCATGTTGAGTGGTTGTTACAGAATTTGAAAGGGCAAGGCATATTTCATACACCGGTCCTCAACTATCTCCATCAAGCTGTCGCCATAGAGACAGAAAACTTAAAGATTTCCTTATAATCATTTTGGAAGGGAAATGTCTATTTCTGGCTGAGGCTTGGCCTCTCTGAAGTGGAATGTATAAAGAGTTTCTTACTGTCTGCTAAGTAGTGAGGCTTTTAGGACAAAATATGGAGTACCTTATGGGGTAATATCAGCAGGTTTGTTTTTTTTTTTTTGAGAGAGAGAGAGACAGACAGAGAGAGCTAGAGAGGAAGAGACAGAGGGAGAACGGGTGCACCAGGGCCTTTTCAGGTGCCGTGAATGAACTCCAGATGTGTACACCCCCTTGTGCACATGTGCAACATTGCATGCTTTCATCACTTTTGTGTCTGGCTAAATGGGGGAACTGGAGATTTGAACAAGCGTTCTTGGGCTTTGCAGGCAGGCACCTTAGCCGCTAAGCCATCTCTCCAGCCCATATCAGCAGTTTTTAAAAATTAGCATAGGGCTAGATGGACAGGTCAGCTATGACCTGGATGTAACTCAAATACTCTAGAAACTAAATGTCTTCACACCTTGTGGCTTTGCTTGTCTCTATAGTATGACTGCATAGTTTCTTGCCCTAACCATTCTTGTCACCTGAGGTCAGATCCCCCATAAACAGTTAAGTCATAAACTGAGATATCAGTGCCAAAGATCATTTGCTTTAAGCACCTTTCTTTTTAGCTGCTCAGTTTTTAGGCCCTTATAGATAAGACCAAGGACCTCTTTATAGGGTTCCATTGTGCCTCTACCTCAATACCAATCAAATAGCTTTTTAGAGAATCTAAATTTGATTTCTAGAAAGATAAGAAATTTAGTTTTTCAGATAGCTGATGTTAACACTAATTCTGATGCCAAGTATGAGCCATGGAAGGGCAGAATTTATTGGTCTGCTTCTCTTCTTGGAGCATGAGTTCCCTAAGGAAAACGCTTCATGAAATAACGCTGACATTTAGAGCTTATAAAAAGTGTTCCCTCAATTCTTTGTACCCACACTCAACTTTTTCTTTGGATGCTTCCAGAACTGTACTTGGAATCTATCAGATTTAAAAATGCATACCCTAGGAAACCACAACTTTATTTTAAGGAATTTCTTGCAAGAAAACATTACTGTTAAAATAAAAGTCCATCTTGGCAACATGAGCAACCTGGTGTCTGAGTACCAGTGGTGCCAGGGTGCCATGGCGGATGAGCAGGGGGAGTTGGAAGAGGAGGAAGAGGAAAGTGAGGAGGAGGAAGAGGAGGACAAGGACCAGGCTTGAACTCCTTAGACCAAGCAGGTTAGGGAAAGCTGTGAGGAAGGCGAGGGTTGAGGCTTACCTTGGCAGGTGGAGGCCAGGAGCGTGAGCTACCTTGGGCACGTGTACCATCTGGTGCTCTTCACGGTTCCTGTCACTTGTATTTCTCTTTGTTCTAATGTTGGTGACATCAGTGTAATACTTGAGATCTTTCTGAACTCATGTTGTTATGGGTAAAATCACATAAATATTTGTGCCTTTTAAGAAAAGTCCATCTTGAACTTGAGGTTGTCAGTCTGATTCTTGCCCTTAGGTCCAAGAGTACTAGACAAGAGATTGGCAAGTCCTTTCCTGGAAAAATCAGACAACACACACACACACACACACACACACACACACACACACACACACACGTCATTTGGAAGTCCTACAATGAAGCAGGTGGACTCTACTTGGTGATTCCAAAGTGAACGTAAAAGGGGGCATGACTCGCTTGGGTATTTGGTGACAATAGTCAGCTAGTATGTGGGAGTCACCTGACATCTGAGTAATGCATCTATCATGAAAGCAAACACCAAAACAAGAATCTGGGGATACAGTAACAAGGCAGAAAGATAAGTTAATGCATAGTGGCACATACCCCTAATCCCAGCACTTGGGAGGCAGAGGCAGGAGGATCGCTGTGAGTTTGAGACCAGGCTGGGACTACAGAGTGAGTCAGCCTGGGCTTCTGACCCCGACTGACTGCGACTCACCCTACTTCAAAACTCACTCACTCACTCACTGTGGGGATGGGGCCCGCCTCTTCTTTGAACAGTGGTTAAGGTGCTTACCTGGAAAGCCTCAGAACCCAGGTTTGATTCCCCAATACCATGTAAGCCTGATGCACAAAGTGGCACAGGCATCTGGAATTCATTTGCAGTGGCTGGAGGCCCAGGTACACCCATTCTCTCTCTCTTTCTTTCTCTCTCTCTCAATCTCTTTCTGCCTCTTCCTCTCCAATAAATAAATGAATAAAAAGAAAGATAAATTACCTCCATGATAACATGAATTAACAACCATGGAATGTTACAATAAAAAATAATAATTAGTTATGGTGGTGCATGCCTTTAATCCTAGCACTTGATCAGCCAAGATGACAATCCAGATGTAGGAGGATAACTGTGAGTTTGAAGTTCTCTTAGCCTGGACTTTATAATCCAAGGTCTTTTAACAACATTAGCAAGGAGAAACTAAAACAATGAGTTCCAGGTCAGTTTTCCTCAGGCATCCTCTCCATTGTTTTAATGTGAGACCCTACCTCAAAAATGCTAAAATATAATAATAATAATTAGAGTCCCTGTTAGGGGCTTTAAAACCTCAGTGCCTCTGCTTTAGTTTTCCAACATAGTGGCACATGCCTTGAATCTCAGCACATTGGAAGGATGAGGTAGTATAGCTATGAGTTCAAGGCCAACCTGGGTCTACAGAGTGAGTTCCAGGTCAGCCTGTTTAGTCATAGGCTAATAGTGAGACCCTGGAGGCTTTGGAAAACAACAAAATAAAAAATCATTAGCCAAATGCTATATAATTCCACTTATATGAGGTACTTAAAAGTATTTTCTTTATTTGTTTGCAAGCAGAGGATAGGAGAAAGAGAGAGAAAGAGAATGGGTGTGCCAGGGCCTCCAGCAACAGTTTATTCAAACTGAATTTTTCTTTTTAGATGCATGTGCCACTCTAAAAAAAAATTTTTTTTAACATCTGGCATTCACTGGGACTAGAATCAAACCCAGGTTGTTAACCAACTTTTATACAGGCAAGCACCTTAGTCACTGAGTCATCTCTCTGTGCCCTAAACCTTATGAGGTTCTTAGAAGATGTATTTTGCAATATCATAAAAACAGAGTCCACTTACCTGGAACAGTGATGCCCTGCACTGAGTTCCAGGAGCTGGAAGGAATAGGGAATGAGGAGACATTATTTAATGGATGTAGAATTTCAGTGTTGGGGAAAAGAAGAGTTATGGAGAGAGCCGCTGTATAACCATATAACCATGTGCCAATACCACTGAGCTACAGACTTCAAATTGGCTAAGATAGTATTTTGGGGCTGGAGAAATGGCTCAAAACCTGCAAAACCTAGTGACCTGAGTTCAATTCCTCAGTACCTATATAAAGCCAGATGCACAGGGTGATGCATGCATCTGGAGTTAAAAGTGGCACAGGCATGGTTAGAGTCCTGGAGGCCCAGGTGCACCCATGCTTTTCTCTTCTCTCTCTCTCTTTCTGCTTTCAAAAATAAATAAAAAAAGTTTATTTGAATTAACAACCATGGAATGTTATAAAAATTTTATGGTTTTTTAATCAACTTGGGAGGCAGTTTTACTGTGAGTTTGAGCCACACTGACCTGGAATTCCCTACTCTGCTAAAATATCTCAGGGGCACATGCCTTGAACTCATTGGCAATCCTCCAAGGCCAACTTCTACCTCCCAAGTGCCTGGGATTAAAGGCATGTGGCCAACAAAATAAAAATCATTAGCCAAATGCTATATAATTCCACTTATATGAGGTACTTAAAAGTATTTTCTTTATTTGTTTGCAAATAAGAGAAAGAGGGTGTGCCATAAAAATATTTATTTATTTTTATTTTTAAAAGATTTTATTTTTGTTTATTTATTTATTAAAGTCAATATCATAAAAACAGGGCAGTGATGACGGGGGCTGGAAGGAATAGGGAATGAGAATTATTTAATGGATGTAGAATTTCAGTGTTGGGGAAAAGAAGAGTTAGGAGAGAGTCAGCTTTACCACCATGCAAATGAGCTACAGACTTCAAATTGCAAGATAGTATTTTGGGGCTGGAGAAATGGCTCAAAACCTGTGCAGTGACCTGAGTTCTTATGTGGGACTTGCAGAGGGTGATGCATAATCAGGGTCCTTGAGGTTAGAGTCCCTTGGTGCGCCCATGCTTACTCTTCTCTCTCTCTCTCTGCTTTCAAATAAATAAAAATGTTTATTTATTTATTTATTTTTTTGGTTTTTCAAGGTAGAGTTTTACTGTAGCCACACTGACCTGGAATTCACCTGTAGTCTCAGGGTGGCCTTGAACTCATGGCAATCCTCCCACTTCTACCATCTCTCCAGCCCAATAAAAATATTTTTTTAAAAGTAATTTTTGTTTATTTTTTATTAAAGGGGGCTGGAGAGATGGCTTTAGCAAATGAACACCAGATGCATGCACTACCATGTGCATCTGGCTTATGCCTGCAAATCAATCAAGGATCCCAGTATGATTCTCCAGCCCAGTTCCCACATAATGGCTTAGCGTTAAGGCAGATGCCAGTATGATTCTCCAGTTCCCACATGCATCTGGGTGGTACATGCATCTGGAGTTCGTTTGCAGTGGCTGAAGGCCCTGGTACACCCATTCTTTCTCTCTCTGCCTCTTTTTCTCTTTCAAATAAATAAATAAAATATATTTAAAAATAATATTTTGGAGGGTTGGGGAGATGGCTCAGTGGTTAAAGGTGCTAAACCTGCTAACCTGAGTTTAATTCTCCAGCACTCATATAAACCTTGATGCAAGGTTGTGCATGCATCTGTGATCTCAACTCACCTACAACGCTGGGAGGCACAGCCAGGAGAATCTCAAGCTAGCACAGTTATTCTGATGTTTCTTTGCAGCCTAGCAGTCTGTTTGCAACTGTAAGAGACCCTGTCTCAAAGAAGGTGGAGTACAGACACCACAGAGTTGTCCTCTGACTTCCACGCACACACTGTGACATGCATGTCCACATATATGTACAATCGTGCACAAATGTTTAAAAAAGACAATGTTTTAGGGGTGCTGGATATCAAACACATGGGCCTCACAAATGCTAGGCAAATACTCTTTCATCCCCAGTTCCAAGAAAAAAATATATATGTATTCTTCTGTTGAGGTGGGGTCTTATTCTAGCTCTGGCTGACCTGGAATTCCCTATGTAGTCTCAGGCTGGCCTTGAACTCACAGTGATCCTCCTACCTCTGCCTCCCCAGTGATAGGATTAAAGGCGTGCGCCACAATGCCAGCCTCCAAGATAATAAATTTTATTTTGTGTATTTTACCACAATAAAAATTGAAAAAAGGGAGAGATGAGGAGATGACTCAGCTGTTAAAGTCTTTGTTTGCAAAGCCTGCCAGCCTGGATTCAATTCCCCAGTACCCATGTAAATCCAGACACACAAAGTGGCACATATATCTGGAGTTTGTTTGCAGTGGCAAGAGGCGCTAGCATGCCTATTCTGTGTTTATGTCTCTCTCAAGCACAAATAAATTTCAAAAACTACTTAAAAATTGAAAAAGGGAATAATTAGTGAATAAAGGAAGAAAATTATGAAAAATATAATTGCTACTGTAAGAAAATTTTTTTAATTTTCTTTTTTTGAGGTAGGGTCTCACTCTGGCCCAGGCTGACCTGGAATTAACTATGTAGTCTCAGGGTGGCCTTGAACTCACTGCATTCCTCCTACCTCTGCCTCCCGAGTGCTGTGTAAGAAATTTTAAGAAGGTTTGTAGGATGAAGCCAAGGAAAATCCTCAGAAGGTAGGCTCAAGAGATGACATATTGGGCTGGAGAGATGGCTTAGCAGTTAAGGCACTTGCCGGCAAAGTCAAAGGACCCAGGTTCAATTCTCCAGGACCCATGTAAAGCCAGATGCACAAGGTGGCACATGCATCTGGAGTTCATTTGCAATGGCTAGAGGCCATGGTGTGCCCATTTTCCCTCTCTATCTTTCTGTCTCAAATAAATAAAATATAAAAAATTTTTAAAAAGAGATGACATATTGATAGGAAATGGAGAACAAAGTTTGAAATTAAATTGAACATGAGGGAGAGAGGCAGTTGGAGGGGTGAGGAAAAAGCAGATTATATTAATAAGAGTCCCAACAGCAAACCTAATTCAGTCCACATGGTTCAGATAATGAGATTTTTATGAAGGACTCCTTACAGAGTTGAGCAGGAAGGATTAAGGGAACAACTGCAGCATCCAGAGACTAGCAAGGAGGAGAAGCCATTGCACTGGGAGGGCTGAAGGGACAGGGGAAAGAACAGCGAAAGACGAGACCAGTAAGAACTGGAGCCAAGGGGCAAAGGTCTCCAACTGGGAGATAAAACTCCTGCCTGGAGTTGGTCTCCACAACAGGACACAACAGGCAAGACTGGTTGGACCTAACCAGAAACTAGCAGGTAAGGCAGGGGTGAGACAGGCTACAGCCCACAAGGTCATTTTCTGGCCAAGGCAGGGTCAGTATGTGACAGGAAATAAATTATCAAAGAATGATACAATAGCATTTTCCCATTAGGAAAACATCTGGTGTCCATCCCAGGAAATTAAAAAAAAAAAAAAAAAAAAAAAAAAAAAAAACAAGAAGCAACGGCAGCTATACATAAGGCATAGCATAAATATCAAAAAGCCATTCACAGGGAAAGTATCCTAAAAGCTTGTGGAGAGGAAAGAAGAGGTTATATATAAAGGATCAGAAACAGGGCTGGCACTGGAGTGCTGTGTGACAATGGAGCCATGCCTTCAACTTACTGAGGAAACATTTCTTCCAAACCAAACCAAACCATCAATCAAATAGGGTGAAACAAAGACTTTTGCAAACATTCAGTGCCTCAAAAAAAAAAAAAAATTAAACTTTTGCATATCCTTTCTCAGAAACCAATTACAAAACAAAGACACAAACAAGCAAATAAATTTTAACAAGGAAGGCCCTGACTGAGGGAACATAGGATACATGCACAGCCAAGAAATGAAGGGAAATCCAGGCTGATGGCTGTGCAGAAGTTCTAGAACACAGAATATAGCTAGTTCAGTTTGGGGCGGGGGCGGGGGTAGGGAGGGCATCCATTAGGCTGTCTTGAAAGGAAAAAACAAGCAACTAATCATTTTCAGAGAGGTTCAACATTTTTTTTTGTTTGTTTGTTTTGAGGCAGAGCCTCGGTCTAGCCCAGCCTGACTTGGAACTCACTCTGTAGTCCCAGGCTACCTCAAATTCATGGTGATCCTCCTACTTCAGTCTCTATGATTAAAAGGTCTTGTTGTGTAGCCCTGGCTGGCCTAGAACTTGCTATATAGAACAGAATCTTCCTGTCCCAGCCTCCAAAGTGTTGAAATTATAGGTATGTGCCACTATGCTCAACTCTTATACTAACTTTTCTTTTTTCATTGTTTTTCAGACTTCTTTATTACAACTTACATAAGTATAAACAATAAACCACGATGATCATCCCCTCTTATCACCTTCCCTTTCCCCACTCCCAGTGCCCCCTCCACTGAATCCCTTCTTTCAAACTAGTGCTGGAATTAAAGGTGTGCCACCACACCCCATGGACTCAACAATTTTTCAAGGGCTTGTGAGGGCAATGAAAACAAAGCAAAAGTCTACTTATAAAATCATATATATATATATATATATATATATATATATATATATATATGTATATATGAAATATTTATATGTATTTCCCCTATCCTGTGAGGATAACCCAGGGCCTCTTTGCAAACCAGATAAATGCTCTACCACTTGCCTATATTCCCAGCTCCAAATTAGCCCTTTAAAAGATTTGGTTTTCTTAAGGTTTGTAATATAGCTTTTATACAACATTTAAAATTACATTTTACATTGTAAAAGAATACAAAGGTATGTATAAAATATTAAACCAGTGCATGTAATATCAAGAAGTGAGAATATCTAAATGTCTGATAGCAGGAGACTATTAGATGTAATAGTAGGAGACATTTAATAAATTAGTAGAAGACAGTTAAATTTTGGTATTGCCAAATGATAGAACACTATCATCAGATAGAATCTGGATGTATACTGAGTGAAAGGATGTCTCAGTTTAAGAAAATGGGTTCCAAAACATACCCATAAAGCAATATTATTTTATAAAAATCAAAATTTCCTATAAATGTATATTAATTTATACGTGGAAAATGTAAGACTGATGGATTATAGATTTTTCTTTTCTTTTTATTTAATTATTTGCAAAGGGAGAGAGAGAATGAGAGAGAGGAAATGGACACGCTAGGGCCTCTGGCCACTGAAAATGCACTCCAAATGCATGCCCCACTTTGTGCATCTGGCTTTATGTGGGTACTGAAGCACTGAACCCAGACAGCCAGGTTTTGCTAGCCTCGAACTCACAGTGATCCTTCTGCCTTCGTCTCTGAAGTGCTGGGATCAAAAGCATGTGCCACTGTGCCCAGATGGCATTGTATATTTTATTTGTTCATTCACTGTCCACAAGGAGCACTGGGCTTGTTTGTCACGAGAACCATCAGAGCACTCTGCACATTTAATGCTGTCAATGAGTATTTGTCGAGCGAAGGAACAAATGTAACACTGGGAAGGAACTGCGGTTACTAAGAAGTAACTGCTGTTACAACCACGACAGGGAAGAATGGTGCTACTGGGAACCCGAGGAAGCTAACATAAGTGGGGAACAAGGCAATCCAGGCCTCACTGATTTGAACGCTGATTAGGAGTTGGCCAAGTGACAAGAGGAATGTGTTCCAAGCAGAGGAAATAGTAAGTGTGATGGCCTCAGAGTGAGAGTATGGGGAGTTTGGGGGAAATGAAAGAACAGCAGTGTACTGGGTGGGGCCTAGAGAGGAAGAGGAAGGCAGCGGTGGGTCCATGGGAGATGTGGTAAGCCTCAGCCCTGGGTGCCACTTCCTAGGAGCAACAGGAAGCTTTTAGTAGGGCGGTGCCCTGAGGTGTACGCTTGGGTTTCCCTTTGTTTTGTGGGGCTAGTGATGGAACATGGCAGGTCAGCACTCTGCCACTGAGCCGCATCCGCATCCCTGTCTGTGAGCTGTGATTTCTGAACTGGATCATGTTCCTTGGAACTTGTGATCCTCCTGCCTCTCTAGTGCTAGAATTACATGTAGCTTTGCACTATGATGCCCAGCTCCCCAAAGTTTTTTTTTTTTTTTTTTCCAAAAGAGAGATGGCTTAGCGGCTAAGACGTTTGCCTACAAAGCCAAAGGATCCCCGTTCGATTCCCCAGGACCCAGCTAAACCAGATGCACAAGGGGGCACATGCCTCTGGAGTCGTTTGCAGTGGCTGGAGGCCCTGGCGTGCCCATTCTCCCCCCCCCCTTCTGCCTCTTTTTCTCTCTCAAAAAAATAAATAAATAAACAAACAAAATATGTTAAAAAAAAAAAAAAAAACACTAATAGCATATGGAATGGATTATGGGTGGGGAATACAAAGCTTGGAGAAGCGGGGTGCTTGGACAATTAGGGTGGGGCAGAGAGGACATTAGGGAGACGGTTGGTGAGTGTAACAGTTCAAGTCAGAGAAGATAAAGGCTTGGCTAGAGGGAATGAGGTAGGTCTGGAGAAAAACGTCAGGTTCATGAGCTTCAGGAAGTACAATAGTAAGATAGATTCACTGGCTTTGCTGGAGGTGAGGGGAGGAGTCAAGACAGCTTCCGGGGTTCTTATTTAGACCCTTGGGGAGAAGGAGCCATTTACTGAGATAAGGAACACTTCAAGACAAACCATTTGGTGGCAGGTGAACAGTGAGGAGAAATCTGTTTGGACAAGGTTTGAGGTCCCTGTGAGTTATACAAGACGAGAGGCTGAATGGACAGTTCAAAAGAAAAAGGGCTGGAGAAATGGCTTAAGTGTTTAAGGCTGTTAAGGCTCTTGCCTGCGAAGCCTAAGGACCCAGGTTTGATACTCCAGGCCCTACGTAAGCCAGATGCACATGATGGTGTATGCGTCTGGAGTTTGCAGTGGCTAGAGGACTTGGTACGCCCATTCTCACTCTCTCTCAAATAAATAAATAAATAAATAAATAAATAAATAAATAAATAAGATACAAAAACAAAAAGGAAAAAGAAAACTGTGATGCTCATAGAATTCTGGGCCCAGATAGAGCTACCAGTGTAGCGATGAGTGGAGTGGGAAGCTTGGATGGAGTCCTGAAGTACTTTCTCTATTTCAGGATCAGAGTGAGCAAGGCATGGTCTTAAGAGGTAAGAGGGGGCCAGAGAAATGACTTAGTGGTTAAGGTGTTTGCCTGCAAAGTGAAAGGATCCCGGTTCGATTCTCCAGGACCCAATGTAAGCCAGATGCACAAAGTGCACATGCATCTGGAGTTTGTTTGCAGTGGCTAGAGGCCCTGTCGTGCCCATTTTCTCTCTGTTTGCCTCTCTTCTATCTCCCTCTCTCTGCTTGCCAATAAATAAATAAATAAATAAATAATAAAAATACATAAATAAATAAAAAAGAGGTAAGAGGACCCCTGGGATTGTGCAGTATTGCAGAAGGTGTTAATGAAATGGTCTAAGGTGAAAGTCTTAGTCAACTAGGAGTCAGACTTTAATAAAGATGATCACTTATCAATTTGATTTCTGGTAATTCTCTTTTATTAGGAAATCATATAGTCACATTTATTGTAGGAAAAACACCTCCTCAAATCTTACCTTAAAAATTACCAGCCAGGCCCAGTGTGATGGTGCACACCTTTAATCCCAGCACTTGGGAAGCAGAGGTAGGCGGATCACCATGAGTTCAAGGCCATCCTTAAACTACATAGTGAATTCCAGGTCAGCCTGAGCTAGAGTGAGACCGTACCTCAAAAAAATCCAAAAAATAAATAAATAAATTACCAGCCGGGTGTGGTGGCACACGCCTTTAATTTCAGCACTCAGGAGACAGAGTAGGAGGCACGCCATGAGTTCCAGGTCACCCTGAGACTACCTAGTGAATTTCAGATCAGTCTGGGCTAAAGCAAGACCCTACCTTCAAAAACCAGAAACAAATAATTTTAAAAATTATGAATTTATGGACTGGAGAGATGACTCAGTGGTTAATGCGCTTGCCAGCAAAGACAAAGGACCCAGGTTTTATTCCCCAGTACCCACATAAAGCCAAATGCACAAGGTGGCACATGTGTCTGGAGTTCGTTTGCAGGGCTGGAGGTCCTGGTGCACTCTTTCTCTCTCCATATAATAAATAAATAAAATGTAATTCCTTTAAAAATACTATTTTAGGGCCTCAGAGATTGCTCAGTGGGTGAGAGCACTTACTTGATGCACAAGTATGAGGACCTGCATTCCAGCCCCAGCACTCATGTAAAAGGTCTGATGTGGCCACACATGCCCATAATCTCAGTGCTGCGTGGGGCTGGGGAGAGATTGCTGGTCAGCTGGAGTGAAAATCAGCAGGTTTAGTGATGGACTCTGTCTCAAGGAAATAAAGCAGAAGAGGGCTGGAAAGATGGCTTAGTGGCTAAGGCATATGCCTGCAAAACCAAAGGATCCTGGTTTGATTCCCCAGGACCCACATTAAGCCAGATGCATAAGGTGGCACATGCATCTGGAGTTTGTTTGCAGCGGCTAGAGAGCCTAGCATGCCCATTCTCTCTCTCTCTCCCTCTCTGCCTCTTCTCTCTTTCTCAAATAAATAAAAATAAAGCAGAAGAGTGAAAGAAGAAGACACCTGACCTGGCCTCTCCTCTGGCCTCTTAATGTGTGCACAGGGCATGTGCATCTGCACACACATGTGCATACTCATACTCACAATACTAAAGATAAATAGCTAGAAGGAAAGCAGGCTTAAAAATTATGAGTTTATGGGGCTGGAGAGATGGCTTAGCAGCTAAGGCATTTGCCTGCAAAGCCAAAGGAACCCAGCTCAACTCTCCAGGACCCACGTAAGCCAGATGCACAAGGGGGCACATGCATTTGGAGTTCGTTTGCAGTGGCTGGAGGCTCTGGTGTGCCCATTCTCTCTCTTTCTCTCTAGCTGCCTATTTCTGTATCTCCCTCTCTCTCTCTCAAAATAAATAAATAAAAATAAAATATTTTAAAAAATTATGAGTTTAGAGTTGGGTGCAGTGCCACATGCCTTTAATCCTAGCACTCTGGAAGCAGATGTAGGAGGATCACTGTGAGTTGGAGGCCACCTTGAGACTACTTTTTTTTTTTCCTCAAGGTAGGGTTTCACTGTAGCTCAGGCTGACCTGGAATTCACTATGTAGTCTCAGGGTGGCCTCGAACTCATGAGCACGATCCTCCTACCTCTGCCTTCCGAGTGCTGGGAAGAAAAGTGTGCACCACCACACTTGGCTGAGACTACATGCTTAATTCCGGGTCAAAGCCGGGCGTGGTGGCGCGTGCCTTTCATCCCAGCACTCGGAAGGCAGAAGTAGAAGGATAGCTGTGAGTTTGAGGCCACCCTGAGAGTACAGAGTGAATTCCAGGTCAACCTGGCTAGAGTAAGACCCTACCTCAAAAAACCAAAATAATAATAATAATCCCAGGTCAGACTGGGCTAGAGAGAAACCTTGCCTTGAAAAACTAAAAAAAAAAAAAAAAAAAAAAAGTATATTTTTATGGGGCTGTAGAGAGATGGCTTAGCGGTTAAGGTGCTTGCCTCCAAAGCCCAATGACCTGGGTTTGATTCTCTAGTATCCATGTAAAGCCAGATGCACAAAGTGGTGCATGCATCTGGCGTTCATTTGCAGCAGCTTTAGGCCCTGGCATGCCCATTCTGTATGTCTCTCTTCTATCTCTCTCTGCTTGCAAATAAATAAAAATTAAAAAAAATAAACTTTTATTTTCATGTCAGTATTTTGTCCTCTAGAATTTTATATGCATAAACATTTTTCATTGTTACAACTGCAATGCATGCATACATAATTTTAATCTTTTTCATTTTAAAGTAGAAAGAATTTATAGTTATAGGATGATCATTTTATTGGCTGTATATGTTCTAGTCAATGACATTTTAGAGATATTTATAAAGGACACAAAAGATTTTATTAAAACTATAGAAACAACAACAACAACAAAACCACCATAGAGAGCCAGGCACTCGGGAGGCAGAGGTAGGAGGATCAAAGTGAGTTCAAGGCCACCCTGAGACGACATAGTGAATTCCAGGTCAGCCTGGACTAGAGTGAGACCCTACCTCTAAAAACCAACAACACATAATGAATACAAGGGCAAGAGTAAATGATGCTTTTACTCATTTCCATTAAACTTTTAAAATGAAACAGTTCTAACATACCCAAACATGTTTTAGAAGTATATATTTACAAATATTTTATTTATTTTTCTATTTGCAAGCAGAGAGAGAAAGAGAGAAATCTAGTCACTACAAAGGAACTCCAGATGCATGTGCCACCTTGGGCATCTGGCTTTACATGGATACTGGGAATCGAACCCAGGTCCTCAGGCTTTGCAGAAGAGCCCTTATTAGACAATGGGTCTGCACCACATCAACCACCCAAAGCATGCCTGTAATCTTAGTAATTGGGAAGTAGAGGCAGGAAGATGGGAAGTGCGAGGTCATCCTCAGCTTCAGAGGGAGGATGGCCAGTCTGGCTACATGAGACATTCTCAAAAAAAATCTGAAAAACCAGCCAGGTGTGATGGCGCACTTGGGAGGCAGAGGTAGGAGGATTGCCATGAATTTGAGGCCACCCTGAGACTACATAGAGAATTCCAGGTCAGCCTATGATAGAGTGAGACCCTACCTCAAAAAAAAAAAAATAAAAAAAATCTGAAAAACCAGCTGGGTGTGATGGCACATGCCTTTAATCCTAGCATTCGGGAGGCAGAGGTAGGAGGATTGCTTTGAGTTCAAGGACACTCTGAGACTACATTGTGAATTCCAGGTCAGCCTGGGCTAGAGTGAAACCCTACCTCAAAAAAACAAAAACAAAAAAAAAGCTGGGGGCATGGTGGTGCACACCTTTAATCCCAGCACTCTGGAGGCAGAGGTAGGCAGATTGCCATGAGTTTGAGGCAACCTTGAGACTACATAGTTAATTACAGGTCAGCTGGGCTAGAGTGAGACCCTACCTCAAAAAGCAAAAACAAACAAACAAACAAAAATCTGAGAAACCTACAAAACAAAAAATAAAAACGGGGCTTAGTGGTTAAGGCACATGTCTGCAAAGCCTAAGGACCCCGGTTTGATTCTCCAGGTCCCACATAAGCCAGATGCCCAAGGGGGCACATACCTCTGGAGTTTGTTTGCAGTGGCTAGAGGCCTTGGTGCACCCATTCTCCCTCTCCCTTTTTCCCTCTCTCTGTCTCTAATAAATAAATAAAAATAAATTTAAAAAAATCTTTTTAAAAAACTTGTAAAAGCCAAAGACATCTTCCGTGGTACCTAATTTTTTTTTTTTTTTAGTATTTTAAAGATATTTTATTTTTATTTATTTACGAGGGAGGGAGAGGACTTACCTGAGTCCTGGGGAATAGAACTTGGGTCCTTTGGCTTTGCAGGCAAGCGCCTTAATTGCTAAGCCATCTCTCCAGCTCCCTAGCCAGTTTTATATTTGTAAGATACAGTTAAACATTATCACCTCCTGCATATGGTTCTGATTATTAACCAGGGGTTCAACGAGAATGCTGTGGATAGAAAATGCTCAACACCTTTAGTCTCCTTGGAATCCAGAGACTTGGAACCTTCCTTACCACCCATTCCCTTCTCTCACGTCCACATAAGAGTCCTGTGTCTCAGTCCAGGAACCTGCCTTAAGTTGGCTGATGCTGTAGGTAGATATGACATTACATTACAACACATTACCTACAACCTTGAATGAGGACCAAAAAAACAAACAAACAAATTTACTAAAAGGACACACATGCACATGGAAGCTGCCAACAAAATCCTTATAGAGCGCTCAGCCTGGTCTTAGAACAATGTGGGGCTGGAGAGATATCTAAGCAGCTAAGGGTTTGCCTGCAAAGCCTAACGACCAAGGTTCAATTCCCTAGTAGTCATGTAAGGCCACATGCACAAAGTGGAGCATGTGTCTGGAGTTAGTTTGCAGTGGCTAGAGGCCCCGGCACACCTTGTCTCTCTTCACCCTCTGTGTGCTTGAAAATAAGTAAAAATTTTAAAAAAATAAGCAAAGTAAGCCAGAAGCACAAGGTGACGCATGCACAAGGTTGCCCATGCGTCTGGAGTTTGGTTACAGTGGCTGAAAGCCCTGGAGCGCCAATTCTCATTCTCTCTCTCAGAAAAAAAAAAAAAAAAAAAAGACAAGTCTGTTGCGCTTGCCTCAAAAACAAAACAAAACAAACTAATAGAGATCTACACAAGATCACAGAAAAATGGGTTCATCTACGATCAGAATTTCAATGTCTTCAAGGACTTCACCAGAGTGCACACAGACCCAGTAAGATTCCAGGCCCAGAACCAATCACCCCACATTTTTACTCGAAAAAATCACATTTAATGAGATAGCAAAGGGAAAAGGGACCATGGACATACATGTGCAGCGTGTGTGCCCATGGGTGTGCTAGGGTGTGTTGTAGCTGCAAATGAACACCAGTTACTTTTAGCACTTTTATTTTTTATTTTTTAAAAGATTTTATTTTTATTTATTTATTAAAGACAGAGAGAGGGGGGGAGAGAGAGAGAATGGGTGCGCCAGGACCTCTAGCCACTGCGAACAAACTCCAGATGCATGCACCATGTGCATCTGGCTTATGTGGGATCTGGAGAATGGAACCAGGGTCCTTAGGCTTCACAGGTGTGTGTGCCTTATCTGCTAAGCCATCTCTCTCGCCCACTTTTAGCACTTTCTGTATCTGGCTTTACATGGGTGCTGGGGAATTGAGCTCAGGCTGGCAGGCTCTGCAAACAAGCACTTTTAACTGCTGAGCTATCTCCCCAGCCTTCATTTCTATTTCTTGACAAGGAAGCCTTGGGTCATTTTACAACTGCTTGCCCTTCTGAGTTTTTGTCCACACAGACTTATTTCCTCCGCCAAACTAAAATAATAGATGATGCACCCAGTTCTGCCTCAAGTAATGGTTGTGAGGGTCAAATATGGGCCTTAGTAAACTATAGCACTTTACAAACTTGTAAGGTAACAGGCATCTTTCCAAGGTATCGGGAGAACTGTGAAGTACCTGATTAAAATAAATTCTTGATTACTTGAATTACAGGAGGGTAGGAACGGGCATTTTTAAATCAACTTGATAATACTATCTAAAAATCGCATTTCAGCCAGCAAATTTAATCTAAGATTTCGCCTTTGGTAGAGCTATTTAAAAATCAAAATAAAAAGAGAGCGGTGTAAAATGCCAGTAAGATAATCAATCTCTTTTCGAGCCCTTCCCATAGGTAGATGGAATTAGGGCAGAACAAAAAAGATTATAAAGGGGAGGGGGGAAAAAAAACCCCACGAGACATGCATACGTGTTAATTTGCAGCTGCCAGAGTGGTAAGGAAACGAGTTATGGGGGAGTGACGCTTCATTCACACCATCCCCGGGAGACGCTTGGGTTCAGAACCGTCCCCTTGGCGACATTCCAGAGTGTGAGTCTCAGGGCTCCCTCCAGTGGGACGGAGACGCGCGTGGCCAGGCGCGCGCCTCCCTCCGCGTACGCTCACGTGTACACACAGACGCGCGCGCGCGCACACTCCACTCACACATACGGCCCACTTCCTCCGTCCCCGCTGTGTGTGTGTGTGTGTGTGTGTGTGTGTGTAGGGGGGCGGGTCTCTTTCTCTTTAAAGAGCAAGACGGCCTCCGCGCAAAAGCCAGGCTCTCTAAGGCCCCGGAGGGTCCAGGACCCGGAGCTGCACGCAGCCAATGAGCACGGCGGAGCGACTCGAGCGCGGCTGACGCTCCACCAATCAGCGCCCGCGGAGGGCGGGGGCAGCGGAGGAGACACTATTGTTGATGAGGAGCAGCGGCGGCGACGGCGGCTGCACCACCTCGTTGCTGCTGCTGCTGCTGCCGCCGGCCGCGGGCCCGGGCACCTCCCGCACCGTCCCCCCTCCCCCCAGAGTTGGGCTTCGTCACCCGGTGGCGAGGCTTGGGTGGTGGTGTCTTTGCTCGGGTCCCGAGCATCCTCCCGTTGCCAGCCAACAACAACAACAAAGCCCTCCCGTGTCGTCCCGTCACCGGGGAAGGGAAGCCGGGAGGCGCGGCAGGCGGGGGGGGGGGGAACCATGTCCCAACGGGTGAGACGCAATGGGTCTCCCACGCCGGCCGGCACCCTCGGGGGTGGTACGATCGCCACAACCGGGGGACCTGGCATCGGCCGCCTGCAGCCGATGAGGGCGACGGTTCCGTTCCAGCTGAAGCAGCAGCAGCAACATGGCAGCCCCACGCGGAGCAGCAGCGGCGGCGGCGGCGGCAACAACAACGGCGGCTGCAGCGGAGGCGCCCCGGGCCTCTCCGGCGGCGGTGGCGGTGGTAGCGGCCCGCGCACCGCGTCGCGCAGCACGAGCCCCACGCGCGGTGGCGGTGGCACGGCGGCGCGCAGCAGCCCCACGGTGGCCACGCAGACGGGCGCGTCCGCGACGTCCACTCGAGGCACCAGCCCCACGCGCGGCACGGCGCCCGGGGCTCGCGGAAGCCCTCCGAGGCCGCCGCCGCCTCCGCCTCTACTGGGCACCGTGTCGTCGTCGCCCAGCTCATCGCCCACCCACCTGTGGACCCACGGTGAGGTGAGCGCGGCCCCACCCCCGGCCCGCGTCCGCCACCGGAGGAGGTCCCCCGAGCAGCGCCGCCCCTCCCCGGAGAAGAGGAGCCCGAGCGCCCCGGTTTGCAAAGCAGGTACGTGCTTAGGCCCGTGCGACCCTCGGGAGAGGTGACGGAGGTGGCGGTCCCGGGGTCCCCGGGGCTTCGAGCCCCGGATTGCGGCGACCGCGTAATCCCCACACCCCCCGGGGCCGGGGCGGGGCGCTGGCCGGGAAGGGCGGGGATGGGGCGGGCCCGCTTCTCTCTCTCTCCCTCCCCACCCCCCCACCGCTGCCCTGGTGTGGTCTGCTCGGCTCTGAGCCTTGCCGCCGCCGTGGACGGATGGTGCAGCCGCTAACCTTGGGCTTGGGGCGGGTTTGTGTTAATTATAAACCTGAGGTTCCGGGCTGAACGCCGCTCTCTGCTCGCCCTCCCTTGAGGGTGAGGCTGGGACCGGTTTGTCACTTTTCTGTTTTAGTGGTGTGCTGACTGCTAGCATGGCATAGGTGAGCTGCTGGGTTTCTGTTCCCCAAAGCAGTTTCTGATCTAGGGAAGCGGGTTGGGGTGGGGGGATTAAGGGGGACGCTGAACGCTTTAGCAATGTCAGATTTGGATCACTCAAGAACTTGGGAGGCTGTGAGTGCCTTTTTGCGTTTCGTAAGACTTGACAAATGAGAACCAAGAAGTGAGAAGTTAAAGCAAGATTCCTTGAGGACATTATGTGTATGTATATACATACATATATGTATATATGTGTATATATACACACACATAAACATACACACACACACACATATATATATATACACACATATACATATACATACATATATTATTTTTTCCTGAGCTATACTGATTTTGCTTCTCCGTGTATTCTCCTCATCTTGCTATTGTTTGACAAATGTTAAGTTTGTTTTTTTTCGGTATACCTGATGGTTTTCTTGGGGAAGATCCTGAATGGAGATGTAGGTTCTAATGGAGTCATTCAAAAAGAGTAACTCAGTGGAGCATTAAAAGTTGAAGGAAGTGGAAAGAGACAAAATTTAGTATGTGGTTGCCTCTGCGTCACTATGGAGTGATAAAAGAAATGGGTTGGTTTTAGTTATACATTAATAGTTACAACATTATGTTTTTCCCTGTGTGGCGAATTTCTATTCACATCTTACAGGTGGAAGGATTGGAAATTTTAGGAAACTGATTTCCCAACCAAGTCAGATGAAATGATTCCAGACATGTAAAGAGTAATGTGAATTTTATATTTGTTTTATGAAATACATTTTTAATATTTTTTTTAAAAAAGGAGGCTGGGGAAATGGCTTAGCGTTAAGGCATTTGCCTGCGAAGCCTAAGGACCCCTTTTCAATTCCCCAGGACCCATGTAAGCCAGATGCACAAGGGGGTGCATGTGTCTGGAGTTTGTTTGTACTGGTTGGAGGCCCAGTCTCTCTTTCTCTCTGCCTCTTCCTCTCCTCTCTCAAATAAATAAATAATATTTTTAAAAAGAAATTTTAAAAATTTATTTCCAAGCAGGGTGGGGGGTAAGAATATGAATGGGTGAGCCAGGGCCTGTAACCATTGGAAATGAACTCCAGATGCATGTGCCATTTTGTGCATCTGGCTTTACGTGAGTACTGGGGAATCAAACCCAGGTCATTAGGCTTTGCAGGCCTTAATCACTGAGCCATCTCTCCAGCTTGTACTTTATGAAAGAATTTTAGGCAGTGCTTCTTTGGAGAAGATTGCTCTGAAAAATAATAGGGTTTTCTAATTAAAACCTCAGACTACAAAAACCTTGATTGTTAAAAAGTACTGAGGCTGGGGAGATGGTTCAGTCTTTTAAAGGTGCTTGGTTGCAAAGCCTGCTGGCCATGGTTCCATTCCCCAGGTACCCAAGTAAAGCCAGATGCAAAAAAATGATGTGAGTCTGGGGTTTATTTGTAGGGCCAAGAGACCCTGACATGCCACCCCTCCCCCACATGCAAATAAAATTTAAAATAAAACAAGGACTTCCTCTCCCCACCATAACCTCAGTCACTTACCTCTTACTACAAGGCAAGTTATTTCCATACGAGATCTCATTTTAGCTCTCACAATAGCTTTAGAATAGGTTAAGAATCAAGTGCTGCCAGGTGTGGTGGCACATCTTACACGCCTTTAATCCCAGCACTTGGGAGGCAGAGGTAGGAGGATGGCTGTGAGTTCGAGGCCACCCTGAGACTACTTAGTGGATTCCAGGTCAGCCCTAGCTGCAATGAAACCCTACCTTGGAAAAAAAAAAAAAAAAAAAAAAAAAAAGAAGCAAGTGCTGATAGAGCTAATATTTGACTCTGGTTGGTTATAGTATGAAGACCTTGTGTTTTCAAATTATGTTAAGGATATGCTTCGTGATGCATAAGATAAAGTCTGGGAAGTGGGTAGCATATTGAAATTACAGGCAGGTAGATTTTGAGCAGCCCTCCTTTGGCAGCTAGTATAGTGGCTCTTCAGGTGGAGGAAAGAAGAGCTGCTTAAATGGGGAGAGGTGGAAGGAGATTGGGTGGTGCCATCTGATAACAGAATCTGGCCACACTATCAACTAATGGGTACCCAAAGCAGTGATGCACCCTGAGGACAACTAGGTTAGGTTAAATAGCAAAGTGTGTCGGGAGGTGCCCTTTTCCACTGATTTTTCAGCAGGTTTCCTAGACTCTCAGGCTCCTCGTGTCTCCTTCTTCGTGTTTTACAAAGCTTTCCCACTTCCCCCTCTCCCCCCGAAAGAAAGAAAAACTCAAAAAATAAAATAAAATCTTGTTGAGAGATACTACCTGCTAAGTCTTACTCAAGTGTAAATGTCCAATAAGCTTCTTTATTGGACTGTATTCTCGTTTCATTCTAGTTAATTCTATATAGTATGAAAAAAAGTTTTCAGTTTTAGAATTTCCTAGCATGGACTATGCTATGATTAAATCATTTGCTATTTTATATGGCTAAATCTGGAAGGAGAGTCTTTAACTATCACTCCCTTTTTTATTAAAAGGAAGTTGCCACCAGTTTGCAGGCTCAATGAAATATGAAAGTTCCTACTGTAGAAGGGAAGGAACTACCTTACATAGTTCCGAAAACTTCATGTGACTTATGCTTGGGTTCATTTAGATCAGGCTGCTGTATCAGATTATAGGAGTCCTGTTGGATGACCAGGATGCTTTAACCTTTGTCAGGGCTCTAGATACTCAGGAGTCCTTAAGGTGGAGGTCTTGGCATCTCTGCCTAGTTGTTTTATTTCTGTGGGCTCGAGATATTCATGGTCTGGTCTGGAACTCAAGCACCCACCCCTGACAGATATAGTCTTAAGCATCCAGCCATCTCCATAGCAAAGTGGTTTTTAAAGGAATTGAGCTATGCTTATAGAAGGTAACTAGGCAACAGGGTTAATTGTGTAGTTTAGTTTTTGCTTTCCCTTCTTTTATTTGACTTTGTCTTCTTAAGTAAAATAGAGTAAAACTGGAGAGTTGGCATAGCATAGAAGTTAGGAGAATAGGCTTTTGGTAGACAGTGGGTTTAATGCCTGTCCTTTGTTCTGCTGCTTAGAAGCTGTGTAATGTGGAGAGGTGATTAACTTTTATATCTGTAAATAATGAATGATAAAGAACATGCATTGCCTCAGTTTTTATGATAGTATGGAATTTTGTTTTATTTATTTATTTATTTTTGGTTTTTCAAGGTAGGGTTTCACTCTAGTCCAGGCTGACCTGGAATTCACTTTGTAGTCTCAGGGTGGCCTTGCACAGAGATTCTCCTACCTTTGACTCCTGAGTGCTGGGATTAAAGGTGTGTGCCACCATGCCTGGCTCTATTTACTTATTAATTTATTTTTTGGGTTTTTTTTTTTTTTTTTGAGAGAGAGAGAGAGAGAGAGAGAGAGAGAGAGAGAGAGAGAGGAGGAAGACAGATAGAGATGGGCGTGCTAGCAGCCTCTCAGCTACTGAGAAGGAAATCCAGATGCGTGCGCCCCCTTGTGGTCAAGTGCGACATTGCACACTTGTGTCACTTTGCATCTGGCTAAACGTGGGACCTGGAGATTGGAAGTGCTGGAAATTGGAACCAGCGTTCTTAGGCTTGGGAGGCAGGCGCCTTAAACGCTAAGCCATCTCCCCAGCCCTTTGGGGGGCGGGTTTCGAGGTAGGGTCTCACTCTAGCCCAGGCTGACCTGGAATTCACTCTGTGTTCTCAGAGTGGCCTCAAACTCACAGCGATCCTCCTACCTCCGCCTCCCAAGTGCTGGGATTAAAGGTGTGTGCCACCATGCCCAGCTTTCTATTTACTTATTTTTTTAACAACAGATTTATTCATGCTAGCGGGTTGATAGTTTTATTTATTTTTATTTATTTTGAGAGAGAGAAAGGCAGAGAGATAAGAGATTGGGTGCACCAGGGCCTTCAGCTCCTGCAAATGAACTCCAGACACTCCCTCCCCCTTGTACACATGTGTGACATTGCACGCTTGTATCACTGCATCTGGCTTAGGTGGGACCTGGAGATTGGGCTTCTCAGGCAAGCACCTTAACAGCCAAGCCATCTCTCCAGCCCCAGTTTTATTTTTAATTGACATAATATCTATATATAAGTACAGTATGATGTTTTATACATATGTACATTGTGAAATGATATCTGTCTAATATATCACTTCAGCATTGATTTGTAGTGAGAACATTTAAATCATTTTTTTTTCATGAAATATACAATCCTGTAGACTCTTGAACAGCTCTGGGGTTAAGAGTGCTGACCTCCCAGTATTTAGTTGAAAATTTTGATTCCTACCAAACTTAACTACTAACAAACAGCAATTACTGGAAGGCTTCCTGGTACCACAAAATTTACTGTGAATATGGGCATGCAAGGGCCATGTGCTGCTGCAAATGAATTTCAGACATATGCAGCTGGCTTTATGTGGGTACTGGAGATTTGAACCCAGGCCAGCAGGCTTTGCAAGCAAGTGCCTTTAACAACCGAGCCATCTTTCCAGCCCGTTTTTGTTTTGAAATTTTATTTTTCATATAACAGGTTATGCTCTTTTATCCTCTTGCCCCCAGCTCCTGTTACCCTATGGGCCATCCTCTGTGGAGTTATGGTAGTCACTGAAGGGTCATGAAGGCCTCAGTCAGTCCCTATGTGGTAGCAGGAAAACGTGCCTCAGGATACTTCTATCTATTCTGTGGCTCTTACAGTCTTTCCGCCCCCTCTTCTGCAGTGTTCCCTGAGCCATGGCAGGCCTGTTGGCACTCTGATTTAATGCTGAGTTCGTTGTAGCCTCTGGCTTTCTGTTTTGATAGAGTTTGATTAATCATCATGTCTGTTACCATCACTCTAGGGCTGGTTGTCAGGTTAGCAGTAAGAGCAGTATTCATGATGTCATTTCCTCTGCACTTTATTCTGGGCCCTGGCTGATGTGGTAGAGGTGGCAATTCTCATGTTGGCTAGTCAACTGTCTTCTTGCCTTATCAATAGATCTAGGTCCTCCTCTGTTTTCTCTGTCATCTAAAAAGTAGCACAGGTCCTCCAACCAAGTTTGAAAGCAGCTTAGGGTAAAGGGGATATGCGAAGTTGCTTGAGAGATTTTTGGTGTGCAAGCCCACTCTACTTCTCCAGAGAGCAGTGGGGGCTAGAAGCCTCTGAAGTCTGGGTTACCTGACCGTGGGATTCTGGCTTCGTTTCTAGTACCAGATGAGTTCTCTCCCACTAAGTGGGCCTTGTGTCCAATCAGAGAACAGTTGGTTACCCGTAGTGGCTGCATGCCGCTGTTGCACAAGTGTAAAGTTTTTGTCCAGCCTGCAGGGTCCCCTATTCATGTGGTTGTTGACCGTTGTTCACCGGTGGCTCCAATAGGGCTCTCCAGCACTGTGAGGGCTAGCTGAGAAGGAGCTAGTTTGTTTCCCTTTCAGTTCCAGCATGATCCTGGTTTTTTTTTTTTTTTTTTTTGGTTGGTTGGTTTTTTTGTTTGTTTGTTTGTTTGTTTTTGTTTTTGTTTTTTCGAGGTAGGGTCTCACTCTGGTCCAGGCTGACCTGGAATTAACTATGTAGTCTCAGGGTGGCCTTGAACTCTTGGCGATCCTCCTACTTCTGCCTCCTGAGTGCTGGGATTAAAGGCGTGTGCCACCACACCCGGCTGGTTGGTTGTTTTTTGAGGTAGGCTCTCACTCTGTAGCTCAGGCTGACCTGGAATTCACTATGTAATCTCAGGGTGGCCTCGAACTCATGGTGATTTTCCTACCTCTGTTTCCCAAGTGCTGGGATTAAAGGTGTGTACCACCATGCCTGGCACATCCCCTGTTTTTTAAAAAAGCTTTTTGCAGGGCTGGAGAGATGGCTTAGTGGTTAAGGTGCATGCCTGTGAAGCCAAAGGACCCAGGTTCGATTCTTCAGGTCACAAGTAAGCCACATGCACATGGTGGCACATGCATCTTAGAGTTTGTTTGCAGTGGCTAGAAGCCCTGGTGTGCCCATTCTCTCTCTCTCTCTCTCTCTAATAAATATATTTTAAAAATGAATTCTTTCTTTAAAAATAAAATAAAATAAAAAAGCTTTTTGCAGGCTAGGAAGTTTGCTCAGCTGTTAAAAGTGCTTGCTTGCAAAACCTGCCAGCCCAGGTTCAGTTCACCAGTGCCCATGTAAAGCCAGATGCACAAAGTGGTATATGTGTCTGGAGTATGTTTGTAGCAACAGGAGGTCCTGGCATGACCATACTCTCTCTCAAATAAGAAAAACACAGAGGGAGGGAGGGAGAGAGAGGAAGAGGCAGAGAGAGTGGCCGTGCCAGGGCTTCTCCACCCTGTGAACAAACTCCCTTGTGTGCCCCCTTGTGTGCATGTGTGACATTGTGTGCTTGCATCACTTTTGCGTCTGGCTAAATGTGGGACCTGGAGATTCAAATGGCGCCTTAACCGCTAAACCATCTCTCTAGCCTCACATTTTGTTTTTTGAGGTAGGGTCTTGCTCTAGCCCAAGCTGACCTGGAATTCTTTATGTAGTCTCAGGCTGGCCTGGAACTCAGAGTGATCCTCCTATCTCTGCCTCCTGAGTGCTGAGATTAGAGGTGTGCACCACCACCTCCGGCTGTAAAAGTTTTTTGCTATGTGCTTTATAGTCTAAAGCCCACAAGATCTTAGATCACTTGTTACTGCCACATGTGGATTACCAGAGATGATCAGCAACATATTCATGTGTGTAGAAATGCTTGAGCTCCCTTGAAATAGCAGCGGAAGGTGGCTCCTAAGTTATCACAGTAGTACAGTTAGACCACTGTCAGTTGTGTGCAGTCATGACTTATTGCTGCATCCACATTTTTATTTACATTTCTCCTGACTGAGAAGGAAGTCATGTTGGGTCTTTGTGTAGGGTTTGACACATGTTAACTTTTAAAAGTTTATGCATATTTTATGATGGTAAAACATCATAAAGGAAAGGAAAGGATTGAAATTTGTTGTTGTCTTAGAAGTGTAAAAATACACGTCACTCCTATGTTTAAAATATGTGGTAGAGTACCAGGTGTGGTGGCACACGCCTTTAATCCCAGCACTTGGGAGGCAGAGGTAGGAGGATCACTGTGAGTTTGAGGCCAGCCTGAGACTACATAGTGAATTTTGGGTCAACCTGGGCTAGAGTGAAACTCTATTCAAAAAAAAAAAAAAAAAACCAATTAAGGGCTGGAGAGATGGCTTAGCAGTTAAGGCACTTGCTTGTGAAGCCTAAGGATCCAGGTTCAATTCCCCGGAATACCCACGGAAGCCAGATGCACAAGGTGGCACATGTGTCTGGAGTATCTGCCTCTCTCTCTCTGTCAAATAAATAAATAATTTTTAAAAAACAACAATTAAAAGAAAAGCAAATATATGGTAGAGGGAAATGTTGGGAAGGAGACAGGATAGTAACTCACAAAGCCATTGGGCCCTGAATTGAGTAATGGGAGTGGGAAAAATGAGAGAGACCAAAGAGGTAAATAAAGTATTGAATGTAGAGATTAGATGGTGCTGATAATTGATGGCACAGTGGGGAAGCAGATTTGGGACAGGAAAATGAGCTCAATTCTCAAAATTCTAAGTGTGGGCCCTCAGGAAATCTAGGTAATTGTCTACATTGTAGCAAGGGACAGTTTGAAAACTCAAGGATATAGTTTGAACAGGGGTTAAGAGTTTGGGACTCAGTCATTTCAGATCAGTATGCATTCATTTACCACTTTCTTTCTTTAAAAATATATTTAATTTATTTATTTATTTGAGACAGAGAACGAGGCAGAAAGAGAGAGATTGGGCATGCCAAGGCCCCAGCCACTGCAAACGAACTCCAGACGCATGTGCCCCTTGTGCATCTGGCTTCCGTGGGTCCTGGAGAATCGAACTGGGATCCTTTGCTTTGCAGGCAAATGCCTTAACCACTAAACTATCTCTCCAGCCCCCCCCCCTATTTTTTTTTGAGGTAAGGTCTCACTCTAGCTCAGGCTGACTTGGATTTTACTATGTAGTCTCACGGTGGCCTCAAACTCAAGGTTATCTTCCTACCTCTGCCTCCCAAGTGCTGGGCTTAAAGGTGTGCACCAACACACCTGGCTGACATTTACCAGTTTCTGCTAAGTATTTGTGTATAGATAATATTTGAAATGGCTAATCACTAGGATGGATAAGATGATGGAGGGAATGCTGATAATAGAATTCTAGAAGAAAAGAAGCATTTTTCTCTTCTCCCCCCCGCCCCACCTTTGTTTTTTTCTTAGAGACAGGATTTGTTATGTAACCCAAGCTTGGCCTTGAGCTTCCAGCCTCAGTTTTCCAAGTGCTGGAGATTCTAGCCGTTTGCCACCATGCTCATCTTGAAAACAAGCATTTTAAAGGTAGAAAGAACAGTCTTTGAGGAAGCTTGAGAATGTGGTAGGAGGGAGGATAGTAGGTAAGCAAAAGAAAGATTGTTAATCCTGGAGATGTTAAAGATTTCAGATGCTGTGAAGAAAACAAGTAGACTGAATCTGGAGAAGAGGCTTTTGAATTGGCATTTAGGTCAGTTGATCAATGAGAGAAACTAGGTTCAATAGCATGATGGGGACACAAACCAGATTAAAGTAGTGGGTGAGAAAGTAGCATGTAGTAGCTACTTTTCTTTTTTAAAAAACATTTTATTTATATTTATTTATTTGAGAGAGAGATACAGAAATAGACAGAGAGAGAGAGAATGGGCACGCCAGGGCCTCCAGTCACTGCAGATGAACTCCAGATGTATGCACCACTTTGTGCATCTGGCTTACATGGGTACTGGAGAATCGAGCCTCAAACCAGAGTCCTTAGGCTTCATAGGCAAGCGTCTAACTGCTAAGCCATCTCTCCAGCCCAGTAGTTACTTTTCTTAATACTGTGACAAAATACCTGACAAAAGTGACTTAAGGAAGGAAGAGTGTATTTTGGCTCACAGTTTAGGGTAGAGTCAGTCCATCATGGTGAGTGTAAGGTGGTTGGTCAGGCAGCAGAAAGGTGAACGCTGGGACTCAGCTTGATTTCTTTCTTTCTTTTTTTTTTTTTGTGGGGGGCGTGGGGGGGGGTTCAAGGTAGGGTTTCACTCTAGCTCAGGATGACCTATAATTCACGATGTAGTCTCAGGGTGGCCTTGAACTCACAGTGATCCTCCTACCTCTGCCTCCTGAGTGCTGGGATTAAAGGTGTGTGCCACCACACCCGACTGATTACTCCTTTTTATTCAGCCCACAATCCCAGCCCATGAAATGGTACTGTCCACATTCTGGATGGGTCTTTCAACCTCAATTAACTCAGCCTAGAAACTCTCTCACAAACATGTCCTGAGGTTTGTTTCCCAGGTGATTTTTGATCCTGTCCAGTTGGCAATCAATACTAACGGTCACTAGAGTTAATGAGTATAAATTGCTCTTATGTTAGTGAAGGAAAGCAAAGTGCTAAAACTGGGGGGGGGACACACATTGTTCTTAGGGTCATTTATCTATAGGATGAGGAAAATGTCAAGCATTTTTATAGGCTTAGGAAGGGATTCAAAGGAGAAAGATTGCAAGTTCCAGGGAAGATGGTAAAAGTAGATGAGGCAAGATCATGGAAAATTCAACAGCTAGTGGGATTCTGTTCATTGTAGACTCCAGAAGACTCAGAAACCACAAAGAATGCGGCTTTCACTAGAAGGGAGAGGGACAAGGGTGTGGTTAAGATGGTGGATATCTCAGCAGTAGAAGGGAAGTTAAGTAAGCCAGCTACTTCCATTTCTAATATACTTGAAGAAAAAAATTAGCACACTTGTTTTAATGCTACATTAAAATTAACATTTTATTTTTCTCAAAATACATGCATACAAGCAAAAACAATAAATAGCACTAAACCTATAATCAAACAAAATGTTCTCCTACCACACTATCTATTCCCATTTCCTGCTCCCCTAGAGACAATCAGTTTTTACTCCTGGGGTGGGTTGGTTGATAGGTTTGTTTCTTTTTGGGGGTTCAAGGTAGGGTTTCACTCTAGCTCAAGCTGACCTGGAATTCACTATGTAGTCTCAGGGTGGCCTTGAACTCATGGTGATCCTCCTACCTCTGCTTCTCCCTCCTGTCCCCCAGTGCTGGGATTATAGGCGTGCACCACCACTCCTGACTTTTTTTATCTATACATTTCTAAACAATGTACTTATACTGTTGATTTAGGAAGGTTTTCTTTTTTCAGTTTTATATATTGCACCGTGATTTCTTACTATGGAAAATGTAGGCTTATCAGTAATCATTATTAATGCCTCAATTCTTCTGGCTATACAAATACTGTTTATCTTGGAGCCTTGTGGTATGCTGTAGTTCTTTTCTTCATAACATCTGTGCTCCTTGAAAGTAACATTGCTTTGTTTTGTTGTCTTCATTTTCTTTTTTTAAAATATTTTTAAAATATTTTATTTATTTAGTAGAGAGAGAGAGAGAATGGGCATACCAGGGCCTCCAGCCACTGGAAACGAACTCCAGATGCATGTGCCCTCTTGTGCATCTGGCTTGCGTGGGTCCTGGAGAATTGAACCGGGATCCTTTGGCTTTGCAGGCAAACACCTTAACTGCTAAGTCATCTCTCCAGCCATTTTGTTGTCTTCATTTTCTATGTACCTATCATAGATTCATTCCTGAACTTTTGATGATGGAAGCTTTTAAATATTTAGAAACATATCAGGTTCCCTCACCCCTCTTGGGAATAAATTTTTTTTGGAGTCTTTGATTTTAAAACTACCCATGGAAGTCTATGTCTATGGCATAGTTATTGTTTTAGAACTTCCCTGGGAATTCCTTCAGCTCTGCTATGGTGGACATTCTTAATTTCTGTCTTTTACTTAAGCACATTCAATACTTAGTCCCCTTTGTTGTAGATAGCTTTGTGTTTAGTTTCAGGTCATCTGTACATGTATTGTGTATATATAAAGCCTCACAAATGAGAAAATGCAAAGTTTGTTTATTTATTTTTTGAGACAAGGTCTCATCTCATGTAGCCTAAGCTGGTTTTGAACTTGCTATATAGCTAAGGCTGGTAATAAGCACTTTCTCTTTCAACTAAATATATATTTATTTTTAAAATTTTTATTTATTTATTTGGGGGGAGGCAGATAGAGACAATGGGCACACCAAAGCCTCTAGAACTCCAGACGTGTGCACTGTTTTGTGCATCTGGCTTTATGTGGGTACTGGGGAATTAAACCTGGGTCCAGCCCTCAACTAAAATATATTTCTAAGATATATAAATATACTCAAAGCTTTCTGCTCTGCATTGTTTTCAGCTTGTTAGGTTATTTTTAGTGTGTGTATGTGTGTGTGTGTTTACATGTACTTGGGTACACATGTGTGCGCATGTGTGTGGAGGCCAGAGGACAACCTTGGATATCATCCTCAGGAGTACCATTCATTTGTTTTTCATTTTATTTTTTATTTAGTTGATGCGAGGGAGGGAGGGAGGAGGGAGAGAGAGAGAGAGAGAGAGAGGATATTGGTGTGCTAGGGCCTTCAGCCACTGTAAATGCGTTCCAGATGCATGTCCCACCTTGTATATCTGGCTTACGTGGGTCTTAGGGAATTGAACCTGGGTCCTTTGGCTTTGCAGGCAAATGACTTACCCACTAAGCCATCTCTCCAACCCCGCTTGTTTTTGAGACAGACTCTGATTGGCCTGGAGTCACCCCTGACATTTTACATGGGTACTGGAGATGGAACGCAGCTCTTCCTTCTCGCAAGGCAAGCCCTTTACCACTGAGCTTATGCCCCAGCTCTGTTCTCAGCTCTTTTAATTTAAAAAAATATTTTAAATATTTATTTGAGAGAGAGTGAGATGAAGAGGCAGATGGGGGGAGGAAAAAAGAGGGGGGAGGGAGAGAATGGGCCTGTAGCCATTGCAAATGAACTCCAGACACATGCGCCACCTTGCACATCTGGCTTTACGTGGGTACTGGAGAATTGAACCTGGGTTTTTAGGCTTTGCAGGCAAGCACCTTAACCACTGAGCCATCTTTCCAGCCCCTATTTTTGTTTTTTATTTATTTGAGAGTGAAAAAAAGAGGCGGATAGCAAGAGAGAGAATATGTGTGCCAGGGCCTCCAGCCACTACAAATGAACTTCATAAGCATATGCCACCTTGTGTATCTGGCATTGTATGGGTACTTGGGAATTGAACTTGGGTTCTTATTCTTTGCAGGCTAGCACCTTAACTGCTGAGCCATCTCTTCAGCCCTCAGTTCTTTTAATTTTGATCTTCCTGTTTTTGTTCTAACCTTTCCATTAATATTTATATGGAATTCTAAAATGCTGAATTAGGTAGAATATGTGTCTGAATTCCACAGAATGATGATGCATGGATGCTCAAATAGAGGCTTGTTTTTTATTTTTCTTGAGCCAATTTTCTTAGGAATGAATCTTTTCCAATATCTTGCCCAAGAATATGCCCAGTTTCCTTATTCCTGTCTAATTTCTTTGAGCAGATTTTCCATTTCTCAGGGAACCTGTGTGTTGATGATCAGTAGGTTGAGATAAAGCAATTACTAATAATTAATGCTCTTGTGAGTACAGATTAATTTCACTGTGCTTCTGTTTATTTGGCTGACTTCATAGTCTGTGTGTTTTGTGTGGTTTTCTCCTCTACTGGGAATATTACTACTATTGTAAGGAATCACTGAAATAGAAGAAACTTCAGTCTTATCTTTTAGGACATGTCTATATAATTTTATTTATTTATTTTTTTTTTGTTTTTTTGAGATAGGGTCTCATTGTAGCTCAGGCTGACCTGGAATTCACTATGTAATCTCAGGGTGGCCTTGAACTCATGATGATCCTCCTACCTCTGCCTACAGCATGCTAGGCTTAAAGGCATGTGCCACCACATCTGGCTTATATAATTCTTTTTTTATTTTTTATTTTTGGAGAGAGACACAGAGAGAGACACAGAGAGAGAGAGAGGGAGAGGGAGACAGATAGAGAATGGGTGCGCCAGCAGTCTCTCAGCTGCTGTGAACGAAATCCAGATGCGTGCGCCCCCTGTGGCCAAGTGTGGCATTGTGCCCTTGCGTCACTTTGCATCTGGCTAAATGTGGGACCTGGAGATTGTAACCGGGTTCTTAGGCTTAGCAGGCAGACGCCTTAACCGCTAAGCCATCTCTCCAGCCCTATAATTCTTTTTTTAACCTTAGGTAGTCAAGATAGTCTCAGCCTTACTTTTTTTTTTTTTTTTCCTTTTTGAGGTAGGGTTTCACTCTAGTCCAGGCTGACCTGGAATTCACTATGTAGTCTCAGGGTGGCTTTGAACTTACAGTGATTCTCCTACCTCTGCCTCCCGAGTGCTGGGATTAAAGGTGTGTGCCACACCCCTCGCTCAGCCTTACTTTTTACTCATTAAGATGCCAATTAGATATATGAACTAAGATAGACCCCTCCAAAACAAAAAGTGATGTGATGTATTAAGTTTACCCCCCTTTTAAAAAATAATTAAGCTTAGCTTTTTTTGAAGTTATTCTTTTATTTTCACAGATTTTTAGAGCTCATAAGGAAACCACAAACCATTTTTTATTAAATAATTGGTATAAGTGAGAGTAGGGTGTATGTGGGTTCTGAGGATTAAATGCGAGTTCTCATGCTCACAGACTACAACAAGCATTTGACCCATTGAGCCATCTCCCCAGCATAGTCTTTACTATGTATTACACTCCCATTCTTTCTTTCTCTCTCTCTCTTTCTTTCTTTCTCAAATAAATAAAATATTTTTTAAAATTACAAAAAGACACTTAAATCAGATTGCTGTTTTTTTTTAAATTAAACTTTGCTTCAGAACTGTCTTTGCTGTATCCCCAAAGTTATGATTAGCTAGCTCTTTCATTTTCATTTGATTGTAGGCATTTTTAAATTTCTCCCCTGATTTCTTCAGAAACTTACTGGTCATTCAAGAGAGTATTGGGGGCTGGAGAGATGACTCAGCAGTTAAGGTGTGTGCTTGTAAAGCCTTAACCACCTGCATTTGATTCCCCAGTAACCACATAAAGCCAAATGCACAAAGTGGCACATGTATCTGGAGTTCATTTTCAGTGGCTAGAGGCCCTGGCACACCCATTCTCTCTGTGTGTTTGTCTCTGTGAGTACAGGTTAAAAATTAAAAAGAGCTAGGTGTGGTGGTGCACTCCTTTAATCAGCACTTGGGAGGCAGAGATAGGAGGATGGCTGAGAGTTCAAGGCCACCCTGAGACTACATAGTGAATTCCAGGTCATCCTGGACCAGAGTGAAACCCTACCTTGAAAAACTTAAAAAAATAAAAAATAAAAGAGAACATTGGGGGCTGGAGAGGTGGCTTGGCAGTTAAGGTGCCTGCCTGCCAAGCCTAAGAACCCCGGTTCCAATCTCCAGGTCCCACATTTAGCCAGATGCAAAAAGTGATGCAAGGGCGCAATGCCGCGCTTGCCCACAAGGGGGTGCACGCGTCTGGAGTTCTTTCACAGTGGCTGAGAGGCTGCTGGTGTGCCCATTCTCTCCCCCCCCCTCTCTCTCTCTCTCTCTCTCAAAAAAAAAGAGTATATTGGCTAGTAGTATTTGTTTTAAGTTTCTTTTGCTGGAACTCATTCTGTAGCTCCAGGCTAGCCTTGCATTCATAGGGATCTTCCTCTGCTTCCTGAGTGCTGGAATCAAAGTCACCTTGTGCATCTGGCTAACATAGGTCCTTTGGCTTTGCAGGCAAATGCCTTAACTGCTAAGTCATCTCTCCAGCTCTATGTTGGTGTTTTTTAAAGATTTTTTTAATTAAAAAAGTTATTTTATTTGAGAGATAGAAAAAAAGCAGATATGTATATAGAGAAAATGGGTGCCCCAGGACCTCTAGCCTCTGCAAATGATCTCCAGATGCATGTGTTCTCTTGTGCATCTGGCTTAAGTGGGTTCTAGGGGAATCAAACATGGATCCTTTGGCTTTGCAGCAAGTGCTAAGCCATCCCTCCAGTCCTTATTTGTTGGTTTCTTTCTCCCCTGTTGGTATTAGGGTTGTTGATTTAGGTTGGACATGATGAGTCCTTCCTAGCTAGCCTTTGTTCATCTATTTCTCTTAATCTTTTCTGTGATTTTTTTTCTTATAGTATTTATAGTATAGTATTATGATTTCTTCTGTGTATATTGTTTAAATGTCTTCTGCTGTATTGGCTTGGTGGTCTTGAACTGGTTTAGTTACCCTTTTCTTGAAATTCTCTTATTGCACTCTAATTTTAGATTTTATTTTCATTTTTATTTTACTTATTAGAGACAGAGGGGATGAGAGAGAGAGTGTGTGTGTGTGTGTGAGAATGGGCATACCAGGGCTCTAGCCACTGCAAACGAACTCCAGATGCATGTGCCACCATGTACATCTGGCTTATATGGGATCTGGAGAATCGAACCTGGGTCCTTAGACTTCACAGGCATGCGCCTTAACCACTAAGCCACCTCTCCAGCCCTGCACTCTAATTTTAAAAGGTAGCTTTACTGCCTCCGGGTGTGGTGGTGCACGTCTTTAAACCCAGCACTTGGTATATAAGGTAGGAGAATCGCCATGAGTTCGAGGCCACCTTGAGACTATATAGTGAATTCCAGGTTAACTTGAGCTAGAGAGAGACCCTACCTCAAAAAGCCAAAATAATAAAAAAAATTAAAAGAAAAATAAAAGTAGCTTTACTGGATATGAATGGTACTTCTTGTGTCATGTTTTGGACTCATCTCAAAGTGATCCTTAGCCATTTGTCCTCACAGTGTTGTTTAGGGGTTCAAACCAAAGTAGATAATTTTAAGTTGAATTATCTAATTTAAATACATTTATGGCCAGGTGTGGTGGCTCACATCTTTAATCCCAGCACTTGGGAGGCAGAGGTAGGAAGATTGTCATGAGTTCGAGGCTACCCTAAGACTACATAGTGAATTTTAGGTCAGCCTGGGCTACAACAATGAGGCCCTACCTTGAAAAACCAAAAAAAAAAAAAAAAAAAAAAAAAAAAAAAAAAAAAAGTTTGTTTCTGCTTGGTTTTAGTCTCTTGAAGGAATTTGGAATAGTGGCTGGTGAGGAAAGGAAGTAGTGAAGTAGATACCTAGCATAGCTGAAGCACAGAAGAGAGTATTGGTTAGAGTCAGAGCAATGACATGGGATGTAGTGCTAGAATGTTTGTTGCAGATAGCTTCACGTTGCTGGGATGAACTTCCAAACAGACACAGTTTATGGGAGGAAGGTATTTCACACTTACAGATTCTTCAGTGGCAGAAGAAGCTGCTTCCAAACATGCAAGCAGAGAGTGAAACAACCACATAGTCAGCAAAACCTAAAAGTAGCAGCACCAAGCAGCAGGATCCCCACCAGAGTTTAGACTGCTCTGTAGACACATCTTTTGGCTGGAAATCGGTCCGCCCCCAGTGACACCTCCTCCAGTCAGGCAGCTGGAGACCCAAGTTACAAGCTTTAATAAAACACTTGAGTCTGTGGGGTATATAAGCATTCAAAAAAAATCACTGTCCCACCTTCAAATAGATGCATTTTGTCAAAATAAATGAGCTCCAAATTTAAAAAAAATATTTCATTTATTTGAGAGAGAGAGAGAGAATGAGCATGCCAGGGCCTCTAGCCACTGCATACAAACTCCAGATGCATGCACCACCATATGCATGTGGCTCACTTGGGTACTGGGGAATCAAACCTGGATCCTTAGGGTTTACAGGTAAGTGCCTTAACCGCTAAGCCATCTCTCCAGCCCATGCTCCAAATTTTTAAAATATATTTTATTTATTTATTTATTTATTTATTTATTTATTTATTTATTTATGAGACAGAAAGAAAGAGGTAGAGAGAATAAGAGAGAGAATGGGCATGCCAGGGCCTCCAGCCACTGCAAATGAACTCCAGATGCATGCGTTCCCTTGTGCATCTGGCTTACGTGGGTCCTGGAGAATCGAACCAGGATCATTTGGCTTTGCAGGCAAATGCCTTAACCACTAAGCCCTTCAATTTTTTTTTTTTTTTTAATTGAGAAATACTATCTGCAGTTCTGTGGCATCCAATCTTTTGGTTTCTCTGGGCTTCATTGGGTGAAGAATTGTATTAGACACATCAAATACAGTGAGGTGTCCAATACATCATACACATATAAAACTTTTTTCCTTCAATGTAGGCCCTTACTCTAGCCCAAGTGTGGTGGTTTGATTCAGGTGTCCCCCATAAACTTAGGTGTTCTGAATGCTAGGTTCCCAGCTGATAGAGATTTGGGAACTAATGCCTCGTGGAGGCAGTGTATTGTTGGGGGCGGGCTTATGGGTATTATAGCCAGTTCCCCCTTGCCAGTGTTTGGAACACTCTCCTGTTACTATTATCCACCTTATGTTGGTTAGGGGGTGATGTCCACCCTCTGCTCCTGCCATCATGGAGCTGCCCCACAAGTCTGTAAGCCAAAATAAACCTCTTTTCCCCAAAAGCTGCTCTTGGTCTGGTGATTTCTACCAGCAGTGCAAACCTGACTGCAACACCAAATTGACATGGAACTTATTTTGTAGTCCCAGGCTGGCCTTGAGCTCATAATGATCCTCCTAAATGCTGGGATTAGAGGTGTGCACCACCATGCCTGGCTCACATATACACATACATACGTACAAATAAAATAACTTAGGAGCTGGGTATGAAGGCTCATGTCTATAATCCCAGCCCTCAGGAAGGCTGAGGTAAGATGATTGCTATGAGTTTGAGTCCAGTCTGGGGTATAGAGTGAGTTCCAGGTCAGCTTGGGTTAGAGAGACCCTGCCTCAACTCAAAACAAACCAACAAATAATTATACATTTCTATTGAGATTATATTATGATGTTGGAAATTTCAAAACTTCTTTAAACACTACATATTTTTCTGTATCAATCATGTAATCATAATCAATGTGGGTGGGTCTTATATGTACTCAGACCTTTCAGTGCTTCATATTGTAGAAATCTATAAATTGTTCTGTGTTTATTATCAGAAGTGTAAGTAAGAAATCCTACTTTTGGAAATAACCAAGAAAGGATAAAATTTGCTTATTGAGGGTGGGGTAAAGCTGAAGATGTTTCCCCCTTCAGCTTTTCAGTTTTTTTTTTTTTTTTTTTTTTGGAAGCTATTCTGTTAACTGAGTCAAGCTTGAATTATTTAAAAAAGAAGAAGAAACTATTATTGGAGGTATTTGGCAAAAATTGAATATAACTAAGAAAAAAATGTTCTTTATATGGTTTCAGATGGAATTTTTAGGCATGTCATTGTGAAAATATTTCCTTAAGTCATCCTTCAGACAAAAAAATAAAAACCAAAACAAACTAGATGAGCATTGCTTACCCCATGCCCCGCCCCAGACAGAGCCATTATCTGGAGACTGAGTTTTCAAACGAATGAGTCTATGGCGGACATTTCACATTGAAACCATAACATTCTGCACCCTGGCCCCATAGGCTTCTGGCCATGTCATAATGCAAAATGTTTTCAGTCCATCTCCAGAGGTCTATATAGTCTTCACAATTCCATCACTGTATCTTCACTGGTGATTTCTCTCTCTCCCATGGAACTGCATGCAGCATAGCTTTTTCCAGTTTTCTGTCAGCTGGTCTGCATGGAGGAGGCTTTCAGCTCAGCTCCAGCAGGATTTCTCAGTGACCTTGCAGCCCAAGTATGTGGAGTCTTCAGCAATAGAGTCTTACCATCTATTCCTGGTGGGAAACCAAGAGCCTTGGCAATGGCCTGTAATGTTTTGGGGGTTATCAATGACCTCCCTGACCAACAACTCACTAGAAGGTATCTCATCCCTGGCACTGAAAATTTTCTAGTAACAATCTATGGCTTCAGGGTGTTCCACTGTCCAGAAAAGTAGGTTTCCATATGACTTACTTATATCCTCTTAGATTTTGATAAGCCCTCCCTCCACCTTTCCTTTACTCAGTCTCTCCCTCTGACCTCACTCAGGCCTTTTACCCCCATTAATCTGTTCTACTTACATATATACAATACCATCCTATTAAGTTCTCTCCCTCTCTTTTAGTTTTTTAAAATATTTTATTTTTATTTATTTATTTATTTATTTATTTATTTATTTATTTATTTAAGAGATAGACAGGGAGAGGGAGAATGGGCATAGCAGGGCCTATAGCCACTGCAAACGAACTCCAGACATGCGCCACCTTGTGCATCTGGCTTACGTGGGTCCTGGGGAATCGAACCAAGGTCTTTTGGCTTTGCAGGCAAGCGTCTTAAGTGCGAAGCCATCTCTCCAGCCCTCTTAGTTTTTTTAAAAGTTTCTAATTCTTTGCAAGACAAACAGGAGCACAGAAAGAGCTCTTGTGAAGAAAAGTAGCATGAGCTTTGGTTATAGTTGGTTGAGGAATGCTAGAGGACTAAGTCTTTAGTTCACCACAAAGTATTTCCTCTTAATGTTTGCTTTAATTTAATGAGAAAAAAAAAGGTTGCTAATGCCTGCTGTAAGGTGATGAATTAAAGGCTAGTCATGCTGGGCATGATGGCACCCCTGTAATCCTTCTGGTGGTTGAGACAGAAATTCAAAGTAAGGCTAAGGTTAGGCTACAAATGAGACCTTGTCCTTTTTTTTTTTTTTTTTTTTTTTTTTTTTTTTTTTTTGGTTTTGCAAGGTAGGGTCTCACTCTGGTCCAGGCTGACCTGGAATTAACTATGTAGTCTCAGGGTGGCCTCGAACTCTCGGTGATCCTCCTACCTTTGCCTCCCGAGTGCTGTGATTAAAGGCCTGCGCCACCACGCCCGGCTTTTTTTTTTTTTTTTTTTTTTTAAGAGCCTGGCTTGGGGCTCTTGACTGCAGTTCCAACACTCAGGAGGCTGAAGCAGGAGAATCTCTGCAAATCTGAGGCAAGCCTAGTCTACATAACAAGAATCTCAAAACCAAACTGTAAGGTTCCGGAGTGACCATGACCGTGCAAACCACTCTAAGGCAAGGATGAAAGCTTTATTTGGGAAAAGCACGTGCTGCCAGGGCTGGCTCCTGAGAGGAGCACAGGCCACTTGAGTTCCTCAGGTAGAGGGCTTTATAGGGCTTTCAGTTGGGGGAAGGTGAGGAAAGAAAGAGCTGAGGGGAAATCTAAGATAGCCAGGGTGTGACACCAGAACAAAGACTGGGCGATTTACAAAATAAGGGGGGCAGGAAACCGTGACCTGGGGGGGGCATTGAGGCAAGGAGGGGATAATGGCTGGGCAGTTTCTTGAGGAATGTGGATAATCCACTTCCTTATGTCTCTGTTGTCTTCCTGCTGTTCTTGGTGACTCCATACTGGGGCCTGTCAGACCTAACATAAACCAGCCAACCAAAGGAATAAAGACAGGCATGGAGGCTCACACCTACAATATTAGCAAGCTGAGAAAAGAGGATTGCAGCAAGTTTGAGGCCACTGTAGTCCACATGTGAGTTCCAGGCCTGCCAGGGCTACATAGTGAAGGCCCTGTCTCACAAAAACCACTCTGAAAGGCAGGCATGGTGGCCAACACCTTTAATCCCAGCACTTGGGAGGCTGAGGTAGAAGGATCACTGTGAGTTCAAGTCCACCTGACACTATGTAGTGAATTCCAGATCAGCCTAGGCTACATCGAGCTGGTTGTGGTGGTACATGTCCTGTAATTCCAGTACTTTGGAAGAAGCAAGAGGGTTGCTGGAAGTTTGAAACTAGCTAGGTCTACAGAGTAGTTCCAGGACAGCCAGTGCTGCATAGCAGCAACAACAAACCAAGAAAAAAAACCCCTCCCAGCCAGGCGTGGTGGTGCATGCCTTTAATCCCAGCACTTGGGATGCAGAGGTAGGAGGATCGCCGTGAGTTCGAGGCCACCCTGAGACTACATAGTGAATTCCAGGTCAGCCTGAGGACCCTAACAAAAACCAAAAACCAAACAAACATAAAAACAACCTCCCAAACAATAACAATAAAAAGGCTAGTCTTTGGAGCTGGGGAGATGGCTGTGGTGGTACATGTCCTGTAATTCCAGTACTTTGGAAGAAGCAAGAGGGTTGCTGGAAGTTTGAAACTAGCTAGGTCTACAGAGTAGTTCCAGGACAGCCAGTGCTGCATAGCAGCAACAACAAACCAAGAAAAAAAAACCTCCCAGCCAGGCGTGGTGGTGCATGCCTTTAATCCCAGCACTCTGGAGGCAGAGATAGGAGGATCGCCGTGAGTTCGAGGCCACCCTGAGACTACATAGTGAATTCCAGGTCAGCCTGAGCTCGAGTGAGACCCTAACTTGAAAAACCAAAAACCAAACAAACATAAAAACAACCTCCCAAACAATAACAATAAAAAGGCTAGTCTTTGGAGCTGGGGAGATGGCTCAGTGGTTAAAGGTATTTACTTACAAAGCCTGTCAACCTGGGTTCAATTTCCTACCACCCATGTAAAGCTAGACGCAAAGTGGCTCGTGCACCTCTGATTCCAGTGCACCTACAGCATCGGGAGGAGGCACAGACAGAAGAATCTGAAACTTGCACACCAACTAGTCTGGTATTCCCTTGCAGTGGCAAGGTACCCTATCTCAGAGGATAGAGCACAGACACCTTGAATTGGCCTTTGGCCCCCTTATATGCGCCATGGCACACACGACCCTGTATATACAAATACACACACAAATATTTAAAAGTTTGTGTTTCTTTTTGAAATTTTTATTTCTTAAGAATATTTTTAGCCGGGTGTGGTGGCCTCCCAATACTCGGGAGGCAGAGGTAGGAGGATCACTGTGAGTTCAAGGCCACCCATCCTGAGAATACAGAGTGAATTCCAGGTCAGCCCGAGCTAGAGGAGACCCTACCTTGGCGGCGGGCGGGGGGGGGGGGCAAAGAATATTTTTATTAATTTATTTGCAAGGAGAGAAAAGGAGAAAGGGCATGCCAGGGCCTCTAGCCACTGTAACTGAACTCTAGATGCATGTGTACTTTGTGTATCTGGCTTTATGTGGGTACTGGGGAATCAAACCTGGGTCGTTACGCTTTGCAGGCAAGTGCCTTAACCACCAAGCCATCTCTCCAGCCCTGTTTCCTTTTTTCTTTTAAATGGCAGGAAAAGGTTTATTTCAGCTTACAAAGTAACAGGGGAACATCATCAATGGCAGAAAAAGTTGGCTTATGTCTATAGCTCCAACCAAAGAGACTTCATCCAACAGCTAGCAAGCACTCACAGCCAACAAACACAGCCAGGCAGACAATGTTTCTTCTCTTTCCTTGTCTCTCTTGGTTTTTTGAGGTAGGGTTTCACTCTGGCCCAGGCTAACCTGGAATTCACTATGTTGTCTCAGGTGGCCTCAAATTCATGGTGATCCTCCTACCTCTGTCTCCCAAGTACTGGGATTAAAGGCATACACGACCACACCCGGCTCTTGTCTCTTTTTGTCTCTTCTCTTCTCGTCTCGTCTCCTCTAGTCTCGTCTCGTCTTGTCTCCTTGTCTTGTCTTGTCTGTCTTGTCTTGTCTGTCTCCCCTCCTCTCCTCTCCTCTCCTCTCCTCTCCTCTCCTCTCCTCTCCTCTCCTCTCCTCTCCTCTCCTCTCCTCTCCTCTCCTCCCCCCTCTTTTTTTAACAGCTTTTACTTGATTTCTGTCTTTATGTGAGGAATCTTGAAAGGGTTATATCTAACTACTTCTTTCTTTTCACGCTCTGTACTATCCAGTGTGATTCTGTACCTATTAGGTGCGCTTCCCCCCTCTCTCTATATATATATTTAAATATCTTTTATTGAGAGCAAGAGGCAGAGAGAGAATGGATGCCCCAGGGCCTCCAGCCTCTGCAAACTAACTCCAGATGCATGCGCCCCCTTGTGCATCTGGCTTATGTGGGTCCTGGAGAATTGAACCGGGATCCTTTGGCTTTGCAGGCAAACGCCTTACCCACTAAGCCATCTCTCCAACCCCCATATTTTTTTCTGTATATTTTCATAGCAGTTCACTGAGGCCATCTCTTTCTTTGTAGGTCCCTGGAATGTTCTTGTTTCCTGGGTTTCCATTTAGTATTTATTTCCTTCTTATGCTTCTTCAGCTATGCACCTGTGCTTGCTTTGAAATTTTTCTGTCACAGAATTCCAGGCACACTCTTGCATTCATGCTAATGTATAAAAATGTCCTAAGTCTCAACCTGATATCTTGTATCAATCTTAGTGCACTTGAGACTGAACTTGGTTGCCTAAGCCTGAACATAAAGAACAAAATAATAATAGATACTATTTACTTTAACTATGCCTGGTCTCTGTACCTACATAATTTTTTTTTTTTTTTTTTTTTTTGAGATAGGGTCTCGGTCTATCCCAGGCTGACCTGGAATTCACTCTGTATTCTCCGGGTGGCCTGGAACTCACAACTATTCTCCCACCTCTGCCTCCCAAGTGCTGGTATTAAAAGCATGTGCCACCATAACCAGCCCTACATTTTTGTTTTTGTGGCCCAGGCTGACCTGAAATTCACTGTGTAGTCTTAGGCTGACCTCAAACTCACAGTGGTCCTCTGTCTTGGCCTCCTGAATGCTAGGATTAAAGGTGTGTGCCACCATGCACAGGTACAGAGGGAATGAGAAGTCACTGAAAACAAACTCCTTATGCATGCTTTACGTGAGTACTGGGGAATTGAACTCTGGTCATTAGGCTTTGTAGGCAAAAGCCTTAACTGCTGAGCCATCTCTTTAGCCCCACATTTCCCTTTTTTTTTTCTTTATTTACTAATTTTTGAGACAGTCACAATGTAGTCTAGGTTGGCCCCATATTTGTGTCAGTCCTTCTGCCTCAGCTTCTTGAGTAGTGGAATTATAGGCATGAGCCACCACACCCAGTTTACATTTTCATTTAGTCCTCAAAACAACCCTTTTTATTTAAAAAATGTGGTAAGAGAAGTTCAGAATAATTAAGGAAGTTAACAAGGAGATAATATAACTAATAAGCATGGGATTTGAACCAGGTCTGTATGTATAGTTTCAGGTTTCCTGCTCTTGTGTTCTCTTCCCTTCACCATGGACATAGACACACGAGCACCCCAGGGAGAGCCCAGTACCACTGACGTCGAGGGGTAGTGAAACAGTTCATAGTTCTTGATTTTTTTGCTTTGTTAATTTGGTTTATTATAATAGCCATTTGAATGTCATACTTACTCACTTCCTTTTCCATTTATACTGTTGTTCAAAAATTTCTTCAAAATACAAATCCAGAGCTGCTGCTGTTGCTGCCTTCAAGATACAAATCAAAATCTGTGGCATAGCTTTCAGGATCTTCCTGTGGGCAATGCCTAGCCATATTCATGGTCCTTTTGTTTCGGCCATTACAAAGGGACCTATCTAGATCTGAATTTTACCATTTCTCTTTTGTTCTTTTGACATGTCTTTCCCTGCTTTGTCACTGTCAAAATTGGATCAAATAGGGCTGGAGAGGTGGCTTAGTAGTTAAAGGTGCTTGCTTGCAAAGCCTGACGGCCTGAGTTCAGTTCCCCAGTACCCACATAAAGCCAGATGCACAAAGTGGCATATGTGTCAGGAGTTAGTTTGCAGTGGTTGGAGGCCCTGGAATACTCATTCTCTCCCTTTCCCCACCACCGCTTAGATAAATATTTTTTTTAAAAAGAATCGGATCAAATAGTACTGTCAAATTAGACTTGTGCTTGTTTTTATACATGCTACGTCTTTTAGGTGCCCTCATCAACACTTTGCTCATAACCTTTTGTGGTAGGTAGGCTGCCTCAGAGACAGTTCCCCATTAGTCCCCTTTGTGGTGTTTATGCCTGTGTGCATTATGTTCCCTTAAGTGTGAGGAGGACCTGATTACTTACTTTTAACACAAAGTGATGAGATGGTCCTTCTGAGATGAAGTCATCAGAAAAGAGTATCTTGTTTCTTGCCCTCTCTTGCACGCTTCTCCAAATCCTTACTCTGTTGGGGAAGCAATATGCAGCAGTGTTGACATAGTCCTGTGGAGAGGCCTGTGTGGGTAGGACTGTTGCCTCTGGCCCAGAACAGCAATCATGGACCTAAGGACTGTTGCCTGATGAATGGGCTGGGAAGCAGATCTTCTTCCACTTGAGCCTTGCTTTTACAGCACCAGCTTCTGCCGTGATTGCAGCTTTATGATAAATCCCCCATGCCAGAGACATCCAGTGAACTTGCATCTGGGTTTCTAATAGCAAGAATCCATGAGTGATTATGCTTGTTGTCCACCCCCAATTTATTGAAATGTGCCAAGAGCTTTCCCCAAACATTATAGATTTATTTTATTCTTTACTACTTTATTATTATTATTATTATTATTATTATTATTATTATTTTATTTATTTTTTTTGGTTTTTCAAGGTAGGGTCTCACTCTGGTCCAGGCTGACCTGGAATTAGCTATGGAGTCTCAGGGTGGCCTCGAACTCACGTCAATCCTCCTACCTCTGCCTCCCAAGTGCTGGGGATTATTATTATTTTTAATTTCTCAAGGTGTAAGGTCTTACTCTAGCTCAGGCTGACTAGGAATTCACTGTATAGTCCCATGCTGTCCTCCTACCTCTGCCCCCCTAGAGCTGGGATTAAACGTGCAGTGCACCCCCACCCTTCTACACACAAAGAATGAAGGTGGGCACCACCACACCCCACTCACCCCTCCCTCCCTCCTCTCTTTTCTCTTTCTGTCTGTCTGTCTGTCTGTCTGTCTGTCTGTCTGTGTGAGTGAGTGATTTCAGGTGCTTGTGTACCACAGCACATGTAGGACTCAGAGGACAGCTTTTGGGTGTGCCCTTGCCTGTCCACCTCATTTAAAGCAGGATTTCTCCCTCTAGTTTCTCATTTTATTCATTCATTCATTTATTTATTTAAGAGAGAGAGAGAGAGAGAGAGAGAGAGAGAGAGAGAATGGGTGTGCCAGGGCTTCCAGCCACTGCACATGAACTCCAGATGCATGCACCACCATGTGCACCTGGCTTACAAGGATACTGTGAAATTGAAATTGCGTCCTTAAGTTTCACAGGCAAATGCCTTTAAATGCTAAGCCATCTCTCCAGCCCCTTTTTGGTCTTTTGAGGTAGGGTCTTACTCTAGCCCATGCTGACCTGGAATTAACTATGTAGTCTCAGGGTCGCCTTGAACTCACGCTTATCCTCCTACCTCACCCTCCTTGGGTGCTGGGATTAAAGATGTGCACCACCAAGCCTGGTTTAGATTCTTTTCTTTTGATATGTTATTTATTTATTTGTTTGAGAGAGAGAAAAAAGAACGAGGCACAAAAAGAATGAGAATAAGCACACCAGGGCCTCTAGTTACTACAAAAGAACTCCAGTTAGATGTGCTACTTTGTGCATCTGGCTTCACATGGCTACTGTGAAATCAAACCCAGGACTTTAGGCTTTGTAGGCAAGCACCTTAACCACTGAGCTATCTTTCTAGCCCTCCCCAAGAGCTTCCAGGAAATTCTTCTTTTTTTTTTTTTTTTTAATTTTATTTATTTTTTATTGACAACTTCTATAATTGTAGACAATATCCCATGGTAATTCCCTTCCCTTTCCCCCCACTTTCCCCTTTGAAACTCCACTCTCCATCATATCCCCTCCCCCTCTCAATCAGTGTCTGTTTTATTTTGATGTCATGATCTTTTCCTCCTATTATGATGGTCTTGTGCAGGTAGTGTCAGGCACTGTAAGGTCATGGATATCCAGGCCATTTTGTGCCTGGAGGAGCACGTTGTAAGGAGTTCTACCCATCTTTTGGCTCCAGTCCATTAGTGAGCATTTGGTTCCTCCATAACAGACATGCCACTGTTGCACCTGTTAGCTCATTTGGCCTGGCTGGCCAAATTTAAAGCTTGCAGTGTTCACTGTTGAGTATCTCCACTGGTGATTTCTCTCTCTCCCATTGAACTGCATGCAGCATTGCTTTTTCCAGCTTTCTGTCAGCTGGTCCACATGGAGGAGGTTTTCAGCTCAGCTCCAGCAGAGCCTTGCATCCCAAGTATTTGGAGTCTTCAGCAATAGAGTCTTACCATCTATTCCTGGTGGGAAACCAAGAGCCTCAGCAATGGCCTGTAATGTTTTGGGAGCATCAGTGACCTCCCTGGCCAACAACTCACTGGAAGGTATCCCATCCCTGGCACTGAAAATTTTCTAGAAACAATCTATTGCTTCTGAGTGTTCCATTGTCCAGAAAAGTAGGTTTCCATATGACTTATTTATATCCTCTTAGATTTTGATTAGCCCTCCCTCCACCTTTCCTTTAGGGAAATTCTTGTGTCTCTGCTTCCTGTCTTTCCATCAGCATGAGCATGCTGGGATTACAGAAGCTCACCACACCTTGTGGCTTTTTATATGAGGCCTGGGCGTTGAATACAGCCCCTCAAGCTTGAGCACTTTATCCACTGAGCCATCTTCTCAGCTCATGTTCATTATTTTAAGCCACTACATTAAAAAGAGAAGATGACAGATTTCTTGGCAGAAACAACACAAGGCAGAACAAAACGGAATGGCACTTTTAAAGTGCTAGAGGGTGAAACTGTAAGTCCATGTAGAATTTCATACGCAGCAAAAAACATTCTTCAAAATGAAAGCTAAATAAATTTTCATACATAGGAAATCTGCCCTACAGGAAATGGCAAAAGTAGTTATTTGTGGGACAGGAAAATGATATCAGATGAAAATTTAGCCTACAAGAATAAAGCACACCAGAAATAGTAGCGGAGTAAGATAAAAGCATTTTTGTCATTATTTGATTTCTTTAGATAATGATTGCTTTATTGCAAAATCATAATAACATATTGTGGATCTGTAATGTATGCATACAATCTATGACAACAGTAATACAAAGGGAGACAGAGGTAGGAGGATCACTGTGAGTTCAAGAGCACTCTGAGACTACATAGTGAATTCCAGGTCAGACTGGGCTAGAGTAAGACCCTACTTCAAACCCCCCACCCACCCAATTTTTTTTTTTAAAGAAATAGACAAAAAAAGAGAAAGAAATATACAGTCAGGTATGGTAGTACACACCTTTAATCTCAGGATGAATCAGGAGGCTGAGATAGGAGGACCACTGTAAATTTGGAGCCAGCTTGGAGCTACAGAGTGAGTTCCAGGTCAGCCTCTTCTAGAGTGTGACCCTGCCTCAATAAAACAAAAACAAACAAATAAAAGCAAAAAAAGAAAAATATACTCCTAAGGATTACATATAAAATAAGTCCTTGTATCATATGTAAAGTTATTATAGTTTCATTTCTTTTTAAAAATATTTTTATTTATTTGAGAGAGAGATAAGCAGGTAGAGAGGGCCTGGGTCTCTAGCCACTGCAAATGTGCTCCAGACACATGCATCTGCCTTGTGCATCTGCCTTATGTGGGTCCTAGAGAGTCAAACCTGGGTCCTTTTTGTCTCTGCAGCCCTACAGTTTCATTCCTAATAAGATAAATATGAATATTATAAAGATCTTTAAACAGTTAAGCAAAAAGTAAAAGAAATAGTATGATAGTAGATTATTAACTAAAATTAAGAAGGAAAAGAGGAGGGAAAGACCAGAACATATCAGACAAATAGAAAATAAATAGTAAGGGGCTGGAGAGATGGCTTAGCAGTTAAGGCATTTGCCTGCAAAACCAAAGGATCCTGGTTCGAGTCTCCAGGACCCACATAGTAAGCCAGATGCACAAGGGGGCACATGCATCTGGAGTTCATTTGCAGTGGCTAGAGGCCCTGGCATGCCAATTCTCTCTCTCTCTCTCTCTCTGTGCCTCTTTCTCTCAAATCGATAAATAAATAAAATATTTAAAAAGTTTTAAAAAAAGAAAAAAATAGTAAGATGATAGATTGATTGGTATAACCAGATAATATTACTGGGTCTAAACACTTCAATTAACATAGAAGCCTTGCTGGCGTGGTGGTGCACACCTTTAATCCTAGTACTTGGGAAGCAGAGATAGGAGGATCACCAAGATTTCGAGGCCACCCTGAGACTACATAATGAACTCTAGGTCAGCCTGAGCTAGAGTGAGACTCTACCTCAAAAAAGCAAGAAAAATAAATAAATAGATAGATAAATAAATAAATAAAAGTTTAGGATTGGAGAGATGGCTCAGCAGTTAAGGCGCCTGCCTGCAAAGCCTATGGACATGAGTTCAGTTCCCCAGTATCCATGTAAAGCCAGATGCACAATGTGGTGCATGCATCTGGAGTTTGTTTGCACTGGTTAGAGGCCCTGGTGCACCCATTCTCTCTATCTGCCCCCCTCTCAAATAAATAAATTAATTTTTTTTTAAATCCAGGGAAAACCTCATCAATGGCAGAAGCAGTTGCTTACTTTCATATATCCAAGCAGAGAGAAACAACTTCAGAAGCAAATATCAATACCAGCATGCACAAACAGGCAAAGCTCCAACTGCTTCCACACACTAGGGCTGCACTCAGATCTGTCCCCAGTGACACACCTCCTGTAGCATAGATCTGCCTGCTAGGGGCTCAGGTTGTAAGCCCAATTTTAATAAAGCGTGTCAGTCTGTGGGGCCATACATTCAAACTACCACAGTCTCATTCTGTAGCCCAGGCTGACCTGAAACTCACTGTGTAGCCCAAGCTGGCCTTGGGTTCATGGAAATCCACCTGCCTTAGCCTCCTGAGTACTGAGGTTATAGTGGTGAGTCACCATCCTTCACTCTAGAATTTTTTCCAAAGATGATTAAATATGTCTGTCATTGAAAGTTTATCAATAAGGGATTAAGTTATGGTTTATTGAAACGATAAGATAACATAACTTTTTAAAATGATAGCATAGGGCTGGAGAGATGGCTTAGCAGTTAAAGGAAGCTTAAGAATGCCCATTTAAATCTCCAGGTTCCACATTTAGCCAGACGCAAAAAGTGATGAATGTCGCACATGCATGCAAGGGGGCACACATGTCTGGAGTTCGTTCACAGTGGCTGAGAGGCTGCTGGCATGCCCATTCTCTCTCTGTCTCTCTCAAATTAAAAAGAAATGGTAGCATATTTGGACTGGAAGGATGGCTGCCTGCAAAGTCAAAGGACCCAGGTTCGATTTGCCAGGACCCACGTTAGCCAGATGCACATGGTAGCGCATGTGTCTGGAGTTCGTTTGCAGTGGCTGGAGGCCCTGGAGCACCCATTCTCTCTCTCTCTGCTCTCTCTCTCTCTTTCTCCCTGTTTCTGTCAAATAAATAAAAATTTAAATTTAAAAAAATGGTAGCATATTCATTTCTATGGAAACAGATTTTCCATACGCCTTCCGTTTCTCTCAAAATAAGTAATGGCAAGCTTTATTAGGAGGATCTCATTTATGTAAAATAGTATTGTGTGTAAGTGTAGACAGATTTCTGGAAAAGAACCAAGCTTTGTTAGTGCACGCCTGTAATTTCAGTATTTAAGAGGTGGAAGCAGGAGGATCAGGCGGTCAAGGCTAGTCTTGGCTACATAGAGGTCAAGTATAGTCTGGATTACATGAGATCCTGTCTCATTCATTCATTTCATTCATTCATTTTTAGATCCTGTCTCAATAAACTAAGAAAAAGAAAAAAAAAGGTCTGAAAAGAAGTACTCATTGAATTGGCTATCTCTGAAGGATTTTCTACTGCGAGTTTTGAGAGGAGTGGGTGGGTGTACCATTATTAAGTTTTCTTACATACCAGTTTTCACACTTGAAAATATTTTCCCTTTTGAAACAAATATATCTACTTTATCCTTCATTAATTTTTATGGATAGTAAGAAGTACATCTTTTAAGCCAGTGCTTAGTGAAGTTATGCAGATGCCTAAATTTACCTACTATAATACTATTACTATAGCAAGGTTCTGTAGAATCTGTGTAAAATAATACCTAGGGGCCATGATTTCCAAGGCTACACAAGCACTCTTGACGTAACCCAGGAACCAGTTGGTCTGGAATTGAGAGTTGGATACTCTGAACTCCAGAGCCAAAGGCATTGGCTGAGATTTTCAGCACCACTCCCTGCTGTTAAGTCTTTCTATAGTCTTGATTTTTTTTTTTCTTCCAGGTAGGGTCTTACTCTACAGGCTGACCTGGAATTCACTATGTAGTCTCAAGGTGGCCTCAAAGTCACGGTGATTCTCCTGCCTCTGCCTCCCGAGTGCAGGTATTAAAGGTGTGTGCCACCATGCCCTGCTTATAGGCTTGATTTTTAAAAATATTTTATTTTTATTTATTTATTTATTTGACAGAAAGAGGGACAGAGAGAGAATGGGGGCACCAGGGCCTCCAGCCACTGCAAATGAACTCCAGATGCATGCACCTCCTTGTGCATCTGGCTAACATGGGTCCTGGGGAATCAAACCTCGGTCCTTTGGCTTTGCAGGAAAATGCCTCAACTGCTAAGCCATCCCTCCAGCCCTATAGGCTTGATTTTCTTAAAAACATATTTATTTAGGGACTAGAAAGATGGTGTAGTGGTTAAGGCACTTGCTTGCAAAACCTAAGGACCCATAAGCCAGAGGCACAAGGTGGCGCAGTGGCTAGAGGCCCTGGTTTGCCCATTTTCTCTCTCTCTGCTTCTTTATCTCTAATAAATAAATAAATAAATAAATAAATTAATTAATTAATTTAAAAAATAAAAATTTTAGCCAGGTGTGGTGATGCATACCTTTAATCCCAGCACTTGAGGGAGGCAGAGGTAGGAGGACCGCCATGAGTTTCAGGCTACCCTGAGACTATATAGTGAATTCCAGATCAGCCTGGGCTAGAGTGAAACCTTACCCCCAAAAACAAACAACAAAAAATTACTTTTTAAAAAAATTTATTTGGAGCCGGGTGTAGTGGTGCACGCCTTTAATCCCAGTACTCAGGATGCAGAGGTAGGAGGATCACCGTGAGTTCAAGGCCACCCTGAGAATACAGAGTGACTTCCAGGTGAGCCTGGGCTAGAGTGAGACCCTACCTCGAAAAACCAAAAAAAAAAAAATAATAATAATAATAATAATAAAAAACATTATTTGGGCTGGAGAGATGGCTTAGCAGTTAAGGCACTTGCCTACAAAACCTACAGATCCAGGTTCGATTCTCCAGGTCCCACGTAAGCCAGATGCACAAGGTGGTGCAGGCATCTGGAGTTCATTTGCAGTGGCTAGAGGACCTGGTGTGCCCATTCTCTCTCTCTCTCTCTCTAGTAAATAAATAAATAAATAAATAAAATATTTTTAAATGTTTATTTGCAAGCAGAGAAAAAGAGAGAGAAGGTCAAAGAGATGGCCTAGCGGTTAAGCGCTTGCCTGTGAAGCCCAAGGACCCCAGTTTGAGGCTCGATTCCCCAGTACCCATTTAAGCACAAGGTCACACATTCAACTAGAGTTCGTTTGCTGTGGCTGGAGGCCCTGGTACACCCATTCTGTCTCTCTCTGCCTCTTTCTCTCTTTCTCTCTTCGTCTGTCTGTCTCTCTCAAACAAATTTTTAAAATCCTCTAAAGGAAAAAATGAGCATGGCAGGACCTCTAGTCACTGCAAAGGAACTCCAGATGCACGGGCCACTTTGTGCATCTGGCTTATGTGGGTTATTGGGGGGGAATTGGAAACCAGGTTAGGCTTTGCTGGCAAGCGCCTTAACCGCTAAGCCATCTGTTCAGCCTTAGGCTTGATTTCTTCATGTTTTTATATATTTACTTATTTGAGAGACAGAGAGACTATGGGTGTGCCAGGGCCTTCAGCCTCTGCAAATGAACCCCAGATGCATGTGCCACCTTGTGCATCTGCCTTACATGGGCACTGTGGAATTGAATCTGGTCCTTTAGCTTTGTGCAGGCACATGCCTTAACTGCTAAGCTATTTCACCAGCCCATTTTCTTGTTTTGTTTTTTTGTTTTTGAGGTAGGGTCTCGCTGTAGCCCAAGCTGACTTGGAATTCACTGTGTAGTCTCAGGCTGGCCTGGAACTCATGGTGATGCTCCACCTCACCCAGCCCTAGGCTTGATTTTTAAAGAACAAGTCAAGCAAATCTGAGCCATTGTTTTAATTTACTTTGAATAGAAAAGTATCTGAATGTATTGTACACTCCTGTCCTTGTGGATAGAAACACATTAAAAGTGTTTCCCTTCTTTGAATATTAAGTTCAACCTGATTTAGAATAAATGCTTTTCTAGGTAACTAAGAAAATTGTTTGTTTTTTTTTTAAGAAAATTGTTTTCATACTTCTGTATGGTGGGTACTATCTAGTCACTGGGATGACATGGAGTAAAAATATTACTGTTAGCTTATTGGTTGAGGCGCTTGCTTGCAGATCCTAAGGATCCAGGTTCGAGTTCCCCTTACCCATGTAAAGCCATGGGTGGCACATGCGTCTGGAGTTCGTTTGCTACAGGCCCTGGTGTGCTCATTCTGTCTCTGTCTCTGTCTCTGTCTCTCTCTGCTTGCAAATATATATAAAATCTTACTATCTACTGGAGTCCAGGACCTTTTTCATTGAGTTCCTGTACTGGCACACAGGAGAGCCTTTTTTTTTTTTTTTTGTAGGGTCTCGCTCTAGCTCAGGCTGGCTTGGAATACACTATGTAGTCTCAGGATGGCCTTGAACTCATGGTAATCCTCCTACCTTTGCCTCCCGAGTGCTGGGATTAAAGGCCTGTGCCACCACGCCCGGCTCAGGAGAGCTTTTGACCTAGCTATTGGGCTTGGGATTTTCCAAGATTTTTCCAGAGGAAGTGACATCTGAACTGAATTTTGAAGTTGAATGAACATGAATCAACCAAACCAAAGAAAAGGCTACAAGGCTGATCTTGGCAGAGACAATGACTTGGAGGCAAGCAAGGGCATATGTTGGGTACTGCAACTCCACTAGGCCCAGTAGAGATGAAGCTGAAGATGCCAGATCATGAAGGGTCTTGTCAGCTGTCAGAGTTTCTTCCTCTGGACTGCCTTGTAAATCTAGTAGTCTTTGTTTGCTGCGGCTAGGAATCTTTGAGTCATCTTTTCTTCAAGGTTCCCTCCCATAACTCTTCATAATTAGTTGGGGCAACAAATCCAGCACTCTGGAGGCCCAGGTAGGAGGATTGCCCGCCTTGAGTTTGAGGCTAGCCTGGGGCTAGAGTAAGACCCTACCTCGAGAACACCAAAAAAAAAAAAAAAAATCTTTTTCAAATCTACTAGGTAAATGTTTTTCTTCCCTGTCCTCCCCCAATTCAGGACTTTTTGCCTATATACTTTTTTAGGCTCTTTATTCTTGTGTTGCAGTCCTAGAGTCAAATTTAGGGATAGTAGGTAAAGATATAGACTAGGCTGAAGAGTAAAGGTTCTGGACTGAGAACATTTAGCTATTTCAAAATAATGTCACCGAATGAAATTATGATCTGTAACCATTTGGAATCAGTTCTTTCCAGTCAGTATAATTCTAGAGGTTATTCTGAGTTGTGTGTATCAATACCTTGTTGCTTCTGTTTTTATGGGGAAGGGTGCTGAGGGCTTGAGCCCAGGCTTTGTGCATTAGCTTGTTCCTTTTTATTGCTTATTTTGTATGTTTGACTTGGAGAACTATGTAAGTTTAAAACAGTTTCTACTTTTTCTTTCAAAGCTGTTTATTTAAGTAAATATTTTGCCTTACCTCTAGGTGACAAAACACACCCACCTTCCTCAAGCCCCTCCAGTATTATTCGTCGTACCTCCTCCCTGGATACACTTGCAGCCCCGTACCTTGCTGGGCACTGGCCTCGTGACAGTCGTGGGCAAGCTGCACCTTGCATGAGGGACAAAGCTACACAAGTAGGTTTATTATAGTTCTTCTATTAAAGTGTTTTATGGTGTTACCACAGTGGATTAAATATTTGTAAAATAACTTATTCAGTGTTTCTCATACTTATTATAGAGAAAGGTAGGCGCTATGTCTGGCTTACCCAGTCTTGAATTTCTATCCCAAGACTTGGTGTTGTGATAGAATGAATGCTCAAGGAATGTTTGCAATGAAAGCATTTGAAGATTTTTTTATATCAGTTGTTGAAAATCAGCTAAGTTGCATCTCTATTTTAGACTTTGAATTTACATTATTTGTGGTCATTAGATCTCAGCTTTGTTTGGAGAGATTATCTTTTATTTTTATTTTTTTATTAAAGATTTTATTTTTATTTATTTATTTATTAGAGACAGAGCAAGGGAGAGAGAGATAGAAAGAGAGAGTGAGAATGGGCATACCAAGGCCTCTAGTCACTGTACACGAACTCCAGACACATGCGCCACCATGTGCATCTGGCTTACATGGGACCTGAAGAATTGAACCTGGGTCCTTAGGCTTTGCAGGCATGTTCCTTAACTGCTAAGCCATGACTCCAGCCCGAGATTATCCTTTTTAGAGGCAAGTAAATTCAGTTCACAGTGGTTTGGAATATTCATTTTGGTGTCCAGATATTCTTGGTAGACTTGTTTTCTGCACTAATACTCTGGAAGCAGTCGGACTCTACCCTTGTGACTCCTGCAAAGCTCTGTAATCATTCAAAATCTGTAGTGCTAGGTCAAAATAGTAAGAATGAGTATGGTTTCTACTTGCTTCTTGCTTCATCCACATGATGCATATACATTGTCTGGATTTATTTCCTTGAACATTTCTACAATGCTCTTGATTTCTACTATAGTTTCAGGATTTGAGGGTTCAGATATTTTGCTGTATTAGTAAGAGTATACCATTTACAAACCATTGATGGCGCTTTGCTATGTGGAAACAGTTTAGTAAATCTCTTCAGCTATTGCCATGACCTGGCTCTGGCTTTATTGGATTAATTGATAAGTGATCCCTCCATATTCTCTATACCTTTTCCTCAACGTCCCCTAAACTAGGAATTCGGCAGGTACAAATACAAAGCAGATACATAAATAGTATACTATTAATCTGGGTTGTAAAGGTTTATATGCAAAATCTCCTAAGAACAGTATAGTAAGAGCTAAGTAATCCAGTTTTTCAGTCACTCTGAGTGGGCCTTCATCTTTGGCAAGTGACCTAATCAGAATTTCGTAAGTTCCTTACTGGTTGATAGTTCTACTCAATTATGTCAACTTAGAATTTTAGTAAAAAATTATAAATGTTTTAAATTGTGATAAATTAATTTCAGAAAACTAGGATATGTTATATAAAACTTGCTACTTTGATCTTTGAACCTCTTAACAAATATCAATTCTATTAATTCATCCTATAATTTTAGTAGGTAGATAGGACTGTTCATCTTTTCAAAATGGAGAAATTAAATTCATATACTATAAGTAATCCAAGATGACAAATGTGTTATATAACTGAGTGAGGCTTAGACATGTGTTTTTTCAACACAAGCCTATGTAAAAAATAGTAACTGGAAAACAGTAACTGGGAATGGGTTTCGAGCATTAATTTTTTTTCATATTGAAGATCATTAATTTTCATTTTAGCTTAATTTTTATACTTAGTCTCTGTGGTTTTATTTACAGGGTGATCTTTGTGATAGGTGTTTTAATAATTGACACACCAAGTCTATAGACCCTCTTTTGAGAAATATAAATGCAATGGGATCACACATAGGATCTACATGAGTTGGTGATGCTAAACTGAAAATGGAATTTAGGGTGGAATGGGAGGGTGAGTTGTATTCTTCTGATTTGTCAAAACCCCATCTTTTTAGCTGTAAGGAGATCCAGGCCTGAGGCAAGGAATACTTAGGATGACAATTTCTTTATTATAGAAAATCTTGGGCTGTTGTGATGGTTCAGCCATTAAAGCCTAATGGCATGAGTTCAATTCCCCAGTACCCATGTAAAGAAAATGCAAAGCCAGGCGTGGTGGCACATGCCTTTAATTCCAGCACTCAGGAGGCAGAGGTAGGAGGATCCTGTGAGTTCAAGGCTATCCTGAGACTACATAGTGAATTCCTGAACTAGAGTGAAACCCTACCTCGAAAAACCAAAAAAAAGAGAAAAAAAAAAAAAACAAAGTGGCACATGTATCTGGAGTTCATTTGCAGTAGCAGGAAGCCCTAGTGTGCCCATACACACACACACTCTCTCTCCGTCTCTTTCTTTCCCTCTCTCTCCTTCTCTCTCTCTCTCTCTCTCTCTGTCCCTCTCTTTCTTTCCCTCTTGCTATGTCTCTCTCTCAAACAAATAAAAATATTTTTAAAAAGATAATCATTATATTTTCTTCCCCAATTGAAACTAGACTATTTTATAATTAGGTAGGTTAAGAGTACCTTAACTCTTAGGGCTGGGAAGTGGCTTAGCTGTTAAGTGTACTTCCTATGCAAGCATGAGGACCTGAGGGGCCCTGAGACTACCAATGTTAAAATCTCCAGATCTTAGTAAACAGTGGCCACACATGCATGTGTCCTGAAGGGGGGCAGAGATCCAAGAATCATCAGAGCCCTGCAAAATCTGAAATCAGTAAAGATACTCTGGCTCAAAGCAAGACCAGGCAGAAAAGCAATGGAGGAGCACACCTGACATTCTGCTCCAACTACAATAGGCAAGCAAGCATGCAAGCATATGGGGCACCAGGCACACACATACACGTAAAGCAAAAAAAAAAACAACAACAACAACAACAAAAAAAAAAACCAAACTATGAGCAGTATTTTTTAGTATTTTAGTATTTTTGTTTGTTTGTTTTTAAAAAACTATATTTATAGAGTAATAATTTCTAGAGGCCAGGGAGATAAAAGTTGGTAAAGTGCTTACATACAATCCCTAGTATCCAGGTAAAAATGCTGGGCATAGCTGGGCATGGTGGCACATGCCTTTAATCCCAGCATAGAAGCAGAGATAGAAGGATCACTGTGAGTTCCAAGCCAGCCTAGGACTACAGAGTGAATTCCAGGTCATCCTGAGCTAGAGTGAGAACGAACCTGGGGTGGGGGGTAAATGCTGGCTTTATGGTATGTGCCTGTCTATGGGGAAGCACAGACAGGAGAATCCTTTGGAGATTGATGGTCACTCAGTCTAACCTAATTGGTAAGTTCCAGACCAAACCATCTCTTAGTAGAGGTATATGGCATTCCTTAGCATAATACCTGAAGTTATCCATTGACTTCCACATACATGCAGGTTGTGCTGGTTTAAATGAGATGTATGCCCCTTACAGCCTCATCCTCATACGTTTTGAATGCTTGGTCCCCAGCTAGTGGCAAATTGCTAGATGAGGGGCAGGCTTAGGGATGTTATAGCCCGCTTCCTCTTGCCAGAAGTAGCTCAGCTCACTCTTTTTCTTTTCTTTTCTTTTCTTTCTTTTGCCTTTTCCTTTTTTTTTTTTTTTTTTTTTAGGTGGGGTCTCACTCTAGCCCAGGCTGACCTGGAATTCACTATGTAGTCTCAGGGTGGCCTCTAACTCTCGGTGATCCTCCTGCCTCTGCCTTTCGAGTGCTGGGATTAAAGATGTGCACCACCACCCCCGGCTTTTGTTTGTTTTTTTAGAAGTAGGGTCTCTGTAGCCCAGAATGACCTGGAACTCTCTATATAGTCTCAGGTTGGCCTCAAACTTACAGCAATCCTCCTGCTTCTGCTTCCTGAGTGTATGAATTAAAAGCATGCACCACCTTGCCTGGTTTCAGCTAACTTTTGTTGTTTCCTGCTAGCTACTGTGCCAAGATGTGATACCCAGCCATGTTAAAGCTTTCCCTTGAGCTAGGTGTGGTGACACATGCCTTTAATCCCAGCACTAAGGAGGCAGAGGTAGGAGGATCAGTGTGAGTTCGAGGCTAGCCTAAGGCTAGAGCAAGACCCTACCTTGAAAGAACAAACAAGCAAACAAACAAAAAGCTAAAAATATTCTCCTTGAGACTATAAGCCAAAACAAACCGATTCCTCTTCCCCACCAGCTGCCTTTGGTCCAGTGTCTTGTTCCAGCAATAGAAAGGTAACTCTCTCTCTCACACACACACACACACACACACACACACAATCTATCTGTTGAATAAAAAAAATTCAGAACATGTAAAGAGTAAACAGTAAAGAGTCTTCTTCCCCTGAGGCAGCTACTGATAATCAGTTTATTTTGTTACTGTGTATAGTTTTACAAAGATAAATTTTTACATATATATATTATTTTTAGCTGTCTTACTTAATGGGCAGTTGCTATAAACCCTAAACTGAATTTTTTTTTGCTTAAAAATACCTGTAGATTAGTTCATATACATACGTTGTACATTTACCTGCTCTTTTTTTTTTTTTTAAAGCTGAGTAGTAGTCTGTTCAAAAATGCCATAATTTGGGATGGAGAGATGACTCAGAAGTTAAGGTGCTTGCCTGCAAAGCCTAAGGACTCGGGTTTGATTTTCCAGTATCCACATAAAGCCAGACGTACAAAATGGTACATGTATCTGGAGTTCTTTTGCAGTGGCTAGAGGCCCTGAGGTGTCCATTCTCTCCCCCATATATGAATAAATGAATAATAATAATGAAAAATGAATAAAATAAATAAAATGCTATAATTTATTTAGCCAAGTCTTTTTTTTTTTTTTTTTTTCCAAGGTAGGGTCTCACTCTAGCTCAGGCTGTCCTGGAATTTACTATGTAGTCTCAGGGTGGCCTCGAACTCTCAGCAATCCTCCTCTTACCTCTGCCTCCCAAGTGCTGGGATTAAAGGCGTGCGCCACCAAGCTTGGCTCCAAGTCTTAATAAATACAGTAATAAGTACAGTTTCAGTCATTTGAGTCTTTTTAAAAGATATTTTAGAGGATTATCCATCTTTTAAATTTATTTTTTAATCATTTTTTAATTTTATTTATTGGAGAGAGAGAAAGAGGCAGAGAGAGAGAATAGGTGTGCTAGGGCCTTCAGCTACTGCAAACAAACTCCAAAACCTGTGCAATCTTCTATATCTGGCTTACATGGGTCCTGGGGAATCGAACCAGGTCTTTTGGCTTTTCAGGTGAGCACCTTAACCATGAAGCCAACCCTCCAGCCCTTTTTGAAAAAATATTTTTTATTTATATATGAGAGAGAGCGAATGGGTATGCCAGGGCCTCTAGCCACTGCAAACAAACTCCAGACGCATGCACTACCGTGTGCGTCTGGCTTACGTGGGTTCTAGGGAATTGAACCTGTAGGCTTCACAGGCAAGCACCTTAGCCATTAAGCCATCTCTCTAGCCCTCAATTTTTTTCTTTTTCTTTTTCTTTCTTTCTTTTTTTCTTTTCTATTTTTTGAGGAAGGGTCTTGCTCTAGCCCAAGCTGACCTGGAATTCACTATGTAATCTCAGGGTAGCCTTGAACTCATGGTGATCTTTCTACCTCTGTCTTTCAAGTGCTGGTATTAAAGGCGTGCGCCACCATGCCTAGTCGGCCTCAATTTTTTAAAATTAATTAATTAATTAATTAATTAATTTATTGACAACTTCCATAATTGTAGACAATAACCCATGCTAATTCCTCCCCCCCCCACTTTCCCCCTTGAAACTCCACTTTCAATCATATCCTCTCCATCTCTCAATCACTCTCTCTTTTATTTTGATGACATGATCTTTTTCTCCTATTAGGATAGTCTAGTGTAGGTAGTAACAGGCATTGTGAGGTCATGGATATACAGGCCATTTTGTGTCTGGAGGACCATATTGTAAGGTGGCACACGCCTTTAACCCAGGGCTTGGGAGGCAGAGGTAGGATGATTACCATAAGTTCGAGGCTACCCTGAGACTACATAGTGAATTCCAAGTCAGCCTGGGCTAGAGTGAAATCCTACTCAAAAAACAAAAAAAGAAAAAAAATGACTTAGAAATAAAAGAAGTATGCTAAAATACTAGTTATAATTAACTGGTTGCTAAGAGACTTGTGGGAATTTTGTATTTTAAATATGTTCTCAGCCGGGTGTGGTGGTGCATCCCTTTAATCCCAGCACTCAGGAGGCAGAGGTAGGAGGATCACCGAGAGTTCCAGGCCACACTGAGACTACATAGTGAATTCCAGGTCAGCCTGAGCTAGAGTGAGACCCTACCTCGGAAAACCTAAATAAATAAATAAGTTCTCATCTAATTTTTCTATGGTGGGAATATATTATTTAATAGAGAAAAGTAGCATAAGCTGTTATTGAATATGTTCTGTTAAAATTTCTCTCCCCCTTTCCATTATAGACAGAGAGTGCATGGGCTGAAGAATATGCTGAAAAGAAAAAAGGATCTCACAAGCGGTCAGCATCCTGGGGCAGTACGGATCAACTTAAAGAGGTCAGGAAAATGTTCCATGGAAGTAGAAATTTGACCTTTGGGTTTGGCTAGTTCCTTAAAGTTGCAGGCAGCAAGGATTTGTCATTATTCTTGCATGCATGTGTGCAGCTTGAAAACAGCAACAGAAGAAAAATAGTTACTGTGTTGATTTGCTAAAGATTTGAAGTTAGGCATGGTGTCTGTCATCTTAGCACCCAGGAAGCTGAGTCAGAAGGATTGCCAGTATGGACTACAGTTTAAGACTTTATCTCAAATAAAACCAAAACAGTTAAATAAAAAGATTTATTTTGGGGCTGGAGAGATGGCTTAGCGGTTAAGGCGCCTGCCTGCTAAGCCTAAGAACCCGGTTCCAACCTCCAGGTCTTATGTTTAGCCAGATGCAGTGTCGCAAGGGCGCAATGCTGCACTTGCCCACAAGGGGGCGCACACATCTGGATTTTGTTCACAGCAGCTGAAAGACTGCTGGCATGCCCATCTCTATCTGTCTCCCTCTCCCTCTCTCTCTCTGTCTCTCTCTCCAAAAATAAATAAAATAATAAAAAAAATTTTTAAAGATTTATTTTTATTTGTTTATGAGAGGGAGGGAGAAAGGGCATGCCAGGGCCTCTAGCCACTGCAAATGAACTCCAGATGCATTTGCCACCTTGTGCATCTGGCTTTATGTGGGTACTGGGGAATTGAACCCAGGTCCTTAGGCTTTGCAGGTGAGAGCACCTTAACTCCTGAGCCATCTGTCTAGCCCCAACAAAAAAAGTTAAATTGCTGGGCATGGTGGTACACGTTTGAGACCACCCTGAGACTACATAGTGGATTCCAGGTGAGCCTGGGCTAGAACGAGACCCTACCTTGAACCCCCCCCCCAAAAAAAAGATTTAAATAAGGAAAATATGCACATCAATTTATCTATAATTCAATTTGTTTTAGAGTATACCTGCCAATATAATATAAACCATCAAATTTATAAAATAATAATGATATAAAAATTAACATTTGGGTTGGAGAGATGGCTTAGCTAGCCTGAGACTACATAATGAATTCTAGGTCAGCCTGGGCTAGAGTGAGACCCTACCTGAAAAAAACAAAATAAAAATAAATTATTAAATACACATATATATATTTGCAGAGGTATATATGGCTTGGCTTGATTCTTTTTTGGGGGGGGGGACTTTTTTTCGAGGTAGGGTTTTGCTCTAGCCCAGGCTGACCTGGAATTCACTATGTAGTCTCAAGGTGGCCTTGAATTCATGGCGATCCTTCTACCTCTGCCTCCCGAGTACTGGGATTAAAGGCATGCACCACCACGCCCAGCATTGGCTTGATTCTTAAATATTTAATTTTGTAGCAATTTAAGGTTGGGTGTTTAAGAAAGAAAGTTAAATAAAAGTTGATTTATGGGGACTTGTGGAAATAGCTCAGTGGTTGTTGAGTTCCATCCTCAAAACACATGTAAAAAAGGGTGGCAGCATATGCAGATAATCCCAGTGCTTTGAGACAGGAGCTCTTTGGAGTTCACTGGTTAGCTATTCTAGGCTAATTGGGGAGCTCTAATGACAGACTGTCTGAAAAGAAGTGTATGGCATTCCTGAGGATATGCCCCAAGATTATCCTCTGGTTTTCGTATACATATGCACACACTATATAAACCTGTACCACATACATACATGTATGCATACGACACGTAGAAAAAAGTGCACATGGTAAAGACAAGAAGAGAATAATTACTATTACTGACTTATTTTTAAAATCTATAATTGCTAAAAATCTTCATTTGCTTAGTAATTGGGGAAGCTTGAAAATTGAGAACAATGTTGGAATTTAATTTTCTCTTTTAAATAAAGATACACATGTATGCATATATAATATTTTGTACAATAAATCAGATTTTGTGATGTTGTTTAAAATTTCAAAAGGATTTATTAAAGGTGAGCTTTACTGGGTCTTAGTAAATAAGAATGTTGTCATTTAAATATGGGAAACACTCTGGTGTGCTTGTTTTTCCCTTTTCAGATTGCAAAATTACGCCAGCAGTTGCAGAGAAGTAAACACAGCAGTCGTCATCATCGAGATAAGGAAAGGCAGTCTCCATTCCACGGCAACCACGCAGCTATCAACCAGTGTCAGGTAGGAGCGCAGATCCCAGAAAAGGAATGTACTTATCTAGTGATTTGTGGTTAGGGCAAAATATGCAAGAATGTGTATAGTAATAATTTAAGTATTAAGTCATAGCTTTTCTTTAAAAAAAGTTGGAAAGAAATGAATTTTTTTAAAACGTTGACAAAAAAGATACTGCCAGGCATGGTGGCACACGTCTTTAATCCTAACACTCGGAAGGCAGAGGTAGGAGGATCACTGTGAATACAAGGTCAGCCTGGGCTAGAGTGAGATCCTACCTCTGGAAAAAAAAAAAGACATTTTTATTTAGTGACCTGAGGTATAACGTGTAGGAGACATACTTAATTACATAGTTTGATTCACCATATGGTTGTTGGCACCCAGATAATACAGAGACGTAAGTATTGGCTGTGCAATAGACTCTGGGTAAGTTTTGGTTTCCTCATCTGAAGATTAGGAATCATAAAGGCTGTCTTTTAATGTCTTTTGGGAAGGAAAAACCTTTAACTGCTTTGATTCCTTAAATAGAGCCCTGTGAACTGTTCTAGATGGCTCACCGAGGGACTTTTTTTCTCTAACTGAATTGAAATTGGCTGGAGTCTTTTGGCAGAAAGAATAAGCAAGTTCATTTAAGGTCCTAGGATTGAATCTTCCAAGTACCAGAAGTAAAGCTTCGGGAATGAGGAAGCCTATATTTAATTTTCTGTCTGAACAGTAAAGCAATAGGCCCTAGAAGGTAGAAGGACTTGGTTCTATAACTATCAGATTATGTTTTAGAACTGGTGTTGGCAGATAGTGGTCTGGAAGCCAAGTTGCCCACCACCTGTTTTTGTAAGTGAGGTTTTACAAAATACAGCTATTCTCATTCTTTATGTAGTCTGTGTTTCCTTTCATGGAATAACTGAATCAGTGAGTGTGACAGATACTGTCTGATCCACACAACCTACAGTATTTATTTTATTGGTTGATCCTTTACAGGAAAAGTTTTTTTTTTTTTTTTTTTTTTTTTTTTTTTAAGGTAAGGTCTCACTCTAACCCAGGCTGACCTGGAATTCACTCTGTATTCTTAGGGTGGCCTCGAACTCACAGTGATCCTCCTACCTCTGCCTCCCAAGTGCTGGGATTAAACATCTGGCAAGTTTTTCTTTTGTGTTTATAGAATGATAGATTCTGATGATTGGCAAATATATATGAATTGTTGCAATAAAAAGTATGACTAAAAGTATTTTTCAGACTAATTATGATTTTACAAATTTAGTTGCTAGGGAGATGGCACTGTGGTTAAAGGTGCTTATTTACAAATTTAGTTTAGCTTTAACTTCTAGTAGTTGTAGTAACTTTTTCTCATATTTAAGATGGCTTATTTAAAAAATAATTTTGAGCTGGGTATGGTGGTGTATGCCTTTAATCCCAGCACTCAGAAGGCAGAAGTAGGAGGATCACTGTGATTTTAAGATCAGCCTGGGACTACAAAGTGAATTCCAAGTCAGCCTGGGCTAGAGTGAGACTCTACCTCAGGAAACACACACACACACACACACAGAGAGAGAGAGAGAGAGAGAGATTAAAAGTTTAACACATTAAAAAACCTACATAAGAGCTGGGAAGATAGTTCAGTGGATAAAGCATTTCCCTCTCAAACTTGACTACTGAAGTTTGATTCCCAATCCTCATGTTAAAAGTCAGATGCAGGTGTGGTGACCTATGCCTTTAATCCCAACACTTGGGAGGCAGAGATAGGAGGATTGCCATGAGTTCAAGGCCACAGGTCAGCCTGAGCTACAGTGAGACCTACCTCGAAAAATGAAGGAAAAAAAAAGTCAGATACTATGGCTTCTGCAATTCCAGCATGCTGACTGCATGATAGGCGGTTAGGAGGTGGAGACAAATTTCCCAGAAACTGAGGGGGAAGGAAGAAGGAGATATGAATGGGGGAGAGGGGAGTAAGAAAAAGAAAAAGACCCTGCCTCAAATGTGATGGAAGGTGAGAACCAACACTTGAAAGTTGTCCTTTGACCCCACATGCACAGTGTGGCACACATGTGCTTGAACACACACACCCTTGCACACACTGGATTTATTTTTAGAGAAATTGAAATTAAACGGGTAACAAAAAAAAAAAAAAACTAGAAAATTTGCATGGCCTAGTAACTGTCAAAATTGGAATATTAATTAAAAGCCAAATCTTTTCATGGTCAAAAGGCTGAAGACCTGTGTGATTTTTCAAATGAAATTGCCTTCCTTCCCCTTTCTGATTCATTCATACATAATTTATATGCATTTCTGAAAATGAAAGACAACTTTTTATTCCTAATCTGTATTTTTACTCTAAGTAGAGTTAGGGCTAAGGTTGAATTTTATCAAATTAAGTGGTGTGTTGTATTAGAGTTGGTGAATTTTATTTATTTATTTGAGAGAGAAAGAGCACAGAGAATGGGCGCACCAGGGCCTCCAGCCACTGCAAATGAATTCCAGACACATGTGCCCTCTTGTGCATCTGGCTTATGGGGGTCCTGGGGAATCAAACTGGGGTCCTTTGACTTTGCAGGAAAATGCCTTAACTGCTAAGCTGTCTCTTTAGCCCTAGAGTTAGTAACTTTTTAAAGTAATTTTTTAATAAAGTCCCATTAATAGCTGCAATTTTAACTAGATGTAGTGGTAGAGGACTATCATCTCTTTTTTAAATTTTTTAAAATATATTTTATTTATTTATTTGAGAGAAAGAGGCAGAGAGAGAGAGAATGGGGGACGCCAGGGCATCTAGCCACTGCAAATGAACTCCAGATACATGCACCCCCTTGTGCATCTGGCTTACGTGGATCCTGGCGAATCGAACCGGGATTCTTTCTTTGTCTTTGTAGGAAAATGCCTTAACCATTAAGCCATCTCTCCAGCCCTCATGTCAGCTCTTTAGAAGGCTTAGGTATCATGAGATTGAGGATAGCCTGAATTGCATATAGCAAGAATGTCTTAAAAGTAAAACAAACACAAAATCAGCATTTTTAAAGTCGTAAAATTGGGCTGAGGAGATGGTTCAGTGGTTAAAGGCACTTACTTGTAAAACCTGACTGTCCAGGTTTGATTTCCCAGTACCCACTTAAAGCCAGAATCACAAGGTAACAAATGCAGAGTTCGGTTACAGTGGCAAGAGGCCCTGATGTGCCCGTGCTTGCATTCTCATGTTCTCCCTCTCTGACACATCTCTCTTGCAAATAAATAAATACATAAATACAAATTGTTTGTTTATTTTTTGAGGTAGGGTCTTACTCTAGCCCAGGCTGACCTGGAATTCACTATGTAGTTTTAGGGTGACCTCAAACTCATGGTGATCCTCCTACCTCTGCCTCCCAAGTGCTGGAATTAAAGGCATGTTCTACCATATCCAGCTAAATACAAATATTAAAGTAATAAAATTATGGAAAATATTGTCCCTTGAAAGTTGAATTTGCTTAATAATGATTATATGAAATTCATTTTGTTAATTCAAAAACCCCCTTTTGCAAAGAAGAAAAGGACTAGAAAATGGAGCAGTGTAGGAAATAAATTTATCTAGTTTGAGTTGTATACACTTGACAAATCAAACATCCTGACTGTATGACTTATTTTTTTTTCCAGGATCAGTAAGCTACATTTACTGAATACTGAATGGGCACATCATATATAAAAGAGGTAGAATGGGGCAGATAGGAACTTAAAGAACTAAATATACACACTAAGCTTACCATTAATTCTAACTAGTAGAGAAGTACAAAATTTGCACATTATACTTTATAATGAAATTTTGGTGCCTGCCTAAAAGAAAATAAGCTACATAGATACTTGAATAAAAATGCAAAAAAATTAGCTGGGTGTGGTGGTGCATGCCTAATGCTGGGGTACTTGGAAGGCAGAGGTAGGAGGATTGCTGTGAGTTTGAGGCCCCCGTGAAACTACATAGTAAATTCCAGGTCAGCCTGGGTTAGAGCAAGACCCTATCTCAAAAAACCGAACCAAAAATAAACAAACAAACAAATTGTGTTTAATTAACGTCATGGAATTTCCCTAAAATGGGTTGATAAAATGACCATATAGAATCCACTTTTAGGATACCTATATATTTCTCCTCAAAGATTTCTTAAGTAGTATAAATACTTGAACTTCATTGGTGAGAAATCTATGCTCAACAACTATCTATGCAGTTCCTCTAAGAAACATCACCGCATTTGCATTCAGTCCATTTCCCCCATTAAAATCCACCTTATTTTCAGTCTTAACTTACTACAAAGTTCTCCCTAACACTGTTCATATGTCTTTTGTCTGGTAATCTTCAAGTTTTTTGATTTCAGTTTTTAGACAATTTTTAGTCTGACAACTTGCTTTTAATCTCTCAAATTCTGCAATTTCAAAGTTTGGTTTTTTTTCTTGGCATCTTCTAATTTTTCTCTGGTTTTCACTTCAAATTCTGCAAATTCTGTTTCATGCTTATAGGCTCCTAATGTAAACTGAGGAGATGTTGGTAATAGTTGTTGCAGTCATTGCTGTTGGGTCTTGAAATATCATTTCATCACAGAACTCTGAAACCAGTCTTTTTCCCCAGCATGGCATTGGTATCTGAGTAGAACAGCTTTAATAAATGATAGAGGTGACAGGTCTTTTGTTAGGGTCCAAGTAAAATATTTTGATGATTATCTCAAATTTGCACCGTCCTGTTTCAGTAATATCATATGGAGGCTTAGTAACAATTCTTGAAGGATTTCCATAGCTTTTGTGTAGTTTGCCAGGTGTGGTGGCGCACGCCTTTAGTCCCAGCACTCGTGAGGCAGAGGATCACCATGAGTTCAAGGCCACCCTGAGAGTTCATTGTGAGTTCTAGGTCAGCCTGAGTGAGACCCTACCTCGAAAAACCAAAAAAAAAAAAAAAAAAAAAAAAAGTGGATTTTCTTTACATATGCTGACATATCCTCATTTCTGGGTGGTTTTACATAAACTGTCTGCTGATGGGTGTGCCCATCTTCTCTTTTCTTTCCAAAATATCATGCAATGTTACCATAAACTTTAATGGTAGTTACTCCCTTTACTCTCCTGCCTAAGTCAGGCCCAAACTCAGCGATTCTCTTGAGCACATTGTCCCAGGGAAGAAACCGCCACCACCAGGGAAAGAGTTTGGGTGGCAGCTCCCCTCAGAGCTCCCGTTCCTCCCTTGAGAGCAGGCAGTGGGTGAAGCTCTGAGTCTCTGAGTTGGCAGCCCTGCATGACTTGTGTGGTAATAGCCAACCATAGGCAGGCACGTGGGTATCAAGTGTGCATGATGTCGGTGGTATTCAAGTTTCAATGAAATTCTCAGACTGTAAACACAAATAACCTTATGTTATTATTGGTATGATTGTGTTCAATTAGGTTCTTTCTTTAGTGGAACAAAAGTACTGCAATGATGCACATGTGTTATTGAGGCCATTCACCCAGCTGCTCCGTTTATGAAGTGCCCTATGGCTTTCAGAGTCTACTGCTGGTTGAGCCTGTTGATGAGTTTTCTTCCCCGGCAGGCTGCATAGCACTTTCCAGTACTCTGACACTTAGGAAGGAGGCTTCTGGCTCAGCTCCAGCTTCATTTCTTGGTGTTCTACAGCCAAAGAACATGGTGTCTGCAGCAGTAGTCTAGTTCTGGTGGGCAATCAAGAGCTTGGCAATAGTCTGTAGTGTTTGGGGGCCATCAAGGATCACTCTGACCAACAACTTGAGGGAAGATACCCCACTGAAGTTTTCCCATAACAATCTGTGTTTTCTGGGTACAATATTCTACCTCCAGAGGGTACTTGTGCCTAAATTCTCTCTCTCTTTTTGCTTTTTCGATTTTTTGAGGTAGGGTCTCACTCTAGCCCATGCTAACCTGTAATTCACTATGTAGTCTCAGACTGGCCTCAAACTTAGGGTGATCCTCCTACCTCTGCTTCCCTAGTTCTGGGACTAAATGTGTACACCACCACACCTGGTTCTTTAAAAAAAAAAAAAAAAAAAAAAAAAAAAGCATATTTTTTTACCTAGCGAAGAGGTAGGATTTCACATGGCTTATTTATAACACTTTAAAATTTTATTAACTCTTTCCACCCCCTCCTCTTTCATGCCCCCCCTTTGACACTACTTGGCTCTTTCCACCCCCAGTATTCTGCCCCTCTACTTAAATATCTACTATACCTTCCCCTTAAGCCCTCCCCTCCCCTCCTGTCTCCTCCCTCCCTCATGGTTCCTTTCTCACTTCCTGGCCTCTACTACTGACTCTTAATTCCAACTCACCTAACAAATGTAGACATTTGAAGCTAGGATCTGGCATATGAGAGAGAGCATGTAGTGTTTGACTTTCTCAGCCTGGGTTACCTCGCTTAGGGTAATGTAATCTTTTTCAGATACATCCATTTTTATAAGTTTCATAATTTTTCTTTACTACATTGTGTCTATATAATATCTTCATTATTCAGTCATTTAATCAGTGGGCATATCGACTGTTTTCATAGCTATTATGAATAGAGCAGCAATAACCATAGGTGAGCAAGTAGCTATAATAATGTGTAGAGGCCTTAGGATATATGCCTGGGAGTGGTATAGCTATTTGTTATGTGGCAAATCTATTTTTAGCAGTCTTGGGAACTTCCACAATGGCTATACTAGTTTATATCTCTACCAACAATGGAGGATTCCTGTTTCCCCATACCCTTGCCCAACATTTATTGTCATTTGATTTCTTTTTAAATTTTTATTTTATTTTAATCATTTTTTATATTTTATTCCATCCAGGAGCCAAAGGGTGAGGAATGGGTACATCCACTTGGTCTAAGGGCCCACGTAAAAGTCCATAGGCCTAGAAAAATATGTGAAAAAGAATATAAAGGAGAAGCTTTAAAAATAAGGCAACAAGGGCTGGAGAGGTAGCTTAGCAGTTAAAACATTTGCCTGCAAAGCCAAAGGATCTAGTTCAATTCTCCAGGACCCACGTAAGCCAGATGCAAAAGGGAGTTCCTTTGCAGTGGCTGGGGCCCTGGTACACCCATTCTTTCTTTCTCTCTCCCTCTTTTTCTCTTTCAAATAAATAAATAAAATATATATATATTTTTTTAATAAGGCAACAATACATCATTCTTTCCCACAGTAGGTGCAGCCAGGCTGCCAGGGTGGGAAGGACAAAAGCTTACTGGTGGCAAAAACCTGGAGTGCTGGGAGATGAATATGAATAGCCTAGAAGCCAGAAAACAGGAGGGGAAAAAAATCAAAAGCCTCATAAGCACCCAGGCTTTTTTATTTTTCCATTGACACCTTCTATACTTACAGACAATAAACCATGATAATCCCCTCCCTCTCTCTTTTATTTTGATGTCATCATCTTTTTCTTCTATTATGAGGGTCCTGTGAAGGTATTGCTAGGCACTGCGAGGTTATGGATATCAAGGCCAATATCTGTCTGGACAGTTGCATTGTAAGGAGTGGTACCCTTCCTTTGGCTCTTCCATTCTTTCTGCCACCTCTTCCTTAATGGACCCTGAGCCTTGGAGGGTGTGATAGAGATGTGTCATTTGATTTCTTAATGACAGCCATCTGACAGGAGTGAGGTGAAATCTTAAAGTAGTTTTAATCTGCATTTCCCTGATAGCTAAGGATGTTGAACATTTAAAAAAAATTTAATTGCCATTTGTATGTCTTCCTTGGTGAATTCTGTATTCTAGCCCATTTTAAAAATAATATTTATTTATTTGAGAGATAGAATAGGAGCCAGAGAGAAGAAAGAGAATATGGGTGGGCCAAGGCCTTCAGCCACTGTAAATGAACTCCAGACGAATGTGCCACCTTGTACATCTGGCTTACATGGGTCCTGGGGAAACAAACCTGGGCTCTTTGGCTTTGCAGGTGAGTGCCTTAACCACTAAGCCATTTTTCCAGCCCCTAGTCCATTTTTTTTTATTGGGTTGTTTGATTTCCTATTATTTAGTTCTTTGAGTCCTTGTATATCCTAGATAATAATCCTCTGTCAAATTTATAGTTGGGGGCTGGAGAGATGGCTTAGCAGTTAAGGCGTTTGCCTGCCAAGCCTAAGGATCCCGATTCGATTCTCCAGGTCCCATGTAAGCCAGATGCACAAGGGGATGCACGCATCTGGAGTTCATTTGCAGTGGCTAGAGGCCCTGGTGTGCCCATTCTCCCTCTCCCTCTCTCTCTTTCCTTCTCTCTGTCTCTAATAAATAAATAAAAATATTTTTTTTAAAAAAGGACTGATTTTAAAAAAAATTATGGTTGGCAGAGATTTTCTCCCATTCTGTAGGCTGCCTTTTTGTTCAATTAGCAGTGTCTTTTGCTACAAAAAGCATTTTAATTTCATGAAGTCCCACTGGTTGATTTACTAGTCTTAACTTCTTAAGTGACTGGGATTCGATTGAGAAATTTCTTGCCTATGCCTACATGTTGAAATGTTTCTCCTACTTTTTCCTTTAGCGGTTTCAGTTTCAGGTTTGATATTAAGGTCTTTGATCTATTTGGAATTGATTCTTGTGCCTGGACAGAGATAGGGATCTATTTTCATTCTTCTACATAGAAATATCCAGTTTTCCCAGCACAATTCATTAAAGAGACTGTCTTTTCTCCAGTGAATACTTTTGGTACTTTTGTGGAAAATCAGGTGGTTGTAGCTTTCTCAGTTTATATCTGGGTCTTCTGTTCCATTGATATACATGTCTGTGTTTGTGTCAGTACCATACTGGTTTTGTTACTATGGCTCTGTAGTGTACCTTAAAATCAGGTATATTGATACCTCCATCCTTATTTTTGTTGTTCAGGATTGCTTTAGCTATCAGGGTTTTTTGTTTGTTTGTTTGTTTGTTTTGTGTGTTGTGTGTGTGTGTGTGTGTGTGTGTGTGTATGTGCTTCCAAATAAATTTTAGGGTTTTATTGTATTTTAGTTAATTTCCTTTGGAGTTTCCAATGAAGTGGAATATATGTTTTTGTTTGTTTGTTTATTTGAGACAGAGGCAGAGAGAGAGAGGGAGAGAGAGAGAGAGAATGGGCGTGCCAGGGCCTCTAGCCACTGCAAACAAATTCCAGATGGATGTACCATGATGTGCATCTGGCTAAAATGGGACCTGGAGGATCAAACATGGGTCCTTAGGCTTTACAGGCAAGTGCCTTAACTGCTAAGCCATCTCTGCAGCCCAGAATATATGTTGTTAAAGTGTTTGTCTTGAAAGCACAAAGACTTGAGCTTGATCCCTAGTATCCAATGTAAAAATGTAGGTATGCTGCCATGCACCTGTAATCCCAGTACTGGGGAGGCAGAGACAGGTGAATCCCAGGGGCTCACTGGCCGGCCAGCCAGCCAGTGTGTTGGAACTCCAAGCAAATGAAAGACTCCAAAAAAAAAAAAAAAAAAAAAAAAAAAAAAAAAAAAGGCCGGGCATGATGGTGCACACCTTTAATCCCAACTCTTAGGAGGCAGAGGTAGGAGGATCACTATGAGTTCGAGGCCACCCTGAGACTACATAGTGAATTCCAGGTCAGCCTGACCTAGAGTGAAATCCTACCTTGAAAAACCAAAAAGAAAAGAAAAAGGTGGACAGCAAACCTGAGTAATGACACCTAAGGCTGTCCTCTGGCCTCCAAATAGACACACGCACTCATAGCACACATGCCTGCAGCAAGAAAAACTGTATGTCCAAATGTTCTGAATTTCATTGGGCTCTGTCATGATGTCTTGTTTTTCATCTCTAATTTTATTAATTTGGGCTTTTTCTTTTTTGCCTAAGGATTTGTTGATCCTGCTTGTTTTTTCAAAGAACCAACTCTTTTAATGTTTTGTGTTTTATTTTATTTATTTTTGGAGAGAGACACAGAGAGAGACAGAGAGGGAGAAGGAGACAGATAGAGATGGGCGTGCCAGCAGCCTCTCAGGTGCTGTGAACGAAATCCAGATGTGTGCGCCCCCTTGTGGTCAAGTGCGGCATTGCGCCTTTGCATCTGGCTAAACGTGGGACCTGGAGATTGGAACCGGGTTCTTAGGCTTAGCAGGCAGGCGCCTTAACTGCTAAGCCATCTCTCCAGCCCTGTTTTGTGTTTTTAAATTTCCATTTCATTTAATTTTTGCCTTGATTAAGGTACATCATGAAATTACTTATGAGAATTTTCTGATTTTGTTCATTCTTGTTCTGTCTCGCTTTAATTTTTTTTTTATTTTTATGAATGAGAGAGAGAGAATTGGCATCCAAGGCCTGTAGCCACAGCAGTCGAACTCCGGACGCATATGCCACCTTGTGTGCATGCATCACCTTGTGTATCTGGATTATGTGGGTTCTGGGGAATTGAACCTGGGTCCTTTGCAGGCAAGTGCCTTAACTGTTAAGCCATCTCTCCAACCCTCTTTCTCTCTTTTGGGAGACATGGCCCAGTCTTGTAACCCAGTCTGGCTTTGAATTCTGTACATTGGCAAGGATGACCTAGAACTGCTGATCCTCCTGCTTCCACCTCCTGAGTACTGGGATTACAGGTATCTGCTGCCACACTGTGTTTTATGGGGTCCTGGGGATCAAACCCAGGGCTTCATGCATAATTATCAAGCAGTCTTCCAGATGAGCAACAGCTCCAGGTGCCTCTGATCTCTCTCTCTCTTTTTAAATTTATTTATTTTGAGAGAGAGAATGGGTGTGCCAGGGCCTGCAGCTGCTGTGAATGAACTCCAGACATGTGTGCCTCCTTGTGCACATGTACAACATTGCATGCTTGTGTCACTGTGTGTCTGGCTACGTGGGACCTGGAGATTCAAACATGAGGTCTTAGCCTTCTCAGACAAGCGCCTTAATCATTAAGCCATCCCTCTAGCCCAACATTAGATTTCTTAATGTAGTCTCTTAAAGCTATCAGTTTTCTTCTTAAGACTGCCTTTAGTATATCCCATAGGTTTTGATATGTTTTCATTTGCATTCAATTCTTGTATTTTTGTTTTCTAGGAGTTTTTTTTTTGTTTCTTCTTGATTTTATTCAATAACTCATTCATAATTCACTGATGTGTTAATATCCATGAGTTTGTGGATGTTCTGTAGTTTCTCTTGCTATTGATTAGTAGTTTCATTCCATTGTGGTTTAATAGAACAAATTATTTCACATTTCCTATATTTTTTAGACTTTGTGTCCTATTATATGACCTATTTGAGAAAAATTCTCAGACTACGAAGAATGTGTATTCTTCAGTGTTTGGAATATTGTGTAGATGTCTGTTAAGTCCGTTTGGCTGTAATCATTTAAGTCAGATGTTTCTCTTTATTTTTTTGTCAGGATGGACCTGTCCTTTACTGAGAGTGGGGGTATTGTGCAAGGATTAATCTATGGCTTTAACTCTATTAGTTTTGTTTGATGAAATTGTGTCCAACTATGTTCAGTGCCAAAAACATTATAATTAAAGAAATAAGCCGGGCATGGTGGCGCACGCCTTTAATCCCAGCACTTGGGAGGCAGAGGTAGGAGGATCAACAAGAGTTCAAGGCCACCCTGAGACTACATAGTTAATTCCAGGTCAGCCTGGACCAGAGTGAGACCCTACCTTGCAAAACCAAAAAAAAAAAAAAAAAAAAAATAGGGCTGGGAAAAATGGTTCAGCAGTTAAAGGTGCTTGCTTGCAAAGCTTGCCAGTGCAGGTTTTGATTCCCCAGTATCCACATAGAGCCAGATGAACAGTGTGACACTTGTGTTTGGAGTTTGTTCGTAGCAAGAGGCCGTAGAGCACACATATTCTCTCTCTCTCTTCTTCCATCCTTTCTCTCTCACACACACAAATAAATAAAATATTATTTAAAATGAAGAGATGGCTCAGCTGCAAAGCCTGATGGCCTGGGTTCAATTCTCCAATACCCATATAAAAGCCAAATGCACAAAGTGGAGCACGTGTTTGAAGTTTGCTTGTAGCAGGCCCTGGTGTACCCATTGTTTCTTTCTTTCCCTCTCTTTTCTTGCAAATAAATTTTAAAAAGTGACATTCATTGGAAAAAGAAAAAATGCATTGCATTGTATTTCTGGAAATAAATGTTAAGACCATTATAATAAATTTAGAAATAATTGAATTTCATAGGAAAGTTATTTTCAGTTCTACAGTACGGCTGTTAGATACGGACTTGGAAGTGATTTTGTTTTCCCAACCAAAATATATTTTTTCTTTTTGATAAGCTATTGTTTAAAAAACTTATTTATTTATTTATTTATTTATTTATTTATTTGCACATGTATGTGGCAATATGCCAAGGTCTCTTGCCACTGCAAATGAATGCCAGACACATGTGCCACTTTTTGCATCTGGCTTTACATAGTGCTGGAGAATCAAACCTGGGCCAACAGGATTAGCAAGCATCTTTACTGCTGAGTCATCTCCCAGCCCTACACTATTATTTTCCTGAACTGTCGATCAGTGTGGCACCAGGAAAGTTCAAAGTTATTTTCTGAAATCTGAACTCTGTTACAATTGTGAAGAATTCTGAGGTCGACTTTTTGTATATTTCTTTTCCTTAATGCTCTTTCTAGTCTGTTACACATGCTGATTAAATTTTTGAATTCTGTCTTGATTACTTGGGATTTTATCTTTAAATTATACTTCATATATTGTAAGAAGCAGATTTTGGTTGCTTACACTTTTCCTTTTCTTTTCTTTGCTTTTCTTTTTCTTTTTTTTTTTTTTTTTTTTTTTTTTTTTTTTTTTTTTTTTTTTGAGGTAGGGTCTCACTGTAGCCCAGGTTGACTTGGAATTCACTCTGTAGTCCCAGGATGGACTTGACTCACAGTGATTCTGCTTCTGCATGTGCCACCACTCCAGGCTTTACTTAGACTTTTAAGTCAATTTTTATTTGCTTTTGAGTTATTTATTAGCACCTTGAAAACTTTTCTCCCTTGTTTACCTTGTTTTCTTAAGGCTCCCGTTCCAAAGAGTACGCTCATTCCAGTAATTCCCATCACCAAGTCAACAGGTTCTAAGTTCCGGAATAGTGTGGAAGGACTGAATCAGGAGATTGAAATAATTATTAAAGAAACTGGGGAAAAGGAAGAGCAACTTATAGTAAGTAATTCTGTATCCTACAATCAACCTTACATATGAATTCTTCTAATTATTAAAAAATGCCATTTTGTTGTTTATATGTATTTGGGTTTCTTGTTGAGAGAAAATAAAAATTTATCCATTTTGAAAAACTTAGATGTTAGCAATGATTGAATATTTTTAATGTCTTTATATCTCTCAGAGGCAGAGAGTATTTTTCTCTCTCTCTCTCTCTGTGTATGTGTGTGTATGTGTGTGTGTGTGTGTACCACTGATTAAATGGTATACTCCTCATTTACTGTTAGTCCATTTAACAGAAGTGTAGGTCACTAATTTATGGGATGGTGAGGACATGCATCCACTTGTTTGTCAGCTGTCACTTGGTGTGGGTTGACAGGCTGTATCTTCATGAGGTACACTTAGAAACTACCTGCTTTTTCTTTCTATACAGTGAGAAAAATTACCACTTAAAATTTAAAACTATACCACAGAGTACATTTATCTAACTAATAAGCCTTTTATCCTTTAGTGAGGGAGGAATTAGAGAGTTTGAAGTAACATTTTACAGATGTTTAAAAGAAGATAAAATGTTGTCAGGTGGGGTAATATACGCATGTAATCCTAGATACTGGGGAGGCGCTCCAGCTTGCAGCTAACTTAACTTAGGGAATAGCAAAGTCCAGCCCAAGGCTGGTTTAGAGAATCTACACCACTTACTCTCCCTCTGTTCTTGATGACAGGGTGTGCTTTCCCTGGTGTATTATATATAGCTAAGTAAATCAAAGGTGTTCCATGAACTGGTTTCTCTGCTGTTAGCCACACAAGCTGTCTTAAGTGTCTCGTTGATTTTACCCTACAATTAGCACCACTGTGATTAAGCTTTCCCTCATTAGGAAGGTTTCTTTGAAAAACCTGAGGGGGTATGCGTAGGAGGAGAAAGGAAGCAAAGGCCTATCCTATCATCAAGGATCACTAGTTTTCACACTACGGGTAATCTTTTCCTCTGCAAGAACCTAGGTTTCTCTCTTATCATGGCTATTATTCAGAATCTTAGAAATGACATTTACCACATGATAAGTAATTTGGTACATTCATCTAGTCCATAAATTCGGACCACTTCAGGACCTGGGAAGAAAAAGTCTTTCCTCAGGATGCTCACTGGCGTCAGATTAAGCAAAGATGTCACTAGTGAGCAACACAAAGGTCCAGTAAGTAGAAGAGTGGTTTTGAGATGAGTTTTGCTATATAGCCCAGGCTGGCTTGGAACTTACATTCCTCCTGCTTCAGCCTTCCAAGTGCTGGAATTACAGGTGTATGCCATTGCACTGGGCTTAAAATTTGATTAGTGAGTTTCTGGCACCAAAAAGGAATGCTGACATTGAGTACATGGCTGGTAAATTTCAAAATCAATGGTAAAATCTGTGTATTTTTACAAATTTTGTGACAGCCACAAGATATTCCAGATGGCCATCGTGCACCTCCCCCCCTTGCACAGAGAAGTAGCAGCACACGCAGCATTGACACACAGACCCCAGGTGGGGCAGACAGGGGGAGCAACAACAGCAGCCGCTCTCAGTCTGTGTCCCCCACATCCTTCCTCACCATCTCCAATGAAGGCAGCGAGGAGAGCCCTTGTTCAGCTGATGACCTGCTTGTTGATCCCAGGGATAAAGGTATAATAAGGCTGAAGGAATTTGTCACTGGACATTACTGGAATACAACCTGTTTCATCATTCATTCTGTTCATTTTCTAGTTGGACTCACATACCAGTGAAACGGGATCAGAGCATAGGTTCAGAATAATTAGAGCACAAACAGCTTTGCTCTGGTGCTTAGGTAGTGGTCCTGTTTAGTAGGTTTATGGGCTTTTGTTTGTATTTTTTAAATTTTAAAGTTGTTTTACAACTTGCTTATTAGTCAGTAAATGAACATTTTCATGAGAAAGCACTTTGTACTCTATCATCTTATTAGTCATATTTTATCACCTTAATAGTTTTTAATTAAATAAAAAGCCATCTAGTTAGTGATTTTTCAGGATGTTTCTGAAAAAGATTAAAGACATTTTTATCAAAGCAAGATTGAGTGTTCAAAGCAAACCTGCAGTAAAAGTTGGAGGATACTTACATGAGCAAAAATAACCTATAGGCAGAATCATTTCCACCTTTTAAAACAAATAAGGTTTTATTTAAAAAATATTTTAGTTATTTGAGAGAAAGAGAGAAAATAGGCACACCAGGGTCTCTTGCCACTACAAAGGAACTCTAGACTCATGTGCCACTTTGTGTGTCTGGCTGTAAGTGGGAATTGAACCTGGGTTGGCACACTTTGCAAACAAGCCCCTTTAGCCACTAAGCTATTTCTCCAGCCCCCTTTAAAAAACAGAAATAGGGGCTGGAGAGATGGCTTAGCAGTTAAGGCGTTTGCCTGTGAAGCCAAAGGACCCAAGTTCAGTTCCCCAGGATCTACATAAGCCAGATACACAAGGTGGCACATGTGTCTAAAGTTCACTTACAGCAGCTGAAGGTCCTGACTCTCCCATTCTCTCTCTCTCTTCTTCCCTTTTTCCCTCCCTCCCTCTCTCTCCTTCTCTATCTCCATCTGCCCCTCTGTCTCTCAAATAAAATAATTTTTTTAAATTTTAAATTAAAAATAAAAATAGAAATGTTTTTATTTATTTGAGAGAGAGACACACACAGAGAAGATCTTTTTTATCTGTATTGACAGTATATAGTTACCATAATCCTCATATTATATATACTGGAAAACAGTAGCATGACATTGGTCACTTCTCTAGGCCACTTTAGTAATTTATTTAGGACCTTGTACATAGAGAGTGTTGAATGTCCTCAAATCCCTCATAGTTAGGACAAGTCTCCACTACTAATCACTAAATCATTGAATTAATCAATCTGTAGAACATGGTTTTGCTAAAGAAGTCACTTTGAACTTGGGCTTCTTAAAGTTTTTCCACTTGCAATCCTCTTCCCTTTTTTTTTTCTCAGATAGGGTGTCACTCTAGCCTGGGCTGACCTGGGACTCACTCTATAGGCTCAGGCTGTCCTTGAACTAGAGATGATCCTCCTACCTCATCATCTTGAGTACTGGGTCTAAATTTGTGCACAACCACACACACTGCAGCCCCTTTTTGCTTGAGAAATTTTATGTGGTCCCAGGTTCATAGATTTATTAAATAGGATGCAAATCAAACATTAACAGATAAAATATAAATTTATTTTAAAATAGCTCTTTGGTATACATATAATTTTACCATTTATTAAAGATGAAAGCAAATCTGCATGTCAATCAGATGGATGAGTTTAATTTATTAAATCTTGGCTGAATTTTTGATACTGTAGAGAGCATCTTCTTGAGAATTGAAAGCAGTTTTTTAGAATTGATTGCTGTTTTGATTTTATCATTATCAATGCTGAGAATAGTGCTTCACAAAAATACATAGTGTAGGGGCTGGCTTAGTGGCTAAGCGCTTGCTTGTAAAGCCTGAAGACGTTGCTTCAAGGGTTGATTCCCCAGGACCTACGTAAGCCAGATGCACAAGGCGGCACATGCATCTGGAGTTCATTTGCAGTGGCAGGAGGCCCTGGTGCATCCATTCTCTCCCTTTCTCTCCTCTTTCTCTATCTGTTGCTTTCAAATAAATAAATAAAAAGAAACAAAAATATTTTTAATACGTAGTGTAAAATGACAGAGTATGTTTAGGGCCATTTTCAGAAATTGTTGAAATGTTTGTCCTAATCCCAAATCAAAATTCATTTGCTATATTTTCTTTTTTTTTTTTTTTTTTTTTTGGTTTTGCGAGGTAGGGTCTCACTCTGGTCCAGGCTGACCTGGAATTCACTATGTAGTCTCAGGGTGGCCTCGAACTCTCAGCGATCCTCCTCCCTCTGCCTCCCGAGTGCTGGGATTAAAGGCGTGCGCCACCACGCCCGGCTTCATTTGCTATATTTTCTTTCTTTTCTTTTCTATTTTTCTTTTTTTATTATTATGAAACTCAGGCCAGAAACACGAACAGCAAATTTTAAAATGAAGCATCCAAACAATATAATCCAGAGATGAACTAATTTGATATATGCTGAGAAATTATGATAGGAAAATTAAAATTAAAAGTCCTGGGGCTGGAGAAATGGCTTAGCGATCAAGGTGTTTGCCTGCAAAGCCAAAGGATCTTGGTTTGATTCCCCAGGACCCACATAAGCCAGATGCACAAGGTGGCACATGCATCTGGAGTTCATTTGCAGTGGCTGGAGGCCCTGGCATGCCCATTCTCTCTCTCTCTCTCTCTTTCTCTCTGCCTCTTTCTCTCTCTTAAATAAATAAATAAAAATAAACTATTATGTGGATGTTTCTGAAAGAAGAAAAGTCTTTGTTTTCCCTAATTAAATCATTATATTTCTATAAGAAGAGGAATTTTTAAAATATTTTATTTTAGTTATTTATTTGAGAGAGGGGGGAGAGAATGAGTGCATCAGGGCTTCTGGCTACTGCAAATGAACTCACATGCATGAGTCACCTTGTGCATCTGGCTTATGTGATTCCTAGGGGATCAAACTTGGGTCATTTGGCTTTGAAGGCAAGCACCTTAACCACCAAGCCATCTCTCCAGCCCAAGAATAGGAAATTTTGTATGTACATTAGAAACACTGAGGTTCATAGCATGTGGTAGTCTTGAATCAGAGCCACAGTGTTTCAGGCAGCTTTGGTTGGCATTGTATGGTGTGAGGGCATGCTCAATGCAAAATATGCATGTTGTATGTTCAGAATCAAGGCTGCACTGAGGATGTGAGATGCAACATGGCTGAACTCTGCTATACCTCAGATTCATTGTGTGCTTAATTTTGAATTAATTTTTCATTGTTCTGCATTCAGAAACCTTTTATTCAACTCCCATATTTAGTTATGGAACCCCTTAAAGAATCAGGAATTGTTTAACAAAAGCTGGGCTTTGAAGCCAGGTATGGTGACACACACCAATAATCCCAGCAGGAGCATCAGAAATTCAAAGTCATCCTCGGCTACATAGCAAGTTTGAGGCCAGCCTGGGCTACATGAGACCCTGTCTAAAAACACAAACAAAGAAAAAAGAAAAGTTGGCTTTAAACTAGACAATCGGGCTCTTTTTGTTGTTGGATTCTAGGTCATACAGCAAATGGCTATTAAAATTTGCCTTTTGATTTCCCATAGTTCCTGCTCTATGTGTAGAAAGTCAATAAATTTTCTTTTCTTTTTTAATAGTTTTATTTATTTATTTGCAAGCAGAAAGAGAAAGAGAGGAAATGAAAATGGGTATGGTAGGGCCTAGTGCCACTTCAAATGAACTCCAGACACATGTGCCACTTTGTACAGCTTTAATGCCAGTTCTGAAGAGCTGAACCCAGGCCATTAGGCTTTGCAAACAAGTGCTTTTGGCCACCATATATTGTTTTTGATACATTTGATGTTAGGATATTAACAAAGTAGCATCTGTGAATTTCTTTTAGAAGAAAACAGGGTCACAGTACTACTGCCAGTGAGGAACTTGCAAGTTAGCTGACAAATTGAAAATTTTAGAAGTTATATAATGTATCAAGAATTAAGTTAGAGCCGGGCATGGTGGCGCACGCCTTTAATCCCAGCACTCGGGAGGCAGAGGTAGGAGGATCGCCATGAGTTCAAGGCCACCCTGAGACTACATAGTTAATTCCAGGTCAGCCTGGGCCAGAGTGAGCCCCTACCTCGAAAAACCAAAAAAAAAAAAAAAATTAAGTTAGCATATAAATCGAGGACAACACTGAACACAAATATTAGAATAATAAAATATTCCCTCTGAGTGGGTTAATTTGGAAGGATTTCAAAAATATTGAGGTAGACTTTGAAGGGAGTTTTGGAAAAATGAGTAGAACTTACCCATTTTAGGTGAAGGGAAGCTCATAGGCAGAAGGAGGTGTGTGGTATAATGGCTCTGACTACCTGAAGCAGAGACTGTATTCAAAGGAGCGCAAGGTCAAATTGAGAAATTCTTAATTCTTAATTCTTAATTCTTAATTCTTGAGTTAATGGCAGGCAACCATTGAAGAATCATACCAGATACTTGTGCTGGGAAACGTGGAATTATTTGAATGTATTTTCTGAGTATAGAATAGAAATATGGCAGCTAGAAGTTATCAATAAAAAGTTTTTAAAAAGCCAGGCATGGTGGTGCACACCTTTAATCTTAGCACTTGAGTAGCAGAGGTAGGAGGATCTCCATGTGTTCGAAGCCACCCTGAGACCACATAGTGAATTCCAGGTCAGCCTGGGCTAGAGTGAGACCCTATCCTGAACCTCTTCCCCCACCCCCCAAAAAAAAAAAAAAAAAAAAAAAAAAAGCCGGGCATGGTAGCGCATGCCTTTAATCCCAACACTTGGGAGACAGAAGAATGAGAATCACTGAATTTGAGGTCCCCTGAGACTGTGTAGTGAATTACAGGTCAGCCTGGGCTGAAGCAAGATCCTAATTAGAAAAATGCAAAAATACAAAATAAAAATAAAACAACAACAAAAAAAAAAGAAAATGCAGTTAGTTACATAGGTGTTCAATACTGAGGCTTAAGTGATACAGGTTTAGGCTATGATAAGAATTAAGTGAGAAATAAGTCAAATCTTTTATTGATATATTCACATTCATGTTAGGGTGATGATGAAGGTAGCAGTTTTCCTGCCCTCAAGTAGTTCAAATGCAGAGGAGAGTCAAGAGTGTTACATAGTATAACTGTATTTTGTAATAGTTTTTCATAGTAATCAGTGTGGCATCTCTTGCAGAGAATGGAAACAACTCTCCTTTGCCAAAATATGCAACTTCACCAAAACCTAATAACAGTTACATGTTCAAAAGGGAACCTCCCGAGGGCTGTGAAAGAGTCAAAGTCTTTGAGGAATGCTCGTAAGTATCCCATACACAAACACTTGGTTCTTAATTTAATTTTTACTGACAATTTTAATATGTATATAATGTATTTTGATCATATTCTCCTCCTGTTACCTTCTCTTGTCCACACACATTTTTATTTTTGTTTTTGTTTAAAATTAGAATTAAGTTGAAAGAGCAGTTACAGTAGGGGATAGAGAGATGGCTCAGTAGTTAAAGATACTTGCTGGCAAGGCCTTTTGTCCTGGGTTCAATTCTCCTGTACCCATGTAAAGCCACATAGTGGCACATGCATCTGGAGTTCATTTGCAGTGGCAAGAGGCCCTGGCACTCCCATTTCCTCACCCCTTGAAAATCACCCATATATACCACTCAGGTTATGTAATTGTTACCATTTTGTAGTTTCTTCAAAGTGGCCATAGTATAGCATATTCACTATATTGTTACCCCACTGAAGGAACTATAATAGGAATATTTAATATCAATAACATCTAGTTTATAGCAATTACTGTCTCATTGCTGGGACAAAAGAAACAGCTTATGGAAGGAAAGGGTTTATTTCAGCTTGTAGTTTCAAGGGGAAGTTTCCTCACTGTGTGGAAAGCATGGCAAGAATAGATAGCAGGTTGTCATGTGAGGTGGGAGGAAGCAGCAAGAGTGAGCTCCCTACACTGGCAAGGGGGCTGGATTATAAAATCCAAGGTCCACTCCCAGAGACATTCCTCCTCCAGCAAGGTTCCACCCCGCCCCCACCCCCACAAAGGCTCTACTATCTGGGGATCAAGTATAAGGCTTAATCACAAATACATGAGGCTGTGGGGGACATTCTTCATTCACACCACCACTTAGTTATTCAGATTTCCTCAGAGCATTGTCTGTTCAGTCAGGTTCACACATTCACTTAAGAATTTTTATGCAAGATAAACTACAGACTTCACCTAGTGTCCTTCCCTTCCCTTCCCTTCCCTTCCCTTCCCTTCCCTTCCCTTCCCTTCCCTTCCCTTCCCTTCCCTTCCCTTCCCTTCCCTCCCCCCCTCCCCTCCCCTCCCTCCTCCCCTCCCCCTCCCTCCCTCCCCTCCCCTCCCCCCCCCCCCCCCCCCCCCCCCCCTCCCCTCCCCCTCCCCCCTCCCCCCCCCCCCCTTCCCCTTCCCCTTCCTACCTTTCTTGGGTCTTGTTCTAGCTCAGGCTGACCTGGAATTCACTTTGTAGTCTCAGGCTGGCCTTAAACTTACCATGATGATCCTTCTACCTCTGCTTCCTGAGTGCTGGGATTAAAGGCGTGTGCCACCACTCCTGGCTGTGGTGTGTCCTTTCTTTAGAGAATCACATAATTTTAAGTTGTAACCTACTTTTGGTCTCCATTCTTCCAGCAAATTTTGTTTTGTTTTGTTTTTGTTTTCCGAGGCAGGGTCTCACTCTGGCCCAGGCTGACCTGGAATTCACTATGTAGTCTCAGGGTGACCTCGAACTCTTGGTTATCCTCCTACCTCTGCCTCCCGAGTGCTGGGATTAAAGGCGTGTGCCACCACGCCCTGCTCCTCTTCTCTTTTTGTATATGTGTATGACCCACTGAGTTTAATTAGGGTTGCTTATATGAGCATGGTGGGGGATTATTTACCATAGCACATGCAGTTTACCAGTGGATAAAGTGAAAATGTCTCCCCACTCCAGTAACTTCTCAGGGGGAGGGATAAGGGGCCTCATGTACTCCACCACCATCCATAATAGAATGTTGATGGGCCCAATATTATGCAGTTCTTATGTAGGTAATCACAGCCACTGTGAGCTCATGTATGCAGTGACCATGCCATGCCCAGAACACAGTGTTCCACAGTACTCCCCACATCCCCTGGCTCTTACAGTCCTTAACCTATCAATAAAAAAAAGTTGGGTGCTGGGGAGATGGAGAATGGTTAAAAGTGCTTGTTTGCAAAGCCTACCAGCCTAGGTTCAATTCCCTAGCCACCCATGTAAAGCCAGAGAAGCATTTGTTTACAGTGCCAAGAGACCCTGACACAACCATACAAATACATGCGCACGCGCACACACGCACACGCGCACACACACACACACACACACACGAAATTTTAAAAATTACTCAGGGGCTGGAGAGATGGCTTGGCAGTTAAGGTGCTTGCCTGTAAAGTCTAAGGACCCATGTTCATTATTTCTCCACATCCCATGTAAGCCAGATGCACAAAGGTGACACAAGCACAAGGTCACACGTGCACACTAGGTGGCGCAAGCATCTGACGTTCGATTGCAGTGGCTGAGGCCCTGGAGCCCCAATTCTGTTTTTCACTTTCGCTCTCGCTTTCTCAAAAAATAAATAAATAAAAATTCAGTGACTCTGTCTCAGAGAAACATGACAGAAGAGTGATAGAAGAAGACACCCCATGTCTTTCTCGGTTCTCTGCATAGAAGGAATTTATCTGTACAAACACAAAGTTATTAGAACTTTTAATCTCTTGTTGCCCTGGTTATGTCACAGTTAGAACAAAAACCTTAGGACACATGGGTTTAATTGAAGAGTTTAGCTTGGTTGATCATTATGATTGTTTTAATCAATTGTTTTAAGAATACTTTGGCCAGGTGTGATGGTATAGGTCTTTAATCCCAGCACTCAGGGAAGGCAGAGGTAGGATCGCTGTGAGTTGGAGGCCAGCCTAGAACTACATAGTGAATTCCAGGTCAGCCAGGAATAAAGTGAGACTCTACCTTGAAAACCAAAAAAAGATAAAAAAGAAAAAGCCAGAAACCAAGGCATTCAAGACTGAGACCAAAAGAAAACAACCATTGAGTGTAGCTCAGCTCAGGGGTAATCTGCATGCTTAGCATTTCAAGGCTCTGGGGTAAATGTGTAGCACCACACAAATTAAAATAAAAACACAGCCCAACTTTTTTTTTTTTTTTTTTTTTTTTTTTTTTTTTTTTTTTTGGTTTTTCATGGTAGGGTCTCACGCTAACTCAGGCTGACCTGGAATTCACTATGTATTCTGAGGCTGGCCTTGAACTCTTGGCAATCCTCCTACCTCTGCCTCCCGAGTACTAGGATTAAAGGTGTGCGCCACCATCCCCGGCTTTCAGCCCCACATTATATTGCTCTGAAAATCTTCATGGTTAACTCACCACATTATTTCAGAGACTATTAAGACTCCTTGACAAGAGAACCAAAATTTAGTCCTGCAGTGATGGAACTTACCAAAAGATAGACATTGTGTATCATAAATCTCTTTGGCTCTCTCTTCAGAATAATACAGACCTCGGAAAATCATGGTAGTGGAACATATATTGGTCTTTAAGCATGTAGATATTATTTTGCTTTAGGAAATATGTTATTCCTACTAGCTATCTTAGATCATTAATGAAATTTAGGGGCCATCAGCCTGAGCCACTTAAATGGTAACAGGGCTTTTGAAGGAAGTCCAAGCAGCAATGAGGCATGGTGACCTGCTGCACTGGAAGATACTTTGAATCCTGTCTGATAGCACTTAAGTTCTTTTCATTTGATGTTTCTGACATGCCTTTAGTTGTATACCTTTTGTGTACTTATAAGTTACCTGTTTTTAAATAAAAGAGCTTATTTCTAGTATTCAGTAACTTAAAGCATTTAGTTGTCTGTTCTCTATCTAGGCCAAAACAGCTTCATGAAATCCCAGCCTTTTACTGTCCTGACAAAAACAAGGTGAATTTCATTCCTAAAAGTGGCTCAGCTTTCTGCCTCGTCAGTATCCTCAAGCCGCTCCTTCCCACACCAGATCTTACCCTCAAGGGCTCTAGTCACAGCCTGACAGTCACCACTGGTATGACAACCACTCTGCTTCAGCCCATCGCTATGGCATCCTTGTCTACAAACACAGAGCAAGAGCGAGTCTCTCGGGGAACCAGTACAGTCCTGCCATCCGCCTCCCTACACGCACCACCAGAACCAATTGAGGAAGCGGAAGGATAGGTCTGGGTGCATGTGGCCCTGGTTCCTAGAAACCGAGAACCTCCTCAGATCCCTTGACTGTGATAGCATCGTGTCCTCCTGGTTGGCTTCAGCTTTCCAGTGACATGTGACAGCGAGGCTTCTAGAAGAATGCAGCCCCTTTGACTACTCTGCCCCACTCACAAAGGCCAACCCTCAGTGCTTAACCTGCTTCTTCTTCAAGCACCAATCAAGAAAAAGTAAGGTTGCATTCTTTATTTGTGGAGGAACAAAACCACATTGTTTTTGTTTGTTTTCAAATTAGACTTGGTTTAAAAAACAAACACACACACAAAACCTGATCCCTGCAAACATGATTCCTGAAGGGAGGTGGTTGATGCTGCAAGAACCATCTTTTATATGAAAATGACTTTTTATAATACCAATGTTACATTTTCTGAACGTAGCAAACAGGATGTTCAGAAGACTCTTTGGTGGCCTCTGTTTCTTGTTTCCCTTTCTAGATGTGCTATTCTCAGCTGTTGTCAGCTTCGGGACCAAAGGGATGTTGACATTTTTCCCAGCAATGTTAATCTCATGACTGTGTTCTCCCAAATAAGAATTGATAGGTAAATGCATTGAACAAGTATATATAAAAAGAGATAAAAAGCAATATTCGTACATTATGTGATTTATGTTTTTTGATGTCAAAAGTTTGTGCTTTGGGTGAAATATTTGTAAAACTGCTATTATCTGCACTACTCCTGTACACATTTCACTATATGGTCAGAAAAGTTAAGTCTGAAGACAAGTGCTTTAATACATTCTCACCCATATTGGAACTTGGTTTAAAAGTCAGTGAGCCAAAAGGAAACTATGAAGTGTTGATTGCTAGCTAGGAGTAAGGAGCCCTTTGGTTTTCTGTGAAATGTATATCGCGTGCCCTCCTTTGCCAGGTGTCATTTTACCTCTACTCATCACTGTATCATAGCCCCAAGAGACCCTAAAAAGGCTGTGCATGGATTTCCTCCTTCGCTTTTGTGACGTTGTTGTCTTGTGGACTTGGTCAGGGTTAGTAGTTTGCAGGAGTGTGTAATCCATTGAATAACGACCGATAGCCACAGAATCTTGAGACGGACTTCTTCTTTACAGTTGTTGGCACTGAGATTTGTTGCCTACAGATTTTGCTAGTTGTTTCTCCATTATTCCACACATTGGGGGAAATAGTTGAGAAGATCTTTGGAGTATAAACAACAGGCACCTTTGAAAAATCCACACAATTTTAGATTTGGGCTCATGCTAATAACCACTGCCAATATCACATGACAGTATTTAATTTCTGGGCATGTGGTAATAGAATTAAGGAGCAGCTCTTTTGAAACTGATTTCAGCAGTGTTGATTAAAATAGCATCCTTTTAACACCTTCATATACTATATTATGGTGCAATAATTTATTGTTCCTACATATAGGCAGAAAAACAGTTTTGAAGCCCTTGTAAAAGGGCTTTTGAAGGTAAATTATGCCAGCTTGTCCAGACAGACTCCATCAAGGAAACCTAGGCATAGCAATAAATCTTCTGAAAGATTGTATGTCCTTTAAAACATGTGTAGGCATTTTAAAATATTCTGTTTAGTTTTATATGAGGATATATTTAGGTAAATCACATAGATTCAAATGTTTGAATGGATCAGTCAGGTTTTAGTTGGTAGGACTGATAAATTTTGGTACCTTTTCCATCTAAAACTTAATTTAATGGGAACTAGTAAACTATAGCTTCTAAGTCAGTAAAAGCTCAGTTGTTCGAGTACCTTGATTTCTTGCCACATTACATCTTGACTGTACTGTCTCTCCAGTGTACTTGCTTTGTCAGAAGTACGAAAGGAAAGGTGAACTGCAATCAGGTAAGTGTATGAATGCTAGAGGAGGTGGTCAGCAAGGGTTGTGCATCTTTGTTTGAAGACCCAGTTGTGGTGTTTTTGTTTTTGTTTTTTAGCTTGGATTGAATCTGTAGGTTTGTTTTTTTCCTTTGTCTTACACTTCCTTTCCTGTCTTATCTCCATCACCACTAATCACATGGGCATTTTACTAGAATGTTACTTTGTAACAGATTTTCTTTATTATGTTGTACACATTTGTCAAATTTACATCTTAGAAAGTTTCATATGTCCTTAAAGTAACTGAAAATCAGAATGGAACAAGTTTGAGATTTATTATGTACAATCTAATCTTGTAAGTCGAACTTTTTAGTCTAATGTTTGGCTTTAAGGAGAATGTGAATTTGCAGGTAAATGAAATGTATGGCAACCAAACACATCTCTTGGGTTTTGGAGAAGTAGAACCTGAGATTTGAAAGAAGAAAAAAAGGTCTAAGGTGCAAAACAACTTTTTAAATGCCAAGGCCAAAGGGCTAATTTTTAAGCATATAAGCTTTATCACAGTCTTAAAAAATATTAACCATAGGTCCATCTAGACATTTTATTAACACTTAGTTCTCAGATGATTGTGTTTTTTTTAAGTGGGTCTACTCTTGATAGAATACATTTTAATATCCTAAAACTCCATAATTACTGTTATTCTGTAGAAAGCTGTACAGAAGGTAAATAGAATAGCTTCAATGGGAATATAATTTAATTTTTTTTCCAGTGCTGGGGATCAAACCCAGGGCCTCATGCATGCTAGGCGAGTGCCATCTATTTCCCCAGCCCTTAATTTAATTTTTTAATTAAAAAATTTACTTCCATTGCAGTAATAGAAAAGTGGGTGGCACCAGGCATGGTGGTGCATGCCTTTAATCCTAGCACTGGGAGGCAGAGGTAGAGGATCACTATGAGTTCAAGGCCAGCCTGAGGCTATGTAGTGAATTCCAGGTCAGTCTCGGCTACAGCAAGACCCTACCTCAAAACACCAAAAAAAATAAAATAAAATAAATAATAATAATAATAATAATTAATAAATAAATAAATAATAAATAAATAAATAAAAGAAAGAAAGAAAAGGAAAAGAGGGTGGCATGTATCTTTTGGCCAAAGGAGCTATTTTCTAGTTACTTGTCAATCTTAGTTATTCTTTGCCCATAAGTAGTTTCTTCCTTGTAATGATAAAACTTGCAAATTTCCTTTTTTTAAAAAATCATGATAAGTCTATTACTTATCATTGCTTTTGTGGGCAAATGTTAAAAAAATAGTGGGTTTGCCTTTGTTGGTTAAATATGGTGTGAATGCCAAAAATTATTTTTGGACCAGATTCTTCATTTTGTTTACAATATTTCTTACACTTAGGACCATAACCAAATCACTTCTAGAAGGTGCTATTGTTAACTGGGGAATATCTGGCAACAATGAAAGGCTGCTTTTTTTTTTTTTAATAGCTTTCACTGGAAGGTTTGAAAAACAAAAGGCAGAAATAATAGCCTTCTCTCTGTCCAGGATTAGGAATAGGATGTCAGAATTTTAAGGAAAATAAAGAAAAATTGCCACTACTCAATTTACTGTTCTAACCTTCAGATTCCTTCCTTATGTTGGGTTTTGGCATGTCAAAACGGGACCAGTAGAAGTGCTACATTCACAAAATCAAGCTGAGAATACTGAACTCCGCACTTTAAGGTTTATGTTTTACTCTGCTTCGATTAGTGATAAGCAGAGTAACCCTAAACAATATTTTGTTTATACAGTCCTATTGAAGAATATATAATTTATGTTTTTTAAACTGCATCTTTTGTCTCTGTTGAAGCTGTGTAAATCTTTTTTTAAAATGTAATTTTTTAAAACAATTTGTTTTCTAACAAAATTCTTCCTGTGCAGACGTCATTTCCAGTGGTAAAGTATTGCTACTATGTACTTATGTACTCCCTGAACCTGAACACTTACTGCTGCCTCACAAGAAAATAGAACTTTTATGTTAAAAATAAAGTCTGTTCTTCTTGAGTTTCTCTGTGTTGTTGTGAATATTCTTTGAAATTCAAATTATGGTTCCTTTTAGACGTTCTAGCCTGATAGAACATATATAGTATATTCTTTTTCCACAATTTGATTTGAAAAATGTGTTTGTATAGGGCAATAGATCCTTGTTATACCTTACTTGCTCTAGGACTGAAAGTACCTATAAGCAGCACACTGAAAAATGTTTTAATGTATAAGTACTTCAATAGTTCCAACTTTGTAAGAGATGATGAAGCTGGGGCATCTGGCTTATGTAGGTGGCTTGGGAATTGAATCCAGGTCGATAGACTTTTTTTTCTTTCTTTTTTTTTTTTTTTTTTGTATTTTTTTAATTGACAACTTCTTTAATTGTAGACAATATCCCATGTTATTTCCCTCCCTCACCCCCCCCCCACTTTCCCCTTTGAAACTTCACTCTCCATCATATCCCCTGCCCCTCTCAATCAGTCTCTCTTTTCAGTTTGATGTCAGGATCTTTTCTCCTATTATGATGGTGTTATGTAGGTAGTGTCAGGCACTGTGAGGTCATGGATATCCAGGCCTTGAGGAGCACATTGTAAGGAGTCCTACTCTTCCTTTGGCTCTTCAGTCTTTCTGCCCAGGTCAATAGACTTTTGCATACAAGTTCCTTTAACTGATGAGCTATCTTCCTAGCCCCTCCCCCCAAGATAGTTTTAAAAATATTTTTATTTATGAGGGAGAGAGAAGAGACTAGTATCGGCATATCAGGGAACCTGCTGCTGCAAACGAATTCTAGATGCACATGCTACTCTGTGCATATGGCTCAATATGGGCTCCAGGGAAACTCCCCAGCCCCATCCCCCAAGGTAATTTTTTTGTTTTTGTTTTTTTTTTTTTTTTTTTTTCGAGGTAGGGTCTCACTCTGGTCCAGGCTGACCTGGAATTAGCTATGTAGTCTCAGGGTGGCCTCGAACTCATGGCAATCCTCTGCCTCCTGAGTGCAGGGATTAAAGGCGTGCGCCACCACGCCCGGCTTCCCCAAGGTAATTTTTATTTATTTTTTAAAAAGTTTTTAAAATTTGTTATTTATTTATTTATTTATTTATTTATTTATTTATTTGAGAGAGAGAGAGGAAGAGTGAGAGAGAGAATGGGTGCACCAGGGCCTCCAGCCACTGCAAACAAACTCCAGACACATGTGCCACCTTGTGCATCTGGTTTACGTGGGTCCTGAGGAATCGAGCCTCGAACTGGGGTCCTTAGGCTTCATAGGCAAGTGCTTAACCGCTAAGCCATCTCTCCAACCCTTTATTTATTTATTTTTAATATCTTATTTATTTGCAAGGGGGAGAGAGGGGAGGGAGAACGTGCGCAAGCGAGCAAGTCAGGGCCTCTAGCCACTGCAAAAAAACTCCAGATGCATATACATGTGAGCATCTGGCTCTACATAGATGCTGGAAATTGAACCTGAGTTGTTAAGCTTTGCCTGCAAGCACCTTAGCCACTGAGCCATCTCTCCAGCCTCCAAAAGGTAATTTTTAAATGTCAACTTGGTCTATCCATTTTAGGGAGAGAAGACAGTAAAATGGACCCGTGTGCCCATAGGTACTTGTATGGGGTTGTTGAAGTAGCAGGGAAATGGGAAGTACAATTCACGATGCAAAAGTCTTGCCTTTTACCACCAAAAAGGCCTCTTCTTTTTAAATTGCTTTTTGGCCACTGATTGATTTATTTACATCACTGAGTGAAGAACTATGTGTTGATATTAATGCTAGACAAATCCATGGTTGAGCCCATGTCTAAGCATGCATGAGACCTTGGATACCATCCCTAGTAACCCCCCCACCCAAAATGTCAAAGACAGAGGTTTTTTTGTAGGGGGGTGGTTGGGTGGCTTTTTGTTTTGTTTTGTTTTGTTTTGTTTGGGGGGGGGCGGTTTCCAAGGTAGGGACTTACTTTAGCCCAGGCTGACCTGGAATTCACTATGTAGTCTCAGGGTGGCCTCGAACTCACCACAATCCTCCTAGCTCTTCCTCTTGAGGGCTGGGATTAAAGGTGTGAGCCACTATGCCCAGCCCAAAGCCAGTTTTTATTGACTCTTTAGTTTTCTTTTAAATGATATATAGAAGATGGAAAAGACATGACTTATTTAAACCATTTTTCCCTCCCTGCCTGTCCCTTTGCCATATTTAAACTCCTTACTATGGTGTGTTTTAGATGTTTTGTGTACAGAACTCCTAGGTTAGCATTTGAAAATTTATATTTCCTTCCTAATTTCTTTTGTTTGTTTTGTTTGTTTTGGTTTTTTGAGGTAGGGTCTCACTCTAGACCAGGCTGATCTGGAATTCACTATGTAAGTCTCAGAGTGGCCTTGAACTCACAGCAATCTTCCTCCATCTGCCTCCCAAGTGCCACCACACCCGGCTCTAATTTCTTTTTTTTTTTTTAAGATTTATTTTTATTTATTTATTAGAGTGAGTGAGAATGGGCATGCCAGGGCTTCCAGCCACTGCATACCAACTCCAGACACAGGCCTCACCATATGCATCTGGCTTTCGTAGGACCTGGAGAATGGAACCTGCATCCTTAGGCTTTGCAGGCATACGCCTTAACCGCTAAGCCATCTCTCCAGCCCCCTAGTTTCTTTATTGTAGATTTAAGGCTGCTTCATTTGAAGCTCAAGCTGATGAAATCAGAGCCTTCCCAACACCACAACATATAGAAATGATCAACTTGGTTTCACGTCTTTTCATTACTTACTGCTTTCAACAAGTCAGGCTAACTGTGGTTTTGATGTCACTGGCTGCCATTCCTAGGCTCAAATTGTTTATTTGCTCATTTGTGTTTGTAGCATGAAGTATTCATACAGAGAACACATTCTCAGTTTTCAAACTTGAGGCCCCATCCCTTCATGAATCTCACAGGATTATTAATTGTCCTTGTTTTCTTTTTACACTGCGATGTCTCTATCAGCTTCATTTATTCGCTTCCCTCTCTGTTCTAGTGATAAAACTCAAGTTTGTCTTATTTGTTTGTTTGTTTGTTTGTTTGTTTGAGAGAAAAAGAGGCAGAGAGAGATTGGGAGTGCCAGGCCTCCAGCACTGCAAATGAACTCCAGATGCATGCGCCATGTTGTGCATCTGGCTTACGTATGTCCTGGAGAGTCGAACTGTGATCCTTTGGCTTTGCAGGCCTTAACCACTGAGCCATCTCTCCAGCCCAAAACACAAGTTTTTAAATAAGGAAACAGTAATTGGATTTGTATTGAACATTTTGACATTCTGCTTTATGCCATTTTGTAATCTTTATTTAAAAAAAAACCTCAGGGGCTAGAGAGGTGGCATAGCCGTTAAGGTGCCTGCTTGTCAAACCAAAGAACACCCGTTCAAATTCTCCAGGTCCCACATTTAGCCAGACGTAAAGTGATACAAGGGCACAATGCCACACTTGCCCACAAGGGGACGCACACATCTGGAATTCATTCACAGCAGCTGAGAGGCCACTGGCATGCCCATTCTCTGTCTCTCTCTAAGAAAAAAAAAAAAAAAAGCTCAGGCTAGGCATGGTGGCACACACCTTTAATCCCAGCACTCAGGAAAAAAAAGTAGGATTGTTGTGAATTTAAGGCTAGCCTGAGACTACATAGTGAATTAGAGGTCAGCCTGGGCTAGAGTGAGACCCTACCTCAAAAGAAAAAAGAAGCTCAGAAGCTGGGTGTGGTGGTCCATACCTTTAATCACAGTACTAGAGAGGTAGAGGTAGGAGGATCACTGAGTTTGAGGCTAGCCAGGGCTAAAGACCCTACTTCAAAAAACTTTTTAAAAAGCTCAGAAAAAGAGCATATTTAAACTTGCTTTGCACTAATGATAGGCAGTTTTGTTTTGTGTTGGGGGGGTTAGGGGGTTGTTTGTTTTGAGCTAAGGTCTCACTCTAGCCCAGACTGACCTGGAATTCACTAGGTAGTCTCAGGGTGGCCTCAAACTCACAGCAATTCTCTTACTTCTGCCTCCCAAGTGCTAGAATTAAAGGCATGCACCACCACACCCTACACCCCTTTATATTTCTAGATAATCTATAACACAGAGCTGAAAAAGCTTTTTTCCAGTGTGCATATACTGAATCCTGTTTTGTTGAAATACCATTTGTTTTAATCACAGCAGAGCTATGTTCTACAATTAATGATCTCAGAAAATATAGTTACAGCTGATTTTGGTATTTCTGGCTCTAGAGTGAATAGTCCAAATTTAAATTTATTATTTATGTATTTATTTATGTATTTATTTATTTTGGCTTTTCAAGGTAGTTTCTGGCTCTAGCCCAGGCTGACCTGGAATTCACTATGTAGTCTCAGGCTGGCCTTGAACTCATAGCAATCCTCCTACCTCTGCCTCCCAGTGATGAGATTAAAGGTGTGTACCACCATGCCTGACTCTAACATACACATTTTTATCTGGAATAAAATAAAGAAGAATATAGGTATCCCCTCCCTCATTTACTAGAAAAGGTTTACTTCTTTCTGGATGGATGACTGCAGTGAGATGGCAACAGCTGGCTGTCTTTCTGGTAAGTGCTTGCCCTGCCATCCCCTTCCTACATTACTGAGTATGTATTTGGTTTCCTATACTGTCAGTGTTGGTTTAATACAGCAAAATGTCTTTTTTAATCACCAAGTTATTGATGACTGAGCCTCAAATTACTAACCTTGAGGAAACAATAGCTTTAATTTAATAAGGTATTAGTATGTTCAAAAATGGAGTTGTTAGGACTGGAGAGATGGCTTTGCAGTTAAGGCACTTGCCTGCAAAGCCAAAGGAACTTGGTTCGATTCTCCAGGACCCACGTAAGCCAGGTGCACAAGGTGGCGCATCCATCTGGAGTTTGTTTGCAGTGTCTGGAAGCCCTGGTGCACCTATTCTCTGTTTCTCTCTCTCTCTCTCTCTCTCTCTCTCTCTGCTTCTTTCCCTCTCTCAAATAAATAAATAAAAATAAAATATTTTTTAATGGAGTTGTTAGACTTGAAATTATAACTAGATTTACTAAAGCATGTAATGTTGCTTCTGGGTGAAAGAGGAATGAAACTGCACACTGTTGAAGTGCAGACTGACAACTGAATAGCAACAGTCATGTTCAATTTGCATTGATTTTGATCTTGGAAGATGGAGAGAGTTGTGCTTCATGATCATAGGCTAGGGTTCTTCTTGCCTATAGACCTTTATTTTTTTTTTTTTCTTTTGGTTTTTGGAGGTAGGGTCTTGCTCTAGTCCAAGCTGACCTGAAATTAGTCTCAGGCTGGCCTCTAATTTATAGCAATCCTCCTACCTCAGCCTCCCCAGTGCTGGATTAAAGGCATGTACCACCACATCTGATGAGAGCTTTGAGTTTCCTGTCATTGAAGAATCTTCATTTACACCAGATAATGAGCTGCTTTGCATGTATGTAAAGGAAATATGTACATATCTGTGAACTTGAACTAAAGCATTAGACTACTACTGCAACAACAACAAAAAAAACACAGACCCAACACACAGCCTTTTCTAAAGTGCTCAGTGCTGACAGCACTGGAGCCACTGGTTGTAATTCAGTCATAATCTTGGTGATTAAATCTTGGTAGAAAAGTGAGTACTGCAGTCTAGAAATTTTTAGGGCTGGAGAGATGGCTCAGTGGTTAAGGTGTTTGCCTGCAAAGCCTAAGGGCCTGGGTTCTATTCCCCAGTACCCACATAAAGTCAGGTGCACAAGGTGGCACATGGATCTGGAGTTCCTTTGCAATGGCTAGAGGTCCTGGTGTGCCCATATTCATTCTCATTCTCTCCCCCTCTCTCTTTCTCTCATGTAAAAAAAAGAAGAAAGAATTTCAGTAAATAAAAAGTTTAAAAATGCTTCTGAAGAGATAATAGCTCATTTAGAGTAAACAAAATGGGAATAATATGGTAAAAGGATATTAAGAAAATACTTTATAACCAATCCTGTGGCCACTTCTGTCTCTCCATAGGTCTTTGTAGCCTATGCCGTCTGTGGTCATCATAGTGGACTTCTGGAAAGCACATGGCAGTTTCAGTTGTGGGTTAGGCCTGATTGCTGTGGGGGAGGAGGGACTGGCAGTTTACCTATTCTGGCCCAGCCCTAAAAACGGTTTACCATCTACATTAGTTTAGCCTATACAAATAGTTCTTGTCTGAGTAAGTCTCTTTAGAACAAGAAACTCATCAAAACTGTAGTAACTACTTACTTAGAATTCGTATGGAATTGCAGTGGATTGGATGACGAAAATAAAACACTGAGGGTGGACAGGAAATCCGGTGACGGATGTGTATGAGCATGAGCTATGTTTTTTCATCAGCTGTCAGTCGCTTCCACTCAGTATTTCCCTCCAAAACTTGGATTCTAAACTGCTTGTTAATCCAGTAGAGTTTCAGATGCTGTTACACACATGAAGAAAAAGAAGACACTCTTGGAATTGGTTATGTGAGTTTTCTGTATCTGCTAGAAAGCATTGAGTTCATGTTTATTCTAAAGCTATGGGAAGTAATGTAAGTATGCAAATATGTATAAGTGCCCTCATTCAGATAGAAGTTTCTGGATAATCTCAAGAATATTCAAGGCATGGTGGCGCACGCCTTTAATCCCAGCACTCGGGAGGCAGAGGTAGGAGGATGCAGTGAGTTCAAGGCCACCCTGAGACGACATAGTGAATTCCAGGTCAGCCTGGGCTACAGCAAGACCCTGCCTCGAAAAACCAAAATATATATATATATATTCATGCCAGGTAGGCAGTATCCTCATTTTCTTTGCAGGAAGAGCATGAACAGCACCCGTTGCTGCAGCTGTGTGGGAAGATGCTCACACAGCACCTCACGGTCACTGCACAGGCTTGTGGTTCATGAATTGGAAAGATAGATGTTTCTCATTTCTACAGAGGATAGGCTTTTAAATCAATCATCCTGCTATTTCCCCATGAAAGTTTAATAATGGAATTAGGAATGTCCATGATTTTGTATGAACAAAAGGTAACATTACATTTTACCCTCAAATGTAGAAAACCATGTATGTACAAGTTTCTCTGATTTCATAAAGCAGATTGAGTTCTCCAATCTTCTACCTTTCTAACCAGAGGCAAAGCTAGCCTAGTTTTTCTGCTATTTTCCATAGCAGAAAACCCCCCACACACACACTACTCTTTTATTTAAAAATTTAAAAACAAAGCCCCAAACCATTGCCAGAGTACATTCTTTTATCCACATCATAGAATTCTCATAACCAACAAGGTAACTTAAATAAACACCTTCTAAAGAAACTTCCCCCACCCCAAAAACAAGTCCAGCTCCTGTTAATTTACACATAAAATTTCATATCTGAATATTGCACTCAGTAGTTTCTAAAATTTTTCACATATTATCCTAGCTTGCAAATCCAACATATTAAATAAATGCTTAATGTATTCAAATGTTGTCATGAGCATCTGACTAAAATTAGCTGGCAGGTGTTATAATCACAAACACCATGCTTCTGTTGTGGGTTACAATATAGAGTCCTTTCCACAAAGGCAGCATGTTGCAACCTGGATGTCTCAAGGCCACTGAAATGAAGAAAGTTCGGTCAAGCATTGAGAAGTTCATCATCTGAGTGTCCAATGGCATCTGGATTTGAAAGTGGATCCAAATCTGCAAATAGATTGAACCAGGCTGACATATCTTGATTACCATTGTTGGGGGCTATTAAAAGAAAAGACATTAAAGAGTTTTAGCTTTTGGAAATAATATTTTGTACTACTTTCATAATGCTTTTTTTTTTTTTTTTTTTTGTTGAGGTAGGCTCTCACTCTAACCCAGGCTGATTTGGAATTCTGTATAGTCCTAGGCTGGCCTTGAACTCACAAGGATCTTCCTACCTCTGCCTCCCAAGTGCTGAGATTAAAGGTGTGTGCCACCACACCCGGCTTAATTTTATTTTTTTATCTTATTTTATTTTTTTGGTTTTTTGAGGTAGGGTCTCACTGTAGCCCAGGCTGACCTGGAATTCACTGTGTAGTCTCAGGGTAGCCTCAAACTCACAGCAATCCTCCTACCTCTACCTCCCAAGTGCTGGGATTAAAGGTGTGTACCACCATCCCAACAATTTTAATTTAAAAAATTTTTTATTCCATTTTATTTATTTATTTGAGGGGGGGCAGAGAGAGAGAGAGAGAATGGGTGCGCTAGGGCCTCTAGCCACTGCAAATGAGTTCCAGATGCGTGTGCCACCTTGTGCATCTGACTTGTGTGGGTACTGGGGAATTGAACCTGGATCCTTAGGCTTCACAGTAAGCACCTTAATCACTAAGCCATCTCTCCAGCCCCAATTTTAATTTTTTTGAGGCAGGATCTCACTGATAGCCCAGGCTGGCCTCAGACTTTCAGTACTTCTGTTGCAGGTTCCCAAGTTTGGAATTGGAGGCATGCACTACAATGTCCATCACATTAAAAAAATTTTTTTGAGAGCTGGAGCGATGGCTCAGGGGTTAAGGCACTTGCCTACGAAGCCTAATGACCTGGGTTTGATTCCCCAATGCCCACATAAAGCCAAATGTATAAAGTGGCACATGCATCTGGAGTTCATTTGGAGTGGCTGGAGGCCCTGGTATGCTATTCTTTCTGTCTCTCTTCTCTTTATCTCATCCTGCTTGCAAATAAGTAAATGAAAATTTAAAAATCAAAAAAATTAAGACTTTTTGAAGTTTGGGGGAATGGTTCAGTGGTTAAAGGCACTTGCTTGCAAAACATGCAGGCCCAGGTTCTATTTCTTGGTACTACATATAGCCAGATGCACATGTGGCACATGTGTCTGGAATTCATTTACAGTGGCAAGAGGCCGTGGTGCACCTATGTAATCTCATAAATAACTTTTTTTAAGAAAATTTAATAAGACAGTATCTTACAGAATGCATTTTGTCTCAGATCCAACTTACTAATCAGATCACTCGTCTCTGTTCATCAGAATGGAAATTTCTTTTCTTTCTTTTCTTTCTCTCTTTCTTTCTTTTGTTTTTGTTTTTGTTTTTCGAGGTAAGGTTTCCCTCTAGCCCAGGCTGACCTGGAATTCACTATGTAGTCTCAGGGTGGCCTCGAACTCATGGCAATCCTACCTCTGCCTCCTGAGTGCTGGGATTAAAGGAATGAGCCACCATGCCCGGCCTAGAATGGAAATTTCTATAGAACGAGTCTGCAAGTTATACTGTAGCAGATATTCGAGGAAGTATGTTTAGACTGAGGCTAACATTAACAAGTTACGTGTGGTAACACAGCCGGCCATCTCATAAGGTTAAGACTTGAAGGCCAAGGAGTCCCAAAGGCAGGGTGGAGAGCCCGAGGACCATCTAAGATCTGCATATGAGATGAGTCACAATGGGCAGTGTAAAGGCAGTCCAATTCTGGAGAGTCCAGGCAACTGGCTCTGATCATCATGTTAATACTTGTCAGAGACCTGTGGTCCAGAGTTACACAGAGGTCCTAACCCTTAAGGATCAGGGCAGAGCGAGAGCTTTCAGTCAGTTTGTGTCCAGCTCCAGTCCGGGCACCCTGAGGCAGTGTTGGGTATACCCACACAACTTTCGGCTTAAGTCCTGGGTGTATCACTTCTAATGAACAATTCAGGGAAAGTCATTCAGCCACAGGGGCTCTTGTTTCCTCATATTTTCATTCATATGATTTGCCACCAACTAATGTATGACATGTGAGAGGGAACACAGGTGTCAACCAGGTCTGGCGGCCACTAGAGCAATCCCTGACTTCATGTAAGTAGGGTGGGCTTCTAATGAGTATGCAAAAAGTATACGGTCTTATGCTTACAGAAAATGAATTTTATGATACACATATAGAAAACTTTTTCCTTTTTCTTTTCATTTTTTTTTTTTTTGAGACAGTCTCAGTCAGTCTGTCACCCATGCTGGCCTGAAACTTGTGTATGAAAAATGTGGATGTAGCTCAGGCTGGCCTCAAATTTGTTAACAGTCTTCCTACCCCAGCCTTTCAAGTACTAGGATTCTAGGCGTGAGCCACAATGCTTGGTTCTAGTAACTTCATGAAGTAACGTGCCCATAAACACGTCATCCAGAGTGTGGACAACATTCATCCCCTGGGCAAATTTTTTTCTGCACTAGCAACAATGTTGTGATAGGTTCTTTTGTGTTATATGTAAATGGAATTTATTTATCATAAGTGTGAATGTTTAATTTTAGTGGGAATTACAAAAATGGTTTTCCAAAAGAATTCCAATTTATACTCTGAGACTTTTGTTTTTCTTCCATGTCCTTGTCAACGCATGATTTTTTTTATTTTTACATTTTAGCCATTCTGGTAAGTGGGAGGGTGGGAGGGCAGGATCTTGCTACGTAGTGCAGGCTGGCCTGAAACTCATGATAGTCCTACCTCAGACTCTGAGTGCTGGACTGCTCAGATTCTAAGTATGTGCCGTCACGTCTTGCTTTTCCGTTATTTGTTTTGAATTGTTTTTATGGCGCTGAGGATTGAACCCAGGGCCTTCCACATGCTAGGTAAGCACCCTACTGTTGAACTACATGCTTAGCCCTCCATTTTGGTTTGAATTTGCATTTCTTTAATTCGCACTTAATGAAATGGGACACTGAATGAGTTAATTTCTAAAGAATTTCCCTTACCAAAAATTTCAAGCTAACAGTTAAGCAGCTTTTTCTTAAATACTTTTTGTTTATTTATTTATTAGAGAAAGAGTAGAATGGACACCAGGGCCTCTAGCCACTGCAAACAAACTCCAGACACATGTGTCACCATGTGCAACTGGCTTATGTAGGTTCTGGGGAGTCGAACCTAAGTCCTTAGGCTTTGAAGCAAGTACCTTAACCAGTAAGCCATCTCTCCAGCCCTAAGCAGCCTTTTTGTTCAGAATTGAGAGCTGTCTTTCCCCCCTATTTCTCACACCCCCAAATCAACCTCAGTGATATAGGCAAATACCTCTGCTTTTTTGTTTGCATAGACTGGATCTTGGTTGTCCCCCAAAAGTCCATGGGCTAGGTCTGGTCCTCAGCCCATGGCATTATTGGGAAGTGGTAGAATACTTAAGAGTGGGCTGAGATTGTAGCTCAGTAACAGTGTATTTGCTTAGCATGTTCACTGTCCTGAATTTGGTTCCAGCAACACACTCCTTTAGAAAGGAGGCCCAGTGGAAGGAAGTTAGATCACTGGGGGGCGGGGAGGGGGGGAGCTATTCCTATCTCTTAGCTTCCATGAGGGGAACAGACCTATTCTATCACACCTTCTTGCCATGACTCACTGTGCTGCCACAGATCCAAAAGCAGTGGAACCATGTGACCATGGGCTGAGCCCTCCAAAAGCATGAGCCAAGACACAGTAAATGTATGCTGGCTAAGGAAATGAAGACCACCATTCAGGGCTGGGGGTCCAGTGGACAGTAGAATGTCTGTCTGGCCTTAGATTCAATCTTCAGCACCACAGAGGAAGGAACTGGGGGAGAAGAAAGGGAGAGAGGAAGGAGGGGAAGGAAGAATAAAGGAAGATAAGAAGATCACAGGTCATAAATATCTTCTACAAGAATTATCAATGGACCACACCTGTAATCCCAGCATTTAGGAGGTTGAGGCTGGAGGATCATGAGTTCAAGGCCAGTCTGGGACTCATAGTGAGACCCTGTCTATTGTTTAAACTATTTTAGTTTGATGATAGATAGAGATTTTGAGGGAAACATGGTTACCAAACACATGGAAATGCTTTGCATTAATTTTGTAGTCTTCCTATGCTGAATTGATAAATATAAAAGTAATGATACCACAAGAATTTGGAAGTTAGCTTGAAAAGCCTTCCTCAGGCCAAGACAGGAACAATTTGAGCACAAAATGATCAAATACAGCAATAACTGTAAACCACAGAAAAACATGAATCCAGGCAGATAATAATAATTGGAAAAGAGTTCTCTTTTTTTCTGCAGAGCACTGAGCACTAATGAAGGCAGTAAACTATAGCTCAGTAAAGCTGTTTAAGAAATGTGATCTGGAAGCAGAGGTAGAAGGATCACTGTGAGTTTGAGGCCACCCTGAGACTACATAGTGAATTCCAGGACAGCCTGGGCTAGAGGGAGATCCTACCTCCAAAAACAAAAAAAATAAAAGAAAGAAAGAAAAAAAAGAAAATGTGATCTAGCCGGGTGCACTAGCACATGCATTTAATCCACAGGCAGAGGTAGGAGGATCACCATGAGTTCGAGGCCACCCTGAGACTACATAGTGAATTCCAGGTCAGCCTGGGCTATAGCAAGACCCTACCTCCAAAAACCAAAAAAGAAAGAAAAAGAAATGTGATCTATGGGGGCTAGAGAGATGGCTCAGCAGTTAAAGGCATTTGCTTGCAAAGTTTGATGGCCTAAGTTTGATTCCCCAGAATCAAACACGTAAAGCCAGATGCACCAAATGACGCATGTATCTGGAATTTGTTTGCAATGGTAAGAGGCTCTGGTGTGCTCTCTCATCACTCTCTTATTTTCTTGTTTCTCTCCTCTCTCTCAAAATATTTAAAAAAGAAATGTTATCTATGGGTGAATAAACAAGGTGGTAGGATCTATTCGGTATAGTATTATGAGTTGTATAAAGGAAAGACATCCTATCACATGTCACAGGATGAATGAACTTTGAGGTAATTAAGCTAAATGAAGTGCCTGTCACCAAAAAAACCAAATTGTATTATTCCACCTCTATGAAGAATATGTAGCTGGGCATGGTGGCACATGCCTTTAATGCCAGCACTCGGGAGGCAGAGGTAGGAGGATCGCCATGAGTTTGAAGACACCCTGAGACTACAGAGTGAATTCCAGGTCAGCCTGGGCTAGAGCAGGACCCTACCTCAGGAAAAAAAAAATAGAAGAAGAATATCTAAAGGGCTGGAGAGATGGCTTAGGCACTTGCCTGCAAAGCCTAAGAATGCATGTTGGAATCTCAAAGTGACACAAGCAGGCAATGATTCACATGTACACAAGGGGATGCACATGTATGGATTTTGTCCATAGCAGCTGAAAGACCCTGGCATGCCCTTATTCTTCTCTCTCTCTCTTTCTCAAAATAATCTAAAAAAGAATAAAGTAATGCAACTTAACAGAATTAGAAAGTAATCTGATGGCTAGAGAGGTAGCTCAGTGGTTAAGGCTACTTGCTTGTAAAGCCTGACAGCCTGGGTTCAATTCCCCAGTACTCACATAAGGTCAGATGCACAAAGTAGTGCGTGTGTATTCAGTGCCTAGCACACCTATATTCTCTCTCTAATAAATGTTTAAAAAAATTCAAGACAAAAATAAGTATGTGATAGCTAGCCATTGGTGCACACTTGTAATCAAGAGTAGCAGAGGCTGTACACAGAGCCTATTGAAAAACTGGGTGGGGGGGCACCTAGGGGAGAAAGAGGAACGATGTTAATGGGTGAAGTGTTCTGATTTACACAATGAAAATGTTCTATTTCATTGCAATGTGAAACTCCTGAAATGGTAAGAAAACTGGGGGCTGGTAATATTAACAGTGGAGGTTAAAGTTCTGTGATAGAGCCAGGCCACTGGTTAAATCTGAACACCACACACGCATGATTAATATGGTATTGGGGGGGGGTGATTCGAGGTAGGATTTTGCCGTAGCCCAGGCTGATCTGGAATTCACTATGTAGTTCCAGGCTGGCCTCAAACTCATAGCGATCTTCCTACCTCTGCCTCCCAAGTGCTGGTATTAAAGGCCAGCTTAATAAAATTTTTTTGTTTGTTTTGTTTTTCAAGGTAGGGTCTCACTCTGGCCCAGGCTGACCTGGAATTTCAGGGTGGCCTTGAACTCATGGCAATCCTCCTACCTCTGCCTCCCCAGTGCTGGGATTAAAGGTGTGTGACACCACGCCCAGCTCTAATAAAAAATTTTAAAGATGTTGTCTTAAGCCAGGCAAGGTAGTGCATGCCTCTAACCCCAGCACTGGGGAGGCAGAGGTAGGTGGATCACCTTGAGTTCGAGACTACATAGTGAATTCCAGGTCGGCCTGGGATAGAACAAGACCCTATCTCAAAAATAAAAAGATCCCTTAAGTCCTGGATGCATTCTTTGTCAATGAGCACCGTATATTCCAAAGCCACTTCCAAACTGGGATTATAATGCATGCCTACCACACACGAGGCCCTGGGTTTGGCATCTAGCACTGAAGGAAGAAATCATCTTCTATCCTGAATTGTGTATGCACTACCCACAACCCTTAACACAAAACAGAATGCAGTCCAGGAGTTAGTAGACTACAGCAGGCTTGCAATTGCTATTTAGGGCTTTCCATAGTGAGAGGGTAACCAGGTATAGCTTTCATTGTAATACTGATTACTATTAACAAAATACTTTTCATCAACAGGTGTGGTGGCGCACGCCTTTAATCCCAGCACTTGGGAGGCAGAGGTAGGAGGATCACCTTGAGTTCAAGGCCACCCTGAGAATACATAGTGAATTCCAGGGCTAGAGTGAACCCTACCTTGAAAAACAAAAAACAAACAAAAAATACTTTTCTTCACACGAGGCAAAAACTATCAAGTGATCCTTTCCTTAGTTTACCATAGTTTTGCCTAATTCTGAGTGCAATGAACTTACATTTGGTTAATTTCCTTGGACTCTGTAAAGGCACTGGTATGTCATCGGGGTGTGCTGATCCCTCTTGGGAGGCCCAGCCTTAGGGAGGAAGGGAGGAGAGAAGGAATTATTCACTGTTAATCAAGTACCAAGTGCATCAGAAAAGTAAGAAAAGGCTAAGTTCTCCAGTCTGTGCCAGAGTCAGATGCTATAGTATAAGACTTTTCTACAGTTTAGTATTTTATTCACTCATCTAAGTTTAGATCAGTTAGACATTGTTATATTATCCAAAGTGACAGAAATAAATATGCAGTCTTTTTAAAAAATTACAAATGGAGGGCTGGAGAGATGGCTTAGCGGTTAAGGTGCCTGCCTGCGAAGTCTAAGAATACCCGTTCAAATCTCCGGGTCCCACGTTTAGCCAGACGCAAAAGTGATGCAAGCACACAATGTCACACATGCGCACAAGGAGGTACACGTGTCTGGAGTTCATTCACAGCAGCTCAGACAGAGGCTGTTGGTGTGCCCATTCTCTCTCTGTCTCTCTCTCTCAAAAAAAAATTTTTTTTTAATTACAAATGGAGGAAGCCGGGCATGGTGGCACATGTCTTTAATCCCAGCACTTGGGAGGCAGAGATAGGAGGATCACCATGAGTTCAAGGCCACCCTGAGACTACATAGTGAATTCCAGGTCAGCCTGGACTAGAGTGAGACCCTAACTTGAAAAAAAATTACAAAGGGGGCTGGAGAGATGGCTTAGTACTTAAGGCGCTTGCCTATGAAGCTTAAGGACCCAGATTTGATTCCCCAGCACCCATGTGAGCCATATGCACAAAGAGTTCTTATTTTCTTGTTTCTCTCCTCTCTCTCAAAATATTTAAAAAAGAAATGTTATCTATGGGTGAATATGCTTATACCTTGGACTTGATGACCCCATTTTACCTTAAGGAAATAATGTAACCAAAGGGAAAAGCTCAATACTATTATTTCCACATTATTAGTCGTGAGCAAACAAAAACAGTATGAAGGAAATTAAGATATGATGGGCCTAGTATGGTGGCTAGTGCCTGTCATTTTTAGCACTTGGGAAACAGACTGTAGGATTGCTATGAGTGCAAGGGAAGCCTGGGCTACAGCGTGAGACCCTGTCTCATAGTAGTAACAGGCTTATTGTATAGAAAAGGATAAAATACTATATACTATATGATTGGAACACAAGTACAACACAAAACGTTGTGCTAGCACTGAACACAGCATTAGAAAAAAATTTAGAGTGGCATTAGAAAAAAAATATTCTATCTAATCCTTGTATAGACAAAATCATTTGATGCTCAAGCAAGATGGCACTGTGGTTTGAAATGTAATTGCCAGCATAATTGTCTGAAGAAGCTAACCCTTTAAGAAGAGGTCAAGTCCCAAGGGCCCTTGCCCTCATGGCTTACTGCCATTAACATAAGTGCTTGCGTATAGGAGTAGACTGTTGATAAAAAGGTAAATTCAGCTGGGTGGTGCACACCTCTAATCCCAACACTCGTAAGGCAGAGGTGGAAGGATCGCTGTGAGTTCAAGGCCACCCTGAGACTACATAGTGAGTTCCAGGTCAGCCTGGGCTAGAGCAAGACCCTACCTCAGGGGTGGGGGAAGGTAAATTCAGTCCCCATTCTCTCTCCTGTTTTATCTTGAGCACAGCCTTCCACCTTCCTGTAAAGGATGATGTATCAGATTCTGGTGCCATGCTCTTAAGATGATGTAAGCCACAACCCAGTTTATGGTACTCTGTTACAGCATCAGAAAACAGATGGGGCTCCTGGAACATATATCTTTTAACTCTATCTAGCTCACTTCCCTGTGAACATAACAGGAGAACGAGGATGTGGACATCCAGGAAACAATGCTGGGGGAGAGTCTTGTAGACAGGAGCCAAATTCTGATCCCCTCTTCAAAGTTTCAACTGCCTGATCTCCACCTGCCTGTGTTACTAAATGGGAATATCCTGGCTGCTTGCAGGCAGGAACCAAACCAAATCTTCTGAGTGGTAAAAGAATGTAGTTGACATTGTATTTCCCAAAAATGAAAAAATAAAAATCCAGTGCTGTTAAGAGATGTGGAAAGTCAAGAAGAAAGAGGAATAGAAGTACACAGTTTTTAACTGAAGAATAATAAAAATGGAGGATCAGTTGAAATAATCTACAACTACCAGGCCATAGAAGTGCCATATGAAAATAAGTGTTTTCTAAAATAGTACCATAACCAAACATCTGAGCCTTCCTAGAGTGTCTCATTCAAGTAATACTGCCCACTCTTTTTCCTTGTTCTAGTTACTGTACAAAATAGTGGTTTTCCTTATGACATTTTCCTGGGTACATGCCATTGTCTTTTGTTTGTATTTGTCCCTTTATTACCTTGCTCCTTCCTTCCTAACCCTCTTTCACTGGTCCCCGTACTTCCCCCAAATATTCCTTCTACTTTCATATGATAAATAGATGAGTGATAGATTCTGTATGAGAGAAAAATAAAATATTTTCTTTCTACCCTTCATTATTCTCTCCTGTTTCCCCCTCACCTCCTGTTAAGGCTCCTCCCTCCCTTCTCACTATAATTAGTCTTCTCTCCACTGTGAGCATCATCTGACAAAAGTGACTGAAGGGAAGGCAGCTGGTCACACTGAATCTGCAGTCAAGAAGCAGAGGGTGGATGCTGGTGCTCAGCTCACTTCCTCCTTTTTATTCAGTCTGGAGTCCAAGCCCATGAGATGGGACCTCCATTTAGGGTGGGTTTTCCCACCTCAGTTCACCCATTCTAGAAAGCCCTTCATAGACATGCCCAGAGGCTTGCCGCTTAGGTTATTCTAGATCCTCTCACATTGACAGTGTTAAACATCATACCCATCCTACATTCTCTTCTACTTTGAGGTTCTGTATATTTAAATATCTAGATTCTACACACGAAAAAGATCATGAGATATTTGTCTTGCTGAGTCTGGCATTATTCACTTAGCATAATGATTATATCCATTTTCCTGAAAATGACATCTTATTCTTTCCAGTGAAACAAAACTTCACTCTGTGTGTGTGTGTGTGTGTGTCCATCCACGTGCGTGTAAGTGTCCATGGGTCACATTTTTTGTTTTTGGCTTTTCAAAGGTAGGGTCTTGCTCTAGCCCAGGTTGACCCGGAATTCACTATGTAGTCTCAGAGTGGCCTCAAACTCACAGTGATCCTCCTACATCAACCTCCTGAGTGCTGGGATTAAAGGCGTGCACCACCATACCCAGAAAGAATGGGCACGCCAGGGCCTCTAGCCACTGCAAATGGACTCCAGATACACACACCACATCTGGCTTTATGTAGGTACTGGGAAATCAAACTCGGGTTGTTAGGCTTTTCAGGCAAGTGCCTTAACAGCTGAACCATCTCTCCAGCCCTCACATTTTCTTTTCTTTCTTTCTTTTTTTTTTTTTTCAAGGTAGGATCTCACTCTAGCTCAGGCTGACCTGGAATTCACTATGGAGTCTCAGGGTAGTCTCATACTGTCAGCAATTTTCTTTATTCATCTGTTGATGGGCATCTAGGCTGGTTCAAGATCTTGGCTATTGTGAATAATGCAGCAAACTACATTACTGAACATCACAAGCTCTTTAGCTTATTTTTAAAAATATTTTATTATTTTATTTATTTAGTTGAGATAGAGAGAAAGAGAATGAGAGAGAATATGGGCTCACCAGGGCTTCCTGCCACTGCAAACGAACTCCAGATGCATGCGTCATGTTGTACATCTGGCTTACACGGTCCTGGGGAATTGAACCAAGGTCCTTTGGCTTTGCAGGCAAGTACCTTACCTGCTAAGCCATCTCTCCACCCCCCTCTTTAGCTTCTTTAAGCAACCCAAAGGCTGGGGATGCAGATCAGAGGGTAGAGTGGCTGCCTAGTATGCATAAAGCCCTGAGTTCAATGCCCAATGCTGCATAATCTGAGCATGGCAGTTAAATAGGGGCATGGAGATCAGAAGTTCAAGGTTATCCTCAGCTACATAGTTCCATAGGGCAGAATGGGCTAGGAGGAGATCTTGCCTTGAAAAATAAAGTGTTAGCAGAGTGCTGACAGGATTGCTTCTTAGAAAAATGAGGAAGTGTGGAGAAGGAACTGAAGGCTAAAAACCTATCAGCAGCTCTCTTACAGCAACATGGGAAACCAAACGAGTCTCTAGGTAGCTCTGACAGTTCAGGAGAGTGGGACATGTAAGAAATGTTTCACACACAGAATGGACAGGGCTTATAACCAATATGGAGATACAAGGAGCAAAAAGGTGCAGTGCAGGACACATTATGGCAGACCTGGCAATGAGTAGAAGGAGCCCTTGACATTAGCAAAGTAGGTGACCCTTCTCTAGGAAGACCCCTGTCCCCAGCTTGCTCCCGTGATCCTCCACTACTCCCTTGCCCAGAAGGCTGCCCTGGAACCTGCTGCGAGATCACCACTTGTTTTCCTGCTACTCGAGCCCACAGAAAGGAAACACCAAATTTTGCTTGATGGAAGAAAATCTATCACTGGACCTACTTAGACAGTTATAAACAGACGCCTGGGAAAGTCAATGAAGAACGTGTGGGCTTGGCAGAGGTGGCAAGGAAAGCCCTTGTTTGAGTTGTCGACCAACTGCAATGCTTGTAGGTCTGATATTTTTCTAGTTGATTCAGATGCCTAGACATTTTATCTAGTAGTCCTAAAGTTAAAATCCACCTCTTGATTCTAGCATGAACAATCACAATAACAAAATAAGGCACATGTGTCCAAATATTTCATCAGACACTTACTGTTGAAAGTTCCATCAGCATGAAGGCCAAGGTCAAAGACCTGCGAGGGAAGGAACTGAGAAGAATAAGCAAGAGGCTCAGATTCCACAGAAGGCTCCTGGGGTGTGAGCTGGGCACTGAGGCTCCCACAGGAAGTCTCACATTCTTGTGTAAATTCACTAGTGCTTGAGGAACCAGGACTTAGGAGACTGTTCAGAAATGAGAATTCCTTCTCAAAGTCATCGCCTTCCAGTGAATCTACAGGTAGATCTTTTGCAACTGTTGATTGAAAATAAAAATAAAGCTTATATTTCTTTTCAAAGAAATGAGAGTAGGCTGTAGGTTAAACTAATTTCATTTTTGTTTGTTTTTTTGTTTTTTCATTTAAAAATATTTTATTTATTTATTTAGCTGGGCGTGGTGGCGCACGCCTTTAATCCCAGCACTCGGGAGGCAGAGGTAGGAGGATCATCATGAGTTCGAGGCCACCCTGAGACTACATAGTGAATTCCAGGTCAGCCTGGGCTAGAGTGAGACCCTACCTCAGAAAACCAAAAAATAAAATAAAAATTATTTATTTATTTGAGAGAGAAAGAGGCAGAGAGCGGGGGCAGGGGAATGGGCGCACCAGGGCCTCTAGCCACAGCAAATGAGCAAACAAACTTCAGACACATGGAACACCTTGTACATCGGTTTTACGTGGGTACTGGGGAATCAGACTCAGGTCCCTAGGCTTTGCAGGCAAGTGCCTTAACTGTTGAGCCATCTTTCCAGCCCATTGTTTGGGGTTTTTTTTGTTTTTTTTTTTGTTTTTTTGAGGTAGGGTCTCATTCTAGCCTAGGCTCACCTGAACTTACTCTGTAGTCCCAGGTTACCCTCAAACTTACCTACCTCAGTCTTTCAAGTGGTGGGATTAAAGGTGTGTGCCACCAGCCCAGTTAATTTCATTATTGTTTTACAGTAAATACTGTACATTATATGATTTACATAATGTTTACCAATAACTAGATTTATTGGAAGTTTGGGATAATTATTTCTATTTTAAAAGTTTATTTATTTAGAGAGAGAGAAAGAGGCAGATAGAGTGGGCACAACAGGGCCTCTAACCACTGCAAACGAACTCCAGATGCATGTGCCACCTTGTGCATCTGGCTTACATGGGTACTGGGGAATCAAACCTGAGTCCTTAGACTTCACAAGCAAATGCTTCAACCACTAAAGCCATCTCTCCAGATCCTCATTCACCTATAAATTTTTAAATCTGTGAAATTACTTGTGCTAAAAAGGGAACAGATTTTCTGAAATATATGGATAAAAATATGTTGTATCAGAATCTGTGGGCTTCTTTTTTTTTTTTTTTTTTTTTTTTTTTAAAGAGGTAGGGTCTCTCTCTCTCTATCTCAGGCTGACCTGGCATTCACTATGTAGTCTGAGGCTGGCCTCGAACTTACAGTGATCCTCCTACCTCTGCCTCCTGAGTGCTGGGATTAAAGATGGCAGCACCACACCTGGCCTTTTTTGAGGTTTTTTTTTGGGGGGATATTTAAATCTCAATAACAGTATCAGTTTTTTTAAAGATGAAAGCAAGTTACTTCCAGCATTACTGAATGAGGGGTTCCATAGACCTGGTCAAAGTCCCAAGGCCACATAGGATATAAAACAACAACAACAACAAAGAAAACCTACTAGAACTCAGGAGGCAGGGAATAAGAGTGGTACTGAGAAACCCCCTTCCCCTGCCACAAAAGGATGGAATGGAAATTCCATTCCAACACAGGGGTCCTTCTCCCTAACTCACATGAGGGCTACCTTCCCAGAAGGGTAGGATGCCAGCATATCCAAGCCTGTCCCTCTTCCCTGTTGCTAAGGCAAAGTCCATGACTGCAGTCAAGAGTGGAGGCTCTCCTGTCCAAACCACACTCATCACATGCAGACGGAGCTGGCAGAGTAAACTGGCGATCCTAGGGCCAGGTCTCTTGGCCCTCACGTAAAGTGGCAGGGGAAGGCAAGCCAAGAGAACCTAAAGCTACAACAACCCCTCCTCATCTAGCACCCAGCTCCTAGGGCAGGGTGTCACAGAAGCACGCCACTGTCCAAACTCCTATGACTCAGTGGGTTTCTTAGTGGGGAGAGAGAAGTAGACCATAAAGGAGATGATGCCTAATGTCTTTGCAAGGATCCAACTGTATTCACAATCGCACGCGGAGAGCTAAAGTCTAAAAATGCTCTCAAAGATTGCAGGCTGTGGTAAAAAGCCACAAGGCAATTTTGTTGGACATATAGGCTAAACCAGACAGGTCAGCTAGTTTGCAGGAGGAGGGGCAGTGGGGAACAGCTGGGATCAGAACAAACTATTGACCTTGGAGACTATTCTTTCAAATGTGTCCAAATTTGGCTGGTTTCATGTGTGGAACTATTTTGATGTGGCCTTACTGAAATCAGTAGAGCAATCAGCTGGAAATGAACTCTACAGTTTGGTGTGGTTCTGAAAGAGACTTTGAAAGAAAGCTGACTAAAAACTGCTGTCAGCTGGGCATGGTGGTGCACGCCTTTAATCCTAGCACTCAGGATGCAGAGGTAGGAGGATCGCCATGAGTTCAAGGCCACCCTGAGACAACATAGTGAATTCCAGGTCAGCCTGAGCTAGAGTAAGACCCTACCTCGAAAAACCAAAAAATAAAATAAAATAAATAAATAATAAATTTTTAAAAACAAAACTGCTGTCATCACAGGGTGTCTGTAGGAAAATCAAGCCTGAACCCCATCCCATTCCTGGAGGTAAAGAGAGTGAAGATGAAGCTGGAGAGATGGTTTAGCAGTTAAGGCATTTGCCTGCGAAGCCAAAGGATCCAGGTTCAATTCCCCAGGACACACATGAGCAAGATGCACAAGGGGCACATGTGTATGGAGTTTGTTTGCAGTGGCTAGAGGCCCTGGCATGCCCATTCTCTCTCTCTCTCTCTCTCTGCTTGCAAATAAATAAATAAATTTTTTTTTTTAAAAGTGAAGATGAAGAATAGACTCCATTAAACAAATTAAGCATCAGGCTGGACAGATGGCTCAGCTGTTAAGTTGCTTGCCTGCAAAGCCTAATGACCCAGGTTTGATTCCCCAGTACCCACTTAAAGCCAGATGCACAAAGTGGCATATACATCTGGAGTTTGTTTGCAGTGGTGGGAGGCCCTGGTGCACCCATTCTCACTATCTACCTCTTTTTAAAAAAATATTTGTATTTACTTATTTGCAAGCAGAGAGATGCAGATGAGAGAGAGAGAAAGAGAGAGAGAGAGAGAGCGCACCAGGGCCTCTTGCCACTGCAAACAAACTCTAGATGGATGTACCACCTTGTGCATCTGGCTTTACACGGATACAGGGGAACTGAAACCAGGTCGTTAGGATTTGCAGGCAAGAGCCTTAACCGTTGAACCATCTCTCCAGCCCCAATAAAAATATTTTTAAAAAATTAAGCATCTACAAAATGAACAGTAACAAGCCCCAGAGAGGAGGACCAGTACCCAAAGTGACTAAAATATATTATCTAGAATGTTCAAATTTCAGCAAATGCTTGTTAGGCATGCACCTAGCAAGAAGCTGCATGTCAAAGTGACTAAATGTCATATTTAACACACAAAGCCTTCAAGTTGTTCTGATAAATATATTCTGAGAACTAAAGGAATCCATGATTAAAGAGTGAAAAGAAGGGGATTGAGAGCAAAAAATGGTGGCTAAGAAGCCCTAGTGAGTGGATTGATCTAATGGATTACCTCTTCACAGAGAGACCAGTTTGAACAGCTTTTCTTTCACTAATTCACCATCAAAAGAGCCAAGGAATCAGGAGAGAAGACCACAGTGCCTGACTATAGTATAATAATAAACACATGGAAGAAGGCAGAAAAGAGTTCCAACTTCACCTCTCCTCCAAGTCCAAGCAATGCAGTGTGGAGAAAGATGCCTGCCTGCTGCAGAAGGAAGAACAAATTAAGCCGAGGTTTTAGCTTGAAATCTAGAAACAGGCCTGCTAGGTGAATCCTACTGCCATTCCAGGCCTCACAGATGTACCTATGCACCCACAGACTGATTCTTTGAATCCTAGTTAGCCAGATGGCCAAGGAAATGCTTTCACCAGCCCTTCCCCAACTTCAGACATCAGAATAAGAAGCAAGACTTCAGCTATGGCTCAGAATGGAAAGTGATCACAAGGCTTCAGAGCGTGGTATGGGCCATTTTGATGAGAAAGAACCCAAAGGACCTATCATTAGGCCAATGCTCAAGACGGATCCTCTAGATCTGTACAGGCATCAGGCAAAGACCTAACTGGCAGGATAGACCCATGTTTAATGTTTAGGCCTGCATCACCAGCAGCCATGCACATGCTAGCCGAACAATTCCCAAAGTGCACAGGTCCCTGTGACTATGAGGTTGAGGTCTAACCCAGCTTAGTGTCACTTAGAGGCCAAGTGACTTCTACCAACTCTCCCAGCTTGGAGTTGATAAGCAGCGGCAGGATGCCCCAGCCACTGGAGAGGAAGAGGAACGTGAGCCCAGGCCCGTGTCTCGGAATTCAGTTGCAGGTCTACAGTAAAACCCAACAATTCTGATAGTCTCTGTCCCTAGACCAGTGCCTGAGGATGGGCCTCTGGCTTTACCCTCGTGCCAGGTGGAGACCCCTCACCCATGTTGACTGGATTTATATTCTGCCTGACATCAACTGGGGCGAGTTGCAGTGGGCCACGAGTTCACCACAGCAGCAGGCAGTCTATAGTAATATAGGTCTCGGTCCCACCTCATCGCCCTGTGCTGGTCTAGCAGGCTGCGCTGTCCAAGAATGATCTGGTATTGGAGTGTTGGTCACCACAGGACTGCCTACCCCATTCCTCTCCCACTGCCAGCAAGTTCAATGCAAAGTAACTGTTTGCCCCGGGGTTGGGGGGAGAAAAGGGAGGTAGGTGCCAATTTATTGTATTAGAGCCTGGAGCTTGTCCTTCCGTGTGAGATCCTGAGTATGAGAATTTTGTGGTGCCTGACCATAGATAGGCCAGTGACAACGGATGAAGAGGTTGGGTCCAACCCAGCCCCAGGTAGATAGATAGAGGTTTACAAAGACCAACAATTCTTTTTTTTTTTTTTTTTTTTTTTTTTTTTTCGAGGTAGTGTTTCACTGCAGCTCAGGCTGACCTGGAATTCACTCTGTAGTCTCAGGGTGGCCTCGAACTCATGGCAATCCTCCCACCTCTGCCTCCCAAGTGCTGGGTGGGCTTAAAGACGTGCGCCACCGTGCCCAGCTTAAGACCAACAATTCTTATATAAAGACACCCTCCAGTTCTTTCTGAACAGTGCATTAACTACACCTTTGAAACAAGATGGGCTTGGAGGAATCCTTTATTATTAATAATAATAATTGTTATAATAATAATTATTATTAATTGCTGAGAACTGAACCTAGGGTCTGGCACATGTTAGACATGCATTCTACCACTAAAAAATATTCCAGCCATGTTTTGGTTTTGAGACAAGGTCTCACACTGTAGCCCAGGGCTAGCCTTAAATTTATGGCAATCCTCCTACCTCAGCCTACGAATGCTGGGATTACAAAAGTGAAATAGCACACCACGCACACTCTTCAGTGCTGAAAGAGCAGGAACACTCCCAACAGGAAACCTGGTATAAAGAGCCACCTAGTGGTCACATAGTGGAAGCGTCCACAGGTTCAGAGAACTAAAAAAAACCTGATCATGAAAAGTGGAATAAATACTAATCTTTGAAAATGCAATGTCATATGCCAAAAAAAAAAAGAATTATCTCAAAAACAGAAGACTGGGCTTGAGAGATGCCTCAGTGGTTAAGGTGCTTGCCTGGAAAGCCTAAGGACCAAAGTTCAATTCCCCAGTACCCAAGTAAAGCCAGATGTGCAAGGTGGCACATGCATCTGTTCGTTTGCAGTGACTAGAGGTCTTGGTGTGCCCATTCTCTCTATCTTCCTCTCTCATAAGTAAATAAATAATTTTTTAAAAACTCATGAGTAAAAAACAAAAACAAAACAAAAAAAAAAGCCTCATGAGTAGCCAGGTGTGATGGCACATGCCTTTAATCCCAGCACTTGGGAGGCAGAGGTAGAAAGATCACCATGAGTTCAAGGCCACCCTGAGACTACATAGTGAATTCCAGGTTAGCCTGGACTAGAGTAAAACCCTACCTTGAAACCCCCCAAAAAAAAAAACTCATGAGAAATATTAGGATGCGCTAATATTGTAAACATGATGCACAAATTACTCATCTCTTAAGTGTGAATAATAAAGAAAAAAACAATAGTATTGGGCTGAAGAGATGGATCAACATTTAAGCGAGCTTCCTAACAAGCATGAGGACCTGAGACTGCCCAAGTTCAAATCTCTAGAGCCAATGTGAAAGAGTGTCCCCACACTGCAGGCAAGTGTATGTGGAGCCACAAGGGCACATACATGTGCATACACCATCCACACACAAAAGAAAAAAAAAGTATTATGTTAGGAGAAAGGAAATATAGAAAGATTTAAAATGAGACATTAAATATTCAAACTGAACTAGGCATGATGGTACACGCCTTTAATCCAAGCACTGGGAGGCTGAGTAGGAGAATCATGAGTTTGAGGACAGCCTGGGGCTATAGAGTGGTTCCAGCCTGGGCTAGAATGAAACCCTGTCTTGCAAACAGAAACAAAAAAATAAGCTGGGCGTGGTGGCGCATGCCTTTAATCCCAGCACTCAGGAGGCAGAGGTAGGAGGATCACCCTGAGTTCGAGGCCACCCTGAAACTACATAGTGAATTCCAGGTCAGCCTGAGCTAGAGTGAGACCCTGCTTCAGAAAACCAAAATAAATAAATAAATACATAATACAAATACATACATACATACATACATACATACATACAAAAATTCAAACTGAGGAGCACTGGAGTGTCATTGTTTTGTGTGTGTGTGTGTTTGACTCTCCAGATCCCATGTAAACCAGATGCACAAAGGTGAGGCAAGCATAAGGTTGCACATGCCCAGTAGGTGGCGCAAGTGTCTGGAGTTCGATTGCAGTGGCTGAGGCCCTGGGCATGCCAATTGTCTCTGTCTTTCTCACGTGCTCTAAAATAAAAAAAAACTAAATTAAAAAAAGACCAAGTCTATGTTAAAAAAAGAAACTCTATGAGCTGAAGAATGAGGAAAAAAACACCATACTAAAGAAACATAGAAGCTGGGCATGGTGGCACACACCTTTAATCCCAGCACTCGGGAGGCAGAGGTAGGAGGATTGCTGAGAGTTCAAGGCCATCCTGAGACTACATAGTGAATTCCAGGTCAGCCTGGGCTACAGTGAGACCCTACCTCAAAAAAAAAAAAAAGAAATATAGAATATTTTCTTTCTAAAATTTATTAATTAATTAATTTATTTGCAAGCAGAGAGGGGGGGGATGGTGTGTCAGGGCCTCGAGCTGCTGCAAACCAACTCCAGACGCACAGATCACTTTGTGCATCTGGCTCTATGTGGGCATTAGGGAATCAAACCCAGGTTGTTAGGCTTTGCAGGCAAGTGCCTTAACCACTAAGTAATCTCTCCAGCCTGAGAATACTTTTAATAAAATAATAGCAGAAAATTTCCCAAATCTAAGAAGAGAGATGCCTATCTAGGTATGAGGGGCATATGGAACACCAAATACACCAGACCAGAAATGAAACTCCCCACATCACATCATAGTTAAAAAATTAAATGTAAAAAAAAATTAAATGTGCAGAAAAAAGAAAGAATATTGAGAGCTGCAAAACAGAAACTCCAGCTCTACAAAAGCTGCTGGGAGAAATCACTTCAGAGGGAAGAGAAAGACAAACACAACCAGTGAGTTACAGAAAATAAAATGATGGTAGGATTGTTGTTAGGCAATTGAGAACTAAGAAAACACTAAACTGACAGGACTCAGTACATATCTTTCAATAATAAACTTGAAATTAAATGATCTTAATTCAGCAATCAAAAGACCCAGACTAGCAAATTGAATTAGAAAACAGAATTTATCGTTTTGCTGTCTCCAAGAAACCCACCTCACTACAAAAGACAGACACTACCTTTATGTAAAAGAATGAAAAAGGGGTTGGAAAGATGGCTTAGTGGATAAGACATTTGCCTGCAAAGCCAAAGGACCCAGGTTCGATTCCCCAGAACCCACTTAAGCTGGATGCACAAGGTGGCACATGCATCTGGAGTTCATTTGCAGTGGCTAGAGGCCCTGACATGCCCATTCTCTCTCCATCTCTATTGGCTTCTCTCTCTCTCAAATAAATAAAAGAGCCAGGTGTGGTGGCACACACCTTTAGTCCCAGCATTCAGGAGGCAGAGGTAGGAGAATCGCCATGAGTTCAAGGCCACCCTGAGACTACAAAGTGAATTCCAGGTCAGCCTGGGCTAGAGTGAGACCCTACCTCAAAAAATAAAAACAAAAAAGGATGAAAAAAAAAAAAAGATATCAAGCAACTGGAACCAGGAACTAAGCAGGCATCACTATTCTAATATCTGACAAAATAATTCAAACTAAAATTAATCAGAAGAGATAAAGAAGGATACTTCATTCTGATTAAGGGAAAAGTCCATCAAGAATACATTACAGGTTTTTTTTAAGGGGGGGGTGAAAGGGTTTCGAGGTAAGGTCTTACTCTGGTCCAGGTTGACCTGGAATTAACTATGTAGTTTCAGGGTGGCCTTGAACTCACGGCGATCCTCCTACCTCTGCCTCCTGAGTGCTGGGATTAAAGGCGTGCACCACCACGCCTGGCTGACATTATAGTTTTAAATATTTGTGCTCCAAACCTAGATACATATAATTTCATACAATAAATGAATACTCCACTCTCACCAATACCTAGGTCATCTCAATAAAAAGAGAGAGAAAAGTTGGAGTTAAATGACATTATACATCAAACAGATATTTATAGAACATTCTACCCAAACACTATAGAATACACATTTTCTCTGCAGCCCACATAACATTCTCTAAAAATAGATCATATATCAGGACACAAAGCAAGTCTCAGCAAATATAAAAAATTTGAATAAATTTTGTATTCTATTTGATCATGATGGGATAAAGCTATAAATCATTAGCAAGAGAAATTAAACACATAAACTCATGGAAATTTAACAATATACTTTTTAAGTTTTTTATGAGGGAGAGGGTGAGAAAGAATTGGCATGCCAGGGCCTCTAGCCACTTCAGTAGAACTCCAGACACATGTGCCAGCTTGTGCACGTGTGTCAACTTGTGCATCTGGCTTATGTAAGTTCTGGGGACTTGAACCTGGGTCCTTAGACTTCACAGGCAAGCACCTTAACTGCTAAGCCATCTCTCCAGCCCTTACTTGTCATTTAAAAGTATATTGTTAGGATTGGAGAGATGGTTTAGCTGCTAAGATGCTTGCCTGTGAAGCCTAAGCACGTGTGTTGGAACCTCCAGGTCCCAAGTAGCCACACACACAGTGATGCAAGCATGCAATGTTATACATGCACACAGCGGGCACACATGTCTGGAGTTCATTCACAGTGGCTGAAAGAAAGGCCCTGGCACGCTCTCTCTCTCTCTCAAAAATAAAATTTAAAAAATGACAAATAACTCATTGAAGAAATCAAGAAGAAAATTTAAAAATTCCTAAAAATGAATGATGAGAACATAAACCTATGGGAAACAATGAAGACAGTGCTAGGAGAGAATTTCATAGCTCTAAGTGCTACATTAAAATATCAAAAAGTAGGGCTGATGAAATGGCTTAGTGGTTAAGGCATTTGCCTGTGAAGCCTAAGGACCCCCAGTTTGATTCCCCAGGACCCATGTAAGCCAGATGCACAAAGGGGCACATGTGTCTGGAGTTTGTTTGCAGTGGCTGGAGGCCCTGGCATGCCCATTCTCTCCTTCTCTCTCAAATAAATTATATATATATATATATATATATATATATATATATATATATATATATATATATATATATATATATATACCTTATGACCCAGGTACACCACTCTTGGATATATACCTAAGGATTCTACACAAAGTACAAAGTCCTATAGAGATACTTCCTCATCCATGTTTACTGCTGCTCTATTTACAATAGCTAGGAAATGGAATCAGCCTAAATGTACATCACCCATGAATAGATTATGAGGACATGGTACATATACACAATAGAGTTTATTTGCCTGTAATGAAAAATAGAAATTTTCAGGAAAATGGATGGAACTAGGAAAAGTCATACTGAGTGAGGTAACCCAGGTTCAGAAACATGCCATGTGTTCTCTCTCACATGTGGCTCCTAGCTTCGAATTTCAAGATTAGTGACTGTAAGTCAGAGTGTCTATAGAGGCCAAGAAGCTAACATGGGGCCATAGAGGGGGGAGGTGTTGTGAAGGAATAGTAGAACAGATGGGTCATGAAAGTAAAAGAGGGTAATAGTGGGAGATTAAGTTTAATTGGGAGCAGTGTGGCAGGGCGATGAGGGAAAGAAAGGGGTGGTGGGAGGAAGAATCAAAATTAAGGGTATGTGAATACGTCTGGTGGTTTGAATCAGGTGTTTCCCATAAACTCGTGTTTTGCCTGCTTGATTTCCAGCTGATGGACATTTTTGGGGGCAGAGCCTTGCTGGAGAAGACACGTTGTTGGGGATGGGTTTAGGGGTATTATAGTCAGTTCCTCTTTTCTAGAGCTCTGTTCACACTCCTGCTGCTCTTGTTCACCTGATGTGTCCAGGAGGTGATGTCCAGCCTCTGCTCTACCATCCTTTCCCTGCCATCATGGAGCTTCCCCACAAGACTGTAAGCCAAAATAAAAGACATTCTTCCCACTAGCTGCTCCTCATATGTGGTGAATAAAGCTGCCGTAGGTTATTAATTGCAAATTCTAGTGCCAGGGATGAGGCACCTACCAGTGAGTTGGTGGTGGTCAGGAAGGCTACAGAGGCCCCTATAGCAATATAGGTTATTGACATTGCTCTTGGTTGTGCACCAAAACTAGTTGGTAAGTCCCTATTACTATAGACATCTAGTGCTTCAGTTGTAGTAGAGAAACCAATCTGGAACTGAGCTGGAAGCTTCCTCCATGCTGCTAGCTTTCTTTAGTTGCTAAGCCGTCTATCTCCCCAGCATGCTGCCTAGCTCTTGTACCAAAAGGTACGATGCAAGATGCTGGGGAGAACAGCCATCAACATCCCTAGCCAGCTATAGACTTTCTATATTCCACAACTGACCTGCCAAGCAAGATACGTCTCCTGGAGCAATAGTGATATGCGTGTCATGGGAGTCAAGGCTTCTTGACTGGCTTTGGGGTCTGTTCCACAAGAGGGATTTCATACCTGACACGGTAAACCTGGTCAAAAGCCTGTGGCTAGGGATATAGGCCCTAGGAAGGAACTCACTATTGTGCTAAACAGACCAATGTGTCAAATGGCCTTCTAAACATCTGTATTTCTTCCTACAGATAGATGAGTACTGCCCAAAGCCTCCATCACAGAAGTTTCTTACTACAATGAACAGTGGTTAATGCAAAGTTGTATAGCTGACAAAATTGCTGAAAATAAGTGACTACTGTGTGCTCAGCCTCAAACAGGACATTTAAACCACCCCCTCCAAGGCTCAAGGAAACTTGAAGAGAAAAGAATTTAAGAGCAGGAAGATGGGGTTGGGGAGGAGGTCTGTGAAAGTGTGTCTTCTGGACAGGACATGACTGTTATACTCATGGAATCACAGCAGTGGTGGTTTCCTGCATGTTTGGAGCTGTCAAAACTTCACCATCAATGCAGGAAGGATACATGAGACCTCACCACAGCTCCCAGAGTAACTAATGATAGCTAATGAGTTCTGGGGGAGGGAGAGTCAGGTTCATTAGTGGTGTAACCACTTATAAGTTGCACGTTCCACAGTAAATAACCTTCCACCATAATTATGCAAGCAAATCTAATTTAACTCAATGAGTTTTTAAAAAAAGGTATGAAAGTAAGATGGGGAGTAATGTGAAAAATAAAAAAGCTTATCCCTTAATCTGTCAGAATGATTCTCAAATAAAGGGCAGGCTTTCTCAAAAGGAGCTCACAAAACTCCAAGGGTATATCCAACATATATAAACAGTAATTCTCTACCCACTTGAGAATAAGTGCACATAAGGGTAAAAATTCTTCATGGGGACTGGAGAGATGGCTCAGCAGTTAAGACACTTGCCTGCAAAGCCTAAAGAACCCAAGTTCAATTCTCCAGTATCCACACAAAGCCAAAGGCACAGGGTGGTACATGCATCTGGAGTTCATTTGCAGTGGCTAAGAAATGCCCATTCTCTGTCTATATCTGCCTCTTCTCTTACACTCTCTCAAATTAATTAATTAATTTAATTTAATACAATAAAAAATCTTCATGGGCCAGGCGTGGTGGTGCATACCTTTAATCCCAGCAATCGGGAGGCAGAGGTAGGAGGATTGCCATGAGTTCGAGGTCAGCCTGAGCTAGAGTGAGACTCTGCCTCAAAAAACTAACACACAAAAAAAATTCTTCATGGATGTGTTACACGTGTCAAAGGTAGCAGAGGCAGAACAAAAGCTGAAAATCTGCCAGGCATGGTGGTGCACAGCTTTAATACCAGCACTTGGGAGGCAGAGGTAGGAGGATCACCCTGAGTTTGAGGCCACCTTGAGACTACATAGTGAATTCCAGATCATCCTGAACTAGAGTGAGACCCTATCTTAAAAACCAAAAAAAAAAAAAAATTCATGGGAGTGTTATAAATATGAACAGTGGCAGAGGCAGAACAAAAGCTGAAAATCTGCCAGGTGTGGTGGCACACGCCTTTAATCCCAGCACTCGGGAGGCAGAGGTAGGAGGATTATCCTGAGTTTGAGGCCAACCTGAGAATACAGAATAAGATCCAGGTCAGCCTGAGCTAGAATGAGACCCTACCTTGAAAAACAAAACAACAACAACAAAAAAAGCTGAAAATCTCTAACGTGGGTGTGACAGAAGTCAAAATGATAGCCATTAGGGTGGCATAGGAAAATGCTGAAGAAATAAAGATGATGGGATACATTTTTCAGGGGTACACTCAGGGTAGAAGGATGGGGTATAGTTCAGTTGGTAGTGCACTTGCCAGGCATGTGCAAGGCCCTGGGTTCAATCTCCAGTACTTGAGAAGAAAGCTACAAACAAGTTAAACAGGTTTTAAGAATCTTATAAATTTTATCTATATAAAACAAAATCCTTCAAAGAAGGCTACTGAAACCTCTAGCTTAGATACGATTAAAAAGGAAGATAACTGAGAGGTGTACGGTGACTTTGTAAAAAATATTTTATTGAGAGAGAGAGAGAGAGATAGAGAGAGAGAGAAAATAAATATGGGTGTACCTATAGCCACTGCAAATGAACTCCAGACGTATGCACTGCCTTGTGTGTCTGGTTTTACATGGGTACTGGGGAACTGAACCTGGTCTTTAGGTTTCACAGGCAAACACCTTAACCACTAAGCCATCTCACCAGTCCAACAGTGACATTTTTAAGAACATTTTTTAGGGCACCTTTAAGCACTGAGCATTCTCCTCCTTCTTCTCCAAGTGACAGCATTTTTAACTGAAGGATATTAACACAATCTTATTATTATTATTTTTTTCTTTTTGAGAGAGAAAGAGGCAGAGAGAGAGAATGGGCATGCCAAGACCTTCAGTCTGCTGCAAATGAACTCTAGATGCATGTGCCTCTTGTGCGCATGTGGAACATTGCATGCTTGCGTCACTGTACATCTGGCTACATGGAACCTGGAGATTTGGACCTGAGTTCTTAGGCTTTGCAAGCAAGCACCTTAACCACTAAGCCATCTCTCCAGCCTGTAGTATAATCTTTTTTAAGAGACTGATAAACTTGGCATTTAAAATGTGATTACTGGGGGCTGGAGATATAGGTTAGTAGTTAAGGCTCTTGCCTGCAAAGTCAAAGAACCCAGGTTTGATTTCCTGTATCCATGTAAAGCCAGATGCACGAGGTGACACATGCATCTGGAGTTCACTTGCAGTGGCTAGAAGCCTGACACACCCATTCTCTTTCTCTCTCTCTCTCTCTCTCTTCTTTCTCATTCTCTCTCAAATAAATAAATTAAATATTTATAAAATGTGATCACTGCAGTATAATTAATCTTACCTGGCTCTCTCCTGAATTTTGCTGCTGCTTCTTCTGACAAAACTACTCTGAAGTAAAAACCAGAAAATGTATAGGTTTTGGTTAAAACACATTTAATGTTCATAGTCCCCACACAGTTTTATATAATTTTTTTTTTCACTTGGAGGTGTGGTAGAGCATGCCTTTAATTAATCCCAGCACTGAGGAAGCAGAGAAAGGAGGATCACCATAAGTTCGAGGCCAGCTCTCTGTCTCATAAATAAATATTTTTTAAAAGAATGGGGGAACAGGGCTGGAGAGATGGCTTAGCGGTTAAGGCGCCTGCCTCCTAAGCCTAAGAACGCTGGTTCCAATCTCCAGAGGTTCCAATCTCCAGGTCCCACGTTTAGCCAGATGCAAAGTGATGCAAGGGCGCAATGCCACACTTGACCACAAGGGGGCGCACACATCTGGATTTTGTTCGCAGCAGCTGAGAGGCTGCTGGCGCACCCATCTCTATCTGTCTTCCTCTCCCTTCCTCTCCTCCCTCTCTCTGTGTCTCTCTCCAAAAAAAAAAAAAAAAAAAAAAAAAGAATGGGGAAACATAATACTTCAAAACAAGTATTTGTGTTGTTTGGAAAAGTGACACGGAGTAAATACTCAGGGAGCTGGGGAAGCACCTATCTCCACATGTGTCACAGGATGACATCCAGGACTTCTACAGCACTACTGCTTACTTGTTGAAGTTGTCTGTAAGAAAATTGCCTTCTATCTGTTCTTCTTTGTTATCTGCGGTAAGCTTGCCTGGAGTGTCTTGTAGTCGCTAAGGATAAGAAAGTCAGTGTTAAGTAGATTGAAAGAATCTGTTTCTCTCTGCAAACAAAAGAAGAATAAAATTTCTAAAGAACAATGTAAGACAGGGATGGTTCTGCACTACAACATTAAAGATATGGGGAAATTGAGTTAATATAATTTGAGCTGAACCCTGTGCACATAGCTCTTTATATACTGGCTGCCTGTGGGTACTGCAGTACTGTGATGCAGAGTAGAGAAAGGTTTGTTTAACAACTTTGTGATAGACCCAAAGAAGGCAAACTGCATTGCTAGCCTATTCTTCTATCTGCTTAACATAGCTAAAGATTTTATGTTTCCATTCTGAGTAGAAATTAAGCATAGAATTTGTGTAAATACATAGCATGCTATTCATTATAGTATTTTTTTATAGAAAAAATAAAACCCCAATTTAATTCAAGGGCAGCTTTGAGGCTAAAAGATGCTATGTTATAATCTATCTTAAAACCTCATTATAGGGCTAGAGGATGGCTTAGTGGTTAAGGCATTTGCCTGCAAAGCCAAAGGACCCAGGTTTGATTCCCTAGGGCCCACACTAGCCAGATGCACAAGGGGGCACACGTGTCTGGAATTCATTTGCAGTGGCTGGAGGCCCTAATGTGCTCATTTTCTCTCTCTCTCTCTCTCTCCTCTCTCTCGCTTGCTCTGTCTCTCTGTCAAATAAACAAATAAAAATAAAATATTTTTAAAAACCCATTATAAAGCCCAATAATGAACCCATCCCAGGTACTTGAGGAAACTCACCAGCAACATTTTCAGGCTCTCCTGACAATAAAGGAAAGAATGTTAAGTTTAAGAGGACTGAAATCTGGCCTATCAGGACTGAAGAAATGACTATTGCAGTGAGACTCTGCTGGGCGAGCTGCATGCAGAGAATGTGTTGCAGTCACACCGGAGAGTGCGTTCCGTGTGGACATGTCACACAAAGAGCTTATCTAACTCTTCACCTACAATCACACATATGACCATACTGGCTGGAGAGATGGCTTAGTGGTTAAGCCACTTGCCTGCAAATCCAAAGGGCCCAGGTTTGATTCCCCAGTACCCATATAAAGCCAGATGCACAAGGTGGTGCAAGCATCTGGAGTTTGTTTGCAGTGGCTAGAGGCCCCGGCCATCCATCCTCTCTCTAACTATCTGCCTCTATCTCTCTTTCTCTCTCTCAAATAAATAAAATATTTTAAAACAGGAAATTTGTCTTAAGCTTTTAAAATTGTCAGGTGAGGGCTAGAGGGATGGCTTAGTGGTTAAGGCATTTCCCTGCAAAGCCAAAGGTTTGATTCCCCAGATCCCACATTATCCAGATGCACAAGTGGGCACACATGTCGAGTTCGTTTGCAGTGGCTGGAGGCTGTGGGACACCCATTCTCTCTCTCTCTCTCCCCTTTTCTCTGTCAAATAAATAAATAAATAAAATAATAAAATATTTAAAATTGTCAGGTGGATAGGTAATCTGTCTATTTTTCACAATACCTGACTACTTTCCATCACATGTTACTTTAAAATGTTTCGTCTCCATAGCTCTTTGTGTGTCCTGTGCATTTTAATTTCTTTTCATTTTTATCCCTCCCTGTTTTCCCTATCCCACTAACATTTTGAACCTTTAGAATTCCCACATATTTTAGTGTTGCTGGCAGCACATGGAATCAAGTAATATCTGACCCTGGGCTGAAGGAATAGGGGCAAAGGTTTCCCACTGTTGTATAAATTCAGAACTAAGCTTAGTAAAAGACAGTTTCAGTGTTATTACCTAGATAAAGCATAGATAGCTAGACAAGAAAACGTGGGGGAAATGTACCTTGAGAGCTACAAAATCATATGGATGAAAGTGAAGACAGGCCTCCTGGATTTGGGACATCATTCGAGCTGTTTTCTCCCAGAATCCAAGCAGTGTTCTCTGCAGAAAAAGAAAAGGTGACAGTACAGTTCTGCCTCCCCTACTTGTCCAGTGCTGTACATCCTCATTGATGTGGTAGAGCGACAGTGCTGAGCGCAAAGCAGGGCCTGAGGAACTGTCCAAGGAAGAGAACCACAAAGAACTCTGAACCATAATGCTGCATAAAAGTTAGCATCCGTGTCTGCATGTGTTTATGTGCATACAGCACTGGATGCAACTTGAAGCCATCTCTAGAGCGACTATAGCCAAGACAAAGGCAATCTATGTCTCAAAACACCCGAGGAACCCAAAATCACTGAAGGCATAAAAACACCAACCACATAGAAGTGACATAAATATAGCCTTTATGTTGGTAAGCTATATATATAAGCATCTCTTTAAAAACTTTATTATAGGGCTGGAGAGATGGCTTAGCAGTTAAATGCTTGCCTGTGGAGCCTAAGGACCCTGGTTCGAGGCTCGATTCTCCAGGATCCACGTAAGCCAGATGCACAAGGGGGTGCATGCATCTGGAGTTCGTTTGCAGTGGCTGGAGGCCCTGGCATGCCCATTCTCTCTCCCTCTCTCTCTACCTGCCTATTTCTGTATCTCTCTCTCTCAAATAAATAAATAAATAATAATAATAATAATAATAAAACTTTATTATAGGACTGGAGAAATGCCTTAGCAGTTAAGGTGCTTTCCTGAAAAGCCTAAATACCCAGGTTCGATTCACCAGTACCCACTTAAACCAGATGCACATGGTGGCACATACATCTGGAGTTTGTTGGCAGTAGCTAGCAGCCCTGGTATGCCCATTCTTTCTCAGTCTTTCAAATAAGTAAGTAAAATTTAAAAAGAAATGCTTCACTTTAGTGTGTATATGCAGTCTGTGTATGCGTGCCCATGCACACAGATGCATGTGCCTGTATGCATACATGTGAAAGCTAAAGATGTTAAGTGTTCTCCTCTATGGCTCTTTCACCTTATTTCCTTGAGATAGAGTTTCCTACTGAACCTGGAACTCCTTTTTTTTTTTTTTGGTTTTTCGAGGTAGAGTCTCTCCTCAGGCTGGAATTCACTATGTAGTCTCAGGGTGGCCTCGAACTCATGGCAATCCTCCTACCTCTGCGTTTAAAAGCATGTGCCCTGCTCAGTACTGGGGTTACAAGCATACATGGCCATGCCCAACTTTTTAGACAGGAGCTGGGATTGAACTCAGATCCTCATGCTTGTGTGACAAGTGTTTTTACCCACTAAGCAATTTCTCCATAAGGCATCTTTTTATTGAAGAAACTACCACTAAATTTAGCCTTTCGTTGAGAGTTAAAAAAAAAAAAAAAAAAAAAAAAAAAAAAAAAAGCCTAGCACTCCAGAGGCAGGGGTAGGAGGATAATTGTGAGCTTGAGGCCAGGCTGGGACTAAAGTGAGTTCCATGTCAGCTTTGACTAGAGTGAGACCTTACCTCAAAAGAAAAAAGAAAGAAAGAAAGAAAGAAAGAAAGAAAGAAAGAAAGAAAGAAAGGTCCCCAAAAACTGTTCTTCAGCTAACTCAGGTAATGTAATCTTCCTCATTGTTTCAAGGTTACTGTTCCAAGAGAACAAGAATGAGTGGAACTTTTTGAAGCAGCTACCAGACTACATGGATGGACATATACTTTTACTTTCAAGCACAAGGTTCTTTATTTTCATTCTTTCTTCTTTCCTTCCTTCCTCACCCCCCCTTTTTTTTTGAGGAGGGTTGCTCTAGCCCAGGCTGACTTAGAATTATGTAGTCTCAGGCTGGCCTTAACTGACAACAATCCTCCTACTTCTGTCTCCCTAGTGCTTTGATTAAAGGTGGACACCAAACCCAACTTCTTTCTTGTTTTTCTGTTTTGTTTTGTTTTGTTTTGTTTTGTTTTGTTTTGTTTTGTTTTGTTTTGTTTCAAGGCAGGGTCTCACTCTAGCCCAGGCTAACCTGGAACTCACCCTGTAGTCCCAGGCTAGCCTCAGATACTACTACTTCTGCCTCCCAAGTGCTGGGCTTAAAGGTGTGCACCATCATGCCTGGCATCAAGAACATCCTCTCTTAATTCTTGAATTTTTCAGCACTACACTGAATTAGGTAGAGCCCTTAAAACGAGAAGTGAAGGAGTGGGGGAAATGGCTTAGCAGTTAAGGCATTTGCCTGTGAAGCCTAAGGACCTTGGTTCAATTCCCCAGGACCGACATCAGCCAGATGCACAAGGGGGTGCATGCGTCTGGAGTTTGTTTGCAGTGTCTGGAGGCCCTGGCACACCCATTCTCTCTTTCTCTCTGCCTCTTTCTCAATTAAATAAATAAATAATTTTTTAAAAGAGCAGTGAATAGCCAGTTCTCTTCATTTATTCTTTCCTTATGCTAATACAATTTTTTCTATGTTTCTGCTTACAAGTATGTGTTAAAACAACTGCTACTTGTTAAAATCTAACTTGTTCATTGTGGATTTATGTGTAGTGTGGGGTAATATAAGTGTAGGGAGACTTCTGAGTTAGAGTTTATAGAATGACAGATTGACAGAATGAAAAGAACACATGACCTAGAGTTAGAAAACTCAGGACTGCCAGGCGTGATAGCTCACGTCTTAATCCCAGCACTCGGGAGGCAGAGGAAGAGGATCACTGTGAGTTCAAGGCCACCCTGAGACTACATAGTGAATTCCAGGTCAGCCTGAGCTAGAGTGAGACCCTATCTCGGAAAACCGAAAAACCAAAAAAAAAGAAAGAAAGAAAGAAAGAAAGAAAGAAAGAAAGAAAGAAAGAAAAGAAAGAAAGAAAGAAAAGAAAGAAAGAAAAGAAAAGAAAAGAAAAGAAAAGTCAGGACTTTAAGACCAACAATGCTACTTACTTGACAGTTTGGGCCATAGTATTATTGTTTTATTTGAGACAGGGTCTTACTTCATAGTTTAGGTTGGCCTTGAACTCTTGATCCTCCTGCCCCTGCCTCTAGAGTCCTGGAATTATAGGCAGGAGCTGCCACACCTAGCTGAGTCCACAGTATCATTGCTTCAAATAAAAATGTATGTAAACACTTAAGTTTTGTTATCTTTTCTGTTTGGTTTTTCTTTCTTTTTTAAATATTTTTTATCTTATTTATTTACTTATTTGAGAGGGCGAAAGAAGCAGATAGAGAGAAAGAGAGAATGGGCACACCAGAGCCTCTAGCCACTACAAACAAACTCTAGATGCATGTGCCCCCTTGTACATCTGGTTTATGTGGGTCCTGGGGAATCGAATCAGGGTCTTTAGGCTTTGCAAGCAAACGCCTTAACCACTAAGCCATTTCTCCAGCCCCTGTTTGGTTTTTCAATGTAGGGTTTCACTCTAGCCCAGGCTGACCTGAAATTCACTATGTAGTCTCACAGTAAAATCCTGCCTCTGCCTCCTGAGTGCTGGGATTAAAGGCATGCACCACCATGACTGGCTTTTTAAAGTTTTTTTCTTTTCTATATAGACACTTAAAACCAGAAGTTTAACACTCTGGGTAAACCAGGATTAGTGGATCCTTAATTTTTAACCTCTTCACCACTCTCTATTTCAATTCTGTCCCTAAACCTGTCTTCCTCTTAGCACACCAAGAAGAATAACATGAAACAACAGAATTAGCAATCTCTTAAGTTTAGAAATTTATTATTCTCTCCTAACCTCAATTATAGGTCAATTGTAGTAGAGTAAGAGAAATATGAGCATTATATAAGTTTTCTTGCACCCTTTAGACAACTTTTAAAAAGAAATCTCACCACTCATCTTTACTGCAAGGACATGCTGACCATGGAGGTGGGTACCTGGTAGGTAGTGAGTGAGTGAGATAACATATTGCAGCGACTGGCTCCAAGTAAGTCCACTTTCTGGCAGACGTCCATCTTTAACTTGTCAAAAGAACCTTTGCTGGTTCTCACTTGGATCTGTACCTGCAATCATAAAAATGTACACGATTACCAATAACAGATATAAAAATTACATACCGGCTTGAAATAAGTATTCTCTGACATATAAAACAACACCCTTCCTCTGGATTATTACTATTCTATAATTAATGATGAAGATTCTGGCTATTTTTGATAGCTGTAGGAGATTCTTTCCAAAAGCTATCTTTAGGCTAAGAAAATATGAGATGACAAGCAGAAATGACATACTCAGAAATAAAAAGTACCCCTGATAAAAAGAAACATCTGGAATGTTCAGGATAACATACTGTATTTAGCTCAGAAAAAGCAGAAGAGTAAATGGAAAGATGATCAAATTAAAATGTTTAGAAGTGTTAATATTTTTGAATCATGGTGATAGTTACAAATTTAAATTCATGTCTTGGAAACAGAGTCACTGCATAGTATGAATGCCAACTTCTGAATGTTTACTCATTCACTCACTCAGTAAATATTTGTAAGTTGCCAATTATATGTAAAGCACTGTTCTAGTCACTTGGACATTGTGGCAACCAAAACAGTACTCTTGGGGCATTGTGGTAAACAAAGCAGTACCCTTTCTCACTATCATCAGATAGGGAGGTACGAGAGAAAAGGTAAATAAATAACTATGTAATAATCCCAGGCTGTAAGGACAGAAAAGAAGTGAAAATGGTAACTTTTTAAAATAAAATATGCAGAGAAGCCCCTTGTGAGCATGCATATAATGTTGGAACAGGGCAGGAAGAGACGAGCAGCACGTGCCAAGAGCCTCAGGAGAGAATCCCAGGAGCACAGAAAATCCAGGACAGTGGCTCTGGGAGTAGGAGGGAGTGAAGAATTTGTCATGTTCACAGAACAGGACAGAACAGACAGTGCATACCCTTCCTGGGGCACAGGAAGTGAGTACAAGACAGGGCTGTGGAGGGGCCAACCATCTGACCATGAGGGCTGTTGAGATCAGAGAGGAATTTGGATTGTGTTCTTGTTTGGTTTTGGCTTTAATCAAGGTACAATTCAGTTAACATACAGTTAGCCTTTTTAAAATGTACACCTCAATGGCACTTACTACATACACAGTGTTATGCAACTATTGTGGATTGAATTGTTTTTTCAAGGCAGGGTCTCACTCTAGCCCAGGCTGACCTGGAATTTACTCTGTAGTCCCAGGCTGGCCTCTAACTCAGGGTGATCCTCCTTTCTCTGTCTTCCTGGGATTAAAGGTGTGTACTACCATGCCCAGCTCCTGGATTGAATTTCATTCTCAATGATTGTAATGGGGAAGGAATAAGTGGCTGCTGTGGCTTGAAGTCATGTGTTCACCTACATTACAGGTCTGCTGAGAGTAATGGATATGTCAAACACAATAGCAATGGGGTACAGTTCCACCAAGATTAAATGTTACGGGCTGGAGAGGTGACTCAGCAGTTAAAGGCACTTGTTTGCAAAGTCTGATGGCCTAGGTTTAATTCCCCAGGACCCATGTAAGGACATATGCACAAACTGGCACATGTGTTGAGTTTGTTTGTAGTGGCAGGAGGCCTTGGTGCACCCATACTTGCTCTCTCCTTTCTCTCAAATTTTATATATATATATATATATATATATATATATATATATATATATATATAATTTTTTGGTTTTTAAAAATTTATTTTTGTGTTTTTTGTTTTTCTTTTTAAAAAATATTTTATTTATTTATATGAGAGAGAAAGAAGCAGAGAGAGAGAGAGAGAATGGATGCACCAGGGTTTCTAGCCACTGCAAACAAACTCCAGACACACGCGCCATCTTGTGCATCTGGCTTACGTGGGTCCTGGGGAATTGAATCTGAGTCCTTTGGCTTTACTGGCAAGCACCTTAAGCACTGAGCCATCCCTCCAGCCCTTTTATTGTTTTTTTTTTTATTTTTTTAATTTGAGAGAGACAGAGACAGAGAGAGAGAGAAAACGGATGCACCAGCAGCCTCTCAGCCGCTGTGAACAAACTCCAGATGCATGTGCCTCCTTGTGCGCGTGTGCACTTTTGCGTAACGTAAGGTAAACGTGGGACCTAGAAAATTGAACAGGTGTTCTTAGGTTTTGCAGGGCGCCTTAACCACTAAGCCATCTCTCCAGCCCCTTTTATTAGTTTTTCAAGGCAGGGTTTCACTCTAGCCCAGGCTGACCTGGAATTCACTATGTAGTCTCAGGGTGGCCTAAGACTCACCATGATCCTCCTACCTCTGCCTCCTGAGTGCTGGGATTAAAGGCGTGTGCTATTACACCTGGCTATTTTTTTGTTTTTGTTTTGTTTTTTGTTTGTTTGTTTTTGTTTTTCAAGGTAGGGTCTCACCCTAGCCCAGGCTGACCTGGAATTCACTATGTAGTCTCAGGGTGGCCTTGAACTCATGGCGATCCTCCTACCTCTACCTCCCAAGTACTGGGATTAAAGGTGTGCACCACCACACCTGGCTCTCAAATAAATATTTAAAAAATATTATAATTCTATTTATGGGTTCTTTATGAAGTGTATCAGTTAATGAATTTTAATATCCATGTGTCAAATTTAGGAGATACATATTTTTTTCACAAAGGGAGGCAGAGGTAGGTGGATCGCCATGAGTTCAAGGCCACCCTGAGACTACATAGTGAATTCCAGGTCAGCCTGGACTAGAGTGAGACCCTACCTCAAAAAAACAAAAAAAGGAGGGGGGAGCTGGAGAGATGGCTTAGCAATTAAGGTGCTTGTCTGCAAAGCCAAAGGACACAGGTTCAATTCCCCAGGACCCATGTAAGCCAGATGCACAAAGTGGTGCATGCATCTGGAGTTCATTTGAAGTGGCTGGATGCCCGGGTACACCCATTCTCTCTCTATCTCTCTCTCTCTCTCCCACTCTCTCTCTCTCTGCATCTTTCTCTCTCAAATAAATAAAAGTTAAAAAAATTTAAAAAGAGGGCTGGAGAGATGGCTAAGTGGTTAAGGCACTTGCCTGTGAAGTCTAAGGACTTATGTTTAACTCTCCAGGTTGCATGTAAGCCAGATGCACAGTGACACAAGCACGCAAGGTCACACATGCACACAAGGTGGCACACGCATCTGGAGTTTGACTGCAGTGGCCGGAGGCCCTGGAGTGCCAATTCTCTCTTCTCTCACTCTCTATTTCATAAAAAAATTACCAAAAAGGGCTAGAGAGATTGCTTAGTGGTTAACACGCTTGCCTGCAAAGCCAAAGGACCCAGATTTGACTCCCCAGGACCCACATAAGCCAGATGCACAAGGGGGGACACATGCATCTGGAGTTCATTTGTAGTGGCTGGAGGCCCTGGTGCACCCATTTTCTCTCTCTCTACCCACCTATTTCTGTATCTCTCTTTCTGTCAAATAAATAAAAATAAAATATTTTTTTAAATTACCAACAGAAAAGAGCCTAGTACTGGGTACAGTATGCACACTTGGGAAGTTAGGCAGGAATCATGTATTCAAGGCCAGCCTGGGCTACATAGTGAGATTCTGTTACAAAATATGATCTAATATTTCATGTTCTTCACTAAATTATTCCATATTATTTCCGTATTTATGTAGCAGGAAAAGGAAAAGGACACATGTTCTTACTTTTCTGAACTTTTCCATTTGTTTTAAGGTATCTGGATCCAGCTCTTGGGATACGTCTTTCATCCATAGCAAAGCACCTCTATATTCTGTGCGTGCCTGCTCCATCCGATTAATTGTCATCAAGGTATCAGAAATGGCCCTTTGACTGAATGTTCCTACTTCTTGTTTAAGACGAGACAAAGGAGTACACAAGGCCAATCTAATGGCAGAGAAGAAAAGTCAGAGAGTTGTATATCCTATAAACAAAAGTTGAAGCCAACTGAAAAGTATATTTGCTATAAACATGAGCCTACACATGGGAAATTCTTGGCATGCCTCAGGAGACTTAGAAGACACATAAGGGTCATATAGCCAACTCTGAGTGATCGGTAAAAATGTTTCTACACGTCCTCCCTTTTTAACTTTAGGAAATCTGTAATTTTTATGGTACTTTGGATATTAATCCATATGTAAATTTGCCAGGCAAATCTACCACCAGTTCTGAGATAACATTTATAAATCATCGCTTCATTTACAGAAAGTGTTTCATTTGGCAAGTCTAGAGAGACTCTGGGCTTAGAAGAGCAGATAAAATGCTATTTCAGGGCTGGAGAGATAGCTCAGCAGTTAAGACACTTGCCTGCAAAGCCTAAGGACCCAGGTTCAGCTCCCCAGAACCCACATAAGCCAGATGCACAAGGTGATGCATGCACACAAGGTCGCACATGTGCACAAGATGGCTCAGCATCTGGAGTTTGATTGCAGTGGTTGGAGGCCCTGGCATACGAATTCTCTTTCTCACACTCTCACTGTTGCTCTCTCTCTCATAAATAAAATAAGTAATAAAAAAAGATATTTCTAGGAACTAAGCAACTAAGAACATCAATTTTTTAACGTGAGACAGTAAGAGAGAGAATCGGCACTCCAGGGCCTCCAGCCACTGTAATCAAACTCCAGACACATGCACTATCTTGTGCACATGTGCAACCTTGAATGCTTGCATCCCTTTGTGGGTCTGGCTTATGTGGGACCTGAAGAGTCAAGCACGAGTCCTTAGGTGTCACAGGCAAATGCCTTAACCACTAAGCCATCTCTCCAGCCTAGAACATTAATTTTTAAACAAGTCTTTTGAATACACAATGATTAATTCAGAGGTAGGCATCAAAGCAATTATATACCCAAATATATTTCTCTCAATCAGTGACCTTTCTTTTCTGAGTCTGCCAATATAAGGGCCCATGTCACACTGCCATATTGACTACAGATTTCAAGATGAAAACCTGATGAACCTTTGCTGGGCTGAAGAGCATAGTGCCTTGCCAGTGGCCTCCATCACTTTGCCAGCTTGGGTTGTATCCCGTTCTGCTTGAAGCTTTAAGAAGAGCCCTAGCTCATTTTCTTCCTCTGATATAGCTAGGGAAAAATTACAGTATAGTTAATCATTTCATTTCATCATCTGCTTAAAACACACACAGCTAAAATGTTCACAGCAATAATTCTCTATATTCAGAATCACTTGGAGGAGAGGAAGAAAACAGAGTTATTTTTAAAAAATGCAAATCCAGTGCTCCATTTCTGGAGATTCTAATTGTACAGATCTGGCTTTCGTATAAGCACACCAGATGGTTTTGATGCATGGAATCTGGCCCTTGCTTTGAGAAAACTGATCTCTAGTGACAATAATAAAATAAAACAAAGCCACAAATGATGCCTTTTCCAACGTGCAGACATATATTTTAAGATTATGGCCTTTTACAAAGTATTTATCTCCTATTTATACTTGTTAATTTATTCATGATCTTGTCCTGGCTTTAGTTTCCTAAGATACTTATCCCAGAACCATAGATGTCTACAGTTCTGCTGTAGAAACCCTGGAAGTTGTCATCTGGCACACTTAGTGCAGGACACAGACTAGAGATGCCTGCCACCTGCCTATGAGAAGAAACTGAGAAAAACTGTGCAGAGATGTGTACTAACTTGATTCATGTATTTCACATGTGACAAATAAACTCTCAGGGGGCTAAGAGCAGAACATGTGCTTAGCATGGGTGAGATTCTGAATTCAGTCCTTAGCTTACAGGATAGCCCTAAATTTCTTTTAAAAATATTTATTTATGAGAGGGGAGGGAGAGGGTAGGTACACCAGGGCCTCCAGCTACTGCAAACAAATTCCAGATGCATGTGCCACTTTGTGCATCTGACCTTCCATGGGTTCTGGGGAATCAAACCCAGGGTTTCAGGCTTTACAAGCAAGAGGCTTTGTCCGTTGAGCCATCTCTCCAGTCCCGATAGTCTTGAATTTCTCAGGCTGGCCGTGAGGATATAATCCTCCTGCTTTAGTCTCCCAAATGCTAGAATTGTAGACATGCACCTACTGCCTGGCTTGCATGTCATTTTTTATTTAATTTTTCTAGAGATTCATTTGTACTATATTTTATAAATGTCAGGCTAGGAGATGGCTCAGTGAGTAAAATATTTTCTAGGCAAGCATGAGGATCTGAGTTTGGATCCCCAGTACTCATGAAAAGTGCCTGTAATTCAAGTGCTGGGGAGATCGACACAGGGAATCCCCAGAGCTCACTGGCTAGTTAGTCTAGCTCTAGGTTCAAGGGGAGACCCTGTCTCAAAGAAAGGTGGAGGGCTGGGGAGATGGCTCAGAGGTTGAGCAGTCACTGTTGAAGCTGGAGTACCTGAGTTCAACCCCCATCCCCCACATAGACCCGTGTGGGGTTTTGTAATCTCACCACGCTGATGCTAATGGCGAGATGAGAAGAAGACAGAAGCTGTTGACAAGCACAGCTGAAAACACCAGTAGAGATCCATGCACACATGTGCACTTGTGCCAAAAAAGTATAGACTAGAAGAATCAGACAAAGCAGAATATTTGTCCTTCACCAAAGTTTGAGGGACAGCAGTCTAGTATATGGTACCTTTCCAATCACTGTTAAGATGTAGAAAAGGAGAGAATCGTCATCAAGTGTTCTACCTGAGTTAAACTGAACATGAAATGACAACAAACGCCATGCCTAACTTTGCCCCAGTCACTGAGAAAAGCAGTGCTAAAAGCAGAAAGGGAAGTTTCTGAGCTCCCCTGAGGAAGCAACACAAAGCAGCCTTCCGCCTTTGTTGGCTCCTCCCCTGCTCTTCCTCCTGGTAGGTCCACAGAGAGGCTCTAAGAGAACATCATGTGTAATGAGGGCGGTGACCACACATCCTGTGGAATCCCCTTTAATAAAGCCATGCTCTATATTATGAATGGCTAACCTAATCCAGTTGTGGGTCGGAGCTGGGTAATGTTAATTTAATATTATGATTACTTGAGAGATGTACATTATCTTTGAGCCAGGACTTAACAAATTATACCTCAATGAAAATTACTAGGAAAAACATTTGTTTCTGTGGGATGATTCAAAAAGCTCTCAGAACATGGAATACTTGGTTATTAAGGATGAAGTGGTACTGGACATGGTGGAGTATGCCTTTAGTGCCAAAACTCAGGAGGCAGAAGTGGGAGAATCACCCATGAGTTCAAGGCCCCCTGAGACTACATAATGAATTCCAGGTCAGCCTGGGCTAAAGCAAACAAAAACAAACAAAAAAAGGATGAAGTGAGCATATGAACATATGCCATCACTAAGCCTACAGAAGGTAAGGCTCAATCTGCTGCCTGCCAGATGTTGGGACCTGTCTGCCAAATTCTACAGACACCCACCCTGATATGCTTACCCTGCAGGCAAGTGATTCCCACAAAGATGTATTACACTGGAGGTTAGGGGTATAGGTCTATAAGCAAGTGTTTGGCATGAATACACAAGGCCCAAAGCCCAAACCCTATCACACACAAAAAAAGATTTATAGCACTGAATTAATCTACTGCATTTGACTGGTATTATTACCAATAGAAGATGTATTAACATAAGATTCTTCAAGATATCACATATTTATATATAATCTCACAGGAAAAGCACATAATGAAACCTGCAGGAATGGTCTCTTCTTTATTCTGAAATGTTTTACTAGAATGCTAGAACTAAAAGATCTAGTGATCAGAACAAAATTCAACACACACAAACTTGCCAGTGTTTCTTTTTAAAATATATATTTTTTTTATTTATTTAAGAGAAAGAGAGCAAGCACCAGGGCCTCGTATCACAAACTCCAGGTGCATGAGCCACTCTGTGCATGTGTCTTTACAAAGGAACTGGAGAATCAAATCCAGGTCATCAGGCTTTGCAAGCAAGTGCCTTTAACCACTGACTCGTCTCCCTGGTCCTTGCCAATGTTTCTTGACATTTCCATTTCTATCACAGGACTCCACTGGTGCAATGGTATGATAGCCTTTTAGAGCTTGGTGAAATATTTCTGACCCTTAATAATCTGACCCCACAATTCCTTTGCTCCTTTACCCCCATTATTACAAACTTTCCCTGAACTCTAAATCTCTTCTTTCCTCCATATATTCAACTTTCATAAACTTTCTAAGTTTTATCTCACTTTCCATATACAGAGTTTCCTTATCAATTTCTCTATTCCAGTTATTTTTCACTTATAGAAGTTCAGAGTTATGGGCTGGAGAGATGCTTAGCAGTTAAGGCACTTGCCTACAAAGCCAAAGGACCCAGGTTCAATTCCCCAGGATCCATGTAAGCCAGATGCACAGGGTGGCACATGCATCTGGAGGTCGTTTGCAGCAGCTGGAGGCCCTGGTGCACCCATTCTCTCTCTTTCTCCTTCTCTCTCTCAAATAAATAATTTTTTTAAAGTTCAGAGTTGAGCTGGAGAGATGGCTTAGCAGTTAAGGAGCTTGCCTGCAAAGCCTAAGGACCCAGGTTTGATCTCTCTCCAGATCCTACATAAGCTACATGCACAAAGATCAGGCAAATTCAAGGTCACGCATTCCCACTAATGGCACAAGCGTCTGGAGTTCAATCACAGTGAATGAGACCCTGGCGCACCAATTCACTCTCTCTCTCTTTCGTTCTCACTTAAAAAAAAGTTCAGAGTTAAGTTCATATCCCTAAACTGAACTCAATTACATACTATTTGCAACATCTCTTATTTTGTTATAAAAAGTACTTGAGGGCTGGGCGTGGTGGCGCATGCCTTTAATCCCAGCACTCCGGAGGCAGAGGTAGGAGGATCGCCGAGAGTTCGAGGCCACCCTGAGACTACATAGTTAATTCCAGGTCAGCCTGGACCAGAGTGAGATCCTACCTTGAAAAACCAAGAAGAAGAAGAAAACAAAAGTACTCGAGAAAAGCACATACATAGCCCTTCTCATGCCATGTTCTCAAAAAAATACTTGAGCTGGGCGTGGTGGCCCATGCCTTTAATCCCAGCACTCGGGAGGCAGAGATAGGAAGATCTCCAAGAGTTCAAGACCACCCTGAGACTACATAGTGAATTCCGGTTCAGCCTGAACTAGAGTAAGACCGTACCTCCAACTCCCCCCCCCACAAAAACTTGAGTAACTATGTCATACTTTGTTTTTGTTTTTATAAGAATTACTTTCTTTTAAGAAATATTTTATTTTTATTGATTTATTTATTTGACAGAGAATGAGAGAGAGAGAATGGGCATGCCAGGGCCTCCAGCCACTGCAATCGAACTCTAGACGCATAAGCCCTGTTGTGCATCTGGCTAACATGGGTCCTGGGGAATCGAACCTGGGTCCTTTGGCTTTGAAGGCAAACACCTTAACCTCTAAGCCATCTCTCCAGCCCTAGATTTCTTTCTTTAATATGGGCTCTGATTATAAAATTATAAGCTTAACATATCATTTCACAAGAAAGCATTTTATTAATTGAGCAAATATTTATTTGAGTACTGACTGATAGACATTTGTTTCTAAGCTTTCGGGACACAGAAGTAAGCAAAATCAATTCCTGCCTTTAAGAAGGACATACTGTAGGGCTGGAGAGATGGCTCAGCAGTTAAGGCACTTGCCTGCAATGCCTAACGACCTGGGTTCTATCCATTCTCTCTCTCTCTCTCTCTTTCTCTCTCTCCTTGTAAATAAATAAAATATTTTTTAAAAAACTTTAAAAAGAAAGACATACTCTAGAGGTAAGAAGAAAAACAACAGGGTTAGGGAAATGGCTTAGCAGTTAGCAAAGCTTGCTGACCCAAGTTCAATTCTGTAGCCACCCACATAAAGCCTGATGCCAAACATGGTGTTCTATAGTCAGGGGCAAGAGACCCTGGTGTGCATGCATGTGTACACACACACACACACACACACACACACACACACACACACACACACACAAAGAGGGCTGGAGAGATGGCTTAGACACAGTTAAGACACTTGCCTGCAAAGCCAAAGGACTCAGGTTTGATTCCCCAGCACCCACATAAAGCCAAATGCACAAGGTAGTGCATGCATCTGGAGTTTGTTTGCAGTGGCTAGAGGCCTTGGCACGTCCATTCTACCTGCATCTTTCTTTCTCCCTGCCCCCTCTCTCAAATACATAAAATATTTAAAAAATCTATTAAAGCTGGGTGTGGTGGTGCACATCTTTTATCCCAGCACCTGGGAGGCAGAGGTAGGAGGATTGCCAGGAGTTGGAGGCCACCCTGAGACTACATGGTGAATTCCAGGTCAGCCTGGTCTACAGCAACACCCTACCTCAAAAAAAAAAAAAATCTGGCAGGGTGTGGTGGTGCACACCTTTCATCCCAGCACACAGGGAGGCAGAAGTAGGGAGGATCACCATAAATTCAAGGCTACCCTGAGACTACAGAGTGAATTCCAGGTCAGCCTGAACTAGAGTGAGACCCTACCTTGAAAAACCAAAAAAAAAAAAAAAATCTATTAAAAATGAGGGGGTCCTGGAGAGATGGCTTAGCAGTTAAACACTTGCCTGTGAAACCTAAGACTCTGGTTCAAGGCTCGATTCCCCAGGACCCATGTAAGCCAGATGTACAAGGTGGCACATGCATCTGGAGTTCATTTGCAGTGGCTGGAGGCCCTGGAGTGCCCATTCTCTATCTGCCTCTTTCGCTCTCTGTTTGTCGCTCTCAAATAAATAAATAAAAAAAATAAACAAAAAATGTCTTTAAAAAAATGAAAGGGGGGTGGGGGTTGGAGAGATGATTTAGCAGTTAAGGCACATGCCTGCAAAGCTAAAGGACCCAGGTTTGATTCCCCAGAACCCACATAAAGCCAGCTACACAAAGTGGTGCATGTGTCTGAAATTCTTTGCAATGGCATGCCCATTCTCTCTCTTCCCCTCTTCCTCTCTCTCTCTCTCTCAAATAAATAAATAAAAATAGAAACTTTTTTTTTAATGAAAGATGGGCTGAAGAGATGGCTTAGCAGTTAAGGCACTTGCCTACAATGCCTAAGGACTCATGTTCAATTCCCCAGTACCCATATAAGCCAGATGCAGAAGGTGCCACACGCATCTGGAGTTTAAGTGGCTAGAGGCCCTGATGCACCCATTCTCTATCTCTCTTTCTCTCCAATAAATAAATTGATTAAAATAATTTTTTTTTTTTTTTTTTTGCGAGGTAGGGTCTCACTCTGGTCCAGGCTGATCTGGAATAACTATGTAGTCTCAAGGTGGCCTCGAACTCTCGGCGATCCTCCTACCTCTGCCTCCCGAGTGCTGGGATTAAAGGCGTGCGCCACCACGCCTGGCATAAAATATTTTTTTAAAAATGAAAGAAAGAGAAAGACAGAAAGAGTAAGGAAGAAAGGAGGGAAGGGTGAAGGGGAGGGGAGGAAGTAAAGGAGGGATATTTCTAAAGTCGATTCAATGAGAGGGTTTTGGGGAGATGAGATCATAGTGGTAGACAGGATCATGGAATAGCCACGTTCAGTAGGCCATTATAATTAAAGCAGAGGAGGGAATCTCAAAGCTGAGTTCCAAAATGAAGAGGTTAATGACAGGGAAAACTCCAGTAAAAGAAGACTGCTGAGAAGAAATGAAGTTTTAGAGGAAAACCAGGGAATGTAGTTGTCAAGCAAAGTAAAGAGCAAAGATGAAGGAGGAGGAAGTACTCAATCACACTAAATAACATGGAAAGGATTGAGAATTGGTCAATGGATTCAGCTTTTTAAATGTATTGTATTTGTTTTTATTTATTTATTTGAGAGAGAGGCACAGAGATAATGGGCCCTCTGGATTTAGCTTTTTATGATCTTGACAAAAGAAATTGGGTGGAGTGATAAAGATGGAAATTGACTAGAATAAGTATAAGAGAAAGCAGAAGAAACCGAGCCAAGTTTGGTGGCTCAGGCTGTAACTGCAGAATTCGGGAAGGTGGAGACAGGATTCTAAGTCATGGGCCAGGGAAAGAAAGAAAGAAAGAAAGAAAGAAAGAAAGAAAGAAAGAAAGGAGGGAGGGAGGGAGGGAGGGAGGGAGGGAGGGAGGGAGGGAGGGAGGGGAGGAGAGAGAGAGAGAGAAGGGGATGGCATTCATGCATAGCACACAGACAACTATGTCATGTAGGGTCTGCCTGCAGGGGTCAAAAGAGAGGTGATTGGGCATGGAGAGATGGCTTAGCAGTTAAGGCACATGCCTGCGAAGTCTAAGGACTCAGGTTCGATTCTCCAGGTCCCACATAAGCCAGAGGCACAGGGTGGTGCATGCATCTGGAGTTTGTTTGCAGTGGCTAGAGGTCCTGGCTTGTCCATTCTCACTCTCTCTCTGTGTCTCTAACAAATAAATAAAAATAAAATCTTTAAAAAGAGACAGGGCTGGAGAGATGGCTTAGGTGTTAAGGCACTTGCCTGCAAAGCTAAAGGACCCAGGTTCAATTCTCCAGGACCCAAGTAAGCCAGATACACACGCGTCTGGAGTTCGTTTGTGCACTGTTTTCTCTCTCTCTCTCTCCCCTCTCTCTCAAGTAAATAAATTTAAAAAATAAAATAAAAAGAGACAGAGGTGAGGGAAATAAATCCACTTAAGACTCTCAGCAAGAAAAGTCAATATCAACAAAGTGAATATCTGTTAAAGACTTAATGACCTAAAGAAGGACAAGATGGATGCCAGAGACTGAGAAGAGGTCACGATAAATATTCATATTTGGGGGCTGGAGAGACAATTGATAAAGTGTTTGCCTTGCAAGCATGAGGACCTGCATTTGATCCCTGGAACTACCAAAAATAAATAAATAAATAAAAAGCCAAGGTGGTGTGCTTTTGCAATCCTCATGCTGGTGCAGCAGAGACAGGACTCTCAGGGCATGCTGGCTAGCCAGTCCAGCCTAATAAGCAGGCTCCAGGTTAATGAGAGACATTGTCTCTAAAAGAAGGGTGACTGGTATTCTTGAGGAACAGCATCCCAGATTGTCCTCTGGCCCCCACCACATGCCCATGTACATATGGTGTGTGTACCACCTCCATACACACATGTACATACCCACACAAACACACATACACAAAAATTCTTATTCTTCCAAGAAAACTACTCATAAAATAGTTCAATAAATGGCTACTTTTCCATTAAGTGAGTCATTTTCAAAAGTGCAAACTTCACATTTATTTTAGATGAAAATTATCGGATAGCTATGTCATACCATTGAGTCTTAGCTGGTATTTCTCAACTATCTTCAGAAGTTCATTGCATGTCTCTTGAATGCAGTGAAAAACCTTGAAATATAAATTTTATTAGGACAATTTAAACAACAATAAACAAATATAGCTTAAAAGCACTTTGAAAGCTAAACATTTACATGTAATTAAATATTAGGCCGATTTTATGATGTCTAAATTCCTTGGTTGTGACATACTTCAGGTTTGGTTTTACTACTGACACAGAATGCATATATACATTTTCCAAGTGGGGATTTGAGAAAACAGTGGTGACTACATGGGCTGAAGTTGCAGAATTTGTCCACACTATTTAAACACCAAAAAGATCTATCCAATATTAAAAGTACCAAGTATTGCCACTCACATGTAAAAAGAGAGCTTTGAAAGTATTAACTCTGGGGCTGGAGAGACAGCTTAGCACTTTAGGCATTTACCTGTGAAGCTAAAGGACCCAGGTTTGATTCCCCAGGACCCATGTAAGCCAGATGCACAAGGGGTACATGCATCTAGAGTTCATTTGCAGTGGCTACAGGCCCTGGCATATCTATTCTCTCTCTGTCTTTCTTCTCTCTGTCTGTCTCTGCTTGCAAATAAATAAATAAACTCTTTATAAGAAAGTATTAACTCTGAATCTAGCTTTTTAAAAAATTTAGTATGTGAAAAAAAATTGGTATGTATATGTATAATATAATGTGGGCATGTATATGTGGAGGCATGAGTGTGGAGGTCAGAGGACAACGTTCAGGTTTTGATCCTTGCCTTCCACCATGTTTGAGGCAAGGTCTCTCCTGTATTCCCCAGGACAACTGGTTTATAAGAGTCTAGGAACCTCCTGTCTCTGTTTCCCATCTCACAATAGGCATGCTGGAAATTATAGAAGCCCACCATTGTTTTTGGCTTTCCGTGGGGTCTGGGAATCTAAAATCAGTATTCCTACTTGTGCGGCAAGAACTTTATCCACTGAACCATCTCTCCAGCCCCTGTCTTTTTTCGAATATTGGTCAAAACAAGATAGTTCAGTAAGTTTACTATAAAAATAGCCAGGTGTGGTGCATACCGTTAATCCTAGCACTGGATCACTGTGAGTTCAAGGCCACCCTGAGACTACATAGTGAATTCCAGATCAGCCTGGGCTAGAGTGAGACCCTACCTCCAAAAACCAAAAAAGAAAAAAAAGTCATGTAAAAATAATATATAAGCCAGACATGGTGGTATATACCTATAATTCCAGCACCCAGAAGGTGAGGGCAGGAAGATTGTAAACTCATAGTCACCATGAGCTACATGGTGAGTTCCAGGGCCATCTACCTAGCTATGTAGCAAGAACCTCAAAAAATATAATTCCAAGCTCTTGTGCACTATTTTTCTTTGTAGTGATTAAAGCTAATCATAATGCACTGTACAGTCCAACAAGTGATAAGAAAGGAGTTTGAAAGTTTTCACCACAAGAAATGATGTTTGAGGGCTGGAGAGATGGCTTAGCGGTTAAGGCGCCTGTCCACTAAGCTTAAGAAAGCCCAATCCATTCTCCAGGTCCCATGTTTAGCCAGACACAGTGATGCAAGGGCACAATGCTGCACTTGCCCACAAGGGGGGGAGTAGGCAGCTGGAGTTTGTTCACAGTGGCTGAGAGGCTGCTGGCATGTCCATTCTCTCTCTCTCTCTCTCTTTCTGACTCTCTCCAAAAATAAAAAATAAAAATGATTTTGAAGCAAGAAATATGTTACTTGATGTGAACATTATATAATGAATATATGTTTTAAAGATTATACAGGCTGGGTGTGGTGACACATGCCTTTAATCCCAGCACTCAGGAGGCAGAGGTAGGAGGATCACTGTGAGTTCGAGGCCACCCTGAGACTACAGAGTGAATTCCAGGTCAGCCTGGGCTAGAGTGTGACCCTACCTTGAAAAAAAAAAAAAAGATTACATAGTATTCTATCAATATGTACAATTTTATGTATCAGTTAATGAGCTAAAACTAAAAATAATGTATTGTTTTGCAAAAAGAGGGCTGAAGATATAATGTGGTGGTAGAATGCTTGCCTAGCATATATGAAAGTACAGTTTCAATTCCCAGAACTGGGGGGAAAAAGAAAGAAAATGATTTGAGCTGGGCGTGGTAGCACATACCTTTAATCCCATAATCTTAGCTTTTGGGAGGCAGAAACAGGAGGATCGCCTAGAATTCAAGGCTGCCCTGAGAGTACATAGTAAATTCCAGGTCAGCCTAGGCTAGAATGAGACCTTACCTGAGAAAGAAAGAAAGAAAGAAAGAAAGAAAGAAAGAAAGAAAGAAAGAAAGAAAGAAAGGAAGGAAGGAAGGAAGGTGGGTGGGAAGGAAGGAAGGAAGGAAGGAAGGAAGGAAGGAGAAAGAAAGATAGATAAAAAGAGAGAGAGAGAGAAAGAAAGAAAGAAAGAAAGAAAGAAAGAAAGAAAGAAAGAAAGAAAGATTGATTTAAAAATAAATAAAAATTAGCCGGGCATGGTGACACACACCTTTAATCCCAGTACTTGGGAGGCAGAGGTAGAAGGATCAACCATGAGTTCAAGGACACTCTGAGAATACAGAGTGAATTCAAGGTCAGCCTGGGCTACAGTGAGACCCTAACTCAAAAAACCAAAAATAAAAAAAGCCGGGCGTGGTGGCGCAAGCCTTTAATCCCAGCACTTGGGAGGCAGAGGTAAAAGGATTGCCATGAGTTTGAGGCCAGCCTGAGAATACATAGTGAATTCCAGGTCAGCCTGAGCTAGAGTGAGACCCTACCTCGAAACCACCCCCCCAAATTAATATTTTATTTATTTATTTATTTATTTATTTATTTATTTGAGAGAGAGAGCAAGGAGAATGGGCATATTCCAGGGACTCCAGCCATTGCAAACGAACTCCAGACACGTGTGCTACCATGTGCATCTGGCTTACATGGATACTGGAGAATTGAACTGGGGTCCTTAGGCTTTGCAGGCAAATACCTTAACCACTAAGCTATTTCCCTAGCTCCCCCCAAAAATTTAAAACGTAGTTAGATTATTTTTGTTTTGAAAGTCATGTGCCACCATGCCCAGCTCTCTCTTTTTAAAATCTATTTATTAGAGACAGACAGAGAGACAGAGAGAGGGGTGGGTGTGAGAGAGAGTGAGAATGAGCGCGCCAGGGCCTCTAGCCACTGCAAACAAACTCCAGACACATGTGCCACCATGTGCATCTGGCTTATGTGGGACCTGGAGACTCGAACCTGGGTCCTTAGGCTTCTCAGGTATGAGCCTTAACTGCTAAGCCATCTCTCCAGCCCTTGTTTTGAATTTTCTATGATTATTAATCCCTTTGTTACTACTGTTGCTAATTGATAACCAATCTTCCTTTATCTGCTTAAACTCAGGTGTGAAAGCTTGTCACAGTTCCCCTAGGGTCTCAGACAACCAGTTGCATGCAGTACAGTCTTCAACTTTACCTCAAGCTTAGCGTCCAGTTCAGCGTCAGATGCAACCACGTGCTCATCCTCTTTTTTTCCTGTTGCTTTGATAAACACCTGCTTTGTTTTCCAATATTTCTTTTGCATTCTGCTCACTACTGACTGGTTATCTTCTGGTCTGATTTGCCCAAAGGAATCCATGGAATAACTAAAACAGATAGACTAAAATTAAGCTTTAAAACTTATCAATAATAAATATCTAGCTACCTAGTCAATATTTAACCAAACTGATAAATCAAAAATAATATTAACAAGGGGCATGGTGGTGCACACCTTTAATTCCAAGCACTTGCGAGGCAGAGGTAGCAGGATCATCTTGAGTTCAAGAACACACTGAGACTATATAGTGAATTCCAGGTCAGCCCTAGCTAGAGTGAGACCATTCCTTTAAAAAAATAGTGGTATTAACTAAAATATCAATGTTTAGACAATCAAACTAATACCTTATTATTATTATATCATTTGGGGGGGTTCGAGGTAGGGTCTTGCTGTAGCCCAGGCTGACCTGGAATTCACTATGTATCCTCAGGGTGGCCTCCAACTCACAGTGATCCATCTACCTCTGCCTCCTGAGTGCTGGGATTGAAGGCATGTGTCACCACGCCCAGCCTAATGCTTGCTTTATATGATCTAAGTTTATTTTATAATTATAGCTAGAGAATTAAATAGGTTAGAAGATTAATGTTACTTATATAAATTTTGGTTGGGTAGTGATGGTGATAAAATTGTGAATTTTACAATATGGCTGGAAATACTTTTTTTTTTTAACCAATCTCTATTGATAAGCATGTATTAGTTTGTTAGTATATATAATTTTGGTTTTGAAATTTGGCAAAATGAAGAAACACAGCTTTATGTATTACTAACATTTCCTTATGAAAACTTTGGGCAGTTGCTATATTAGATGAATACAATTTAATAAATGTTCTCAGATGTTTAAAGACTCAGATATATGCCCTTCCTTAAATAGCAAAGAAATACTTTAATGTGTGACAAGAACTGAAATCTTGGGCTGGAGAGATAGCATAGCAGTTAAAGGCACTTGCATGCAAATCCTAATTGCCTGGGTTCGATTCCCCAGCACCCACATAAAGCCAGATGCACAAAATGACACATGCATCTGGAATTCATGTACAGTGGCAAGAGGCCCTGGTGTGCCCAGTTCTGGTCTCTCTGCTTGCAAATAAGTAAATTAAAATTAAAACTAAAAATAACGGAAATCATAGATTTAAAGCAAGTATGTTATAAAAGACATGGACACTAAAATTATCATCATAAAATTGATGTCTAAGTGATTTTTCTTGGCATTTAACAAAGCCATATATGAGGAAATGCAAATATGAAAAGTGGTTCTTAAGAAGCTATTAAAAACAAACACTAATAGTTTGATTCTAAAGTGCAAATTACTCAAATAAACTGGGAAGGAGGTGACTCATTCACCAGCAGACAGTGTTGTATTTCCCTGTTGGAAAACAAAGAGACTCCTTTCTTTTCTTTGAAGTACTTACTAATTAATTAAAACAGGCTGTCTAATTTCTAAATTACTGGAGAAACAAAGAGAACAAGAAACGGCAACAAAAGTCAGAGAAGGAAAAATCAAGAGTAAGGTACCGTAACAAATAATATATATCAAAGTGGGGCTGGGAAATGGCTCTGTGGATAAAACACTTTTTGTGTAAACATGAGTATCTGAGTTCAGATCCCCTGAACCCATGTAATTTGGACACTGTAGTATGAGTCATCTGTAATCCCAGCACACCTTCTGTGAGATGGGAGGCACCAGAAGCTACCAGGACAGCTAGCCTTCTGAACGCAGTGGTGAACAACAGAACAAGCTGGAAGGTGAGGACTGACATTCAAGGTTTATTCTGTCCTCCACACAAGCTCCATGAGTATACCCACATTCACACACATGAACACGTACATGCAAACACACATACACCCCCATCACAAAAAAATAGGAGCTGGAGAGATGACTTAGTGGTTAAGGCACTTGTCTGCAAAGCCTAATTGGCCTGAGTTTGATTTTCCAGTATCCATGTAAAGCCAGATGCAAACAGTGGCACATGCATCTGGAGTTCGTTAGCAGGGGGAGGAAAAAACAAACAAACAAACAAACAGCCAGGTGTGGTGTCACACACCTTTAATCCCAGCACTTGGAAGGCAGAAGTAGGTGGATTCCAGGAGTTCAGGGCCACCCTGAGACTACATTGTGAATTCCAGGTCAGCCTGGGCTAGAGCAAGACTCTACTTCAACAAACCAAAAACATAAATCGGTACCACAGAAACCTTCCTCTTAGAAAGCAATCTATAAAATACAATCATCAGGGCTGGAGAGACGGCTTAGTGGTTAAGGCACTTGCCGGAATCCCCCAGTACCTAGATAAAGCCAGATGCACAAGGTGGTGAATGCACCTGGACTTTGTTTGCAATGACTGGAGGTCCTGGCGTACCCATTCTCTATCTGCCTCTTTCTTTCTCTCTCTCAAATAAATAAAATAAAATAAAATATAAGGGGTTCCTTTAAAAAAAAAAGATATGAGCTGGAGAGATGCTTAGTGGTTAAGGCGCATGCCTATGAAGCCTAAGGACTCAGGTTCGATTCTTCAGGTCCCACGTAAGCCAGATGTACATGATGGCACATGCATCTGGACTTCGTTTGCAATGGCAAGAGGCCCTGGCGTGCCCATTCTCTCTCTCTTCCCTTCCCTCCCTCCCTCCGTCTCAAATAAATGAAAATTAAAAAAAAAAAAAAAAAAAAAAAGGCGTGGTGGCACATGCCTTTAAAACCCAGCACTCGGGAGGCAGAGATAGGAGGGTCATCATGAGTTTGAGGCCACCCTGAGGCTACATAGTGAATTCCAGGTCAGCCTGAGCTACAGTGAGACCCTACCTTGAAATTAAAAAAAAAAAAAAATTAAAAAGAAAGATGTAAAGGGGAATGGGGGAGGGGAGGGAAATATAATGGGTTTTTTTGTCTGTAAGTATAGAAGTTGTCAATAAAAAAAAATTAAAAATAAAATAAAGAAAGATGTAATCATCAATGAAGGGAGAGGGGTGATGGTCCAGAAAGAAGAGCTCTGTAGATGTAACAAATTTAACCCTAAAACCATAGCTGGTAAATCCCAGCCCCAGAACTGTGTTACCTCCTGACTGTGAGCTGTTGGTCAGAAAGATCCACGAGGTCCCCAAAACAATGCAGGCCATTGCCAAAGCACTTGGTTACCTGTCTGAGCTAAAAAAGGTACGACCCTATTGTTGAAAACACCAGAAGATGTGATTCTGCACTGGAAATGAGAGGGAAGCCAACTCCCTCCTGGCTTGACTTCATGGTACTGGAAAGTGTGATGGGAGCTGCTGGGAGACAATAGTTACCAAGTGTGAATAAGTAGGGGACCCTGAAAGCTACAAATCCAAAAATACACTTGTGCAATAGTGGCACACAGCCCATATGGGTAACCATCTGCTCTATGACTAGACATGAGACCAGTTAAGTGGGAGAGAAATCATAATTGGTTCTGGAAAAGAACAGATGAGCTGGGCATGGTGGCGCACACCTTTAATCCCAGCACTCGGGAGGCAGAGGTAGGAGGATCGCAGTGAGTTCAAAGCCACCCTGAGAATACATAGTGAGTTCCAGGTCAGCCTGGGCTACAGTGAGACCCTACCTCGAAAAACCAAAGCTTATTTGTGTGTGAGTGCACACGCACATGTACACGCACACATATCATTAGATGGGTGTGGGTGCCACAGTGCAGATGGACAGATCACAAGACAACTTCAGGGTGTCTGTGCTCCACCTTCTTTGAGACAGGGTCTCTTTTTACTGCAAGTGAACAAATAGGCTACAAACAAAAATCAACTAGCTGGCATATGAGCTTCAGATTCTCCTGTCCCCACTTTCCATTGTTGTAGGGATCACAGATGTATGCACCACTTCTCATCTGGTTTTATGTAGTGCTGGAGAGTTGAACCTAGTATGGCAGGCTTTGCAATGAAGTACCTCCCACCTCCCCAGCCCTCTATTGACTTTAAATAGTCACATACATGTCTGTTGTGGCCAGCTTCACATTGCTGGAATGAACATCCAAACCAGGCCGTTTAGAGGAGGAAGGGATTTATTTCAAGCTTACAGATCCAGGAGAAGTTCCATTAGTGGCAGAAGAAGCTGCTTCTATACATCCAAGCAGAGAAGAAAAACTGCAGCAAGCAAAACACTAGAACCAGTACACACACCAAAAAGCAACAAGCAGCAGGGACCTAGGCAGAGTCAGATTCCTCTGCCTAACTTTAGGCTAGAATTCAGATCCACCTCCAACACACCTTAGGGCTGGACCCCAGGATTTGGCCCCAGTGACACCTTCTCCAGCCAGGTGGCTGGGGATAAACTTTAGTAAAACACTTGAGTATATGGGAGGCATACATTCAAACTACCACAATGCCTTTTTTATTTATTTATTTATTTATTTATTTATTTGGTTATTCAAGGTAGGAATCTCACTTGCTTTAGCCCAGGCTAACGTAGAATTCACCATATAGTCACACGGTGGCCTTGGACTCACAATTCTACCCATGCCTCCCCAGTGCTGGGATTAAAGGCATATGCCACCACAGCCAGCCAATGTCCATATTTTTAAAATTTTTATTATTTATTTATTAACAGAGAAACAGGGAGAGAGAGAATGGACACGCAAGGGACTCCAGCCACTGCAAACAAACTCCAGACGTGTGCTCCCCCTTGTGCATCTGGCTAACCTGGGTCCTTTGTTTTGCAGGCAAACACCTTAACTGCTAAGCAATCCCTCCAGCCCCAATGTCCATATTTTGTTGTTGTTATTTATTTATTTATGCTAGACACTATGAATAGGAGTACCGGGGCCTCTTGTCACTTTGCTCCTCTGGCTTACATGGGTACTGGGGAATCAAATCCAAGCCTACAAGCTTTGCAAGCATCTTCAACTGCTGAGCCATCTCCCTAGCCCTCCATTTTTTTATTTTCTTTAGGTATTTTTTGTCAAGGTAGGTGTGGTGGTTTGATTCAGGTGGCCCCCATAAACTTAGGTGTTCTGAATGCTAGGTTCCCAGCTGATAGAAATTTGGGAATTATTGCCTCCTGGAGGCACTGTATTGTTGGAGGCGGGCTTAGGGGTACTACAGCCAGTTTCCCCTTGCCAGTGTTTGGCACAGTCTCCTGCTGTCCACCCGATGTTGGTGAGGAGGTGACGTCCACCCCCTGCTCATGCTGTCATTTTCTTGTGCCATCATGGAGCTTCCCCTCGAGTCTGTAAGCCAAAATAAACCTTGTTTTTCCCCACAAGCTGCTCTTAGGTGATTTCTGCCAGCAATATGAATCTGACTGCAACAGCTGGGTTTCACTCTAGCCCAGGCTGACCTGGAACGCTGTAACTCCAGGCTGGCCTCGAACTCAGCAATCCTCCTACCTCAGCCTACAAAGTGCTGGGATTAAAGGCATGCACCACCACACCCAGCCCTCCACCACTTTTTAAAAATATTTTATTTATGTGAGAAAGAGAAAGAGAGAATGGGTGCACCAGGGCCTCTAGCTGCTATAAACGAACTTCAGAATCATGTACCATGTTCTGCATCTGGCTTATGTGGGTTCTGGGAAATCAAACCTGGGTCCTTTGGCTTCCCAGACAGGTGCTTTAGGTGCTAAGAAATCTCTCCAGATCCCAATTTTTTATTTTTTATTTTTATTTATTTATTTATTGGTTTTTTTAGGTAAGGTGTCACTCTGTCTTAGGCTGACCTGGAATTCACTATGTAGTCTCAGGGTGGCCTCGAACTTATGGTGATCCTCCTACCTCTGCCTCCCGAGTGCTGGGATTAAAGGCGCCACCACACCCAGCCAGCTCCCATTTTTTAAAATATTTTATTTGAGAGAGAGAAAGAGGCAGAGAGTGAGTCACCTTTTTTAATTAATATTTTTTCATTTTCTTCTGCGTGTTTTAATCAACTTACAGTAAACTGGAACTGAAATCTACATATAGTGTTGGTATGAAAATTTTAGGGGGACTAACTACTGTCTTTTTTTTTTTGGTCTCACTCTAACTCAGGCTGACCTGGAATTCACTCTGTAGTATCAGGGTGGCCTTGAACTCAAGGCAATCCTCCTACCTCTGCCTCCCAAGTGCTAAGATTAAAGGTGTGAGCCATCATGCCTGGCTCTGTCTTTTTAATTTATTTGCAAGGAGAGAGGGAGAGAGAGAATGGGTGCACCAGGGCCTCCAGTCACTGTAAACAAACTCTAGATACATGTGCCACTTTGTGCATCTTGTTCTACTTGGGTACCGGGGAATCAAACCTGGGTCCTTAGGCTTTTCAGACAAGCACTTTAACTGCTTAGCCATCTCCAACCCTGATAGGTTGTTGTTTTTAATTCTGCATTCATCTTGTGAATTTTTTAAACTTTACTTTTTATTTCTTTTAAACTTTTATTTGTATTTTTGAGAAAGGTTCTCACTCTCACCCAGGCTGACCTGGAATCACTCTGCATCCCAGGTTGGCTTTGAAATCACAGTGATCTTCCTACCTTGGTCTCCTGAGCACTGTAATTAAAGGTGTACTCCACCATGCCTGGTTCTACAAGTCCATGTTTAAAAATAGGAAGTTATTTAAGCCAGGCATGGTGGTACATGCCTTTAATCCCAGCACTCAGAGGCTGATGTAGGAGGATCACTGTGAGTTCAGTGGCCAGCCTGAGATTACATAGTGAATTCCAGGTCAGCCTGGGCTACAGTGAGACCCTATCTCAACCCCTTAAAAAAAAAAAAAAAAAGCACTTGGAAGGTTGAGGCAGGAGAAAAAATAAAAACATATATAACAGACCATAACCAAATTTTGAAAACTAATATTTAACAAGGTACAATAACATTATGAAGAACAATGAATATTTTTAGGGCTAGAGAGTTGGCTTAGTGGTTAAAGGCACTTGCTTGCAAAGCCTGATGCCTAGGTTCAATTCCTCAGTATCCACATAAAGCCAGATGCACAGTGGTGCATGTATCTGGAAATTTTATTTGCAGTGGCATATTTTTTCTCACGGTGTCTGCCTGTTTCTCTATGTTTCTCTCTCCCTAAAATAAATAAAAATATTTAAGAAGAAAAGTTAGCTGGATGTGGTGGCACATGCCTTTAAATCCCAGTACTTGGGAGGCAGAGATAAGAGGATTGCCGGGAGTTTGAAGCCACCCTGAGACTACATAGTGAATTCCAGGTCAGCCTAGGCTAGAGCGAGAACTTTACTGCAAAAAAGTGAAAAATTAGTTCTTTTAAAAATTTTTATTTATTTGGGAGAGAAGCAGATAGAGAAAATGGGAGTGCCAAGGCCTCTAGCCACTGCAAATTATCTCCAGAAGCATGCACATTTTGTGCATATGGTGGTTTACATAGGTACTGGGGAATCAAACTTGGGTCCTTAGGCTTCGCAGATGGTTACTAAGCCATCTCTTCAGCCTGAAAAGTTAATATTTTTAAGTATCTAATAAATAAAATAAAATAATTTTTAAAATTAGTTTTTGTTTTGTTTTGTTTTTGTTTTTCAAGGTAGGTCTCACTCTAGTCCAGGCTGACCTGGAATTCACTATGGAGTCTCAGGGTGGCCTCAAACTCTCGGTGATCTTCCTACCTCTGCCTTCAGAGTGCTGGGATTAAAGGCGTGCACCACCACGCCCGGCTAAAAGGCTAAAATTAATAGTTTTAAAAGAAAATTATTATAACTCAGTAGTGAAAAGACAAATTCACCAACTCAAAAATAAGGACAAAATAAGAAAAAGAAATTGTAAAAGTACTTTAAAATTGTGTTTAATCCCTCTGATAACTAAAGAAGTATATATCAAATAAAACTATGACAAAAGCAATAGTTTCTGTGTGTGTGCTTGCTTGTGATGTGTGCATATGTGTTAGTGTGGGCTCCTTCCTGCCACAGCACAACTCAGCCTCATATTTGTATGGCCAGTGCTTTACCCATTGCCTAGCTGAGCAATGACTGAAAATATTAACGCTGCCGAGAGAAATGAAATAGAGATACATGTTCGTCTAACTCTTTTTCCTGACCAAAATCAAAGAAGGAAACGCCACATGCAAAATGCCCACATCTCATAGCTCTGATGTCAATAAATAAATACCAGATACAATGAAATAATGCAAGAAATGTAAGGAGGACACCCAAGTCTGATAAACAAATCCTCTAATCTCAAGCAGATTCAATTTTGGCAGCTTGAGTTCTGAAAAATCAATAACTACTACCTGGGAAAGACGAATTGCTAAAGGCACAGTGCCAGAGTTAGGAAAGAAGCAGGGAATACTCCACTTGGTGCCTATCTATCATCCTATCACAAGCTAGCAAAACAGAAAACTGAAAAAGGAATCGTAATGTTTGTGGTGGTAATGCTTCTTTACAACTCTTCTGGGCTTCACCAGTGAGAAGATGAATTTATAATTGGCCTATATTCCTCAACAGGGTAGAACAACCCCATTGTTTGGCTGGCAAAACCAATTTAACAAGTCTTCAAGCTGAGGACTTTAGTTCTTCCCTCTTTTTAAACCTGTCACCCACCAACTGTAACCTACAAAAGACAAGTCTCCAAGGGTCTGTTCTGAAGATACTTCACTTCTGTTTGGGAGAGCTCTTCTGGAGCTGGAGTCAGAAGAATTAGACCACTGGTGCATGTCTGTAATGGCCCTCTCAATGATAAACTATAAAAAATTTCCATCTGCTTAATTACATTGGTTTTAATCTCAAGTGGAGGTGGGGGGAAAAGCAAGTGGTATTGAGCATCTTAAAATCCACAGTAATGCCGGACGTGGTGGCGCACGTCTTTAATCCCAGCACTCAGGAGGCAGAGGTAGGAGGATCACTGTGAGTTTGAGGCCACCCTGAGACTACATAGTGAATTCCAGTTCAGCCTGGGCCAGAGTGAGACCCTACCTTGAAAAAAAAATCCACAGTAATTTGTGGATTAAAAAAATTTTTTTTCTAGGGGCTGGAGAGACGGTTCAGCAGTTAAAGCACTTGGCTGGTTTTGATTCTCTGGTACTCACATAAAACCAGATGCACAAAGTGAAGCGTGCATCTCAAATTCATTTGCAGTGACTGAAGGCCCTGGTGTGCCCATATTCACTTATTCTGTGTGCTTCTATCTTTCACAAATAAATAAACTTTTTCTTTTTTTTTTGTTGTTGTTTTTGGTTTTCTCACTATGGTCCAGGCTGACCTGGAATTCCTTTAATCCCAGCACTTGGGAGGCTGAGGTAGGAGGATCACTGTGAGTTCTAGACCACCTGACACTATGTAGTGAATTCCAGATCAGCCTGGGCTACATCGAGCTGGTTGTGGTGGTACATGTCCTGTAATTCCAGTACTTTGGAAGAAGCAAGAGGGTTGCTGGAAATTTGAAACTAGCTAGGTCTACAGAGTAGTTCCAGGACAGCCAGTGCTGCATAGCAGCAACAACAAACCAAGAAAAAAAAAAAAAACCTCCCAGCCAGGCGTGGTGGTGCATGCCTTTAATCCCAGCACTTGGGATGCAGAGGTAGGAGGATTGCCGTGAGTTCGAGGCCACCCTGAGACTACATAGTGAATTCCAGGTCAGCCTGGACCAGAGTGAGACCCTACCTCGAAAAACTAAAAAAAAAAAAAAAAATTCATATTTTTTTTTTCAAAAACAAAAAAAACCTCATTTTCATGGACTGGGAGATAGCTCAGCAGTTAAGAGTGCTTACCGTGCAAGCAGGAGGGCCTGAGATCAACTGAGTTCAATTCCCCAGCACCCACATAAACAGCTGGGTGTGGCTATGCATGTGTATAACCCCAGTCCTTTTAGGAGCAGAGTGGAAAATCGCTGGAACTAGCAAAAATGGTAAACTGTGGGATCAAGGAAATAAGCAGATGGGCAATGGAGGGGGACACACACTGATGTTCTCCTCTATCTCCACATGTGTGTACCCATGTGCACACTCCCGCCGACCCCCCCCCGGGGGGGAACCACACCACACACACATCCTACACATGCACACGTGCATAATGTTTTTTTTTTTCCTGATTAGAGACAAGGCATGGCTGTGGTGAAAACAGGAATAGGAAGGTGGTAGTTATCTCCCACACCAAGTCAAAGTAAAATGATCATTAAGCTACCAGCCTTTCCTTGCCTCTAGAACCAGTGATTAACACATGCTGAAGAGTCTGAAGAGAGTATATGCGAACTGCAGCACCAAGCAGCCAATTACATGCTGAGATTACAATGATCAGCATCTAGTCAGCTGTGACAGGGAGGGGTCATGGCCATTCCACACCATTCTTTAGCAAATGAAAGGAAGAGTGTCCCTTCTCTCGCTTTAAATCAAATGCTAGAAATGTTTAATTTAAAAAGCCTGGGCTGAACACTATGACAGGCTGAAAGCTAGGCCTTCTGTGTAAACAGCTAGCCTTTTTCTGAAGTAAAGGAAAAGTTCTTGAAGTAATTACAGGTGTCACTCCAGTGAACACATGAGTAAGAAAGCAATCTAGGCTTACTGCTGGCAGAAAAAGGCTTAGTGGTCTGGCTATGTCATACCAGCCTCAGCATCCCTTAGGCAAAGCCTATTCCAGAACAAGGCCCTATCGTCTCTTCAGTCCTAGCACTGCATAAAGAGGCAAGGAAGCTAAAGAAGAAAAGTTTGAAGTTAGCAGAGAATGGCTCATTTGTTTTTTTTTGTTTTGTTTTGTTTTGTTTTGTTTGTTTGTTGGTATGGGGTTTTCTGTTAGCTTGTTTTTGTTTTGTTTTTGAGGCAGGGTCTTGCTTTGCAGCCCAGGCTGGCTTTGAACTCAGATTCTCCTGTTTCAACCTCCTGAGTGCTGGAACTGTAGGCACTCACTATACATCCAGTTATGGTTCATTGGGTTTAAAGAAAGCTGCTGTCCCCAACAACCTAAAGGCCAAGGTGAAACAGTCAGTGCTGCTGGAGAAGTAGCAGCACGTGATCCGGAAGGCATGGTGAAGATCACTAAGGGAAGCAGACACTTGACAGCACATTTTCAAGGTGGGTGGAGCCAACTTCTGTTGGAAGAAGATGCCATCTAGGACTTTTTTTTTTTTCTTTTTTTCGAGGTAGGGTCTCACTTGGGCTCAGGCTATCCTGGAATTAACTATATAGTCTCAGGGTGGCCTCGAACTCATGGTGATCCTCCTGCCTCTGCCTCCTGAGTGCTGGGATTAAAGGTGTGTGCCACCACGCCCGGCTTTTTTTTTTTTTTTTTTTTTTTTTTTTTTTTGGTTTTTCGAGGTAGGGTCTCGCTCTGGACCAGGATGACCTGGAATTCACTATGTAGTCTCAGGGTAGCCTCAAACTCACAGTGATCTTCCTACCTCTACCTCCCAAGTGCTGGGATTAAAGGCGTGCTAGGACTTTTATAGACACAGATGTCAATGCCTGACTTCAAAGGACAGGCTGACTTTCTTGTTAGGGGCTAATACAGCTCATGACTTTAAGCTGAAGCCAATGTTCATTCACCACTCTGAAAAAAAACTAGGGGTTAAGGTTCACAGTAAATTCATTTTGCCTGTGCTGTATAAACAGAACAGCCTAGATGACATAACCTCTACTTACAACATCATTTACTATTTAATCCCACTGCTTCTTTTAAATATATTTTTATTTATTTGAAAGCAGAGAGAGACAGAAGAGACACAGAGAGAATGGGTGCACCAGGGCCTCTAGCCACTGCAAACTCCAGACATATGCGCCACCTTATGCATCTGGCTTATGTTAGTACTGCAGAATCAAACCTAGGTCCTTAGGCTTTGAAAGCAAGTGCCTTAACTGCTAAGCCATCTTTCCAGCCCTTTAGTACCACTATTGAGACCTGCTGCTCAAAACAAAAAGATCCTTTTAAAATACTACTACTAAGCTGGGCTCAGTATGATGCTCCTGTACTCCCTGCTACGCAAGGGCTAAACCTGGGCTTGACTAGTGTGGGCAACATAGTGAGATAAGAATCCATCTTAAATATATACACACATGAGCCGGGCGTGGTGGCACACGCCTTTAATCCCAGCACTCGGGAGGCAGAGGTAGGAGGATCGCCAAGAGTTCGAGGCCACCCTGAGACTACATAGTTAATTCCAGGTCAGCCTGGACCAGAGTGAGACCCTACCTCGAAAAACCAAAAAAAAAAAAAAAATATATATATATATATATATATATACACACATGTATGTGTGTGTGTATGTATACATACATGCAAGCTGCTCCTTCACAATGCACCTAGTAACCCATGGGCTCCGGTGGAGATATACATTAAGATTAAAGTGTGTGCGTGGTAGCACACACCTTTAGTCCCAGCACTTGGGAGGCAGAGGTAGGAAAACTGCAATAAGTTAGAGGCCACTCTGAGACTACATAATAAATTCCAGGTCAGCCTGGGCCAGAGTGAAACCCTACCTCAAAAAAAAAAAAAAAAAAAAAAAAAAGAATAAAGTTGTTTTCGTGTTGTATCTATTCTGCATCCAATGAATCAAGGACTCATTTTGACTTTTAAGCCTTGTTACTAAAGAAATATACTTCAGGGGCTGGAGAGATGGCTTAGCGGTTTAGGCACCTGCCTGCTAAGCCTAAGAATGCTGGTTCCAATCTCCGGTTCTCACATTTAGCCAGATGCAGAGTGATGCAAGGACACAATGCTGCACTTGCCCACAAGTGGGCGCACACAGCAGTTGAGAGGCTGCTGGCGTGCCCATTCTCTGTCTCTCTCTCTCTCTCTCTGCCTCTCCCTCTCCATCTCTCTCCAAAAGAAAAAAAAAAAAAAATGTACTTCAGCTGGGCGTAGTGACACATGCCTTTAATCCCAGAACTTGGGAGGCAGAGGTAGGAGGATCACGGTGAGTTCGAGGCCACCCTGAGATTCCCTGAGACTCCATAGTGAATTCCACATCAGCCTGGGCTAGAGCAAGACCCTACCTCGAAAAGTAAAAAAGAAAAGAAGAAATGTACTTCAGAAGCTGGAGAGATGGCTCAGCAGTTAAAAGTACTTGTTTGCAAAGCCTGATGGCCTGTGTTTGATTCCTCAGTATCTAAGTAAAGCCAGAAGCACAAGATGGCACATGCATCTGGAATGGCAGGAGGCCCTGGCGTGCTCATTTTCTTTCTCCCTCTTTCTCAAACAAATATACTTTAAAAAACACCAAACTGCCCTATAAGCACTTTTCTTAATGTTCATACCTATATTAATGCTACTCACTTTTGGTTAGAGAAGCTTCTTTTTTCTGATGGTGGTGACCACTGGGATGACTCAAATGGCACCATAGTGATGAGAAGTGACAGTGGAGAGCCGGGCATGGTGGTGCACACCTTTAATCCCAGCACTCGGGAGGCAGAGGTAGGAGGATTGCTGTGAATTCAAGGCCACCCTGAGACTACATAGTTAATTCCAGGTCAGCCTGGGCCAGAGTGAGACCCTACCTCGAAAAACCAAAAAAAAAAAAAAAAAAAAGAAGAAGTGACAGTGGAGTGGTCAGCACTGAGACATCTCTATCATTCCTTCCAAGGCTCAGGGTCCATTGCAGAAGAGGTGTCAGAAAGAATGTAAGAACTAAAGGAAGGGTAGGACTCCTTACAATGCAATCTTCCAGACACAAAATGGCCTGGATATTCATGACCTTGCAGTGCATGAATACTACTTACATAAGACCCTCCTAATAGGAGGAAAAGCTGATGACATCACAATAAAAGAGAGACTGATTGGGAGGGAGAGGGGATATGATGGAGGATGGATTTGTTAAGGGGAAAGTAGGAGAGGGGAGGGAATTATCAGTTTATTGCCTATAACTATGGAAATTGTCAATAAAAATGTTTTTAAAAAGAACTTTACTTCATAAGTCTATAGCATCCATAACCAGTGATTTTCTCTGATAGACCTGAGAAAATTAAATTGAAAGAACTCACCATTCTAGGTGCTATTGAGAACAATCAGGATTCCTGAGAGAGCAAAGTAAAAGCTTGACAAGAGTGTGGAAGAAGCTGATCCGAGCTCTCACAGATGATTTTGAGGGATTCAAGACTGCAAGGGAGTCTGAGGACATAGCTGAATTGCTAGAATGTTATGACAAAACAGTGGGTGAAAAGTGGCTTTTTCTGCATGAAACAAAGGTGGCTTCTAGAGCTGGGACATACTGGTAAAAGATGAGGTAGACATTGTTGAAAAGCTAACAAATGGCTCAGAATATTATGTAAACTTTGTTAGTAAAGTAGAAGCTGAGAGGACTGACTCCAATTTTGAAGGAATTGCTATGTGGGTATAATCCTACCAAGCAGTATTGCATGCCATAAAGAATCTTTTCTGGAAGGAAAAGTCAACTGATGTGGCAAATTTCACTGATGTTTAAAAACTGCCACAGATATGGTGTGTTGTGTTTCTGTGTTTCTACTTATGATTATTATAAGTTAGAGGCCACTCTGAGACTACATAATAAATTCCAGGTCAGCCTGGGCCAGAGTGAAACCCTACCTCAAAAAAAAAAAAAAAAAAAAAAAGAATAAAGTTGTTTTAAGTGTTGTATCTATTCTGCATCCAATGAATCAAGGACTCATTTTGACTTTTAAGCCTTGTTACTAAAGAAATATACTTCAGGGGCTGGAGAGATGGCTTAGCGGTTTAGGCACCTGCCTGCTAAGCCTAAGAATGCTGGTTCCAATCTCCGGTTCTCACATTTAGCCAGATGCAGAGTGATGCAAGGACACAATGCTGCACTTGCCCACAAGTGGGCGCACACAGCAGTTGAGAGGCTGCTGGCGTGCCCATTCTCTGTCTCTCTCTCTCTCTCTGCCTCTCCTCTCATCTCTCTCCAAAAAGAAAAAAAAAAAAAAATGTGTACTTCAGCTGGGCGTAGTGACACATGCCTTTAATCCCAGAACTTGGGAGGCAGAGGTAGGAGGATCACGGTGAGTTCGAGGCCACCCTGAGATTCCCTGAGACTCCATAGTGAATTCCACATCAGCCTGGGCTAGAGCAAGACCCTACCTCGAAAAGTAAAAAAGAAAAGAAGAAATGTACTTCAGAAGCTGGAGAGATGGCTCAGCAGTTAAAAGTACTTGTTTGCAAAGCCTGATGGCCTGTGTTTGATTCCTCAGTATCTAAGTAAAGCCAGAAGCACAAGATGGCACATGCATCTGGAATGGCAGGAGGCCCTGGCGTGCTCATTTTCTTTCTCCCTCTTTCTCAAACAAATATACTTTAAAAAACACCAAACTGCCCTATAAGCACTTTTCTTAATGTTCATACCTATATTAATGCTACTCACTTTTGGTTAGAGAAGCTTCTTTTTTCCGATGGTGGTGACCACTGGGATGACTCAAATGGCACCATAGTGATGAGAAGTGACAGTGGAGAGCCGGGCATGGTGGTGCACACCTTTAATCCCAGCACTCGGGAGGCAGAGGTAGGAGGATTGCTGTGAATTCAAGGCCACCCTGAGACTACATAGTTAATTCCAGGTCAGCCTGGGCCAGAGTGAGACCCTACCTCGAAAAACCAAAAAAAAAAAAAAAAAGAAGAAGTGACAGTGGAGTGGTCAGCACTGAGACATCTCTATCATTCCTTCCAAGGCTCAGGGTCCATTGCAGAAGAGGTGTCAGAAAGAATGTAAGAACTAAAGGAAGGGTAGGACTCCTTACAATGCAATCTTCCAGACACAAAATGGCCTGGATATTCATGACCTTGCAGTGCATGAATACTACTTACATAAGACCCTCCTAATAGGAGGAAAAGCTGATGACATCACAATAAAAGAGAGACTGATTGGGAGGGAGAGGGGATATGATGGAGGATGGATTTGTTAAGGGGAAAGTAGGAGAGGGGAGGGAATTATCAGTTTATTGCCTATAACTATGGAAATTGTCAATAAAAATGTTTTTAAAAAGAACTTTACTTCATAAGTCTATAGCATCCATAACCAGTGATTTTCTCTGATAGACCTGAGAAAATTAAATTGAAAGAACTCACCATTCTAGGTGCTATTGAGAACAATCAGGATTCCTGAGAGAGCAAAGTAAAAGCTTGACAAGAGTGTGGAAGAAGCTGATCCGAGCTCTCACAGATGATTTTGAGGGATTCAAGACTGCAAGGGAGTCTGAGGACATAGCTGAATTGCTAGAATGTTATGACAAAACAGTGGGTGAAAAGTGGCTTTTTCTGCATGAAACAAAGGTGGCTTCTAGAGCTGGGACATACTGGTAAAAGATGAGGTAGACATTGTTGAAAAGCTAACAAATGGCTCAGAATATTATGTAAACTTTGTTAGTAAAGTAGAAGCTGAGAGGACTGACTCCAATTTTGAAGGAATTGCTATGTGGGTATAATCCTACCAAGCAGTATTGCATGCCATAAAGAATCTTTTCTGGAAGGAAAAGTCAACTGATGTGGCAAATTTCACTGATGTTTAAAAAACTGCCACAGATATGGTGTGTTGTGTTTCTGTGTTTCTACTTATGATTATTTTAACTTGTGTGAAATAAATTTTTCTATGCTGCATGATTAAAACAAAAACAAAATCCTGCAGCTGGGCATGGTGGGGCACGCCTTTAATCCCAGCACTCGGGAGGCAGAGGGAAGAGGATTACCGTGAGTTCAAGGCCACCCTTAAAATATAGAGTGATAGAGGCTGAAAAGCCTCCTTTAAACACGGAATATGTTAAAATATTTTTTTAAAGTTTAGGGTCAAGCACATTGATAAATAAATTGTCAAAGGTAATTTTTAGCTGAATAGGGGAAGTTGAATAAGAACAGTATACACTTGAGATTGCATTGTTTTGATTTTAAAACTTTACAGGTTTTTGTTTGTTTGTTTGTTTTTTTGGTTTTTTTGAAGTAGGGTCTCACTCTGGCCAAGGCTGACCTGGAATTAACTATGTAGTCTCAGGGTGGCCTTGAACTCGTGGTGATCCTCCTACCTCTGCCTCCCAAGTGCTGGGATTAAAGGCGTGCGCCACCACGCCCGGCAAAACTTTACAGTTTTTAATTAGCTAGAGTTTTCCTTTTTTTTCATAAACAGAACAGTTAAAACATGTTTCATGTGAATTTGAACTCCAGAATAAATAGCATTCATAACGTTATTTTTCTGACTATCCATTAAGTCAGTGGCAAGATAGCATGCATGTTATAACTTCCATTGGAGAGAAGAAATTGCTTTGACTTTGTAAAATGCTTTTATTTTGTAAGGTTGAAGTTGGTTTATATGGGATGTATTATATCTGGAGTTTGAAATATAAAATTATTCAAAGTTGTGTTTTTATGATGACAGTGAAGTGAAGGAATTTGATACCTTAGATACTATGTATAGATTATTTAAAATAATTATACTGGTTTTGCAGTAATAGATACCTATGATTGTTAAATTAATTTAAATGAACTATTTAATGTAATATTAAAAAAAAAAAAAAAAGAATACAGAGTGGAATTCCAGGTCAGCCTAAGCTAGAGTGAGACCCTACCTCGAAAAAAAAAAATCCTAGCAAAGCTGAAAGTGGTGGCATACACCTTTCAGCCCTGCTCTTGGGAAGTTGAGGTAGGAGAACTGCCATAAGTTCAAAGCCAGCCTGGCCAGATTGACTTCCAGATCAGTCTGGGCTAGAGTGAGACGCTCCCTTGAAAAAACAAAATGCCACAGCCGCCCAGGGCTTCAACAACCACCACATGATTAGTGGGCAGTCAGAGGCAAAACACACCAACAGCAAAATAATTACACCTTGCTGAAGGCTCAGATGGTATTTTTTTAACCAATAATTTATTTTTAAATTAAAACCTGCACATTTTTAGACATAAACTGCCAGACACTTAAAAGAAACTTTTAGATGGCTGTGCTGGCACATATCTGTAATCCCAGCCCTTGGGATGTGAAGACAGAAGGATCAAAAATTCAAGGCCAGCATGCACTACATGAAAAGCTGTCAATAACAACAACAACAAAAAGACAAAACACAGCAGCAAGATAACTTTTATATGTAATGAGAATGAATTCACAGAATAGTCAAGGCATGCCTGACAAAACTTGGGTTTGGAACAAACCTAAAAATAATAATGCTGAAATACCAAAACTCCCTACACTATAATTCTGGAAACAATAATTTTAAAAATGTATTTGAGGGGCTGGAGAGATGGCATAATGGTTAAACGCTTGCCTGTGAAGCCTAAGGACCCTGGTTCGAGGCTCAATTCCCTAGTACCCATGTAAACCAGATGCACAAGGTGGCGTATGGATCTGGAGTTCATTTGCAGTGGCTGGAGGCCCTGGTACACCCATTCTCTCTCCCTCTTTCTTGCTGCCTCTTTCTCTCTCTGTCTGTTCCTCTCAAATAAATAAAAATAAACAAAAAAAAATTTTTTTAATGTTTTTGAGTTGGAGGTCCTGGCTTCAACCTCCCACACCTTAAAGAACACAAGATTTTAATAATTTATTTTTTATTTTTTTAACTTTTAAAATATATTTTATTTATTTATTTGAGAGAGAAAGAGGCAGAGAGAGAGAGAGAATGGCCTCCAGGATCGAACCAGGATCCTTTGGCTTTGCAGGCAAAAGACTTAACCACTAAGCCATCTCTCCAGCCCTAATAATTTATTTTTATTTTATTTATTTGAAAGAGACAGAAAAAGGCAGGGGGGGGGGAGGGCACACTAGGGCCTTCAGCTGCTGCAAACGAACTCCAGACACATGCACCACCTTGTGCATCTGGCTTACATGGGTCCTGGAGAATCAAACCTGGGTCTTTTGGCTTTGCAGGCAAGCCCCTTAACTGCTGAGCCATCTCTCCAGCCCAAGATCTTAAAATATCTAAAAGAAATGCATCCAGATGTTAACAATTGTTAATGTGGAGCTGGAGAGATGATGGCTCAGCAGTTAAAGTGCTTGCCTGCAAAGCCTAAGGACTCTGGTTTGAGTCCCCAGTACCCACATAAAGCCAGATGCAAATAGAGTTCGTTTGCAGTGGCTGGAGGCCCTGGCATGCCCATTCTCTCTCTATCTGCCTTTCTTTCTTTCTTTCTCTCTCTCTCTCTCATAATTAAATAAATAAAATATTTTTAAAAATAATTGCTAATGTGGGCTGTTGTAAACATGCTATTACTTTACTTGTTAAATCTAGCTCAAATAGTCAGGTGTGGTGGCACACACCTTTAATCCCAGCACTTGGAAGGCAGAGGTAGGAGGATTGCCAAGAGTTAGAGGCCACCCTGAGACTATATAGTAAATTCCAGGTCAGCCTGAGCTAGAGTGAGACCCTATCTCGAAAAACAATAGCAACAAGAAATCAAGCTCAAATAAATAAATTAATTTTTAAAATTTCAGTCTCATGTGCAAATGGGCCATTGATAGCAAAATAATTGTATATAGAAGGTGACTTTTAACAGTGAATACTGGATCTAAGCAAATGTCAGAACATTTCACTTCAGAAAACAGGCAAAACCCAAATGATGAATGAAAAAGACCAAATGGCAAGACAAAGAAGGACCTTATTAACAAAAGCCATTTCACACAAGGAAGCTTTCCAGTTTCAGACATATTTTAAAGCCCTTTAACCATCCTCTCAGTGGTTATTTAAAAAATACAAAAATATAAAAATAAAAATAAAAAACTTGTAAAGGGAACACAGTGAGTACTGACAAAGGTGACAAAGTTTTACTTAAAGTATGTATCACACAAAAGAGAGTTTGTTAGTATAGAACAAAATACTGTAATACCTGCCATATATATTTACATATATATGCATATATATGTATATGCATATGTTTATATATTTAGTCTTACTTCAGTCGCTGGTATAAATTCTGTTTTATTATTTTGTGATAAACATTTATAATAAAAGTATGTCTTCCTACTTTTCCCACCAATCTCATGTTTACAGTTTTTGTCAGTTTTTTCTCATGTTTACAATTTTTGAGATCAACTGGTTGATCTCAATAACACCCTTCCAACTCTAAAATTATAATAATTTTCTAGCAATTATAATTGCTTGTAATTAGAACAATGCCCTCCACACAGCTGCTACAATGGCTACCAGGTACAATCATTTTGTATTACTAATAGAAATACAAAGAGTTCAAAGAATACTGGGCATGTTAGGCACTGTTAACAAATATAAAGTGATTTTTAACCCCATGGTGATAGCCCAGCATGATGGCGCACGCCTTTAATGCCAGCACTCAGAGGAGGCTGAGGTAGGAGGATCCGTATGTTCGAGGCCAGCCTGGGTCTACAGAATGAGTTCCAGATCAGCCTGGGTTAGAGTGAGGCACTGCCAGGGTGTGTGTGTGGGGGGGGGGGAGAACCAAGGGCCAAGGGGAGAACCAATAAAATTTGGTCATCAAAATCATCTACCTTGGGCTAGAGAAATGGCTTAGCGGTTAAGGTACTTGCTGGCAAGCCAAAGGACCTAGGTTCAGTTCCCCAGGACCCACGTAAGTCAGATGCGCAAGGTGATGCATGCGTGTGAAGTTCGTTTGCAGTGGATGGAGGCCCTGATGCGCCCATTCTCTATCTACCTCTCTCTCTTGTCTGTCTCTCTCTCTTCTCTCTCTCTCTCTCAAATAAATAAAATAAAATCATCTACCTGTAGGAGATGCTTATTTGGCCAATAAATGTGTAATTAACTCCTAGTAAAGAATGAGGTACCTGTGGTTACGGCAGAAATACTGATGTGAAGATGAAAGTCATTACAGTACCTCGCCTAGGCCAGAATCAAATAAATCAATACATTTAAATCCTTAGAACCAAAACCAGAGAGAAACGTCACCTTCCCACCAAGCTATTGTCAGTTTGTAAAAGGTTTTGCGCTCCGCATCAAGATGGTATATAACATTAAAAAAAAAAAAAAAAAAAAACCGCCTCCTCTGCTGGCAAGCCCTGTCTGTCCAGCATGGCTGGGGGTTGCCAGGCAGGGTTGTTTTTCCTTTCTCTCCCTTTCTCATAGCATCAGGTATCTGACCGCCGACTTCGTGGCCCCAGTGAGGTCAGCGGTCAGATACCTGAGAGATGCTATCCCAATCGCGCGGCGGGGCTGGTGGGCCGCTGGCAGGAGGAGGAGAAGGAGGAGCGCGCACGCGCTCGCTGGGGAGGGGATGCTCCCGGCCGCTCGCCCCTAACCGCACGTCGGCTCGTGCGTGGTTGTCGGGTCGCCATTCCCCTAACCGAGTCATCGTACCGAAACGAGGGAAGCACGACGCAGCGAGGAGGCCTGCGGGGAGCGCTCCCGAAGGCTTGTGAGCATCCGCCTCTGCCCGGAGCGACCTCCAGCTTCCAGGGCCATCAGCATACCGAGCGAGCCCGGGGTCGCGGCGCCCGTCCTCTTCCCACCCGCCGGAGGAGAGACCCAGTCCAGCCAGGGGACGCAGCACGAGGGTCGGTCTGCGGGGAGCCAGCTCGCCCCCGGGGCGATGGGGGCGCAGGAGGAGGCCGGCGAGGCCCGAACCTCCCGCCGTCGCCATGGGAACCCAGGATCGCCTCCACCCCCCTCCTCCGTCATCCCGGATCCGACGGTCCCACTCCCCCCCCAACACACACGGCCCGGACGGGAGGCCCGGACGCTCACCGCGCCGCCGGAGCCACGCTGGTCCTCGGCCGCCTCGGGTCGCGGTGCTTGGCGCGCAGAGCTGCTTCGGCGCGCGCTCCAGCCGCCGCCCGCGCGCCCGCGCCCTCGCTCCGCCGCCCCCGGGTCGCTCCCGCAGCCCGCGCCCTCCGCACCCGGGCGTGAGAGTGTCGGGCTCCGCAGCGGGAGATTCAAGCCCGGCCTGGCGCGAGCCTCCCCGTGGTCCGCTCACGTTCGCCAGCCGTTTCCCCGTCCGCGCCGAAGCGAAGGGAGGGAGCATCGGGCAGCGCAGCGCTCCGACCCTCACCAGGCCGAGCCGTGGTGCGCCGAGCGGCAGGAGCGCGCCGCCGCCTCCTTCCCTGCGCTCCTCTCCCGGTCTTCTCCCGAGCAGCCGCCGCACCTGCCAGAGACCCGTCCCCGCCCCCTCCGCCCAGAGCTTCGGAGCAGCGCGCTATACAGTGTAGTGCTTGCAGCTCGGAAATGGCTTTGGGCAACAAAGCCGAGCTACTGGTGCACCTCCTGGGCAGGAGTCAGCTTTCACTCGTGACGTTCACGTCGGTGGAATGAATAATCTTCCTTGAGCGTGTGGACCTCCCCGCCCCCCCAAAAGAAAAGATGCAAGTTTCTTGTACTAGTCTCTTAAATGAAACAGTACAAGCATTCAACCTTAGTAATTCATAAAAACTTTTCTTTAGCTGGGCGTGGTGGCGCACGCCTTTAATCCCACCACTTGGGAGGCAGAGGTAGGAGGAACGCGTGGGTTCAAGACCACTGTGAGACTACGTAGTGAATTCCAAGTCAGCCTGAGCTACCTCGAAAAAGAAAGAAAAAAAGAAAACCTTTCTTTAGAAAATGAAGGGATTTGACACCATCGAGATACTTTTTAAAAAATAACAATTTTTAATTTTTATTTATTTGGTCCTGTGCTTTTCCCAGGGGTGGGGTGGAGCGGGCCGGGAGAGGGTGAAAAAAATTGATTTATTTGCAAGCAGAGAGAGATAGAAGAGAAATAGAGGGTATGGGCGCACCAGGGCCTCCAGCCGCTGCAAACGCACTCCAGATGCGTGCGCCTCTCTGTGCATCTGGCTTTACATGGGTACTGGGGAATTGAACTTGGGTCGTTAGGCTCTACAGGCAAACGCCTTAACCTCTGAGCCATCTCTCCAGCCTTTGAAATACTTTTAAATGAATTAAAATCAAACACCTTTTGTGATCAACATATAATTCATTAATACTTTAGTGCTTTCTTCCATCATAGACTTCTAAAAGCTAACTAGAAAAGGAAAACAAAAACTACGTGACTGAGAACATGGGATTCAAACCTGAAACCCTAGTTTCTTTAAAAGAATTCGTATCTTGGATAGGAAGACAGCTCAGTTGGTAAAGCTCTTGCTACGCAAGTGTCAGTATCTGAGTTCGGATCCCCAGAACCAAAGTAAAGCTGGACACAGTAATCTGCGTCTATAATCCCAGCACTCCTGTGATGAGCTAGGAGGCAGAGACACAGGAGAATCCTTGGACGCTCGTGGGCCAGCTAGCCTGACATACTCAGTAATGAATAAGCAGCCCTGTGTCAAATAAGGTGTTAGGTGAAGAATGACGCTCAACGGAGTCCCCTAACTTTCTTGTGACCTCTCCTCCAGAGCACATCTGTACTTTTCTCTCTCTCTCTCTCTCTTTTTTGTTTTTGTTTTTTCGAGGTAGGGTTTCACTCTAGCTCAGGCTGACCTGGAACTCACTATGTAGTTTCAGAGTGGCATTCAACTCGCGGTGATCCTCCTACCTCTGCCTCCCGAGTGCTGGGATTAAAGGCGTGGTAGGGTTAAAGGCCGGCTGTACTTTCATTTTTGAATTGTGAGGCAAACCTTGGTTAACGTTTTAATAAAACCCCAACTGATATTAGAAAACATTAAAATGGGGTGGCCCAGCAGGCCCGGTCCAAGGCCGGCAGTGTGGTAGGTGACCGCTATGGCTGAGGCCATCCCGCAGCAGGGGAACCCGCATCGCGCGCCTTCCGCCTTGGACTGCGGGACCCGGGAGCCGGCGGGCTGCACGTGGCACGTCGCGTGAGCCCCGCTTGTGCCCGCAGCCCTGGCAGCTCCGTCCAAGAAGGAGTGGCGGGTGTTCTGGGGCGCCCGCCACCGCTACTGGCAGTGTCTAGACAGGCGGATCCCGGTGCCCGCAGCTGTGGAGCTCGTTGGAGGCGAGCTGTCCGCAGCAGTGAACAAAATATTTCGATAAAAGAAGAGACTAGGCCCGGCGTGGTGGCGCTGGCCTTTAATCCCAGCACTCGGGAGGCAGAGGTAGGAAGATTGCCATGAGTTCGATGCCACCCTGAGACGACATAGTGAATCCCAGATCAGCCTCAGCCTGAGCTAGAGTGAGACCCTACCTCGAAAAAACAAAAAGAGAGAGACAACATAGTTAATTCCAAGTCAGCCTGGACCAGAGTGAGACCCTACCTCGAAAAAGCAAAAAGAGAGGGAGGGAGGGAGGGAGGGAGGGGGAGGGGGGAGAGAGAAAGAGTGAGAGAGAGAGAGAGAAAGAAAGAGAAAGAGAGACACTACGGCTGGAGAAGATGGCTTAGCGGTTAAGGTGTTTGCCTGTGAAGCCAAAGGACCTGGGTTCAATTCCCCAGGATCCATGTAAGCCAGCTGCACAAGGAGGCGCATGCATCTGGAGTTCATTTGCAGTGGCTGGAGCTCCCATTCTCTTTCTTTCTTTCTTCCTCTACCTCTTTCTCTCTCTCAAATAAATAACAAAAATTTTAAAAGAAGAGACTATTTAAAATTTAAGGAAAAAGTTTGAAACAGGACAGTTTTAGCCTTCAAAATCAGCCGAAAACTCCTAGGCTCTTCCTAAAGTTTTACAAAGGCTGAACACATTCTTCTGAACATTCAAAAATGCATTGTTGATTCTGGGACAAAAGCAGTTTGAGTCACAGTACACGCCAATACTTCCTCTTTGTGTGTGACATTTAACTAAAATGACCAGGGAACAGAAGACCCATAATTCAAATGATGAGGAACTGAAATGGAATGCTATTAAGTAGACTTGCCTTTAATTTAGTAAGAAATATACTTTAAGAAAAAGTGAGGGGCTGGAGAGATGGCTTAGCGGTTAAGGTGTTTGCCTTCAAAGCCAAAGGACCCTGGTTCTATTCTCCAGTACCGTACCCACGTAAGCCAGATGCACAAGGGGGCGCATGCATCTGGAGTTTGTTTGCAATGTCTCGAGGCCCTGGTGCGCCCATTCTCTTCCTCCCTTCCTCCCTCCCTCTCTCTCAAATAAATACATAAATAAATAAAATATATTTTTAAAAAAGAGAAAAATTAAGGACCATTATTTAAAGTTCATTTTTTAACTTTTGTCTTGAAGTAGAAACTGTGTAGTACCTAAGTATTAGTCACAGTAGATACAGATAAAAACCCAGTTAGCCAGGCGTGGCGGCACACGTCTTTAATCCCAGCACTTAGGAGGCAGAGGTAAGAGAATTGCTGTGAATTCAAGGTCAGTCTGGACTGTATGAAACTCTACCTCAGAACATAAACAAATTAAAAAAACCACCTATGGCAGCAGAGAGGACTGGGACAACTGTATGATGAAACACCTGGCAACAAAAGGGAAAATTGAGGGCTGGTGAGATGACTTAGCGGTTAAGGCGCTTGCCTGCGAAGCCTAAGGACCCATGTTCAATCTCTCTCCAGATCCCACATACACCAGACGCACAAAGGTGATGCAAGTGCAAAGGTACACATGCACACTAGGCGCAAGTGTCTGGAGTTCGATTGCAGGGGCTGAGGCCCTGGTGAGCCAATTCTATCTCTCTCTCTCTCAAAAAAAAAAAAAAAAATTGAACCTAGGTTTCACACATGGATGAATCTTGAATGCATTTTGTTCCCTGAAGCCAGACCCCAAAGGCTACTTATGTACTTCTGTTAATGTGATTCTGGAAAAGGCAGAACTAAAGGATGAAAAAAGCATCAGTGTTTGGGGGTGTGGAGGATGGTTGCCCATGAAGGGGTTACCCAAAGGCTCTGGCATTGTGATGGTAGACCCAAGACACATTTCTCTCAACCTACACTGTGCTATAGAGAGCAACTTGGCATACTAGAATCAACCACCATGCTGAGGAAGTTCAGATGCAGAATGCAGATTGTGACCAATGAGCCATATTGTAAATATTTGACATAATGTCATTGGAAAAAGTTGGTTAAAAAAAAAGGAACTGACCTAAAAAAAAGAAAATATTAAAATGACCCTAACCTTTGTATGGTTTCACTTGGGTTAGGGAATCTACTAAGACTAGTGTCATGGAAACAGAACCATTTCTTCGAGGTGTCCCACTTTATACCCTGTTGGGTCTTACAAGGGAAGTCAGAAGCATGTTTACAAGTCAATGGCAGAGAAGATAGGGAGAGCTATTTCCTGGTGCTCAAGCTAGTATACCATGATACAAGGTAAACATGCTTTCCCTACTACATTAGACACTATATATAGATCTCTCTACCTCTCTCTTTTAAATAAGTAAATAAATGAATAAATACAAAAATGTGAAATATCTAAGCATACTTTAAAGTATGTTCTTCTTTTAGCAAGAATTGAACTTAATCTAGTATTAATATCTTGTACATCTGGCTTGACATGGGCACTGGTAAATTGAACCAGGGCTATCAGGCTTTGCAAACAAGCACCCTTAATCACTGAGCCATCTCTCCAGCCCTGCTTTATTTATTTATTTTTATTTTTTTTTTTTCACTCTATGTAGGCTGACCTGGAATTCACTATGTAGTTGAACTCACAGTGATCCTCCTACCTCTGCCTCCCAAGTTCTGGGGTTAAAGGCATGCACCACCATGCCCAGCAACTTTTCTACTTTCTAAAACAAGAAATACATTTTAAGTTACTGCTCTTTAAGTTCAATCAGATTATCCAAAACAGGATTATAAACCTGTCTTCTGACAATGACTATGGTCCAAATTAAATTTATACCTCCCAGCACAAGATGAAAAACATCAAGGACTGTAGGACTGGGGAGATGGCTCAGGGCTTAAAGGCACTTGTTTGTAAAGCCTGCTGACCCAGGTTCAATTACCCAGTATGCTTGTAAAGCCAGATGCACAAAGTGGCATATACATCTGGAGTTTATCTGCAATAACAAAAGGCCCAGGTGTGCTCATACACATTTCCACTCTCTCAAATATATATATATATATATATATATATATATATATATATATATATATATATATATATATATTTGTTTTTTTTGAGGTAGGGTCTTGCTGTAGCCCAGGTTGACCTGGAATTCACTATGTAATCTCAGACTGTCCTTGAACTCATGGTGATCCTCCCATTTCAAGTGCTGGGATTAAAGGCATGTGCTAAAAAAAAGGAGGGGGGGCGCATGTGCCACCAAGCCTGGCTCAAATAAGTATTTTTTTAAATTAAGGATCCCATATCTTAATTTTTTTTTTGCTTAACTTACTTTTTTTGGTATTAAAATACACTTTAAGAAATTATGTCATGGGCTGGAGCGATGGCTTAGTGGTTAAGGTGTTTGCCTGTGAAGCCAAAGGATCCAGGTTCAATTCCCCAGTTCCCACATAGGCCAGATGCACAAGGGACGCATGCATCTGGAGTTCATTTGCAGTGACTAGAGGCCTTGGAGCACTCATTCTCTGTCTGTCTGCGCTCTCTCTCTACTTGCAAATAAATAAATTAATAAAATAAAATAAAATTTCAAAAAAGAAATTATGTCAATAAAGGGTTATAGCTCTTGATCTGTATGAAAATGAAGACTATATCTTAAAAGTTCAGGGGGGCTGGGCGTGGTGGCACACGCCTTTAATCCCAGCATTTGGGAGGTAGAGGTAGGAGGATTGCTGTGAGTTTGAGGCCACCCTGAGACTACATAGTGAATTCCAGGTCAGCCTGGACCAAAGTGAAACACTACCTCGAAAAACCAAAAAAAAAAAAAAAAAAAAAAAAAAAAAAAAAACAGTGCAGGGAGCTTGGTTCCCTAAGGAAGGTGGAACCAAACCACTATTCTACTTTGAACTGGCTTAAACTTCTATACACAAAAAAACTAAAAAGAAAAGAAAACTAAACTAACTGGTTCAACACAGTTAATTTGGTTCTCAACTGCAACCAAGTACATACATGTTTTCAGTACTTACATGCCAGAAATATCATTTGGATACATTGTTATAAACCAGTGAGAGAACTGATTTTCCACTTTCCCCAAATGGTTTTGTAAGGGCTCTGCTTAAAGAACACAAATACACTGAAAATGGAAGTCATGCTGGGCATGATGACTCAACACCTGCACCCCCAGCATTTAGGATGTTGAGGCAGAAGGACTGCAAAAAAGCTTGAGGCCAGCCTGGGCCATAGAATGAGGCTCTATCTCAAAAAAAAAAAAAAATTACTAGGCTGGAGAGATGGCTTAGTGGTTAAGGCGCTTGCCTGCAAAACCTAAGGACCCAGGTTTGATTTCCCAGTACCCATGTAAGCCAGCTGCAAATGGTGGCACATGCACCTGGAATTTGTTTTCAGTAGCTAGAGAGCAGCCCTGGCATGCCCATTCATTCTCATTCTCTCTCTGCCTCTTTCTCTCATAAATAAAAGTTAAAAACATTAAACACAATTACTGATTGGGTGTATAGCTTAGTAATATATTGCTTATCTAGTATGCATAAGTCCTTGGGTTCAATACTCAAGACCACAACAATAAATCGTTTTAAAAAAGTAACTTTCAATATTTCTTTTCTTTTCTTTTTTTTGGGGGGTGGGTGGGTTTGGGTTTTATGAGGTAGGGTTTCATTTTAGTCCAGGCTGATCTGGAATTCACTATATAGTCTCAGGGTAGCCTCAAACTCATGGTGATCCTCCTACCTCTGCCTCCCGAGTGCTAGGATTAAATGCATGCACCACGCCTGGCTCAATATTTCTTCTGTAACATGAGCATACATGCTAATGTCATAAAATTGTAGAATATTCATCTGAAATGTTTTGTCTACAGAATGTATTCTTATCTACATATTAGGACAGCATAGAGCGAAAAGATGCTATTTACAATGAAATCTGTATATGATTTCTAAATAATAGGACATTTAAAAAATTGTATTTGGCTGGGGAGACAGTTTAGAGGTTAAAGGCACTTGATTGCAAAGCCTGATGGTCCAGGTTTGATTCGCTGATACCCATGTAAAGCCAGATGCACAAAGTCGAAGATGTGTCTGGAGTTTATTTGCAGTGTTAAGTGGCCCTGGCATGACCATTCTCTCTTTTGCAAATAAAAAAAAATTATTTAGACAAAATTTGTGTGTGTGTGTGTGTGTGTGTGTGTGTATACATCTGAGTGTAGGATGTGTTGTGCTTGGGCATATGAGTGCCACGGTGTGTGTGTGTGTGTGTGTGTGTGTGGTCAAAGGACAAGCTTTGAGTGTATCTCCTCTTTTTCCACCTTCTTTTCTGTTTTTTTTCAAGGCCTAGTCTCACTCTAGCCCAGGCTGACCAGAACTCACTCTATAGTCCCAAGTTGGCCTTGAACTCACAATGATCCTCTTACTTGTTTCCAAGTCCTGGTATTAAAAGCGTGCGCCACACGTGACTTCACTTTCTGTTTTTGAGACAGTCTATTGTTTTGCCACTGCTACATGTAAACTTCCAGATGTCCCCGACTCTCCCTCGCAATGCCATAGATACATTGGGATTACAGACATGTGCCACTTTGCATCAAACTTTACATGGCACTGAGGTGATTGTAACTTAGGTCGGCAGATTTGCAATCAAGTGCCTTTATATGCACAAGCATATATATATATAATTTTTGAGAGAGAGAGAGAGAGAGAGAGAGAGAGAGAGACAGAGACAGAGACAGAGACAGATAGTGAATGGGTGCGCCAGAAGTCTCTCAGCTGCTGTGAACAAAATCCAGAAATCAGAACCATTGGTTACCTGTTGGGGTCCCTCCTAGGGCCAGCCCAGGAGGGACAGCAAGGTCTCTGCCAAGTAGGGGGTGAGAGGCGTGCAGTCACGACACAGACTCCGGGAGTTGGTCGGAAGCAGGCGAGTTGCCGCAAACTCGGTTATTCAAGGAAGTGTAGGGGGTTTTAAGGGGTTTGGCTGGGCAATCATTGTATGGGGTGGTTCCCTTTTGTGACCAATGACAGCCTGTCTCTGGACAGATCATCTTGTAGTAGGTTTCTCACCAGCATGGGACTGTAGCTGTTGTCACGCCAGGCCTGCGCAGGACGCCATGTTCACAGAAGCCACTTCCTGGTTTCTTTTGCCATGCTAGGTCTGGCTAGGGCCAGACCTGCATTGGGCCATACAGTTACCCACCTAGCATACAGTGTACCCCTGTTTGCTCACAACCTTGTAGTTCTCTGATCAACAGCTCAATGAGGGTTGTAACTGATATCTGGCACTGGGAGTTACAAGCCAGAGCCAACTGTTTGAGTTATGCTTCATCCCACCCTCGCCAGGGCCCTTCTTACCAGATAATGCCCCCATACTTCAATCGAGAGTTATATCTTTTAGACTGCTATTCAGGAGGAAGGTTTCTATGGTACCAAATAATTTTGGCTTTATTTTTGTGTATCTTCCCTCATCCTATTCCCCTCCCCCCAAACCTTTCTATCCCTATTATAGGTCCTTTGAGTTGCCTATCAGGTATGCCTGCAATTCAAGCTGTTCCAGTAGAGTAGCTGGGTCAGTGGGTAGCTCTATTTTCATCTTTTTAATGAGGGTTCCTCTTTCCCTGCATCCTCACCAATATTTATTGTCATTGATTTTTTATTTAAAAATTAAAAAAAAATTATTTGAGAGTGACAGAGAGACAGAAGGGGTGTGCCAGGGCCTCCAGCCACTGCAAATGAACTGCAAATGCATGCACCACCTTTTGCATCTGGCTTACTGGGGTATCAAGCCTTGAATCAGGGTCCTTAGGCTTCACCGCTTAACTGCTAAGCCATCTCTCTAGGCCCTATTTTTTTTTTTATAATTTATTTTCTTGACAACTTCTTAATTGTAGACAATATCCCATGGTACTTCCCTCCCTCCCCCTATTTTCCCCTTTGAAACTTTGCTCTCCATCATATCCCTTCCCCCTCTCAATCAGTCTCTCTTTTCAGTTTGATGTCAGGACCTTTTCCTCCTATTATGATGGTCTTGTGTAGGTAGTGACAGGCACTGTGAGGTCATGGATATCCAGGCCATTTTGTGTCTGGTGAAGCACGTTTTAAGTTCAACTCTTCCTTTGGCTCTTACATTCTTTTGCCCCCTCTTCTGCAAAGGACCCTGAGCCTTGGAAGGTGTGTTTGAGATGTTTCAGTGCTGAGTACTCCTGTCACTTCTTCTCAGCACCATGGTGCCTTCTGAGTCATCCCAAGGTCACCACCATCTGAAAAGATAAGCTTCTCTAACCATAAGTGAGAGCAGCATTAATATATGGGTGTGGACATTAAGAGAAGTGCTTACTGGGCAGTTTGGTAAGCATAATATATACATTTAGCATGACAACAGCAGACGTTAAACCCTAGGGCTCATAACTACTCCTGTCATAGGTTTTCAGTATCAGGGATGTATTCTCTCCCATGGAGCGGGCCTCTAGTCCAGAGAGCAGTTGGTTTCCCCCAAAAAAGACATGCCACTATTGCACCCGTTGGCTCATTTGGCCTGGCTGGCCAAACTTAAAGCTTGCAGTGTTCACTGTTGAGTACCTTCACTGGTGTTTTCTCTCTCCCATTGAACTGCATGCAGCATAGCTTTTTCCAACTGTCAGCTGCTCCACCTGGAAGAGGTTTTCAGCTCAGCTCCAGCAGGATTTCTCAGTGACCTTGCAGCCCAAGTATGTAGTCTTCAACAATAGGGTCTTACCATCTATTCCTGGTAGGAAACCAAGGGCCTTGGCAATGGCCTATAATGTTTTGGGGTATCTGTGACCTCCCCAGCCAACAACTCACTGGAAGGTATCCCCTCCCTGGCACTGAAAAAAAAATTTATTTATTTTTTTGATTTTTTGAGGTAGGGTCTCACTCTGGCCCAGGCTGACCTGGAATTAACCATGTAGTCTCAAGGGTGGCCTTGAACTCACAGCGATCCTCCTACCTCTGCCTCCCGAGTGCTGGGATTAAAGGCGTGCGCCACCACGCCCAGCCTGAAAATTTTCTAGTAACAATCTATGGCTTCTAAGTGTTCCATTGTCCACAAAAGTATATTTCCCTATGACTTATTTATATCCTCTTAGATTTTGATTAGCCCTCCCTCCATCTTTCCTTTACTCAGTCTCTTCCCCTGACCTCACTTAGGCCTTTTCACCCCCATCAATCTGTTCTACTTACATATATACAATACCATCCTCTCTTTCTATTCCTCTTATATGAGTTTTATTTTTACTCACACAGAAGTCCAATCATTTATAGCTAGGATCCACATATGAGAGAGAACATGTGACGTTTGGCTTTCTGGGTCCGGGCCCTATTTCTTAAATTTATTTATTAGAAAGAGAATGAGCATGCCAGGGCCTCTAGCCACTACAAATTAATTCCAGACGCATGTGCACCTGGCTTACGTAGGTACCGGAGAATCAAACCTGGGTCCTTATGCTTCACAAGGAAGTGTCTCAACTGCCAAGCCATCTCTTCAGCCTGTCATTTTTTTTTTTTTAAATGATTGCCATCCTTTCTGGACTAAGGCAGAATCCCCCCCCCCCCGAGGTAGGGTCTCACCCCAGCTCAGGCTGACCTGGAACCCACTATGTAGTCTCAGGGTGGCCTTGAACTCAGGGTGATCCTCCTACCTCTGCCTCCCAAGTGCTGGGATTAAAGGTGTGAGCCACCATGCCCGGCTGTAACATTTCCTTGATGGTGAAAATGTCTCGAGTACCCATTTCTTCCTTTGAGAATTCTCTTTTCAGTAGATTGTTTCATATTTTATTGTAGTTTTTGAGTTCTTTGTAGATTCTAGACATTAGGCCTTTGCCAGTGGTACAGCTGGCAAGAATTTTCTCCCATTCTGTGGGTAGTCTGTTGGCTCTGTTTATGGTATGTTTGTCTGTACAAAGCTTTTTAGCTTCATGAGGTCCCACTGATTGAGTGATTAATTTCCTGGGCTACTGGAGTATTGTTTAGGAAGTCCTTTCCCACTCCTATATTGTGAAGAGTTCCCCCTATTTTTTTCTTCCAGTCATTTCAGGTCTTACATTGAGGACTTTAATCCATTTGGAGTTGATTTTTTTAAAGGTATTTATTTTTTTAAATTTTTATTTATTTATTTGCAAGCAGAGAGAGAGAGAGAGAGAGAGAGAGAGAGATAGATAGATAGATAGATAGAAGAGAGGCAGACAGAGAGAGAATGGGCACTCCAGGGCCTCTAGCCACTGCAAACAAACTCCAGATGCATGTGCCCCTTGTGCATCTGGCTTACATGGGTCCTGGAGAATCGAACCGGGATCCTTAGGTTTCTCAGGCAAACACCTTAACCGCTAAGCCATTTCTCCAGCCCCTGGAGTTGACTTTTGTGCATGGTGAGAAAAGTGGGTCTAGTTTCATTTTTCTACATGTGGTTATCCAATTTTTTCAGCACCATTTGTTGAAGATGCTGTCTTTTCTCCAGTGTACATTGTTGGCTCCTTTATCAAATATCAAGTAGCTGTAGTTACTTCGACTAAGGTCCAGGTCTACAATTCTGTTCCATTGGTCTGTACGTCTGTTTTTAAGCCAGTACCATGTTGTTTTTATTATTATGACTTTGTTGTATAGTTTCAAATTGGTGTAGTGATACCTCTAAAGGTATTTCTTTTCTTTTCTTTTCTTTTTTTTTTTTTTTGAGGTAGAGTCTCTCTCTAGTCCAGGCTGACCTGGAATTCACTATGTTGTCTGAGGGTAGCCTCGAACTCTCGGCGATCCTTCTACCTCTGCCTCTAGAGTGCACCACCATGCCTGGCAGGTATTTCTTTTGCTGAGGATATTTTTGGATATCCAAGGCCTTCTGCTGTTCCACACGAATTTTGAAATTATTTTACTATTTCTGTGAGGAATGATGTTGGGATTTTTATTGGTATTGCATTGAATCTCTGTACATTGCACTTGGTAGAAATGCCATTTTCACAATATTAATTCTACCCATCCAGGAGCATAGAAGATCTTTCCATCTTATGTCCTCCTCAATTTTTTTCTTAAAAAAATTTTTTTTTTTTTTTTTTTGATTTTCAAGGTAGGGTCTCACTCTAGCCCAGACTGACCTGGAATTCACTCTGTATTCTCAGGGTGGCCTTGAACTCATGGCGATCCTCCTACCTCTGCCTCCCGAGTGCTGGGATTAAAGGCGTGTGCCACCATACCCAGCTTCTTAAATGTTTTTATGATTTCATTATATAGGTCTTTCACTTCCTTGGTTAGTGCTATTCCAAGGTATTTTATTTCTTTTTGCATTTATTTGTCTTTGGCATAAAAGAAGGCTGATTTTTGTGTGCTGATTTTGCATCCCGTGATTTTGCTGAAGGAATTTATCACCTTTAGAAGTTTTTTGGTAGATCCTTTTGGGTCACTTGTGTATAGGATCAAGCATTTCTAGATACATTTTCTTAAAAAAGTTAAAAGACCCAAGAAATGAAAAGTATGAACTAATATGATCTTTTATACCACTGCAAAAGCAAATCTTAATTTAAACCAATACCTTTAAAAGTAAATTTTAAACCAGTTTAATCTTAAGAGTCTATAGAAGGTAAAGAATACAGACTATATACTATAATTTTATATACACAAAACAAAGACACAATGATAGTAAAATATTCCTTATTATGAAGGATGAACTATTATGCAAACTTTAAAAGGGTGTTTTCTGCCTCTGTGGTAATGAAGTAATCTGATGACTCTCTACCAGTTTAATTTATATAATTTCTACAGCATTACAGTGAGATGCTACCTATCTCAAAAAACAAAACAAAATCCCAACAAGAAAAAAGTCTCTGTGATCAAATTATCACACATTTCATGCCCCCACATGGGAAGTAGTAGGAGAGTATCTGTAGGAATATAACTTATTGTCTGCTCCTCCACTCAGAAGTAGCTGTGTAAAGAAAAGAGAAAGATACATAAACGAGTAAATACAAATATTTTATAAGTAGCCAGACATACCTAAATAAGATGACTTTGATTATAGGAGAAATCACAGATGAGAAGTTAATGTGCATTTAAACCATTTAGCCAGGTGTAGTGGCTCATCTTAAATCCCAGCATTAAGTCCTGCGATTGCAGATGAATGTCACCATGTCTGCTTAGAAAAATCTTACAAAATAAGGCTGAGGTAGACCACTGTGACTTTGAAGCCAGCTTAGGACTATGGAGTGAGTTCTAGGTCAGCCTAGAGTGAGACCCTGCCTCACAAAAATAAAATAACTTAAAAAAAAATTAAGGAAAAGATGGTACCAACACATGATCTATCCATACAAAATATGTTCTAAGTAATAATTATTTTGGTTGCTACACAGTATATTACTGTACTTGAAATGAAGTATTTTCTAAGGCATGTAATAAAATATTAAGAAAACCAAGCTGGGCATGGTGGTGCATGCCTTTAATCCCAGTACTTGGGAGGCAGAGGTAGGAGGATCACCCTGAGTTCAAGGCCACCCTGAGACTAGGCCAGCCTGAGCTAGAGTGAGACCTACCTTGAAAAACCAAAAAAATAAAAAATAAAAAAAAATTAAAAAAAATAAAAAAAAATCAAAAGGTTCTCTCTGTGTGGTTTTTTTTTTGACAGGGTTTCATACTATAGCTCAGGCTGACCTGGAACTCACTATGTAGATCACATCACCCTCGAACTTGTGGCAATCTTCCTGCCTCAGGCAACAAGTGCTGTAATTACAGGTGTGAGCCACCAAGCCCAGCAAAAACCAAAGTTTTAGAGTTATTGTTCATAGGCACAAATATATTGCAGATTATGTAAGTAGCACTAGGACCTTATTTGGAAACAATTCTTAGGCATTAAGAGTTTATGTATAGGGGCCAAGCGCAGTGGCACAATCATTCAATCCCAGCACTTGAGAGGAAGAGGTGGGGGATTGCACTGAGTTCGAGGCCACCCTGAGAATACAGAGTGAATTATTCTAGGTCAGCCTGGGCTAGAGTGAGACCCTACCTCAAAAAACCAAAAAAGTTTATGTATATACAATAAAAAATAATTAGACTAATTTTTCCTGTGTGTCTGTAGTGTACCTGTGTGCAGGCATGTGCATGTGTATTGTGTGGGGGCCAGAGGTCAACCTCAGGTATATCATCTTCAATCGCCTTTATTTTCTAAACTTATTGACAATTTTCATACATGTAAATAATATATTCTTTTTTTTCCAAGGTAGGGTCTCACTGTACATAATGTATTCTGATAATAACTCCTTCCATACCTGTGTCCCTCTTCTGATGAATTCCTCCTTACCAACTATAATGCCTTTTCTATTTTGATGTCTAATTTATCACCTTTAGAAGTTTTTTGGTAGATCCTTTTGGGTCACTTGTGTATAGGATCAAGCATTTCTAGATACATTTTCTTAAAAAAGTTAAAAGACCCAAGAAATGAAAAGTATGAACTAATATGATCTTTTATACCACTGCAAAAGCAAATCTTAATTTAAACCAATACCTTTAAAAAAGTAAATTTTAAACCAGTTTAATCTTAAGAGTCTATAGAAGGTAAAGAATACAGGCTATATACTATAATTTTATATACACAAAACAAAGACACAATGATAGTAAAATATTCCTTATTATGAAGGATGAACTATTATGCAAACTTTAAAAGGGTGTTTTCTGCCTCTGTGGTAATGAAGTAATCTGATGACTCTCTACCAGTTTAATTTATATAATTTCTACAGCATTACAGTGAGATGCTACCTATCTCAAAAAACAAAACAAAATCCCAACAAGAAAAAAGTCTCTGTGATCAAATTGTCACACATTTCATGCCCCCACATGGGAAGTAGTAGGAGAGTATCTGTAGGAATATAACTTATTGTCTGCTCCTCCACTCAGAAGTAGCTGTGTAAAGAAAAGAGAAAGATACATAAACGAGTAAATACAAATATTTTATAAGTAGCCAGACATACCTAAATAAGATGACTTTGATTATAGGAGAAATCACAGATGAGAAGTTAATGTGCATTTAAACCATTTAGCCAGGTGTAGTGGCTCACATCTTAAATCCCAGCATTAAGTCCTGCGATTGCAGATGAATGTCACCATGTCTGCTTAGAAAAATCTTACAAAATAAGGCTGAGGTAGACCACTGTGACTTTGAAGCCAGCTTAGGACTATGGAGTGAGTTCTAGGTCAGCCTGGGCTAGAGTGAGACCCTGCCTCACAAAAATAAAATAACTTAAAAAAAAATTAAGGAAAAGATGGTACCAACACATGATCTATCCATACAAAATATGTTCTAAGTAATAATTATTTTGGTTGCTACACAGTATATTACTGTACTTGAAATGAAGTATTTTCTAAGGCATGTAATAAAATATTAAGAAAACCAAGCTGGGCATGGTGGTGCATGCCTTTAATCCCAGTACTTGGGAGGCAGAGGTAGGAGGATCACCCTGAGTTCAAGGCCACCCTGAGACTAGGCCAGCCTGAGCTAGAGTGAGACCTACCTTGAAAAACCAAAAAAATAAAAAATAAAAAAAAATTAAAAAAAATAAAAAAAAATAAAAAGGTTCTCTCTGTGTGGTTTTTTTTTGACAGGGTTTCATACTATAGCTCAGGCTGACCTGGAACTCACTATGTAGATCACATCACCCTCGAACTTGTGGCAATCTTCCTGCCTCAGGCAACAAGTGCTGTAATTACAGGTGTGAGCCACCAAGCCCAGCAAAAACCAAAGTTTTAGAGTTATTGTTCATAGGCACAAATATATTGCAGATTATGTAAGTAGCACTAGGACCTTATTTGGAAACAATTCTTAGGCATTAAGAGTTTATGTATAGGGGCCAAGCGCAGTGGCACAATCATTCAATCCCAGCACTTGAGAGGAAGAGGTGGGGGATTGCACTGAGTTCGAGGCCACCCTGAGAATACAGAGTGAATTATTCTAGGTCAGCCTGGGCTAGAGTGAGACCCTACCTCAAAAAACCAAAAAAGTTTATGTATATACAATAAAAAATAATTAGACTAATTTTTCCTGTGTGTCTGTAGTGTACCTGTGTGCAGGCATGTGCATGTGTATTGTGTGGGGGCCAGAGGTCAACCTCAGGTATATCATCTTCAATCGCCTTTATTTTCTAAACTTATTGACAATTTTCATACATGTAAATAATATATTCTTTTTTTTCCAAGGTAGGGTCTCACTGTACATAATGTATTCTGATAATAACTCCTTCCATACCTGTGTCCCTCTTCTGATGAATTCCTCCTTACCAACTATAATGCCTTTTCTATTTTGATGTCTTCCTCACCCCCATTCTCTCATTCATGACAAAAAGCTGATGGGCCCGATATTATGCAGGTCTTGTGTAGATTTACCTTATTATTATTATTTTTCTTTTTCTTTTTTTTTTTGAGGTAGGGTCTCACTCTAGCCCAGGTTAACCTGGAATTCACTCTGTATTCTCAGGGTGGCCTTGAACTCTTGGTGATCCTCCTACCTCTGCCTCCTGAGTGCTGGGATTAAAGGTGTGTGCCACCAGGCTTGGCCTGGTTTACCTTATCAAAAAAAAAAATTAAACTTTTTATTTATTTATTAGAAGGAGAGAGGGGAGGGGAAGAATGGACACTTCAGGGCTTCTAGCCACTGCAGATGAATTCCAGATGCATGTACCACCATGTGCATCTGGCTTATGTGGGTACTGGGTAATCAAACCTGGGTCTTTAGACTTTGCAGGCAAGCACCTTAACCACTAAGCCATATCTCCAGCCTGGTTTACCTTATTTTTGAGACAAGGTCTCACTAAATCTGGAGCTCACTGATCTCGCTATACCAGGTAGCCAGCAATCCCACACGCCTGACTTTTTAAGTGTGTGCTAAGGATTCAAACTCGGGTCTTCATGCTTAGATGTCAAACATTTTACCAACTGAGCTGTCTGTTTCTACAGCCCATAAACTGTATTTATTTAAGCACATTTTAAAACACGTATTATGTAAGATTTTTCTAAGCAGGCATGGTGTCATACATCTGTAAACTCAGGACTCAGGAAGCCAAGGCAGAAGGATGGTAATGAGTTCCAGGTCAGCCAAGAACTCAAAGCAAGACCCTAACCCAAAATACCCAGAGAGCCAGCCATGATGCACACCCTCCCAGAAAGATTTTCCTAAAGAGAAAATATTTTGATACAATCATTCTGAAGTTGTGAGATTGTGGACTTAAAATGTTTCATTAAGTCATTCATGAGATAGCTGGTGGTAAAGATCTGAAACTGTATCAGCTCAGGAGGCTGAGGTGGAGGTCAGTTTTAAGGCCTGCCAAGGCTAGAGTTCAAGGTCAGCATGGGCAACTTAAAGCTTGCCTCAAAATAAAGTTTTACCTTGTTTTTTAAAGGGTTGGGGTAGGTATGGTGGCATACCTAAGAGGCAGAGGTAGGAGAATTAGGAATTTCTGTGTACCCTTGGCTACATAGTGAGTTGGAGACTAGCCTGAGCTACATGAGTCCTTAACTCATTTTTCATACTCAAATTATTAAAGGATAACATTTTTTTTTCAGTTTTTTTTTGGGGGGGGGTTGGTTTTTTGAGGTAGGGTCTCATTCTAGCCTAGGCTGACCTGGAATTCACCAGATAGTCTCAGGGTGGCCTTAAACTCACAGCAATCCTCCTACCTCTGCCTCCTGAGTGCTGGGATTAAAGACGTGCACTACTATGTCCAGCAGTTTGTTTCTTTTTTGACTGATGGGTGAGGTTTTGTTGTTGAAATGAGTAACTTTAAATACCATATTTGTCTTACTATTATTAACCTCTTCATCAAATAACTAATAAATTCTTACCCCTGTGTCTGTCCAGTCCACACTTAGGACTTTATCTTCATGAGCAGCCAAATCATAGAGAGGAGCCTTACAACTGAAACAAGAAAATATAAACATGTTCATGGCACAGTATTACACATGTATGAATGATCATACTTTTCCCAATAACTACTAAATGTTATAATTCTAAGAATGTATTTGACTACTTCTCCTGGTTTTCCTAGATCATTAGCAGACTGGAGTTTTTTTGTGTTTTTTTTTTCAAGGTAGGGTCTCACTCTAGCCCATGTTAACCTGGAATTCACTCTATTCTCAGGGTGGCCCAAACTCACAGCAATTCTTCTACCTCTGCCTCCCAAGTGCTGGGATTAAAGGCATGTGCCACCATACCCAGCTTTGTTTTTTTTTTTTTTTTTTAACTATAAACACATTCTGTAAACATGTTATTCAGCCAGTTGTGGATTGCTGTGAGTTTGAAGCCAGTCTGAGCATATATAGTGAATTCCAGGTCAGCCTGGGCTAGAGGGAGACTATACCTCAAAAAACAAACAAAAAATGTCATTGGCTGGGCATGGTTATTCATGCCTTTAATACCAGCACTTGGGAAGCAGAGATAGGAGGAGCCACCCTGAGACTACATAGATCCAGGTCAGCCTGGGCTACAGTGAGACCCTATCTCAAAAACCAAAAATAAATAAATAAATAAATAAATAAATAAATAAATAAATAGATAGATAGATAGATAGATAGATAGATAGATAGATAGATAAATGGGGGCTAGAGAGACAGCTTAGTGGTTAAGAACTTGCCTGTGAAGCCCAAGGTTCGAGGCTCCATTCCCCAGTACCTACATAAGCCAGATGCACAAAGTGGTGCATGCATCTGTAGTTTGTTTGCAGTGGCTGGAGGCCCTGGTGCACCCATTCTCTCTCTCTCCTGCTTTCTGTCAGTTGCTCTCAAATAAATAAATAAAAATAAGCAAACTTTTTTTTTTTTTTTAAACCACCTAATTCAGTTCCAAAATTCTATTTACAAAGAAAAATTTTGCTGGATGTGATGGTGGATGTCTTTAATCCAGCATTTGGGAGATCTCCATGAATCTGAGGCCATCCTGAGACAAGAGTGAGTTTCAGGTCAGCCTCGGCTAGATTGAGATCCCCGCCCCCTCAATAACAATGAAAACCTATTGACAATAAGGCTCATTTTCTAACTTTAGTACTTTTCTTTTATCCCTAAATCATGACTTTGTATACTCTTTTTCCAGGCATTTGTATATTAATAATGCCTGAATTGGTATTTTTAGCTCAAATTTCCTCTCTGAGTTTTTTATGTATATCAAACTGCCTGACAGCTACACAGCACTACACACTTGAAACAACTAAATCAAAACTCAACATTTGGGGCTGGGATTATAGCATATTTGGGAAAGAGCTTGCCCAGCATGCATGAAGCCCTGGGTTTGATCCCTAGGTACCACATAAACTGGGTGCTGTGAAGGTAGAGGCAGGAGGATCGGAAGTTCTTGGTTATCCTTGGTACAAAGTGAGTTTGAGGCCAGCCTGGGCACCATGAGAAACTATTTCTATTCCCTCACAAATCTGTTTTGCTACTCTTTCTCATCATACAGTGAGTAGCACCACCAGCCATTCAATTGTACAAGCAGAAAATGTGGGCATCGGGCTGGAGAGATGACTTAGTGGTTTTATTTCATTTGTTAATTTGAGAGAGACAGAGAGAAAGAAGCAGGGAGAGAAGGAGAAAGCGAGAGAATGGGGGCACCAGGGCTTCCTGCCACTGCAAATGAACTCCAGACGCCTGTACCACTTAGTGCCACCTGCCTTTACATGGGTACTGAGGAATCAAAGGCAGGCCATCAGGCTTAGCAAATAAGTCTTTGAACTTAGGCTTTTAAAAGTATCATATCAGGTGTATAGCTAAGAACTTTTTACCCTTTTGCATTTGGATAACTGTTTCATTATTTACTTAATTTTTTATATGTAACAGTAATTGATATCTTTGTTTTGTAGATTGTAAACAGGATTTACCTTCTTGTATCCCACAGCTTGACAATATTATCTAAAGAGCCTGAAATCAGCTGCTGTTCGTGGGTAGGAGACCACTTCACTGATGTGACCCAGCCTGTATGCGAGGTTAGGGACAGTGACACCAAAGAACCATCTGAACAAAGCAGAGAATGGGTATTTAATTTATAAAAGAGAAGCAGAACAAATGTAAAGAACATTTCTAGAAATTAATCTTTTTTTTGAAATATTTCCCCTGAATACAACTTACCTTTAGTTCGAGGGTCCCACAATCTGATATGCCTATCTGTGCTTCCAGATGCCAAACGTTTACAAAGTGGAGAATAGGAAATACAATTAAACACTTTGTTTCCTGACTGGGGGGAAAAAAGGAAAAAAAATTTAGCCAAAGTGGGCTAAAAGTAATCATTTCCAGAAGTTTATTATTTAAAAGGCCAGTTAACCAAAAAAAAAAAAAAAAAAAAAAACCACTAAAATCAAGTCTTACCAAAGTTGACTTCAGACCGCCAGACTCAACATCCCACACTCTAATTGTGTGGTCCCAAGATGCACTGCAGATTTCTTCAGCATCTGACCACAGTACTGAGGAAATTGCTTCTGTGTGGCCAGAGAGGGTCACTATGGGAGTCTAGAAATAAAAGATCCCCCAAAGGGACCGTGTTTTCCTTTTAGAATAACTGAATGAATAGTAGATATTAACTTCCAATGGTTGTGTACCAGATATTTTGCCAAGTGTTTTCTTTTTTTATAATAATCCCCCGATATGGATTTTTTTCCTATATGAAAACACTGAAACTGAGAAAAGATAACTTGTCCAAGGTCCAAGTCTGTAAGTAGCAGACTCAAGTTTGAACCCAAATATTATGCCAGTGTTTTTGGACTGTGTTCTGATAATTCATCTGGTTTTTTCATTTTAGACAGTATAAACACTAGCTCAACTCTCACAATGGACAAACATTGAAGATTAATGCTGGACAGGCCCTCAGATGGCCTTGGATTGACCCAGTCTTTCACCTCTCTTCCTGCCTTCTTCTTATCAGAGTAATAGCTGAGAATGTGACATCCCAAGATAGGGAGGGACTGATAGCACAGTCTGGGCTCTGTTCCCATCCTTCCCAGAAACAGGATGCCCTTCAAGCATTGCCCAGTGAGCCTCGTGACCTGGGGGTATAAAACTTAGGGTTGGCTGCTTTGTGGGCTCCCTCCCTCAGCTGTGGTGGATGTGGGCCATACACAGTGAACACCATCTTCTCTGGACAGCCTTTCTGAGTCGGGCGAGACCAACTCACCGCGGATAACAAGCTTCTGCTGGCCTTTGCGGCTTGTCTGTAAGTGACAACTCTACTTCATATAACTTGCTGTATGTCAGTATACTTACTTTGTCTCACTAGAGTCAGGCAATGAACAAATCTGCAGCCCAGGTGGAAGAAGTAGGATTCTCATTCAGGATGATGTTTACCATCCTCCATGCAAGGGCAATTCCCCTTAGTCAAACAATAACCCTGCTCCACAGTTAGTAGAAAAGCCTTAAGCTCAGAAAGATCCAAGTTTGAGTCAAGTGATGCCAGTTTCTACATGACTCCTCCAAGTAAACTAAGCTCAATACATTATTCTCACCACCTCAGTTCCTCGGCATCTTTAAGTTCTACTAGTTAAACTTTAAATAATGTCCATGGAAGCTGGGCATGGTGGTTCATGATTTTAATCTCAGCACTTGGGAAGCGGAGGTAGGAGGACTGCTTTGATTTCAAGGCCAGGCAGGGCTACAGAGTAAGTTTCGGGTCAGCTTGGGCTAGAGTGAGACCCTGCCTCAAAAAAATAGTAATAACAAAAGTAAATAAATCATGTTCATGGCTGATTTATTAGTACTAGTGGCTGTTAGCTATAGTTGCCAACTTATGAACCAAATGATCCTGAAGTCTCTCTTCTAGGCTTCCAGCTCCAAACTTTTCCCAAAGAAGTAAAAGAATCCAGAAAGGAAGCGAGGAATAGAACCACGAGATGTGACCTTATTGGAGATAAAGAGTCTCACTATACAGCCCAAACTGGCTTTAAATTCACTGTGTAGTCCAGGCTGGCCTTCAACTCTTGATACCCACCCCCAGCCTCAGCCTCCTGAGTGCTGGGATTCCAGGTGTGTGCCACCATACCCAGTTTAATGTGATCTTAAAATAAAACTAAGGTAAAAGAAAGGTTAACTACTAGAAAGTCCTAGGATAGAAAGTGACAAGGTAGAAACAACAGGTCAACTTATAACCCCAGAGAACCTAGGTTCACACAAAAACCTGAGCATAAATGTTGACAGCTATTTTATTTGTAACCTCCAAACTGGAAAATACCCAAGTATCCTTCAACATGTGAATGATAAGCCAACTGGGACTTATTCACATAACAGAATCCTACTTAGCATCTAAGTGGGACAAAACACTCAAAGCTTCAGTAACACAAATGAATCTCAACAACTGAGATGCAAAAGACTTATGTATGTGTGGTTCCACCTATGACATTATGGAATAAAAACAACTACATGAATAAAGGATGTGAGGGACTGACATGAAAGGAAGGCTGACCACCAAGGAGCAACATGGGTTTTGGAGGAGGATGGGTTGTTCTGCCATCTTGTTTGTATAACAGTTGTATAATTCAATGTATTTATCAAAACTTGGGGCTAGAGAGATGGCTTAGAGTTAAGTCACTTGTCTGCAAAACCAAAGGATCCAGGTTCAATTCCCCACAACTTATATAAGCCAGATGCACAAGGTGGCATGTGCATCTAAAGTTTGTTGGCAGAGGATGGAAGCCCTGGAGTGCCCATTCTCTCTGTCACTTTGCATCTTTCTCTCTCTCTCAAAAAAAATAAAATAAAATAATTTTTTTTTTAAAAAAAACACCACTTAAGAGCTACACTCCAAAGAGTGATTTTTTTGTTTTGAGGCAGGGCCTTATTCTAGCCCAAGATGATATGGACTTACTCCATAGCCCAGGTGAGCATTGGTCATTCTCCTGGCCTCAGCCTCCCAAGTGCTGAAATTATATGTGTGAACTACCTGGCCAAGAGTGAATTTTTTTTTTCTTCAAGGTATGGTTTTGCTCTAGTCCAGGCTGACCTGGAATTCACTATGTAGTCTCAGGGTGGCCTCAAACTCATGGCTATCCTCCTGCCTCTGCCTCCTGAGTGCTAGGATCATGCCCGGCTCAAGAGTGAATTTTTTTAAAAGTAGAAAAGTCAGCATTGGCATTGCCACTTGCAAAGTCTGCCGGCCAGGGTTCAGTTCTCCAGAATGCACATATAGCCAGATGCACAAAGTCACATGTGTCTGTAGTTCATTTGTAGTGGCAAACGGTCCTGATACACTCATTCTCTCTAGAATAAACAACAACAAAAATTTTTTAAAAGAAATTTTAAAAGGGCTGAAGAGATGGCTCAGTGGTGAAGGCACTTGCTGTAAAGCCTATGGACCTGAGTTCAATTCCCCAGTGGCCATGTATAACTAGATGCACAGAGTGGCGCATGCATCTGGAGTTTGTCTGCAATGGCTGGAGGCCCTTGGGTGCCGTTCTCTATCTGCCTCTTTCTTTGTCTCTCAAATAATGAATAAATAACTAAATAAATAATCTCACACTCAAATAAATAACTAAATGAATAAAATAAGCCAGGTACACACCTTTAATCCCATCACTCAGGGGGCAGAGGTAGGAGAACTGTCGTGAGTTCAAGGCTACATACCCTGAGACTACATAGTGAATTCTAGGTCAGCCTGGGCTAGAGAGAGGCCCTACCTAAAAAAAAAAAGTGGGGGAGGATAGAGGGGCTGGAGAGATGGCTTAGTGGTTAAGCAAAGCACAAGGACCCAGGTTCGATTCTTGAGGTCCCATGTAAGCCAGGTGCATATGTGTCTGGAGTTCATTTGCAGTGGCTAGAAGCCCTGGCATTGCCCATTCTCTCTCTCTCACCTCTTCTCTCTGACTGTAATAAATAAAAATAAAACCTTAAAAAAAGGGGGGGGGGAGGCTGAAGAGATGAGATGGCTTAACCATTAAGGCATTTGCCTGTAAAGCCAAAGGACCTTTATTCAATTCCCCAGGACCCACATAAGTCAGATGCACAAGGAGGCACATGTGTCTGGAGTTCATTTGCAGTGGCTAGAGGCCCTGGCACGCCCATTCTCTCTTGCTCTCTCAAATAAATAGATAAATAAATAAACAAATAAATAAATAAATAATTTTTTTTAAAGACCATGAAAATGAGTTAAAATATGAATAGGGTTGGTGAGATGGCTTAGCATTTAAGACAATTGCTTGCAAAGTCATAGAACCCAGGTTTGATTCCCCAGTACCCACATAAAGCCAGATGCACAAGGTGGCATATGTATATGGAGTTTGCTTGCAGTGGCTAGAGGCCCTAGCATGCCCATTCTCTCTCTCTCTCAAATAAATAAAATACAAATAAATATTTTAAAAATTGAATAGGCATTTTTTTTTGCAATTGAATATCAAGGGCTTAAATTCCACTGTATAAAACTAAAAATAGATTAATTGTTACATTTTTGTCTATTTCCTTGATAAAAATGATATACCCATTTATTTGTGTATGTATGCTTATTTGTGTGCATATATGTGTGTATGGAAGTCAGAAGACAATCTTGGGTGTTTCTCCTCTGCTCCCCCCTCTTTTTAAAAAGATTTATTTTCTATTTATTTATTAGCAACAAAGAAAGGGGTGGGGGAGGAAGAGAGACAGTGAGAATGGGTGTGATGTGCCATAGCCTCTAGCCACTGCAAAGAACTCCAGACACATGTACCACCATGTGCTTACATGGGACCTGGAGAATCGAACCTGGGTCCTTAGGCTTTGCAGGCATGTGCCTTAACCACTAAACCATTGCTCCAGCCTGTTTCCCCCTTCTTTCTGAGACAGTGTCTCTGTTGTTGATTTGCTGCTGCTGCTCCCAGAGTTTCCTGGCTCCACTTCCATTGCTGTAGGTACACAGGATTACAGATGAATGCACCATTTTACATGGGGCTTTACATGGGCACAGAGGAGGATCAAGCTCAGGCCAGCAGTCCTTTAACCACTGAGCCACCTCCCCAGCCCTACATACCTATTTTGTGTGTGTATGTGGGGGGTGTGCCTTCAGGTATATGTGTTCCTTGCAAATTTGGGTGTACCATTTATGATTGTACTTTACTTCTTACTGGCAACTATTTTTGTAAGATATCTGTTACTGGTGAGTAAACAATGTGCACACTGCGCTTGATGACTGCACATGCATTACAGCTACCAGAAAATAATGAAAAATATTGTTTTTCCAAACCTGACTCTGTCCTTTCCATTAAGTAAAACAGGTGAGATCACATTGTAGCAAATACTTCTGAAACTAAACAGGATGTATAAGGATCTGGCTGAAAAGTCAATCTGATGGAAACAGACAGTACAACAAAGGCTGTCAGGTTACAGTGGAAATGGTGAAGTACTGGTCAAAGGGTACAAACTTTCAGTTAGAAGATGAAGAAATTCTGGGGACTTAATGTAGCATGGGTGGTGCTAGATGTGTTAAGCAAGAGAAACATTACCAAATTAATATGTGTATCTAATCATCATGTAGCCCAGGCTGATCTGGAATTCCCTATGTATTCTCAGGGTGGCCTAGAACTCATGGCGATCCTCCTACCTTTGCCTCCTAAGTGCTGGGATTAAAGGTGTGTGCCACCATGCCCAGCCAGTTAAGTATTTTTAAAGTTAAAAACAAGGCAGGTATAGTGACATAGTCAAGAGGCTAAAGCAAGAGGATTATGAGTTCAAGGCCAGCCTGGGATACCCTGTCTCAATAAAATAAATAAAAAAGGTTGGGTGTGGTGGCACACACCTTTAATCCCAGCACTTGGGAGGCAGAGGTAGGAGGATCATCATGAGTTCAAGGCCACCCTGAGACTATATAGTGAATTCCAGGTCAGCCTGGACTAGAGTGAGACCCTACCTCGAAAAACCAAAAACAAACAAACAAACCTAGAAAAAAAGTGTACTAAAAGGAAAAAGGGCAGTGTGGTAGTCCACACTTGCAATCCCAGCACCAGGGAGGCTGAAGCAGGAGGACTGCTACAAGTCTGAGGCCAGCACGAGCTATTTATGAGTCCTAAGACAGCCGGGGCTACAGAACAAGACTCTTCCTTAAAACAAACAAAATCAGTTTAATGGAATCTAATGGCTAAATAAAAACATTAATCCCAAAATTAAACTCATGCTTTCTAGTGATTTAAAATATTACATCCCTACAAAGATACATCCACAGTATACAAAAAATAGATAGTGCTGGAGAGATGGCTCAGCGGTTAAAGTGCTTGCCTACAAAGCTTAAGGACCAGGTTTCAATTGCTCAAGACCCACATAAAGGCAGATGCACAAGGCTGCGCATGTGTCTGGAGTTTGTTTTCAGTGGCTAGAGTCCTTGGAGTGCCCATTCTTATTCTCTCCCTCTCTCAAATAAATAAAATACTTAAAAATTTTTTTAAACAGTCAGGCAATTAGATACTTCACTTAAAGCTTTTAATGATTAAAATATCCTACTTCAGGGTTGGAGAAGTAGCGTAGTGGTGCTCACTGGCAATGCCAAAGGACCTGGGTACAATTCCCCAGTATCCATGTAAAGCCAGATGCACAAAGTGGTGCATGTGACTGGAGTTCGTTTGCAGTGTTGCACCCATTCTCTCTCTGCCTCTTTCTCTCAAATAAATAAATATTTTAAAAAATATCCTACTTCAGAATATACCATGAGATGCCTACCTATAAGCCTGGTCCAATGCGAGGGTACTTAGACACAGATAAATATAGCATTAGTAGTGTTTATAATAAAACTTTAGGGCTGGAGAGATGGCTTAGCAGTTAAAGGTGCTTGCATGCAAAGTCAAATGACTGGTTTGATTCCTCAGTACCCACATAAAGCCTGATGTACAAAGTGGCATGTGCATCTGGAGTTCGTTTGCAGCAGCAGGAGGCCCTGGTGTGCTCATTCTCTCTTTCTCTCAAATAAATATTTTAAAATCTTGGGTTGGAGAGATGGCCTAGCAGTTAAGGCATTTGCCTGCAAAGCCTTAAAGGTTCACTTCCCCAGTACTCACGTAAGCCAGATGCACAAGGTGGCACATGCGTTTGGAGTTTATTTGCAGTGGCTAGAGGCTCTGGCGTACCCATTCTCTCTCTATTTACCTCTCTCTCTCAAAAAAAAGCTTGCTATAATAAAACTTTACAAATCCATGGAAAGAAAGCATAACCATGGCTGAAGAAGCAACATCAAACAAGGGGAAATATAAAGAAGGAAGACTGCTGTATTGCATATTCACCAACTAGACCAAAGCCAAGCACAGGCAGTTCTCACAAACACTTACCCTTGTTAGCCCCAACTGCTCTGTTTTCTGTTTCTTTCTTGGACGATCTGTAGATTCCTCCATTTCATCTTCTTCATCTGTCGGGACTGCATCAGAGAATAATATTTAGTATTCAAAAAACTTAGTCATTATTACTTATAAACTGAAAGAATGAATGTTCTCTGTTTAAGTTTTTCTGTTACCTTAACTGATTAAGGAATGGATAAATGTTCCTTACATTATGCAGGAATAAGGTAAACACGTTAAATACAATATTTAGTCTAAAATATTTTCCTTTTTTTTTTGTGGGGGGAGACAAGCCCAACAGATTGGCTGTTTCTTTTTTTCTTCATGTGAGAGCATGAGTGAGAGAGAGAAAAAACTGGTGCGCCAGGGCCTCCAGCCACTGCAATCAAACTCCAGACACGTGCATCCCCTTGTGCACATGTGTGACCTTGTGTCACTTTGGGCATCTGGCTCACGTGGGACCTGGAGAGTCAAACATGAGTCCTTAGGCTTTGCAGGAAAGCGCCTTAACTGCTAAGCCATCTCTGCAGTCCTATTTTCTTTCTCTAACAAAGAAAAGTGGTTCATAGCTGTTTTCTGGTATTGAGAATTGAACCTAGAGCCTTGACAGGCTAGGAAAGTGCTTTATCACTAAGCTATACTTCCAGACCCACAGATATTATTTAATTTTTTTTACAAATCTTTAAAAAAAATTTTGTTTTACTTTTTATTTATTATTTGAGAGTGACAAAGAGAGAAAAAAGCAGAGAGGGGGAGAGGGGAGAGAATGGGCACACCAAGGCCTCCAGCCACTGTAGACGAACTCCAGATGCATGCACCACTTTGTGCATCTGGCTTACGTGGTACTGGGGAATTGAGCCTCAAACCGGGATCCTCAGGCTTCACAGGCAAGTGCTTAACTGCTTAGCCATCTCTCCAGCCCGATTAAAAAAAAAATCTTTGTTGGGGGCTGGAGAGATGGCTTAGCAGTTAAGGCGCCTGCCCACGAAGCCTAAGAATGCACGTTTGATGTTTAGCCAGACACAAAGTGACGCAAGGGTGCAATGCTACACTTGCCTACGAGGGAGCGCACATGTCTGGGGCTTGTTCACAGCGGCTGAGAGGCCGCTGGCACACCTATTCTCTATCTGTCTGTCTGTCTCTCTCTCTCCCCCCCAAAAAATAAATAAATAAAAAATTAAAAAAGAAATCTTTGTTGGGCTGGAGAAATGACTCAGTGATTAAGTGCATTTCCTGCTCCAGCATTCAGGTCTGAGACCGCCAGAGCTCAAATCTTCAGATCCCATGTAAACAGCTGGATGTAACCCCAGTTCCTCAGTGGAGCAGAGGTCTGAGAATCAACAGAGCCCTGCAAATTCTGGTAACAATAAGGAGAATCTGTATCAATACAAGATCAGGCAGAAGAGCAATGGAGCAGGGCACCTGATATTCCACAACAGCCACCACAGAGGAGTGAACAGAAGGAGTGTTTTAAGGGCACATACACATGCATGCACACACACACCACATTATACACACGTTACACATGCACACAAACATAAGCAAAAACACAACCCTTTTTCGTACACATTATTACATCACCTGATTATATGGTCTCTACTATGTATGATGTTTTAATGCAAGTTTAAAAAGTTCTCACTGGGGGCAGAGGTAAAAGAATCACCATGAGTTCAAGGCCACCCTGACTACATAGTGAATTCCAGGTTAGCCTGGGCTACCCTACCTCGAAAAAAACAAACAAACAAACAAACAAACAAAAAAAGTTCTCAAGCCAGGCATGGTGGTACACACCTTTAATCCCAGCCCTAGAGAGGCAGAGGTAGGAGGATGGCTGTGAGTTCGAGGTCAAATTGGGCTAAAGTAAGATCCTGCCTTGAAAAAAATCAACAAAAAGTTCTCACTGAAATTCTTATTTTTAAAAATATTTTGTTTGTTTGTTTGTTTGTTTGTTTATTTATTCTATTTATTTATAAGAGACAGAGAGAGAATGGGTGTGCCAGGGCCTCTAGCCACTGCAAATGAACTCCAGATGTATGTGCCACCATGTTCATCTGGCTTACATGGGTTCTAGAGAACTGAACATGGGTTTTTAAGCTTTGCAGGAAAGCACACTAGCCAAAGTCATCTCTCCAGCCCTGTTTTTGTTTTTAATTTTAATTTCATTTATTTATGAGACAGAGAAAATGTGAAATTCTTGAAACATAGTAAGTCAAAGTACAAGGAGTATTATTTACCTGTAGACCAGATCTTTAGCATCTTATCCCAGGAACCACTGCAAAACTAAATAGACATAAATAAAGGAGAAATGCAAATGTAATATAACTCAAAATTATTATTTCTTCTTTTCTTTTTATTCAAGGTAGGGTCTAACTCTAGGGCAGCTGACCTGGAATTCACTATGTACTCTCAGGGTGGCCTTGAATTAATGGTGATCCTCCTACCTCTGCCCCACAAGTGCTGGGATTAAAGGTGTGTGCCACCACAACTGGCTTTTCTTTTTTTTTTTTTTTTTTCCATTTTGACTTCTAAAACCTTTGCTTTGTTTGTCTAATTTCTCAGGTACCACTAGAGGTCACACACTTGACTTCCTCATCTCCTGAAAGGTGAATCTTCAGGGAAACTGAAAGGAATTGCCATTCTTTTTTGTTTCAAAGCAGAGTCTCATTGTAGGCCTGGCTGACCTGACCTGACTTACTCTGTAGCCCAGGCTGGCCTTGAACTCAGTGATGTTTCTTCTTCAGCCTCCCAAGTGCTGGGATTATGGCTTGAGCTACACACCTGGTTTAGGAGTAGAAAGAGAGAAAATGGGCATGCCAGGGCTTCTAGCCATTGCACACAAATTCCAGATGCAGGTACCATCCTGTACGTCTGGCTTATGTGGGTACTGGGGAATTGAACCTGGGTCCAACTGCTAAGCCATCTCTTCATCTACCATTCTTATGTGACCCTGTACCCCAGCTATGATTGTTTAAGAACCACACTGTAGGTGTCTTCTATATCCAAAACCTTCAAAAATAAAACCTATGCATTCCAGAAAAATAAAGGTCATCTTTTTTGTTATTGTTGTTTTTTTGAGGTAGGTTCTCACTCTAGCTCAAGCTGTCCTGGAATTCATTATGTAGTCTCAGGGTGGCCTCGAACTCACAGCAATCCTCCTACCTCTGCCTCCCCCAGTGCTGGGATTAAAGGCGTGTGCCACCACGCCTGGCGCAGGTCCATTTTTTTTTTCAGGAGAAATGAAAGCAGACTTTTTCCAGAAACAAAGAATATAGTCACTATTAAGGCCAGGTTTACTGCCATGTGGAAAAAATTAGTTTGAGGTTCAAAAAGAACAAAGAGAAGGTTAGGGTGCATGGGCCAAATTCAGGCCTCCATTCTGATTCCCAAAGTTGTTCACTCTTTCTTTGGCTCTCATAATCCATTAAATTTTGCTCTGGGCTCTAGCAAGTTAAGATAAATATCTGCCTCTTAGAGCCAAAATGTAAGTTTCCTAACTTTCTAGACAAAAGACAGAGTATGGTGAGCTCTTTTAAACTTAGACTCAGCAACATGTCATCTTTCTTTGTGGTTCAAGATGAAAACCCAAACATTGTTGCCACTGAATGCATCAAATGTTCTGTTGCTCTAAGCAGCAAAAAAATACTAAAGAAACACCCTTAAATCTAGATCTCACCAGTGTTGGCCTTGGGGGTCTTTCAAACTGTAGAAGGTTTATAACCCCTCATAAGCTGATTTAGTAACTATCAGGTTTGTTTTAACTACCTTTACCAATTTTACAATGATAAGGAGAAGATCAGGCTGAGTGTGGTCACTCATGCCTATGATCTCAGGACTCAGGAAGCTGAGTCAAACAGACTGCTGAGAGAATTCAAGGCTAGCCTAGACTACAGAGTGAGAACTTGTTTAAAAAAAAAAAAAAACAATGGGCTGGAGAGATGGCTTAGTGGTTAAGGCACATGACTGCGAAGCCTAAGGACCCTGGTTTGATTCTCCAGGTCCCACGTAAGCCAGATGCACACGGTGTCATGTGTCTGGAGTTTGTCTGCAGTGGCTAGAGGCCCTGGTGCACCCATTCTCTCTCCCCCCACCCTGCCTCTAATAAAATCTTTAAAAACAAAAAAAAAGGCTGGGGAAATGGCTTAGTGGTTAAAGCGTTTGCCATAAAGCCTAAGGACACCAATAATCCAGGACCCACGTAAGCTAGATGCAAAAGAGGCACATGTGTCTGGAGTTCATTTGCAGTGGCCAGAGGCCCTGGCGTGCCCATTCTCTCTATCTGCCTCTTCCCCTCTCTCTCTCAAATAAATAAATAAATAAATAAATAAATAAATAAATAAATGAATAAAATATTTTTTAAAAACAACAAGGGACTGGAGAAATGGCTTAGTGTTTAAGGCGCTTGCCTGTGAAGCCAAAAGACCCAGGTTTGATTCCCCAGTACCCATGTAAGCCATATGCACAAAGTGGCACATGTATCTGGAGTTCATTTGTAGTGGCTAGAGGCCCTGGCGTGCCAATTCTCTCTCTCCCTGCCTCTTTCTCTCAAACAAACAAATAAATAAATAAATAAATAAATAAACAAACAAACAAACAAATAAGTAAATAGTAAGAAAGATTAGCATTGATAGTAAAACTTTTTTTTTTTTTTTTTTTTTTTTTGAGGGAGGGTTTCACTTTAGCTCAGGCTGACCTGGAATTCAAGTCACAGGATGGCCTCAAATTCAAAGTACTCTTCTTATCTCTGCCTCCTAAGAGCTGGGATTAAAGGTGTGCACCACCATGCCTTGCATGGTAAAACTTTAAACATTAACCTTAGTAACTGCTAAGACTCAGGTGATCATCTAGTTGATGACAGCACTTAAAAGAAGCCAAAGAATTAAAAGCGTGTCAGCTGGACGTGGTGGCGCACGCCTTTAATGCCAGCATTTGGGAGGCAGAGGTAGGAGGATCACAGTGAGTTCGAGGCCAGACTGGGACTACAGAGTAAGTGCCAGGTCAGCCTGGGCTAGAGTGAGCTCCTACCTGGAAAAAACAAAACAAAATGTCAATTAGTATCATTTAAGAAGGTTACATGAAGAAATTTATGATCCATTTCTTTAAAAACATTGTAATTTATATAAAATACCGAAGCACAGATACCCAGACTGGAGAAGTAAATGTGGTCTTACTGAATGAATGCTTTAGTTCTGAAACCACACAAGTCTTTAGCTATTGAATGTTTTGGAAGTCAAACAATCACAAAGAACATATATATGTAGGAAAAAATGTTTATGGAGATGCTTAATGCTAGTGTAACATGGTACTACTAACACACCAACTACTTACTTTAGTTCCTGAGCTGTCGACAGCTATGGAGTCCACACTTCCGGCATGACCTCTGCAGCAGTGCAGGGCTTTCACCTTGTTCCTCTCCACATTCCACTCCCACAAGAGGATCGTCTGATCCATAGAGGCACTCAGGAGCCAGCAAGACAAACTATCTGAAGGAAGGAGAACAAAAGAAACAAATCACAACATTTAAAAAATAATTTGCTCTTAAACTGAATTCAGGTTTTTTTGGGTCTGTTTTGGTTTTTCCAAGGTCTCAGTGTAGCTCAGGTAAATTCAGTAGTTTGTAGATGTTATAAAAAAGAAATCATATGGACAGCTTTTAAGCTAACATGGTGAAAGTGGGAAGATTCTCAAGCCTAAGAATGGTGGTGTACACCTATCATCTTAGTCCTTAGGAGGCTGAGACAGGAGGATGGCAAGATCCAGGCTGCCTAGGGTATATAGCGAGAACCTGACTGACCACCATACCCCTCAAACGGAAAGATTCTTCAAAAATAGCAAATATGGGTTTCATACACCTAATAACCTGAAAATGTACATTATATTATTTGATAATTTCAATAAAGATTTACTTCCATGAATTTTAGATTTGGGGCTGAGGGTATAGCTTAGAGGTGGACCATTTGCCCAGTATGCACAAAACCCTAATTTCAGTCTGTAGCCCCACAAAAATTAAAAGCACTTTATGTATTTAGAAAATATAATCTGGGGCTAGAGAGATGGCTAAGCAGTTAAGGCCCTTGCCTGCAAAGCCTAATGACCCAGGTTTGATTTCCTATTACCCTTATAAAGCCAGAAGCACAAAGTGGTGCATGCATCTGGAGTTTGTTTGTGGTGGATGGACACAACCATTCTCTCTTTTTGCTTGCAAACAAATAAAATAAAATGAATATTATCCCTTTCACCTTGAAAACTACATTGTGGTGCTAGAGAGATGGCTCAACAATTAAAGGTACTTGCTTGCAAAGCCTGATGGCACAAGTTTGATTCCTCAGTACCTATGTAAAGCCAGACCCAAAAAGTGGTGCATGCATCTAGAATTCATTTGCAGTGGTAGAATGCCCTAATGCACCCATACTTACTCTCTCACTCTCAAATAAATAAAAAAATATTTTTTTAAAAAAGGCCTCATAGCCAGGCATGGTGGTGCATGCCTTTAGTCCCAGTACTTGGGGGGGGGGGGGGCAGAGGTAGGAGTATTACCGTGAGCTGGAGGCCACCCTGAGACTACATAGTGAATTCTAGGTCAACCTGAGCTAGAGTGAGACCCTACCTCAAAAAACCAAATGGTCTCATAGTAACTGAGTCATGAGGCATCCCTTACCCACTCCTCATTCTTCTGCTACACTGTACATGGCTATTTCTACTTCTTTCTAAAAAACTAAAAACTATTTAAAATTCCTCATAATTTAAGCAGAATCCTACCTTTTTTTACCCAAGCCACATCTTTCACAACATCTGTATGTCCTGCAATTGTCATTATTGACTTTCCTTCCAAGGACCAGATTCGAGAAGTCTTATCGTAAGAACCAGTTAAGATCCTAAAATGAAAGATGGGGGAGGAAAATCCAATGAAATTAAAAAAAAAAAACTTTTCAAGCCCTGAAAGTCAATTATGTTTCTATGGCAATGACAAAGTAAACTTTGGAGAGTAAACCTTTCTCTATACAAAGATCAAGTTTCCAAACAAAATAGCTCAGATGTATATATATTGTTTGCTTGCTTGTTTGTTTTCTTTTGTTTTTCAAAGTAGGGTTTCACTCTAGCCCAGGCTGACCTGGAATTCACTATGTAGTTTCAGGGTGGCCTTGAACTAACGGTGATCCTCCTACCTCTGCCTCCCAAGTGCTGGGATTAAAGGCATGCGCCACCATGCCCAGCCAAAAATATTTTTAAAAAATATAACATCTGCTGAGGAAATGGCTTAGTGGTTAAGGTGTTTGCCTGCAAAGCCCAAGGACCCCAGCTCAATTCCCCAGGACCCACATAAGCCAGATGCACAAGGGGCCGCACGCGTCTGGAGTTTGTTTGCACTGGCTAGAGGCCCTGGCGTGCCCTTTCTCTCTCTCTCTCTTAAATAAATAAATAAAATATTTTTTAAAAGGAAAGGTTTAAAATATGTATATGTGACATCTGCTGGGCGTGGTGGTGCACGACTTTAATCCCAGCACTTGGGAGGCAGAGAGGTAGGAGGATCGCCGTGAGTTCGAGGCGACCCTGAGACTACATAGTGAATTCCAAGTTAGCCTGGGCCAGAGTGAGACTCTACCTCGAAAAACCACACACACACACACACACACACACACACACACACACACGTATTTTGTTGAGAGAGAGGCAGATAGAAACAGAGAAAGGGCGTGCCAGGGACTCCAGCTGCTGCAAACGAACTCTAGACCCAAGTGCCACTTTGTGCATCTGGCTTATGTGGGTCCCAAGGAATTGAACCTGGGTCCTTTGGCTCCAGCCTACTACTACTACTTTTTTTTTGGAGAGGGACACAGAGAGAGAGGGAGAGGAAGACAGAGATGGGCGCGCTAGTAGTCTCTCAGCTGCTGCGAACAAAATCCAGATGCATGCGCCCCCTTGTGGTCAAGTGTGGCATTGCGCACTTGCGTCACTTTGCATCTGGCTAAACGTGGGACCTGGAGATTGAAACCAGCATTCTTAGGCTTAGGAGGCAGGCGCCTTAACCACTAAGCCATCTCTCCAGCCCTCCAGCCTACTTCTTTTGTTTTTGTTTTTCAAGGTACGGTCTCACCCAGGCTGACCTGGAATTCGCTGTAGTTTCAGACTGGCCTCAAATTCACAGTGATCCTTCTATTTCAGCCTTGCAAGTGCTGGGATTAAAGGCATGCACCACCACATCCAGCTAACACTTGACTTTTCATGAACTTATAAATTTAACCTACAAATTCCAGATTTTACTTTATTTTTGTAAACACTGAAAATTTCAGTGAAGCATTTTGTAACTAACCACTGGAAACTATTAAAAAAGAAAAACAAGGGGCTGGAGAGATGGCTTAGTAGTTAAGGTGCTTGCCTGAAAAGTCAAAGGACCTTGGTTCGATTCCTCAGGACCCATGTAAGCCACATGCACAAGGTGGTGCATACATCTGGAGTTCGTTTGCAGTGGCTGGAAGCCCTGGTGCACCCTTTCTCTCTCTCTTTCTGCCTCTTTACCTCTAAGAAAGAAAGAGAGAGAAAGAGAAAAGAAAAAGAGAACTGGGGAATGAAGGTCAGTGCTAGAGCACTTGTCCAGAATGCAAAAGGCATTCTGGGTTTGATCCTTAGCACAATAAAAACAAAAGGCTGGAGAGATGGCTCAGTGGTTAAAGGTGCTTGCTTACAAAGCCTGATGGTCCAGGTGCAATTCACCAGTACCCATGTAAAGCCAGATGCATAAAGTAGTGTATTTGTCTGGAATTTACTTGCAGTGGCAGAGGGCCCGGGTGCATTGTGGCACACACCTTTGATCCCAGAACTTGGGAAGCTGAGCTAGAAGGACTGCTGTGAGTTAAAGGCCAGCCTGGAGCTATAGAGTGAATTCCAGGTCAGACTGGGCTAGAGTAAGACCCTGCCTTGAAAAAAAACAAACCAAACCAAAAAACAAACAAACAAAAGATACAAATTTTACTACAATACCTTGAAACAACAAAAAGCTATCAATAAACTGTTTTCTGGGCTGGAGAAATGGCTCAGTAGTTAAGGTGTTTGCCTGCAAAACCTAATGATTCGATTCTGCGGTACCAAGGTAAAAGCCAGATGTGTCTGGAGTTCATTTTCAGCAGCTAGAGGCCCTGACATGCCCATTCTCTTTCACTTTCCTCTCTATATCTCTCTGCTTGCAAACAAAAAAATAATGGTTTTTATTTACTTACCTATTTATTTTTTGAGGTAGGGTCTCACTCTAGCTCAGGCTGACCTTGAATTCACTATATAGTCTTAGGACGGCCTTGAACTCATGGCAATCCTCCTACCTCTGCCTCCCAAGTACTAGGATGTGCCACCGTGCCTGGCTAACTAAAAATAAAATAAACTGTTTTCTTCTTGGATACGCTGAATCCAAAGGTCTTTCTGCTTGATATTGTCACTGATACACATATCACAAAATTACTTAAAACAAGATTAAAGAATCAGGCCAGGAGTGATACTCATGCCTATAATCCCAGAACCTGGGAGGCTGAGGCAGGAAGAAAGACACAGTTTAGGCTACAGAGTGAGTTCTAGGTCAGACTGGGCTAGAGTGATACCCTGCATTAAAAAACAAAAACTACAATAACAATAAAGAATAAGCAATCATATGGGCTAAGTGTGAAGAACATGGCTATGAAAACAAAAGAGTACTGATGTGGCAATACCATTCCTCTGCCCCTTCGATTGAACTGATCCAGTCATCGTGGAACATGCACTGTTCTGGCTGGGGTGCCGTGTATTTCTCCACATATTCTAGCTCCACAACCTCTTCCTGGTCACAGAGAGAACACAAAGCAAATCAGGTGGTACAGCTTTAAATACTACTTTGAAGACAAAGGTCCCCTCATTTATAAACTTCACGAGTTCCCTTCATAACCTGCAAATTTTAAGATATTTAAAAAGTCAAAACTTTATTCAACCTAACATTATGCTAAAAGTAATATTAAATAGTAAAAGCAGGGATTGGGATTAGGCTCAGTGGAAAAAGCACTAGCCATGCTTGGGAAATGGCTTGGCAGGTAAAATCACTTGAGGGAAGCATGAGGGCCTGAGACCACCTGAGTTCAATACCCTAGGACCCTGGGCATGGCCACACATACCTGTAACCCTAGTGCTGTAGGGATCAGAAAATTGCTAGGTCTCTCAAAAAAAAAAAAAAAAAATGCCTCATAGGTCCACATTCAGAGAAAGACTGTCTCAAGGAATATGCCAATGAATGACAAATGAAGGACAACTAATGTTTTCTTCTAACCTCTGTGCACCTATGGATGCATCTATACATACACATGCATCTATACATACACACAAATGCCAAAAAAAAAAAAAAAAAGGACCTGTAGGGCTGGAGAGATAGATGGCTTTAAGGTACTTGCTTGCAAAGCCTAAGGACCCAGGTTTGATTCCCTAGTACCCATGTAAGCCAGATGCCCAAAGTGGGGGCATGTGTCTGGAATTCATTTGTAGTGCCTGGAGGGCCTGACCCACACGCCCACCCCCTCCCCCAACCTCTTTATTTTTCAAACAGAACTTGAGGAGGGCATGGTGGCACAAACCTTTAATCCCAACACTGGGGAGGCAGGGGTATGAGGATCATGTGAGTTCGAGGCCACTCTGAGACTACAAAGTAAATTCCAGGTTAGCCTGAGCTAAAGTGAGACCCTACCTTGAAAAACCAAAACTAATAAATAAATAAATGAATAAATGAATAAATGAATAAATGAATAAATAAAAATAAATAAATAAATAAAGGCTTGCAAGCCATAGGACCTATGTTTGACTCCCTAGTACCTACATAAAGCCAGATGTACAAGGTGGCACATGTGTCTGGTGTTTGTATGCAGTAGCTAGAGGCCCTGCGCACCTATTCTCTCTCTCTCTAATAAATAAGTAAAATATTTGAAAAAGGACTAGCAGATTATGCATAAAGACCAATGTTCAGATCCCCAGAAACCAAATCTAGGCTTTGGATTCAAGTGAGAGACCATGCCTGAATCAGTAAATAAAAGCAGACAGTGACTGAAGAAGAACCCTGACATTAATCTCTGGCCTCCACATGCATCTCCACACATAAGAATACATGTGTGTATAGACACACATGCAAAAAAAAAAGTTAAAAAATAGTTTTGGAAATCATGCTAACAGTGGGGAGGAAAGAAAGCTCTAAGAACAATTTTGAATTAAAAAAAAAAAATTGAGCCAGAGGCTGGAGGGATGGTGTAGCAATTAAGGAGCTTGCCTGCAAAGCCAAAGGACCCAGGATCAATTCCCTAGGACCCATGTAAGCCAGAAGCACAAGGTGGTAGCACATGCATCTGGAGTTTGTTTGCAGTGGCTGGAGGCCCTGGCACACTCACTCTTTGTGTGTGTGTGTTTCAAATAAATAAATTAATTAATTTAATATGTTAAAAAAAATTGAGCCAGGTGTGATGGCACAAGACTTTAATCCCAGTGCTCTGGAGGAGGGTTGCCGTTAGTTCAAGGCCACCCTGAGACTACAAAGTGAATTCTCTCTCTCTCAAATAAATAAAAACTTTAAAAAAATTTAGTCAGGGCTGGAGGGATGGCTTAGCGGTTAAGGTTCTTGCCTGAAAAGCCAAAGGACCCAGGCTCAATTCCCTAGGACCCACGTAAGCCAGATACACAAGGTGGCACATGAGTCTGGAGTTCTTTTGCAATGGCTGGAGGCCCTGGAGCACCCATATTCTCTCTTTCTTTCTTAAATAAATAAATAAAAAGTTTAAAAAACATTAGTCAGGCATGATGGCACATGCATCTAATCTCAGCACTTGAGGAGGTGATGTAGAAGGATCACCATGAGTTCAAGGCCAGCCTGGACCTATAAAGTGAATTCCAGGTCAGCCTAGTTTATAGAGACCCTGCCTCAAAACCCTCACAAAATTTTTTAAAAATCATAAAAGGAAGGCTGGAGAGACGGCTTTAATGGTTAAGGAGCTTGCCTGCGAAGCTTAGGGACCCATGTTTGACTCTCAAGGTTCCACATAAGCCAGATGTACAAGGTGACACAAGCACACAAGGTTGTACAAGCGCACAAATTGGCATACATGTCTGGAGTTTGATTGCAGTAGCTGGAGGCCCTGACAGACCAATTGTCTTTCTCTTGTACTCTCTCTCATTAAAAAAAAAAAAATTACCAAAAAAAAAAAAACCTAAAAAAAAGTCATAAAAGGATGGGCTGGAGAGTTGACTCAGCAGTTAAGGCACTTGCCTGCAAACCTAACAACTCAACAAGTACTTGCATAAAGCTAGGTGCACAAAGTGGCACCTACATCTAGAACTTGTTTGCAGTGGCTAGAGGCCCTGGAATGCCTATTCTCTCTGTCGTTATATATATGTCGCTGTTTACAAATATTTTACAAATTTTTTTTAAATCATACAAGGGTATTTTAATGGGTAGAAAGCTTTGTTTAGGATGGTGAGTAATGATGGTTGTACAATAGTGTGAATGTATTTTACACCATTTAACTGTACACTTAAGAATGGTTAAAATATGGGCTGGAGAGATGGTTACTGTTTAAGGGACTCGCCTGTAAAGCCTATGGACCCAGGTTCAATTCCTTAATACCCACGTGAGCTAGATGCACAAGGTGACACATGTGTCTGGAGTTCATTTGCAGTGGCTAGAGGCCCTGGAGTGCCTGTTCTCTATCTGCCTCTCTCTCTCATAAATAAACAAACAAAAGAATGGTTAAAATGAAAGGAGCTGAGGAGATGACTAAGTAAATAAAATGCTTGCTGAGCAAGCATGATGACCTGAGTTTCAACCCCAATACCCATGTAAAAGCTGGCAATAGTGTCACAAGAATGTAATTCAGGCACTGGGGAGGCAAAGACAGGAGGATCCCCATCTAGACAAATTGATGAGCTCTGGGTTCAGTGAGAGACCCTGTCTCCAAAAGTAAGGTTGAAAGCTTTGAGAAAGACACTAATGTCGACCTCTCGCATCCATGTACACCCACATGCATATATACACACGTGCAAAAAAAAAAAAAAAAACAAAACACCAAACTGGTTAAAAATGGTAAATTTGGGGGTGGAGAGATGGGTCAGTGGTTAAGGCTCTTGCCTGAAACGCCTTACCACCAAGTTTGATTCCCCTGTACCCACATAAGGGCAAATGTACAAAGTGGCACATGTGTCCAGAAGAATTTGTTTGCAGTGGCAAGAGGTCCTAGTGTGCTAATGCTTGCTTTCTCAAATAAATAAACAAATAAATGCTTTCTCTAACCTAAGAAAAAGGTAAATTTTCTCCTATGCATACTTTTTATAATATCTTAACTTATAAAAACATAAAAGCAATTACAAGTTTTATACACACACACACACACACACATATATCTTTTTTTTAGCTCTAGCCCAAGCTGACCTGGAATTTACTATGTCGTCTCAGGCTGGCCTCAAACTCACAGTGATCCTCCTACTTCTGTCTCCCAAATGTTGGGATTAAAGGCATGTACAACCATGGCCAGCACAAATAATAGATAAACATTTTAATTTATTTATTTTCAAATGGAGACAAAAACAGAGAAATGGGTGTGCCAGGGCCTCCAGCTACTGCAAATAAACTACATGCACCACTTTGTACATACAGCTTTATGTGGGTACTAGAGAATTGAACCTGGGTCATTAGGCTTTGCAGGCAAGTACCTTAACCACTGAGCAATCTCTCCAGCTTCACAAGTTATTGTCTTTTGAATATATAGAAACTGAAGTTCAAATTGAAAAGACAATATAATTAAAATATATTGGTTAAGAAAGATTTAAACTGATTCTATATGGAGTTTCCTAGAATATCTGGTAATGACTTAACTGAAATACAAAAGACAGTACTTGGACTTACCGATGAAATGTTCTCCAGTTCCATGTGCTTGAACAAGGGCATTCGCAGAAACTGGCCCTTGATAAGGAAATCAAACTCCACATGCTTGTGCAATTCTGAAGAAAATGCAAGGTAAAATTATTCTCATTTTCACTCTTAAGGTCTGAACTGCTGTGGGCAGATGTATAAGTGAATCCCTGAAGTAAACAAGTACATAGTAACCCATTATGGCCGTAGTTTCTGCAGAAATTCTCATGATATATAAGATAAATGTATTATAGTATAATTATGTGATTTTTTTTTTAGAGGCAAGCCCAATAGATTGGCTTTTTTTTTTTTTTTAATGCGAGAGAAAGAGTGGAGAGAATTAGCACACCAGGGCCTCCAGCCACAGCAATTGAACTCCAGATGTGTGAGCCCCCTTGTGCACATGTGTGACATTGTGCCCTTGCATCACTGTGCATCTAGCTTACTTGGGAACTGAAGAGTTGAACATGAGTCCTTAAGCTTTGCAGGGAAGCCCCTAATTATGTGATTTTTAAACTATGTGGTTTTATTATTAGTGTAATTATTTTATTTTATTTTGTTGGTTTTTTGAGGTAGGGTCTCATTCTAGCACAGGCTGATCTGGAATTCACTAAGCAGTCTCAGGGTGGTCTGAACTCACAGCAATCCTCCTACCTCTGCCTCCCAAGCACTGGAATTAAAGGTGTGTGCCACCATGCTGGGCCCAGTGTAATTATCTTGATTATTGATTTTTGGGGGGAGGAGGCATGATTCAACCAGGGCCTTGTACTTGCTAAGCACATTATCCCACACTAACCAATAATCCACTAATCCTATTTTTGTGTGCATATGCAGGTGCTCATTCACCTGTGTGTGCATACATTTAGAACCCAAGGACAACTTTGGGTGTTATTCTCAGGTACATTGCCACCTCATTTTGGGGACAGGGTCTCTCTTTGGCCTGTATTCACCATGCTTGCAATTTTCATGGGTACTGAAGATTGAACTCAGGCCCTCATCCTTGTGAGTCAAGTGCTTTACTGACTGAGGTGACTCAGTGGCTAAAGATGCTTGCTTGCAAACCTGTGGCCCAGGTTCAATTCCCCAGTAACCACATAAATTCAGATGCGCCAACTGTCACACACACACCTGGAGCCCATTTGCAGAGGCCTGATATGCTGATACTCTGTCCCCCTTTCTCTCCCTCCCCACTTCTATCTCTTTTTCTCTTGCAAATAAATAGAAATACTAGAACCGGGCATAGCAGTATGTGCCTTTAATATGAGCACTTGGCATGGGAGCCAAAGGTACAAGGAGCACTGTGGATTTGAGATCATCCTGGGACTATAGAGTGAGTCCAGGTATGCTTGGATGAGAGTGAGACACTGCCTCAAAAAAAAAAAAATAAATAAATAAAGGGCTGGAGAGATGGCTTAGTGGTTAAGGTATTTGCCTGTGAAGCCTAAGGACCCTGGTTCGATTCTCCAGGTCCCACATAAGCCAGATGCACATGGTGGCGCATGTGTCTGGAGTTCATTTTGCAGTGGCTAGAGGCCCTGGTGCACCCATTCTCTCTTTCTCTCTCTCCCTCTCTGTCTCTAATAAATAAACTAAAATCTTTTAAAAACAAAACCAAAAGAAACCTTACATATGTATATATGTATCTGTATATATATATGTATATATATATGTACACACACACAAGTTCGAGTTCAAGGCCACCACTGGACTACAGAGTGAGACCTGCCACAAAACAAAACAAAACAAAACAAAACACCATTTTTCTCTATCTATATAGTGTAAACCTGTCAGACTCAAATGGTTGCTCAGAATTCAGTTTTTTTGGTCATTATTTTTTTTAAGTTTTTTTTTTTTTTTTTGGTAGGGTCTCACTCTAGCCCAGGCTGATCTGGAATTCACTATGTAGTCTCAGAGTGGCCTCGAACTCACGGTGATCCTCCTACCTCTGCCTCCCAAGTGCTGGGATTAAAGGCGTGCGCCACCACGCCCGGCATTTTTTTGATTTTTAAAATTTATTTGAGAAAGGGAAAGAGAAGAAGAGAGAGAGAGACAGAGACAGAGACAGAGACAGAGAATAGGCTCACCAGGGCTTCCAGTCACTGCAAACGAACTCCAGATTCATGCACCACCTTGTGCATCTGGCTTACGTGAGTCTTGGGGAATGGAACCGAGGTCCTTTGGCTTTTCAGACGAACACCTTAACTGCTAGCTAAGCCATCTCTCCAGTCCGAAGTAGGGTCTCACTCTAGCTCAGGCTAACCTGGAATTCACTATGTAATCAGTCTTAGGGTGCTCTGAAATTCACGGAGCTCCTCCTACCTCTGCCTCCCAAAGTGCTGGTATTAAAGGCATGCACCACCATGCCTGGCTCAGATTTCAGGTTTGGAAAAGCAGATTGAAGCCGAGCGTGGTGGCTCACACCTTTAATCCCAGCACTCGGGAGGCAGAGGTAGGAGGATCGCCATGAGTTCAAAGCCACCCTGAAACTACAGAGTGAATTCCAGGTCAGCCTGAGCTAGAGTGAGACCCTACCTTGAAAAACAAAACAAAACAAAAAAAAAAAAACAAAAACAAAGCAGATTTGCGGGGCTAGAGAGATGGCTTAGCAGTTAAGGCATTTGCCTGTGAAGCCTAAGAACCCCGGTTCAAGGCTCAATTCCCTAGGACCCATGCAAACCAGGTACACAAGGGAGCACATGCACCTGGAGTTCATTCAGTGGCTGGAGGCCCTGGCGCTTTGTCTCCTTTCTCTCTCTGTGTGCTTACAATAAATACAGAAAAAAAGAAGAAAAAATGCAAAATGCAGATTTGCGCTGGAGAGATGGCTCAATGATTAAGGTGCTTGCTGCCAAAGCCTAAGGACCCAAGTTTGATACTCCAGTACCCACATAAGCCAGATGCACAAGGTGACACATATGTCTGAAGTTCATTAGCAGAGGCTGGACATCCCCATCTCTCTCTCTCTCTCAAACAAATAAAAATATATTTTTTTTTTAAAAAGCAGATTATCCTGAGCCATAGTGAGACCCTACTTCAAAAAACCAAAATAATAATAATACTACTAATAATAAAGCAGATTAAGGGCCTAGAGAGATGGCTTAGTGGTTAAGTGCTTGCCTGTGAAGCCTAAGGACCGTGGTTCAAGGCTCGATCCCTAGGACCCACGTAAGCCAGATGCATAAGGTGGCACATGCATCTAAAGTTCGTTTGCAGTTGTTGGAGGCCCTGGTGCATCCATTCTCTATCTGCCTCTTTCTCTCTCTGTCTGTTGATCTCAAATAAATAAGTAAAAAATAAAGAAGCAAAAAAAAAAATTAAAAAAGCAAATTAACCAGAAATAATCTTTTCAGAAAACTTTCAAAGCATCTATCATGGAAATCTGTACACCACAGTTTATACATTTTATTCTTATACAATTATATAGTTAGTATCTCAATGCCCTCTCATAACTTCCCAGAGCCTATATACTCACCATTTTTGGCCTGCAGCAGTTTATTAATGATGCTACTTAGGTCGGCAATTTCAGAGGTGGCAGGAATTGAGAAGGGAACATCATCTACTGCATATCTATAAAAAAGAGATAGTAAGTCAAGATCAACTTCAAAGCTTTATTAACAAATGTGCATTTGTTCATTCAACAAATATTTGCTGGGTACTATGTGCTAAACATTTTTCTTCATGGAGTAAACAAGAGGCTGAAATCTGGTAAATGAGCAAAATGAAGCTATGTAAAAAGTATCATAGCGGTACAGATGGTTCAGTGATTAAGGAGCTTAAGTGCAAAGCCTAAGGACCTGGGTTCAATTCTCCAGTATCCAAGTAAAGTCAGATGCACAAGGTGGTGCATGGGTCTGGAGTTTGTAGTGGTTAGAGATTCTGGCACATCCACTCTCACTCTCACCTGAGTCTTTCTCTCTCTCATAAATGAATAAAGAAAATATTTTAGAGGCTGGAGAGGTGGCTTAGTGGTTAAGGCACTTGCCTGTGAAGCCTAAGGACTGAGGTTCAATTCACTAGAACCCACTTAACTAGATGCACATAGTAACACATGCATCTGGAGTTAGTTTGTTGTGGCTGGAGGCCCTGGTGCACCCATTCTCTGCCTCTTTCCTCTCTCAAATAAATAAAATTAAAAATTAAGGGCTGGAGAGATGGCTTAGCAGTTAAGAGCTTTCCTATGAAGCCTAAGGACCCGTTTGAGGTTCGATTCCCCAGTACCCACGTAAGCCAGATGTACAAGGTGGCGCATGCATATGGAGTTCGTTTGCAGTGGCTGGAGGCCCTGGCACGCCCATTCTCTCTCTCCTCTGCCTCTTTCTCTATCTGTTGCTCTCAAATAAATAATTAAAAATTAAGAAAAATATTTTTTTTAAACTGTCATAAAGCTGGGTATGGTGGTACATGCCTTTAATCCTAGTACTTAGGAAGCTGAGGTAGAATGATCACCGTGTGTTCAAGGTTGCCCTGAGACTACATAGTGAATTCCAGGTTAGCCTGGGCTATAGCGAGACCCTACCTAGAAAAACCAAAAATAAAATAAAATAAATAAGAGCCATAGTAGTGCATGCCTTTAATCCCTGCACTTGGGAGGCAGAGATAGGAGGATGGCTGTGAGTTTGAGGCCAGCCTGGAACTACAATATGAGTGCCAGATCAGCCTGGACTAGAGAGAGACCCTATCCTACCTTGAAAAAACAAAAAATGGGGCTGGAGAGATGGCTTAGCAGTTAAGGCACCTGCCTGCTAAGGCTAAGAACCGGGTTCCAATTTCCAGGTCTCACGGTTAGCCAGATGCAAAGTAAAGCAAGGGCACAATGCTGCACTTGACCACAAGGGGGCACATGCATCTGGATTTCGTTTACAGCAGCTGAGAGACTGCTGGCACACCCATTCTGTCTCCCTCTCCCTCTCTGTCTGTCTCTCTCTGTGTCTCTCTCCAAAAAAATAATAATAATAATAATAAAAGGTGTCATAAGTACTGGGCATTTAATCCCAACACTAGAGGCAGAGGTAAAAGGATCACTGTGAGTTTGAGGCCAGCCTAGGACTACAGAATGAGTTCCAGGTTAGCCTGGGCTTGAATGAGACCCTACCTTGAAAAAAAAAAGTGTCAATAAATGATATAGAAAATGAAAGCATAAGAAGTAACAAGTCATTTGAACCAGAAAAGTGATGGAAGTGTTGCAGTCAGCTCCTTGTTTCTGGGACAAACATCCAATGAGCCACAGCTTATGGGAGGAAAGGGCTTTATTACAGGCTTACAAAATCCAGGGGAACACCATCAATGGCAGAAGAGGCTGGTTCATTTCCATAGATATAGCAGAGAGGCATCACAAAACAGCCAGCACCACAAAACCACCAGAGTTCAAACTGCTCTCCACACCTACTAGGGATGGACTCAGATCTGTCCCCAAACATACCTTAGGGCTAGACTCCTAAGTTCCATCTCCAGTAACATGCCACCTGTAGCAGGGATCTGCCTGCTAGGGGCTGAAGTTGCAGTTCAATTTTAATAAAAAAAGTTGAGTCTATGGGGTCATACATTTACACTATCACATTCAAACTACCACAGAATGCTGGAGAGATGCCTTAGCGGTTAAGGCGTTTGCCTGGAAAACCAAAGGACCCAGATTCGATTCCCCAGGACCCACATAAGCCGAATGCACAAGGTGGCACATGCATATGGAGTTTGCAGTGGCTGGAGGCCCTGGCACACCCATTCTCTCTCCCAGATAAATTTTTTAAGAAGGGGGAGGGGCTGGAGAGATGGCTTAGGGGTTAAAGTGCTCGCCTGCAAAGCCTAAGGAACCATATTCAACTCTCGAGATCCCATGTAAAACCTCAACGCACAGGGTGACACAAGTGCAAGGTCACACATGCGCACAAGGTGGCACACGTGTCTCTCTCTCTCTCCTTCCCTCTCTTATAAAAAATTATTTAGTTCAAGGCCACCCTGACACTACAGAGTGAATTCCAGGTCAGCCTGGGCTAGAGTGAGACTCTTATCTTGAAAAAAATATTATTTTAAAAAGTAGGAAAAAAAAATAAAGAGCTAGGCGTGGTGTTGCACACCTTTAATCCCAGCACTTGGGAAGCAGAGGTAGGAGGATCACCATGAGTTCAAGGCCACCCCGAAAATACAGAGAAAATTCAAAGTCAGCCTGGGCTACAGTGAAACCCTATCTAAAAAAAAAAAAAAAAAAAAAAAAAAATCAGGGAAATACAAATTAAAACTGCTTTGAGACTCCTGTCAGAATGGCTATCATCAAGAAAACAAATGACAATAAATGCTAGTGAGGATGTGGGAAAAGAGGAACCCTTCTACACCATTGGTGGGACTGTAAAGTGGTACAGCCATTGTGGAAATCAGTGTGGAGGTTCCTAAGACAGCTAAAAGTAGATTTACCATATAACCTAGCTATACCACTCCTAGGCATATATCCTAAGGACTTGTCTCACTACCTTAGAGATACTTGCACAACCATGTTTATTGTTGCTCTATTCACAATAGCTAGGAAATGGAACCAGCCTAGATGTCCCTCAACTGATGAGTAGATAATGAAGATGTGGTAAATTTACATAATGGAGTTCTATTCAGCAGTAAAGAGAAACAAAATTATGAAATTTTCAGGGAAATGGATGGACCTGGAAAGGATTATACATAGTGAGGTAACCCAGGCCCAGAAAGCCAAGTACCGCATGTCCTCTCTCATATGTGGATCCTAGCTACAAATGTTTGGACTTCTATGCAGGGCTGAAGAGATGGCTTAGTGGTTAAGGTGCATGCCTGCAAAGCCTAAGGATCCAGGTTTGATTCTCCAGGTCCCATGTAAGCCAGATGCACATGGTGACACATGTACCTGGAGTTCATTTGCAGTGGCTAGAGACCCTGCTGTGCCCATCCTCACACACTCTCTCTCTGCCTCTAATAAAGTCTTTTAAAAAAAATCTAAGCAGATATGAATAAGCTGCATGGAAACAATACTTTTTTGGACAATGGCGTACCCAGAAGCCATATATTGTTACTGGAAAAATTACGGTGCCAGGGATGAGATCCTTTTCAATGAGTTGTTGGCCAGGGAGGTCCCTGATGCCCCCAAAAGCATTACAAACCATTGCTAAGGCTCTTGGTTTCCCACCAGGAATAGATGGTTAAAGCCTGTTGCTGAAGACTCCATATGCTTGGGCTGCAAGGTCACTGAGAAATCAAGCTGAAGCTGAACTGAAAACCTCTTGCTATAGACCAGCTGACAGAAAGCTAGAAAAAACTATGTTGCATGCAGCTCCATGGGACAGAGAGAAGACATAAACAACAGTGGACACTGCCAGCCTTAACTTTGGCCAGCCAGGCCAAATAAGCCAACAGGTGTCAATAGTGGCATGTCTGCTAATGGGGAAAGCAACTGCTGTTTTTTTTTGTTGTTGTTTGTTTTTTCAAGGTAGGGTGTTACTCTAGTACAGGCTGACCTGGAATTCACTATGTAGTTTCAGGGTGGCCTCAAACTCACAGCGATCCTCCTACCTCTGCCTCCCAAGTGCTGGGATTAAAGGTGTGCGCTACCACACCCGGCTTACCAACTACTCTTTAATTGGCCTAGAGACCTGCTTCCCAGGAGGGAATATATGCCTGATATTGAAAACCTACAACAAGGGAGGTCATGAGCCCTAGGGGTGTAACGAAAGCCTGCTGGTGTCTGTCTAAATGCTCACCAAACTGCCCAGTAAGCACTTTTATTAACATTCATACCCATATATTAATGCTACTCTCACTTTTGGCTAAGAGTTTCTCTTTTTACGGATCTCATCTGATCTCAGAAGCTAAGCAGGGTTGGGCCTGGTTGGTACCTGGATGGGAGAAGCTTCTCTTTTCAGATGGCAGTGACCTCTGGGATGACACATAAGTCCTCATAGGCTGAGAAGTAACAGAGAAATGCTCAGCACTGAAACATCTCTATCACACTTTCCATGGCTCAGTGTCTGTTGCGGAATAGGTGGAGGAAAGAATGTAAAAGCCAGGCTGGCTTAGTGGTTAAGGCACTTGCCTACAAAGCCAAATGACCTCAGTTTGATTCCCCAGAATCCACATAAAGCTAGATGCACAAGGTGGCACATGTATCTGGAGTTCTTTGCAGTGGCTGGAGGGCTTGGTGTGCCCACTCTCTCTATCTCTCTGCCTTTCTCTCTTTCAAATAAATAAATAAAAATAAAAATGTTTTTTAAAAAAAGAATGTAAGAGCCAAGGAAGGATAGGACTCCTTACAATGTAATCGTCCTGACACAAAATGGCCTGGATATCCAGGACCTCACAGTGCCTGGTACTACCTACACAAGACCCTCATAACAGGAGGAAAAGATGATGACATCAAAATAAAAGAGACTAATTGAGAGGGAGATGGATATGATGAAGGGTGGATTTGTGAAGGGGAAAATAGGGGAAGGAATTATCATGGTTTATTGTCTATAATTATGGAAGTTGTCAATAAAAATTTTTTAAAAAGATTATTCTTAAACTGCAGCTAGAATTTTTTTTTTTTTGGCTAGGTGAGGGAGCCACAGCAAGGGAATAGGGGTGTGGGAAAGTAAGAATAGAGGTTGTTGCTAGTTCAGGCACAGTGATTTTGCTTTAGGCAGTAATCAAAAAAAGAGGCTAGCCAGGCATGGTGGCGCATGCCTTTAATACAAGCACTCAGGAGGCAGAGGTGGAAGGATCACAATGAGTTCGAGGCCACCCTGAGACTACATAGTGAAATCCAGGTCAGACTGACCTAGAGTGAGACCTTACCTCAAAAAAAAAAAAAAAAAAAAAAAAAAAAAAGCTAAAGAAATGTGTCTGGAGTATTTTAAATACCTTATTGTCTCAAACAAGTTTAAATTTCTTTTAAAATTTATTTGCAAGCAGAATGAATATGTCTCTAGCCACTTTGAACAAACTCCAGATGCATGTGCCACTTTGTGTATCTAGCTTTACATGAGCAGTGGGGAATGGAACCCCAATCGTTAGCCTTTGCAGACAAGCACCTTAACTGCTGAACCATAGCTCCGGCCTGTCAAATAGTTTTTAATTCTTTTTGTAAGTAACAAGGAACCATTGGAGCACTTTAAGTCAATTCAAGTGAAGGAAGAATATCATCAGTATTTTGTTTAGTTACATCTTTCAAGGTGTACAAGTAACCACACAAGCATACGTGACAGGAGGCAGGAGACTCAAGAGAGAAATCACGAGAAAATATTTGCACATCTTTTATCTGATTAGGAATGTATATCCAGAATATAGAAAGAACATTTGAGGGCGGGAGAGATGGCTCAACGGAGAGATGGCATTTGCCTACAGAGCCTAATACTGGGGGTTCGATTCCCCAGTACCCAAATAAAAACCAGGTACACAAAGTGGCACATGCATCTGGAGTTCATTTGCAGTGGCTAGAGGTCCTGATGCACCTAATCTCTTACTTCTTGACAATAAATAAGATATTAAAAGAACACTTGAGTAACAACCAAAAAAACCCAATTAAAAATATTTATTTATTTGTAAGCAGAGAGAGAGAGAGAGAGAGAGAGAGAGAGAAAGAAAGAAACAATGGGTTTGCCAGGGCCTCCAGCTGCTGCAAACAAACTCCAGATGCATGTGTCACTTTGTGCATCTGGCTTAACGTGGGTACTGGGGAACTGAACTAGGGTTGTTAGGCTTTGTAGGCAAGTGCCTTAACTGCTGAACCATCTCTACAGGCCAACACTATTTTTTTTTTTTTTTCGAGGTAGGGTTTCACTCTAGTTCAGGCTGACCTGGAATTCACTATGTAGTCCCAGGGTGGCCTCGAATTCATGGTGATCCTCCTACCTCTGTCTCCCGAGTGCTGGGATTAAAGGCGTGCACCACCACGCCTGGCTAACAATTTTTTTTTATAAACTTCTTTTAATTTACTTATTTATATATTTGCAAGTAGAAAGGGCAGACTAAGACAGAGACATAGAGAATGGGCAGAGGTGGGAGGATCGCTATGAGTTCAAGGCCACTCTGAGACCACATAGTGAATTCCAGGCCAGCCTGGGGTAGAGTGAGACCCTACCTCGAAAGCAAGCAAACCCTACAATTCAAATTAGGTGTACAATTCAAATTATGTTGCCATTGCACTTATCTACCTTCAACTTGGCCTAAAACATTGCCCGTTTCTCTTTCTTTTCTTTATATGGAGGTAGTGTCTCGCTTTAACCCAAGCTGACCTGGAATTCAGTATGAAGTCTTAGGCTGAACTCACAACGATCCTCCTACCTCTGCCGCCCGAGTGCTGGGATTAAAGGTGCATCCCACCACACCCAGCCAATATGTATTCCCGGCCAAGAAGGCAAAGACCAGCCGGGAAGCACGAGGTCATGACAGGAAGAGGTCTTGGAATAAGACCCGATGGAGGGGAAAGGAGAGGAGACAGAGGCCGGGCGTCTTACTTACTTCTTGTTTTCAGTGTAAAAGCGTGCCTGGAGCTGAGCCATGGCGGGGAAGGATAACACTTGATTTATCCGCAAAAATATACGGGTCGGTAGCTCAGAAATGACACCGTGGCCCGGGGGAGCGAAAACCGAGGCCGACGCGTGCCGGCTGCTTTCTTCCGTACGGTTTCCAGGGCAGGAGCAAGCACGAGGTTACGGCTCGGCGGGGCCCAGCCCGCACAGTCAACCACCTATCTCGAGATGCAGGAAACATCGATGAGCACAGCGCCGTCCTGAAAGGCAGCGTGCAACCTTAACCCTTTTTTAGGTTCTCGCCGTATATTTAGGCCTGTAGTCGACTAGTGTAGGGCAAGGCCCAACTCGAATATAATTTGAAAAATAAAATATAAAATAAAACAGGGCCTTAAATCGGATACTTCAGACACTGCTCCTAAATACTACAACACCCAGAAAGCAGCGCGCCCCAGACTCGGTGTCCACTGGGAATTGTAGTTTTTTTTTTTTTGCCACGCTGTATTCAGGTTTGCATTTAATCATCTTTCGCGATTCCAACCACATCATAAATGTTCCTCTTCTCCAGCTTTGACTGACTAGTCCTTGTCTGTTTCTTTTTGCATGCATTTTTCAAGCCAGTATATGACTCAGCCTAGCTATATTATTATTATTAATTATTACCCTGTGTTCTCACCTCTAACTTAAGGTTTTAGATCTGTAAGAACGAAGGGCGGAAAAAAAGCCGCAGAACGAATTCGAAGAGAAGTCGGGCTACGGTGGCCGAGAGTGGTCTTATCTCTCGGGACTGCACTGCGCCTCCTTGGAGGGGGTGGGTGCGCCTGCGCATTGTGCTGGTCTCCATGGCGGGGCCTCGGAGCCAAGACGAGGTTGAGTAGACTCGTTTTGAATTTTCTCCCCTCTGCTCCGGCGGACTTCCCTCCTCGCCTTGTGGGGCTCTCTGCGGTGGCAGGGCTGGGGGAGCCGGAAGCCTGGCAGAGCTGTCTGCGGCGACCGACGGGACGCTGTCTCCCCACCCCTCCCTCTTTCTTCCCGCTGTCACGTCCTGACCCTCCCGGGATGCGAGCAACCGCCGGCCCCCGCCCCCGCCCCGGCCGCAGCCCCGCGCTGACGGCCTCCTACCTGTGCGTCTCGCCGGGGCCCTCCTCGGCGGCGGGGCTCGGATCCTCGCCCCGGGAGTCGCCTGCGAGCTCCCGGGAGGCAGGCCCGAGAAGGAAGGGGGTTAGGTGTCTGGAGGGTGGCGGGACCCGCGAACATGCCCCCGCCGCCGCCGCCGCCGAGGAGCCGGTCTGGGGCCGGAGCTCGCAGTGTGGTCCCGTCGCCGTCCCCTTCCCCCTGGCGCCCCGCTTCCAGCCCTGCTCAGTCGGCCTGTGCCTTAGGACTAGAAGAGAAAAAGCGTCCCCCTCCCCTGCTCTGAGACATTTTTTTCCCTCCCCCTTTTGTCTTGACTTGACTCAAAGGCCAGCTCTTGGTCTCAATGGTCCCAGTAGTTAATTCCTTATAGTCGTTTATCTGAGATGAGAATGGAAGGAGATCCATTCCCCAAAGTCACTTTCTTTTTAAGGCTTTCGCCAGAAAAGCTCCCAGACGAAGTCAAGAGACAGCAATCTTACAATCAGGCAGACCTGGATTGCAAAATGTGTGGGCATAGCGGTATGTGTGTGCAGGTGAAGACAACTAAAGCTTTCCTTTGTATATGTCGCCACGATTAAGCGGACGCCTCATATTCAAAGCATCTGTAGTAAATTAGAAATTACTTAAATAATTGGAAGCGAAAAGCAGTTGTTTATTATAAAGCAGTGACAGTAACAGCATGAGTGCTTTCAATTAACTCATCTTTTGGAATGCCTGGATTTGATTCTGCCTCTGCTGCTTAACCTCTTTGTGCCACACTTGCAACGACTGTGAGAATTAAATGCCACATAAGAAGCATTCAATGAATGTTATTGCCATCGTAATAGTTATCAGTACAAGTTTTAATTTTTTAAAATATTTACTTGAGAGAGAAAGAGGCAGCTACAGAGAATGGGCACGCCAGGGCTTCTAGCCACTGCAAACGAACTGCAGACACACGGGCGCCACCTTGTTTGTCTGGCTTATATGGGTACTGGGGAACAGATCATGGGTCCTAAGACCTTAACCGCTAAGCTGTCTCTCCAGCCCTAGCACAGGTTTTAATAGAAGCTTTATGGACGTGAATAAAGGAGAATAGCCACGTAGATGTGGGGATAAAATGTGAAAACGTCTGAAGTCCCAGAAAATCAGGATTGAGTTTGCTAATGGAAGTGTGGCCCTTTAAACATGAGTCATTGTAATGTTGAGGTTTTACACCTTAAATAAGTGAAGACATCTGAAACTTCAGATACCTTAATTGAAGACGTACCATTGAAATCATGTTTATTGATTTTGTTATCATTGATTAAAATAGCTTTTTAAGCTATCCTTAACTTGAAATTTATTGAACTAATCATATGCACTACTTTATAGCTTGTTTTTTTAAAAATTATATATATATATAAAAATTTTTTTAAATGGCACAGGGCCTCTTGGCCCTGCAAATGAACACCACTTTTTGCATCTGTGTGTAGCTTGAGAATTGAACAGAATTGAACCCTGGCAAACAGGCTTTTCAAGCAAGCGCCTTTACCTGCTGAACCATCTTTTTAGGACTCCTCCCTCCCCAATTGATCTTATTTGAATAGAAATCTAAGATTAGAACAATACAGAACCTGAAAGTAAGACTTGTAGCCAGTTGTAGTGGTGCCCACCTTTAATCCCAGCATTCGGGAGGCAGAGGTAGGAGGATGGATCACTGTGAATTCAAGGGCACCCTGAGACTACATAGTAAATTCCAGGTCAGCCTGTGCTAGAGGAAGACTCTACCTCGGGGAAAAAAAAAAGACTTTAAACACAAATCTTGAATTTATTAAAATTCTTTACTTGACCAAGATGTTTAATTAGTTAATAAGCTTTACAAAATGCATGAACACCCAGTATGACACTGACTTTTTTGTCAACAGGCATTTATATGTCATGTTTGGTATTGCTTCCAAGTAGTACCTAGGATGGCTAATGCTTTTTTTACTTGGAGTGTTTGATTTCCTTATGTGTAGTTAGAATACTGCAAACATTTGGTTCTTAATCCTTTCCTGTAGGAATTCATTTACTGTTGCTCTCATGAAGACACACTACTATCTGCAGAATCATAGCATGGAAAATAGATTTCTTCTTGTTAAAGTGTTTTTCTTATATGTAATAGCATAGCAGTCCTAACTGATGGGGTTTGTTTTGTTTCTTTTGTTTGCAGTGCTAGGGATTGAATCGAGGGCCTTTTACATGCTAGGCAAGGCTCTAACATTGACCACATCCCCAATTCTTGGAATTAAAAGCAGCACTTAAGATTAGACTTCATGTGACTTTATTCTTTAATTACCCTTCCTGGGGATTAATTTTTAGATTATTGGTTTTAATGGATACTTTTTTGTTTGTTTGTTTTTTGAGGTAGGGTCTCACTCTGGCCCAGGCTGACCTGGAATTCACTATGTAGTTTCAGGGTGGCCTCGAACTCACACTAAAGGCATGTGCCACCATGCCCTGCTGGATACATTTTATTTTATTTATTTTATTTTATTTTATTTTATTTTATTTATTAGAGACAGAGAGAGGGAAAGAGAGAGAGGGAGAGGGAGAATGGGTATGCTAGGGCCTCTAGCCACTGCAAATGAACTCCAGACACATGCACCGCCTTGTGCATCTGGCTTACGTGGGACCTGGAGAATAAAACTGGGGTCTTTAGGCTTCGCAGGCATGTGCCTTAACTGAAAAGCCATCTCTCCAGCCCTGGATACATTTTAATACATACAAGTCTATAGGGGAAATTCAACAACATAAATAGACATTGACAGTTATAGGGATGAGTTAACACAGCCTGATAATCTCTTGTCCTCTGCTATATATTTACTGTGTATAAAAATCAAAAGGCCTAGCTGGGCATGGTGGCACATGCCTTTAGTCCCAGCATTTGGGAGGCAGAGATGGGAGGACTGCTGTGAGTTAAAGGCCACCCTAAGATTATGTAGTAAATTCCAGGTCAGCTTGGGCTAGATCAAAACCATACTTTGAAAGAAAAAGAATAAAAAGAAACAAACAAACAAAAATCAACAAGTCTTTCTCCCTATAAGTAAAAATACTAAAGCACTAACATTGCAGTTTCTTTCTAACCTTTTAATATAGGATAACATCTTTTGTAAAGTAATGTAAAGCATCCTAGAAAGAACTTACCAGAAAAAGGGTTTTCTGAAGTTTATTACTAGCAATCTAAATACCATATTCAATACTTCCTTCTGCTCCTTAGGCAACCCAGTACTTCCTACTTACAAGATAAATTTGTCGCTCTAGGATTGGGAATGTGGACATTTGAAGAGAATCATTTATTTTCAAGCTTATTATGGCTCTAAAAAGATGCCCTTACTAATATTTTCATCAAGGGAAAAAAATGTTACTACAGAAAAAAAAAATGTTACTACAGAGGACTGTGTTTCAGTGGTAGTTATAGAATGTGAGAGTTGAAACAAATCTCTAATGTCAAATGAGGTAGCAGGTACAAAGAGGTTGTCAACTACCTCAAAACACAAGTCAGTCCTGGTCTTTAGTTCTCTTCAACTGACTGTATTCGTGGTTGTACAATATGAGGCTGGTAATGACTATTTCTTTTCTATTCTGTTCTTTTTTCTTTCTGGGGGGCATTTCTTAACAATACCTGTATAATGAAATCTAGTCATTCTACTCACATGTAGAAAAATAAAATGTACTTTGAATGCTGTTTCATTACAGAGAAAATGCTATTATGAAGACACAAATACTGCTTTCACATAAACGAAGCTATAGCTATTATGATTCACTGTCCTCGAAAGGAAGAACTTCAGTGAACAAAACAGGACATTTCTGGGGCTAATAGAATGCTGAAACCTAAAATTTCAACTTGAACTGCTGCCTGAAGGTAATTTTTTTTGTTAGTTTTTTTTTTTTTTAAACAGGGTCTTGCTTTGTAATCTAAGCTGCACTGGGACTCTGAATCTTTCTGATCAGCTTCCTGAAGGCTGGGGGTCCTGAGTTTAAGGTAACATCTTTATTTTATTTTTGTTTTGTTTGTTTCTTAGCAAAAATTTGTTCAAAACTAAAGAGAAGGAAAGAAGAAAAAGTAATAGGAGGAGTCCTATTACTTTGTAGCTCAGGCTATCCTAACTCACTAGGTAAACCCAGGAGAGTATAGCTGGGTCATACTATTTCTGAATGCAGCGTTTTTTGTTTGTTTGTTTGTTTATATTTTATTTATTTATTTTGGTTTTTCAAGGTAGGGGCTTACTCTAGCCCAGGCTGACCTGGAATTCATTATGTCATCTCAGGGTGGCCTTGAACTCACGGTGATCCTCTTACCTCACCTCCCGAGTGCTGGAATTAAAGGCGTGTGCCACCACACCTGGCTTGGGTCATACTATTTCTAACTTTGAGATACCTCCATACTGATTTCCATAATGGCTGTGATATGGGAAACTGAAGCTCACAGAACCAGCACCAGAGACTGAGTGCAGAATCAGTTTATTTTCATGCCAGCATGGTCCTAGGGGAAGCTATTCCAAAACCTGGACCCTGCTTCTTGGTGGCTTAGAGTTTATATACCTTATCTTGGACTGCTCTCATTATTAAATCTCAGAGCTCTGAGCCCTCGCCTAGTGCCAGAGACCTTGAGTATGTGATTAAGCAAGTTTTGCAGAAAACATAAAAAATAGTTAAATAGCAGAGAGATGCCTACAGCTGTGTTATGAAAATTAAAAAGAAACACAAAAGCCAGGGATGGTGGTGCACGCCTTTAATCCCAGCACTTGGGAGGCAGAGGTAAGAAGATCACTGTGAGTTCGAGGCCACCCTGACTGGAGTGAGGCTGGAGTGAGACCCTACCTCAAGAAAAAAAGAAAAAGGAAAAAGAAACACAAGATGATTTTCATTACAGATCAGAAGCTACAATACAAACTATGGCCTTGAAACAATACAAAAACTACAATGTCAATACAAAAGACTGTGCAATACGGGACATAACCAATACAAAAGTCTATTACGCATGACTTTGGGGCAGGGGCTTCTAAATTTCCTTACCCCAGTTTCCATCTCAATCCTTCCTTTGATGTCTTTTTATAAATAACTTTAAGAGGTATCACTCATCTTTATATCATTGATATTAACCCTGTGGTAGCCCTGGAGAAGCATCTGAAACTTTGTGGCTTCTAGGTGGGCAGAGACATCTAGTTAGAAGGTTTAGGTATCCCTGGATCTGGTAGGGCAGGGAGTCTGATTTATCTCATGGCTTTTGGTGGCATTTGTACATCATGGGCATTTCCCAGGTTGGCATGGCTTGATAGAGCACAGACTATTACAAAAAACAGATGTTTACAAAACAGAATCTCATAGGGTGAGAGCTTTATGTCAGCTCTGGGAGAGCATCTAACTGTCAGAAGTACTGTGGGCAATACAGCAGCCCACAACTTGTTTTAGAGTCCTTTACTTGAGAATCATTGTTGCAGATTAAGGAACAAACTTTTTTATTTGCAAGGGGAGAGAAAATGAGAATATGAATGGGCATACCAGGGCCCCTAGCCACTACAAACGAACTCCAGACACATGTGCTACCTCATGCATTTGGCTTTACATGGGTGTTAGGGAACTGATGAACCCAGGCCCTTAGGCTTTGCAGGCAAGCCCTTAATGGCTGAACCAGAGCACTTTTTTAAAAACATTATTTTCAAGGTAGGGTCTCACTCTAGCCCAGACTGACAAATTCTGTATTTCCAGGCTGGCCTTGAACTCACAGTGTTCCTCCCACCTCTGCTTTTCTAGTGCTGGGACTAAAGGTATGTGCCACCATGCCCAACAAGAACTCTAACTTTGTTCTTGATTTCCAAAGTGGCTTTTGGCTACTTTAACCTTTGTATGTCTATATAAATTTAACTTTTTAAAAAAATTTTGAGGGCTGGAGAGATGGCCTGGCAATTAAATGCTTGTCTGTGAAGCCTAAGAACCCTGGTTCAAGGCTCGATTCTCCAGGACCCATGTAAGGCAGATGCTCAGGGAGTCATACACATCTGGAGTTCATTTGCAGTAGCTGGAGGCCCTGGCGCACCATTTTACCAGAGTGAAACCCTACCTTGAAAAACAAACAAACCAAAAACAGTTGAAAAAAATCTTTTTTTTTTTGGTTGTAAGAGCCACAGGTTGAGACATCATGCCCAGAGGCATTCCCTCCCCCCCCCAATACTGCTGCCACAATGCATACACTACAACCCCATGGGGAATATGCAACCCCACTGAGGAGTGTCCCCAACGGAATAGGGGCATGGATGAAGAAAAAGAGGGTACCAACATATGTTGTATCCATATGAAACATCTTAATAATTATTATTACTATTTTGGGGGGCTGGAGAGATGGCTTAGTGGTTAAGGCTCTTGCTATGAAGCCTAAGGACCCACATTCGACTCTCCAGATCCCACGTAAGTCAGACACACAAAGGTGAGGCAAGCACAAGGTCGCACATTCCCACTAGGTGGCACAAGTGTCTGGAGTTCAATTGCAATGGCTAAGGCCCTGGTGTGCCAATTCTCTTTCTCTGTGCCTCTTTCTCTCAAATATATAAATAAAATAATTTTTTTTAAAAAAAAAGCTCTTTGAGGACCTGGGAATATGACTCGGTGGATAGTGTTTACTGCTCAAGCTTTCCTACCAGAGTTCTATCCTCCCCAGACCCAGTGGCAGGCTTCTATAATTCCAGCACTCTGATTCTGATGCAGAATGGAAGACAGAAAACAAAAGCTCTCAGCAAGCCCAGCAAAAAAAAAAAAAAGAAAGAATGAACTAGAGTGAGACCCTGCCTCGAAAAACCAAAAAAAAAAAAAAAGAAGATAGAAAGAAAGAAAGAAAACAACAACAACAACAACAAAACCATGAAAGTGAGACACACTGAGAGAAACCCTCCCTTCTATGAGGTAGAAAGGCGAAGACTAGCCACAAAGTTGTCCTCTGACTTCCATTGGTGTGCTGTGATACACATAGTCCTATATACACACACATGCACACACACACACACCATGCTGAACATACACACATGAACACACAGAAATATTTTTAAACCTCTGAAAAAAATATATTGTCAAGCTGGGCGTTGTGACACATGCCATTAATCCTATAGCACTCATGAGGCAGAGATAGGATCACTGTGAGTTCAAGGCCAGCCTGGGACTACAGAGTGAGTTCCAGGTCAGCTTGGGCTAGAATGAGGCCTGTTGCAATTAGGTTTGCATTGCTGGCAGAAATCACCCAACCAAGAGCAGCTTGTGGGGAAAAAAGGTTTATTTTGGCTTATAGGCTCCAGAGGAAGCTCCATGATGGCAGGGAAAATGATGGCATGAGCAGAGGGTAGACATCACTCTCTAGCCAACATTAGGTAGACAACAGCAATAGGAGAGTGTGCCAAACTCTGGCATGGGGAAACTGGCTATAACACCCATGAGCCCACCCCCAATAATACATTGCCTCCAGGAGGCTTTAGTTCCTAAATTTTCATCAACTGGGAACCTAGCATTCAGAACACTTAAGTTTATGGGGGTCACCTGAATCAAACCATGATATTCCATCCCTGGCCCCCATAAACTGATAACCATACATAATGTAAAATGTAGTGCATTCAGTACAACTTTAAGAGTCCCCATAGTTTTTATCAATCCTAATGATGTTTAAACCTCCCCATAATCCAAAGTCTTTAACTGAGCCATAATACCAAAAAATCCCCCCCCCAAATCCATAATGGCACAGAATACACATTCACACTGCAAAAGATGGCATTGGGCATAGCAAAGAAATATTCAATGGTACAAGATTTGAAAGCCAGGAGTGGTGATGCACACCTTTAATCCCAGTACTCAGGAGCAGAGGTAGGAGGATTGCCATGAGTTCAAGGCTACCCTGAGACTCCAAAGGGAATTCCAGGTCAGCCTGAGGTAGAGCAAGACCCTATCTAAAAAACAAACATATATATATATATATATATATATATATATATATATATATATATATATATATATATATATAATGTATGTATACACACACACACACACACACACACACACACAGAGGGCTCGTAGCTCCAAGCCCAACAATTCTAATCAATAACAAGTCTCCAAGTCTGATCATTCTAACCAGCAACAAGTCTCTGGAGTTCCAATTCCGGTTCTCTAGCTAGGCTACTCATAGTCCTGGAAAAACTTCATCTGGGGCTGGCAGCTCTCCTTGGCAGCTATCTCATTGTCCCGGCATCTCCACTGGGTCTCCACTGCAAGCCACGGTCCATCCTTATGGCTCCATCGGGTTTCCATGCAGGCATCCAGCAAACCTGCTACACACTGTCCATGACTGTTTCCAATCCACAAGGCAAATTCGATGACCCTTCTTTCCTGCGTTTCTTTACTCCATAATACCAGGTAGGGTACCAATTTGTTAATCCAGGGTGAATAAAGCAGGCTTTGAAGAACAGGACACTCCTTCAGCATTCGGTCCTCTTCAAATGATTGCATTCTTTCTGTTGTCCCATGCAGGTCAACTGGCCAAATCTAAATGGTTGTAATCTCTCATACAATTGCAGCTGAACAGGCAGCAGTTTTGGCCCAGAGATTTCATTTTTCTGTGCCATATCTCTCTGCTCACACCAGTCCATTTCTATGCAAAGCAACCCTTCACAAGTTCTCAGGACACGGGCATGACAGCAAGCCTCTCACATAAACTGCTTCTAGCCTACTCCAAGCAAAGCTCTTTCTCACCCTCACAATCCAAACCTCACAGTCTATAGTTCTTATTGCATTCAGGTCTTTTAACTCTGATCAGAATAGTCCATCAAGCTGTACTTACAGCACTGCAAAGCATCTCTTAGGCCAAGGTGTCAAATCCTTCCACATTCCTCTTAAAAATTAGCTCCAAAAGGCAAAAGCCAAATAGTCAGGTGTCTAGCAACAATGCCACTCTGGGTACCAACTTTACAGTTGTAGTTAGGTTCACATGGCTGGCAGAAATCACCCAACGAAGAGCCACTAGTTGGAAAGAAGGTTTATTTTGGCTTATAGGCTCGAGGGGATGCTCTATGATGGCAGGGAAAATGACAGCATGAGCAGGGGGTGGACATCACCCCCTAACCAACATCAGGTGGACAACAGCAATAGGAGAGTGTGCCCAACACTGGCATAGGGAAACTGCTATAACTTAGAACTTATATAATTTAAACTGCTTATGACCCATAAGCCCACCCCCAATAATACACTGCCTCTAGAAGCTAGGAACCTAGCATTCAGAACACCTAAGTTTATGGGGGACACGTGAATCAAACCATGACAAGGCCCTATCTCGGAAAACAAAATAAAAAAAAAGTTATGTCAAGCTGGGTGTGGTAGTGCACGCCTTTAATCCCAGCACTCAGGAGGCAGAGGTAGGAGGATCACTGTGAGTTCAAGGCCACTCTGAGAATACAGAGTGAATTCCAGGTCAGCCTGGGCGAGAGCAAGACCTTACCTCGAAAAAATAAATAAATAAATAAATAAATAAATAAATAAATAAATAAATAAATAATTTTGTGATGAATTAGATTATGTTACATATAACTTTAAAATTTTTAAGTTTTCATTTATTTGAGAGAGAGAGAGAGAAAAAAGCAGATAGAGAAAGAGAATGGGCATGCCAGGCCCTTCAGCTACTACAAACTCCAGCTTTAGGCTCCTTGTGCATGTGGCTTACATGGGTCTTGGGGAATCAAACCTTTGGCTTTGCAGGCAAGTGCTTTAACTGCCAGCCCATAACAGTCACTTTATGACTTATAAATTCATCCAAATTGAGAACAACTATACTAGATCTGAGTAGTTGACAGTTTTCATTAATGATAATTTTTCATTTTCCAAGATTGTCAAGTTAAATGATGAGTATTTTGTATTGTTTTGATTTGACTTTTTTTTTTATTTTTGAGAGAGAAAGAGGCAAAGAGAGAGCGAGAATGGGTACGCCAGGGCCTTCAGCCACTGTGAACAAACTGCAGACCTGTGCACCTCTTTGTGAGCTTGTGCTACATTGTCCACTTGCATCACTGTGCATCTGGCTTATGTAGGACCTGGAGATTCAAACATATGTACTTAGGCTTCATAGGCAAGCACCTTAACCACTAAGCCATCTCTCCAACCCTGATTTGATTTTGAAACAGGGTCTTACTGTGTTCCTCAGGCTAGCCTTGAACTCAAGATATTCCTTTTTTTTTAAATTTTTATTTTTTATTTTTGGAGAGAGACACAGAGATAGACAGAGAGAGAGAGGGAGAGGAAGACAGAGATGGGCGCACCAGCAGTGTCTCAGCTACTGAGAACGAAATCCAGATGTGTGCGCCCCCTTGTGGTCAAGTGTGGCATTGCACCCTTGTGTCACTTTGCATCTGGCCAAACGTGGGACCTGGAGATTGGAACCGCTGGAGATTGGAACCAGCGTTCTTAGGCTTAGGAGGCAGGCGCCTTAACCCCTAAGCCATCTCTCCAGCCCAAGATATTCCTTTTTAAAAATATTTTATTTATTTATTTATTTGACAGAGAAAGAGGGAAAGAGAGAGAATAGGCATGCTAGGGCCTCCAACTACTGCAAACAAACTCTAGACATGTACACCCCTTTGTGCATCTGGCTAATGTGGGTCCTAGGGAATTGAACCTGGGTCCTTAGGCTTTGCAGACAAACGCCTTAACCACTAAGCCATCCCTCCAGCCCCAGGATATTCCTATTTTAGGCTCCTAAGTGCTGAGATTACAGGGATGCATGCCTGATCGGTATGCAATTTTTGGGGGGTGGGTTTCAAGGTAGGGTCTTACTCTAGTCCATGCTGACCTGGATTTCACTATGTAGTCTCAGGGTGGCCTCAAACTCATGGCAATTCTCCTACCTGTGCCTCCCAAGTGCTGATTTATTTATTTATTTATTTATTTATTTATTTATTTATTTATTTATTTATTTGAGAGAGAGAAAGATGCAGAGACATAGAGGGAGTGAATGGGCATGCCAGGGCCTCTAGCTACTGCAAACGAACTCCAGATACATGCGCCCCCTTGTGCATCTGGGTCCTGGAGAATCGAACTGGGGTCCCTTGACTTTGCAGGCAAATGCTTTAACTGTTAAGCCATCTCTCCAGCCCAAATTCTTTGTTTCTGTTTCTGTTTTGTTTTGTTTTTTTCCCGAGTGCTGGGATTAAAGGCATGCACCAGTACACCTGGTGGTATGCATTTTTTTAATGGTAAGATTTCTGGTAGATCATACCTGTAATCCTAGTGCTAAACCTGAGTCAGGATGATTGCTGTGAGTTCAAGGCTACCCTGAGACTATATTGTGAATTCCAGGTCAGCCTGAGCTATAGCAAGACCCTACCTCGAAAAAAAAAAAAAAAAAAAAAAAAAAAAAAAAAAGTGCTTTAAAGCTGTCATGATGGTGCATGCCTTTAATCACAGCACTTGGGTGGCAGAGGTAGGAGGATTGCCATGAGTTTGAGGCCACCTGGAGACAACATAGTGAATTCCAGGTCAGCCTGTGTTAGAGAGCAAGACCCTACCTCACAAAAAAAAAAAAAAAAAAAAAAAAAAAAAAAAAAAAAAAAAGGGCTTTAGAGCGGTCATGATGGTGCATGCCTTTAATCACAGCACTTGGGTGGCAGAGGTAGGAGGATCGCCATGAGTTCGAGGCCACCTGGAGACAACATAGTGAATTCCAGGTCAGCCTGTGTTAGAGAGCAAGACCCTACCTCAAAAAAAAAAAAAAAAAAAAGAGAGAGAGAGAGAAAAGGAAGGAAGGAAAGAAGCAAAGTTAAGTGCTTTAGTTGATCAGATATTTAAATTCTTTCAGCCATTAAATAATAGGAGAAGATGGAATTGAGTCTGAGGCCAGCATGGAACGGTGTAACAATTCATTAAGAGTCAACGGCAATGATGGTGAAGAGTCAAAAACAGAACCTCAGAACATTGAGGTAGGAATTCAATTGGGATCTTTGTTTCCCTTTTCAGGAAAAGCATCATGTCATTTAACAACTTTTCATACTTAAATAATAGTTCATTCAATGATTTAAGAAAGTTAATATGCCTAGTGTGGTGGTGCATACCTGCTTTCCTAGCACTAGGAGTTAGAGGCAGAAGAATAGAAAGTTCAAGGCTAGGTCTTAGTTACATATTGGAGATTCTATCTCAAAAAATTTTTTTCAATGTTTTTCCTAGTGCTGGGCGTGGTAGCTCACACCTCTAATCCTAGCACTTGGGAGACTGAGGCAGGTAATTGCTACGAATTCAATTCCAGCTTGGTGTGCATATTGAGTTCAGGACAACTTTGGCTTCAGAGTAAGAACCTGACTCAGCCAAAACACCAAAAACTGAGCTGAAGACTCAGCCTGTGAGCCAATACCCATGTAAAGCCAGACACAAAAGTGGCACATGTGCCTGGATTTCATCCATAGCAGGAAACCCTCCCACACACAAAATTTCAAAAAAACAAAAATATTTATCCTTGTATTCAAATATACATTTAATTTTGTAATGTAGAGTTTTTCTCTGCAATGCATAAATACATGTAAATGCTTAAAAATACATAAAAATTTATGTTCCCAAAATATATCTCTTTAATTATGTTTCATAATTTTAGAATTCTTTCCATGGAAAATTTTATTTCAGCATAATTGAGGCAATAAAATGTGAGCAATTAAAAATCAACAATTTCAGGCTGGAGAGATGACTTAGCAGTTAAGGTGCTTGCCTGCTAAGCCTAAGAACACCAGTTCCAATCTCCAGGTCCTACGTTTAGCCAAGTGCAGTGATGCAAGGGCGCAATGCTGCACTTGACCACAAGGGGGTGCACACATCTGGATTTCATTCACAGCAGCTGAGAGGCTTCTGGCACACCCATATCTATCTGTCTCCCTCTCCCTCTCTCATCTCTCATCTCTCTCTGTGTCTCTCTCCAAAAAAAAAAAAAAATCAACCATTTCGGGCTGGGGAAATGGCTTAGCAGTTAAGGCATTTGCCTGCAAAGCCCAAGGACCCAAGTTTGATTCCCCAGGACCCTCGTAAGCCAAATGCACAAGGGGGCACATGCATCTGGAGTTTATTTGCAGTGGCTAGAGGCCCTTGCGTGCCCATTCTCTCTTTCTCTTTATCTGCCTCTTTCTTCTCTCAAATACATAAATAAATATATTTTTTTAAATCAACAATTTCACTTAAATATATATTTTTTGCTGGGTGTGGTAGTGCACGCCTTTAATCAAAGCACTTGGAAGGCAATGGTATTAGTTCCAGGTCATCCTGGGCTAGAATGAGACTCTACCTTGGAACAAAACAAAACAAAATAAGAATTTTTTTTTTAATGGTTTTTCAAAGTAGGGTTTACTCTAGCCCAGGCTGAGCTGGAATTCACTATGTATTCTCAAGGTGGCTTCGATATCACAGCAATCCTCCTCCCTCTGCCTCTTGAGTGCTGGGATTAAAGGTATGCATCACCATACCTGGCTATTTCTTAACATTTTATTGACACTTCCATACATGTACTTAAGAAAATCTTATCTATGCTGGGTATGGTGGCTCACACCTTAATCCCAGCAGGAGTACTTTGTCTATACTGGGATGTGTCTCAGTGGTAAAGTATTTCTCTAGAATATTCAGCACTGCAAAAGAAATTTTTTTTTTTCAAGGTAGGGTTTCGCTCTCGCCCAGGCTGATCTGGAATTCATTATGTAGACTCAGAGTGGCCTTGAACTCACGGCGATCCTCCTACCTCTGCCTCCCCAGTGCTGGGATTAAAGGCGTGCGTCACCACACCCAGCTGGTAAGAAAATTCTTAATAAAGTAAAATGAGCAATTAATTGAAAAATAAATGAAATGTCTATTTTTCATTGTACACATTCTCTCTTAAAATGCAGTAAAACAGTGTATTTATGAAAACTGAAGTGATATTTTTTTCTTTGCAAAAGCATCTAACCTGTATGGACTCTGGGGATTCTGCCTTTGGACAAAATGATTCTCCTACTGTTTTGCCCATCACTACTCCTGAAACAGATTCACTCATATCACAGGATGTGCCAGAGGCTCTGACTGAGACACAGACTCTTCCTGCAGAGCAGTTCCATGTACTGGACCAAAATGGGCAATCTGTTCAATATGAACTTCAGTCATTGGGAGACACTAATGCACAAGTGGTGAGTATATCTTATAAATAACCTGTATTATACCTACATACCAAAAGCATTAGTCTTATTAAATGACCTTGATTTTTAATTTTTTTTTTGAGGTAGGGTCTCACTCTAGCCAAGACTGACCTAGAATTCACTCTGTATTCTCAGGCTGGCCTCAAACTCCTGGCTACCCTCCTACCTCTGCGTCCCAAGTGCTGGGATTAAAGGCATGTGCCATCACACCCAGCCAATTTTTTAATTTTTTAAAGAATTTTTAAATTTATTTATGAGAAAAAGAGTGAGAGAAAGAGAGAAAGAATTGGTACACCAGAGCCTCCAGCCACTGCAATTGAACTCTAGACCTGTGTGCCACCTTGTGCACATGTTCACCTTATGCATCTGGCTTACGTGGGTTGTGGGGAGTTTAACCTGGGTCCTTAGGTTTCATAGGCAAGTACCTTAACCACTAAGCAATCTCTCCAGCCCAACCTTGATTTAAAAAAAAAAATGTTTATTTATTTGAGAGAGAGGGCACACCAGGGCCTATAGCTACTGCAAACAAACTCCAGATGCATGGACCACCTTGTGCATCTGGCTTATGTGGGTACTAGGCAATCGAACCTGGGTCCTTAGGCTTCCCAGGCAAGTATTTTAACTGCTAAGCCATCTCTCTAGCTCCTAACCTTGATTTTTTTTTTTTTTTTTTTTTGAGAGAGACACAGAGAGAGACAGACAGAGAGAGAGGGAGAGGAAGACAGAGAATGGGCGCACCAGCAGTATCTCAGCTGCTGTGAACGAAATCCAGATGTGTGCACCCCCTTGTGGTCAAGTGCGGCATTGCACCCTTGCGTCACTGCATCTGGCTAAACATGGGACCTGGAGATTGGAACTGGGTTCTTAGGCTTAGCAGGCAGGCACCTTAACCGCTAAGCCATCTCTCCAGCTGCTAACCTTGATTTTTGACAGTATTGACTTATACATTGTATGAGAAATAATCTTTCCATGACTTTGAGTTTTACATATTTAAAAATTTTTTTCTTTTTGAACTACAGAGATAGTAATTAAACCAGTCCACACTGGTTAAGGTATGTTGCAAATGTAATATAATCTGTAACTAGTGTTAATGTGCCAAAGTTTACATGTCAGTAAGTGCGATGTATATATGTTATGTATATACATATATATATATATTAAACAAGATTATTGACATATGTTTTAACAATCTATGTATATTAATTTTTTTTTTTTGGTTTTTCAGGATAAGCCCTCACTGTAGCCCAGGCTGACCTGGAATTCACTATGTAGTCTCAGGATGGCCTCGAACTCACAGCAATCCTCCTACCTCTGCCTCCCGAGTGCTGGGATTAAAGGCTCAGCTTATATTTTTGAGTATGTATGTATGTATATGTATATGTGTGTATATATATATATTCATATATATGAGGCCAGACTTGGTGGCACATGCCTTTAGTCCCAGCACTCGGGAGGCAGAGGTAGGAGGATTGCTGTGAGTTCAAGGCCACCTTGAGACTACATAGTGAATTCTAGGTCAGCCTGGGCTAGAGTGAAACCCTACCTGGAAAAACCAAAAAAAAAAAAAAAAATAAGCTGGGCATGGTGGTGCATACCTGTAATCCCAGTGGTAGGTAGGTGGAAGCAGAAAGATGGGGAATTCAAAACCCTTGGCTACAGAGTGAGTTTGAGGCCAGCCTAAGTTATACAAGCCCTGTATCAAAAAAAAAAAAAAAAAAAAAGCCAGCACTGGTGTGCCCCTTCTCACTCCCTCTCTCTCTGACTCTAATAAATAAATAAATAATAAAGTATTTTTAAAAATCAAAAACAGGGCCTGGAGAGATGGCTTAGCGGTTAAACGCTTGCCTGTGAAGCCTAAGGAACCTGGTTCGAGGCTTGATTCTCCAGGACCCACATAAGCCAGATGCACAAGGGGGCACACACATCTGGAGTTCATTTGCAGTGACTGGCGGCCCTGGCGCGCCCATTCTCTCTCTCTAACTGCCTATTTCTGTATCTATCTCTCTCAGATAAATAAATAAAAAAAATCAAAAACAAAATACAAGCTGGGCGTGGTGGCATACACCTTTAATCCCAGCACTGGGGAGACAGAGGTAGGAGGGTCACTGTGAGTTCAAGGCCACCCTGAGACTACATAGTGAATCACAGGCCAGCCTGGGCTAGAATGAGACCCTACCTCAAAAAAACAAAAAACAAACAACAAAAAACCCCTGAAGATAAGAAAATGATAATCTCTTGGAAATTTTTTTTTCTCCTGGAAAATTTATGGGATCTTTTGAGCATATTTGTTTTTTTAAAGATATTTATTTATTTATTTGAGAGAGAGAGAGAATGGGTGCGCCAGGGCCTCCAGCCACTGCAAATGAACTCCAGACACATGCGCCTTGTGCATCTGGCTTATGTGGGTCCTGGGGAATTGAACCTGGGTCCTTAGGCTTCGTAGGCAAATGTCTTAACAGCTAAGCCATTTCCCCAACTCATGTTTTAATAAACTTAATTTTTTTAGAGCAGTTTGGTCTGCAACCAAACTGACCCGAAGATAACAGGTTTTTGAATAAATTCCCTGTCATGCATATTTTCTCATTATCAACATTTCCCTAAAAGTAGAACTTTTTTTGTGCTGGGCAAAATAGGCAGTGGAGGCTGAAATTTTTTAGTCAAGTAGAGGATATTGGGACTTGAACCTGGACTGTTAGGCTTTGCAAGCAAGCCTCTTTAACCATTGTGCCATCTGTCCAGCACTGTAATCATCTCTCAGTACTGCCTTCCAATATTTGATGACACAGGCTGTAACTTTATATGAGTTTTGTAACCCTTGTATAACAGGTTCCTCATTTATAAAAAGTATATACTTTATTTGTATGTGGTGAGAATTTACTGAGGTAGTACCTTGCAGTCCTGACAGTTAGTTTGTACTCAACAAATTAAATAGCTACTACCACCAGAGTTTACAACTGCTTTCTCATGATAAAGTGCTAGGAAGTATGGCTATATACATAATTTTTATTGTTTTGTTTTGTTTTAGAGAAGAGCCTAATTTAATTATTTAAATTATTTATTTATTTATTTATTTAAGACAGAGAGAGGAGAGAGAGAAAATGGGCACACCAGGGTATCCAGTCACTGCAAGCGTACTCCAGATGCATATGCCATGTACATCTGGCTTACGTAGGTCCTGGAGAATTGAACCTGGGTCCTTTGGCTTTGCAGGCAAGTGCCTTAACTGTTAAGCCATCTCTCCAGCCCTAATTTAATTAAATTTTTTTTTTAAATTTATTTACTTATTTTGAGAGAGAAAGAGGCAGATATAGAGAGAATGGGTGCACCAGGGCCTTTATCCACTGCAAACAAACTCCAGATGCATGTGCCCCCATGTGCATCTAATTTACATGGGTACTGGGGAATCTAATCTGGGCCCTTGGCCACTCCTTAACCGCTAAGCCATCTCTCCAGCCCCAATTTAATTTTAAAATTATTTCATTTTATTTATTTGAGAGAGAGAGAGAAAGAAAGAGGCATAAAGACAGAGAATGGGCACTACAGGGCCTCTAGCCACTGCAAATGAACTCCAGACACATGAGCCACCATGTACATCTGGCTTACATGAGTCCTGGGGAATAGAACCTGGATCCTTAGGATTCATAGGTAAGTGCCTTAACCACTAAGCCCTCTCTTCAGCCTCTTGTTTTGTTTGGTTTTTTGTTTTGTTTTTCGAGGTAGGGCTTTACTCTAGCTCATGCTGACCTGGAGCTCACTCTGTAGCTTCAGGCTGGGCTGGCCTAGAACTCATAGCAATTGTCCTACCTCAGGCTACCAAGTGCATGGGATTATAGGCAGTATATTTCTATCTCAACAAAATTGATAAATGTTGCTAGGCATGTTGGTGCATACCTTTAATTCCAGCAGTCAGGAGGCAGAGGTAGGAGGATCTGTATGAGTTTGAGGACAGCCTGAGACTACATAATGAATTCCAGGTCAGCCTGAGCTAGGGTAAAACCCTACCTCAAAAAATTCATATATATATATATAATTTTTCCCAGGCTGACCTGGAATTATTCTCAGGGTGGCCTTGAACTCAGTGGTGATCCTCCTATCTCTGCCTCCAGAGTGCTGGAATTAAAGGTGTGTATATATATATAAAGTTGGAGTTTGCTTCCACAAAGCATCTAGATATGTTCACAAGGAAGTCTAGGGATTTTAAGCCTAAGCAGAACCTTGTTCTAATTCCTAAGTAATTAGTCTTTATTATGTACTATCATAATGAAGACTGTAGTGGTTAAGACCATAGGTTATAGGATCAAACTTCCAGTTTTTAATTGAGTCCTAGCTTCACACTTATCAGTGTGGGACCTTAGGGACAAATAGTATGTGCATCAATGTTTTATCTTATAATGAGGGAAGTTGTACGATTCATTGTAAAAGTAGGTATATGTTTTAATAATTTCATTAATCTGTTAAATCAGAATGGCATTTGAATTTTTTTTAATGCCTCCAAGATGATCATTGCCAGCCCTTCAGAAAATGGACAGGTGCTTCGTGTAATTCCATCTACCCAGACAGGAATGGGGCAAGTGATTATACCTCAGGAGCAACTTGTGGATGTGAATAGTCCTGAGGGTGAGTCACAATGGCATACAGAGGATTTGAGACTATTTTAATGAATAAGATGATATTCTAGAAAATTGCCTTATGAAAGTTATTAAAGTTGACCTCCTTAGGTAAGATTGTGAACTTATAATTAGAGTTTTTTAGCATAAATAAATTTTAAGTTCATTTTCTAACTACTTTCTAGGTTAGCCATCTGTTTCATTTTTTAATTCTGAATCTGGATGTCTCCTTCCTCTCAAATAACTAGTGAGCATAAAATAAATTCTTTTTAAAAAATGAATATATTTAATTAATTTATTTATTTGAGAGAAAGAAAGAAGCAGAGACATAGAGGGAGAGAATGGGCACGCCAGGGGCTCCAGCCACTGCAAACGAACTCCAGATGCATGCACCCCCTTGTGCATCTGGCTTACATGGGTCCTGGAGAATCGAACTGGGGTCCCTTGGCTTTGTAGGCAAATGCTTTAACTGTTAAGCCATCTCTCCAGCCCAACTTTTTTTGTTTTGTTTTTGTTTTTGTTTTGTTTTGTTTTGTTTTGTTTTTCGGGGTAGGGTCTTTCTCTAGTCCAGTCTGACCTGGAATTCACTACGCAGTTTCAGGCTGGCCTTGAACTCACGGCAATCCTCCTACCTCTGCCTCACGAGTGCTGGGGTTAAATGCGTGTGCCACTATACCTGGCCCCAAATTCTTAGTTATAGTAACAATAACAGCAACAGTAACATGAGTACTTAGCTACAAGGAAAGTTTTTTTTCTTTTTTTCTGATTTATTTATATTTTTAATTTGAGACAGAGAAGGACACAGAGAAAGAGAGAGAATGGGTGCACCAGGGCCTCTAGCCACTGCAAATGAACTCCAGACATATTTGCCACCATGTGCATCTGGCTTATGTGGGACCTGGAGAATTGAATATGGCTCCTTAGGCTTCACAGGCAAGTGCCTTAACCGCTAAGCCATCTCTCCACCCTTTTTGTTGTTGTTGTTTTGAGGTAGAGTCTCATTCTAGCCCAGGCAAACCTAGAATGCACTATGTACTCTTAGGGTGGCCTTGAATTCATAGCAATCCTGCCTCTCAAGTGCTGGAATTAAAGGCATGCACCACTATGCCCAGCTAATTTTTTAATTTTTATTTTTTGGTTTATTTTTTTAAAATATATTTTATTTATGTATTTATTTGAGAGAGAGGAAGAGGCAGATAGAGAGGGAATGGGTGAGTCAGGACCTACAGCCACTGCAAACGAACTCCAGATGCATGCACCCCTTTGTGCATCTGGCTTATGTGGGTCCTGGAGAATCGAACCGGGATCCTTTGGCTTTGCAGGCAAATGCCTTAAGTGCTAAGCCATCTCTCCAGCCCATTTTTGTTGTTGTTGTTGTTGTTTTTTTTTTTTTTTTTTTTTTTTTGGTTTTGCAAGGTAGGGTCTCACTCTGGTCCAGGCTGACCTGGAATTAACTGTGTAGTCTCAGGGTGGCTTCGAAATCTCGGCGATCCTCCTACCTCTGCCTCCCGAGTGCTGGGATTAAAGGCGTGCGCCACCACGCCTGGCTCCATTTTTTGTTTTTTTGAGGTAGGTTCTTACTGTAGTCCAGGCCGACCTGGAATTCTCTATGTAGTCTCAGGCTGGCCTCAAACTTACAGCAATCCTCCTATCTCTGCCTCCCAAGTGCTGGGATTAAAGGTGTGTACCACCATGCCCAGCTCATTTTTTATTCTTTATTGATTTTTGATAAAATGGTTGTACTCTTAGACCTCCTTGCTCCCACCCCGATTCCTTTCCCTTGTCTGCAATGTTCTTTGAACTTTGGTGGGCAAGATAGGGATCTTATTTAGTGTTTCTTTCTCTGTAGACTCTGGATCTCTGTTTTGATAAGGTTTGAATGAATGTAGTATCTGTTGCGATTTCCCTGGAAGTGGTTTTCAGGCTAGCTGTGAGAGCAGTATTCTGTCACTGCTTCCGCTGAAGTAACTTCTCGGCCTGGGCTGATGAGGTGGAGATGACCCATCTCATGGTAGGCAGTTGGCTCTCTCTTGTTGATGTATCTTTGTTCTCCCCTTTCCATCTGTAAAATAGAACAGATTCTCCAAAGATGAGTAGTTTGGATTAAAGGGGATAAACCTAGTTAGTAGAGAAACTTACTGATATATATCTACTCTTCTTAGTTAAAGAGCAATGAAGGTTCTCTCTATAGCCTATTGGTTTCCTGTCCTAGGGAAAGGGAATCTGGCTTGGTTTCCAGAGCCAGATATGAATTCTCCACCACTGAGCAGGTCTCATGTCCAGTCTGTGAGCCTTTGGTTACCTGCCTCGCCTGTGTGCCACTATTGCACAAGTGTATACTTCTTGCTCAGCTGGTTAAATTTGTATCTGGCAGAATTTCCTGCTTAATCAATCTGTTGGCAGCCATTATTCTCCAGCTCCTCTCATAGCACTGTCTAGCACTATGAGGGCTAGCCAGGAGGGAACTAGATTCCCTCTCAATACTAGCATGGTTGTTTGATGTCCTGTGGCCATGTGCTGTGGTGTCTTCATCAATAGGGAATTACCTTTTAGCTCTTGCAGGTAAGAAAGTATTTTGGTAATGGCCTGTATTTTGGAGATCTTGTGTCTCCCTTGACTAACAGCTTACTGTGGCAGGAACCCAATTCCGGCCCTAGAATTATCAGCCAGAGCCCATGGTTTTATGGTTAAGCTTTCTCCACCTTTTATGGGGCTCTTTTGTTGTTGTTGTTGTTCCCCTTCTCCTTATAGAGGGTAATGACTTGTAGAATGGTCTCTAGGAAGAAGGTTTCTATGGAATTGATTCATGTTGCCATTAGTTTTATGTATTCTCCCATCATCCCTTCCTCTACCTCTAAGGTCTTTCCATCCATCCCTTTTCTTTCCCTTCTTTCCTTCCTTTCTTTTTGCTGACCATTGACTTGTTGAGTAGCCCTCCCCTCCTTTCCTATTTCCCCTTTTTTCCTATCTTCATTCCAGTACCATGTCTGCACTGTTGATATTTTTAATGGCTTATAATTAACTAATGCTGGTCCACACTAAGAACTGCATATGAGAGAGGACATGTGGCGTTTGTCTTTCTCAGCCTGCATGACCTTGCTTAGCATGATTTTTTCCAAGTCTCCCCATTTTCCTGCAAATTTGATTATTTCATTTTTCCCTACTGCTGAGTAGAATTCCATTGTGTATATGTACCACAGCTTCATTAAACATTCATTTGTTTATGGGCATTTGAGTTGCTTCCAGTTCCTGGCTATTGTGAATAGAGTAGCAATAAAAATGGTTGAGCGCCTGGCATGTCAATTCTCTTGCACTATCTTACACTCTCTCTCTCATAAAAAAGAGTTGAGCGCTTGTCTCTATGGTATGTAGTAGTCTTTAGGCTGTACACCCAAAAGAGCATAGCTAGGTATAATGGTAGTTCTGTTGTCAGCATTTTGAAGTCTCCATACTGATTTCCATAGTGGCTGTATAAGTTTGCACTCCCACCAGCAGGGGATGAGGGTTCCTTTTTCCCCACACTCCTGCCAACATGTGTTGTCATTTGATTTTTTTTAAAATAAATTTTATTTGTTTATTTGAGAAAGAGAGAGAGAGAGAGAGAAAGAGAGAGAGAGATTGGGCACTCCAGGGCCTCCAGCCACTGCAAATGAACTCCAGATGCATGTGTCACCTTATGCATCTAGCTTACATGGTCCTGGAGAGTCGAACCGGGATCCTTTGGCTTTGAAGGCAAATCCTTTAACTGCTAAGCCATCTCTCCAGCCCTGTCATTTGATTTTTTGATAGTTGCCATTCTGACTGGAGCAAGATGGTATCATAGTCATTTTAATTTGCATTTCCCTGATAGGTAGAGATGTTGAACATCTCCTTAGGTGTTAATGGCCATTTTGCATTTCTTCCTTTGAGAACTTTGTTCAATTCTCTGCCCTTTTCTTTTTCTTTCTTTCTTTTGTTCTTTCTTTCTTTTTTTTTTTTTTTTTTTTTTTTTTTGGTTTTTCGAGGTATGGTTTCACTGTAGTCCAAGCTGACCTGGAATTCACTATGTAGTCGCAGGGTGGCCTCGAACTCATAGCAATCCTCCTACCTCAGCATCCCAAGTGCTGGGATTAAAGGTGTGCGCCACCATGCCCGGCTCCTCTGCTCCTTTCTTGAGTGGGGTGCTTGATTTTCTCTTTATTTTGACTCCAAGATATAGGTGTAGAGAAAGACTTTCTGAATAAGACTCCAGTAGTCCGAGTAGTCCAAGGAATTAGGCAAACACTCAACAACTGGGTTATAGTCAAAATAAAAAGCTATTGTACAGATGAGCAAACCATTAACTGAGATAATAGACAATCTGCTGAATGGGAGAAAATGTTTGTCAGATATACCACCAACAAAGGTTTACTGTCTAGAATTTACAGGGAAAGATTTTTACATTTGCATTTTTATCCATTTTTTGCTAGCCATATAACAGATTACTTTTTTTAATGTCTTAAACATTTCTTTTTTTAAAGATTTTATTGATTTATTAGAGATAGAGAGAGGAAGAGAGAGGGAGATAGAGAGTGAAAATATGCATGCCAGGGCATCTAGCCACTGCAAACAAACTCCAGATGTATGTGTCATCACATGCATCTGGCTTATATGGGACCTGGAGAATCGAACCTGGGTTCTTAAGCTTCGCAGACATGCACCTTAACCATTCAGCCATCTCTCCAGCCCAGATTACTTTTTAAATTTTTTTTTTCGAGGTAAGGTCTTGCTCTAGCTCAGGCTGACCTGGAATTCACTATGTAGGCTTAGGGTGACCTTGAATTCACTGCGATCCTCGTACCTCTGCCTCCCAAGTGCTGGGATTTAAAGGCATGCGCCACAATGCCCAACTTGTTTGGTTTTTCAAAGTATGGTCTCACTGTAGCTCAGGCTGACTTGGAATTCACTATGTAGTCTCAGGCCTCGAACTCATGGCACTCCTCCTACATCTGTCTCTCAGGTGCTAGGATTAAAGGCATGTGCCACCACACCCAGCTTTTTATTTTTATTTTTATTTTATTTTATTTTATTTTGGTTTTTCGAGGTAGGGTTTCACTCTGGTCCAGGCTGACCTGGAATTAACTATGTAGTCTCAGGGTGGCCTCGAACTCCCGGGGATCCTCCTACCTCTGCCTCCCGAGTGCTGGGATTAAAGGCGTGCGCCACCACGCCCGACTTTCACACCCGGCTTTTTAACTGTTATTTTTGTCCTTCATACTTTCTTCTTTCCTTTGTTCTTTCAAGTACAGAAAAGAGAATCTTGCATCCCATTTCCTTTCACATATTCCTTCTTTGCTTATTTGCTAACATCCCTATTAGTTCTCTTCCATTTTCTTCCCTCCCTTTCCCAGGTATTTGAATCTCTTTTCTAGTTGTACTTCCACTTTTTTATTGCTCTTTTTATAGATAGTGGTTTAATATAGGTATTTTTAATCTGTTTTATAATTTATTGTTTTCATCAATAATCATCAAAAGTTAAAGGAGGGCTAGAGAGATGGCTTAGCGGTTAAGGCGCCTGCCTCCTAAGCCTAAGAACGCTGGTTCCAATCTCCAGCCGTTCCAATCTCCAGGTCCCACGTTTAGCCAGATGCAAAGTGACGCAAGGGCACAATGCCACACTTAACCACAAGGGGGTGCACGCATCTGGATTTCGTTCACAGCAGCTGAGAGGATGCTGGCATGCCCATCTCTATCTGTCTTCCTCTCCCTCTCTGTTTCTCTCTGTGTCGCTCTCCAAAAAAAAAATGTTAAAGGGAAAATATAGTTTGCAGAAACATTGTAAACATATTATATAAGTATTTTCAATATTTTCCTATTATATTCTGAAAGTCACTAATATAATATTTATACTACTTTTACATCTTAGCTGTTCATTATTAGTTCCAAAAAGTTAATTACAAAATAATTTCAATAGTAAACAAGGTTATCAGTGACAGTCTTAATCAATTAAAAGTTTTGCAATCTTTAACTTCAAAGCTATTCTTCTTTTTCCTATTATAAACATGTAAATTCTACTTATGTGCATTATTAGGGTGTTTTTTGTGATACTAATCTTTCTTTGTTCTTGTTATTGTTAAGATGCTTCTGAAGACAAACCCACTGATGGAAACTTACCAATTGTGGTGACAGATGGTCTGGAAGACACCACCAATAGTTATGTTCTTCATTCACAAGCGTCCCTCACATTGCCCAAAAAGTCAGTAACTAGGTGAGCCATGGAAAAGAAGAGCTTATCTTTATTACATCCAAAGATGGCTGCAGGAGTCCCTCTTTCTTTTTTTTTTTTTTAATATTTTATTTTTAATTTATTTATTTGAGAGAGAAAGATACAGAAATAGGCAGGTAGAGAGAATGGGTGTACCAGGGCCTCCAGCAACTGCAAACGAACTCCAGATGCGTGCACCCCCTTGTGCATCTGGCTTACGTGGGTCCTGGAGAATCAAGCCTCAAACCAGGGTCCTTAGGCTTCACAGGCAAGCATTTAACCACTAAGTCATCTCTCCAGCCCAGGAGTCCCTCTTTCAAACAAGCAAAAAGAACCCAGAGCCTCTTGCGTTCTAGGCAAGACTCTACCACTGAACTAACCCATCACCTAAGACAATAGTTATAATTTTAAGTTTAAAAATTATATAATATTACTCTTAAAAATTTTTTTTTGTTGGTTTTTTTGAGGTAGGGTCTCGCTGTAGCCCAGGGTGACTTGGATTCACTATGTAGTCTCAGGGTGGCCTTGAACTCAGAGTGATTCTCCTTCTTCTGCCTCCCACGTGCTGGGGATTAAAGGTGTGCTACACCTCGCCTGACCCTATAATATTACTCTTACTGAGTTACCTGAAGGAAATGTTTGTTTTTAAATATTTTTATTTATTTGTAAGGAGAGAGAGAGAGGATGGGAGCACCAGTGCTTCTAGCCACTGGAAAGGAAACTGCACATAGATGCACTACTTTGTGGCTTTACATGGGTACAGGGGAACCAAACTCAGGTTGTTAGGGTTTACAGGCAAGTGTCTTAACTGCTGAGCCTCTCTCTCTAGCCCGTTTGTTTGTTTTAGAGGCAGGGTCTTACTCTGTAGCCTAGGCTGGCCTCAGACTGATGGCGATCCCTCTACCTCAGCCTCCCAAGTTCTGGATTAAAGGCATGTACCACCATGCCCCTCTTAGCTCATTTTTAACAAATAATAAGTGATGACATAATGACAAGACCATTAAAATAAGCTTTGGGAAAGATAAAAATTCTTAAATTTAGGGTGACTATGTAAGTACTGGAAGAACAAATTTAGGCTTTCACTTAGCAGTTAATAAAATAATAATGACTAAATAAAATAACCCAAAGCCAGGCATAGTGACCCATGCCTTTTTAAAAAAAAATTTTTAATTTTAATTATTATTACTATTATTTTAGAGAGAGTGAGAGACACAGAGAGAGAGAGAAAGAAAGAGAATTGGCACTCCAGGGCCTCAGCCACTGAAATTGAACTCCAGATGCTTGCACCATCTAGTGGTCATGTACAACCTTATGCTTGCCTCACCTTTGTGCATCTGGCTTACGTGGAATCTGGAGAATCAAACATGGGTTCTTAGGTTTCGCAGGCAAACACCTTAACCGCTAAGCCATCTCTCCAGCCCATGGCCCTTGCCTTTAATCCCAGCATTTGGGAGGCTGAGGTAGGATCACTGAGTTCGAGGGAGACACATAGTGAATTCCAGGTCAGCCTGTGCTAGATCGAGACCCTACCTCAAAAAAAAAAAAAAAAAAACGGACAAACAAAATATATGGTATTTGTTAGACATTTCCTTTTTTGTTTGTTTGTTTATTTGTTTTGAGATAGGGTCTCATTCTTGCCCAGGCTGACCTGGCGCTCATTCTGTAGTCCCAGGCTGGCCTTGAACTCACAGTGATCTGCCTGTCTCTGCTTCCCAAGTGCTGGGATTAAAGATGTGTGCCACCATGCCTGGTTTGTTAAACATTTTTTATTGGTAACCTCAATATATTGTTTTTTAAATATTTATTTACTTTGATTATTTATTGGAGAGAGGCAGATAGAGAGAGAGAGAATGGGTATGCCAGAGCCTCTAGCCACTGCAAATGAATTCCAGATGCATGTGCCATCTTGTGCATCTGGCTTTATGTGGGAATTGAACATGGGTCCTTTGGCTTTTCAGGCAAGTGTATTAATGGCTAAGCCATCTCTCCAGCCCCTCAATATATTATTTTTGACACTGGCTAAGATAAAGCACTTGACTTCCTATAAGTGGCCAGAGGTAACCTGTGAAACCCCCATGAAATCATGGAAATTACAATGTTCACATCTGGTTCATTTTAAGAACACCTAGGAAACTTCCCAGCATCAAGAATATAGACATATCTGAAAAGCCATCAAGTATGTGAAATATGTCATTTTAAAGAAGCACTGTGAAGGCAAGGGAGATGGCTCAATGGTTAAAGGCACTTGTTTACAAGCCTGGCAACCCAAGGTCTATCCTCCTTAGTGCCCACTCAAAGCCGGACGCCAAACAACACTCGTATAATCTCAACACACCTATGGCCATGAAAAGCCAAGAGGCCCTGTCTCAAAGGTAAAGAGCATGGATACCCTGAGGTGATCCACCTCCACATACACAAACACACTATTTACTATTTATTTATTTATTTATTTATTTTGTTTTTCAAGGTAGGGTCTCCCTCTAGCCCAGGCTGACCTGGAACTCACTATGTATTTTAAGGCTGGTCTTTAACTTACAGCGATCTTTCCATCTCTACCTCCCAAGTGCTGGGATTAAAGGTGTGTGCCACCTGGCAATATTTTATTTTATTTTTATTTATCATTTTATTATTTGCAAAGAGAGGGATATTCATCAAGAATGAGCATGCCAGGACCTCTAACCACTGCAAACAAACTCCAGACACATGTACCACTTTGGCATCTGGCTTCACATGGAAACTGGAGAATCAAACCTGGGCAGTTATGCTTTTCAAGTAAGGACTTTAACCACTAGGCAATCCCTATAGCCCCATTTATTTTTATTTTTTATTTTATTTATTTATTAGAGACAGAGGGAAAAGAAAGAGGGAGAGTGAGTATGGGCACGCCAGGGCCTCTAGCCACTGCAAACGAACTCCAGATGTGTGTGCCCCCTTGTGCATCTGGCTTACATGGGACCTGGAGAATCGAACCGGGATCCTTAGGCTTCACAGGCATGTGCCTTAACCACTAAGCCATCTCTCCATCCCTATTTATTTTTTAAATGTTTTTATTTACTTGAGAAAGAAAGGCATGCCAGGTGCAAAAGAACTCCAGACACATGCACTACTGTGCATATGGCTTTATATAGATACAGGGGAATGAAATCTGGGCCAGCAGGCTTTGCAAACCAACCACATTAACTGCTGAACCATTTCTTCAGCCCCACAAATCAGTGTTATTTTTAAATTTTTATTTATTTATTTGGAAGCAGAGAAAAAGAAAGACAGACAGACATTGAGTCAGTGAGAGAGAGAGAGAGAGAGAGAGAGAGAGAGAGAGAGAATGCATGCCAGGGCCTCTAGTTAGGAACCCCAGATGCATGCGCCACCTTGTGCATCTGGCTTTATGTGGGTACTGGGGAATCAAACCTGGGTCCTTTGGCTTTGCAGGCAAGTGTCTTCACTGCTGAGCCATCTCTCCACCCACAAATCAGTGTTTTAAAATGTGCACACCTGAGGTAGCAATGCTATTTGCAGCAAAAAAGTGGCATGCAAGCCGGGCATGGTGGCGCATGCCTTTGATCCCAGCACTTGGGAAGCAGATGTAGGAGGATCAGTGAGAGTGTGAGGCCACTCTGAGATTACACAGTGAATTCCAGGTCAGCCTGAGATATAATGGGACCCTACCTCGAAAAACAAAAGCAAGCAAACAAACAAAAAAAGTGGCATGCAAAGCAGAGCAATTAGAAAAGAAAGAAACTGCTTTTCTCTTTTTGAGCAGCCGGAAGTGACCTTCAAAGACCGGTGATCATGCCTTTTTTGACCTAGAGAATATAATCAAGAGATTCAAAGCTTCATGATCACTTTAAAAACACCCAGGAAGCCGGGCGTGGTGGCGCACGCCTTTAATCCCAGCACTCGGGAGGCAGAGGTAGGAGGATCGCCATGAGTTCAAGGCCACCCTGAGACTACATAGTTAATTCCAGGTCAGTCTGGGCCAGAGTGAGACCCTACCTCGAAAAACCAAAAAAAAAAAAAAAAAAAAAAAAAAAAAAACCCAGGAAGCTTCCCAGGCCATCAAGGATCTGAAAGAAAGAATCAGGATGGCACTTTTGTGAAGTGTAGTGTGTTTCATCCTGATAGTACTATAGTGGAGCCAGTAGATATGCCCAGGACACAGGGTTGGTGGCCTTAAAAGAATCCTGCATTTGGGGCTGGAGAGATAGCTTAGCAGTTAAGGCGTTTGCCTGCAAAGCCAAAGGATCCTGGTTCGATTCTCCAGAACCCATGTAAGCCAGATGCACAAAGGGGCACATGTGTCTGGAGTTCATTCACAGTGGTTGGAGGCCCTGGCACACCCATTCACTCTCTCTCCCTCTGCCTCTTTCTCTCTCTCAAATAAATAAATAAATGAAATATTAAAAAAAATAATCCTGCATTTTTGCTGTATGTGCTTCAAAATGCAAAAGTAGGACTGGAGAGATGGCTTAGAGGTTAAGGCTCTTGTCTCCAAAGCTAAAGGACCCAGGTTCAATTCCCCAGGACCCATGTAAGCCAGATACACAAGGTAGCTCATGCATCTGGAGTTGGTTTACAGTGGCTAGATGCCCTGGTGTACCCATTCTCTCTATATATCTGCCTCTCTCTCTTTCTGTCTCCAATAAATAAATCCTTGAAAAAATACTTTAAAAATGCAGAGGTAATGCTGAATTTAAGGGTTTAGTTGCAGATCCTCTTGTCATGGTTCCAGGTGAACAAAGCAGCCAAGATAACCAAGTTCACAATCAGATTAACCCAGAGCTTTCCCTACCACATAGAGGTGATCTCAGAGTGTTCCTAAAGCCTCTTTTTGTTTTTTTCTTTTTTTGTTTTTTCTTTCTTTTTTTTTGAGGTAGAGTCTCCCTCTAGCCCAGGCTGACCTCGAATTCACTATGTAGTCTCGGGGTGGCCTCAGACTCAGGGCAGTCTTCCCACCTCTGCCTCCCAAGTGCTAGGATTAAAGATGTGCGCCACCATGCCTGGCTCTTACAAAAACTTTATTTATTTATTTTTTTGATTTTTTGAGGTAGGGTTTCATTCTGTAATCTCAGGGTGGCCTCGAACTCATGGTGATCCTCCTACCTCTGCCTCCTGAGTGCTATGATTAAAGGCATGTGTCACCACACCTGGCTTCTTACAAAAACTTTTTACAGGAATAAATTCAGTATAAAATAAGTGTAAATAAAGTAAAAGAAAAGTTAAATTGAATGTCATGCTGTGTGTATAGAACTATATATATTTATATGGAATCCTCCTCTTAACTCAGAATGCTTGAAGAACCTTTGTTGGCTCCTCTTCAGCCACTTTCCTCTAACACTCCTATATGGGCCTGCCGTCTTCGGAGTTGTGAGGTAAGTTAAATATGATCCTCACTTAGAGTCATTTAAATGGTTATTGCAAATGGCCACTTTGATTAAAATATATAAGCATATGTAAGTATATGAGGCTATACCTGTAATTTTTTTGTGTGTGAGGTTTTTCGAGGTAGGGTCTCGGCACCAGGCTGACCTGGAATTCACTAGGTAGTCTCAGAGTGGCCTAAAACTCACAGTGATCCTCCTACCTCTGCCTCCTGAGTGCTGGGATTACAGGCATGTGCTACCATGCTCAGCTTGTATCTGTAATATTTTGTTTGTGTTTGTACTGAGCCTAATCTCATCTCTTCTTATTTTTTTTATTTTTTTTTATTTGAGGTAGGGTCTCACTCTAGCTCAGTCTGACCTGGAATTCACTATGTATTCTCAGGGTGGCCTCGAACTCTTGGTGATCCTCCTACCTCTGCCTCCTGAGTGCTAGGATTAAAGGTGTGTGCCACCACGCCCAGCTCATCTGTTCTTTTATTCTTCAGAGATGTAAGCCCTGTTAAAGCAGAAGTTATTCCAGGCATGGTGGCACATGCTTGTATTACCAGCACTTGGGAGGTGAATGCAGTAGGGTCTAGAGTTCAAGATCATCCTCAGCTACAAAACAAGTTTGAGGCCAGCCTGGGCTACACAAGACCCTTGTCTGACTCTAGAAAAAAAAAATCAAAAGTCAAACGAATCCCTTTTACTTTGTTGTCTCTCATTTCTTCTCTTGCAACAGTCTTCCATGAAACTTTATTACCACATTTGTTTTTTTTTTAGACCACCACTTTCTCTTTCTTTGCTTGCATTTATTTCTTTTTCTTTTCTGAATATTTGTAATTTTTTAAAAATACTTTTTATTTATTCATGTGTTAGAAAGAGAATGGGTGAGCCAGGGCCTCCTGCTACTGTAAACAAGCTCCAGATGCATGCACCACTTTGCGCATCTGTCTTTACATGGGTACTGGGGAATCAAACCTGGGCTATCAGCTTTTACAGGCAAGCACCTTTAGCCACTGAGCCATATCCCAATCCTATTTGTAACTTTTTTATTGACAATTTTTTTGGGGGGATTTTCATGGTAGGGTCTCACTCTAGCCCAGGCTGACCTGGAATTCACTCTATAGTCTCCAACTCACAGTGATCCTCCCTCAACCTCCCAAGTGCTGGGATTAAAGGCATGTGCTACCACTCCTGGCCCTTATTGACAATTTTATATATGCACATAATGCATTTTGAATATTTATTTGAGAGAGAGAAAATGGCAGAGAGAAAGCATGTATAGGCACACTAGGGTCTGCCACTGCAAATGAACTCCACGTGCATGTGCCACTTTATGCATCTGGTTTTACATGGGCATTGGTGAATTGAACCTAACCATCAGGCTTTGCAAGCCATCCCCTTTAACCACTGAGCTCTCTCCACTCCACTTAATGCATTTTGATCATAATCCTCTCCCATCACTTTCTTATCCCCTTCCACTAAATCCCTTCCTCTTTCTGACCAATCCCTCTTTTTTTTTTTTTGATTAGGATGTTGCTTTATCCCTGACTGACCTGGAATTCGCTCTGTAGTCCCTGTGGCCTCGATCTCATGGCAATCCTCCTACCTCAGCCTCCTGAACTCTGGAATTAAAGGTGTGCACCACCACGCCTGGCTCAAGGCTCACTTTTAATTTTGTCTTCATTTTATCTTATGCATTCTGTCTCTGGGAGGGCTTATCTTCTGTTGAATAAAGTCTCACACTTCTAAAAATTATTTGCAATTCTGTATCCCCAGTTCCATAACGGTTGCTCCTATCCCAGATACCTAGCTACTTATTTGATGCTTTATTTGGATTTCATCTCAAATTCACTATATCCAAACTGAAATCATCTACCATATCACAACTAGCTCTACTTCCTGAGTTCCTTGCCTATTTCATTTTACACAAATTTCTTCTTTTTCCCCCATTCAAGAACCTACTTGATTTTTTTGTTATTGTTTGTTTTCTAATTTATTTATTTGAGAGGGGGGAGTATGGGTGTACCAGGTCCTTTTACAGCTGCAAACAAATTCCAGACCCATGTGCCACTTTGCATCTGGCTTTATGTGAGTACTGGGGAATTGAATCTAGGCTGGCAGGCTTTATAAGCAAGTGCATTTTTTTTTTTTTTTTTTTTTTGAGGTAGGGTTTCACACTAGCCCAGGCTGACCTGGAACTCACTATGTAGTCTCAGGGTGGCCTCGAACTCTCAGCGATCCTCCTACCTCTGCCTCCCGAGTGCTGGGATTAAAGGTGTGCGCCACCATGCCTGGCTATGTTTTTGTTTTGTTTTTCGAGGTAAGGTCTCACTCTAGCTCAGGCTGACCTGGAATTCACTATGTAGTCTCAGAGTGGCCTCAAACTCATTGGTGATCCTCCTACCTCTGCCTCCCGTGTGCTGGGATTAAAGATGCATGCTACTGGGCTAGAGGGATGGCTTAGCAGTTAAACACTTGCCTGTGAAACCTAAGGACCCTGGTTTGAGGATCAGTTCTCCAGGACTCATGTAAGCCAGATGCATAAGGGGGCACATGCATCTGGAGTTCATTTGCAGTGGCTGGAGGCCCTGGCACGCCCATTCTCACTCTCTTTCTCTACCTGCATATTTCTGTATATCTCTCTCTCAAATAAATAAATAAATAAATAAATAAATAAATAAATAAATAAATACATAAATAAATAATATTTTCTAAAAAGATGCGTGCTGCCAAGCCCAGCTATTTCTTTTTATTTTACTTTTTTTTTATTTTTGGAGAGAGACACAGAGAGAGAGAGAGAGAGACAGAGAATGGGCGTGCCAGCAGTCTCTCAGCTGCTGTGAATGAAATTCAGATGCTTGCGCCCCCTTGTGGGCAAGTGTGGCATTGCACCCTTGCATCACTTTGCATCTGGCTAAACGTGGGACCTGGAGATTGGAACCAGTGTTCTTAGGTTTAGGAGGCAGGTGCAATTAGCTAAGCCATCTCTCCAGCCCTATTTCTTTTTTTTAAAATTATTTCTTTATTTTTTATTTTCTTTTTATTTATTTATTGAGAGAGACAGAGAGAGAGAGAGAAAGAGAATGAGAATGGGCATACCAGGGCCTCCAGCCATAGCAAACAAACTCCAGACACATGCGCCACCATGTACATCAGGCTTATGTGGGTTCTGGGGAGTCAAACCTGGGTCCTTACATTTTGCAAGCAAGTGCACCACTAAGCCATCCCTCTAACCCTTGCTTTTCTTTTTTTAAAAATATTTTTATTTATTTCCAGAGTGCACAAGACAGACAGGGAAATAGAGAATGGGTGCTCCAGGGCCTCTTGTGGCTGTAAATGAACTCCAGATGCATGTGCCACCCCATGCATTTGGCTTTACATGGGTACTAGGGAATTAAACCCCTGGCCAGCAGGCTTTGTGAGCAAGCACATTTAACCACTTAAACCATCTTTCCTGCGTTCCTCAACCTTTATTTTATTTATTTTTAGAATTAGCCCACCAGAGCCTCAGCCACTAATATTGAACTCCAGATGTGTGTGCCACCTAGTGGGCATGTGAGACCTTGTGCTTGCCTCACCTTTGTGCATCTGGCTTACAAGGGATCTGGACATTGAACATGGGTCCTTAGGCTTCGCAGGCTAGTGCCTTAACCGCTAAGCCATCTCTACAGCCCCCCCCCAACTTTTTTTTTTTTGTTATTTTGAGAGAAAATCTCACTCTAACCCAGGCTGACCTAGAACTCACTCTTTAGGTTGGTTGGCCTCCAGCTGCTCTTAAACTCATTGTGATCTTCCTACCTCAGCCTCGCCAGTGCTGAGAGTGAAGGTATGTACCACTATGCCCAGCTATTTTTTCCTTATACTTAACATTTCTAGCTGTTCTTCAAATCCCATTTAACAAATTCATTTACCTTTATTTTTCTCTCTCTCTCTTCTCTTTTCCTCTCTCCCCCCTCTCTGTCTTCTCATGCTAGGGATTGAACCTCACCACCCCATCATGACGTGTGCATGCTAGTCAAGCATTCTGCCACTGAGCTATATCCCCAACCATTGGTGTTTTGTTTTGTTTTGTTTTTACGAGGTAGGGTCTCATTCTAGCTCAGGCTGACCTGGAATTCACTGTGTAGTCTCAGGGTAGCCTCAAACTCATGGCAATCCTCCTACCTCTGCCCCCAAGTGCTGGGATTAAAAGTAGTGTTTTTATTTATTTATTTATTTTTTTTTTTTGGTTTAAAGGTAGGGTTTCACTCTAACCCAGGCTGACCTGAAATTCACTATGTAATCTCAGGGTGGCTTTGAACTCACAGTAATCCTCCTACCTCTGCCTCCCAAGTGGTGGGATTAAAGGCATGCACTACAACGCCTGGCTTGGTGTTTTTATTTTTTATTGTTTTTTATTTTATTATATATCTATTTTATTTTATTTGAAAGAGAGAGGCAGATAGAAAAAGAATGGGTGCACCAGGACCTCTAGCCACTGCAAATGAACTGCAGACACGTGCGCCACATTGCATATCTGGCCAACATGGTGTTGCAGTCAGGTTTGCATTGCTGGCAAAAATCACCTGACCTTGCCGGGAGTAGTGGCGCACGCCTTTCATCCCAGCACTCGGGAGGCAGAGGTAGGAGGATCACTGCGAGCTCAAGGCCACCCTGAGACTACATAGTGAATTCTAGGTTAGCCTGAATTAGAGTGAAACCCTCCCTCAAAAAAATAAAATCAAAAATAATAATAAATCACCCAACCAAGAGCAGCATTTAGGAAAAAGGGTTTATTATGGCTTACAGACTCGAGGGGATGTTCCACGATGGCAGAGAAAATGATGGCATGAGCAAAGGGTGGATATCACCCCCTGGCCAACATCAGGTAGACAATAGCAACAGAAGAGTGTGCCAAACACTGGCAAGGGGAAACTGGCTATAATACCCATAAGCCCACCCCCAACAATACACCACATCCAGGAGGCTTTAATTTCCAATTGCCATCAGCTGGGAAGACTAGAATTCAGACTATTAAGTTTATAGGGGACACCTGGATCAAACCACCACACATGGCACTGGGGAATTGAATTTGGATCCTTAGGCTTCACAGGCAAGTGCCTTAACTGCTAAGCCATCTCTCCAGCCCCATTATTTTTTAAAGTATTTTTAAAAAAATTTTTTTTTTTTGGAGAGAAACACAGAGACAGAGGGAGAGGGAGACAGATAGAATGGGTGCGCCAGCAGTCTCTCAGCTGCTGTGAACGAAATCCAGATGTGTGCGCCCCCTTGTGGGCAAGTGCGGTATTGCATGCTTGCGTCACTTTGCATCTGGCTAAACGTGGGACCTGGAGATTGGAACCGGGTTCTTAGGCTTAGCAGGCAGGCGCCTTAACCGCCAAGCCATCTCTCCAGCCCCTAGCCCCATTATTTTTGAGACAGAGGCTCACTATATAACTCAGGCTGACCTTGAACACACTTACATAGTTTAGGTTGACCACCAGCCTCCTAAGTGCTAGAGTTGTAAGTATCCAACACTGTGCCTGCCAGATTTTCTCTTTTAAAAATATTTTATCACTTATTTGCAAGCAGAGAAAGAGAGAGAATGGGTACCCTGGGGCTTCTTGCCACTACAAATAAACTCCAGAAACACGAGCCACTTTGTTCATCTGTTTTTACATGGGTACTGTAGAATTAAACCAAGGCATTAGGCTTTGCAAACAAATGCCTTTTACTACTGAATTATCTCTCCAGTCTGATTTTCTCTTTTGATATATAAATAGTTACTCCTTTAAGCTGGGAATAGTGGCACACCTTTAATCCAGTTACTCTGGAGGCAGAGGTAGGATCACCATGAGGCCAGCCTGGGACTACATAGCGAATTCGTAGTCAACCTAGACTAGAGACCCTTATCTTTGTTTTTAAATTTATTTGATTTTTTTTTTTTTTTTGCAATTTTACAGTGTATTTTTTTGATTCCAAAAATAAGCTTTTTGGGGGGGGGGCGGGGGAAAGACACAGAGAGAGACAGAGAGGGAGGGAGAGGAAGACAGATAGAGATGGGCGAGCCAGCAGCCTCTCAGCTGCTGCGAATGAATCCAGATGCGTGCGCCCCCTTGTGGTCAAGTGCGGCATTGCGTCCTTGCGTCACTTTGCATCTGGCTAAATGTGGGAACTGGAAATTGGAAGCGCTGCAGATTGGAACCGGCGTTCTTAGGCTTAGGAGGCAGGTGCCTTAACTGCTAAGCCATCTCTCCAGCCCTGTTTTTGTTTTTAAAAAATTTTTTTTATTCACAACTTCTTTTTTTTTTTTTTTTTTTAGCTTTTTTTAGTGACAACTTCTATACTTACATACAAAAAATGCATGATATTTCCCACCACTGCCCCCATACCCCTTTAGAACTCCAATCTCCATCATATCCCCTCCCTCTCTCCATTAGTCTCTCTTTTAATTTGATGTCATCATCTTTTTCTTCTATTATGAGGGTCTTGCAAAGGTATTGCTAGGCACTGCAAGGTCATGGATATCAAGGCCAATTTATGTCTGGACAGTTGCATTGTAAGGAGTCGTACCCTTCCTTTGGCTCTTCCATTCTATCCGTCCCCTCTTCCACAATGGGCCCTGAGCCTTGGAGGGTGTGACAGAGATGCTTCAGTGCTGGGCACTCCTCCATCCCTTCTTCTCAGCACTATGTTGCCTTCTGGGTCATCCCAGTGGTCATTGCCATCTGAAAAGAGAAGCTTCTCTAACCAGAAGTGAGAGTAGCATTAATATGTGAATATGAACGTTAAGTGTAGTGCTTTCAGGGCAGCTTGGTGGAAATAACATATACATTTAGCCAGATAAGAGCAGGCTTTATACTCCTAAGGCTCATGACCTCCCCTGCCATAGACTTTTGCTTAGGTTTTTCAGTACCAGGTATGTATTCCCTCCCATAGAGAGGGCCTTCAGTCCAATTATGGAGGAGTTGGTTACCTCAAGAGCAAACATGCTACTATTATTGCACCCGTTCAGTCATTTGGCCTGTATGGCCAAATTTGAATATTCAGCGTCCACTGTTTTCACTGCTGATGACTTCTGTGTCCCATACGGCTGCATGCAGTGCAGCTTTTTACAGCTTTCAGTTGGCTGGTCTACAGGGAGAAGGTTTTCTGCTCAGCATCAGCTTGCTTTCTCAGTGACCTTGCCTCTCAGGCAAGAGATGTCTTCAGCAATAGAGTATTGCTATCTGTTTCTCAAGGGAAACCAAAGGCTTTGGCAATAGCCTTTAATGTTTTGGAGGCTACCGGGACCTCCTTGGCCAACAACTCACTGGAAGGTATCCCATCCAGGCACTGAAAATTTTCTAGTAATAGTCTACAGCTTCTAGATGTGCCATTATTCAAAAAAGTAGGTTTACGTAAGTTTTATTCACAATATCTTGAATTTTGATTGACCCCCCCGCCCTTCTTTTATGCATTCTCTTCCCATGGCCTCACTTAGGCCATTCCCCTCCCTGTAATCTGTTGTTCTACTTATTACATATGTGCAATACCATACACTTAAGTCCTTCCCTTCTCTCCCTCCCTGATAGCCTTTTACCAGTTTACTGGTTTCTGGTACCGATTTTTGGTTCCAGTTCACACACAAGTCTATACATTTGTAGCTAGGATCCACATATGAGAGAGAACATGTTATGTTTGGCTTTCTGAGCCTGGGTTACCTCACTTAGTATAATCCTTTCCAGATCCATCCATTTCCCTGCAAATTTCATAATTTCATTTTTCTTTACCGCTGAATAGAACTCCATTGTGTAAATGTACCACATCTTTATTATCCATTCATCTGTGGAGGGACATCTAGGCTGGTTCCATTTCCTAGCTATTGTGAATAGAGCAGCAATAAACATGGTTGTGCAAGTATCTCTAAGGTAGTGAGAAGAGTCCTTTGTATATATGTCTAGGAGTGCTATAGCTGGATCATATAGTAAATGTATTTTTAGCTGTCTCAAGAACTTCCACACTGATTTCCACAATGGCTGGACCAGATTACATTCCCACCAACAGTGTAGAAGTGTTCCTCTTTGTCCGCATCCACACCAACACTTATTGTCATTTGTTTTCTTGATGGTAGCCATTCTGACAGTAGTGAAATGGAATCTTAAAGTGGTTTTAATTTGCATTTCCCTGATGGCTAAAGATGTGGAACACTTTTTTAGATGTTTATATGCCATCTGTATTTCATCTTCTGAGAATTCCCTATTTAGTTCCATAGCCCATTTTTTAACTGGGTTGTTTGAATTCTTATTATTCTGTTTTTTGAGTTCTTTGTAGATTCTGGATGTTAATCCTCTGTCACATGTATAGCTGGCAAAGATTTTCTCCCATTCTGTAGGTTGTCTCTTTGCTCTATTCACAGTGTCCTTTGCTGTACAAAAGCTTTGTAATTTCATGAGGTCCCAATGGTTGATAAGTGGTTTTATTCCCTGAGCAATTGGAGTTATGTTCAGAAAGTCCTTGCCTATGCCAATATGTTGAAGGGTTTCCCCTACCTTTTCCTCTAGCAGTTTCAGAGTTTCAGGTCTGATATTAAGGTCCCTGATCCATTTGGACTTGACTTTTGTGCATGGAGAGAGACAAGGATCTATTTTTATCCTTTTACATACAGATATCCAGTTTTCCCAGCACCACTTGTTAAAGAGGCTATCTTTTCTCCAATGAACATTTTTGGCATTTCTGTCAAAAATCAGGTGGCTGTAGCTGCCTGGATTAATATTTGGGTCTTCTATTCTGATCCATTGATCTACCTGTCTGTCCTTGTGCCAGTACCATGCTGTTTTTGTTACTATGGCTTTGTAATATAACTTAAAATCGGATATGGTAATAATACCACCAGCCTGATTTTTATTGAGCAAAATTGTTTTGGCTATTCAAGGTTTTTCGTGTTTCCAGATGAATTTTAGGGTTGTTTTTTTCTATTTCTGTGAAGAATGCTATTGGGATTTTAATGGGGATCACATTGAATGTGTAGATTACTTTTGGTAAGATTGACATTTTCACAATATTGATTCTTCCAATCCAAGAGCATGGGATGTCTTTCCATTTCCTTGTGTCTTCTGCAATTTGTCTCTTGAGTTTTTTAAAGTTCTCATTGTAGAGATCCTTCACTTCCTTGGTTAAGTTTATTCCAAGGTTTTTTTTTTTTTTTTTTTTTTTTTTTTTTTTTTAGGCAATTGTGAATGGGAGAGATTCCCTGATTTCATCCTCTGCATATTTGTTGTTAGTGTATAGAAAACCTACTGATTTCTGTGTGTTTATTTTGTATCCTGCTACACTGCTAAAAGTGTTTATTAGCTCTAACAGTTTGCTGGTGGAGTTTTTAGGTTCTGTTATGTATAGAATCGTATCATCTGCAAATAATGATAATTTGATCTCTTCCCTTCCAATTTGTATTCCTTTTATGAGTGTCTCTTGCCTTATTGCTATGGCTAAGACTTCCAGTACTATATTAAATAGAAGTGGGGAAAGTGGACACCCTTGTCTTGTTCCTGAATTTAGAGGAAAAGCTTCAAGTTTTTCCCCATTTAGTACTATGTTGGCTGTAGGTTTGTCATAAATAGCTTTTATTATGTTGAAGTAAGTCCCTTCTATTCCCAGTTTCTGTAATACTTTCACCATGAAGGGGTGTTGGATTTTGTCAAATGCCTTTTCTGCATCTATTGAGATGACCATGTGATTTTTGTCCTTCAGACCATTTATATGGTGTATTACATTTATGGATTTGCGTATGTTGAACCATCCCTGCATCTCTGGGATAAAGCCTACTTGGTCAGGGTGAATAATCTTTCTGATATATTCGTGTATTCTGTTTGCTAGTATTTTGTTGAGAATTTTTGCATCTATGTTCATGAGGGATATTGGTCTGTAATTTTCTTTTTTTATCTGTCTTTGTCCGGTTTGGGTATCAGGGTGATGCTGGCTTCATAGAAGGATTTCAGTAGAATTCCTTCCTTTTCTATTTTATGAAAAAGTTTAAGAAGCATTGCTGTTAGTTCTTCCAGGAATGTCTGATAAAATTCAGCAGTGAATCCATCTGGGCCTGGACTTTTTTTAGTTGGGAGACTTTTTATAACTGCTTGGGTCTCTGTAGTTGTTATAGGTCTATTTAAGTGGTTTATCTTATCTTGATTTAAATTTGGTAGGTCATATGAATCAAGGAAATCATCCAATTCTTTCAGGTTTTCAAACTTAAAGGCATATATATTCTTAAAGTATGTCCGTATGATTTTCTGAATTTCTTTGGTATCTGTTGTGATGTTGCCTTTTTCATCTCTAATTTTATCAATTTTTGTCTCTTCTCTCTTTTGGTCAGATTTGCTAAGGGTTTACCAATCTTGTTTATCCTTTCAAAGAACCAACTCTCTGTTTCATTGATTTTTTTTTTTTTTTTTTTTGTTTCCATTTCGTTAATTTCTGCCCTGACCTTTATTATTTCTTCCCATCTACTGATTTTTGGTTTGCCTTGTTCTTCTTTTTCCAAGACCTTAAGGTGAAGCATTAAACTGTTTAGTTGTGAACTCTTTAATTTCTTAATATAGGCACTTAGAGCTATAAATTTCCCTTGTAGGACTGCCTTCATTGTGTCCCAAAGGTTTTGGTATGTTGTATTCTCATCATCATTTGAGTCTATGAATTTCTTGATTTCCTTTTTAATTTCTTCAATGACCCATACATCATTCAATAATGTACTATTTAGTCTCCATGAATTTCTGTATGCTCTGTAGTTTTTCTTGTTGCTGATTTGCAGTTTAATCCCATTGTGGTCAGATAGCATACAAGGGATTATTTCAGTTTTCCTGTATTTGTTAAGATTTGATTTGTATCCTATTATATGATCTATTTTAGAGAATGTCCCATGTGCTGCTGAGAAAAATGTATATTCTGCAGCATTTGGATGGAATGTTCTGTATATATATGTTAAGTCCATTTGTTCCATATCATTTAATGCAGATGTCTCTCTGTTTATTTTTTGCTGGGTAGACCTGTCAAGTGATGAGAGTGGGGTATTGAAGTCACCCACTACTATTGTGTTAGGAGTTATCTCTGACCTTAAGTCTAATAGTGTTTGATGAAATTGGGAGCCCCCATGTTAGGAGCATATATGTTTAGGATTGTAATGTCATCCTGATGGAGTGTTCTTTTAATCAGTATAAAGTGACCTTCTTTATCTTTCGTCACTAATGTTGGTTTGAAGTCTATCCTGTCAGAAATTAGGATAGCAACCCCTTCTTGTTTCCTAGGCCCATTTGCTTGAAATACCTTGTTCCAACCTTTCACCCTAAAAATGTTTCTATCTTTTATTGAGAGATGAGTTTCCTGGAGGCAACAGATGATAGGATCCTGCTTTTTAATCCAGTCTGCAAGTCTGTGTCTTGTGGTTGGGGCATTGAGGCCATTGATATTAAGAGTTATTATTGAAAGATATGTATTTGCTCTCACCATTCTTCTTGTTTTGTAGTTCTTCCTGTTTTCACTTTACTCACTTGTTTTAACTGTTATTTGAGTATGGTTTATTTTTTCCTATTTCCTGATATGTGTGTTTTGCTTTCTCTTCAGCATGAATGATTCCTGCGAGTATTTTCTGTAGAGCTGGTTTAGTTGCCATAAATTCCTTTAGCCTGTCTTTGTTGTGGAATGTCCTTATTTCTCCATCTATTTGGATAGATAGCTTTGCAGGATAAAGTAATCTTGGTTGACAGTTTTTATCTTTCAGAACTTGGAATACATCACTCCAAGCCCTTCTGGCTTTTAAAGTTTGTGTTGAGTAATCTGCTGTGATTCTGATGGGCTTGCCTTTGTAGGTGAGTTGCTTTTTCTCTCTAGCTGCTTTCAATATATTTTCTTTGGTTTGTATGTTTGGTAGTTTAATTATAATATGGCGGGCAGAGGTTCTTTCCAGGTTTTGTCTGTTTGGTGTTCTAAAGGCTTCCTGTATCTGCATTGGCATCTCTTTCCCAATTTGGGGGAAGTTTTCTTCTATGACTTTGTTGAAAACACCTACTATGCCTTTGAAGTGAGATTCTTCTTCTTCTACTATCCCTTGAATTCTTATGTTTGATCTTTTCATAGTGTCCCGAATATCTTGAAATTCCCATTCATACCTTCCTATTATTTTGTCTTTCTCTTTGTTAGACTGTATTAGATCTGCCACCTGATCTTCTAGTTTAGATATTCTGTTCTCTCCTTCATCCATTCTACTAGAGAGATTTTCTACCGAGTTTTTAATTTCACTGACTGTGTTCTTTATTGCTACTATTTCTGACTTGGTTTTCTTTATTCTTTCTATTTCCATATTTATGTCTAGTATTGACCTTCTTATTTCATTAAATTGGTTTTCTGTGTTTCCTTTGAATCCTTTCATTTCCTCTTTGAGTTCTTTGAACATATTTATAATCATTCTTTTGAAATCTTTCTCAGGCATTTCCTCTAATTCAGTCTCACTGAAGGTCATTTCTGATACATTAATACTTTTTGGTGGATTTATATTGTCTTGATTTTTTGTGTTTCTTGTATTATAATGTAGAGATTTTTGCATCTTGGATTAATTTAATCCTTGGGTTTTCTAATTATCTGCAGTAATATTAGATGTATCAATCAATCTGGTATTATATATCTTCAGGGTAGGAGCTTAAGGTGCTAGGTATGGATTTTAAGATTCTCAGAGTAATCACAAAAGTGACTCTAGGTGTTGGGTTTGCCTGCTATGAGAGTATTCAAGTAGGCTGAATGGAACAGAATACAGTCAAATTCTAAAAATTTAACTAAACAATGTACCCATTCAATGAAATACTGCACAGAGTATTTGTGCAAAAGTAGGTGTTATGACAAACAGATCCCTAAAACTGTCACCGTCCTTAAGGATGTGTGTTGCCCCACACCCTTAATCCTGTCAACTGGGAGGCTAAGATTTCTGGTCTGTAGAGGGTTCCAAAGTCAGCTTGTGACCAAGTGAGATCCTTTCCCAACGATTGACAGAAGAGCAAACTATAAATCAGGAAGCAACAAATGAGCAGCCCAAAATATAGCTTATTTACGAATGTCAGATCTGACCATCCATCAGGTTTAACATATAATTTACCCTGACATAGAAGGTGCAATTAGCCCTTCCAATGCAAGCCTATACACCAGGCTTATTTGGTGGGTACTAACCTGGTGTAATCCAAGTTACCTTTGGGGATGGTTTTGGTCTCATCTATGCTGAAGGGCTGCTTGGGTCCTTCTTTGCTGTGTTTTGGGCTCAGGAAGGCAGGCTGCATCTGTAGGTCACTGCTTTAACCCTGACGGATGCTGGGTTGGTAAGCTTTCTTCCCCAGGTCTCTGGTGCTTGCCAGCGCTTCCGCTGGTGGTGGGGGAGAGGAGGCTGTGGATGGTAGCTGAAGTCCGTCTGCTCCTCCACGTGAACCGCTTCCTCACAAGCCACTACGTTGGTCTCTGCCATCCTCCTTCCACGTTTCTTGAGTTTGCAAGGAGGCTGGTATTATTGGAAAATCCCCTCACCTGGCTTTAAAATCCTGCAGCTCAGATGGAGCCTGGCGGCTGCCTCTGCGTGGAACTCGCCGCCACTGCTGGAGCCGCTTCTGCCCGCTTCTGTGGGCTCCAGGCGCTCTGGATCTCTCCTACTTCTCTGCTGCCGTTTGTAATTTACTATACACCTCACTTTTTAGTAGAAGAGTGTATTTTTTTTCCCCAGCCTGTTTTGGCGTGGTTCCTATGCCGCCATCTTAACCAGAAGTCCTATTGACAACTTCTATACTTACAGACAATTAACCATAATATTTCCTTCCCCTCCTCCCATTGCTCTTCAGAACTCCACTCTCCCTCATATTCCCTCCCTCTCTCCATTAGTCTCTCTTTTAATTTGATGGAGACCCTTATCTTAAAGAAAAAAAACCCAAAAAGTTATTCCTTTATTACAGGGATATTAAAAATTGCTGTGTATACATAATATCAATTTATTTACATGATTCATTTATACCTTGCATGGTTTTAAGACAAATTTAAAACAGCTTACAAACATGAACTAGCAAGGTAGGAATTATAAGTGAGAGCTAAAGGATAAAGAAAAACAAGAATAGAACTATAAACTTAAAGTAAGAAACCATGAATGTGTGTATTTGTGCATACACACTTATCTATAATAGAAATACCTGCATTTCAAAACAGAGAAACTTGGGGGCTGGAAAGCTGCCTTAGTGGTTAAGGTGCTTGCCTGTGAGGCCTAAGGACCCAGGTTTGATTCTCTAGATCCCACATAAGTCCAGATGCACATGGTGCTACATGCATCTGGAGTTTGTTTGCAGTGGCTAGAGGTCATGGTGTGCCTATTCTCTCTATCTCTTTCTCTTTCCCTCTCTCTCTAATAAATAAATGAAGTAAAATATTTTTAAAAATATTTATTTGAAGCCGGGTGTGGTGGCACACGCCTTTAATCCTAGCACTTGGGAGGCAGAGGTAGGAGGATCGCCATGAGTTCGAGGCCACCCTGAGACTACATAGTGAATTCCAGGTCAGCCTGAGCTAGAGTGAGACCCTACTTCGAAAAACCAAAAAAAAAAAAAAAAATTATTTGAGAGAGACAAATAGGCAGAGAGAGAAAAAGAAGGAGTTAATAGGCATGCCAAGGTCTCCAGCCACTGCAAACGAACTCCAGATGCATGCACCCCCTTGTGTATCTGGCTTACATGGGTCCTGGAGAATTGAACCAGGATCCTTTGGCTTTGCAGGCAAACACCTTAATCACTGAGCCATCTTTCCAGCCCTAAAATATTTTTTAACAAGAGAGAATCTCAGCTGGGTAAGGTGGCACACACTTTTAATCCCAGCACTTGGGATGCAGAGGTAGGAGGATCGTCGTGAGTTGAAGGCCACCCTGAGACTACATAGCTAATTCCAGGTCAGCCTGGGCCAGAGTGAGATCCTACCTTGAAAACCAAAAAAAAAAAAAAAAAAAAAAAAGAGAGAGAGAGAGAGAAACTCGGGTTGGAGAGATGTCTGACCAGTTAGGATGCTTGCCTGTGAAGCCTAACAACCCAGGTTCAATTCCCTAGTACCTACATAAGCCAATTGTACAAGGTGGTACATGCACCTGGATATCTTTTGCAGTGGCTAGAGGCTCTGGCATGCCCATTCTCACTCTCTATCTCTGCCTCTTTCTCTCTCTCAAATAATAAATGATTAAATAAAAACAGTAAGGGCCTGGAGATATGGCTTAGTGGTTAAGTGTTTGCCTGTAAAGCCTAAGGATCCTGGTTTGAGGCTCGATTCCCCAGACCCACGTAAGCCAGATGCACAAGGTGGTGCATGCATCTGGAGCTCGTTTGCAGTAGCTGGAGGCCCTGGTGTGCCCATTTTCTATCTATCTGCCTCTTTCTCTCTCTGTCTGACACCCTCAAATAAATAATAAATAAATAAAAAGAAAAAGAAAACTTTAAAATTATAAAAGAGAAACATAGTGATTAAATTTTTTCTTTCTTTCTTTCTTCTTTCTTCCTTCCTTCCTTCCTTCCTTCCTTCCTTCCTTCCTTCCTTCCTTCCTTTCTTCCTTTCTTTCTTTCTTTCTTTCTTTCTTTCTTTCTTCTTTCTTATTTGAGAGAGACAGAGAGAGAGGAAGAAGCAGAGAGAGAATGGGCATGCCAGGGCCTTTTCAGCCTTTGTGAACGAACTCCAGACGCATGTGCCCTCTTGTGCGCATATGCGACATTGCATGTTTGCATCACTTTTGTGTCTGGCTATACATGGGACCTAGAGATTTGAACAAGCATTCTTAGGCTTTGCAGGCAGGTGTCCCTTAATCACTAAGCCATCTCTCCAGCCCGTTTTCTTTTCTTTTTCTTTTTTTCTTTTTTTTTTTTTTTTGTTTTTTCAAGGTAGGGTCTCACTCTAGCCCAGGCTGACCTGGAATTCACTCTGTATTCTCAGGGTGGCCTCAAACGCACTGCGATCCTCCTATCTCTGCCTCCTGAGTGCTGGAATTAAAGGCGTGCACCACCATGCCCGGCTTCTTTTTTGGCTTTTTGAAGTAGGATCTCACTCTAGCCCAAGCTGACCTGGAATTCATTATGTAGTCTTAGGGTAGCCTCGAACTAACAGCAATCCTACCTCCTTTCCAGTGCTGGGATTAAAGGTGCACCACCAGGCCCAGCTTAAATTTTATTTCTATTAGACACAAGAAACTATGCCAATTTCCATAAGATAAAGCAAATCAGGCCCAGGCTTGGTGGCGCACGCCTTTAATCACAGCACTTGGGAGGCAGAGGTAGGAGGATTGCCGTGAGATCAAGTCCACTGTGAGACTACATAGTGAATTCCAGGTCAGCCTGAGCTACAAAGAAACCCTACCTCAAAATAAATAAATAATAAATAAATAAATAATAAAGCAAGCAAGCAAATCATCAACTGAGTCCTTAGGCTTTGCAGGCAAGCATCTTAAACACTGAACCATCTCTTTAGCCCACTTTGTGGCCAATTTTATGATGATCTGGATTTGATCTAGGAGGAGAAATTTAAATACCAGGAGGAATGAATTTTTTAAAATTTTATTTTATTTTATTTATCTGTTTGAGAGAGAGAGGGAGAGAAATAGGCAGGGAAAGAGAGAGAGAGAGAATGGGCGCACCAGGGCCTCCAGCCACTGCAAATAAACTCCAGATGCATGTGCCACCTTGTGTATCTGGCCTACATGGATCCTGGGGAATCAAACCTGGGTACTTTGGCTTTGCAGGCAAACGCCTCAACCACTAAGCCATCTTTCTAGCCCAAGAATGAATATTTTACGTGCTCTTTTTGAGAGAGAGAAAGAAGCAGATATAGAGAGAATGGTAATACTAGGGTCTCTAGCCACTGTAAACAAAATCCTGACACATGAGCCACCATATGCATCTGGCTTATGTGGATACCGGGAAATCCAGTGTGGGTCCTTAGGTTTCAAAGGCAAATGCCTTAACTGCTAAGCCATCTCTCCAACCCTTTTTAGTTAGTTAGTTTTTTTGAGGTAGGGTCTTGCTCTAGCCCAAACTGACCTGGAATTCACTCTGTAATCTCAGAGTGGCCTCGAACTCATGGCATTCCTCCTACATTTGCCTCCTGAGTGCTGGGATTAAAGGCGTGCACCACCACACCTGGCTTATTTATTTATTTTTATTGACAACTTCCATAATTATAGACAATAAACCATGATAATTCTCTTCCCTCTCACTTTCCCCTTCACAACTCCACACTCTCCATCGTATTACAGCCCCTTTTTAAAAATTTACCTGAGAGAGGGAAGGAGGAAGGAAGGAAGGGAGGGGAAAACAAAAGAGGCAGACAGAGAAAGAGAAACATGTTCTTTAAGCATTCCTCTCTAAAGATTATTTCTCTGAAATAAGAATCTGATACCATGGCAGTCAATTTGTCATTTTCCCTTACAAATACTTAGTGAATATCTGTTTGATGATACTAGTTAAATTAGGTCAGATCCCACTCACTGGTCACATAGACCAGTGACCTGAAGAAAAGAATTTCTTTTTTTTTTCCCCTGCTTTAATAGAAAAAGACAAGTTCATTGAGGGTACTTTAAGAACACAGTGGGCTAGGGTAGTAACAAAATTCATCTTTATTTTGTGAAACCTGATAAATCATCTTGGGCAACTATCTCATTAAATTTCTTGTTCAGTGAAGCATTATTTCATTTCTACCACATACAGAAAATTGGAGATTCATACCGTGGCTACTGTGTAAGTGAGACTGAATTGGAAAGTATTCTAACTTTCCACAAGCAGCAGACACAGAGTGTTTGGGGGACCCGCCAGTCTCCAAGTCCAGCCAAGCCTGCTACACGCTTGATGTGGAAATCCCAGTATGTTCCGTATGATGGAATCCCATTTGTCAATGCAGGTACTGTTTTTAAAAGCCTCTCCAGCATCTGTAGTCCTTCACCAAGGTGATGACATTTTTGTTTTGGTACATGATAACCGAATATTAGCTGATGTAAATACATATTAAACTAAAAAGTAAACTTACAGTAAATATAACCAATGGCCTTATGTAATAAAGTTGCATTTTAAATATAATCACAGTGAGTAAATAATGCTTCCTTTATATATTATCCTCTATTAATAAAAATATTGAAATTCCAAGTAAAGTTGTTTAACAAAATATTAAAAAGGCAATTAGGTTAAACACATATATGTGCTATGTCCATCCACTCTTTATTCCATCCAAATACTCTCTTAATTTGTCTTATTGGACAAATTTGGGCCCATTTTATATAGCTTATAACTTGGAGCTACTGTATAGAATCTGTATACAGTTAATGTATAAAATTCTGATATTTAAGCTGTTAAGCATCAGGTGCATTACTTACAGTATTGTGTTAATGTTTACTAAAGCAGTGCAATTTCAAACAGTGCCCTGATATCTACCTAGCAGTATTTTTAAAATTCCCTTCCTTGGGGCTGGAGAGATGGCTTAGCAGTTAAACTCTTGCCTGTGAAGCCTAAGGACCCCAGTTTGAGGCTCGATTCTCCAGAACCCACATAAGCCAGATACATAAGGGGGCATATGCATCTGGAGTTTTATTTATTTATAAGCAGAGAGAGAGAGAGGGAGAAAGTGCAAGAGCATGCCAGAATCTCTAGTCACTGAGAACAAACTCCAAATGCACATGCCACTGTGCATGTGGATTTACATGGGTACTAGGGAACCGAACTCTGGTCCTTGGGCTTGGCAGGCAAGTGCCTTAACTGCTGAGCCACCTCTCCAGCCACATTATTTTTTATTTAAATTTTTTATTTATCATTTATTAGCAAACAGAGAGTGATAGAAAAGAGACAGACAGAGAGAATGGGCGCACACTAGAGCCTCCAGTTGCTGCAATCAAACTCGAGATGCATGTGCCAGTTTGTGCATCTGGCTTTATTTGGGTACTAGGGAATTGAACCTAGGTTGTTAGGCTTTGCAGGTAAGTGCCTTTACCTCTGAGCTCTTTTATATCTCTCCAGCCCTTTTATTCATTCTTTTAAACATACACACTCTCCCTCCCTCTCTCTTTCTCTCTCTAGGGTCTTTTGGTACTGCAAATGAATGCCAGACACATGCACTATTTTTTTGCTACTGATTTTTATGTGGGTGCTGAGAAATAGAATCCAAGGCTTATAGACTTTACAAGCAAGTTCCTTTAACTCCTGAACCATTTCCTTAGCCCCTGCTTTTGTTTTTGTTTTTTTTCCCATATATTCTTTTTCCAGGTAGCCCAGGCTGACTTGGAATTCACTATGTAGTCTCTGGGTGGCCTCAGGCTCACAGTGATCCCCCTACCTCTGCCTCCCAAGTGCTGGAATTTAAGGAGTAAGCCACCACATGCGACTTAATTAAAAAAATAATAATTCAAGTTAAGGTCTCACTCATTTTATATTATTCATTTGCAAGAAGAGAGAGAGAGAGAATATGAATGGGACTCTGGTTGCTGCAAATGAAGTCCAGATGCTTGTACCACTTCATGCATCTGGCCTTATGTGGGACTAAGCAATCAAACCTGGGCTGTCAGGCTTTGCAAACAAGCACCTTTAACTGCTGAGCCATCTCTTCAGCCTTCTTCCTCTCTCCCTCCCTCTTTCCCTTCCTTCCTTCCTTCCTTCCTTCCTTCCTTCCTTCCTTTTTCTTTTCTTTTCTTTCTTTCTTTCTTTTTCAAGATATGGTCTTGCTTTAGCCCAGGCTGACCTGGAATTTACTATGTAGTCTCAGGGTTCAGCCCTCTTTCTTTTAAAAGAAAATTACTTATTGGCAAGCAATGAGAGATTGAAAGGCATACCAGGACCTTTTGCGATTGCAAACAAACTCCAGATGCATGTACCACTTTGTGCAACTGGCTTTATGTGGGTACTGGGGGATCAAACACCAGGCCATAGGATTTGCAAGCAAGTCTCTTTAACCACTGCTCTATCTCCCCAGCCTTTAAAAAATATATATTTATTTACTTATTTGAGAAAGAGGCAGATAGACAAAGAATGGTCATGCCAGGGCCTCTAGCCACTGCAATGACTTCCAGATGCATGTGCCACCTTGTGCATCTGGCTTATGTGGGTACTGGGGAATCAAACCTGGGCCCTTAGTTTTTCAGGCAAGTGCATTAACTGCTAAGCTATTTCTCCAGCTCTTCCCAGCCTTTTTTTTTCCCCTTCATCACAGCCTTTGCCCAGTTTTGTGATTAGTTATTTCCTTAATTTTTTTAATTTTTTTAAAAAATGTTTTATTGACAGCTTCTATAAGTATAGACATGAACCATGATAATACCCATCCCCACCCCTAGTTCCCCCCTCCCAAATTCACCCTCTGTTGAATCCCTCCTCCTCCTTCTTCCCCTCCTCCTTCTTCCTTCATTTTCCAAGGTTACTCTCTCTTCTATGTTGATGTCATCATCTGTTCCTCCTATTATCAAGGTCTTGTGTAGGTGGTTTCAGATTGCAAGGTCACAAATACCAAGGCCATTTTGTGTCTGGAAGATTCCATTGTAAGCAGTTATACCCTTCCTTTTGCTCTTACATGCATTCCAACACCTCTTCTGCAAGAGACTTTGAGCCTTGGAGGGTGTGATATAGATGCCTCATGTAGTTTTGAACACTGCTCTGTCACTTCTCAGCACTATGGTGACTTTTGAGTCACCCCAGTGGTAACTGCCATCTGAAAAGAGAAGCTTCTTTAACCAAAAGTGAGAGTAGCATTAATATATGAGTACAAACATTAAGAAAAGTGTTTACAGGGCAGTTTGATAATCATAAAAAAAAAAAGTGCTTACAGGGCAGTTTTTAGGGAATAACATATGCATTTAGCCAGACGACAGCAGGCATTACTCCCCTATGGCTCATGACCTCCCCAGCCATAAGCTTTTCGTTAGGTTTTCAGTACCAGACATGTATTTCCTCCTATGGAGTGGACCTCCAGTCCAATTAGTGAGCAGTTGGTTTCCCCCATAACAGACATGTCACTATTGCACCAGTTGGCACTTTTTTTTTTTTTTTTTTTTTTTTTTTTGGTTTTGCAAGGTAGGGTCTCACTCTGGTCCAGGCTGACCTGGAATTAACTATGTAGTCTCAGGGTGGCTTTGAACTCTCGGCGATCCTCCTACCTCTGCCTCCCAAGTGCTGGGATTAAAGGCGTGCACCACCACGCCCGGCTCCAGTTGGCACATTTGACCTGGCTGGCTAAACTTGAGGCTTGTTTAGTCCATGCTATTCAACACCTTTGATAACTCTCTCTCCCAAAAGGCTGCATGCAGCATAGCTTTTTCCAGCTTTCTGATAGCTAGTCAACAGAAAGGAGGTTGATTTCTCATCTTTAATTTTTTTAAAGATTTTATTTTATTTTATTTTATTTATTAGAGACACAGAGAGGGAGGGGGAGAGAGAGAGAGTGAGTGAGTGAGTGAGAGAGAATGGGCATGCCAGGGCCTCTGGCTACTGCAAACGAACTACAGATGTATGTACCACCATGTGCATCTGACTTATGTGGGATGTAGAGAATCAAACCTGGGTCCTTAGGCTTTGCAGGCAGGCTCCTTAACCGCTAAGCCTTCTCGCCAGCCCTCATCTTTAATTTTTTTTTTTTTTTTTTTTTTTTTTTTTTTCGAGGTAGGGTCTCACTCTAGCTCAGGCTGACCTGGAGTTTGCTATGTAGTCTCAGGCTGCCCTTGAACTCACAGCGATCCTCCTACTCTGCCTCCCAAGTGCTGGGATTAAAGGCGTGTGCCACCACACCCAGATCATCTTTAATTTTTAAAAGGGGTTTGGGGGGCTGCAGAGATATCTTAGCGGTTAAGGCGCCTGCCTGCCAAGCCTAAGAACATCTGTTCAATTCTCCAGGTTTCACATTTAGCCAGATGCAAGTGACATAAGTGCGCAATGCTGCGCTTGCCCACAAGCCATAGCAGCTGAGAGGCCACTGGCCCATTCTCTCTGTCTGCCTCTTCCTCTTTGTTTCTCTCTTTCTCTCTCTCAAAAAAAGGGAGGTTTGGGGGAATTGGAGAGATGGCTTAGTGGCTAAGGTGCTTGACTGCAAAGCCTAACAACCCAGGATCGATTACCCAGTACCCACCTAATGCACAAAGTGGTGCATGCATCTGCTGTTTGTACGCAGCAGCTAGAGGCCCATACATGTTCCCATTCGATCATTCTTTCGCTCTCTCTCTCTTCTTGTAAATAAACAAAAATTAAAATTAAAGTTTAAAAAGGATTTGGGGCTGGAGAGATTGATCAGTGGTTAACCACTTGCTTCAAAGCCTGTAGACCCTTACTGTTATTCTCTCCCTTTCCCTCCCTCCTGTCCTCCTCCTCTCTCTTAAATAAATATAAATGTTTATTAAACAATTAAAGAAAATTTAGCCAGGCATGTTGATACACACCTTTATTCCCAGCATTTGAGATGCCAAGGTAGGAGGATCTCTGAGTCTGATGCCAGCCTCAGACTGCACAGTGAATTCCAGGACAGCCTGGACTAGAGTGAGACCCTGCCTCAAAAAAAAAATTATAGAAAATAATAAGGATTTGGAAGCTGGAGAGATAGCTTAGAAGTTAAGGTACTTGCTTGCAAAGCCAAAGGACCCAGTTTTGATTCCCCAGGATTTACATAAGCCAGATGCACAAGGTAGCACATGTGTCTGGAGTTCTCTTTTTCCCTCCCTCCTTCCCTCCCTCCCTCCCTCCCTCCCTCTCTCTCTCTCTCTCTCTGCCTCTTTCTCCCAAATATATAAATTAAATTTATTTTTAAAAATTTTTTAAAGGATTTATAGCCAGGCGTGGTGGTGCACACCTTTAATCCCAGCCCTTGGGAGGCAGAGATAGAAGGATCACTGTGAGTTCATGGCCACCCTGAGACTATATAATGAATTCAAGGTCTGAACTAGAGTGAAACCCTACCTCAAAAATAAATAAATAAATAGACAGGAAGGGAGGGAGGGAAGAAAAAAATAGTAAAAAAAAGGATTTGTAGTTTTTTTGGTTTGGTTTGGTTTGGTTTTTCAAGATAGGGTCTCACTCTAGCTCAGGCTATCCTGGAATTTACTATGTAGTCTCAGGTTGGCCTTGAACTCTCAGAGATCCTCCTATCTCTGCCTCCCAAGTGCTGGGCTGGCTGGATTTGTAGTTCTTTTTTTTTTTTTAATTTAATTAATTTTTTTTATGAGAGAAAGACACACACACACACACACACATATATGTGTGTGTGTGTGTATATATATATATATATATATATATATATATATATATAGAGAGAGAGAGAGAGAGAGAGAGAGAGAAATCTTGAGAGAGAATGGGCATGCCGGGGCCTCCAGCCACTGCAAATGAACTCCAGATGCATGTACCACTTTGTGCATCTGGCTTATGTGGGTCCTAGGGAATTGAACCAAGGTCCTTTAGGCTGGACAGATGGCTTAGTGGTTAAAGGTACTGCTTGCAAAGCTTGGCAGCCTGAGTTCGATTCCCCAATACCCACATAAAGCCAAGATACACAAAGTGACACATATCTCTGGAGTTATTTTGCAGTGGTAAGAGGCCCTAGTGTGTCCATTCTCTCTCTCCATACAAATAAATAAATAAAAATATTTAAAATAGGACTGGAGAAATGGCTTAGCAGTTAAGACACTTGCCTACAAAGCCAAAGGACCCAGGTTCAGTTCCCCCAGACCCATGTAACCCAGATGCACAAGGTGGTACATGCATCTGGAGTTTGTTTACAGCAGCTGGAAGCCCTGTTGTGCCCATTCTCTCTCCCCCCCCTCAAATAAATAATAATAATAAAATTGTTGGGCATAGTGGTACACGCCTTTAATCCCAGCACTTGGGAGGCAAAGGTAGGAGGATCACTGCAAGTTTGAGGCCACCCTGAGAGTACAGAATAAATTCCAGGTAATCTGGCCTAGAGCGAGACCCTATTTTGAAAACAATTTTTTTAAATAAATAAAAATTAAAAGTCTTATGTCAGTCAGGTATGGTGACACACACCTTTAATCCCAGCACTCAGGAGGCAGAGGTAGGAGGCTACCCTGAGACTACATAGTGAATGCTATGTCAGCCTGTGCTAGTGCAAGACCCTACCTCAAAAAAACAAAAATAAGCCAGGCGTGGTGGTGCACACCTTTAATCCCAGCACTCGGGAGGCAGAGGTAGGAGGATCACCGTGAGTTCAAGACCACCATGAGACTACATAGTTAATTCCAGGTCAGCCTGGGCCAGAGTGAGACCCTAACTTGAAAAAACAAAAAACAAAAATAAATAAATAAATAAATTTAAAAATTCTTATATCCCTAAGTATCAATAGACATTCAGTAAATGTGATATTTGCTAATTTCTGTACCATAATGGTATATTTGGTAAATTTCACAATAAACTTTTAAATTTATTTGTTTGTACATCTTTAGTAAGACATATTTGTTTTCTTTCCATAAACATGTAAAATTAAGAGTATACATTTTGGCTGGGCTTAGTGGTGCACACCTTTAATCCCAGTACTTGGGAAGCAGAGGTAGGAGGATCGCTGTGAGTTTAAGGCCAACCTGAGACTACATAGTAAATTCCAGGTCAGCCTGAGCTAGAGTGAAACCTGATCTCAAAAAACAAAACAACAAAAAAAAGAATATATATTTTGGGGGCTGGGTAGATAGTTTAGTGGTTAAGGAACTTGCCTGCAAAGCTAAATGACCCAGGATCAATTCCCTAGTAGCACAGGTATCTGGTGTTAGTTTGCAGTGGCCAGAAGCCCCGGCATGCCCATTCTCTCTCTAGCTGCCTCTTTCTTTCTCTGTCTGTCAAATAAGTAAATAAAAAATAAATAAATATGGGCTGGAGAGATGGTTTAGCAGTTAAGATGCTTGCCTGTGAAGCCTAAGGACTCATATTTGACTCTCCAGATCCCACGTAAGCTAGAAGCAGAAAGGTGAAGCAAGTGCAAGGTTGTACATGCCATTTAGGTGGCACAAAGGTTCTGGAGTGCGATTTCAGTGGTTGAGGCCCTGATGTGCTAATTCTCTCTCTCTGTCACTCTCTCTCTCTCTGTCTCTGTCTCTAAAAAAATATAAAGAAAGAAATAATTTTTTTTTTTTGGTTTTTCGAGGTAGGGTTTCAGTCTAACTCAGGCTGACCTGGAATTTACTATGTAGTTTTAGGGTGGCCTCAAACTTGCAGTGATCTTCTTATCTCTGCCTCCTGAGTGCTGGGATTAAAGGTGTGTGCCACCATGCCCGATTATAAATAAAAAATTTTAAAGAATATATATATATATATATATATATATATATATATATATATATATATATATATCTGGAGAGATAAAGGCACTTGCTTGCAAAGACTGATGTCCTGGAGTCAATTCCCCAGTGCTTCCACAATGCCAGATGCACAAAGTGGTTCATGCATCTAGAGTTCTTTTGCAGCAGTGAAGGACCCTGGCATGCCCATTCTCTTTCTCTCTTTCCTCTCTCTCACTCCCAAATAAATAAATATTTAAAAGTGTGGATTTTGACATTAACATCACCAAGGTTTTTTTTTTTTTTTTTAATCTACTGTCTAGAATAGAGAGAGACTTGAATTCATATCATTAGTTGGTTTTGGTCCACAGGGAGTAGAGCTGTGGTAATGGAGTGTCAGTATGGGCCAAGGAGAAAAGGTTTCCAGTTAAAAAAAATCAGTGAGCAGGAAAGCAGGTCTTGTCATCTCTACAAAGCCACTTGCCCAGCCAGGTAAGCTTTATTTTATTTCATTTTATTTGTTTTTCATTAAATTCTTATTTTTGAATAACAAATTTTAGAGGTTTTATTAAGTTAAACCATACTAAACTATATACAGTGAATTTTAATGTTTTTATTTCACTTCTGCTCCCTATGTCCATCATTAAGGTCATACTCTTACCAGTTTCTTGTGTTGTCTTTCAGAAATAATTCCGTATATTCATATGGATCCTCCTTTATCCTCATGAGTGTTTTTAAAGATTTCAGTAATGCTCACTCATATTTTCTTTCTCTAAAGTTAGGTAATAGTCTTTTGTTCTACTGCTATGAATTCATTTTGATTTATTTCTAATCTGAAAGTTGGTAGTGATTATCTACTGCCCAGATATGTGACATAGTACTGTTAATGAGTAACATGTACTACCATACACTTTGCTTTCTTTTGTTCCTATTAAATCTCAAAATTGGTCCATATAGTAACATGAGCATCCTTCCTTTCTAATGAATATCAATATGACATTTATAGTATTAATCCTCCACTTGTAGCTATATGAACTATGAAAAGTATTCTTTTTGGTTTATTATTATTATTTTGATTTTTTGAGGTGGGGTTTCACTCTAGTCTAGGCTGATCTGGAACCTGGAAGTCACTCTGCAGTCCCAAGATGGCCTCATATTCACAGAGATCCTCTTACTTCTCAGGAGGAGTGCTGGGATTAAAGGCATGAGCCACCACGCAGAGTGTGAAATATTTTTATAATATCCTATATTCGTATTATTTTCTCAGACAAAGAAGTATTCACATTTATTAGTGAATTTTTAAAAAGTAAAGGTATTATGAGCAAGGGCTGGAGTTGGGATGTAGCTCAGTAGTACATTACTTCCTGAAATGCACAAGGCTTTGGGTTCAGTCCCTAGCATTGCTGAAAAATATATAAGCAGAACATAGCGGCTCAGTTTGTAGTTCCATCTGCTTGGAAAGTTGCCATGGGAAGATCATTTGAGTCCAGAAGTTGTGGGCCAATCTGAGCAAAATAGCAAGGATCCTGTGTCAAGCAAAACGAAGATAATATGTAATAGTTAGACTTAGTTAGTTATTATAACATATTTAGCATTACATTTTGAGTCAACAATTTTTGCAATTTTTTTGTTTTTCTTTTAGCTCTTTTTTTTTTTTTTTTTTTTGGTTTTGGTTTTGGTTTTTCAAGGTAGGGTCTCACTCTGGCCCAGGCTGACCTGGAATTAACTATGTAGTCTCAGGGTGGCCTCAAACTCATAGCATTCCTCCTACCTCTACCTCTCAAGTGCTGGTATTGAAGACATGCATCACCACGCCCAGCTTTTTAGCTCTTAAAATCATTTCATTAATCTCTCACCATACAAGATTTATTCAAATCATAGCTATTTGAATGACATTTTTTTTTGTTTTTCTTGACAAAAAAAATTGTTTTTTAAGTTTTAAAAATCTGATGTCAGTGCAGGCCTAAAATCCCAGCACCTAGAAAGTGGAAGCAGGAGAATTAGATGTTCAAGACCAGTATTGGCTGCATAGTAAATTAGAGTATCAGACCCTGTCTCAAAAACATACAATAAACCTGACCATGAGACAAAACTTACAGCTGCCTTTTAAATGGGGTTTGGTGGTGCAAGCCTTTAATCCCAGCACTTGGGAGGCAGAGGTAGGAGGATCGCCATGAGTTTGAGGCCACCCTGAGAATACAGAGTGAATTCCAGGTCAGCCTGGGCCAGAGTGAGACCCTACCTCGAAAAACCAAAAAAAACAAAACAACAAAAAAAAAACCCTTTAGGTATAATGTGAAAATGGACCTCTCTCTATCCTCTAAGTACCTTTTGTTTGTTTGAGACAGTCTTGCTATATAGACTAGGCTTGCCTCAAACTTGCGATCCTGCTGCCTTATCTCTCCAAGTGCTGAAATTACAGGGATGTATCTCCATACCTGGCTGCAAGTTCTTGAGTATTTACTCTATACTCAGAAACCACTTCAGGTGCCATAGAAAGGAAGAAGATCAAAAGAGGAATAAAATTGTACTTAAAATCCTAGGCATGCCAGGTATGGTGGTGCCTCCCAGTTGGGAGGCAAAGGTAGGAGGCTCACCATGAGTTCGAGGCCACCCTGACAACATAGTAAATTCCAGGTCAGCCTGGGCTAGAGTGAGACCCTACCTTAAAAAAAAAAAAAGTCCTAGGCAACTAGCCAAGTATGGTGGCTCACACCTATACTCTCAGCACTCATGAGGCTAAGTAAGGTAGAAGGATTGCTGGGAGTTTAAGGCTACCTGGGCTACAGAGTGAGTTCCAGGTCGGCCCAAGCTAGCATGGAACCATGCATCAAAAGCCAAAGGGAAAAAACAATCCCAAGATGCACATGCTGGCGCACGCCTTTAATCCCAGCACTTGGGAGGCAGAGGTAGGAGAATCACCATGAGTTCAAGGCCATCCTGAGACTACATAGTGAGTTTGAGGTCAGCCTGGACTAGAGTGAAACCCTACCTTGAAAACCCAAAAAATAAAAATAAAAATCCCAGAGCCAGGTGCGGGGGTGCACGCCTTTAATTCTAGCACTTGGGAGGCAGAGGTAGGAGGATCTCTGAGTTTAAGGCCAGCCTGGGACTACAGAGGGACTACAGTGAGACCCTACTTCAGAAAACCAAAACAACAACTGAAAATACTACTGGAATGGATCAGGAAACAAGAAACTATGAGGGATCATTAAAGTTTGAAATGTAGATGAGCTACTTCCAGATGTCTGAAAGCAATGTTAATTCATAGCAGGAAGAAAAGTGCAGTTTCACCTGGGTTCTGAGCTTTGAATTTGGAAGGCATATCAGTTACTTTCTTATTGCTGGGACAAAATACCAACCAAAAGCAATGTAAGGAAGACAATTACATATTTTTCTTTTTTAAGGGGGGTGGGTGTTGATGTAGGATCTCACTCTTGTCCAGGCTGACCTGGGATTCACTAAGTAGTTTCATGCTGGCCTCAAACTCATAGTGATCCTTCTACTTCTGCTTCCCAAGTGCTGGGATTAAAGCATGCACCACCATTGCCTGGCTGAAAATTACAATTTCAATGTCTGTCATGTCAGGGAGGAAGTAGAAAGAATGGCAAGCTGGGGCTGGGCTGTAACACCTCAAAGCTTGTTCCCAGTGTCATACTTCCTCAGTTAAGGTGCCATGTTCTAAGGTTTTACAATTTTCCCAAACAGCTCCACCAGGTGAGGATTAAGTATTCAAACACATGAAACTATGGGAGTCATTCTGCATTCAAACTACCACAGGTACCTAAAGCTCATGGGATGCTTGGAGTGCTGCCAAGAAATTTGTATTATTTATTTTCCTTTAATTTAATTTTTATTTTGTTTTGGTATTTTCAAGGTAGTGTCTCACTCTGGCCTAGAGCTTATCTGGAACTCTCTCTGGCTGGCCTTGAACTCACAGTGATCCTCCTACCTCTGCCTCCCAACTGTTGAGATTAAAAGTGGGCACCACCATGCCAGGCTCTTCATTTGCTAAGTTTTACACACTGAAAATGATGTCTTACATACGTTTCCAAATTCTTTCTAGATAAACTCAATATTCCTAAAGTCAATTTTTTTTTAATTTTTATTTTATCTTATTTTTTTGGAGAGACACAGAGAGAGACGGAGACAGAGAGAGAGAGAGAGAGAGCAGGAGAGGGAAGAAGACAGAGATGGGCACGCGAGCAGTCTCTCAGCTGCTGGGAATGAAATCCAGATGCGTGCGCCCCCTTGTGGCCAAGTGCGGCATTGCGCCCTCGTGTCACTTTGCATCTGGCTAAACGTGGAACCTGGAGATTGGAACCCCTGGAGATTGGAACCAGTGTTCTTAGGGTTAGGAGGCAGGCGCCTTATCCCCTAAGCCATCTCTCCAGCCCCTAAAGTCAATTTTTTATTTGTTTGTTTTGTTTTTCAGGGTAGGATTGTGCTGTAGCCCAGGTTTACCTGGAATTTACTATGTAGTCTCAGGGTGGCCTTGAACTCACAACAATCCTCCTACCTCTGCCTCCCAAATGCTGGGATTAAAAGTATGTACCACCACAGCCAGCCAAAGTCAACTCTTAATTGATTAGATTTTTCTTGAGATTATAATAGCCGGGCATGGTGGTGTACACCTTTAGTCCCAGCAATTGGGAGGCAGAAGTAAGAGGATTGCTGTAAATTTGAGGCCAGCCTGGGACTGAGTGAGTTCCAAGTCAGCCTGCACTAGAGTGAGACCCTGCCTCGGAAAAGAAAACAGGAAAAAAATAATTATAATAAATAATTTATTTTTTTATTCTTGTATACAGGATTTATATTAAAAAGGTACAGAAGTTTCCTGAATATAGAGTACCTACAGATCCAAAAATTGACAAGAAAATAATCAGAATGGAACAAGAGAAAGCCTTTAACATGCTAAAGAAGAACTTGGTAGATGCTGGTGGTATTCTTCGGTATGACATTTCTGTAATTTTTTAATTTTCTGATTAGCTTCATTTGCAAAGATGGTTTTAAGAAAAATCATAATTTTCCAATATTTCATTAATACGGTTTTATAAGGGAGACAGTTCCCTAGTATCTTGTTTTTGCTGCTATATATGTTATAGAATTTATTAGCTGGATAATATAGATAATTCTAAACAGAGAAATGTAGGGTATCAAATTCCTCCCTCTTTAACCCATGTTTGGTTACTATGTTAACCAGAAATTAATTCTATGCCTAAATAAAATTCCATTTTATGTTTCAGGTTTTAAATAGGAAGAACTATTATCTCTTACTTTCTTTCCTTTTTTTATGTCAGTCCAGGTAAAGTTTATTACTGTTTAAATATAACAAAAATAATCTTACATGTATGAAAAATGAATTTAGTCAATAATTAGGTCATTCAGTTTTGAGGACATTGTGTATAACTTTTTGTTTGTTTGTTTGTTTTCTGAGGTAAGGTCTCACTCTCTTACTCTAGCTCAGGGTGACCTGGAATTCACTATGAAGTCTCAGGGTAGCCTTGAACTCAAAGAGATCCTCCTCCCTCTGCCTTCCAAGTGCTAGGATTAAAGGCCTGGCATATATAACTTTTTTTTAAAAATATTTATTTATTTACTTATTTGAGAGAGAGAGAGAGAGAAAGAGGCAGAGAGAGAGAGAGAATGGGCACACCAGGGCCTCCAGCCACTGCAAACGAACCCCAGACGCATGTGCCCCTTGTGCATCTGGCTTACGTGGGTCCTGGAGAGTTGAACTGGGATCCTTTGGTTTTTCAGGCAAGTGCCTTAACTGCTAAGCCATCTCTCCAGCCCCTGGCATGTATAACTTTTAATTAGACTTTATTTTATTTACTATCAGTTATAAAAGTACCAAAGTTTGGCTGTGTGGCTCAGTGGTAGGCCTCTTGACCCAAAGTTCACCCAAAAAACTTAATTAATTTTTTTAAAGTTTGGATTGGTCTATAAGCCTATGGAACAGAGTTCAGATCCCTAGCACTTATATAAAGCCAAATGGGCACAATGGCACACACATCTGTAATTCCAACACACTTATGATAATAGAGATAGAGCCAAGAGAATCCCAGTGTTCATGGGTCAGCTAGTCTGGCTTTCCCAATGGTAAACAACAATAAGAGAGACCTTATCTCAAGGTGAAAGGAGAAGAGCAACACTCATATTCTACAGATGCGTGCGTACACACACACACACACACAAGTAATTTTGAGTTTAAATGCACTTTATTTTTAGGCAACCTATGTGACTTTTTTTTTTCTTAAAAATACAATGCCTGGGCCAGGCGTGGTGGCACACGCCTTTAATCCCAGCATTCAGGAGGCAGAGGTAGGAGGATTGCCATGAGTGCAAGGCCACCCTGACACTATGTAGTGAATTTCAGGCCAGCCTGGGCTAGAGTGAGGCCTTACATTGAAAAACCAAAATAAATAAATAAATAAATAAATAAATAAATAAATAAATAAATAAATAAATAAAGCAATGCCTGGAGCTGGGCGTGGTGGCACACACCTTTAATCACAGCACTCAGGAGGCAGTGGTAGGAAGATCATGAGTTCAAGGCCACACTGAGACTATATAGTGAATTCTAGGTCAGCCTGAGCTAGACTGGGACCCTACCTAAAAAAACAAAACGAAAAAGTATCTACCAGATAAATTTAATTCCATAGCATCTGTTTCTTGTACTGCTATCAGAGACATGTATTCACATTTTAGATCATTCTCTTGCTCATTGGGCAAAAGGAACTGGGAATGCTCTCTAGGTGCAGCTGGGCTCCTATGAAGGAAGATTTTCCCATGTAGCTCAATTTTCTTTTCTTTTCTTTTCTTTTCTTTTCTTTTCTTTTCTTTTTTTTTCTTTTTCTTTTTCTTTTTCTTTCTTCTTCTTTTTTTGGTTTTTCGAGGTAGGGTTTCACTCTAGGTCAGGCTGACCTGGAATTTACTATGTAGTCTCAGGATGGCTTCGAACTCACGGTGATCCTTCTACTTCTATCTCCTGAGTGCTGGGATTAAAGGCATGCGCCACCACGCCCAGCTCCATGGAGTTCAATTTTAATAGACTGAATTATAGTCTGCTATGGTCGAAAGGTGGTATGTGCATCACAGAAATGTAGGTTGAGACCAGTGTTTGATGATCAAATATAATTCTGATGATCAAAAGATGATTTAGGGCTTCAAGGGCAAATACATATGCATATACCACACACACTGTACATCCAAGCAAGCAAAAAAAGGTTATTTGAATATAAACTCAGTCTGAGAAGAGCTAAGCATATATTTTTTGCATGTGTATTTGTGTGGTACATGTGTGTATGCATGTTCACATGTATGTGGGTGCACATGTGTGTGGAATCCAGAAGTTGACAATGATTGTCTTCCTCAGTAGTTCTCCACCTTATTTACTGAGATAGGGTTTCTCACTTGAACCCAGAACCCACTGATTGAGCTGGTCTAGCTAGCTATCTTGACCCAGAGAGCCCTTATCTCTATCTTCCAAGTAGTGGGATTACAGGTGGGCTGCCATGCCTGCCCAACATTTATGTGAGTGCTGGGGATCCAAACTCAGGTTCTCAGGTTTGCATAGCACTTTATCTACTGGGCCATCTTCCCAGCTTTTGCATATATAGATATAAAATTTTATTCCCCATTCATAATCATGTATGATTTTTCATAAAACATTATTCCTTCTCTTGATGAAAGTTTAACCTGTTATTGATTCCTGCTTTTGTCTCATAATATCAAGTAATTTTGATATTTAAATTTTAGTAATTTTAATAATATTCTCTTGTCAGGTGGTATGTACAGTTGCCTACCCAACAAGCTCATCAGTATCATGAATTAGAGGCACCCTGTCTCCCTTTGTCACCATCCCCTTTTCCTTTGTCTTCTCTTGAAGAAGAGGATACTGTGGTTAGAGATGAGAACTGTGCGTTGCCCTCACGTTTACATCCTCAAGTAGCACATAAGATTCAAGAACTGGTGTCACAGGGAATAGAACAAGTGTATGCAGTAAGGAAACAATTAAGGTACAGTAGAATCAAATTTATCTTTTGCATGTTTTCATTTTTAATTGTTGGTTTGAATAATACACTTAACAGTGTAGATATTTTCCAGGATATATAGTATCATGGCAAGGAATGTAGCTTCTTAAAATAATCTTACTTATAAACATTATTCAGCTCATTTCAGGCATTCTATTTTTGGCAAATTAGACTATTTCTAAATGATACTTGAATTGAATTTGTTTTTTTTAGTTAAGTCTGTACTCTGAACTAGCCTCAAACTTGCAACAATCCTCCTGTCTCATCCTTCCAAGTACTGGAATTTATAGCGAATTGAATTATATAATAAATGCCCTTTAGAAGAAAAAAGGGAACTTTTATTTGAACCAAAAACTTTAAAACCTAGGCTTAGGTACTATTTTCAAATTATTTTAAGTGCAACTAATTTTATTATAAGATAATAAACAAGGGGCTGGGGATGTAGCTCAGTTAGTAGAATGCTTGCCTAGCATGAAAAGCCCTGGTTCGGTCTGCATCACCATACAAAACCAGGCCTGAGGGCCTGGAGAGATGGCTTAGCAGTTAAGCACTTGCCTGTGAAGCCTAAGGACCCCAGTTTGGTTTGTGGATTTGGTTTGTGGCTCAATTCCCCAGGACCCATGTAAGCCAGATGCACAAGGGGGCACACACATCTGGAGTTAGTTTGCAGTGGCTGGAGGCCCTGGTGTGCCCATTCTCTCTATCTGCCTCTTTCCTCTTTCTCTGTCTGTTGCTCTCAAATAACATAAAATTTTAAAAAATGAAAATTAAAAAAAACAGGCATGATGTCACATGCCTGTAATCCTATCACTCAAGAGGTGGAGGCAGAATGATCAGAAGTTCAAGGTCATCTTTGGCTACATAGTGAGTTCAAAGCCAGCTTGTCCTAGATGACACCTTCTCAAAAAAAGATAATAACCACATGCCTTCATTTGCTGTGAGTTTGGGGCCAGCCTGAGACTCCAGACGGAGTTCCAGGTCAGCCTGAGCTAGAAAAAAGAACACCAACAAGATAATAAACAGACTAAAATATTTAAGCCAGTCATAGTAGCACATGCTTTTAATCCCAGCACTCAGGAGGCAGAGATAGGAGGATCACTGTGAGTTCGAGGCCAGCCTGAGGCTACATAGTCAATTCTAGGTCAGGCTGGGCTAAAGTGAGACCCTACCCCCAAAAAAACAAAACAAAAAAAAAAAATAGCATAACATAACATACAACCTAAAATAAAATACAGCTGGGCCTGGTGGTGCATTCCTTTAATACAGCACTCAGGAGGCAGAGGTAGGAGGATTGCAGTGAGTGTGAGGCCACCCTGAGACTACATAGTGAATTCCAGGTCGTCCTGGGCTAGAGCAAGACTACCTTGAAACAAACAAATGAAAAAAAAAAAAAAAAAGAGTTAGAACTGAAGTTTATGTTTAATTCTACAGTTTGCCTATTGTTATACCTTCTACTAGAAATCTGAACAACAAAATGAGTACTTCCAAGAATTATTTTGTTTTGTTTTGTTTTTTCAAGGTAGGGTCTCATTTTAGACCAGGCTGACCTAGAACTCACTATATACCTTTTTTGGGGGGCAGGGGGGGTTTCACTCTAGCCAAGGCTGACCTGAAATTCACTATGTATTCTCAGGGTGGCTTCAAACTCACAGCAATCCTCCTACCTTTGCCTCCTAAATGCTGGGATTAAAGGCATGTGCCACCATGCCCAGCTGGAATTCACTATGTGGTCTCATGATAACCTCAGACTCATAGCAATTCTCCTACCTTTGCCTCCCAAGTGCTGGTATTAAAGATGTGCACCACCGTTTTTGGCTAAGCATTATTTCTTAATATATAACTTTTCTGTTTAGCAGCTTCTTTTAATATTTTACATGAATGACATGATAAATACATAGCACACACATTTATATATGTTGTATCTATACAACAAAGCAAAAAATTGGTAAAACCATCCACTGTTTACTAAAATTGAACCAACATGCTTATTTCAAATTATTTGAAACAAGGTTCACTAAGAACAGAAAAATAGTGCAACTCTAATTTGGTCTATTGAATGTAATGCATAAGGTATATATTTGTTAAATGTAGTTATTTATATATTTCATTTAATTATGAAGCTATCTACTTTTATTCTGTCTTCTCATTTTCTAATTTTAGTATATGTACTCCTGAAGCAAGCACTCTTCTCATTTTCTTATAATATTAATTGATGCTGTTTTCTTGCAGTGTAACCTGATACTTATGCATATAAATTAGATACAGGCACATGTTTTCTTACTTAGTATTTGTGTGTGTCTTATTTAACTTCTTTAGTCTTCAGTACCTTTATCTGTAATGTGAGAATGACAATGTATCTGCATCACAGGATCATAGCTAGACTTAAAGGATATATTTGAACAGTTCAAGACTGTGTCTGATTTAGTAAGCATTTAAAACATTATACTCAGCTGGGCGTGGTGGCACACGCCTTTAATCCCAGCACTCGGGAGGCAGAGGTAGGAGGATTGCCTAGAGTTCGAGGCCACTCTGAGACTACATAGTGAATTCCAGGTCAGCCTGGACTAGAGTGAAACCCTACCTTGAAAAACCAAAATATATATATATATACTCAAACTGAGAATAGTGGTTCTTTTCAATTAAATTTGTGAAAATGTCAAACTCAGGCTGGGGAGATGGCTCGGGAGATACAGCATTTGCCACACAACTCGGGGTTACCTGAGTTTGGGTCCCACAACCCCACATAAAGCCAGAAGCTGTGGCTCCTAGGTGAGAAAGGAGGCAGAGGCAGAATTTCCTGGAGTCTTTTGAACACAGCATTAAACAATCGTGAGAGACCCGGCCTCAAAATGAGGAGGAAGGTAAGGACCAACCTGAAAGTTGTCCTCTGACCTCCACATATACACTGTGGCATGTACATGCCTGCTCACTCTCTCTCTATCTCCCTTTCACACACATACACACAATTTTTTTTTAATTTAAAGTCAAACCTCTACTCTCTATACTTTTAAACCAATGAAAATATTACATTTCTTTAACTTGCATGATCTCTTCTATGGTTTAAAGTATAGGAAAATTTAAAATGGGAAATATGAACTATTTATAGAGCTCTGTAAACATACTTTATAGAAGTTTGTGCTTAAAACTTTCTTTTGATCTCCAACTATATTATTGCCATTTATACTTTTATTCCATTTTATATTTTCTGCAGAAAATTTGTGGAAAGAGAACTGTTCAAGCCTGACGAAGTACCTGAAAGACATAATTTATCTTTTTTTCCAACTGTAAATGATATAAAAAATCATATCCATGAGGTACAGAAATCCCTGAGGACAGGCGATATGGTATATAACTCAGAGATTATTCCAGCAACGGTATGATTGTACTCTATTCCTTGTTTTCTTAGAGTCTTTCTCAACTTCTGTTAATATTGGCCTTATAAAGAGGCTTCCAGGGCTAGAGGGATGGCTTAGTGGTTAAGGCGTTTGCCTGCAAAGCCAAAGGACCTAGGTTCGATTCCCCAAGGCCCATGTTAGCCAGATGCACAAGGGGGCACATGTGTCTGGAGTTCATTTGCAGTGGCTGGAGGCCCTAGGGCGCCCATTCTCTCTCTCTCTTCTTCTTCTTCTTAAATAAATAAATAAATAAATAAATAAATAAATAAATAAATAAATTTTAAAAAAATAAGGAGGCTTCCATTAGACCATCTCACTCACTAAAATATAAGAAAACATGCTGGATATTTTCTCAAAATATAAATACTATGAAGCTGGGCATGGTGGCACATGCCTTTAATCCCAGCACTTGGGAGGGAGAGGTAGGAGGATCGCCGTGAGTTCAAGGCCAGCCTGAGACATAGTGAATTCCAGGTCAGCCTGGGCTAGAATGAGACACTACCTCAAAAAATATATATACTATAAGCTCTCTGGTGAGGACTTGATTTAAAGAAAATTATCTCACAAGGAAGAAGAATTCTACAAGGAAAAGTAGATTTCCAAATTTTAAATAACTAACCCTCACTTTAAAATTTGCTATTTTTAGCCAGCTGTAGTGGCGCATGCCTTTAATCCCAGTACTCAAAAGGCAGAGGTAGGAGGATTGCTGTGAGTCCGAGGCCACCCTGAGACTACATCATAGTGAATTCCAAGTCAGCCTGGGCTTGTGTGAAACCCTGCCTCAAAAAAAAAAAAAAAAAAAAAAAAGCTCTTTACTACTCCCCCACTTTAAATATATATGGTCAAAGCCATAAATTGTGGCTCATGCCTTTAATCCGAGCACTGGGGAAGCTGAGATAGAAGAGTCACCATGAGTTACATGTCAGTTAGGGCTAGAGTAAGACATTGCCTCAAAAAAAAAAAAAAATTAGATGGTTAAGATCAAATAGTTCAGACTTGAATGCACAAAGTGCTAAGGTTGGCTCCACATACATGAATATATGCCTACTTTTTGGTTTTATTTGGGGGGAGGGTGGTTTTCTGCCTTCTGAATGCTGGGGTTAAAGGCATATACCACCACACCTGGCTTTACTTCAACTTTAATATTATATTTCCCCCTTTGATGTTAGTAATTTTTAAAAAAATTACTATAATTATCTAGAAATTAGTAATTACAATAGAGGCAATGATTGCAGCATTAAAATCTGAGTAGCAATAATCTTTGCCCTTCTTAGTTTTGCTATCCAATTTTGGTAACTAAATATATTTGGGATTTTTTAGAAGCTGGAACTAAGTATAGGCAAATCTAATCTGTACTTTTCTGTCAGCTTTATGGTTATCCATGAGGATTGGAGACCAGACCTGGAGAGTAGGCTTCAATGAAGCTAGAAATGTCCTAGATGTTGGTTTATTGGACTACAAAAAAGCAGGAGCTATTATTTTTTTGCTATACAAACTCTTATTTATTATCAGAAGTTTAAGAAATAAGAAAGATTTAGTTAGCCATCTATACTTCCTATCCAAATTCTTGATATCTGAATTCAGGGGCCTAATACCTTTGGATACTGAGGTAGAGTAGTTTGAGAATGTAACCAAGTGAAGAGAGTAATTATCAGACAAAGCACAAGTATAGTATGAAAAGAAAATGTGGTAGTTCTTAATATTCTAAAATTTTATCAATATAGCTACTTCCTTTTACTGACATAAATTCTTATTTCAGCTTCAGTGGACTACAGATAGTGGGAATATTCTCAGAGAGACTGTGACAGTTACTTTTGCAGAAGGTAGGTTACCTTAAATATCTTTATAATATAAAATAAAGCAATGTTAAAAGCAGAAGGAGGAGGGGCCGGAGGGATGACTTAGCAATTAAGTCACTTGCCTGCAAAGCCAAAGGACCCAGGTTCAATTCCCCAGGACCCATGTTAGCCAGATGCAAAAGGTGGCGCATGCATCTGGAGTTCGTTTGCAGTGGCTGGAGGCTCTGGTGCGCCCATTCGCTCTCTCTGCCTTTTTTCTCTGAGCCTGTCTGTCGCTCTCAAATAAATAAATAAATAAACAAAAAAGTTTTTTTTAAGTAGGAGGGCTGGAGAGATTGCTTAGTGGTTAAGGAGCTTGCTGGCAAAGCCAAAGGACTCAGATTCAATTCCCCAGGACCCACGTAAAGCCAGATGCACAGGGTAGTGCATGCATCTAGAGTTTGTTTGCAGTGGCTAGAGGTCCTGGCATACCCATTCTCTATCTCAAATAAATAAAATTTTTTAAAAAGTAGGGGCTGGAGAGTTGGCTTAGTGGTTAAGGCATTTGCCTACAAAGCCAAGGACCCAGGTTCGATTCCCCAGGACTCATATGAGCCAGATGCACAAGGGGGCACACGCGTCTGGAGTTCATTTACAGTGACTGAAGGCCCTAGTGTACCCATTCTTTCTTTCTCCCTGCTTGTTTCTGTATCTCTCAAATAACTAAGTAAAAATAAATTTTTTTTTTTTTTAAAAAGTAGAAGGAGCACAGTGTGGTAGCTCATCCCTTTAATCCCAGCACTTGGGAGGTCAAAGTAATAGGATCACCATGAGTTCAAGGCCACCCTGAGACTACAGAGTGAATTCCAGGTCAGGCTGGGCCAGAGTGAAAAACCAAAAAAAAAAAAAAAAAAAGTTGACCCTAGGAATCTGTATGTATATATGTATATATACATACATAGGTACTTTTTTTTTTTTACTTGTTTGTATGTGTATATGTGAGTATAGATACATTGAATGGGCACGCATGTCCCATGGTGTATTTGTGGAGATCAGAGAACAACAACCTTGGAGTGTTGATCCTCTACTTCCACCTTGTTCGAGATTCTCTTGGGTCTCTCTTGTTATTTTGCCCCTGGGAAGGCTAAAATATCTGGCCTTTGAGCTTTAGGATTTTCCTGACTCCATCTCCCATTGCTATAGGCACATTGGGATTACAGGTATGTTCTACTGTACATCTTTTTATGAACCATCTTTCTAGTCCCCAAGAATAATATATTTGTATGTATGGTTTTTTTTTTTCAAGATAGGATCTTGCTCTAGCCTAGACTGACCTGGAAATCACTGTGTAGTCTCAGGTTGACCCCCGAACATACAGTGATCCTCCTACCTTGGCCTCCCAAGTGCTGGGATTAAAGGTATATGCCACCATGCCTGGCAAAATCTAAATTTTTAAAGTTCCCTCAGAGGTTCTGATAATCTCCTAGGTCCTAGTGATAATGAACTAGATACCTGGTATATTTATGCATGGGTGTGTTTCTTCTTTGCTTCTTCTTGTTGTTGTTTTGAGACAGGGTTTTACTCTACCCAGGCTGACCTGGAACTTAATATTTATATAGCCTAGGCTGGCCTCAAACTCATGGGAGTCTTATTTCCTCAGCCTCCCAAATTCTGGGATCACAGGTACAAGACACCATGCAAAGGCTGATATTTTTTCTTTTTTCTTTTATTTATTTGCAAGGAGAGAGAGAGAGAGAGAGAGGGAGAATGGGTATGCCAGGTCCTCTAGCAGCTGCAAACTAACTCTAGATGCATGTACCACTTTGTGCATCTGGCTTTATGTGGGTACCAGGAATCAAACCTGGGTTGTTAGTGATTGCAGGCAAGCACCTTACCTGCTGAACCATCTTTCTAGCCCTGATTTTTATTCTTACTGATGATTTCTTTTGTTGTTGTTTAAAAAAAATTTTTTTTGTTTTGGTCTCACTCTGGCCCAGTCTGACCTGGAATTCACTATGTAGTTTCAGGCCGGCCTCAAACTCAAAGCAATCCTCCTACCTTCTACCTCCCAAGTGCTGAGATTAAAGGTGTGTGCCACCATGCCCGGCTAATGTATTTTTTTAGTTTTTATTTGTTTGTTTTGTTTTTTTTTCAAGATAGAATCTCACTCTAGCCCAAGCTGTCCTGAAACTAACTCTGTAGTCCCAGGCTGACCTCCAACTCATAATAATCCCCTACCTCTGCCTCTTGAGTGCTGGAATTAAAGGTGTTTGGCACCATGCCTGGCTTAAATATTTTTAATAATTATTTATTTGAAAGAGAGGAGAATGAGGGGGAAAGGAAGGATGGACACACCAGGGCCTCCTGCCCCTGCAACAAAACTACAGATGCATGCATCACTTTGTGCATCTGGCTTTATATTGGGAATTGAACCCAGGCTGTCAGGTTTTACAAGCAAGTGCCTTTAACCACTGAGCCATCTCTTCAAACTTTTTTTTTTAATTTTGTTTTTGTTTGGTTTTTCCTTTTTATTTATTTATTTATTGAGAGGGAGAAAGAGGCCGGGGTGGGGGTGAGGGAGAATGGGCATACCAGGGCATTCAGCTACTGCAAACAAACTCCAGATGCATGCACCCCCTTATGCATCTGGTTTACGTGGGTCCTGGAGAATCAAACCAGTATCCTCTGGCTTTGCAGGCAAACACCTTAACTGCTAAGCCATCTCTCCAGCCCTTGTTTTTGTTTTTGTTTTTTGTTTATTTTTTGAGCTAGGTCCTTTATAGCTCATGATGATCATCTACAGTGTAGCTGAGGATGACCTTGAACTCCTGGTCCTCCTATTTCCATCTCCTATTTATTTATTTATTTTATTTGAGAGAGAGTAAGAGGCAGAGAGAGAGAGAAAGAGAGGGGGGCTGGGCTGGAGAGATGGCTTAGCGGTTAAACGCTTGCCTATGAAGCCTAAGGACCCGGGTTTGAGGCTCGATTCTCCAGGACCCATGTAAGCCAGATGCACAAGGGTGTGCATGCATCTGGAGTTCATTTGCAGTGGCTGGAGGCCCTGGCGCACTCATTCTCTCTCTCTCTCTCTCTCTCTCTCTCTCTCTCTACTTGCCTATTTCTGTATCTCACTCTCTGAAATAAATAAATAAATAATAAAATATTTTTTAAAAAAAGAGGGGGGGGGCTGTGCCAGAGCCCCTAAACCACGGCAAATCATGTCCAGATACATGTGCTAGCTTATGCATCTGGCTTTACATGGACACTAGGGAATTGAACTCTAGTCATTAGGCTTTGTAGGCATGTGCCTTAACTGCCGAGCCATCTTTCCAGCTCCTCAACCTTCTTCAATCTAGTAGTGCCAATAAAGTGACTTTTGCAAAACAAACTTGATCATGACACACATAAAAACATTTTTGAGTGTTGGGATTATAGGCATGTGCCACTCTACGTGACTTAATGATGATTTATTTTTAGTCTTGTGCAAACCTTTGATCTTGTTTACTATTCCATTTGTGATAGGAAGGGTTGTAATAAGATTCAAGAAACAATTTTTTCCTAATAGTTTATTTTCTGTAATTTAGGACATTCACCAGGAGACTCACTTTCTACTAAAGTGGGAACAAATCAGACAGGGATTTCTTTGTCTCCAGACTCAGCTCACTTGCTCTCCCCACTTAACTCGTTTCAGCCCAAAGTATTTCCACAGCTACAGGTGCGTACCCAGTAAAAGAGCTAATCTGGGGATTGTCTTCCTCCTCCACATCTCCTCTAAAGGTTTTAGAGATTTGCCATAAAATTATACTAATGGCCAAAGATTTCTTCATTATCAGTTTTCCTGCTCTTTGTATCTTGATTTGATCCTAATTCTAATAGTATGTTTTAGAAAGTTTGAGGTTGACTATGAGTGCAGTAAAATTACATTGTATTATTTTCCCTTGGTCCTTATTTCCATACTTAAAAAATATTTGTTAGTTAATACGCATTTATTACTTTTGTTACAATTTTTATCATGCATAATGAATCCACATGTGTTGATACAACTCTTTTTTCTTTAAAAGGGTTTGCAGTTACAACCAAAACTTACCTCTCCTGATGTATCACCAACTCTGATGTCAGTAAATAACCACCCCTCCTCCAGTCCTTCAAGACTTCTGGATTCAGTAGGAAACACTGTCATGAGTAATAATTCTCTCCTGCTTAGTCACAGTCAGAGCCTTCAAGCAGACACATGCCTAACTCAAGACAATAGTACTGCCTCTACTGTGGGTAACCTTTCTGGACCAGATCAAAATCTAGTTGCAATGGGTCACCTGGTAGAAGTTGGAGATACTGAAGTTACAGAGAACCTGGAAAGAAGTGAACATAGGATTCTGATGGGCGATGTGCAGGCCATTCCAATACGAATTCTAGATAACCACCCAGCTCTTAGTAAGTTAAAGTCATCTTACTTTTTTTTTTTTTTTGTTTTGCAAGATAGGGTTTCACTTTAGCCCAGGCTGACCTAGAATTAACTATGTAGTCTCAGGGTGGCCTCGAACTCTCAGCGATCCTCCTACCTCTGCCTCCTGAGCGCTGGGATTAAAGGCGTGTGCCACCACGCCCGGCTACTTTTTTTTTTTAGCCTTAGTATATTATCATCATCACTATGTCATTCTATAGGAGAAAGTCTATCATCTCTACCCAGTGAATTTGTAATATTCAATTTGTGTAGCTCAAACAAAATTTTAAGAAAAAAAGAGGGAAATTTCATTAGAACTTTTATTTTTATTACGCCTAGATTTTTTTTTTTCAAGGCAGGGTCTCACTCTAGCCCAGCATGACCTGTAACTCACTCTGTAGTCACAGGCTAGCCTCAAACTCACAGCAACCCTCCTATCTCTGCCTTCCAAATGCTGGAATTAAAGGCATAAAGGCATGTGCCACCAAGCCCAGCAAAATTCTTATTTCTTTTCTTTTCTTTTCTTTTCTTTTCTTTTCTTTTCTTTTCTTTCTTTTTTTTTGTTTTTAAGGTAGGGTTTTGCTCTAGCCCAGGCTGACCAGGAATTCACTATGTAGTCTCAGGGACCTTGAACTCACAATGATCTTCCTACCTCTGCCTCCCAAGTGCTGACACTAAAGTCATAAGTTACCATGCCCAGCTAAGGTTTTTTTTTTAAATATTTTATTTTTATTTATTTGAGAGAGAGAAAGAGGTAGAAAGAGAGAATGGGCACACTGCAAATGAACTCCAGATCATGTGACATCTTGTACATCTGTCTTATATGAGTCCTGGGGAATCGAACCTGGGTCCTTTGGCTTTGTAGACAAGCGTCTTAACCACTAAGCCATCTCTCTAGCTCAGATTAAAAAAATTTTTTTTTAATTTTTTTTCAAGTGGAGTCTCCCTCTAGCCCAGGCTGACCTGGAATTCACTCTGTGGTCTCATGGTGGCCTTGAACTCATCACGATCCTCCTGCCTCTGCCTCCCAAGTGCTGGGATTAAAGGCATGTGCCACTACGCCCACCTCAATTTTTTTTAAAAATACCACATTTTATTCAGATTTTACAAAGGAGTGCGGAAATGGGAAGACTGAAAGGTAAGGGGAAACAAACTGGGGAGAAAAGAAGTACACCATGTGGAGCCCAAAAGCCTGTGTGGGCCATGTGTAGCTCAGAGTCCATGTGACCAGACGGATCAGATTTTTTTTTTTAATGCCAGAAGCAAAAAGGGTGAGGGAAACTACTTTAGTGCAAACGTTATGAAAAAAGTTGATATATGAACACATATAAAGATAATTGGAGTCAGGCATGGTGGCACATGTCTTTAATCCTAGCACTCAGGTAGGATCGCCATGAGTCCAAGGCCACCCTAAGACTACATCCTGGCAGGTGTGGTGGTGCATGCCTTTAATCCCAGCACTAGGGAGGCAGAGGTAGGAGAGTCACTGTGAATTCGTGGCCAGCCTGAGACTACAGAGTGCATTCCAGGTCAGCCTGGACTAGAGTTGAAACCCTACCTTGTTAAAAAAAAGAAAGAAAGAAAAGAAAAGAAAAAAGAAAAGAAAAAAGAAAAGAAAAGAAAAAAGACTATATTCTGAATGCCAGGTCAGCCTGGACTAAAGTGAGACACTACCTTAAAAAAAAAAAAAAAAAAAGGAAATAAGTGGTCAGATATAAGGGTTAGCATGAAGATCTGTGGTTTTAAACTTAAATGTTAAGTTCTATGGAGATTGAAATGGAGTCAAGAAGATGTGGGTACTTGAGTTTAGTCTTAAGACTTCCATATCTTCACTTTATTGCTAACCCATTCATCATAGTAGTAAACTGTTAATTCCTACTCAATTTTTTGAAGGTGGGTCTCATTGTAGCATAGCCTACCCTGGTACTCACTCTGTAGTCCCAGACTGGCCTTGAACTCACAATGATTCTCCTACCTCTGCCTCTCAAGTACTAGGATTAAATGCATGTGCCACCATGCCTGGCTCTCTACATGATTTTTTTAAATAAAAGTTTTTTTTAATTGCAGACATCTTTCCTTTTTATGTTTATTATTAACAAGATGTTTCATATGGATACATCATGTGTTGGTGCCCTATTTTGCCTCATCTCTGCCCCCATTTATTTATTTGAGAGAAAGAAAGAGGCAGAAAGAGGGAGAGAGAGAGAATGGTTGATCCAGGGCCTCCAGCCACTGCAAATGAACCCCAGACACATGCACCACCTTGTGCATCTGTCTTACATGGGTCCTGGGGAATCAAACCTGAGTCCTTTGGCTTTGCAGGCAAGTACCTTAACTACTGAGCCATCTCTCTAGCCCTCTACTTGATTTTTTTGTTACTTCTTTTAACAGCTTCTTATGGCCTGGGCACTTCTGTTAGAAAAGATTAGATGGATGAATGGATGGGTGGGTGGGTGGATGGATGGATGGATGGATGAATGAATAGATAAATAGATCGATCAATCTATCTTTTATTTTGAAGTATAAATACCTTCACAGAAATTATTCTTAGACCATATATTTTGCCTCCATCTTAACTATCATCCATTATTCTTCTGGGCAGACAAAACCAAATAGGTCCTTGTAGAAAATTGTCTTTTTTATTTATTAGACACATACTTTCAAGACAGTTTTTCAGGGCTAGAGAGATGGCCCAGTGGATAAAGCACTTGCTGCACAGCATAAGACCTAGAATTCAGATTCCCACCACCCACTTAAATACTGCGTAGGTGTGGAGGTCTGCCTAGAATCCCAGTGCTTGGGAGGTGGAGACAGGGGATCCCTGGTACAAGCTGGCTAGCTAGACTAGCTGAATCAGCGAGCTCTGTAGTCAAGTTAGAGGTCCTGACTCAGTAAATAAAGTGGAACGCTATTGAAGAAGACACCCAATCTCAACCTCTGACCTCTATATGCATGTGCACACATATGCATTCACCACAGATGTACATGCATGCACAACACAAACACATTAAAAAAAACCCACATTTATCCAGTGGGTTCTGGCAGTTGTAACTACTGACTACTTTAACAGATCAGGGGAAAAAGGAGCATATGTGAATTTACTCTTCAAACCCCATGATAAACTTAGTGATGTCCCCATTCTACAAACAGAGAAACCAAGACTAGGTTAAGTAATTCCCAGAAACTCAGATCTAGTGAATGATAGATAAGAGAACTGAACCCAGGTTATTCCTGCTGTTCAAAGCTTTCTACTGTTCTGACATATTTCCTCCTTCTGGGAGCACTATTTCACAGGAAATGTTTTTAAATCCAAATTTGCATTATTTGTGTAGTTAAATTATAATCGGAAGGATTGTTACCTGGATATGGGTTCTTATGGTCATTCAAAACCGTCTTCTATTAGTTTTCTATGACTCTGACTAAACTCTAGTCTACCTGTATGATATAAACATTAGGTGTGTTCAGTAGACTTCTGTGAGAAAGTAATAGTCCCTTTAACTGAAAAACTGATATTCATGGGAAAGTGCATATTTCATGCTAGGTATTCCATTTGCTAGTTAAGGTAGGCTGCTGCTAGATTAATTTGGTTGTAAGTACTTTGAAATCAGAATGGTAAGTGTATTCTAGAATGTTGCAGACAAGCAAACACATAGTTCTCACAGCTAAGTTAAAGCTATCTTTTAAGATATGGCACTGAGTTTTCAGCATACCAACTATTTTTTCCAATTACAGTTTGGTCCTTTTTCCAAACTATAATTCTTTTCTTTTTTAGCTAGAGTCTCATGTAGCCTAGGCTGGCCTCAAACTTACTGTGCAGATGAGGGTGACCTTGAACTCCTGATCCTCTTGCTTCCACCTCCAGAGTGCTGGTATTACATGGGCCACGTGTCTGTCTTTAAATTCATATCGTTTTTAAAACTCTAGTGTCCTAAAGTATATTAACGGGAAGGAGCACCATGGAAATGTGGCATCCAGACATAACAACACCATTGCACTTGTGAACTCAGGTAACCAGATGTGGTCACCTGTACAAGACCTGCTCATGATGGAGTCAGTCATCATTCTATTATGGATAGGAGGGGCTTGGTGGTCCTCCCTCCCCAATGAGCTAAGGACAGACAGTTAAAGGTTGCCAGGGAGGGAGGAATCATGCTCTTTTAAGGCATAGCCCTAGTAAGAGACAAGAAGGAGTACAATGAAGCCAAAGGGAATACAGGAGGGTAATGTGGGATACACTAGTAAATGTCCACATTAGAGAATTTATATAAGCTGGACGTGGTGGCACATACCTTTAATCCCAGCACTCAGGAAGCAGAGGTAGGAGGATTGCATGAGTTCGAGGCTACCCTGAGACTACAGAGTGAATTCCAGGTCAGCCTGGGCCAGAGTAAGACCCTACCTCAAACAAACAAACAAACAAACAAACAAAAAAAGTCCTTATTTGCAAAGCCTAACAGCCTGGGTTTGACTCCCCAGTACCTATATAAAAGCCAGATGCACAAAGTGGCACACGCATCTGGATTTGGATTGCAGTGGCCAGAGACCCTGGTGTGCCCATGCTCTCTCTCTTTTTTCTTGCAAATAAATAAATAAAAATATTTTTTAAAAAGCATCTATGGGCGCCGAGCGTGGTGGCTCACGCCTTTAATCCCAGCACTCGGGAGGCAGAGGTAGGAGGATCGCCGTGAGTTCAAGGCTACCCTGAGACTACATAGTGAATTCCAGGTCAGCCTGGACTAGCAAGACATTACCTCAAAAAAAAAAATGTATCTATGGGCTGGAGAGATGGTTTAGCAATTAAGACACTTGCCTGCAAAGCCTAAGAACTCATGTTCAAATCTCCAGGGCCCACATAACCAGATGCCCAGTGATACAAACACACAATGTCACACATATGCAGAAAGGGGCATACACATCTGGAGTTTGTAGCGGTTGAAGATCCTGGCGTACCCATTCTCTCTGTCTCATGCTCTCTCTCAAAATAAATAATAATTTTAAAAATCATCTATTGGAGCCAGACATAGTGGTACATGCCTTTAATCCCAGCACTCAGTAGATAGAGGTAGGAGGATCTTGTGAGTTCAAGGCCAGCCTGAGACTACATAGTGAATTCCAGATCAGCCTAAACTAAAGTGAGATCCTACCTCAAAAAAAAAAAAAATAAGTAAATCATCTGTTGAGCTAAAGAGATGGCTTAGTGTTAAGGTGATTGCTGGCAAAGCTAAAGGACCCAGGTTTGATTCCCCAGTACCCTTAGAAAGCCAGATGTACAAGGTGGTACATGTGTCTGGAATTCATTTCCATTGATTAGACACCTGGCATACACATTCTGTCTATCTGTCTCTCTCATATAAGTAACTAATCATCTATCTATCATCTATCTATCTGCATCTATATCTATATCTATCTATATGTATATGTATATGTATGTGTATATATATATATACATGGATGGAGAGATGGCTTAGTTGTTAAGGTGCTTGCCTGCTCAGCCTAAGGATCCATTTTTGACTCCCCAAATCCCACATAAGCCAGATGCACAAGGTCACACATAATCACAAGGTGGCTCATGCATCTGGAGTTCAATTCTAGTGGCTGGAGGCCCTGGCACGCCAATTCCCCTCTCTCTTGCTCTCTCTCACTCCACCTCTCTCTTATAAAAAAAAAGGGCTAGTCTGTTGGGCTTGCCTCAAAAATAAATAAAAATAATATATATGTATATAAACATAAACCTATGGATGCATAAAGTAACACTGATAAATTTCAAAACATTATAGAATATGATTCTATATGTATAGAAACATTACATAGAGAGCAGAAGCCTTATTGAAAGAAAGCATATCATTAGATTGCATTTATATGAAGTTCTAGAATAAGCAAATCCCTATGGTGGAAGAAAAATGAAAATAGCTACATCCTCAATTTGGTGAGTACTGTGTCTCTTCAAAATTCATGTCTTGAGCCGGGCGTGGTGGTGACACCTTTAATCCCAGCACTCGGAGGCAGAGGATCACCACGAGTTCAAGGCCACCCTGAGACGACATAGTGAATTCCAGGTCAGCCTGGGCTATAGTGAGACCCTACCTCAAAAAAACAAAACAAAAAAAAAATTCATGGCTCGAACCTAATCACCAGTGCCATAGTATGAGCAGGTGAGCCTTTGGGAGTTATGTAATTAGGTGTTGAGGGCAGATCCTCATCAAACGAGAATGGATTAGTGCCTTTGTAAAAGAGACCTAAAGAGATGTCAAACTCCATTCTACAGTGTGAGAAAATGCTATCTCTATCACAGGAAGTGGACTTTCACAGATACCACATCTGCCAGCAGGTCTTGGACTTGCCAGTGTCCAGACTATGAGAGATAAATTCATGTTGTTTATTAACTACATAGCATTAGGACATTTTACAACATCCTGAACAAACTAGGGCAATGGGAGAGAGAAATTGGCTGAGAAAAAATGTGAGAGAACTTTGTGGCTGGGGACTATAGCTCAGTGGTAGCATGCTTATCTAGCAGGCATAAGAACCTGGGCTTCATCCCTAGCACCACAGAAAAGATTCCTTTTTTTTTTTTTTTTGGTATGATGTCACTCTTACTCCAGGCTACCTTGAACTCACAGTAATCCTCCTATCTTAGCCTCCCAAGTGCTGAGAAAAAAGGCATGTGTCACCATGCCCTGCAAAAATTTCATATCTTGATGAGGATTTAGATATTTCATATACATACATATATATATATACACACACACATATACATATATATACACACACACATACCCCATATGTACTAGTCAGAGTCAACAAATGTTAACTTATACTGGGTATGTTTCATTGAACATAAATATCTTACCAAAGAAAAATAAACATATTTTGAACTTGAGTTAATATACATACTAAAGTATTTAGGGAAAGAGTATTGATGTCTGAAGTCATAAAACATATAAAGCAGCCCTGAATATGGTGTTTTTTTGTTTGTTTATTTTTTTGTTTTGTTTTGTTTTTTGGTTTTTCGAGGTAGGGTCTCACTCTAGCTCAGGCTGACCTGGAATTCACTACGTAGTCTCAGGGTGGCCTTGAACTCGTGGTGATCCTCCTACCTCTGCCTCCCGAGTGCTGGGATTAAAGGCATGCGCCACCACACCCGGCTCTGAATATGGTTTTGAACCGACGTGGGAAAACAAGCATAATATATTATGGAATCTAGGTTATGGTCATTGCAAATTTTTTGCAACTGTTGTATGTGGAAATTTTTGTAATATTGGAACAAAAGAAAAATACATAATCAATAGATTTCAAAAAAGAATATTAACTTTTTGGATTTTTTTTGTTTGATTTTAAAGTTGAAGAAAATCTAGAAGATACAAGCCAAGTTAAACAAGAGCCCAAAGACTCAACATTGTCTATGGAAGCAAAAGAATTTTTGGAGTTTAAGAAATTATCTGCCACATAAAAATTTTGAAGGTTTTCAGAATTTACAACTCTAGTGACTTCTGGTATCTTAGAAGATATTGTCAAAGCCTGACATTATAAAAACTGAACTGAAGATGGGTTTGATGAGCAGCTTTGACTAAAAACTGGTATATTTGTTGCCAATTCCTTATTTTTATGTCTCTTAAGAAAAGTTTCACTTTCTTATTTTATGTCAGTTCTTTTTTTTTTTTTTTTAGTTCCTTTGGTTTTTGATTATCTCATAAGGCCAGTAGTATTTCAAAAGATCATCTGACTTTACCCACAGTAATTTACTCAGAGTACAGAGAGTTATTTATCTCATCCCTGGAAATACCCAATTTTAGTTCTTCAAAGACCAACATGAAAGATAGTGTATAAGTATATTTGGGTGTATATATGTCATGAGTTTTAAAGTTGTGAAAATGTTTAATTAGGCAGATTAGGGAATATTTGTAAGCAGTAGATTTGACTTAAGAACACAAAGGCCGGCAAGCACCTCTGAGGAAAGCACAGCTGCAGTTTCCCTCGTCTAAGTTTATACTTTCAGCCCTAAACCAACCGCATACTTATGGCCTCTAATAGAAATTCCAGTGTCTTCGTAACACTGAATATTGTAACTGAATTAATGAAATAAGCAACACATATCAGTATATACTGCATAAATTTATACCAGATTACAGGTCAAGCCTACTTGGACTAGAAGATGGAAAACTTCAGAGAATTTGGAAAGAAAAGAATTCCATGCTATTAGCAGATAATTTGGGAAAACTTCTGATAATAGCAGACTTTTTTTTCTTTTTGTTTTGAAGATGTGGTTTTAGTTTTTTTTTTTTTAATAATTTAAATGGTATTTACTTTTTTTTTTTCCTTTGGTTTTTTGAAGTAGGGTTTCACTCTAACCCAGGTTAACCTGGAATTCGCTATGTAGTCTCAGGGTGGCCTTGAACTCACGATAATCCTCCTACCTCTGCCTCCCAAGTGCTGGGATTAAAGGTATGCACCACTATGCCTGGCTGTATTTACATTTTTCTGTGCCGGAATTTTTTTAACTTGACAGTATTAGGATTTATATATTTCAAAGAAAGTATATATAGCTTGAAATTCAATTCATATTTTAAAACTTTAAAATGCCTGATATTGGGCTGGAGAGATAGCTTAGCAGTTAAAGTACTTGCCTGCAAAGCCTAAGGACCCATGTTTGATTCTCCAGGTCCCACGTAAGCCAGATGTACAAGATGACACAAGGATGCAAGGTAGCACGTGCATACCAGGTGGCATATGCTTCTGGAGTTTGATTACAGTGGCTGGAGGCCTTGGCACGCCAATTCTCTCTCTCTCCCTTGCTTTCTCACATTAAAAAAAAAAAAAGGCCAGGCATGGTGGCACACGTCTTTAATCCCAGCACTTGGGAGGCAGAGGTAGGAGGATCACCATGAGTTCGAGGTGATCCTGAGACTACATAGTGAATTCCAGGTCAGCCTGGGCTAGAGTGAAACTTAAAAAAAAAAAAAAAAAAAGTCTGATCTCCTTAGGTAGGAGGATCACCATGACCTCAAGGCCAGCCTGGGACTACAGAGTGAGTTCTAGATCAGCCTGGGCTAGAGTGAGACCCTACCTCAAAAAAAAAGTTATTAAAAATATTTACTACAAATACCAAATATCTGCCAATCAATATATTCATTATATGATTGCTTTCTGAAAAAGTGGTAGAGATTTCACATATAACTGTCAAAGAATCAGCATAACTGGCTGTGGTGGCAAGTACATGTAGTCTCAGGACTCATGAGGTAGAGGCAGTTACTACTGTGAGTTCAAGGTCATCCTGGGCTACATAGCAAGACCCTATATAAAAAAAAGGTGAAAAAAGGCAGGTGTGGTGGCACACGCCTTTAATCCCAGTACTTGGGAGGCAGAGGTAGGAGGATCACCATGAGTTCGTGGATACCCTGAGACTACATAGTGAATTCCAGGTCAGCCTGGGCCAGAGTGATACCCTACCTCAAAAAACCACAAAAGAAAAAAAAAAAAAAGGTTAATAAAAAAAAGAACCTAAAAGATTTTGTTCTTCCAGAGACTATTTGTAGGTATATTTTAAATTTTATTTTTTAAAAATAAGGATTTCAAGTGCATATTAATGTTCAATATTCCAAGCATGAATAATATAACACAAAATTTAACATTAATACTTTACATGGATGTCAGTCACTTGGCTTTTCAAAGTCTAATCTCCCATTCTTAGTTCACTTTGTTTCAGGTTCGTAATGTGTATCTAAATATAAAGCACTATTATTTTAGAAATAGGTGCAATTCTAAGATTCCTTGATCTTCAGATTTATATCCTATTCAATAGAAAGTTTTTTCTTATTTAATGCGATGCTAATATTTAGTCACATATATGATTTTTAGTAAGAGTTGTTTTCCTAAGAACTAAAAACATTTGATGCCATCATTTATAGAGACAGGCTGCTAAATTGAGTATGTTAGACTAAGTTCAACACAACTCTTGGTTACCTCAAACCCTGTTTTTTTCTTAGTCTATGTGTACTTAAAACAAATAAGTCCAAATTAATATATAGTTTGTAATTGTACTGTACTGTAGGTAATACTCTTTTCATTAGTTATTTTTTATGGAAAAATTTCAAGAAGTAATAGGTCTTCATCTTCCAATATGATAAAAGTTTATTGTTATTTTAGTAGTTGAACTGTATTTTTTTTTTTTTTTTTGGAGACATTCCTTTCCTTTTTGGTGTTGGGTTGCTAAGGAGAAATGCTTGTTAAGATACAAACTAGTCAATTTCCTATGAGAATGTGAAATACCAAAGGATTCAGAGTTTGATACCTAATCAAGAACAAACATAGTTAAAATATACTTATGTCACTTCATTCTGTATGAATGTCCATTCTGTTACTGTTTTTCATCCTGAGGACAGAAAGTTACACGTATCCTTCCCACACAAACAAGAGCAAAGAAAAAACCAAGTATGAAAGTTTAAATCCTTAATTGCACATCTTTTTGGTTTTTAGGTAGAAACTGGAATTATTTTGTGTATATAAATGAATAGCTCTATAAAATATGGGTTTCTAAATGGGTATAAAATTATTCATCCTCTAAATGCATGTTTAATCACAGTGTCAGTATTGATGTTTAAAGGTGCTCAGCATCATTTTAAACTATGTTTACATATTTAAAAATTTTTAATTATTTTAAAGTGCACTGGGTCTTAAATTCAAGTGCATAAGAATTTTCATTATCTGTATTTGGCCTTCTCCTAATAACTCTGCAGCAAAGCTCAACATACTTTTTTTTGTGTCATGTGTTACAAGATATAATATTTATGGTAGTAAATTGGACATTCAAAATTTACAATTACAGTTTAGTTTGTTTCTTCATTGTAGTTTTCATGTTCTGCACCTCCAAGTGAACTTTATCTACACACCAGTAAATTATAGCTACACACAGCCATGATGATAGTAACTTTCTGTTAAAGGAGATAGCATAGTTGAAAAGCTTTAACACTTATACAAGGTGAATGTTCCCTAAACATCACACAAGTGATAGAAACACAAGTTTTGGGATCCAGTCCTGCATTAGAGTTTCTAATTTTGGAGCCCACCAGCTTGTATTTTATCTTCGTTATATTCTGTCAAAATATATACTTAATCATGTGGGTATGAGATATTGTTTACTTTGTACTAGGTTTGTAAAGAGATTAAAAATATGTGTGCATATATGTATATATTGTAACTTAATGTACAATGTTCTTATTATAATGTAATTTTTCATTAAAAATCCTATGTTTTTTTAAGTGTTAGTTTGTTAAAATATACTTTTCGTAGCCAGGCATGATGGCACATGCCTTTAATCCCAGCATTGGCAATACTGAGGTGGGAGGATAGCCATGAGTTCGAGGCCAGCCTGAGACTACATAGTGAATGCCAGATCAGCCTGGGCTAGAGTGATACTCTACTTCAAAAAACCAAAATAGGCCTGGAGAGATGGCTTAGTGGTTAAGCACTTGCCTGTGAAGCCTAAGGACCCTGATTCAAGGCTCAATTCCCCAGGACCCACGTAAGCTATATGCACAAAGTGGTGCATGCATCTGGAGTTCGTTTGCAGTGGCTGGAGGCCCTGGTGCACCCATTCTCTCTCCCCCCCCCCGCCTCTTTCTCTCACTCTCAAATAAATAAATTATATAAAAAAAAACAAAGTGTGGGGCTGGAGAGATGGCTTAGTGGTTAAAGCGCTTGCCTCCTAAGCCTAAGAATGCTGGTTCCAAAATCCAGGGGTTCCAATCTCCAGGGCCCACGTTTAGCCAGATGCAAAGTGACACAAGGGCTCAATGCCACACTTGACCACAAGGGGGCGCACACATCTGGATTTCGTTCTCAGCAGCTGAGAGGCTGCTGGCGCGCCCATCTCTATCTGTCTTCCTCTCCCTCTCTCTCTGTGTCTCTCTTAAAAAAAAAATTGTGTGTGCATGGGGGGGAATTTTTCCTGAGCCAGGTGTGGTGGTGTATGCATGCTTTTTTTGGGAGGTCAAAGTAGGAGGATCACTGTGAGTTAAAAAAAACCAGCCTGAGGGCTAGAGAGATGGCTTAGCGGTTAAGGCGCCTGCCTGCTAAGCCTAAGAACCCGGTTCCAATCTCCAGGTCCCACGTTTTAGCCAGATGCAAAGTGACGCAAAGGCGCAATGCCATGCTTGACCACAAGGGGGAGCACACACCCAGATTTCCTTCACAGCAGCTGAGAGACTGCTGGCACGCCCATTTTCTATCTGTCTCCCTCTCCCTCTCTGTCTGTCTCTCTCTGTGTCTCTCTCCAAAAATAAAATAAAATAAACCAGCCTGAGATTACAGAGTGAATTCCAGGACAGCCTGGGCTACAGTGAGACCCTACCTTGAAAAACACAAAAAAATTATATATATATATATATTAAAATTATATATATATATATATATACACACATATACTTTTCCTGGAGATAATGGACGCTTTGTTCACCTTAAATAAGATGGTGAATACCTGAGAATTTTGGCTATTTATGCCAACTTGAAGCTTGAAAGCTTTTAAACATAACTACTATGAGCATTACGTTTGGAGATATATGAACCAAGTATCAACATCTTAAAGTGATGTGTATAATAAAGTCATGAGAAGAGCTGGAGAAATGGCTCAGTGGTTAAAGGCACTTGATTGATGGCCCAGGTTCATTTCCCCAGTACCCACATAAAACCAGATGTACAAAGTGGCACATGTATCTGGAGTTCATTTACAGTGGCAAGAAGCCTTGGCACACCCATTATCTCTCTCCTTTTATTTTATTTTATTTTATTTTATTTATTTATTTATTTATTTATTTATTTATTTATTTAGGTGTTTCAAGGTAGGGTCTTGCCTAGGCTGACCTGGAATTCACTATGTATTCTCAGGGTGACCTGGAACTCACAGCAATCCTCCTACCTCTGCCTCCTGAGTGCTGGGTTTAAAGGCGTGTGCCACCACACCCGGCTGTCCTTTTAAATAATATATATTTTTTAAATTTTTCTAGGGTCACACTCTAGCCCAGGCTGACTAGGAACTCACTCTATAGCCCAAGGCTGGCCTCAAACTCAAAACAATCCCCCTACTTCTACCTCTGGAGTACTAGTATTAAAGGTGGGAGCCACTACTCACAGCAATAAAGATTTTTTTTTTTATTTGAGAGAGAGGGAGGGAGAGAAAGAAAGAGGCAGATAGAAAGAGAATGGGCACATCGGGGCCTTCAGCCGCTCCAAATGAACTCCAGATGCATTTGCCACCTTGGGCATCTGACTTATGTGGGTCCTGGGAAGTTGAACCTGTGTCCTTTGGCTTTGTAGGCAAATGCCTTAAGTGCTAAGCCATCTCTCTAGCACAAGATTTTTTTGTTTTTGTTTTTTCAAGGAAGGGTCTCACTGTCTAGCCCAGGCTGAACTGGAATTCACTATGTAGTCTCAGAGTGACCTCAAACTCACAGCAGTTCTCCTACCTCTGCCTTCTGAGTGCTGGGATTAAAAGTGTGCACCACCACATCCAGTAAGAAAATATATATATATATATGTCTATATGCATGAGAAGCCAGGCTTGGTGGTGTACGCCTTTAATCCCAGCACTCGGGAGGCAGAGGTAGGAGGATTGCCATGAGTTCAAGGCCACCCTGAGCTAGAGTGAAACACTACCTCGAAAAACCAAAAAAAAAAAAAAAAAAGAAAGAAAGAAAGAAAGAAAGAAGAAAAATAAAAGAAAAAATAGCCTGAGAACCAGGTAAGCCGGGGCTAGACAGTGAGACCCTACCTCAAACCCACCCACTCCCCCAAAAAAAAGTCTAGTAATTTTTTTTATTATTATTATTTTTTTTGGTTTTTCGAGGTAGAGTCTCACTCTGGCTCAGGCTGACCTGGAATTAACTATGTAGTCTCAGGGTGGCCTCGAACTCACAGCGATCCTCCTACCTCTGCCTCCCAAGTGCTGGGATTAAAGGTGTGTGCCACCACACCCGGCTAATTTTTTTTTCCTCCATATATTGGCACCAATCTTCAAACACAGAGTCATGAATTGGAGTGACAACAGGACTATATGGTTAAAAGAGAAAGGATTATTTATCTTTTGTCCCTTCTTCCTTTCTGCCATTTTTTAGTTCTATAGAAAATATTCTTAAATATTTTATTTGTTTATTATTTGAGAGAGAAAGGCAGATAAAGAGAGAGAGAATGGGTATGCCAGGGCCTCTAGCCACCACAGATGAACTCCAGACTCATGTGCCACTCTGTGCACCTGGGTTTGATTCCCCAGCACCCATGTAAAGCCACATGCACAAAGTGGTACATGTATCAAGTTCATTTGCAGTGGCTAGAGGACCTGGCATGCACACATTCTCATTCTCTCTCTCTCTCTCTCTCTCTCTCTCTCTCTCACACACACACACACACACACACACACACACACAAACAAATAAATAAAAGTGCAGTAGAAAAATAATAGGATCTGGAGAGATAGCTTAGCAGTAAGGCACTTGCCTGTAAAGCCAAAGGACCCTGGTTCGATTCCCTAACACCTATGTAAGCCAGATGCACAAGGTGGTTCATGCATCTGGAGTTTGTTTGCAACAGCTGGAGGCAGTGGTACACTCATTCTCTCTCTCTCCACACATATATATATATATATATCCCACAAATAAAAATTAAAGCAAAATAAAAATATTTAATTTTTTCTTATTTATTAGAGAGAGAGAGAGAGACTGGGCATGCCAGGGCCTCCAACCACTACAAACAAACTTCAAACGCAAGTGCCACCTTGAGCATTTGGCTTATGTGCACTCTGGAGAATTGAATCTGGGCCCTTAGGCTTCGTAGGCAAGTGCCTGAACTGCTAAGCCATCTCTCCAGGCTGAAAAAAAAATTTTTTTTAACCAAAAATAATCTAGCTGGGCTTAGAGGTGCACACCTTTAATCCTAACACTCAGGAGGCAACTGTAGGAGGATCTCCATGAGTTCAAGGCCACCCTGAGACTACATAGTGAATTACAGGTCAGCATGGGTTAGAGAGAGACCCTGCCTCAAAAAAACAAGCTCATCATCATCATCACCATCATCTGCCAAGGACTGGAAAGAGGGATCAGCAGTTAAAGGATCTTGCTTGCAAGTGGCTTGGGTTCAATTCCCCAGCACCCACATAAAGCCAGTGCACAGGGTGACACATGCATCTGGAGTTTGTTTTCAGTGGCAAGAGGTCCTGAGTGCCCATTCTTTCTTATTTTCTCTCCCTCTCTCTTTCTTCTCACAAATAAATAGACATATTTTAAAAGTTAATATATCAGGGCTAGAGAGATGGCTTAGCAGTTAAGGGACTTTCCTGCAAAGCCAAAGGACCCGGGTTCAGTCTCCCAGTACCCACATAGGCCAGATGCACAAGATAGCGCATGTATCTAGAGTTCATTTGCAGTGGCTGGAAGCCCTGACATGCCAATCTCTCTCCTCTCTTTCCCTCAAGTAAATAAATGTATAAAAAATTGAATAAGTAAATATATTTGTTTGCAAGGAGGGAGAGAGAACAATGGGAACACCAGGGCCTCTTGCCACTGCAAATGAACTCCAGATGCATAAGTCACACTGTGCATTTGGCTTCACATGGGTATTGAGGCATTGAACCAGGGCTGGCAAGCTTTAACTACTGAGACATATTCCCAACCCAACAATAGAAAATCTTAACCTCTCCAGAAGGAAATTAATTGGGTCTTCCTCGTTTGGTTAAGGCTTCAGAGCTCTTAGATGTATAATGTTTTGAATTTAAGCAGCTATAATTCAACTTAACTGAATCATAATAACAGAGACTTAGTATACTTTTGCCAAATATGTGTTAGCTATCAATTCTTTTGTCACATAATACAGGTATCCATTTCTGACTCAATTCTTTTTTTTAATTTTTCTAAAACTCTATTTTTATTTATTTACTAGAGACAGAGAGGGAGAAAGACAAAGAGTGAGAATGGACATGCCAGCACTTCTAGCCACTGCAAACAAACTCCAGACACATGCACCACCATGTGCATCTGGCTTACGTGGGACCTGGAGAATTGAATCTGGGTCCTTAGGCTTTGCAGGCATGCGCCTTAACCACTAAGCCATCTCCAGCCCTTAATTTTTTTCAAGGTAGGGCTGGAGGATGTCCACCTGATGTTGGCCAGGAGGTGATGTCCACCCTCTTTTCATACCATCGTTTTCCCCTGCCATCCTGGAACTTCTCGAGAAGCTCCTCCCACAAGCTGTTCTTAGTCAGGTGCCTTCTACAGAAACATGGCGCTAACTTCAACAAAAGCCTTTCAGAATATGCTTATAAAAGCAGACCTGTGAAAGCCAGGTGTGGTGGCACTCACCTTTAATCCCAGCACTTGGGAGGCAGAGGTAGGAGGATCACTGTGAGTTTGAGGCCACCCTGAGTCTATGTAGTAAATTCCAGGTCAGCCTGGGCTAGAGTGAGACCCTACCTCAAAAAAATTAAAAATAAAAATAAGAAATCAGAGGACTGCAGGATATGGCAGCGCACACCTTTAATCCCAGCATTCAGGAGGCAGAGGTAGGAGAATTGCTGTGAGTTCAAGGCCAGCCTGGGCTACATAAGACCTTGTTTAAAAAAAAAGTGGGCTGGAGAGATGGCTTAGCAGTTAAGGCACTGCCTGCAAAGCCAAAGGACCTGTGTTCAATTCCCTAGTACCAACAAAAAGCTAGGTGCACAGGGTGGCACATTCATCTGGTGTTTGTTTGCAATGGAGAGAGGCCCTGGTGTGCCCACACTTTCTCTCTCGAGTAAATAAATAAAATAACATATAAAAAAAGTTTCTGGTTAAAACTACAAGAAAAGAAAGACTGTGGTAAGCCAGGCGTGGTGATGCACATCTTTAATCCCAGCACTCTGGAGGCAGAGGTAGGAGGATCACGATGAGTTCGAGGCTACCCTGAGACTACACAGTAAATTCCAGGTCAGACTGGACTAGAGTGAAACCCTACCTTGAAAAAGAGAAGAAAGAAAGAAAGAAAGAAAGAAAGAAAGAAAGAAAGAAAGAAAGAAAGAAAGGAAGGAAGGAAGGAAGGAAGGAAGGAAGGAAGGAAGGAAGGAAGGAAGGAAGAAGACAGACAGACTGTGGTGCCAAGATAAATAGCTTTGTAAAGAGTTTTTTGTTTGTTTGTTTTGGGTTTTCGAGGTAGGGTCTCACTCTAGTCTAGGCTGACCTGGAATTAGCTATGTAGTCTCAGGGTAGCCTCGAACTCATGGCGATCCTCCTACCTCTGCCTCCTGAGTGCTGGGATTAAAGGTGTGTGCCACCACGCCTAACTAGATTGAATTTTTTTTTTTTTTTTTTTTTTTTTTTTTTTTTTTTTTGGTTTCTTGAGGTAGGGTTTCACTCTAGTCCAGGCTGACCTGGAATTTATTATGCAGTCTCAGGTTGGCCTTGAACTCAGGCAATCCTCCTACCTCTGCTTCCCGAGTGCTGGGATTAAAGGCATGTGTTACCACACCTGGTTTAAGAGTTTTTTTAATATATGTTTTTTATTTACAAATACAAACTATATATTAAATGGAAAATATAAATGGAGTGGCTTAAAGGGTTTAAAAATAATCTTTCTAACCTTAAAATATCAAATTAATGCCAACAAAATATTCTAGTTTATACAAGAACATTGAAAATCTCATAATTTAATCTTTCCATGATTCTTGAATCAACTTTATAGGACAAACAGGACAATAGTATGATCATTATTACTACAAATTGCTCAATGCTACAAAAATCTTGACTCAAAATTGTTATGATATTCCCTATTTTCACAACTGAACAATCTCTCCTGCCCTATTTGCCACATTAAATTTTGTTTTTGTTTTTGTTTTTTTTTGAGGTAGGATCTCACTCTAGCCCAGGCTGACCTGGAATTCACTATGTAGTCTCAGGCTGGCCTCGAACTAACAGTGATCCTCCTATCTCTGCCTCCTAAGTGCTGGGATTAAAGGCACAGACCACCATGCCCAGGTTTAAAAAAATTTTTTTTAATTTATCTGTGTAGCAGATAGCTTCAGGTTCACTGAGATGAACTTCCAGACCAGGCACCAGTTATGGAGGAAGGGATATTTATTGAAGCTTACAGATCCAGGGGAAGTTCCATAAAGGCAGGAGAAGCGGCCTGCTTTCACAGGGCCAAGCAGAGAGAGAAAAACCAACCAGGCACACAGCACACAGAGCAAAACTACAGCCAAAGAGTCACACAGCACACTTCAGGAACTCCTGCCAGGCACACTTTGCATATCTTTACAATGGAATCTCAAACCCACCACCACATCTTAAGAACCATCCAATGACATTGCCTCTAGCAATGTGACTGCAGATGCAAACTATAAACTAATAAAACATTGAATATATTGGGGGCCATATATCCAACTACCACAATCTGCAAAAAGAGAAAACAAAAAGGAATGAATATAGGTGTACCAGGGACTCTAGCCAGTGTAAACAAACTCCAGCTGCATGCGCCACTTTGTGCATTTATGTGCTTTACATGAGTACTGGGGAATTGAACCCTGGTCGCTTGGCTTTGCAGGAAAGTACCTTAACCACTGAGCAAGCGCTCCAGCCCTGCCATATTTTTGAAAAGCACTTCTAATTTAATATTTATATATTAAAATTCTTAATAATTTCTATATTTAACATAAGGGGGAAAACGAGACAAAATACTACTGGAAGGCTGGAGATATGTCTCAGTGATTGGGTACACTTCCTTCTTAAGCATGTGGCTGAGGGGCCCTGAGACTGCCAGAGTTCAAGTCTCCAGATAGTAAGTAAAACAGCTGGGCATGGCCATAGGCACCTATGACCCCAGCCTCACAGAGAAGCAGAGACCCAGAACCTTGGGAACCCAGGAAGTTCTGGAATTAGCAAAGTAAACAAGATCAGTCAGGTGGGAGAGTAAAAGTGATGGAACCCTTCACCACAAGTTCCACTTTGGCAACCACAAACCTGCAACCCCTGTGACCAGTCAGCATATGAGGCACCACAAAGGAGCATACACCACATCACTCTCACACACACACACAAGCAAAAATAAAATACTGCTATAAATCCAGGAGTGTTGGCTGCTCTATAATCCTAGCTCTCAGGAGGCTGAGGTAGGAGGATCTCTATGAGTTTGAGGACAGCCTGGGCTACAGAGTGAGTTCCAAGTCACTATGGAGACTGCCTCCAAAAAATATTAGTCAAAAAATAGTTTTGTTGGAAATGGTGCTGGACAAACTGGACATCCATATGTAGGAAAATGAAACTCGACCCACACATCTCTCCATGCACAAAAATTCAGTCCAAATGGATCAAAGACCTTAATATAAAACCAGAAACTATGCTGCTACTGGAAGAAAAAATAGGAGGAACCTTCCACAATATAGGAGTGGGAAAAGATTTCCTGAACAAAACCCCAACAGCTCAGGAAATCAAACAATCACTCAACCATTGGGATCACATGAAGCTGAAAAGCTTTTTCACTGACAAAAATTACCTACAGATTACCTACAGAATGGGAGAAAATTTTCACCAGCTATACAACTGACAGAGGCCTGATTTCTAGAATCTACAAAGAACTCCAAAACCTAAAAAACAAATCATCAAACAATCCACTCACAAAGTGGGGCAGAGAACTGCACAGGGAGTTCTCAGAGGAAGAAATACAAATAGCAAATACACATTTAAGAAAATGTTCAACATCCCTAATCATCAGGGAAATGCAAATTAAAACAACTATGAGATTCCACCTTACCCCAGTAAGGATGGCTAGTATTAAAAAAAATAATGAAAATAAATGCTGGCGAGGATGTGGAGAAATAGGAACAACCTTTCACTGCTGGTGGGAATGTAAAATGGTTCAACCACTATGGAAAGCTATATGGAGGCTCCTGAAAAGGATGACCATAGACCTACCAATGGACCTAGTTATTCCCTTACTGGGCATATACCCTAAAGGCCCCAAGCCTCAGATCAGAGACATTTGCTCAACCATGTTTATAGCTGCTCAATTCATAATAGCAAAGAGCTGGAATCAACCCAGGTGTCCATCACTAGATGAATGGATAACAAAGATGTGGTATATCTATACTATGGAATTCTACGTAGCAGTAAGGAAAGATGAAATAAGGAAATTTGAAAAAAATGGTCAAACATGGAACAGATCATCCTCAGTGAGCTCACCCAAGCACAAAAAAGATAAGCGTCGCATGGTCTCGTTTATCTGTCACTCCTAACCTGAAACCATGTGGCAGGTGGCCAAACCAAATAAACACTCTGAAGCCCAGACAAAAGGGAGGGTGGGAGGGAGGGAGGGTAAGGGTGGGAGGGAACGAGAGGGTGGGAGGGAGAACAAGGGGGGGATACAAATTGGGACCCAAAAGGAAAAGACACTATAAAACCCTTTATTCTGAACAACAGGTTAAAACATTGATCCTTCAACAGGCCCGCAGAGGGAACACCCGAACCACAGGAACCTGGAGAGAGCATCATGAAGGCCAACCCTAATCTTGTCCTGCTTCTCTCTCTCTTCTCTCTCTCTCTCTCTCTCTCTCTCTCTCGTTCTCTCTCCCTCCCCTCTCTATACTCACTTTCTCCTCTATATTATCTTTTTCTTCCCTCACCTTCCTAGGTGCAGACTTATAACTCCCAGTGCCAGCATAGGGTGAACTTCCACAATGAGCTGTTGATCTGAAACACCTACAAGGTTTCCCAAAATAGACAGACTTCTGTCAGAGTTCTTGGTGACCCACCAAAGGTTAATGGCAAGACCCTACTGTTGAAGACAGCTTACGTGTGTGAGACCAAACACGAAGAGATATGTTCAGAATCTGGAAGAGGGTCAGTCCCCAGACAGTTAGCTAGTCTAGTACCAGAGGGCGCTATACAAGCAACTGGGGGAAAATGACCGACATCTGTCCAAACAACTGGCAGTCTAAGATACCCAGCTGGAAACAACTTGATGTAATGCTCATACAAGTGCAGTAGTGGCAATCAGCCATGATGGGTAACCAACTGCTCTTGATTTGGCTAATAGATCCACTCAGTGGTATGGAACTCATTGCTGGAACTGGGAAATAAGTCAAAACCAGGTACAAAAAATGAGCTCAGTCTCCAAGATCAAGATACCACCAAATGTGGGCTAGAAGAGAGCCAACGCATATAAATTTCCCTCCAAAACATAGATGGTCATCCCTTCTACCTAGTACTAACTTTTCTCTCCGATGGAGAATTTGCTTATCTTTTTTCAGGTGGACATCGAACCTGAAGGGAGGATCAGCTAACCACACCTCACCAGGGCCCCAGCTGAAACCATAGAACAACGCAGGGGAAGGGCAAGAGTTCAGTATTCATGGCGATCATGACACCAGCAAAAGGCCAAGGAGATAAACACAGAGAACATCCACCTCCAACTAAGCCAGAGATCCAGAGACACAGAGGCTCCCGAAACCGCATCACTGAAGCAGAACTAAAATGACCCCAATGTGGCTCAGGGAAACTTGCGGAAGAGGGGGCGGAAAGATTGTTAGAGCCATAGTTGGGGCATTATGCACAGAGACTGGGGCCAACCCCCCAGAACTCTTAACCAACCTCACAATGCTTGACCCACATTCCCCATTGACAAGGGTCCCTTTGAAAGAGGGAGGACAGGGAGGAGGACAATGGATCCTTTACTATGAATGTAAAATCAAAATAATATAAATAAAAAATATATATATATTAAAAAAAATAGTTTTGTTGGGCATGGTTGCCATGTGTTTGAGGCCACCCTGAGACTACATAGTTAATTCCATGTCAGCCTGGGCCAGAGTGAGACTCAACCTTGAAAAACAAACAAACAAACAAACAAAACCAAAAAAGCACTGCCCAAAGGCATTTTCATATCCTATACATTGATACCTTTTTTGTTTGTTTGTTTGCTTGTTTGTTTTCTCGAGGTAGGGTGTCACTTTAGCTCAGCCTGACCTGGAATTCACTAGTCTCAGAGTGACCTCAAACTCACAGTGATCCTCCTACCTCTGCCTCCCGAGTGCTGGGATTAAAGGCGTGCACCACCACACCTGGTTGACAGTGTTTTAAAAATATTTTTATTTTTATTTATTTATTTGAGAGAGAGAAAGAGAGGCAGACAGAGAAAGAAACAGAGAATGGGTGGGCCAGGGCCTTCAGCCACTGTAAATGAACTCTAGACACATGTGCCACCTTGTGCATCTGGCTTTCATGGGTCTTGGAGAATCAAACCTAGGTCCTTTGGCTTTGCAGGCAAGTGACTTAACCACTAAGCCTCCCCACCCCAGCCCAGGAATGCCTTTGGATTTTTGTTATATTTATAGCTTTCTAAAATGTGTAAGAATAATATGAATGTCAAGTTCATGTAGAGAGATAAACATTTCCTGCTTTTCTATTTTCTAGTTTAGACTAGGGGATACTAGTCACTCTTGTTAAAGGGAACAATTAAAAATATATTCAGTTTAAACCGGGGGTGGTGGCGCATGCCTTTAATCCCAGCACTTGGGAGGCAGAGGTAGGAGAATTGCTCTAAGTTTGAGGCCACCCTGAGACTACATAGTGAATTCCAGGTCAGCCTGGGCTATAGTGAAACCCTACTTTGAAAAACCAAAAAAAAAAAAAAAAAATATATATATATATATATATATATGTATGTATGTATTTCAGTTTAATTGCAGAGAAATAGGAATATTTATGCAATATTATTAGATAGCTAATATGGATTTTATTCCTTTAATTATTATTATTTTTTTTTGAGGTAGGGTTTCACTAATCCAGGCTGACCTGAAATTCACTATGTAGTCTCTGGGTGGTCTCAACTCATGGTGATCCTCCTACCTCTGCCTCCTGATTGCTGAGATTAAAGGTGTGTGCCACCACGCCTGGCTTCCTTTAATATTTTTTTTATGCCAGTGCTGGGCAATAAATCTAAGTCTTCAAGCATGCTAAGCAAAATCTGTACTACTCAGCTACATTCTTCACCCTGGTTTATTTCTTAAAGACATTGTTGCTGTACATAGTGAGGCATGGCTATAATCCAACACTCAAGAGGCTGGCGGCAAGAGGATTATAAATTTGAGGTTAGTCTGGGCTATTTTCTACATAGCAAGAACCTGAAAAAAAGAAAAGAAAGGCTGGGGATATATCTCAGTGTTAGAACACTTGCGTAGCATGTGCAAGGCTCTGGGTTCATTTCCCAGCATCACATGTGTGCATACACACACACATAATTTAAGCCAAAGCTAAAGGAGAATGTAAGACAAAAAAGTATCCTTTAATAGCTATAAAACAAGTCTGGCTTTTAGAGTAATAGACTTCATATAAGTTGCATGACAGTAATTCTTTATTAATGAGGTCTTTATTTCCATGGAAACACTGAGATCAAGTTAATTTTTAATTATACTAGAGTTTACAGTTCCATAGACTTTTAACTCTATACTAGTAAGCACAGGAATGTAACTACTCACTTCTGCTTTTGAAAATATGAAGCAGTAGCCTGGTATGGTGGAGCACGACTTTAATCCCAGCACTTGGAGGCAGAAGTAGGAGAATTGCCGTGAGTTCAAGGCCACCCTGAGACTACATAGTTAATTCCAGGTCAGCCTGAGCTAGAATGAAACCCTACCTTAAAATATATATATATCATGGGGGGATGGAGGAGAGAGGGAGAGAAGAGTTAATAAAAATTTAAAAGATGTTATAAATAAGCCATATAAAAACCTACTTCTTCACTAGCTAAATAATATATATGTTTAAAAGAGAAAAGAGAAAGCTGGGTGTGGTGGCACACACCTTTAATCTCAGCATTCAGGAGGCAGGGGTAGGTAGGTAGGAGGATTGCTGTGAATTCAAAGCCAGCCTGAGATTACATAGTGAATTCCAGGTCAGCCTGGGCCAGAGCAAGACCCTATCTCAAAAAATGGAAAGAAAAGGAAAGAAAAGAAAAGAAAGAAAAGAAAAGAAAAAAAGGGGAAAAAAAAAAGAGAGAGAGAGTTTGGATAGAAGTACCCTGTGGAAGTGGATAATACTGATTCCAGAAGCCATAGATTGTTATTGAAAAAAACTTTCAGTACTGAGGTGGAATACCTTCCAGTCACTTGTTGGTCAGGGAGGATCCTGATGCTTCCAAAACATTATAGGATATTGTCAAGGTTCTTGTTTACTCACTAGAACTAGATAGTAAGAACGTACTGCTAAAGACACCACATGCTTGGGCTTCAGGTCACTGAGAAATCAAGCTGAACTGGAAGCCTCCTCCCTGTTGACTAGCTGTGAGGATGCTGGAAAGAGCTATGCAGCCTGTTGAGGGAGAAAAGTCATCATCAGTCTCAACCAGCAGTGGACTCTGCAAGCTTTATGGCTGACCATCCAGGCTAAATGTTCCAACTGGTGCAAGGGATACAAGGGAAACCATACATACATATGTACATACATACATACAGTTAAAGGGAAAAAAGGAGTGAACCTGTAACCTAAATGGAAAAGGAAATTGTTCTTGTCATTATCCATATGCTGATTTAGCTAGTCAGTTAGTGATTCTTCAGGTATTTGAAATTTGAAATCCATTCCATAACCTTTACTATTTTTTATTTTTATTTTACAGAGCAAGAGAGAGAATTGGTGTGCTAGGGCCTCAGCCACTGTAATTGAACTCCAGACACTTGCACCACCAAGTGTGCATGTGTGACCTTGCACTTGTCTCACCTTTGTGCATCTAGCTTACATGTGATCCAGAGAGTGGGATTTTATCACTCTCTGCTTGCAAATTATATATATATCCAAGTCCAGCCCTGTAACTAGATTTTCAAATGCTAATTATGTGTCTAAAAAATTATTCAACTGAGGTCCTTTGTAGAAGCTGCTTGGTTTCTCATTTAGAACCATAAAAAAGAATACTGTTGAGCTGGAGATATGGCTTAATGGTTAATGTGCTTGCCTGCAAAGCCAAAGGACCCAGGTTCAATACCCCAGGACCCATGTAAGCCAGATGCACAAGATGGTGCATGCATCTGGAGTTTTTTGCAGCAGCTAAAGGTCCTGGAGCACCCATTCTCTCTCCCTCTATCTCTCTCTACATATCTGCTTCTTTCTCTCATAAATTAATTAATTGATTAAAAAAAGAATACTGTTTAGTTTTCTACCATTCTCTAATTTTTTAAAATTTGTTTTGTTTTGTGGGGTGGTTTTCTCGCTCTATCCCAGGCTGTCCTGAATTCACTATGTAGTCTCAGGGTGGCATTGGACTCACGGTGATCCTCCTACCTCTGCCTCCAGAGTCTTGGATTAAAGGTGTGCTCCACCACACTTGGCTTTCTCTAATTTCATACTGAAAGCTAGCTTTTCTTTCATATGTATTTTCTTAGAGGACTTTTCCCCATTTGCTTACTCACATCTAGAAACCATAATATCCTTGGTTTACTAGTCTTAAATCATGTGACAAAGACTTTTTTTTTTTTTTGCAACAAGTAAATATGGAAATGGAAGCTCAATAAGCAAAGCTCATCCAGCCTATATTAAATCTAGTACTGGGATGTGGAGATGGATCAGTGGTTAAAGGTGCCTGAAAGAAAACAAAGGGGAGATGGCTTCGTGGTTAAGGCGCATGCCTGCAAAGCCAAAGAACCCAGGTTTGATTCCCCAGGACCCACATAAGCCAGATACACAAGGTGACAAATGTATCTGGAGTTCGTTTGCAGGAGCTGAAAGCCCTGGTACACCCATTCTCTCTCACTCTCTCATTTCTGTATCTGCCTTGCTCTCTCTAATAAAAATAAAAGTTTAAAAAATATTACTTAAGCTGGGCATGGTGGCGCATGCCTTTAATCCCAGCACTAGGGAGGCAGAAGTAAGAGGATTGCCATGAGTTCGAGACCACCCTGAGACTACATAGTTAATTCCAGGTCAGCCTGGGCCAGAGTGAGACCCTACCTCCAAAAAACAAAAACAAAATAATAGTGTTTAAGAAAGGGTTGAAGCTGGGCATGGTGGTGCATTTAGTCCCTTTAGTCCCCAGCACTTGGGAGGCAGAGGTAGAAGGATCACTGTGAATTCGAGGCCAGCCTGAGTCTATATAGTGAATTCCAAGTCAGCCTGGGATAGAGTGAGACCCTACCTCCAAAAAAAAAAAAAAAAAAAGTCTAGAGAGATGGTTTAGTTATTAATGTGATTGCCTGTAAAGCCTAATGACCTGAGTTCAATTCCCCAATACCCACGTGTGGTGGTTTGATTCAGGATTCCCCCGTAAATTTAGGTGTTCTGAATGCTAGGTTCCCAGCTGATTGAGATTTGGGAACTAATGCCTCCTGGAGGCAGTGTATTCTTCGGGGCTGGCTTATGGGTATTGTAGTCAATTTCCCCTTGCCAGTGTTTGGCACACTCTTTTTTTTTTTTTTTTTGGTTTTTTGAGTCAGGGTCTCACCCTAGCCCAGGCTGACCTACAATTCACTCCGTGTTCTCAGGGTGGATTCAAACTCAGGGCAATCCTCCTACCTCTGCCTTCTGAATGCTGGGATTAAATGCGTGCACCACCACGCCCGGCTGGCACACTCTTCTGTTCCTGTTGTCCACCTGATGTTGGCCAGGAGGTGATATCCACCCTCTGCTCATGCCACAATTTTCCCCTGCCATCATGGAGCTTCCCCTCTAGTCTGTAAGCCAAAATAAACCTTTTATTTTCCCACAGGCTGCTCTTGCTCATGTGATTTCTGCCAGCAATATGAACCTGACTGCAGTGCCACGTGAAGCCAGATGCACAGTGGCGTATGAATCTGGAGTTTGTTCCCAGCAGCTGGAGACCCTGGTGTGCCCATTCTTTCTCTCTCTCTGTGCTTGCAAATAAATAGATAAAAATATATTTTAAAAAACCCTGCAAATTCTTTGATTATTACTATGGAAAATGTAGAGGAACCAACTGAACTGTGTGGTAGTACAGCAGACACAGTAACAAAGACTACCACAGTTTATTTATTTATTTTTTTTAACGAGGTAGGGTCTCACTCTAGCCCAGGCTAAGCTGGAATTCACTATGTAGTGTCAGGGTGGCCTTGAACTCATGGCCATCCTCCTTCCTCTGCTTTCCGAGTGCTGGGATTAAAGGAGTACACCCCATACCCAGCTTAATTTTTTCTTTTTCTTTTCTTCTTTTCTTTTCTTTCTTTCTTTTTCTTTCTTTTTTTTTTGTTTTGGTTTTTTGAGATAGGATTTCACTCTATTCCAAGCAGACCTGGAATTCACTATGTAATCTCAGGGTGGCCTCGAAGTCATGGTGATCCTCCTACCTCTATCTCCCCAGTGCTGGGATTAAAGGGATGCACCAACATTCCTGGCTTTTCTTTTTTTTTTCGAGATAGGGTCTCATTCTAGCCCAGGCTGACCTGGAATTCACTATGTAGTCTCAGGGTAGCCTTGAACTCTCGGTGATCCTCCTACCTCTGCCTCCTGATGCTGGGATTAAAAATGTGCGCCACCACGCCCATCAAAATACAATTTCTTAATAGTAATGGCTCCCAGTCACTTATATTTGAATAATCAACCTTCAATAAAGCTGTTTTCTTAGAATAAGAATATCTTCCAATCTCAAAATTATTTTCTTCCCATTTTTATAGAAGTACAGGATTCAAAAGCTAATTCTTTTGTGTGGTTTCTTTTGAGGCAAGGACTCATTGTCGCCCAAATGACCTAGAAGTCACTCTGAATTTCAGGTTGGCTTTAAATTCATGGCAATTTTCCCAACTCAGTCTCCCAAATGCTGGGATTATAGGCATAAGCCACATTGCCCCACTGAAAATGCTCATTCTTTAAAAATTTCCTATAATTTTCTTCTTTCCTCCTTGATTAAAGAATTTTTCTCCACTGTGGAATGTGGAAGTTGTAACTTTTAATTAACTTCCCAGCCACCATGTGAAGTTCATTATAGATGAAAGTGAAGTGGTTTTCTTTTATGTTTCAACCCAATGTTAACTATTTGCTCTCTCTGTGTGTACTGCACATCTTCCTGTGAGCAAGCTATCCCTGGGCTGATGACAACAAATAGATCTTGTTACATCTATGTTTTAACTCTGTTACACAGAATGAAATTTAAATTTTCAGCTCCCAATTGTGAGCTGTCTGCAAAGTATATCCTCCCAACCTTATCTTGTATGTACTTACCCCAGGTAGACTGGTCAGGCACTTCATGGTTTCCTCAAAATGCTGAAGTGAATTACCTCAGGATCCCAGTTTCTACACAACACATTCTCTTCTAAGTAAAATCAGATCATTCGAATTAAAAAAAATTCTATTGTCAGAATAATTTTTTTTTCTGGTCAAATACTTACACTCCTTTAAAGTCTTCCTCAGTTACACTCTCCAGTGGGCAGAGTCCTACTTGGGAAGAAGTGTCACTTGGGGCACATCATGAAGTCCATCTTTAAGATGGGTTTGAAGGTGGATCTGAATTCCAGCTCAAAGGTGTGGACAGAGTAGTTTTAGCTCTGGTGGTTCATGCTTGCTGGTGTTGGTGTTTCTGGCTGCAATTGTTTCTGTATGCTTGGATCTATTGATGGTGTTATCTTGGACTCTTTCCTCCCATAAGCTGTATTTGGTTGGATGTTTGTCTCAGCAATGAAGAACTGACTGCAACAGGTACCTACTGAAAATTAAGAAATAGCAAATTAAGAATTAATCTGCAAAGCTGGGAAGACTGTACTAAGAACAAGTAAAAACTGAACAAAGCCAGGTATGGTGGCATACGCCTTTAATCCCAGCACTCGGGAGGCAGTGGTAGGAGGACTGCAGTGTATTTAAGGCCACCTGATACTACATAGTGAATTCCAGGTCAGCCTGGGCTAGAGTGAGACCCTTCCTCGAAGTAAAAAAAAAAAAGAAAGAAAGAAAGAAAGAAAGAAAGAAAGAAAGAAAGACAGAAAGAAAGAAAGAGAGAGAAAGAAAAAGAAAAGAAAAGAAAAGCTGAACAAATGGAAAAGTCTCAGCAAACCTTCTTAGATCAAAAGCCTCCCCACAGGAACCAGAACCAGGGCAAGAAAAAGGAAGTGTAATTAAGAAACTAAAAGTTCCCAGTGGTCCTGTCTGCCAGCTAAAATTTTCAGGGTTGTGGGGAGCTGGAGAGATGGCTTAGCAGTTAAAGCACTTGCCTGCAAAGCCTGATTGACCCAAGTTCAATTCCATGGTGCCCACGTAAAGCCAGATGCTCAATGTGGCGCATGTATCTGGAAATCATTTGTAGCAGCTGGAGGCTCTGGCATGCGCATTCTGTCTTCTATCTCTCTTTGCTTGCAAATAAAAATAAATAAATAAATATTTTAAGAAAATCTTGCAGGGGCCGAGTGTAGACGCCCCTTTCCCATACTTTTGTGATTTCCCTCTAGGAGCTTGATCAGGTTCTTTTTTTTTGGTTTTTGGAGGTAGGGTCTCACTCTAGCTCAGGCTGACTGACCTGGAATTCACTATGTAGTCTCCAGGTGGCCTCAAACTCATGGCAATCCTCCTACCTCTGCCTTCTGAGTGCTGGGATTAAATGTGTGCAACACCATGCCTGGCTTCAGGTTCTTATTGTGACAATTAGAGAACAGTTATTCCTACTCCTGGGTATTTTCAGAAGAGCAGAGGGAAGGTGTTGGGTTCTTGCTGATTCCTACATATTATCTAAAGAGAGAAGAATTTGCCAGACTCCAGAAGTCATTGGTATGCCCACTAACAAAGTCCTTAGAGACAACACGAAAAAATTCCTTCATTTTCCCAATGCAACAGAAAGAAGATACATGCCACCCAGGATACACGTGCCAGTCATTTGTGAGTTCATATAGGATAAGACAGTTCCCTGGAGCCCTCTTACTTGGGGGTAAAGCTAAGGCCTGCCCAGAGACATAGATAGCAAAGCACAATGCTGCACCCTTCAGTCTCTGTAGGAACAGCATGTAGCATTCCAGATTATATCTTTGTCATTCTGACTTCAATGGGAATTCAATGACTACTGATAACAATTGGATTAGTTTTTTTTCTTTTTTAAATGTTTTTTCAAGGTAGGGTTTTGCTCTAGCCCAGGTTGACCTGGAATTCACTATGTATTCTCAGGGTGGCTTTGAACTCACAGCCATCCTCCTACCTCTGCCTCCTGAGTGCTGGGATTAAAGGTGTGTGCTACCACGCCCGTCCGTTTTATTTTTTTTTGAGCAAGCCTAACCAATGCCTTTTTTTTTTTTTTTTATTGTGAGAGAGCATGCATATGTGTGCGTGAGAGGGAACTGGCATGCCTGGGCCTCCAGCCACTGTAATTGATCTCTAGATGCATGTGCCACCTTGTGTGCATGCGCAATCTTGCACGCCTGAGTCACTTTGTGGGTCTGGCTTATGTGAGATCTGAAGAATTGAACATGGATCCTTAGGCTTCACAGGCAAGTGCCTTAATCGCTAAGCCGTCTCTCCGGCATATGGTTTAGTTTTATATCATACCCACAGATTATATCTCTTCCATATTTATGCTGCTACTCACAAGGGAAAGAATAGATAGATAATTCCATGCAAATCAATCAGTATTCCCTTTGATATAAAATTTATTAACTATAGGAACATTTTGTTTGTTTGTTTTTATGAGGTAGGGTCTTGCTCTAGCCCAAGTTGACCTGGCACTCTATAGTCCCAGGCTGTCCTCAAACTCACAGTGGTCCTCTTAACTGTGTCTCCCAATGCTGGGCTTAAAGGAGTGCACCACCATGACAGGCTCTGTAGGATTTTTTTTTTTTTTTTTTTTTTTTTTTTTTTTTGGTTTTTCAAGAAGGTAGGGTCTGACTCTAGTCCAAGCTGACCTGGAATCCACTATGTAGTCTCAAGATGGCCTCGAACTCATGGCGATCCTCCAACCTCTGCCTCCCAAGTACTGGGATTAAAGACATGTGCCACCATGCCCAGCTGTAGGAACTTTTTTGTTGTTTTTGTTTTTTTCGAGGTAGGGTCTCATTCTAGCTCAGGCTGTTCTGGAATTTACTATGTAGTCTCAGAGTAGCTTTAAACTCTTGGAGATCCTCCTACCTCTGCCTCCCAAGTGCTGGGATTAAAAGCATGTACCACCACACCTGACTGTATATGTATGTGTATATATATATATGAGATAAAAGAGAGAGATACAGAAATAGGGAGGGAGGGAGAGAATGGGCACACCAGGAACTCCAGCCACTGCAAATAAACTCCAGATGCGTGTGCCCCCCCTTTGTGCATCTGATTTACATGGGTCCTGGGGAGTCGAACCTGGGTCCTTTGGCTTTGCAGGCAAGCACCTTTACTGCTAAGCCATCTCTCCAGCCCTATTTTATATTTTATTTTTATTTATTTGAGAGAAAGAGGAAAAGAAAGATTGAGAGAAAGAAAGAGAGAGAGAATGGCCTCTAGCCACTGCAAACAAACTCAAGGCAAATGTGCTACCTTGTGCATCTATCTGTCTTATGTCTGTCCTGGGGAATCGAACCAAGGTTCTTTGGCTTTGCAGGCAAGTGCATTAACTGCTAAGCCATCTCTCCAGACTGGAACTTAAATATATAGTTTTTTTATTTATTTGCAAGGAGAGAGGGGGGAAGAGAATGAGACTGAGAGGAAATGGACATTCCAGGGCCTCTTGCCACTGCAAACAAACTCCAGACACATGTGCCACTTTGTGCATCTGGCTTTATGTGGATACTGGAGTGTTGAACCCGGGGCCATAAGGCTTTGCTGGTAGGCACTTTTAACCACTGAACCATCTCTCCAGCCCTATATGAACTTAAATTTTTTTTTTGGAGAGAGACACAGAGAGAGACAGAGAGAGAGAGGGAGAAGACAGATAGAGATGGGCGCGCCAGCAGCCTCTCAGCTGCTGAGAACGAAACCAGATGCGTGCGTCCCCTTGTGGTCAAGTGCGGCATTGCACCTTTGCATCACTTTGCATCTGGCTAAACGTGGGACCTGGAGATTGAAACCGCTTCCGATTGGAACCAGCGTTCTTAGGCTTAGGAGGCTGGCACCTTAACTGCTAAGCCATTTCTCCAGCCCAAAATTTTTTTATTCATTTATTTGAGGGGGTGAGAGAGAGAGTGAGCGAGTGAGCACTCCTGGCCTCTTGCTACTGCAAACTAATTCCAGAAGCATGTGCCACTTAGTGCATCTGATTTTATGTGGTTACTGGGGAATTGAACCCAGACAGTTAGGCTTGGCAAGCAAGTACTTTTAATTTTTGAGCCTTCTCTCCAGACCAGTAAAAAAAAAGTCTCTAATATCTTGGAAATAATCCACAGGTGGAGGAGGGTAAATAGTAAGAGGCAGGGAGATGTGTGGGAAGGCATCAGAGCAATCCAGAAGGGATTCAGTGCTAATTCTCACGAAGGTGACGGAGGTGGTGATGTGGAGAAATAGTTACTAGTTTCCACATACACGTTGACCATACAGTCAAAGAATTGGACTGGATTTGAAATGCATATAAAGTTCCTGGAATGAACACCTGGAAGAACAGAATTGCTAATTACTAAAAACGGGATGGGGGAGCGTCCACTAAGAAGTGTTTTTTTCTCTCTGAGGTTGTAGCCTCTCTTTGCTGGGGTTGGATCCAAGGCTTTACACATACGTTGTTCTCAAACTTGCTATGTAGTGGAAGATGACCTTGAACGCCTGATTCTCACCCTTCCACCTCTCAAGGGCTAGGATTATAGGCCAGCATCACTACTCCTAGCTTTAATCGATAATTTCTGAAGCTGGGTGATGGCATGGAACTTCATTTTACTAGTTGGCTTCTTTTTGTGTGTGCTAGGGATCAAACCCAGGGCCTCGGGTATGCTAAGAACGAGCTACTTCTGGTTTTCTTTGTTGTATGCTTGAAAATTTAAGCAGTAAAAAGTTTTAAAACTGTTTGTTTAGGTTTAAAACGTGACAAATCATGCCTTTTTCATAAATTTAAACAAAAGAAGGTGGGCATGGTGGCAAACATCTTTATTCGCAATACTAGGGAGACAGAGGTAGGAGGACTGTTGTGAATTCGAGGCCAGGCTGGGACTACATAGTGGAATCCAGGGCTACAGTGAGATCCTACCTCTGGGAGAAAAAAAAACCATGAAAGTAGTGTATAGCTTATACATGCATCGATGGTCTTTCAGTTTCCTGAAAGAGCAAAATTCATTCTAAGTCGACTAGTTAAAACTCTTTGGAATTGACACAGGACAACTGAAAATACGGGACCTGGAGATTGAAACCGCTTCGATTGGAACCAGCGTTCTTAGGCTTAGGAGGCTGGCACCTTAACTGCTAAGCCATTTCTCCAGCCCAAAATTTTTTATTCATTTATTTGAGGGGGTGAGAGAGAGAGTGGCGAGTGAGAGCACTCCTGGCCTCTTGCTACTGCAAACTAATTCCAGAAGCATGTGCCACTTAGTGCATCTGATTTTATGTGGTTACTGGGGAATTGAACCCAGACAGTTAGGCTTGGCAAGCAAGTACTTTTAATTTTTGAGCCTTCTCTCAGACCAGTAAAAAAAAAGTCTCTAATATCTTGGAAATAATCCACAGGTGGAGGAGGGTAAATAGTAAGAGGCAGGGAGATGTGTGGGAAGGCATCAGAGCAATCCAGAAGGGATTCAGTGCTAATTCTCACGAAGGTGACGGAGGTGGTGATGTGGAGAAATAGTTACTAGTTTCCACATACACGTTGACCATACAGTCAAAGGAATTGGACTGGATTTGAAATGCATATAAAGTTCCTGGAATGAACACCTGGAAGAACAGAATTGCTAATTACTAAAAACGGGATGGGGGAGCGTCCACTAAGAAGTGTTTTTTTCTCTCTGAGGTTGTAGCCTCTCTTTGCTGGGGTTGGATCCAAGGCTTTACACATACGTTGTTCTCAAACTTGCTATGTAGTGGAAGATGACCTTGAACGCCTGATTCTCACCCTTCCACCTCTCAAGGGCTAGGATTATAGGCCAGCATCACTACTCCTAGCTTTAATCGATAATTTCTGAAGCTGGGTGATGGCATGGAACTTCATTTTACTAGTTGGCTTCTTTTTGTGTGTGCTAGGGATCAAACCCAGGGCCTCGGGTATGCTAAGAACGAGCTACTTCTGGTTTTCTTTGTTGTATGCTTGAAAATTTAAGCAGTAAAAAGTTTTAAAACTGTTTGTTTAGGTTTAAAACGTGACAAATCATGCCTTTTTCATAAATTTAAACAAAAGAAGGTGGGCATGGTGGCAAACATCTTTATTCGCAATACTAGGGAGACAGAGGTAGGAGGACTGTTGTGAATTCGAGGCCAGGCTGGGACTACATAGTGGAATCCAGGGCTACAGTGAGATCCTACCTCTGGGAGAAAAAAAAACCATGAAAGTAGTGTATAGCTTATACATGCATCGATGGTCTTTCAGTTTCCTGAAAGAGCAAAATTCATTCTAAGTCGACTAGTTAAAACTCTTTGGAATTGACACAGGACAACTGAAAATACGAGGCACAAACACTATTAGAGAAAAAGAAAATATATATATATTTAATTTTGTTTATTTGAGAGAAAGAACGGGTGCTGCAAACAAATTCGATACATGCCCCACCATGTGCATCTGCCTTACGTGGGTCCTGGGGAACTGAACCTGGGTCCTTTGGCTTTATAAGCAAGTGCCTTAACCACTAAGCCATCTCTTCAGCCCAAGAATAATTTTTGCTCTTGCGGGCGTGTGTTATCTTTATAGGTTACGACGATACAGTCGTTTCTACAAAGATATCAAGACGAAAATCCCCTCAAGTCATGTTGGAGGGGTGCCCACTCTCAGCTGGTTTGCGGAAATGACACTACCCGTTTTTCAGCTGGGTTTGAGAACTGGACGGGGCGGGGCGGGGCGGGGCGGGGCGGACGTCAGCACGCCGCTGCCCACGTCCAGCTGGGAGAATTCTGACCCCTGTGCCCCGGCTGGCGCCGGCGGCGCGGAGGTCCACAGGAGCACGGCCGACTGCGGCTGCGCAGGTATGTGGAGGCGGGGCTTTGGAGCCGCGTGACCAATGAGGAGCCGCCGCCCGAGGGCCGGGTCCATCCTGAGCGGCCCGAGTGCTTAGCCGAGGGGCCGCCCCGCCCCGCTCGTCCCTCCCTCGCGCCCCGCCTCCGTCTCCCTGCCTGCCGGGCTGCGGGGTGACACCGGGGTTTCGCCTTCTGAAGGGGCCAGGGCTGCGAGACGGACTGCGGCCGTGGCGGCGTGCGTGAGCGCGGTGAGGGCCGGCGGCTGGTCGCGCGGAGACGGCCGCGTGGCAGGGACCGAGGGACGGAGGGCCCTGGGGGCTTGCGGGCCGAAGCGGGCGGGGCAGGGGCGAGGTCGCCCGCGGACGGGTCATCGCCGTCGGGTTTGGGGGACGCCCAGCCCGTCGTGCCACGTTTGTGAAGCGGATCCGCCCGCGTCTGGTGAGCCTGGGCTGGCGCGGTCGGGGATGCGAGGGAAGGTTTCAAGACCCTCCGCCCTCCCCCATCCCCGGGCCCTCGGAGGCTTTCCAGGGCGAGCCGGGCGCGCTTCCGTCTCTTTCCTGGGTGGGGAGGTGGTCAGGCCAGGTGGGGAGGTTGCTTTTCACCCTGAGGATTGTTCAAAGCAAACACATCCGGAATTCCTCCCTCCCTCCCTCCCTCCTCCTCCTCCTCCACCGCCACCACCACCACCACCACCTCCCACGCCCTGCTCGGCAACGCCGCAAACAGTCTGCACAACTTCACTTCGAAGTAGCAGACTAGAAAATTCTGAGCAATTCCACACGTTATAAATACGTTCCTTGTCTTTAATGAGTGAGCGACTTAGCCTTCACCTAAAAGCGTTTCTGGTTTGTGAAGCTGCCCTGGAGGATATCGATGTGATGAACTGGGTTGAGATTTTTTTTTTTTCCCCCTGAAAACATCAGTTTGCATGAAAATCCACTCGGTGTGAAACTTTATCCTGTTGATTGTAACCAGCGCACTAGACAAATCTTGTCTGGTTTCTTGTAAGTCTGGATTTTTTTTTAAACGGGTTTTCTTTTTGAACAAACCTTTGGGTGTTTTTCTGTTTCGCAGGTTTATTTAAGTGCCTAGCTACCACTGATGAAGATGGGTTGGAATAACTGCGGAAACTGCCTTTGATTGACAAGACACAGTCCATTTGTTTCACTGAGTTTTTTTTTTTTTTTTTTTTTTGTTTACTGCTTTGAGCTTTACTGTAACAGATGAAAAACTTGGAAAATAAAATGAACGTGCTGTGGTCTTGAACCTTCTTTTTGAGGAAAAATTAAAAGTGCCAGAGTGAAAGCCAGAATGGCATCCAGAGAGAGGCTCTTTGAACTTTGGATGCTTTATTGTACAAAGGTAATTGCTTTCCTTTTTATTTCTGTGTTTAAACATATTTTATTATAAAATTCTGTGACCTGCTTAACTATCACTTAATTTAATAATAAATAGTGTATACATTCATATTCACACCAATTTTGTGACCTGCTTAACTATTACTTAATGGGTTATGGTGTATACATTCATATTCACACCCCCAAATTTAAAAACATGTAAGAGATTTTTACATTTCCCACTTTTTCACATTTAAATACATTCAGAACATGAGCAGACTTTGTTGCGTTTTTTGATACTTGAGTGATCTCAAAATTGTATATGTAAACTGATTCTCTTCAGAGAAAAATAAAATGTTTTTATTTTTATGGTGTTCTTTCTCTACTGCAACTGGGGATAGAATAGAGACGTTTTTTATATGTTCAAGGCAGCATCTCACGCTAGCCTAGGCTGACCTGGAACTCACTCTGTAGCCCTCAGCTGGCCTCATTCTTGTAGTAATCTCCCTACTCAACCTCCTGAGTGTGCCAACCATGCCTAGCAAAACAGACATTTCTTTTAAAACATTTATATTTATTTATTTGAGAGAAACAGAAAGAGACAGAGATAGAATGAGTGTGGATGTGCGAGGGCCTCCTGCCACTACAAACAAGCTCCAGAAAAATGCACAACCTTGTGCATCCAGCTTTACATGGGTTCTGGGGAATCAAACCCAGGCCATCAGGCTTTGAAAGCAAGTGCCTTTAACTGCTGAGCCATCACTCCAGCCCCTACAAAATAGACATTTCTGTGAGGGCATTAAATATTTTGCTCATTGCTAACCTTTTAAATTGTGTATAAAAGTTACTGATTGAGTTGCTTGCTCTGTGATTGCCCCTATGTTTGCCCAAAGGAGCACTGTCTCATTTGATAATGCAGTCCTGAGAGATGAGTATTGTAATTCTCTTCTATTGATGAGAAAACTAATTGGGGGTGGGGTAGGGGTAGGAGTGAGGGTGGGAGCATAGTGTTGAGCCTGGAAGTCAGGAGTCTTATGTTTTTCACCATTTTGTTTCTTCAATATTTTTGTTACTGTCATTCAAAAACAACTTTATGTTCCTTGTGAATTTTTACCTGGTAGATTTGATTTTAGGTTATTGAGAAGGGTGCTGCTTAAAAATCACGTGTTTTGAGGGCTGGAGAGATGGGTTGGTGGTTAAGGAGCTTGCCTGAAAAGTCTAAGGACTCATGTAAGCCAGCCACATGAAGATGATGCAAGCGCAGGGTCACACATGCTCACTAGGTGGCGCAAGTGTCTGGAGTTGGATTGCAGTGGCTGAGGCTCCCTTGCACCAATTCTCTCTCTCTTGTTCTCTCTCTTGCTCTCACTGTCACTCTAGCTCTCACTCTCTTTAAAAAAAATAAAACATGTTTTTCAAGTGAGGAGCCATGTTAATACTTTGAAGATATCAGAAAAACATCCCTGATCTACTATTTAAGTTAGCTTAGGTCTGTGTGGTAAAGTTCTCAAGTCAGGGCCTCCATTTTGTCATTATTTCATCAGGCTCTCTCTCTCTTTAATACTTCCAGTGGTTTATTCTTTAACAATGATCTCATTTATCTATAATAATTTTAAAGGTCTCACTGGATTTTTTAACTTCTTGTTTTGATAGTTACTATAATTATTAAAGGATATGTATCTTAAAATGCTTAATAGGAATTTTCAGAGTAACTTTTAGGCTTGTGTAATTTAATGCCAGAAATATTTCTTTAAAAATAGACACATCTTCTAATAAAAAAGGAATCTAGGGCTAGAAAGATGGTTTAGCCTTCTTGCCTGCAAAGCCAAAGAACTCATGTTCGAATCATGCCCTCAAGGGGGCGCACCCATCTGGAGTTTGTTTGCAAATGATTACAGGTCCTGGCGTGCTCATTGTCTTCCCATTCTCAAAAATAAGTAAATAAAAAAGAATCTATTTCATTCAGACACTTTTGAAAATAGGAACATGTTAGAAAAAACTAAAATTAAATTTTATTTTATTTTAATTTATTTGAGAGAGAAAGAGGCAGATAGAGAATGGGTGTGCTAGGGCCTCTAGCCACTAAAAACAAACTCCAGATGCATGAGCCACCATGTGCAGATATCTGGCTTATGTGGGTACTGGGGAATCAAACCTGGGTCCTTAGGCTTTGCAGGCAAGAGCCTTAATCGCTGAGCCTTCTCTCCAGCCCTAAAAATAAATTTTAGTATGAGTGTCCAACAATTTGAAAAACATTTGTTAAGTGCATTAAATTTACTTTCACTCTTTTCATAATGACAAGTAAATGAAGCTGGGTGTGGTGCTGCATGCCTTTAATCCTAGCACTTGGGAGGCAGAGGTAGGAGGATCACCATGAATTCAAGACCCTGAGACTACATAGTGAATTCCAGGTCAGCCTGGGCTAGAGTGAGACCCTATCTCGATAAACCAAAAACCAAACCAAAACAAGAAGTAGATGAGGTTACGTTGCTTTACTTATTGTGTCCACCCCCCCCCGTGGGGCCTCACTCTAGCCCAGGCCTGACTTGGAATTCACTATGTAGTCTCAGGATGGCCTCAAACTCACAGAGATCCTCCTATCTCTCCCTCCCACGTGCTGGGATTAAAGGCTGCACCACCATGCCCAGCTACTAATTGTTTTTCTATGTAGATTTAGTACTTTTGTTTAAGCATTCACAAAATAGAGATAGAGTAACTCTTTTCCCAATTTTGACACATAATATCATTTATTCATACTATCATGAATCAACTATACCCTTTAATTTCCCTATTACCTGAATTATTTTACCTCAATTTACAATGTCCATAGGTATTTTAAAATGTATATCTATAAAGTAATTAAAAAAACCCACAATGCCGGACGTGGTGGCACACATCTTTAATCCCAGCACTTAGGAAGCAGAGGTGGGAGGATTGCTGTGAGTTTGAGGTCACCCTGAGACTATGGAGTGAATTCCAGGTTAATCTAGGCTAGAGTGAGACCCTACCTTGAAAAACAAAACACAAAAATCACAACAAGCTGGGCTTGGTGGTGCACACACCTTTATTGCTGTGAGTAAAAAACCAGCCTGGGGCTATAGAGTGAGTTCTAGGTAAATGGGTTAGAGTGAGGCTGCGCCTTGAAAAAATGAAAACAAAAACAAAGACAAAACCACAATACAATCTTCATAAAATGTTTATGTTCTAACTTTCCTGTTCATCTCAATGCTCTGTTTTTCCATTGTTTAGTTCAATAGTTACATGAAACACATACATTGTATATTATTGAAAATATGTGTAAACCTTTATAGGGTCCTCTAACACATTTGTTTGCTATTTGTTGAAGAAACCCATTACTGATCTTAGAGTTTTCTACAGTCTGAATTTTGCTGATTGTTTTCCCTTGATTTTTTTCATTGTTCCTCTTTTGGTGCCCATAAACTGGCAGGTACAGAAGTTTAATTGATTAAGGTTCTGTTTTAGATGTGGAAGGCTACTCTACTTTGCAAATGTAGCACTTACTATTAATTTTTACTTGCATTATTTTTCATGAGGAATTTATAAAATTGTAATGTTATATCACCTTTTCATTGTTTCAAATAAAACAGAAATGTCCCTTCATTAGTTATTGATGACACCCCTTAAAAGGAAAGTAGGTCACATAAATGTATTTTTCTTGTCAATTTTCAGAATGATTTGATTGACTTAACAGCTTCCCAAAGTGACCAGTTTTTCTTGAATACCAAGTTCATCTTTGCTGATTAAAATTTTAACAATGTTTACCATTTAGCTGCCCTACTTGATTTGTTTAGTACATAGGACATTGTATACACATCTGATTAAAGAAGACATCTTTGAAGATTTATAAAGGTCTGTTTGGGGTCAGTCAGGTTGAGACATAGTTTGTATTTGCTATAGTGTTACTGGTATTTCAGTGTTGGTAGTAAGGCCCTATTAAAATGTTTTGAAAGTTGCCACTGACCAGTATGAAAGATCAGCAGTGTATCTGTGGGTTATACATTGCTTTATAAAAGGAATGCTAAGGGAGTCTGAATTCAGTTGCAAACCTAAACACAAGTTATTTAAGTTTTACAAATAGAATTAAAATGAGTTACACAGTTTTAACAGATGGTTCCTCATATATTAAATTCAACATTTAAAAATCTGTGTGAAACACCTTGTAGTTTTTTTTAATACATTTTATTTTGAATTGACCAGTTATATGTATTTATGAAGCACAGTGTGATGTTTTGATACATATACACTGGAATGATCAACTCTAACATATATATATATATATATAATTTTGTGGTGTTTGTTTTGTTACCAAACTTTTCAGGCCAATTTTTCTCACTTGATCCTTCTAGAAATAGAACTTAATTGCACTGTTAGAAACATGACTCTTCATAACAAGTTATTTGTTAATCTTACATAGTTCTTAATACATCAGCAAGATTATTTCATATCACTTAGTATTCTTATTCTCTGAAGATTCTTTCATTAGTATACAAATGATATGTAGTCTAAACTTTTCTTGCCTCCAGATAGTCTTCACCCAGGGTCAAGGATTGGTTAACATTGCATTTCATATAACTCTTATAAGTTAAATATTAATTTGAACAGGCTTAATGTGATACCTGGATTTTAGCAGTCAACAACTACTTGTCTGGATATATTTAAGTATGGAATACAAAACGACAACTGTTAAGTACTAAAGATTTTATTTTATATGTACTAGGCACCTTGTTTGTTGTCTTTTGATATCATTCCTTCACTTAACAATCTGAAGACAACAATGAAGGGTAGTTTAATACAACTTTACATCAATTTGTGTAATTTAACACCTTTTTTGGATTTCATGTTTTTGTATAGAAAGACATAGGTATCACAAACTCCTTATCTCAGCTGCTGTCCTTGACAGGATCTTTTTCTCCTTTCCCTCTTCCTCTTTCCCCCTCTCCTCCCTCCACCTCTCTTCCCCTGTTCTCCCTCTTGTCCTGTTGTTCTTTCCTGCCCTGTCCTTCCTTCTGTCCTTTTGTCCTTTTCACTACTTGCAGCCTTGCAAATGGTAGGCAAGTGCTCTACCACTGAGGTATTTCTCCACTGTTTCTTTTTTCCTTCAGTTATTACTCTTTGATTTAGGATCTCACCAAGATGCCCAGGCTAGCTTTGAGCTTGACATTTTCTTGCCTTAGTCTCACAAGTAGGTAGAATTCTTGGCAGGCCTCACTAGGATATATTTATTTTTAATTAATTTTTATTTATTTGGAAGCAGAGGGAGACGGAAGAGAGAGACAAAGAGAGAATATGGGCACACCAGGGCCTCTAGCTGCTGCAAACAAACTCCCGATGTATGCTCCACATTGTGTATCTGCCTTTATATTGGTACTGGGGAATCAAACCAGGGTCATTAGGCTGTGCAGGCAAGCACTTTTTTTTTTTAAATATATTTTATTTTTATTTTTATTTATTTATTAATTTGAGAGAGAGAGAGAATGGGCGCACCAGGGCCTCTAGCCACTGCAAACGAACTCCAGATGCATGTGCCCCCTTATGCATCTGGTTTACGTGGGTCCTGGAGAGTCGAGCCTCGAACCGGGATCCTCAGGCTTCACAGGCAAGCGATTAACCACTAAGCCATCTCTCCAGCCAGGCAAGCACTTTTTAACTGCTAAGCCATCTCTCCAGCCCCAGGGTGAATTTCTTTTAGATATGTAGCTTTTATGGATGTGCTGAGGTTGCTCATTAGAATATGTAGAAGAGAAAAACCAGGCTCCCAAATTGTTCTGTAAAATGAAGCTTATTTTCTTTCTGCTATAAAGTATCACAAAGTGAGTTTAAAAAGTATGACATTTTGAAATATGGCAACAAGAAGTTGAAATTCAGGGTTCATTAGCTGTTCTTTTTTGCTTTTGAGATGGTCTTGTTTACCCCAGTTGACCTAGAATTTTATCCTCCTGCCTCATCCTCCCGAGTACTGGTATTCTAGAAATGTGTTATTTTGTGGAACTAACAGAAGTGGAACCAAAGTTTACTTCTGTTTCTGCTTCTGATCTTAAGGATCTGAAAGTACGATCACTTTTCCTCCCTCCCTTCCTTTCCTTTGGTGTTGTACGTGTGTGTTATGTGTATATGTGAAGATGTGCAGACTCCTTGTGCCTGTATGCAGAGACCAGAGGATGACGTTGGGTTTCCTCCTCTACCTCTCTTTCACCTCATTTCCTTAAGACAGGTCTCACTAAGTGTGGAGGTCACTGTTTTCTGTTAGCAAACCCCAGCCGTCTAGTCCCGTCCCCCCTCAGTGGTGGGGTTACAGGTTGCATGTCCATGCCTGGCTATTTAAAATTAAAAAAAAAAATTTGTCCATTTGGGGGGTGGTCAGATATAGAGAGAATGGGCACACCAGAGCCTCTAGCCATTGCAAATGAACTCCAGACACATACACCACTTTGTATGTCTGGCTTTATGTGGGTTCTGGGGAATTGAACCTGGGTCCTTAGGCTTCACAGGCAAACACCTTAACCACTAAGCCATCTCTCCAGCCCCACGCGTGGTTTTTTACATGGGGTGCTGGGTATCGAACTCAGGTCCCCTCGTGCTTGTGCAGCAAGGGCTCTTACTTACTGTGCCATCTCCCTAACCCTTTAGTTTCTTTATATTTGGATTTTCTCATCTGTCAAATGGGGAAAAAAGTAACGATTCTACTTATTTCAAAATTGAAGGAAAAAAGTATTGGTTGTATTTACCTGTACCTTTGAAGTAAAAAAAAAAAAAATGAAAAAGCTGGGTGTGATGTTGCATGCCTTCAATCCCTGCACTGAGGAGGCAGAGGGAGGAGTATCTGTGAGTTGGAGGCCACCCTGAGAGTACAAAGTAAATTTCAGATCAGCCTGGGCTAATGTGAGACCCTACCTCAAAAAAACAAACAAACAAAAAGTAATTATGGGCTAGGAAGGTGGCTCAGTGGTTAAGGAGCTTGCCTGCAAAGCCTAACAACCCAGGTTCTATTCCCCAGTACCCATGTAAAGCCAAATGCACAAAGTGGCACATGCATCTGGAGTTTGTTTGCAGTGGCAGGAGGCCCTGGTTCACCCATTTACCCATATTCTCAAATTCTCCCCTTGCAAATAAAATTTTTAAATGTAATTGTTATTTGTAATTTTTAAAAAATATTTTATTGCCAGGCGTGGTGGCGCACGCCTTTAATCCCAACACTCAGGAGGCAGAGGTAGGAGGATTGCTGGGAGTTCGAGGCCACCCTGAGAATACAGAGTGAGTTCCAGGTCAGCCCGGGCTAGAGCGAGACCTTACCTCGAAAAACCAAAAAAAAAAAGAAAGAAAGAAAGAAAAAAATATTTTTATTTATTTATTTGACAGAAAACGAGGGAGAGAGAGAGACAGAATGGGTGCGCCAGGGCCTCTAGCCACTACAAATGAACTCCAGATGCATGCACCCCCTTGTGCATCTGGCTAACGTGGGTCCTGGGGAATTGAACCTGGGTCCTTTGGCTTTGCAGGCAGATACCTTAAAACCGCTAAGCCTTCCCCCTAGCCCTATTATTAGTAATTTTTATTTTTATTTTTATTTTTTTTTGGTTTTTCAAGGTAGGGTCACACTCTGGCCCAGGCTGACCTGGAATTAACTATGTAGTCTCAGGGAGGCCTTGAACTCATGGCGATCCTCCTACCTCTGCCTCCCAAGTGCTGGGATTAAAGGCGTGTGCCACCACGCCTGGCTTATTAGTAATTTTTAAATACATGTGTCTGGAATCTCATGTATCCCAGGCTGTCCTTGAACTTTGAACTCCTTATCTTCCCTGCCTTCATTCCCAGTTGCTGCATTATAGGTGTAAGTCACATGCCTGCCTGGCTTTGCCTTTATATTTTATAATAAAAGTCACTATTATTTACTCTTTATCATTAGCAGTGAAGTTAAGCTCATGACTGTCTTAAATAATTTTTAATGTATCCTTTTCAGATTGGCATTAATTAGTGCTTAGTTACCTTAAATAATGATGTGAGTTTTTATTCTCCCCAACTCTAAGCCAAGTTTGTTTTGGATCTTGGTGATGCTGCATTTCCTGCTGTTGCCCTTTGTCCTGCTAAATCTGGAATATGACTAAAATAGATAGTTTTGCACTGAGCTCAGAGTAAAGTTTCTTTTCAAAATAAAAGTTTTGCTGTAGCCAGGCATGGTAGCGCACACCTTTAACCACAGCACTTGGGAGGCAGAGGTAGGAGGATAGCCTTGAGTTCAAGGCCACCCTGAGACTATGTAATGAATTCCAGATCAGCCTGGGCTAGAGTAGTATCCTGCTTCCAAAAACCAGGGGGTGGGGGAGGAGGAAAAGTTTTGCTTTATAATGAAAATAGAACTTAAAGATGTTTTATTGAGGTAAATGGCAAGCACCTCTTTTTACAGATCGAAAAAAAATGGAATGAATACTCTTCTGATCCAAAAGTTATCAATTTGTTACTACAATGTTATAATCCTAAATAAAAGATTTAGTATAATGGACCAACATATATCAACCTTTAACCTTTAGCCCATCTTTAGTGTTTGGCTTGTGCAAAGTGTGGAGATAGCTCCTGATTTTTTCTTTTTAAAACTTTTAATTAATTAATTATTTATTTGGAGAGAGAATAAGCACACCAGGGCCTGTAGCCACTGCAAACGAACTCCAGACACATGTACCACTGTGTGCACTGGCTTATGTGTGTACTGGGAAATCAAACCTGGTTCTTAGGTTTTGCAGGCAAGTACCTTAACCACTAGGCCATCTCTCCAGCCCTCTCTCTTGATCTTTTTCTATGGTTTAGTAATGATTTTGTAAGGAAGAAAATATTCTTCAACTGTAAAAAAAAAACAGGGTCATTAGCACACTACTACAAGTGGCTCCTTAATATATGTTTGTTTTCGGAAGGTAGATGTGAAAGCAAGAAATGCTTATTTTATACCAATAAATCTGGAGACTATCTTTAGTAAATGAATATTGCCATTGTGATTTGACTAGGGGAGCTTATACATTACTGTAAAAAGTTAAGATGCATGAAAGTTTTTTATTCTTCTGAGTATAAATTTCCCTGGTTACAGTAGATTGAATCGGTAACACTTGCTTTGTAGACATGTAGCATAAATATGTGGGTATGGGTAAGTCTAACCAAGTCTCCAAATTTTGGAGACTGATACTTGGGTATTTCATTTACAAAGATAGCTAGTATAGGATTACTCAGTTTTCAGGTAGGCGTGAATTTTCAGAACATTCAGAGAACAATAGCTCATATATGTGTCTGGAATTCAGAAGGGAGGCCTATTCTAGTAATAAAAGACTTAACATATTGGCAGTCCAAGAAGCTTAAGAAAAGAGTAAATGTCTGGAAGTCCCTGAAAACTTCTTAGATGATAGAAGTTTTTAAATGATAACATTTGAGAAGAGAGCAACAGTCCAACCTTTTCATGCTTTACATATATAATAATGTGTGTTCTTTTTTCCTATTAAAAGATGATAGAGGGCTGGAGACATGGCTTAGTAGTTAAGATACTTGTGTGGGAAACCTAAGGACCCAGGCTTGATTGCCCAGTACCTACATGAGCCAGATGCGCATGGTGGCGCATGCGCCTGGAGTTTTTTGCAGTGGCTAGAAGCCCTGGTGTGCCTATCTCTCTAACCCTCTCATAAATAAATGAAAAATATTTTTTTATAAAGATGATAGAGGGCTGGAGAGATGGCTTAGCAGTTAAAGTGATTGCCTGCAAAGCCAAAGGACCCATGTAAGCCAGATATATAAGGGCACATGCATCTGGAGTTCATTTGCAGTGGCTGAAGGCCATGGTGTGCCCATTCTCTCTCTTTCCCCTCCCCTCTCTCTCTCTCTCTGCCTCTTTCTCTCTCAAGTAAATAAATAAAAAAATTTAAAAAGATGATAGAAAAAGGAGAATTTGTAAAGAATTTGAGAGAGGTAGGAGTGACATTGCCTTAGAAAGTAGACTGATGTTAGGCAGAAGGTAATTATCCTGCAGAATCAAATTCAGTGTAGTATTTAAGAAAAGCATTTGGAGAATGAGGGGTTGGTCTAGTTGGTAAAGTGCTTGCCACACAAGCATATGGAGCTGAGTATAGATCCCCAGCACCCATATAAAAGATGGGCATGGTGACATGAACCTGTAGTCCTAGTTCTGGGGTACTAGAGACAGGAGGATTCCTGTGGTTTGTTGGCTAGCTCAATCAGTGAGCTGCAGCTTCATTGATCAACCCTTTCTCAAAAAGTAAGCTGTGCAGAAAGACTGAGGAAGAGCCCCGATGTCAACCTGTGGCCCCCCCCTCAAACACACACACACACACACACACACACACACACTCACATTTAGAAGGCAGACATAGTGTACATAGACAATATTATCACAAGAGGCTGAGGCTAGGCTTGAGGTCAGCCTAAGCTACATAGTGAAATCCTGTCTCAAAAAAGATAAAATTTCTGAGATTATTGGTGGTTTAGTAAAAGCAATTCTAAAAAGAGTGGTATAAAATACATTAAAAATAGGGTTACATTTTACCCATTTTATTTATTATCATTTTTTACAGTGTTAGGAATTAAATCCGGGGCCTTATGCATGCTAAGAAAGTACTATACCACTAAGCTACACTACACTCTTTGCCCTTGACCTTATTCATCCTCATTATGTTTAACAGACTTAAAATTGCCACTGTGCTGCTTTTAACATTTAAAAATGTTTCCTCCTGTTTTTTTTTTTTTTTTTTTGGTTTTTCGAGGTAGGGTCTCACTCTAGCCCAGGTTGACCTGGAATTAACTATGTAGTGTCAGGGTGGCCTCATGGTGATTCTCCTACCTCCAGCCCCTCCCCCCCTCAGTGCTGGGATTAAAGGCGTGCGCCACCACACCTGGCTCCTTTCCTTGTTGCCTACTACATTTCCTTTTTCCATGCACAGTTCAGAGTTAGTATATTGTAGTGGATTTGGCACATAATGGACTCATATATCCTGGTGTTTTAATTCCAGCACTATCAATTACTAGCAGTATGGTTTTTTGTTTGTTTGTCTTTCGAGGTAGGGTCTTCCTGTAGTACAGGCTGAGCTGGTATTCACTGTGTAGTCTCAGGGTGGCCTCGAACTCACGACAATCCTCCTACCTCTGCCTCTTCAGTGCTGGGATTAAAGGCGTGCACCACCACGCCCCACTTAGTAGCTGCATGATTTTGGGAGAGTAATATATCCTTAGAGTTTTCCTTTTATAATCTGTAAAGTGAGGAAAACCAAACTTTTCCTGCATAGTTGAGAGGTGCAGATAGGATGGTGAGTTGTCAAAAATGTCTGTGATGTTACTTAGTACATGGAGATCCTTTATCAGTTATAAATACTTTATTAGTAAATGAAATGGTACCTTCCTTGTAATTGCTCAGTTTTCTAGGAAAATTCTATGTTTGCAAACTCTTTGGTAGCCTGAGAAACAGAGGGCCTGGAATCTACTTCAGTACAGAGGGGGTTGTCTAGAATTTGAAGTAGATACTATTATAGCTAAATAAAATATGAAGAGAAATGTGTTAATTTTTTATGTTGTGTGAAAGGAACTCAGAAGGAGTTCAGGTATTTGTAGTTCTGAGATTCTAGAGTAGATATATACATGAATAAGTAGATGAGTTGTATTCTGGTTTGAAACAAAAAGCAAGTAATAAAACTTAGAAAAAATTTCACAAAGCTTACTCTTTGTCTATTTCCATCTTCTGATTTCTCTGTGATGTTTTATTACAAGCTGATTTTGGAATAATATATTAATAGAAAAACAAATACACTAAAGGTCAACACTCCCTCCATGTTCTGGGAACATTCTCTAAGATTCTGAATCATAGTGCTTTTTTTATTTTAGAGAAATATGTTGCTTGAGTTCCCTTTGTCCTAGATCAGTGCTTAAGTGGTCATGTTTAATGACTAAGTAATTAGACTCCTGAATAACATGCTTAAATTTGACATGTGTGTTGAGGCAAAAAGAAAAAAAATGAGCATCATTAAAAATTTCTTTTTTTAGCTGGGCATGGTGGTGCACACCTTTAATTCTAGCACTCTGGAGGCAGAGGTAGGAGGATTGCTGTGAGTTGGAGGCCACCTTGAGACTACATAGTTAATGCCAGGTCAGCCTGGGCCAAAGTGAGACCTTACCTTGAAAACAAAAATTTCTTAGCTAGGTGTGGTGGCACACACCTTTAATCCTAGCCCTTGGGAGGCAGAGGTAGGAGGAGCGCCATGAGTTCAAGGCCACCCTGAGACTACACAGTGAATTCCTCATCAGTCTGTGCTATAGCGAGACTGTACCTTGAAAAACCAAAGAAAGAAAAAAAAGGGTCTCACCCTAGCCCAGGCTGACCTAGAATTCACTAGTCTCAGGGTGGCCTTGAACTCGCAGCGGTCCTCCTACCTTGGTCTCCCAAATAAAAATTTGTTTGCATTTATTTGTAAGGACAGAGAGAATGAGAATGGGCCCACCAGGGCCTTTGCCACTGCAAATGAACTCTCAGATGCACGTGCCACTTTGTGCATCTGGCTTTATGTGGGTACTGGGTAATTGAACCAGGGCCATCAGGCTTTGCAAGCAGGTGCCTTTAACCACTGAGCCATTGCTCCAGTCCTTGAGCATCACTTCAGAGAGACAATTTGGGCTGGAGAGCTGGCTTAGCCATTAAGGCAGTTGCCTGCGAAGCCTAAGGACCTAGGTTCAACTTCTCAGAACCCATGTAATCCAGATGCACATGGTAGTCCATGCATCTGGAGTTCCTTTGCAGTGTCTAGAGGTCCTGGCACCCCATTCTCTCTCTTTTTCTCTCTCTCTAAATAAAATAAAAATAAGATATTTTAAAAACTGGGCATGGTGGCACACACCTTTAATCCCAGCACTTGGCAGGTAGAGGTAGGAGGATTGCCATGAGTTCAAGGCCACCCTGAGACTACATAGTAAAATCCAGGTCAGCCTGAGCTAGAGTGAGACCCTACCTCAAAAGACCAAAAAAAAATAAATAAATAAAATAAAAAAAAATAATAAATTAAAAAAATTTATTATTAGAAAGAGAGGCATATGAGAGAGAGAATGGCATGCCAGACTCATGTACCACCTTGTGCATCTGTCTTACGTGAGTCCTAGAGAATTAAATCTGTGTCCTTTGGCTTTGCAGGTAAGTGCCTTACCGCTAAGCTGTCTCTGTAGCCGCCCCCTTTTTTGAGTTAGGGTCTTGCTCTAGCCCAGGCTAGTACAGGTCAGCCCAGGCTGACCTGGAATTCACTGTGTGGTCTCAGAGTGGCCTTGAATTCATGGCCATCCTCCTACCTCTACCTCCTGAGGGCTGGTATTAAAGGCGTGCACCACCACGCCCAGCTCCCCCCTTTTTATTGAGAGGAGGTCTTGCTGCTGTTGCAAGCTGATCTTGAATTTTTTATCCTTGTACCTGTCTTTTTATTAGCTGGTATTATAGACATACACCACTTTACCTGTCTATTGTTTGCATTTTAAAACAGCACACAGCTTTTCCTTAATATCACTTAGGTATTTCATAGTATTCATATTAAGGTGGTGTCTTGTCTGTAGCCTAGGTTGACCTTGATCTTGTAAACCTCCTGCCTCTGTCTCCTATGTGCTGAGATTACAGGTGCATAATTCCAGGAATGGCTGTTGTTTTTATTTCAGATAATTACTTAGATGTGATAGCATTGTTTTTCTACAAATGGACTCATATGATGATCTTATTTCAGAAAGATCCAGATTACCTGAAGCTGTGGTTGGACAACTTTGTTTCTAGCTATGAACAATTCTTAGATGTTGACTTTGAAAAACTGCCTACCAGGTATGTGGAAAATACTAAGCTATTACCCTTGGATAAGATTGTTCATTTTTGGCACAATGATTTCATTGATGACGTAGGACAAGAATGGTAATTATGCTGCTAGTCCTGATGTGCCTCCATGATGGTGCTCTCATGCCAAACACTGCTGATTGGTCACAGCAGTCTTTCTGGGTCATACTGGACCTGACTTCTAGTCTGTCTACTCTGTCCTTTCTATCTCTCAGGAAATGCCTATGGTTTTTAAAGCTGTCCCAGGAAACTGGGACAAAGACCAGCTATATATTATTTATTGGAACAGAGAACAGAGGCTTATGAGTTGAAATTCATTCAAAACAGAAGAATCCAGTGTGTGAAAGCATACTCCTGTTTTTTTTTTTTTTTTTTTTTTTTTTTTTTTTTTTTTTTGAGGTAGGGTCTCATTCTAGCTCAGGCTGACCTGGAATTCACTATGTAGTCTCAGGGTGGCCTTGAACTCATGTCGATCCTCCTACCTCTGCCTTCCATGTGCTGAGATTAAAAGCGTGTGCCACCATGCCCAGCTGGATTTGTATATATATTCTGTCTGCAGTGAAACAAATAACTTACATTCAGTATAAAACTTCTATAATTATATTAAACATTATTTGAGTAGATATTATTATAAATTGTCATTTACTCACATACTTCTTGAGATTTGGGTATTTAAAAACTATTTATCTGAGAGTGGGAAGGGGCATGCCAGGGCCTCCAGCCTCTGCAGACAGACTCCAGATGCATGCACCAGTTTGTGCATCTGGCTCCACATGGGTACTAGGGAATTGAACCCAGGTTGTTAGGCTTTGATGGTAAGTGCTTTAACTGCTGAACCATCTTTCCAGCCTAGAGATTTGGGTATTCTTAACAGATTTAGAGAAATTACTATATAGTAGCTTCTGAAAACATTCCTAGGCCTTAACAATAGTATGCTTAAAATATATTACTTTTTGTTTGTGTTTTGGTTTTTTGAGGTAGGGTCTCACACTGGCTCAGGCTGACCTGGAATTCACTATGTAGTCTCAGGGTGGCCTCGAACTCTCAGCGAGACTCCTACCTCTGCCTCCCAAGTGCTGGGATTAAAGGCGTGCGCTACCACGCCCAGCTTTTTGTTTGTTTGTTTTTTGAGGTAGAGTCTTGCTGTAGCCTAGGCTAATCTGGAAATAATTTTTATAATTACCTATTTCATAGCAAAAATACATGTTGCTTTTTGAATTAAGAGTCCTGTGAAATAGTGCAGAGGATTCTAAAATTTTATATATTAAAGAACTTCAGAGATTAAATGACCTTGTTTCAGAGGTGGAATTTAGTTCTTTAGACTTTGAATCTACATATGAATGTTTTTAACTTAAATTATTTATTTATTTATTTGAGAGATTGAGAGAAAGAGGCAGACACAGAATGATTAAGTATGGCCACACCAGGGCCTCCAGCCACTGTAAATGAACTCCAGATATATGCACCACTTAGTGTATCTGGCTTTGGGTACTGTAGAATCGAACTGGGTCCTTAGGCTTTGCAGGCAAGGGCCTTAACCGCTGAGCCATCTCTTCAGCCCAAGATACAGATTTATTATTGTGAGAGAAACATGAGGGGAGCCATTCACATGTGATGTTGGCTTTTGCCTTAAAAACAAACCTTGTAGTCTTCTTACACAGGAACTACTTATCAGAAAATATTATTCTAATACTTTTAAAAAGTCTGTTGATGTTCATGCTTGTGGTCTGAATTAACCTTTTTTCTTTTTAATATCTTTCCTTTTGCTGGTTATCTTTTTCTCCCTCTTCTGCACATAGTCTATAAGGTAGGTCATTAGTGTTCAGTAGTGCAGATGGCAAATTTTAATCTAATTATAGGTACTTCCTTTTCAGTCATTGTTTAAAATGACTTCTTTTAGAAACAGTATGCGTATACCTACACTCTTTCTAAGTAGGAGATGAATTAATTTATACTCTTTTCATTAAAAACATAATAATTTAAAATATTAGTATATCTGCTCAGAAGACTAAGAATTCTGCTTTAATAATTGTGTCACAAATCATCCATTTGGTTATGCTGTGAGGACAAGAAGTCACAGAACATCTGGACAGAATAAAAAAGCCTCTTAGGATTTGAGGTGAAAATGCAGTTCACCTGTGCCAGAGGTTTTCTTCTTATAATTCAACATTTTTTATTTTCTTTCCCTCATCTTACAGGGTAGACGATGTGCCTCCAGGAATATCTCTGCTTCCTGACAATATTCTACAAGTTCTGAGGATTCAGCTATTACAGTGTGTTCAGAAAATGGCCGATGGGCTAGAGGAGCAACAACAAGCACTGTCAATTTTGCTTGTCAAATTCTTCATTATTCTTTGCAGGTATCTGGTACAATAATACAAACTTTTTTTTTTTTTTTTTTTTTCAAGGTAGGGTCTCACTCTGGCCCAGGCTGACCTGGAATTCACTCTGTAGTCTCAGGGTGGCCTCGGACTCACAGCGATCCTCCTACCTCTGCCTGCTGAGTGCTGGGATTAAATGCGTGTACCACCATGCCCAGCTTAATAATAGAAACTTTAAAGTAATTATTTCCAAAATAATAGTAATACATTTTTGGTGATGTTTACTGATTGCATCTTTGAATAATATGTGTAGGTTTTGTATTAATCTTCTGTTAGCATATTGAAAAGTTCATTAACTACTATGCCTAATTACAAAGACACTCAACCAAGCATTTAAATGTGACTTTAAAGACAGTGACGGGGGCTGGAGAGATGGCTTAGTGGTTAAGGCACTACCTATGTAGCCTAAGGACCCAGGTTTGACTCCTCAGAAACCGTGTAAGCAAGATGCACGTGGTGGTGCATGTGTCTGGACTTCATTTGTAGTGGCTGGAAGCCCTGGTGTGCCCATTCTCTCTCTCTCTAATAAATAAATAAATTAATTAATAATATAAAATAAAATAAAGGGCTGGAGAGATGGCTTAGCAGTTAAGGCACTAGCCTGCAAAGCCTAAGGAACCATATTCAATCTCTCTCCAGACACACAAAGGTGAGGCAACTTCAAGGTTGCACATGCCCACTAGGTAGTGCAGGTATCTGGAGTTCAATTGCAGTGATTGAGGCCCTGGCATGCCAATTCTTTCTCAGTCTGTCTATCTGTATCTCTTTCTCTAAAAAACAAAAAAAAAACTGGACATGGTGGTGCACACCTGTAATCCAAGCACTTGGGAGGCAGAAGTAGGAGGATTGTTGTGAGTTCCAGGCTGTGTAGTTCTATGTAGTTTCTCACCTACAGATGTATATAGGTTTTTTGGTGGTGCTGACACTTGTGCCCAGGGTTTCAGGATATTCTATTCCTCTGGAGCTACACTCCAGCTTCTCTATACATGCTTATTTATTTATTTATTTTTTTTTTTGGTTTTTCAAGGTAGGGTCTCACTCTGTTCCAGGCTGACCTGGAATTCACTATGTAGTCTCAGGCTGGCCTTGAACTCACAGTGTTCCTCTTATCTCTGCCTCCCAAGTGCTGGGATGAAAAGCATGTGCCACCGTGCCTGGCATTCTATACATGTTTTTGTTATCATTTATTATAATTTTAAAAATACATTTATTTGTGGTTTTTCAAGGTAGGGTCTCATGCTAACTCTGGGTGACCTGGAATTCACTTTACAGTCCCAGGGTAGCCTTGAACTCATGGCAGTCCTCTTACCTCTGCTTACTGAGTGCTGGGATTAAAGATGTATGTCACCACTCCTTGCAAAAATATATTTTTACCTCTTTCATTTGATCAGTTTATCAATTAAAGTACAGTATTTATACAGGTTATCATGTTTTCCAGGTGTTTATAGCTTACATCTCTGTGCTTCATTATCAATTGCAAAGCTTAATTACAAAAACAAAGCTCAACTTGGTGTGTTAGTTCATAACCGAATCCCATCACTTGGGAGACAGTGGCAAGGAGGAGGAAGGATCTCTTTTTAAGGATAGCTGTTAGCTGTATAGCAAATTCAAGAAGAACCTAGGCTACCTGAGACCTTATCTAAAAAAATACATATGTTGAACTTGTTCCTTACAGAAATTCTGATTCAAATGGCTTAACCATCTAAAAGTTGTGTGCTAATCCATCCTATAAGACTCACTGTTTTATTTATATTTTATAGTTAATAGGTGACCAGGTTCTTAATTTACCTTTCTGTTACTTTGGACATAGTTGCTCCTAGTTGCTCATTGCTTTGATTATAGCAGTTATTAAGCAAGAGTTGCTAAACATTTCATCGCTCTTTAGGTGCTCCAAAAACTTTAGGTATGCTTCTGTTCATGCTCATCTGCATCCTTAAAATTAAGAAAGTAATGTAACAATTGTAAGGGCTCAGGGAAAAGGGTCTAATTGGGTAGTAAGACAGAGGTTAGCCTCTGTGAAACTGAATTTGCTCTGTTTTCTCCTGTTAAATGAGTAGTCTAATTTTACTGTAATAAATTTTTTTTTTTTTTCGAGGTAGGGTCTCACTCTGGTCCAGGCTGACCTGGAATTCACTATGTAGTCTCAGGGTGGCCTTGAACTCATGGTGATCCTCCTACCTCTGTCTCCTGAGTGCTGGGATTAAAGGCTTGCGCCACCACACCCGGCTTCAAAAAAAATCTTTAAAAAAATATTTTATTTATTTATTTGAGAGAGGGAGTGAGGCAGAAAGAGAGAGAGAGCGAGAGAGAGAGAGAGAGGGGAAGGGAGGGAGAGAGGGAGGGAGGCTCAGTCTAGCAAATGAACTCCAGATGCATGTGCCACCATGTCCATCTGGCTTTATGTGGGTACTGGAGGATCAAACTTGGGTCCTTCAGCTTTGAAGGCAAGTGCCTTAACCATCTCTTTAGCCCCCATTTTTTTTTCTTAAAGTAGGAGATAGCCTTTGACAGTACATTAACTGTTCAGTAGCTGTTAATTGCAGATGTTTGTATTTCCAGAGACTTGAAAATAGACTTAAGAGCATTTTAGGTTAAAATAAAAATTGTGAAGGTACGGACTAGGGAGTTAGCTCAGTTGGTGAAGTGCTTGCCTCACAAGCATGAGGTCCTGAGTTTTACAGTACCCACGTAAAAGCTGGGGACTGTAGCAACAGTGGGGAGCCAGAGACAGGATCCCTGCGGTTTGATGAGTGGCTACTGTAGTTGAATCACTGAGTGACCCTGTCTCAAAAATAAGTTGGAGGGCTAGAGAGACGACATAGTAGTTAAGGCGCTTACCTGCAAAGCCTAATAACCCCGGTTTGATTCTCCAGTACCCACATGGAGCCAGCTGCACAAAGTGACACATGCATTTGGAGTTTGTTTGCAGTAGCTAGAGACTCTGGCGCATCCATTCCCTCTCTCCCTGTCTCTGTCTCTCTCTCTGTGTCTCTCTGCTTGCAAATAGTTTTTTTTTTCTTCCTGAGGTAGGGTTTTACTCTAGTCCAGGCTGCAAACTCACAGCAATCATCCTACCTCTGCCTCCCAAGTGCTGGGATTAATGGCCTGTGCCACCATGCCTGGCAAATAAAAGTATTTTAAAAAATTTAAAAAAGTAAGTTGGAGAGCCAGGTATGGTGGTGCATGTCTTTAATTCCAGCACTCGGGAGGCAGAGGTAGGAGGATTGCTGAGTTCAAGGCCACCCTGAGACTACATAGTGTATTACAGGTCAGTCTGGGCTAGAGTGAAACCCTACCTTGGAAAAAAAAAAACAAAAAAACAGTAACTTAGAGCTTAATTGAGGAAGAAACCTGGCATTGACCTCTGATATTCACATGCACACCTTGCACGCACACATAAATATGCCTATACGTGTGCATGTATATTATTAGTATAGCACATTTGTTGTCATTATAATAATAATAATAATATTATTATTATTATTATTATTATTATATTTTGTTTTGTTTTGCTTTTCAAGGTAGGGTCTCACTCTAGACCAGGCTGACCTGGAATTCACTATGTTGACTCAGGGTGACCTTGAACTCATGGCAATCATCCTACCTCTGCCTCCTGAGTGCTGGGATTAAAGACATGTGCCACCACGCCCGGCTTTGTTGTCAATATATTATTAACTGACGCTCATAATATACAGCAGGGTTACTATTTGTGTTTAATTTTTATAAGTTTTTAAAAAATATTTTTAGTTATATTAGAGAGACTGAGAGAATACCAAGTCCTCTTGCCACTGCAGAGGAACTTCACACACATGTGGCTCTTTGTGTACCTACCTGGCTTTATGTGGGTACTGGAGAATGGAACCCTGGCTGGCAGGCTTTGCAAGTAAGCACCTTCAACTTCTGAGCAGTCTTCCTGAGTAGTTTTTTTTTTTTTTTTTTTTTTTCTGGGTAGGGTCTCACTCTGGTCCAGGCTGACCTGGAATTAACTATGTAGTCTCAGGGTGGCCTCGAACTTTCGGCGATCTTCCTACCTCTGCCTCCCGAGTGCTGGGATTAAAGGCGTGCGCCACCACACCCGGCTCCCTGAGCAGGTTTTGACAAATGTGTGACTAAACTTTGCAGTGCTCATTAGGTGTCGAAATTATGCCTTTTTTGTTATTTAAAAAAAAATTTTATTTATTTGCAAGCAGAGAGAGAGAGAGAGAGAGAGAAGAGAGATACAGAGAGAATGGGCACACCAGGGCCTCTAGCCACTGCAAATGAACACCAGATGTATGTGCCCCTTTTGCATCTGGCTTACGTGGGTCTTGGGGAATTAAACCTGGGTCCTTTGGCTTACCAGGCAAATGCCTTAACTGCTAAGACACTTCTCCAGCCATTTATGTATGTTTGTATGTATGTATGTATGTATGTATGTATGTATGTATGTATTTATTTATTTTTGTGGTAGGGTCTTGCTCTTGCCCAGACTGACCCAAAATTCACTATGTAGTCTCAGGGTGGTCTTGATCTCGTGGTGATTCTTCTGTCTCTGCCTTCCTAGTGTTGGGATTAAAGTTGTGTACCACCATTCCCAGCCACAGTTCTGTGGGGTTGTTTTTCCCCTAAAATATTTTATTTATTTATTTGCAAGCACATGGGGGGTGAGGAGAAAGAGAGAGAATGAGTACACCAGTGCATCTAGCCAGTGCAAACAGACTTCAGTTGCATGTGCCACTTTGTGCATCTGGCTCTACATGGGTACTAGGGAATCAAACCCTGGTTATTAGGCTTTGCAGGCAGGTGCCTTAACCACTGATCCATCTCCCCTCCTTTTGTTGGAGGTAGTATCTCTCTCTAGTACTGGCTGACCTGGAATTTACTATGTAGTCTCAGGGTGGCCTCGAACTCATGGCAATTCATGTACTTCTGCTTCCCAAGTGCTGGGATTAAAGGTGTGCACCATCATGCCAGGCTCAGTTCTGTGGTTTTTTTTTTTTTTTCCCCCGAGGTAGGATTTTGCTCTAGCCCAGGTTGACCTGGAATTCACTATGTAGTTTGAGGATGGCCTCAAACTCTTGGCAATCCTCTTACCTCTGCCTCCCAAGTGCTAGGATTAAAGGTGTGCGCCACCACACCCGGCTCTGTGGTTTTATTTTTTATTTTTTTTTCTTTGAGAGGGAGACAGAGAGAGGAAAAGGCAGAGAGAGAATGGGCACGCTAGGGCCTTTTTCAGCCACTGTGAACCAACTACAGACATGTGCGCCCCCTTGTGCACATGTGCGACACTGCACACTTGCGTCACTTTTGTGTCTGGCTAAAAGTGAGACCTGGATATTTGAACAAGCGTTCTTAGGCTTCGCAGGCAGGTGCCTCAACTGCTAAGCCATCTCTCCAGCCCCAGTTCTATGTTTTTTAAAAATGAATATTGTCATGTGAATATTATTACAATGTCATTGCAGAATAGTTTCACCACCCTAACAATGTCCTGTGCTATACTTTTTTTTTTTGTTTGTTTTTCAAGGTAGGGTCTTGCTTTAGCCCAGGCTGACCTGGAATTCACTATGTAGTTTGAGGTGGCCTCAAATGCACGGCAATCCTCCCTCCTACCTCTGCCTCCCAAGTGTTGGGATTAAAGGTGTGTATATCACCACGCCCAGCTGTGCTATACCTTTTTAAATCTTCCACCACTCCTTCTCTTGCCTTAACCTTTGACAGAATTTTTGTTGTTTGTATCATGTTACAGTTTTTTTTTTTTTTTTCTTTTTGAGGTAGTGTCTCACTTTAGCCCAGGCTGACTTGGAATTCACTGTGTAGTCTCAGGGTGGCCTCGAACTCACGGTAGTCCTTCTACCTCTGTCTTCCAATTGCTTGGATTAAAGGCTATGAGCTGTGCTTCAAAAATTATATCAGAAAGGTCTGGAGAGATTGCTCAGTGGATAAGCTGCTTGCCATGCAGGTATGAGGACCAATATTTGACCTTTGGTACCCATGTAAAAATTGGGCGTGTTTGCTCACAGTTGTAATCCCAGAGCTGGGGAGGTGGAGACAGAAGGATCCCCAGGACTTGGTGACTAGTAATTGTTGTTGACATCTCATTGCTGGGATGAACATCCAAGCCAGGCATAGTTTATGGGAGGAAGGGGTTTACTTGAAGCTTACAGATCTAGAGGGAAGTTTCATCAGTGGCAGAAGAAGCTGCTTCCATATACCTAAGCAGAGAGAAACCATTACCAGCCAGCAAGCACCAAAAATGACAAGCAAAAACAATGTATCAGCAGGAGCCCAGAATGCAAACTGCTCTGCTTTGAAATCAGATCTGGGTTGGAAATCGGATATGTTCCCAAGCATACCTTAGGGTTGGACTCTAAGATCTGACCCCAGTGATACTGCCTCCAGCCAGGCAGCTAGCGATCCAAGTTACAAGCTTTATGTAAATACCTGAGTGTATGGGCAACATACATTCAAATTACCACAGTAGTGTAGTTAGGTTCAGTGAGATACCTACCTCAGAAAGCAAGGGGTGAAGAGCTATTTCTGAGAGAGATACCTGACCTCTATCTCTGGCTTTCACAGGCATACGCACAAACGTGCACTTGTACCTGCATACACATCTACATCCACACAAATATGAACATTCATACATGTACCACACATAGATACACGTGAAAATAAAATTATGCCAAGAATTGACATATTTTGTTTTGTAACTCAAATACGTAAACTGGCCCACTACTTTGATCCTAATAGAATAGAATATGTAAAGATCCAGTGGCCTTATCAAGGATAAAAAAAATTTTTTTTTTGTTTTTTTTTGAGATAGGGTCTCACTCTGGCCCAGGCTGACCTGGAATTCACTCTGTAGTCTCAGGGTGGCCTTGAACTCACGGCAATCCTCCTACCTCTGCCTCCCGAGTGCTGGGATGAAAGGTGTGCGCCACCATGCCCAGCTAAAAAAAGTTTTTTTTTTTTTTTTTATTTACTTGAGACAGAACGAGAGAGAGAGAGAAAAAAGGCAGATAGAGAGATGAGGTGTTCCAGGGCCTTCAGCCACTGCAAACGAACTCCAGACACATGCACCACCTTGTTCCTCTGGCATACATGGGTCTTGGATTATTTGGCCTTGCAGGCAAATGCCTTAACTGCTAAGCCTTTTCTTCAGCCCTATATAAAGGATTTTTAATAAACTTCAAGAAATATGATGTAAGTCTAAAAAAGAAACTGTCCTTCCAAACACAAAGTGAAAACAGCAAAACTACATGTGTCTTATAATGGTAACACCTTATGCATAAATAAGAATGTGTTTGGGGGATATGAGGGCAAACTGGCTGTGACATCTGTTATCCTATTGATTGCCAGGGTTGATTGAGCTGATCTGGCTGGCTAGGTGAGTGTCCTCTTTCTCACAGCTCCATATGCATCCCTCCCTACCTTCCCTGAATAGAGGAATACTTGTCTTCGGTCATGGGTATATGAGTAGCTGCACGCCTCTGCTAGAACCTCCAAACAAGCTCTCAAGAATCTGTATCGGGGAATACTTGTAGGCATCTAGATAAAAATCATTGCTTAAGTTTGTGCTATAAAAATACTGATGTTTTTTCTTCTGTTTCTACTTTGTATTGATTTTATTTTTTTCTGGAGTAAATTGGATGCAAATTGACTCCTCCTGAAATACTACCTTGTAAGATATATTGTAAACATGTTTTACAAGAAGATATTTATAACCATATTGATTTTCTGTTTTAGCAAATATCATTTGTATTTTGTTTATGAACATCTTTTCTCATGATTTAAGCTGAATGCACGAGCATCTTGCTGCTTACCATTTATATATAATAATCATGTGATTCTTTTTAATCTCATAGGAATCTATCAAATGTGGAAGAAATTGGGACTTGCTCTTATATTAATCATGTTATCACAATGACAACCCTCTACATTCAGCAAGTAGGTGTGAACATTATTTTTTATTGCTTTATTGAGATTAGCTAGGTTTTACTTTAAAAAAAATTATTTATTTGCAAGGAGAGAAGAGAGAGAATGAGAATCAGAATTAGTGGGCACACCAAGGTCTCTAGCTGCTGCAAACGAACTCCAGGTACTTGTATCACTTTGTGCAGCTGATTTTACATGGGTATGGGGGAATCAAACCCAGGTCATCAGGTTTTACAGCCTTAAGCACTGAGCCATCTCTCAAGCCCAAGGTTTTACTTTTTAAATATTAGAGTTAAGGGCTGGAGTAATGGCTTAGTGGTTAAGGCTTTTGTCTGCAAAGCCAAAGGACCCAGGTTCAATTCCCCAGGACCCACATTAGCCAGATGCACAAGGGGCACATCTGGAGTTCATTGGCAGTGGCTGGAGGCCCTGGCGTGCCCATTTTCTCTCTCCCTCTTTCTCTATCAAATAAATGAATAAATTAATTAATTAAAAAAATTAGAGTTAAGCCGGGTGTGGTGGCACACGCCTTCAAATCCAGTACTTGGGAGGCAGAGGTAGGAGGATTGCTGTGAGTTCGAGGCTACCCTGAGACTACATAGTGATTTGCAGGTCAGCCTGGGCTAGAGCAAAACCCGTCTTTACAACATACACACACACACACACACACACACACACACACACACACACACACACGTAAAGCTAGCATAGTTAAATCTTTTCAAAGAAGGTAATAATTGATAAGATATATTTTCCTTTGAGCTGGGTGTAGTAGCGCACACCTTGATTCCCAGTATTCAGTAGGCAGAGGTAGGAAGATTGCTGTTAGTTCGAGACCACCCTGAGAGTACATTGTGAATTCCAGGTCAGCCTGGGCTAGATTGAGACCCTGCCTTGAAAAACCAAAAAAAAAAAAAAAAAAAAAAAAAAAAAAAAGATATATTTTCCTTTGATAATATGTATTTCAGAAATCTCATAATACTAAATAAAGGTAAATAAGTAGCTATTAATGTATGCTGATATTTTAATTTAAATGTTCATTTTATATAAAAATTATGTTATTTGAGAGAAGTTGAGAGAAAGAGGGAGGAAGGGGGGGGGGGAGTATGAGAACAGGGGTGGCACTAGGACTGCTGCTTCAGCAGGTGAACTCCAGGTATGTATGTTGTGCATCTGTCTTTTGTGTATACTGGGGAATTGAACATGGACCATCAGGCTTTGTAAGCAAGTTCTTTTAACTGCTGAGCCAGCCTTATAAATAGCTTTTAATTTAATTTATTTTTTATTTTATTTTTTCAGGGTAGGATTTTAATTTAGCTCAGGGTGACCTGAAGCTCTCTTTGTAGCCTCAGGCTAGCCTTGAACTCACAGCAATCCTCCTACCTCAGGCTCCTGTGCTGGGACTAAAGATGTGCGCCACTACGTCTAAATGTTTTTTAAAATGATGCAATTTGTCATTCTTCTATTTTTAATTTTATTTTTTAAAATATTTATTTGTTTATTCATTTATTTATTTGAGAGAGGGAAAAAGAGGCCCAAAGAGAGAAAGCAAGAGAGAATGGGTATGCCAGGGCCTCTAGCCACTGCAAATGAACTCTAGATACATGCTCTACCTTGTGCATCTGTCTTTATATGGCATACTGGGGATTTCAACCTGAATCGTAGGCTTCACAGGCATAGGTTTTGTAGGCAAGCACTTTAACCATGAAGCCATCTCTCTAGCCCTATTTTTATTTTATTTATTTATTTGTTTTTTAAAATACCACATTTTATTCAACTCTTACAAAGGAGCGGGGAATAGTGAAAACTGGAGGTAAGGGAAGATGAAGTGGAGGAGAGGAGAAGTACACCATGTGGAGCCCAAAAGCCCATGTAGGCCACATGTAGCCCAGGAGCCCATGTAACCAAACATGGATCTTAGGAAAAAACAGAATTTGGGGCTGGAGAGATGTCTTAGTGGTTAAGGCACTTGCCTGCAGAGCCTAAGAACTCAAGTTTGAATCTCCATGTCCCACATAGCCAGACACACAGTGTTGCAAGCATGCAATGTCGCACATGTGCCACAAGGAGGTGTACGCATCTGGAGTTTGTTTGTAGTGGTTGAAGGTCCTGGTACACCCATTTTCTCTCTCTCTCTCTCTCTCTCTCTGTCTCTCAAAATAAATAAAAAATTTTTTTAAAGGGAAGTGATTGCCGGGCGTGGTGGCGCATGCCTTTAATCCCAGCACTTGGGAGGCAGAGGTAGGAAGATGCCATGAGTTCAAGGCCACCTGGAGACTACAGAGTGAATTCCAGGTCAGCCTGGACTAGAGCGAGACCCTACCTCATAAAACAAAACAAAAAAAAGGGGGAAGGGATTTTAAAAATATGTGCTTCCAAGAAAGATCAAAAGTGAAGACAGTAGTAAAAAGAAAAGTGTGTCTTCCTACCATGCTGAGGTGCAAGAGAGAGCTCTTACCTGTCCAAAGAACCAAAAAATGTTTCGGCCAGCTTTGGAGAGAGGAAAACTTGATAATGACACACATGCCACCTTGGGCTGCAGTGAGCATGTCTAGAGCCATGCAGTTCTGTATGATGGCTTTTCTTGACATTTGAGCCTCAGAATTAAGAAAAGATATTACTTCAACTGTGTCATTTAAAGCATTTTGGGTACAGTTTGTGAGAGTTTCTATGTGCCAGATGACACCTTCCAACCCGATAGATGGAAGAAAGACTGAGACTAAGTGACCATTAAAAATCATTTCTGGTCCATTGGTGTTTTAAAACCTGTAAATTGGCTGGGCACTCTGAGGTTTTTACTTGTCACTGTTGCATCCAGGGAAACTCCAGGATGCATCTTCCAATCCATCCTGCAGGTAACCAAGGCCAAAGGTTGGTACCACAGAACCATTAGGTGCTATTGGGAGCTGCCTAGTGTACATTTGGCCTTAGGGTCCATTCAGTAACAAACCATTCTGATGGTTGGAGGGTAATGATGTTCTGAGGGATCCCATCCTAGAAAATGAACATTACTTTGATATTTTGAGAGAGCATGTTTTTATTTTCCTCAGCATAAGGGTGTCTTTTGGCTTAAATGACCTTTAGTTAGAGTCATCCACATATATGTATCCCAGATTTGAAAATAACCATCCTGATATCTATGGTTGTTTTCCCTTATAATGAAGTTTGAGCTGTGAGAGGGAGGGGTGGCAGCATACCTTCTCAGGACTGTCACTCTCCTCTTGCGAGAAGCTCTTTCTGTGTTCCTGTTTGTCCTGGTAGAGTTGCAGGCTATTGAGAGACATCCCATCTAGTAACCTGGGTTAGGGTAGGAAAGCTAGGTCTTTCCTGGCTAATTTATATATTTGCGACTGATTTCCAATCATCTTCTTGGAGAGGAGATATTTTTATTTTATCATTCTCCTTCTCCTCATTATCATCATCATCATCATTATTATTATTATTATTATTATTATTATTATTTTTTCGAGTTAGGGTTTCACTATAGCTCAGGCTGACCTGGAATTCACTATGTAGTCTTAGGGTGGTCTTTAACTCGAGGCAATCCTCCTACCTCTGCCTCCTGAGTGCTGGGATTAAAGGCATGTGCCACCATGCCCTGCTTATTTTTTTTATTAAGTAAAAAGTTGTATGGATACATCTTATGTTGGTACCACCATTTCCCTACTCCCTGTCCACATTCCACTGAGGGCCTTCCTCAGTGGTATTGCTGGTATTCACCATGGGGTTGTGGGTTATGAGTTGTGAGAGCAGCAGTTAGTCATGGTGTGTATGTGTGGGGGGGCGCAATGCCTCTGGACATTCCCTTCCATTCTGTGACTCTTAAAATCTTTCTGCCCCCTCTTACACAAAATTCCCTGAGCCTTGGTGAGTATGCTTTAAGTCTACTTTAGTGTTGAGCATTCAGCAGCTTCTAGATTTCTGATTTGGTGCTTTTTTAAAAAAAATTTCTTACTGAAAACTTCTATACTTATAGACAATGAACCATATTATTTCCCTCCCCTCCCCCACATAATATCCCCTCCCTCTCTCCATTAGTCTCTCTCTTATTTTGATGTTATCGTCTTTTTCTTCTATTATGAGGGTCTTGTGAAGATAGTGCTAGGCACTGCGAAGGACATGTATATCGAGGCCAATTTCTGTCTGGACAGTTGCATTGTAAGGAGTGGTACCCTTCCTTTGGCTCTTACATTCTATCCGTCCCCTCTTCCGCAATGGACCCTGAGCCTTGGAGGGTGTGATAGAGATGTTTCAGTACTGGACATTCCTCCATCACTTCTCAGCATTATGTTGCCTTTTGGGTCATTCCAGTGGTCACCGCCATCTGAAAAGAGAAGCTTCTCTAACCAAAAGTGATAGTAGCATTAATATATGACTATGAACATTAAATGTATTGCTTTCAGGGCAGTTTGGTGAGAATAATAAATGCATTTAGCCAGACAAGAGTAGGCTTTATATCCCTAAAGCTCATTACCTCCCTTGCCATAGGCATTTGATTAGGTTTTTGGTACCAGGCATGTATTTTCTCCCTTAGAGTGGGCCTCTAGTCCAATTAGAGAGCAGTTGGTTTCCTCCAGAGCAGACATGCCACTATTGCACCAGTTCAGTCATTTGGCCTGTCTGGCCAAACTTGAGGTTTCCAGTATCCACTTTTTTCACTGCTGATGACTTCTGTATCCTATAGGACTGCATGCAGTGCAGCTTTTTCCAGTTTTCAGTTGGCTAGTCTACAGGGAGAAGGTTTTCAGCTCAGCACCAGCTTGATTTTTCAGTGATCTTGCTGCCCACACATGTCAAGTCTTTGGCAATAGGGTTTTATGCTTTGGTGCTTTTTGAGTATCCTCAGTGTCCTGTCTCCTTGATGCTGGCACTGGTTGACACTCGCTATTGAGGTAGCACTCTTGTTCATCTCACCAATTCTTCTGTGGTTTCCCCTGGGCCCTGGCTGATGTGCAAGGGGTAGTTTATCTCCTCCTCCTTGCTGCCTTCTGAAAAAGAAAAGCAGATTCTCCAAAGGAGATGGAGGTCAGCATAGATTCAATGGGATAAGCATTATTAATTAAGAGAGATTTTGGTGGTTATAGCTTCTCTTTGGGTAAAGACTAGTGGGAGCTTCTTTTCTTAAAAAATATTTTTATTTATTTATTTGAGGAGAGAGAGAGAGAGAGAGAGAGAGAGAGAGAGAGAGAGAGAGAGGAAGAAGAAGAGAGAAAGAGAATGGGAGCACTAGGGCCTCCAGCCACTGCAAATGAACTCCAGATACATGTGCCCCTTTGTGCATCTGGCTTATGTGGGTCCTGGGGAATTGAACCAGGGTCCTTAGGCTTCGCAGGCAAACGCCTTAACCGCTAAGCCATTTCCCCAGCCCTAGTGGGAGCTTCTTGTTGGAGTCCATGATTTTGGTCTCCGTAGGATTCTGACTTGATTCCCAGTTACAGCTAAGGGTTCCTTTCCACTGAGCAGATCTCTTAGCCCATCAGAGAGCCATGGGTTACCCACCTAGGCTAGGTGCCACTACTGAACATGCATGTCCATCTTGTCAGGCTAGTTGCTTTTGTGTAGCATTGTCTCCTGTTAGTACACAAGGTTGTTAGGCATTTTCCCTTAGCAGCTCATGTAGTGTTTTCCAGCACTGTCAGGCAGACCATCTGGGGACTGACTTCCTTCCACATTCCATCTGGATCTCATGATGTTCTATGTCAGCAGCATGTAGTGTCTTCAACAATAAGGTCTTACCTTTTACCTCAGGCGGGGGTAGTCAAGTGCTTTGATAGAAGCCTGTCTTGTTTTGGGGGCCTTGTAGGTCTCTCTGATCAACAGTTCAATGTAGATTGTAACTGATTTCTGGTACTGGTAGTTACCAGCCAGAGCCAAATGTTTTAGGGTTAGGCTTCATCCTACCCTCTCCAGGGCCCTTCATACCTGACAATCCCTGCATACTCCTGTTGAGCATTGTATCATTTAGTTTGCTATACAGGAGAAAGGATTTCTGTGTGTGTGTACCCTGTGGTGCAGGGAAACCACAATTTGTAATTCTATGTACTTAATTACCATCACATATCTTGCTGAAAAGCATTTTTTCCAAATATGATTGACTGTTTTTAATGTTTATTTATTTGAGAAAGAGAGAGAGAGAGAGAGAGGGAGAGAAACAGAGAGGGAATGGGCACAATGGGGCCTCTAGCCACTGCAAATGAACTCCAAGTGCATATGCCCCCTTGTGCATCTGGCTTACGTGGGTCCTGGAGAATTGAACCGGGATCCTTTGGCTTTGCAGGCATATCCCTTAACCACTAAGCTATCTCTCCATCCCTTGACTGTCTATTTTAAACCTGGCCCAGGAAAAATTTAGAATTTAAAATTTCAGAGAATATATTTAGTCCATACAATTAAGTAACTCTTTTAGACTCAAATGGGAAGTTAGGCTTATTTGAATAAAAGTTTTTTTTTTTTTTTCGAGGTAGGGTTTCACTCTAGCTCAGGCTGACCTGGAATTCACTATGTAGTCTCAGGGTGGCTTTGAACTCATGGCGATCCTCCTACCTCTGCCTCCTGAGTGCTGGGATTAAAGGTGTGCACCACCACACCTGGCAATATAAGTGTTTTTTTTTTTTTTTTTTTGTGGGCTGGAGAGATGGCATAGTAGTTAAGGTGCTTGCCTGTGAAGCCTAAGGACCCAGGTTCGATTCCCCAGTACCCACAAGGTGGTACATGTATCTGGAGTTCATTTGCAGTGGCTAGAGGCACTGGCATGCCCATTCTCTCTCTCTTTCTATCTGACTCTTTCTCTCTCTGAAATAAATAAAGTATAAAAACTATATATATATGTGTATATATGGGGGGGGCGGGTAGTTTTTCGAGGTTGAATCTCACTCTAGCTCAGAGTGGCCTTGAATTCACAGTGATCCTCCTACCTCTGCCTCCCAAGTGCTGGGATTAAAGGCATGTGCCTCTTTGTGTCATTATTAATGAAACATATCTGTAATTTTAATTTATGCGTCCCTCTATTCTCAGTTAAAAAGCAAGCAAAAAGAGAAGGAAATGACAGATCAGACATCTATTGAAGAATTTGTAATCCACGCATTGGCATTTTGTGAAAGTTTATATGATCCATACAGAAACTGGAGACACAGAATTTCCGGGTATGTCTTATAACTCATAATGTTCATTTAAAACCTGAATGCCTTAATATATGTGATTCTTCAGAGATTAAAATGATGTGTGTAAGACCTACAGATTTAACTCTAAGATACAGAAACACAGCGGATGTAATGAGTTAGTCATAAATGCTACTTCCACATAGTCAAATGTATTTAGGATATTATTGAATTCCGATAAGAAATGTTAAGGACGATAATATCATATAGAGTGCTTGTATTTGTCAGGAGAAGATATCCTGTTTAAAAATTATATTTTTAGGGGCTGGAAAAGTGGCTTAGTGGTTAAGGCGTTTGCCTGTGAAGCCTAAGGACCCTGGTTTGATTCTCCAGGTCTTATGTAAGCCAAATGCACATGGTGGTGCATGATTCTGGAGTTATTTTGCTGTGGCTAGAGGCCCTGACACACCCATTCTCCCCCCCCCACCTCTCTGTCTCTAACAAATAAATAAAAATTTTTAAAAATCTTTTTTAAAAAAGCATATTTTTAGCCAGGCATGGTAGTGCATGCCTTTAATCCCAGTACTTGGAAGGCAGAGGTAGAAGGATTGCCAAGAATTCAAGGCCACCCTGAAAATACAGAGTGAATTCCAGGTCAGCCTGGGCTAGAGTGAGATCCTACCTTGAAACCCCCCCCCCCCAAATTAAAAAATTAAAAATAGGGCTGGAGAGAAGGCTTAGTGGTTAAGGCTCCTGCCTCCTAAGCCTACGAATACTGGTTCCAATCTCCAGGTCCCACGTTTAGCCAGATGCAAAGTGATGCAAGGGCGCAATGCCACACTTGACCACAAGGAGGCGCACGCATCTGGATTTCGTTTGCAGCAGCTGAGAGGCTGCTGGCATGCCCATCTCTACCTATCTTCCTCTCCCTCTCTCTCTGTCTCTCTCAAAAAAAATAAAATAAAATAAAAGAATAAAAAATAAATAAAAACAAAAAGCATATTTTAGGGTTGAGAGTATGTATAGCTTAGTGACAGAGCACATGCAAGATCAGGTTTTTTGATTTCCCACACTCTTCACTCATTAACAAATTCACATACTTCATATTTTGAAAATGATTTTTTTTTTGCAAGGTAGGGTCTCACTGTGGTCCAGGCTGACCTGGAATTAACTATGTAGTCTCAGGGTGACCTCGAACTCTCGGCAATCCTCCTACCTCTGCCTCCTGAGTGCTGGGATTAAAGGCGCGCGCCACCATGCCCAGCTTTTGAAAATGATTTTTTAGCCATAGTTTATATGTATTTTTTTTTTTTGCAGAGAGACACAGAGAGAGACAGGGAGAGGAAGACAGAGAAAGGGCGCGCCAGCAGCCTCTCAGCTGCTGCAAATGAAATCCAGATGTGTGCACCCCATTGTGGGCAAGTGCGGCATTGTGCCCTTGCGTCACTTTGCATCTGGTGAAACGTGGGACTTGGAGATTGAGGCTGACGTTCTTAGGCTTAGTGGGCAGGCACCTTAACTGCTAAGCCATCTCTCCAGCCCTGTATGTATTTTTAATTTGGGAATTTATGTTAAGGTCTGGCCAGGAAAATAGAAAACATACTAGATGTTCAAAAAGAGAAAATGTAATATAAAGAAACTAACAACTATTAAATACTTGAAAAAGAAAGTATAACATCAAGATAATACTGAGATTTTACCTTTCCTGGGGCTGTGGGAAGAAAGGGAAGAGATGTGAGGTAGCAGAAACTAGATGTTTTGACAAGAGGCCCTAGAGGACTGGGCCTTAGGTGTTTGAAGAAGGAGCATTGTTTAGCTGGTATTGCTTGTTAGCTGGGAGCAGACTGGTCCTTGGACTGACAAAAATAAGTTCCTAACAGGAGCCAATTGCCATTGTTTCATAAAGAACTGTTTCTGGGACAAGGCTGGTATGTACCATGAAAAAGAAGAGTATACAACCAATTCCACTCCTTCTAGGCTCCATATCCTACCCATTATTGGAGAGCCCAAAAGGGAGGCGAATAGAAAGAAGAAAGAAAGAAAGAAAGAAAGAAAGAAAGAAAGAAAGAAAGAAAGAAAGAAAGGCATTATTTACAAAGTGTTCCAGCTTTAGAGAGCAAAGAGAAAAACAGAAGGGTTTGTTTATAACATAGAAACAATAGCTTAATTACCACTAATGAGCTCAAAGAGAAGAGTTAAATTCCCGTGTCATTTTACCTGTGGGCAAAATTGGAAAGAATCATATCATCAACTGTAGTCAGATCTCTTTGATAGTTTTCTGATACTTTTCTCCCTCCCCTCCCCTTCCTTCCTCTCCCCTCCCCTCCCCTCCCCTCCCCTCTCCTCCCCTTCTCCTTCTCCTCTTCTTCCCTCTTTCTTTCTTCTCCTTCCTCCTTCCCTCCCTCCCTCCCTTCCTTCCTCCCCCCCTTCTTCTTTTTTTTTCTTGGTAGGATCTCACCCTGACCTGGAACTCACTCTGTAGTCCCAGGCTGGCCTTGAACTCAGCATTCCTCCTACCTCTACCTCCTGAATGCTGGTATTAGTATGCACCACTATGGTCGGCTGATTTTTTTTTTTTTTTGCATTTCTATTTTCAGGCAAGTGCCTTGACTGTTGAGCCATCTCTTCAGCCCCATTTCTGTTTTTAATTTGGCACATTTCACTACTAAAATCCAACATTTCATCACTAAGTGGGTTTTAATAGCTTTTCAATTTTGAGGATATTGCTTGACTTCACTTTTGGCAGCTACCATTATATAATGATGAATTGATAACAGATAACATTTATATAGATTATGTGACAGTACACTTCTCATGTTTTAAACAGTGATATAGCATCAAGAGTACACCAGACTCTAGCAAGGGGGAGTTGGCTATAACACCCTTATGCCCACCCCTACTAATACACCTCCCAAAAGACTCAACCTCCCAAATTGCCACCAGTTGGAGACCAACCATTCAAAGCACATGAATTTATAGGGGAACATCTGATTCATACCACCACACCATCTACTACAAAGGGGCCAATTTCATGTAACTAGAAACAATGTGGAAATAGAAGTAGTTGGCAAATAGTACCGTGATTACCTTTTGCCTTTGTACCACTTACAACTTAATTTATATGAGAGAGAGTTAGGTAGGTAAGTAGATTTAGAGAGAATGGGCACACTGGGGCCTCTTGCCAGTGCAAACAAACTTCATGCATACACTGGTTTGTGTATCTGGCCTTGCTGGGTCTTGGGAAATTGAACCCAGCTTTGCAGACTTTGCAAGCAAGTGTCTCTAACCACTGAACAATCTCCCCAGGCTCCTCTTACAACTTTTACAGCATATACTCTAGAGCTCTTCATTTGTAACTTTATATTATTTTAGCACTTTGGATTCCAGTGAGTCTCTATATTTTATTCTATTTTGACTTGTGTACCAGAGATTTTGCAAAGCAAAGTATATTTCTTCCTCCTACTTCACTTCTTCATCTTCCACTTTTTAAAAAAATCTTTTTTTAATCCGGGCATGGTGGCGCATGCCTTTAATCCCAGCACTTGGGAGGCAGGGGTAGGAGGATTGCTGAGAGTTCGAGGCCACCGTGAGACTACAGAGTGAATTCCAGGTCAGCCTGAGCCAGAGTGAGACCCTACCTCAACCCCCCCCCCCAAAAAAATCTTTTTTTAATTGACAACTTCCATAATTGTAGACAATATCCCATAGTAATTCCCTCCCCTCACTTTCCCTTTTGAAACTCCACTCTCCATCATATCCCCTCCCCCTCTTAATCAGTCTCTCTTTTATTTTGATATCATGATCTTTTCCTCCTATTATGATGGTCTTGTGTAGGTAGTGTCAGGCACCGTGAGGTCATGGATATCCAGGCCATTTTGTGTCCGGAGGAGCAAGTTGTAAGGAGTCCTACCCTTCCTTTGGCTCTTACATTCTTTCTGCCACTTCTTTTGCAATGGACCCTGAGCCTTGGAAGGTGTGTTAGAAATATTTCAGGGCTGAGCACTCCTCTGTCCCTTCTTCTCAGTGTCATGGTGCCTTCTGAGTCATCCCAAGGTCACCACCATCTGGAAAGAGAAACTTCTCTAACCAAAAGTGAGTGTAGCATTAATATATGGGTATGGACATTAAGAGAAGTGCTTAATGGGCAGTTTGGTGAGCATAGTATATACATTTAGGCAGACGCCAGCAGACATTACACCCCTAGGGCTCATGATTACCCTTTTGTAGGTTTTCAGTATCAGTGATGTGTTCCCTCCCATGGAGTGGGCCTCCAGTCCAATTAGAGAGCTGTTGGTTTTCCTCTTAACAGACATGCCACTATGCACCTGTTAGCTCATTTGGCCTGGCTGGCCAAATTTAAGGCTTGCAGTGTCCACTGTTGAGTATCTTCATTAGTGATTTCTCTCTCTCCCATTGAACTGCATGCAGCATAGCTTTTTCTAGCTTTCTGTCAGCTGGTCCACATGGAGGAGGCTTTCAGCTCAGTTCCATCAGGATTTCTCAGTGACCTTGCAGCCCAAGTATGTGGAGTCTTCAGCAATAGGGTCTTACCATCTATTCCTGGTGGGAAACCAAGGTCCTCTGCAATGGCCTGTAATGTTTGGGGGGTCTCAGGGACCTCCCTGGCCAACAACTCACTGGATATCTTCCACTTTCAATAGTCAGCAATGGAAAACCTGTTAGGTTTTCAAACATTAGCATGAATTTTTCTTTATAGGCAACAAGGCAGATATAGAAAGAGTAATCAATCAATCCTGAATGTGACAAGCTTCTATACCCATCCTCCCTCTCTCTGCCCCTTTCTCTCAGATAAATAAAAAAATTTTTAAATGTATCTCTGATAGCACATTAAATAAAATTGAAATAAAATTAAATAAAATTAAAATAAAATTTACTTAGGGTAGTAAATCTAGAGACAAGTGTTGATTAGGAAATGGTAGTGCATAGTTTTAAAATGTCATCTTGGGGGCTGGAGAGGTGGCTTAGTGGTTAAGGCTCTTGCCTACGGAGCCTAAGTACTGATGTGTGAATCTCCAGGTCCTGTGTAACCCAGACACACAGTGATGCAATCATGCAATGTTGCACATGCGCACAAAGGAACACACATATCTGGGGTTCATTCATTGTAGCTGAAGGCCCTGGCCTACTCATTCTCTCTGTCTCTCTCAAAAATGTCTTCCCAGGCTGGCGAGATGGCTTAGTGGTTAAGGTGCTTGCCTGCAAAGCCAAAGGTCCGAGGTTCAATACCCCAGATCACACATAAGTCAGATGTACAGGGTAGTGTATATATCTGGAGTTCAGAGTGATGCCCTGGCATGCCCATTCTCTGTCTCTCTCTCTCAAATAAAAAAAGGTTAAAAAAATGAAATGTCTTTTTATAGCTGCATATTACTTGTAAAGGAAATTTAATAATTATTCTGAACAGTATTGGTTAAAATAATCCAGTTGACTGATTGGCTAAGATTATTATCACTGCAAATTGCACACGTGATACCCTGAAAAAGACACATCGCATTCTGCTTATGTGATATTCCAGTCAAGAATGTATAATCAAAACTTAATTGTAGGGAACCACCAAACAAAATAAAAAAAATAAGTGGAGCTGGAGAGATTGCTTAGCAATTAAGGTGCTTGCCTGCGAAGCCTAAGGATCCCAGTTCGATTCTCCAGGTCCCATGTAAGCCAGATGAACAAGGTAGCGCATGCATCTGGAGTTTGCTTGCAGTGGCTAGAGGCCCTGGCGCACCCCATTCTCCTCTCTCTTTCTCTCTCTCTCTGTCTCAAATAAATAAATATAAGAAAAAATAAGAACATTCTAATTTAAAAAATTTTAATTTTAAAGGCTGGTGCACGCCTTTAATCCTAGCACTTAGGAGGCAGAGGTAGAAGGATCACCATGAGTTTGAGGCCACCCTGAGATGACATAGTGAATTCCAGGTCAGCCTGGGCTAGAGTGAGACCCTACCTTGAAAAACTAAAAATAGAATAGAATACAATAGATTAAAAAATAAAATAATAAATAAAAAATAATAATATAATAAAATGCCTGGCAGGGTGGTATACACCTTTAATTTATGGATGTATAGGAGCTCTATTTATCTTTCATATATTTTCCACTGGGTTTGCTTTATCTAATAATGTTAGTGTATTTTCAGGCATGAAAAGAATCCCTGTGGTTTTAAAAAAATTTTTAAACTTTTTTTAATAGTTTTATTTTTATTTATTTATTTGAGAGAAAGAGGCACAGAGAGAGATATATAGAGAGAATGGGCATGCCAGGGCCTCCAGTAACTGCAAACGAACTCCAGATGCATGCTCCCTCTTGTGCATCTGGCTTATGTGGATTTTGAGGAATTGAACCAGGGTCCTTTGGCTTTGCAGGCAGGTGCCTTAACCGCTAAGCCAACTCTCCGTCCCTTAAATTTTTTTTTAATTATTTAATTTTTTTTTATTTTGGAGGGAGAGACAGCAAGAGAGAGAGAGAGAAAATTGATGCACCAGGGCCTCAGCCACTGAAATCAAACTCCAAATGCTTCTGCCACCTAGTTGGCATGTGTGACCTTGCGCTTGCCTTACCTTTGTGCATCTGGCTTACATGGGATCTGGAGATTTAAACATGGGTTCTTAGGGTTTGCAGGCAAGCACTTTAACCACTAAACCATCTTTCCAGCCCAAGTTAAAAAGTTTTTTTTCACTATTCTACCAATTGAAAGTATTATTGCTACAGTAATACTTATTCTCCAATCTTCATAGCATCATGGTCATCTAAGAGTTCCATTTTATATGAACTGAAATGTTTGTAATAATAGCACATACAATTTGTGTTGGCCTTACCAAAATCTTAGGAGACATCATTTAAATTACTAGAATTTTATATTGTGTTTGTTTAAACTACTAGAATTTTCATTAAAAAACAAAATCCCAAATAGGGCACAGTGGCTCATTCCTTTAATCTCAACATTCAGAAGGTTAAGGTAGGAGGATCACCATGAGTTTGAGGCGAGTCAGGGCTACAAAGTGAGACCCTACCTCAAAATAACAAAACAAAACCCATCTTATATCTATAGATCCATGTCTTTAAGATGATATAATGTCGTGGTATGAACCCACTGCATCAAAATAAAATGTCAGAAAGGGGCAGAATAATCTTAATCTTGGGAAATTTCAATAATACTGTAATAAGCTACTAGCCTTAGCTATCAATTTAGTAGTTCTGCTAAGCAAATGCTTCTGCAAATGGAAGTTGTTTTTGTTTTTTTGAGGTAGGGTCTCACTCTAGCCCATGCTGTGTAAGTGGAAGTTTTAAGGCTAATTCCTTTTTAAATTACCAGTTGGTTAGAGACTTAACCTGTCTGTCAGGATGAGTAATTTAGAAGAAATCCTTAGGAGAAAAAAAAAAAAAAAGAACTCTTGACCCCACAATGCATGACCCACATTCCCCATTGATGAGGGTCCCTTTGGAAGAGGGAGGACAGGGAGGAGGATAATGGAGTCAACACTATGAATGTAAAATCAGAATAATATAAATAAAAAATAAATTAAAAAAAAAAGAATCAGAAAAAAAAATAGAAAGCATTTAAGTTAACTGGTACAAGTCCCTTTACAAGATCATGCCAGGCCTGGAGATTCTTTGCTTAATATACAAATCAAAAGTCAAGTATTAAATGTTTTATAATTGTGCCATTTCTACTTGCCCATGTTATAATTTTTTATTCTTTTTAATGATAGACGAATCTTCAGTTCTGTCGAAATGAGCAGGCAGAAATATAAACCAGCTTCTCTCACGGTGGAGTTTGTTCCTTTCTTTTATCGTAAGTTTCACTCTAATTCATTTGACTTAGATTTTTATCAACTGGGAGATAAAGGTTGTTTAAGAATATGTCATGGGATTAATTGATTTGTGTTTGGCTGTGATGGTTGCCCTTGGTTTGAATAATTTATTCAGTGTTTTATTTTGAAAAGAGTGGACTTTTTGTTGGTTTTTGGTGAGACGAACTTTTTTTTTTTTTTTTTTTTTTTTTTTTTCGAGGTAGGGTCACACTCTAGCTCAGGCTGACCTGGAATTCACTATGTAGTCTCAGGGTGCCTCAAACTCATGTCAATCCTCCTACCTCTGCCTCTCAAGTGCTGGGATTAAAGGCGCCACCACGCCCAGTTCTGAGATGAACATTTTCATGATGGTTGTCATTTTAGAACTTAAGAATCTTTGCTAAAAATAGGAAAAATCTAGGGATATAACTTAGTGGGAGACTGCATGCTTAATCTTGGGTTTGAGCTTTAGCATCAACATACCCAAAACAAATCTCCTGAAATTATTGAGATTTAGCTATTGTATATGCAGCTTAGATGTATATAGGCTCTAGACTGGCGCCCTTGAGACAGAGTCTCATGTAGCCCCAGGCTTGCCTTGAACTTTGTATGTAGCCGAGGATCACCTTGAACTTCTGATCCTTCTGTTTCAGCCTCCTCTGTGTGTTGGGATTAGGGCATGTGCCACCGTATCCAGCATATATATATATATTCCTCTTATATTTGTTTATTGCTTTTTGAGATAGAATCTTGATATAGCTCAGGCTGACCTGGAATTCAATATGTAGTTTCATGCTGGCCTTGAACTCATAGTGATCCTCTTACTTCTTCCTCCTGAGTGCTGGGCTTACAGGTGTGTACCACCACACCTGGCCAGGCTTCATTTTTTTTTTCAATATATATTTTTTTATGTCACAAAAAATTTTTAACATTTATTCTTATTAACAAGATGTTTCCTATGGATATGAATGCTGGTACCCTGTTTTCCCTCATCCCTGCCCCCATTCCACTGGGGACGCTCCTCAATAGGGTTGCAAGTATTCCCCATTGGGTTGTAGTTTATGCATTGTGGGAGCAGTAGTCAGTTAGTTTGGGGGTGGCGGGAATTCCTCTGTGGCTCTTACGATCTTCCCACCCCCTTGCAAGATTCCCTGAGCTCTGTATTCTTAGGGTGTCCTCAAACTCTTGGCAGTCTTCCTACCTCTGCCTCCCAAGTGCTGGGATTAAAAGCATGTACCACCACACCTGGCTTCAATTTTTAATTGTACATAAAATTTACAAGATATAGGGCTGGAGACATAGCTTAGCGGTTAAGGTGCTTGCCAGCAAGCCATAGGTCTCAGGTTCCATTCCTCAGTACCCACATAAAGCCAGATGCACAAAGTGGTGCACACATCCGGGGTTCATTTGCAATGGCTAAAGGCCCTGGCATGCCCATTCTCTCTCCGCCCCCCTCTTTCTGCCTCTTTCTCTCTCTCAAACAAATAAATAAAATATAAAAATATTTTTAAAATATAAAAGTAGTACTATGAGTGTTCCTTAACCATATTGCTACTCAAATTTGTGAGATCATAACATTTTGTCCCAATTCTTGCCCTGCCTCTCCAGTGAAATAAACCACAACAGAACCAGTCTTCTTTGCTGAGTAGAGATGATTGCACTACACACACTGCATGACCAGTGGAGGTGATACTGGCTTTGCCCTAGATAATCAGATTTACATATATATAATTAGCCATGCTTGGAAATGTCCTCACTTAAAAGCCAAGGGCAGCACACCCAGCATGTCAATAGAATAGTACAGGACGTTTCTGTTCCCCAAAGTCTTTGTAGCTCTCTAATGGCTGTCCTTTGGTCTTTCAAGTGAAGTTATAAAACTAACATGATGGGAATTGAACCCAGTTAGGTGTAGAGATACAGTGTCCTGTGTTAGCTTCGTAGGTTGTGTACATATTTTCTTATCTGAAAGCATTTTGATTTTTGTTTTGTAAATGTTATGCTTTACTTGCATTTTCTAACTGTACTAATATATGGAAACTTTTATATATTGATCTTATGTTCTATGGTATTATTAGTAAATTTATTTATAAATTATAGTAAAATTTTAATTAACTTAATTGATTTGAAAGAAAGAGATGTGTGTGTGTGTGTGTGTGTGTGTGTATATATATATATATATATATATATATATAGAGAGAGAGAGAGAGAGAGAGAGAGAGAGAGAGGGGGGGGAGAGATTGAACACACTAGGACTTCAGCCACTGCAAACGAACTCATGCATATGCCACTTTGTGCATCTGGCTTACGTGGGTCCTAGGGAATCAAACCTGGGTCCATTGGCTTCACAGGCAAGTGCCTTAACTGCTAAGTTATTGCTCCAGCCCAAATTGTAGTAATTTTTAATGCTGTTTCTTAGGATTTTGTATGTGTAGTGTCCTATTGTCTATAAAGTAAACAACTTTTCTTTTTTGAACTATATGCCTTTTTATACTGTTTGGTAGAAACTATAAGAGAAGATAGTAGTACCTTATTTTTACATGCTTAAAGAAAACAGTCTTTCACCTTAAGTGATGTTAGCTATAGAGTTTTTAAAATTTTTCTTTGGTGGGGAAGGAGGGATAGAAGGAGGAGAGAGAATTGGCAGGGCCTCAGCCACTGCACTTGAACTCCAGATGATTGCACCACCTAGTGGGAATGTGTGACCTTGTGCTTGTCCCACCTTTGTGCAGCTGGCTTATGTGGGATCTGGAGAGTCAAACATGGGTCCTTAGGTTTCATAGGCATGCCTTAAATGCTAAGCCATCTCTCCAGCCCTATAGGGTTTTTTTTAAAATTTAAATTTTAATTTATTTATGAGAGAGAGGGAGGGAGAGAGAATGGGCTCACCAAGGCCTCTAGCTGCTGCAAACAAACCCCAGACACATGCGCCACTTTGTGCTTCTGGCTTATGTGGGTCCTGGGGAACTGAACCTGGGTCCTTTGGGTTTTCAGGCAAGCATCTTTATCACTAAGTCATCTCTCCAGCCTAGCTATAGGTTTTTTAGTTGACACTCTTTATTAAGTAGAGAAAATGTTCTTGTGACTGGTTTTCTATTATTTTTAAAAATTAATTAATTAATTTGTTTTATTCATTTGAGAGAGATATAGTGAAAGAGGCAGGTAGAGAGAATGGATGTGTCAGGGCCTTGAGCTGCTATAAACGAACTCTAGATGCATGTGCCACTTTGTGCATCTGGCTTACATGGGTTCCAGGGAATCACCTTAACTCCTAAGCCATCCCGCCAGCCATTTTTCTGTTCTATCTACCTATTTTTATTGTATCTATCTGAGGTGATTCATCTCTCCTTACACACACACACACACACACACACAGTGTTTTTTTAACCTTTGATCTGTTAATTGGTGAAACAAGTATATTGATTTTTCAAATCAATTAAACTTGTATTTTTGGATCTACCTAACTTTGATTGTGATTTTGTAATTATTTTTCTGTAGTAGTTCATTTGATATGTTAACATCTTGTTAAAGATTTTTCTACCTTCTGTTCAAGCAAGATATTAGTTTGTTGGGTTTTTTTATGTGCTTTGTAATTTTCAGGTAATTGTTCAAGTCTGCTTTTGCTTCTATAATAAAATCTATAGTCTAGCTGGCTTAATTGTCAGTAACTTAAGTTCTTCGAATTCTGGAAGCTGGACAGACCAAGATTAAGGTCCCAGCAGGGTTTTATTTCTTATGAGGTTTCTGTTTCTGGATTGCAGACAGTCTCCTTACTGTATTCTTCAGAGGTTAAAAGGAAGACTGGTATCTTTTTCTTCTCATGAAAACATCAGTTCTATAGAATCTTATGTTCTGTTATGATCTTATCTAACCCTATTCATGTCCTCAGATGCCCTGTCTCTAGTATTGTCATGTTAGGATAGGAGTTAAGGCTTTAAAATATGAATTTGGGAGGGATAGTTCAGTTTATAGCATGTTGTCGGTAACCCCTCAACATGATGTGTTTATCACATGCAAACTACAAATATTTTGTCTCAGTAGCCTCAAATATCTTAACTCATTCCAGTGTCCACTCTCTATAGTCTAAAATTCCAAAGTTTCATCTAATTATTTACATCAGATATGGGTGAAACTTGAAGTACAATTTTAGTGAGTCAGAATGCACCTGTGAACCTGTGACTCCATTAAGTTACATGCTTGCAAAATACAAAGGTGGCGCAGGCATAGGATACACTTTTATCATTCTAAAAGGGAGAAATTGGAAGGAAGGAGAGACTTGTTTTAAAATTTTACAAAATGTGTACTGGAGAGATGGTCATTTGTTAAAGGTGCTTGCTTCTAAAGCTTGAAAGCCTGATGGCTCAGGTCCCGTTCCCTAGTACCCACATAAAGCCAGATGCACAAAGTGGTGTGTGTGTGTATCTGGAGTTCATTTGCAGTGGCAGGAGGCCCTGGCGCACCCATACTAACTCGTTCTGTCTACCTCTTTCTCTCTCACAAATAAATAATTAAATAAATAAAACGGAGCAAGTTCCAATGCACAATGGGAGACAAGATTAGATTTGGACCAAGTCTAGGACAAAAATGAAACCGTGTGCAAAGATAACAAATTCCATTCAATTTTAAAACTTGAGAGTAATGTTCAATACTCTGCCTTTCATTCCATGAGGGTTGCTTATGTTGTCCATCCTAGCTTTTTAAGGCTTTTTTTTTTTTTACAAGATTTATTTTTATTTATTTATTAGAGACAGAGAGAGAGAGAGAATGAGAATGGGTGCATCAGGGCCTCAAGCCACTGCAAACGAACTCCAGACACATGTGTCACCATGTGCATCTGCCTTATGTGGGACCTGGAGAATCAAACCTGGGTTAAGGCTTCGCAGGCATGCACCTTAATCGCTAAGCTGCCGGGGTTTTTTTTCCTCCACCACTGGCAGGTAGAGCAGAAGAGAGAGAGAATCGGGCCAGCCGCTTCTCTCGAGGCTGAGTGAGAAGGCGGGTGTCGGCGACTCAAACCCCTCCCCCCACTAAAACACCGGGAGAAAAACCACATTGAGTCGCGGAGACCGTCTAAGGCGGAAAAATCTCGCCGTTTATTGTCACAGGCAGGTATTTATATATTTTGAGGAAGGGGGCGGGAAGAGGGGGATGAGAGAAAGGTATAAGGGCCAATAGTATTTCATCACGTCAGCAGTAGCTGGGCGGAGGCAGTTTCGGCTTAGGCCTTGCTGAGAATTAGGCCAAAGACAGGTCGCCAAACTCAGGAAGTTCCACTAGGCCTCACACCAGGGCCTCATAGGGCCCAACACTAAGCCATCTCTCCAGCCCTCCAGGTTTTTTTTAAATTTATTTTTATTAGATGTGGACATATTTAGTATGTGAACAATGCATGTTGGTACCATCCTTTCCCTCCTCCCTGCTCCCCCCTTTTTAATGTTTTTTTGTGGTGGGGTCTCACTCTGGTCCAGGCTGACCTGTAATTCACTCTGTAGTCTCAGGGTGGTCTCGAACTCACAGCAACCCTCCTACTTCTGCCTCCTGAGTGCTGGGATTAAAGGCATGTGCTACCATGCCTGGCTCCTTGCCCTTTTTCTGAAGAGGCCTTCCTCGTTGGGGATGTAGGTCAACCCCATGGGTATTGAGGGCTATGCATTATATAAGGGGGCAGCAGTCAGTTATGGGGGAGAGACAATGCCTCTGTGCAAAATGCCCCAACTTGTGGCTCTAACAATCTTTCCGCCCCTCTTCTGCAAAATTCCCTGAGCCATGTTGGGTGTGTTTTAAGTCTACTTCAGTGATGGGCTCTTAGGAGCCTCTGGATCTCTGCTTTGGTAGGTGTTCAGTGTCCTCAGTGTCTGTCTTCTTCACCCTTGTGCTGATAACCAGGTTCAACGAAAAAGCAGCACTCTTATTTCCCTAATTCCTCTGTGGTTTCAGCTGGGGCTGGGGTGGAGTGCACTGGGTTGTTTATCGCCTCAGATTCTGCTCCCATCTGAAAAAGAGAAGCAGAATCTCCAATGGAGTGAAGTCATCACTGGTTAAATGGGATAACCATTGTTAATTTAGAGAGAATTTAAAGGTTGTAGATCTTCTTCTATGCCAAGATTAGTGGGGCTTGACATTGGGACAGGTTTGTGTGTGTGTGTGTGTGTGTGTTACTTAATTTTATTATTATTTATTTATTTGAGAGAGGGAAAGAGGTAGAGTGAGAAAGAGAGAGAGAGAGAGAGAGGGAGAGAATGGGTGCACCAGGGCTTCCAGCCACTGCAAACGAACTCCAGATGCATGCACCATCCTGTGCATCTGGCCCACATGGGTACTTGGGAATTGAAATGAGGTCCTTTGGCTTTGCAGGCAAGTGCCCCAACTGCCAAGCCATCTCTCCAGCCCAGAAGTATTTTTTATTTTTATTAGATATGGACATATTTAGTATGTAAACAACACATGTTGGTACCATCCTTTCCCACCTCCTTGCCCCTTTTCTGTTGAGGCCTTCCTCCTTTGGAATGCAGGAAAACCCCATGGGGACTGTGGGTCATGCATCATGGGTTTTTTTTTTAAAGGCTTTATTACTATATCCTTCAGCTTTCTCTGAGGGCCCACCCACATGGTTGTCCATGTGAGGGCAGACCTGCCCTTGATGGATTGGGTGGGTTCTCCTGATGCACTGAGATAGGAGAAATGACCCCAGCCCTTGAAGGAGTGTTTGAAACCCTCTTGAACGATGTGCTTATACTAGGAATGGCTGCCATGATGTATGCATTGTCTTTAGTCATTCAGTCATTCATTTTTTTTGTTTTTGTTTGTTTTGGATTTTCGAGGTAGGGTTTCACTTAAGCCCAGGCTGACCTTGAATTAACTATGTAGTCTCAAACTCATGGCAATCCCCTACCTCTGCCTCACAGGTGCTGGGATTAAAGGTGTGCACCACCATCCCGGCTTTTTTTTTGAGGTAGGGTCTCACTCTAGCCCAGGCTCACCTGGAATTCACTCTGTATTCTCAGGCTGGCCTCAAATTTCACCAATCTGACTACCTCATATGCTCACAGCTGAATAGCTCTATCGTATGATGATGCAGAATCCAAGAGGTCCAGCAGTTTACTTTCATTCCTTCCTACTCTCTCTGCTTCTTTAGTTGAAAATGAGCATCTTTACTGCTATAATCCCATTCCTGTTCCTGTTCTGTGCTGAAATGGCTAATTAAATCAATGAGACATTGTCACTGGGATCTTGGTCTAGACTCGCCTTATCTTCCCTGTCTTTGTCATTTCTGTTGAACAAATTTGACAGAGACACACAGTATAGTGTAGAAAACAGGCAGGACTTTTTTGTTTGTTTGTTTTGTTTTTCAAGGTAGGGTTTCCCTCTAGCCCCGTCTGACTTGGAAATCACTATGTAGTCTCAGGCTAGCCTCAAACTCACAGTGGTCCTTTTACCTCTGCCTCCCGAGTGTTGGGTTTAAAGGCATCTGCCACCAAGCCCAGCCAGGCAGTTTTTTAATTACAATGTGATTTTTCTCTTGAGGGGCAAGGACAGAGAATTGCCAGAAACCTACTGAATCAGCATTTGAGATAGGCTTCTTACTGTTTTCCAAGGTTTCCAGAGCAGATAGCTTTTCCTGAAGGACTTTGTCCTGTCCAGATGAATGAAAGGCCTTTTTTTGATTGTTTTTTACAGGAAGAAGCAATGGTGTGTCCTTGTTCTTTTTCAGAATGCCTCCTGCTATATAGTAATTTTAAAAGGTTTAGGGCTTTTAGAAACAGGTTTAGATACTTGTCTGTTAATGGCCTTTTAGGGAGTTCACAATGTCTTAGGACCAGAGAGATGATTCAGGTCCCATTCTTTTCACCAGTAATTGAGGTCCTACCATTTTAGTTCTTTGTAGACTATGGAAGGAGGAGTCTAGACTGAGAGTACACTAAGTGTGCTGTATTATTATTTTTTTAATTTAATTTTTATTTATTTGTTTGTTAGAGACAGATGGAAGGGGGAGAGAGAGAGAGAGAGAATGGGCACACCAGGGCCTCTAGCCACCGCAAAAGAACTCCAGATGCATGTGCCATCATGTGCATCTGGCTTACGTGGGACGTGGAGAATCAAACTGGGGTCTGCCTCCCAAGTGCTGGGATTAAAGGTCTATGTTACCACACCCAGCCTTTATAAGACTTTTTAACAGGCATAACCTCTCTTTTTATTTGAAGAATAGTGGAAGCTTCTCTCTATGGTCTATGACCTTCAAAAGCCATAGATGTGACTTGGTTTTCAGTTCCAGGTATGAGTTCTTTCTCACTGAGTGGACATCTCATTGGAGAGCAGTTGATCACCTTCATAGCCTATGTGCCACTATTGTGCCAGTGTGGACATATTTCCTGGATAGTTGTACCATGCAGGATACACAGCTGTTCATGCTATTGGTAAACTTTATCCTCCAGTAGCTCACACGCAGATTTCCAGAACTATCAGTTCTTAGCAGCCGGGGAGCTGGCTTCCATTTCACTTCCTGCATGATCTCTCAATGTCCTGTTTGTCTGAGCTTGTGGTATCTTCAACAGTAGGGCCTTACCATTTTGTTCTGGTGGGTAACCAAGTGCCTTGACAATGGCTTGCATGGTTTTTGGGGCCTTATGAGTATTCTTGACCAGTGCCTCACTTTGAGGGGTAACCAGAGCTAAACTTTCAGACCAGGCACAGTTATGAAGGAAGGGATTTGTTGAAGTTTACAGATCCAGGGGAAGTTCCATAATGGCAAAAGAAGGGCCAAGCAGAGAGAGAGAAGCCAAATGCCACACCACATAGGACATTTTAGGAACTCCATGTAGAACTAAGCACTTTGTATATCTTTAGATTGGAATTTCAAACCCACCACCACACCTTAGGGCTGGACCCTAAGATCCACCTAGTGATACTGTCTCCAGCCAGCTAGCTGCAGATGCAAACCACAAACTAACAAAACACTGACTATATTGGGGGCCATCTATTCAAACTACCACAAGTAGGTCAATTGATTTTTTTTTAATAGCTTAGTTTTTTTTTTTTTTTTTTTTTTTTTTGAAGTAGGGTCTCACTGTAACCCAGGCTGACTGTGAATTCACTATGTAGTCTCAGGGTGGCGTTGAATTCATGGCGATTCTCCTACCTCTGCCTCCTGACTGCTGGGATTAAAGGCGTGTGCCACCATGCCTGGCTTATAGCTTAGTTTTTTAGTTCTTTGTATATTCTATATATTATACCTCTGTCAAATGTATAGCTGGTGAAGATTTTTTTCCCATTCTGTAGGTTGTCTGTTTACTCTGTTGATGGTTTGCCTAGCCATACAATAGCATTCTAGTTTCATGAGATTGCAAATGATTATTTATCTAATTCTCTGGGCTCTTGGGTCTTGTTCAGAAAGTCTTTCCCTACCCCTACATCTTGGAGTGTTCTCACCACTTTTTCTTTTAGTCATTTTAGAATATCAGGTCTTACATTGAGGTCATTAGTCTGTTTGGAATACATTTTTGTGCAGGGTTAGAGAGGAGGGTCTAGGTTCTTGTACCCACAGAACTGAATGTTGGGGGGGGGGTGTTGTACTTAACCTGGGCCTTGGGCAGCCTTCTTATTGCCCTGGGTTGGGGAGTACCCTCAGCTCAGGTGTTCCTACTCAGCAGCAGTCTATTTTTAGCCACATAACTTCATGCAAGATACTGACTTTTAACCTTCAGTTTGCTTCTTTATAAATGGGGCAGGATTTCCTTATATGGTATGTTAATGAAAATTAAATGAGTTATCATAAATAAAATGCTTATTTTATATTTTTATTTATACGAAAAAGTGCTTATGATGTTTCTCTTTTCCTTTCCTATGACAAAATGCTTGTTAGTCTTGCTTTATGACAGATTTTAGCCTTTTCAATTAGAAGCACTCCTTAGAGATGAATCATGCTATGAAATAGAAATCTTACTTACTTGTTTATTTTGTCTTATATTCACAGAATGTTTTCAGGAAAGTGAACATCTTAAGGAAAGTCTTAAATGTTGCTTATTGCATCTCTTCGGAGCCATTGTAGCCGGTGGGCAGGTGAGGACAGTGATGAAAGTTATTATATAAATAGTTTTTAACAGTGCAAAAATCTTCCCATGAATTATTGAATGTATTCTTTGTCTTTTTATAACTTGGTAAATTATATATATAACTTTGGATTTCTATCACTAAAACTAAACTTCTGGGCTCAAGAGATCGCTCAGCAATTAAATACCCTAGCCTGCAAAGCCTTGTGGACCAGGTTCAAGTCCCCAGAACCATGCATCTGGAGTTTGTTTGCAGTGGCTAAAGGCCCTGGCATACCTGATTCACAAAATGGTACATGTGCCTGGAGTTTATTTGCAGGGGCAAGAGGCCCTGGCATACACTTCTTTCTCACTCTCTCCTTGGAAATAAATAAAATATTTAAAAAATAACAAAATTAAACTTCTTAGTAAGCTTCAAAAGACCTAAATAATATTAACACTGTCAATAAAATTGCGGATAAATAACCAGATTGAACACGTTTTGGTATAATAAGTTCATATTAGTCTTGTTTTTTTCAGCTACTCGTTCTTCTTTTAGAGTATAGTGAAAATCAGCCTTGTTAGGAGACATGAAGCAATAAAATTGTAGCAGTTTGGTTCCTAAAGACATGAATTTCATCACACTTATATCTTCTTGCAATTACTACATGTATTTATATAACTTTTAATACACATTTCAACAAACCATTTCTTAAACCATGAAGTTTAGGGCTGGCGATATGGCTTAGTGGTTAAGTCGTTTGCCTGCAAAGCCAAAGGATCCTGGTTCAATTCTCCAGGACCCACGTAAGCCAGATGCACATGGGGGTGCATGCATCTGGAGTTTATTTGCAGTGACTAGAGGCCCTGGCGTGCCTTCTCTCTCTCTCAAATAAATAAATAAATTAAAAAAAAACATGAAGGTGCTGGAGAGATGGCTTAGTGGTTAAGGCACATGACTGTGAAGCCTAAGGACCCCAATTCGATTCTCCAGGTCCCACGTAAGCCAGATGAACATGGTGGCACATGCATCTGGAGTTTGTTTGCAGTGGCTAAAGGCCCTGGCATAACTGTTCTCACTCTCTGTTTCTTTTTCCCTCTCTCTGTCTCTAATAAATAAATAAAAATTAAAAGTAAAAAAACATGAAGTTTAAATGAGAGGATGTTAATGCTTTTAGTACTCTCTATCATATACTCATTTGGGAATTTTGTAAAGCCCCTTGTTAGAACATTTTCAAACGTCTAAAGTAAAATACTATTGCAAAGAAATAATTACTGAAATAGTAATAAAAGAATTGCAACATATATGTGGAGTGTGTGTGTATGTAATGCATAAAACAAAAACCTACAGCAGTGAGTTCTATGTGGTGGTGAGAAGCTTTAGTTTCAGCAACCCAGAAAGTTGAAACAGGAAGAGTCCTTTAGTCCAGGTGTTTTAAAGACCAGTGTGTAGACAACATAATGAGACCCTGTATAATATTATGTATAATATCATATGTAATATATTAAATATAAAATAAAATTTACATATAAAATATGTTATACATATTTAATAAATTTTATACAGCATCTCACTGTGTTATAGCAGTTCTAATAGAATGTATCAAAAAGCACATACAGTTTTTATTGGTAACAACATTAAGTATTACACAACTGTACTGTATTGCTTACATTTAAAGGCATAAAATTTTAAGAGTAGTACTCTATGCATATTACCTTATCACTTTGAACATCAGGAAGAAACCTTGTCTGTATTCAGGAAAACATTGTGGACATTAATATTTAGACTGTTGGATTGTGTTTGAGACCCTCTTACGAGGTTCCTTTTAAAAATGTTTGATTTGTTTATTTATTTATTTAAGAGAGGGATAGAAAGAGTCAGATATAAAGAGAGAATGGGCACTCCAGGGCCTCCAGCCACTGCAAAAGGACTACAGACACATGCAGACCTTGTGCATCTGGTTTATGTGGGTCCTGGGGAATTGAATCTGAGTCCTTAGGATTTGCAGAAAAGCGCCTTAGCCACTAAGCCATCTCTCCAGCCCCAAGTTTTATTTATTTATTTTTTTATTTTACACTCCTAAAGGGTTTTAAATAACTGTATAGCAGTAGGAAGTTGCTCATTATTTGTTTTTATTGTTTCCAATTTTAGTTTGGAGACTTGAGGAAATTTTTTTTTGTTAAGTAAATTATATAAGTTGATGACCTTTTTAAAAAATAAGAGCTTTCTTTTTTAAAATTATTTATTTATTTACTTAGTTATTAGAGACAGAGTGAGGGGGGAGGAGAGAGAGAGAATGAATGGGTACACCAGGGCCTCTAGCCACTGCAAACAAACTCCAGATGCATGCGCCACCATGTACATCTGGCTTGCATGGGAACTGGAGAATCAAACCAGGATCCTTAGGCTTCACAGGCATGTACCTTAACCGCTATCTCTCCAGGCCTTTTTCTTTTGGTTTTTCAAGGTAGGGTCTCACTCTGGTCCAGGCTGACCTGGAATTAACTATGTAGTCTCAGGGTGGCCTCGAACTCCTGGCGATCCTCCTACCTCTGCCTCCCGAGTGCTGGGATTAAAGGCGTGCGCCACCACGCCCGGCTTTTTTTTTTTTTTTTTTGAGTAGGGTCTCACTCTAGCCCATGCTAACCTGGAACTCACTCTATAGTCTCCATTTTGAATAATGTGTTTGAATATATTTATAATTTTTTTTCCCGAGGCAAAATCTTACTCTGTAGTTCCAGGCTGGTCTCAAAATCGTGTTGCTCCTCCAACCTCAGCCTCCTAAGTATTGGGATTAAAGATGTGTGCTACCACTTATGGCTGATTTAAGAAAATGTGTGTGAAGCCGGGCGTGGTGGCACACGCCTTTAATCCCAGCACTTGGGAGGCAGAGGTAGGAGGATCGCTGTGAGTTCAAGACCACCCTGAGACTACATAGTGAATTCCAGGTCAGCCTGGACCAGAGTGAGATCCTACCTCAAAAAAAAAAAAAAATAGTGTGTGTGTATTTGTTTTGTTTTGTTTTTTTTCGAGGTAGGGTCTCACTCTAGACCAGGCTGACCTGGAATTCACTATGTAGTCTTAGGGTGGCCTCGAACTCATGGTGATCCTCCTACTTCTGCCTCCCGAGTGCTTGGATTAAAGGTATGTGACACTACGCCTGGCTTGAGATATATTTTGTAGCATTTAAGTTCATCCTGAAATGAAGTTTTCTACCTGTTGATACTGCTGAAATTCCCCTCTTCCTTACCTTTGTTGTTTGTGTTTCCTACCTACATTATCATTTTTTTTCCATTAATGACCCTTGTAGTCAGTGCACATTTAAAAATTATTTTTATTACCACCTGTGGCTTCTAGAACACTGATGAATTTTTTTTTTTTTGAGGTAGGGTCTAAATCTAGCTCAGGCTGACCTGGAATTCACTATGTAGTCTCAGTGTAGCCTCGAACTCATGGCGATCCTCCTGCTTCTGCCTCCCGAGTGCTGGGATTAAAGGCGTGTACCACAACGCCCGGCTCTCTGATGAAATTTTTTATCTTCTTTTAATTTAGTCCATCCCTCTTTTGATACCCAACTCGAATCCCTACTGTTGTTTACTAGTGGGCTATGTGGCTGACCATTTCTTCATCCTGGGGGAAGATAAATCTTAGAAAAAAAGAGCCAGTAACCTGAATTTTATTTTCCAGTTCAGGTGGCCTAGCCACTTTCCTGTAATAGCTAATGACTTTCTTTTGGATCAGTTTCTCCCCATGTCCATATTTTATTTGCTAATATGAATACTAATTGATAAGTATGCATGACTGAAAATGGAAGTGTGGGCTGGAGAAATGGCTTAGCAGTTAAGCACTTGCCTGTGAATTCCCCAGTACCCATGTAAGCCAGATGTATAAGATGGCAGGCACATGCTTATGGAGCTCATTTGCAGTGGCCAGAGGCTCTGGTGTGTCCATTCTCTCTCTCTCTCTCTCATTCTGCCTCTTTTTTTTGTTTTTTTGCTCTCAAATAAATTAAAAATAAACAAAAAATTAAACCTTAAAAAACAAAGAAAATGGAAGTGTATTGTCACTGACCAATAGAGAACCTGCTTAAAAGCTTTATTTTATTTATTTGCAAGCAGAGAGAGAGATAGAAGAGAGGCAGACAGAGAGAGAATGGGCATGCCAGGGCCTGCAGCCACTGCAAACGAACTCCAGATGCCTGTGCCTCTTGTGCATCTGGCTTATGTGGGTCCTGGAGAATTGAACCAGGATCCTTTGGCTTTGCAGGCAAATGCCTTAACCATTAAGCCATTTCTCCAGCCACTTAAAAACTTTTAAAGTTATTTGTGAGTATGTATACAGTATTGTGTACATGGTTTTTCCCTGGCCTCTTGCCACACCATAGAAATACCAGACATTTGTGCCACTTTTTGTGTCTGGCTTACATGGGTGGCTTTGGAATTGGACCTTGACCTATATGCTTTTCAAGCAAGTGCCATCGATTTCTTTAGCCCAGGCCATCTTGAACTCAGTATGTAGACCAGTCTGGACTTAAACTCATGGGGACCTGCCTCAGCTCCCCACTGTTGTGATTATAGGAATGAGACACCATACCCTCCCATTTACTTCCTGAGCACATAGAGACAGGTTCTTGTTAGTGCCCATGGGTTATCAAGTCCAGAGCTTTCTATAAGGAAAACTTGACATGAAAATCAAGAGATATTAGAAGCTCAATTCACATTTTATGTACTACAACTACCCCAAACCTTTGTGATCAGGGCAGAGCAATAGTTATATCAAAGTCAGAAAGTTGCTAGTTGGATCAATATAAGAAAATTTAATTGAAATAAATATCTAAAGACTTAGGCATGATCTTGCCATTTAAAAAAATAGAAAAATTAAATTTAATAACAAGTCTTCTTTTCCAAAGCATTGTGCATGGGCTTTCCATTGTCAGATTTGTCCTTCAGACCTATGAATGCACACTAGAACCTGTTCAGTTTGAAGCAAAATCAAGCAAGGACTTTATGGCTGACTGAGTTTGAGTCCTATATCCATTTTACTGAAGTTGACCTTAGATAAACTACTTTATATCTTTTGGCCTATTTATTGTGCAAACATAGCATATGCCAGAACTTAGGTTCAATCCAGCTTTGGGCTCTTCAGAGACTCTGATTTTTTCTCAGTGACAATCTGTTAGTAGATTCTCCAATTTTGGCCTCATGTTGACATTTGGAGCACAAAGAAATCATAAAGGAGATAAATAGCACATGTTAACTATCTCTTAAAGAAAGAATGAAAAGCTGCCAGGCATGGTGGCACATGCCTTTAATCCCAGCATTTGGGAGGCAGAGGTAGGAGGATTGCTCTGAGTTCAAGGCCACCCTGAGACTACATAGTGAATTCCAGGTCAGCCTATGCTAGAATGAGACCCTACTTTGAAAAAAAAAAAAAAAAGATACAGTTTTTTGTACCTCTTTGAGAAACTCAGTCATATGACTACAAAAATATGTAAATATTCAGATAAAATGTTTTATAAAACTTGCTTTCTTGGTCTTCTTATTAGTAGGAGAGATAGAAAATGTGATCTGGGGGCTGGAGAGACAGCTTAACAGTTAAGACATTTGCCTGCAAAGCCAAAGGATCCCAGTTTGATTCTCCAGGATCCACATAAGCCAAATGCACAAGGGGGCACATGCGTCTGGATTTTGTTTGCAGTGGCTGGAGGCCCTGACACACCCATTCTCTCTCTGGCTCTTTCTCTCTCTCAAATAAATAGGTAAATAAAATATATTTTAAAAAGAAAGAAAGAAAATGTGATCTGGGGCTGGAGAGATGGCTTAGCAGTTAAGCGTTTGCCTGTGAAGCCTAAAAACCCCGGTTTGAGCCTTGATTCCCCAGTACCCATGTAAGCCAGATACACAAGGTGGCGCATGCATCCGGAGTTCATTTGCAGTGCCTGGAGGCCCTGGTGCACCCATTCTCTCTACCCCTCCTCCGTTGCTAATAAATAAATAAAAATGAAAAAAAAAAAAAAAAAAAAAAATGTGATCTGTATTCTGGTTAGCCAGATATCCAGGAAAGCATTAAAGGTTCTAGTAATAAGAAAAGTGGGGGAGGTTGAAAATGTTAGGTTGGCCACCAGTAGTTCGCTCTACAGTATTAATTGTAATTAATATTTTTGATATATAGATAATTATTCATAATAACAAGTCTGAATGACCTAAAGACTATGGGTTGGCAGATGCTTTTGTACAACTATGCTTATTACATTTTTCCCCACCTTCACTACTAAACTATTTATTCTCTTCTAGCCTTCTATATATATTGTGGGTTTTTTTTTTTTTCCCCCGAGGTAATCTCACTCTAGCTCAGGCTGACCTGGGATTCATCATGTAGTCTCAGGGTGGCTCAAACTCACAGCGATCCTACTATCTCTGCCTCCCAAGTGCTGGGATTAAAGGCATGTACCACCATGCCCTGCTATATTGTTTTTTTAATGGGAGATAGGGAGAAAGAGAGAGAGAGAATTGGCATGTCAGGGAGTCTAGCCACTGCAATTGAACTTCAGACATGTGTACCATCTTGTGTGCATGTGTCATCTTGTGCACATGAATCACCTTGTGCGTCTGGCTAATGTGGGGTTCTGGGGAGTGGAACCTGGGTCCTTCGGCTTCACAAGCAAGCATCTTAACCGCTAGGCCATCTCACCAGCCCTATTGTTTAATTTTGAGACAAGGTTATTTAGGTTACTGACTTACCTAGGGTGGCCTTGAACTCACTTTGAAGCCTAGTCCGGCCTTGCATTTGTAATCCTCTTGTCTTAGCCTTCTGAAATAGCTAGGATTACAGGCTTTGTTTCATTATATTTCAATAGCTACCATTTATTTAGTGTGTGGAATTTCAGAAATATGTTTGTAGAATCAGAGACAATCCAGTTGTTTTATATGCCTAAATCAGTTTGGATGGATTTGCTGTAGTCAGCAGAAAACCCAAGAGAAGCTTAACCAAATTGATACTTTAAAATTCTTGGTTAAGAAATTCAAATGTAAGGGCTGGAGAGATGGCTTAGCCCTTAAGGCGTTTGCCTACAAAGCCAAAGGATCCCGGTTCGACTCTCCAGGACCCACGTAAGCCAGATGCACAAGGGGCACATGCATTTGGAGTTCATTTGCAGTGGCTGGAGGCCGTGGCATGCCCATTCTCTATCTCTCTCTCTGCCTCTTTTTCTCTGTCAAATAAATAAATAAAATATAAAAGAAATGTTTAAAATAAAAAGTAATTCAAATGTAGGCAGTTCCAGGGCAGTAGAGAAATGTGGTAAAGTGGCTATAGACTAAGATCCTTTGGTATTTCTGTTTTGCTGTCTGTAGTTGCTAATTTAATTCTTGGGCTTGTCCTGTCTGATATCAAGGTTGCTTCAAGTATTATATCTGCATTCCAGGTTAGAAGAAGATGAAAAGACCAATGGCAAGGGTTCTTTCCCTTTTTGTTTGTAAAGTAATAAATGCCCTCTTTATAGCCTTTTGAGATATATCCTTGAACAGAACTATTTTATAAACCCTGAGCTGCAAGAGGGTTGGAAAGTGAGTTTTAGGTTAGTGAGCAAAAAAAGACTTAGGTGTATGTAAAATACTTGGAGTGTCTATTAGAATATCTGTTAAAATTTTTTATATATTAATTTATTAAAAGAAAAAGTTTCCCTCAGACTTATTGATTCTATTTGCTATTGCAAACATATGAAACCTCATTCAGATTTGTTTTCATTTTTATTGTTTTAATTGTTTTAGAGGAATGCTTTGCAAGCAATTTCTCCAGCCACTATGGAAGTTCTAATGCGAGTTTTGGCAGATTGTGATTCGTGGGAGGATGGAGATCCTGAAGACATGGGTAGGAAGATAGAACTAACTCTGAAATGCCTTACAGAAGTGGTGCATATCCTTCTCACTAGCAGCTCTGACCAGCGTCAAGTGGAAACCAGTACAATCTTGGAAAATTATTTCAAATTGCTAAATTCAGATCACTCAGCGTTACCTAAACAAAGAAGGTCCCGGCACTGGGAAAGCCGGTTTATAGCTCTACAGATCAAGATGCTCCGTAAGTATTCCATAAAAACAGTTTTCTCTGAGTTTGTTTTTTTGCTTCCATGTTCTTGGTTTTTTTAAAAATAAATACAAGGTCATTGTATAGAAAATACTGACTTTGGCTGGGCATGGTGGCACACACCTTTAATGCCAGCACTCGGGAGGCAGAAGTAGAAGGATCGCTGTGAATTCGAGGCCAGCCTGAGATGACATAGTGGATTTCAGGTCAGCCTGAGCTAGAGTGAGACCCTGCTTCAAGAAAAAGAAAAAAGAAAAGAAAAGAAAATATTGATTTTAATCAAATAACATGATTATTTAGGTATTGACTTCCAAATAGTATGGAAATAGTTTGCTTGTAACATTTAGCAATAACAAAGTCAAGTCTATAGTGTGTTTTTTTTTTAAATTTATTTTATTTATTTGAGAGAGAGAGGCAGATAGAGAGAGAAAGAATGCTTCTGCCATGGTCTTCAAGTGCTGCAAATGAACTCCAGACACATGCATCACCTTGTGCATCTGGCTTATGTAGGCCTTAGGAAATCGAACCTGGATCCTTTGGCTTTGCAGACAAGCATCTTAATTGCTAAGCCATCTCTTCAGCCCTATAGTCTCTCTCTCTCTTTTTAAAATGTTTTATGTTTATATATTTATTTGAGGCAGATGAGAGAGAGAGAGAGAGAGAGAGAGAGAGAGAGAGACAGAACAGGCACGCCAAGGGCTTCCAGCCACTGCAGATGCACTCCAGATGCATGCGCCACTTTGTGCATCTGGCTTACATGGGTACTGGGGAATCAAGCTTTGAACTGGGGTCTTTAGGCTTCGCAGGCAAGTGCTTAACTGCTAAGCCATCTCTCCAGCCCTATCTCTTGAAAGTGAAATATATTAAAAGTGCCTATGCTAAAGAGGAAGCTACATTTTCAAATTAACTTCAGAAGGTATCATTCATACTGTTTTATTTATGATAAAAATTAATTTTATCCATGCTTCTATAGTATTTCTTTTCTGTAGAAGCACTTCAACATCTATTGGGCCTGTGTGTATGTGTGTGTTTGTTTTGTATTGACAGCTCCCATTCTTACAGACAATAAACCATGATAATTCCCTCCCCTTCCCCATGTTCCTCTTCACAAATCCGCTCTCCATCATATCCCCTCCCTCTCTCCATTAGTCTCTATTCTGTTTTGATGTCTTCATCTTTTCCTCCTATTATGAGGGTCTTATGAAGGTAGTACTAGGCACTGCTAGGTCATGGATATCAAGGTCAGTTTCTGTCTGGATGATTGCATTGTAAGCAGTCCTACTCTTCCTTTGGCTCCTACATTCTTTCTGCCACCTCTTCCACAATGGACCCTGAGCCTTGGAGGGTGTGATAGAGATGTTTCAGTGCTGAACACTCCTCTGTCACTTCTTCTCAGCACTAATGGTGCCTTTTGGTCACTGTCATCTGAAAAGAGTAGCTTCTTTAACCAAAAGTGACAGTAGCATTAATATATGGGTATGAATGTTAAGTAATGTGCTTAAAGGGCAGTTTGGTGAGCATAATATGTGCATTCAGCCAGACAAGAGTAGGTGTTACACTCCTAAGGCTCATGACCTCTTCCACCATAAACCATGATTAGGTTTTCAGTACCAGGCATGTATTCCCTCCTGTGAAGCAGGCCTCCAATCCAATTAGAAAGCGGTTGGTTTCCCCCAGAGCAGACATGCCACTATTACACCTGTTGGCCCATTTGGCCTGGCTGGCCAAATTTGAGGCTTGCAGTGTCCACTGTTTTCACCACTGATTACTTCTGTCTCCCGTAAGGCTACATGCAGTTGACCTTTTTCCAGCTTTTCCTTAGCTGGTCTAGAGGGAGGACATTTTCAGCTCAGCCCCTGCTTGATTTCTCAGTGACCTTGCTAGCCCAGGCATGTGGAGTTCAGCAATAAAGTCTTACCATCTTTTTATCTGGCTATACAGCAAACCGCAGAGATCTTCCTGTAATCCTATCTATTTCAGGAGGCTAAGACAAGAGGATCACGAGATCTTCCTGTCTCTATCTCCCCAGTACTAGGATGATAGGCAGACCCAGCTTTTTACATGGTTCCTGGGAACCAAATTCAGCTCTTCATGCTTGTGCAGCAACTGCTTTTTCAACTGAGTCATCTCCTCAGTCCCAGTTAGAACTTATTAATAGCAAATCAGACACAAAAATTGGTTCAACTTAAGACATGATGGAGGAACAGCAAAGCCAATGTCTGAGAAATAAATGTTATTCAGCCAGGTGTGGTGGTGCATGCCTTTAATCCCAGCACTTGGAGGCAGTGGTAGGAGGATCGCCATGAGTTCAAGGGTACCCTGAGATGACAGTGAATTCCAGATCAGCCTGAGCTAGAGTGAGACCCTACCTCAAAAAAAAAAACAAACAGAAAAAGTTGCTCCTTTTTTAAAATTCAAATATTTTGAATTACAAAGTAGAAAGATGTTCACATTTCCTAATATTTACTTTCAGCTTTGTTTGTTGTTTTTCATCTGTATTATTTTCAAATTATATCTATTGTGCCACTAAAAGCCTAAATTTAAAATGATTGCAATAAATATTTAATCCCAAATTTTCACTTTTACATAAATAATTTTCTTTTTATCTTTATAGATACCATCACAACCATGTTAGACTGCACAGACAGGCCTGTTCTTCAGGCCATCTTTCTTAACAGCAATTGCTTTGAACATCTCATTAGACTGCTACAGAACTGCAAGGTACTTTATTATTATTATTACTGTCTTCTTTTTTTTAGGGAGGTTTTTTAACTTAGATTTGAGCACATTAATGAATTTTATGTCATTTATAATTACCTTAATACTTTGTGTGTGTTGTGTACATGTTTGTATGTGAATTCATATGTGTGTGGATGCATGTGTGTATGTGGGTAGAAATATTCAATATATGTGCATGTGCATGTGGAGGACAGAGGACAACCTTGGGTGTTCCTTAGGAATGCCACTTGCACCTCTTTGAGACAGGGTCTGTCAGTGCCCTGGAGTACAAAATTAAGCTAGACTGGTTGGCCTTCAAGCTACAGGGATCTTCCTGTCTCTGCCTCTCCAGTGTTGGAATTACACGCATATGCTACCATGTCTAACATTTTTATTAGGTATTGGGGATTAAACTCAGGTTTTTGTGCTTGTAAAGCAAACACTTTACTGTCTGAACTTTCTCCCTTGCCTGTCTTAATACTTTGAAAGAAGTAAATCTGAAAATGAATTTTTAAAAATTAATTTAAAAAATAATTTATTTATTTGAGGGGAGGAGGAGAGGGACAGGGAGAGAGAGAGAGAATGGGCACACCAGGACCCCTAGCCACTGCAAACGAACTCCAGATGCATGTTCCACCTTGTGCATTCAGCTTTACATGGGTACTTTGGAATCGAACCTGGGTCCTTTGGCTTTCCAGGCAAGCGCCTTAACTGTTAAGCTATCTCTCCAGCCCTGAAAATGAATTTTATTTTTATTTATTTTTTATTTTATTTTATTTTGTTTTGTTTTGTTTTGTTTTGTTTTGTTTTTGCTTTTTGAGGTAGGGTCTCACTGCAACCCAGGCTGACCTGGAATTCACTTGAACTCAGGGCGATACACCTACCCTTGCCTCCAGATTAAAGACATGTGCCACCACGCCCGGCTTGAAAATGAATTTTTATATAACATTTCAGTTCATGAAATATTTTCTTTCCATTTCACATGAGGATATACTTGACACATTAGTTGCTTCTGATTTCTTGGCTAGCTATTGGTATAGGGTATACTATGACAGTCAAGATTTTGCCTATAATTCTTTGAAAAATGATTGAATTAGAAGTGCTGTCTCTTAGGCCAGGCGTGATTGCTCACACCTTTAATCCCAGCACTTGGGAGGCAGAGGTAGGAGGATTGCCTTGAGTTTGGGGCCACCCTGAGACTACATAGTGAATTCCAGATCAGCCTGAGCTACAGTGAGACCCTACCTCGAAATCACGCCCCCCCCAAAAAAAAAGAAAAGCTATCTCTGTCAGCATCGAGCCTGACTCTGTTACCTACCTTATGGGTGCTTAGTACTGATTGTTACGTTAAATGAGTGTTTGATGAAGCATGTGCATTGCTCAGGGCAAACCTATCACTCCAACTCAAATTATGTTTCATTGTCTGAATATTTTTGCATAAAAAGCAGCTTTTTCAAAAAAATATTTTTTATTTTAATTTATTTATTTGAGAGAGAATGGGTGACCCCTGGCCTCCAGCTTCTGTAAATGAACTTCAGATGTGTGCACCACCTTGTGCATCTAGCTTAAGTGGGTCTTGGGGAATCAAACCTGGGTCCTTTGGCTTTGCAAACAAATGCCTTAACTGCTAAGCCATCTGTTCATCCCCCAAACAGCTATTTAATGAAATAGATCCATTTAACAAGTGTTGTTGATATTGTAACAATTACTTTTTTTTTTTTTTTTTTTTGGTTTTTTGAGGTAGGGTCTCACTCTAGCCCAGGCTGACCTGGAATTCACTATGTAGTCTCAGAGTGACCTCAAACTCATGGTGATCATGCTACCTCTGCCTCCCAAGTGCTGGGATTAAAGGCGTGCACTACCATGCCCGGCTCATTCTGACAATTACTTGAAATACTTTCTTTACTATTAGTTTTTTTTTTATTTTTTTTATTTTATTTTTTTAATGTTTTAGTTCTTCAAGGTAGGCTTTAGCTCTTGCCCAGGCTGACCTGGAATTCAGTATGTAATCTTAGGGTGGCCTTCAACTCACGGCAATCCTCCTATCTCTGCCTCCTGAGTGCTGGTATTAAAGGCGTGCGCCACCATACCCAGCTACTTTTTTCTTTTTTTAAAATGACTGTATTGGCCTGGAGAGATGGCTTAGTGATTAAGGTGCTTGCCTACAAAGCCTAATGACCGGAGTTTGATTCCCCAATACCCATGTGAAGCAGACAGCTTCAGGTTCACTAAGATGAACTTCCAGACTAGGCAGAGTTATGGAGGAAGGGATATTTATTGAAGCTTATAGATCCAGGGGAAGTTCCATAATGGCAGAAGAAGCTGGCCTGCTTTCACAGGACCAAACACAGGGAGAAAAGCCATAAGCCAAAAGCCACACAGCACAGCACACTTCAGGAATCCAACTAGGCACACTTTGCTTATTTTTACAATGGAATCTCAAACCCACTATCAACTTGGAGGTGCTATGTTTTGACCAGACTGGCTGCTTAGAGAGCTCCAGTGAGGTGTCTGTCACTGGCGTTATAGGGATGAATGACCAGTCTAGCTTTATTACATGGATGCAAGCCCATATGCTTGTGCAACATGCCCTTCTACCTGCTGAACTCTTGATTGAACTCCCTGCCTCTTGATTTGAACTTTCAAAAGAGTAAACTTTAATTGGTTTGAAACATTTTCCAGTGCCTACTTTAAAGGAAATGTTTAAACTCAGACTTCAAACAAAAAAACTTTTTGTAGCAGGCTGGAGAGATTGCTAAGCAGTTAAAGCACTTGATTGCAAAGCTTGATGTCCTAGGTTTGATTTCCCAGTACCCACGTAAAGCCAGATGCACAAAGTGGTCCATGGGTCTGAGGGTTCTTTGCAATATCAAGGAGTCCTGCTGTGCCCGTTCTCTTTCCCTGTCTTCCTTTCTTTTTTTGTAGCAATAAGATATCGTGTATTATCTATTTAATAATTAAGAAATAAGTATACTGAAGATTAATTTTCTGGTATATAGGTTAATTTGAGGCCTATTTAAATAATCATTACCCAGGTAACTGGTTTGAATGTTTGGCTAAGTTTGTCTCATGATACATATATAATTTTTTTTCCCCAAGATAGGGTCTCACTCTAGCCCAGGCTGACCTGGAATTCACTATGTAGTCTCAGGGTGCCCTCCAACTTACAGCTATCCTCCTACCTCGGCCTCCTGACTGCTGGGATTAAAGGCATGCACCACCACGTCTGGCAATATTTCATTTAAAAAATTTTAATTTCTTTTTCTCATTATATTTCTACTATAAGAAATAGTTTTAAACAGAAAGTTTAGGTTTTTATTATAAAGATATTCTCTTTAGTAAAAATGTTAGATTTAAGAAGTAAATTAGGTATAATTATTTCTACTATCCTGTAGACATTAAAAAAGTTTTTAACTGTGGTATGATAATCCTTACCTTCTTAGCTATTTGAAGTATAAGTGTAATTTTATTACTGTGCAGCCCTTCTAGAATGCATCTTATGAAACTAAAACTTTATACCTATTAGACATCTCTCCATTATTCCTTCTTCCTAACTCTAGCAGCCACTATTCTACTTTGTCTTATGAATTCAAGTACTCTACCTCATATAAGTGGAGAAATACAATACAGTATTTGTTCTTTTATGATTTATTTAATTTAGCATAATGCCCTCAAGGTTCATCCATATTGTCACGTGTCAATATTTCCTTCTTTTTTTCCCTTTGGTTTTTAAAATATGCTTTATTTATTTATTTATTTATTTATTTATTTATTTATTTGAGAGACAGTGAGAGAAAAAGGTACAGGGACAGAGAGAGAGGGAGGGAGGGGGCTGGAGAGATGACTTAGTGGTTAAGTCACATGCCTGCAAAGCCTAAGGACCCAGGTTCAATTCTCCAGGACCCACGTAAGCCAGATACACATGGTGGCACATGCATTTGGAGTTCATTTGCTAGAGGCCCTGGCATGCCTATTCTATTTCTCTCTGTGTCTAATAAATAAATAAATAAATATAAATAAATAAAAATTTAATAAAATAAAGACAGGGAAGGAGGAAGAGAATGGGCACATCAGGGCCTCTGGCTGCTGCAAACTCCAGATGCATGCACCACCTTGTGCATCTGGCTTTAGGTGGGTCCTGGGGAATCAAACTCAGATCCTTAGGCTTTTCAGGCAAGCACTTTAACCGCTAAGCCATCTCTCCAGTCCCCTCCTTTGATTTTTTTTTAAAATTATTTATTAGAGATAGGGAGACAGTGAGAATGGGCATGCCAGGGCCTCTAGCCAGCCACTGCAAACAAACTCCAGACACATCTGCCACCATGGACATCTGGCTTATGTGGGACCTGGAGAATCAAACCTGGGTCCTTAGGCTTCACAGGCCTGTGCTTTAACCACTAAGCCATCTCTCCAGCCCTGATTTTTTTTTTTTTCCCAGTAGGGTCTCACTCTAGTCCAGGCTGACCTGGAACTTACTCTGTAGTGCTAGGCCGGCTTTGAGCTCACAGTGATCCTCCTGAGTGATGGGATTAAAGGCTTGCACCACCATGCCCAGCTTCCCTTCTTTTATTTTTTTTAAAATATTTTTTAATGTTTATTTATTTATTTGCAAGCAGAGAGAGAGAGATAGAAGAGAGGCAGACAGAGAGAGAATGGGCATGCGAGAGTCTCCAGCCACTGCCAATGAACTCCAGATGCATGTGCCCCCTTGTGCATCTGGCTTATGTGGGTCCTGGAGAATCAAACCGGGATCCTTTGGCTTTGCAGGCAAATGCCTTAACCACTAAGCCATCTCTCCAGCCCCTTCCCTTCTTTTTTAATAAGCTGAATGATATTCTACTATGTTCATATACCACAATTTATTTATCCATTCATGTATCTTGGACATTTGGACTGACTCCATCTTTTGGCTACTATGAATAATGCAATAAATCTGGATTATACAAATGTCTTTTTAAGACACCACTTTCATTTGTTTTGGCTTTCTCCCCAGAAGTTGCATTATTAAATCATGATCATCCAATTTTTTATTTTTTTGAGGTAGGGTCTCACTCTAGCTCAGGCTGACCTGGCATTCATTATGTAGTCTCAGGATGGCCTCAAACTCAAGGCAATCCTCCTACCTCTGCTTCCCAAGTGCTGGGATTAATGGCTTGTGCCATCACACCCAGCTGTGATCATTCAATTTTTGCTGCAGTGGTCCCTCCAATATTTTTTTTTACAGGGTAGGTTCTCAAACTAGCCCAGGCTTACCTGGAACTCACTTTGTAGTCCCAGGCTAGCATCAAATTCATGGTGATCCTCCTACCTCTGCCTCCTGAATGCTGAAATTAAAGGCATGGACCACCGTGCTTGGCTCTCTTCTATTTTTGATGTCATCATTCCATTTTTTTTTTTTTTTTTTTTGTTTTTATTGATACCCTCTCTACATAGGGTCTCTAGCTCAGGCTTGACCTGGAAATCACTATTTAGTCTCAATCCTGGCCTTGAACTTATCCCTTCTCCTACCTCCAGCTGTCCCTCAAATATATTTTTAATATTTTTACATGAGCCACCACATGTAGGGCCAGCCCAGGAGGGACGGCAGGATCTCTGCCTAGTAATGAACTCCAGATGCATGAGGCACAGAGTCCATCTGGCTAACAGGCTCCTGGGAGTTGAACCTGGGTCCTTTGGCAGAGGGCAAGCTGCTGCAAACTGCTAAGTTTATTTGAGCCCTCAGTGAGAGAAAAGGGGTAGGGACAGAGAGAGAGGGGGAGGGGGCTGGAGAGATGACTTAGTGGTTAAGTCAAATGCCTGCAAAGCCCTAAGGACCCAGGTTCAAATTAAAGGCAGGACCACGTGCCTGGCTACACATGGTGGCATGTCATGCATTTGGAGTTCATTTTTTTTTTTTTTTTTTTTGAGTGCCTATTCTATTTCTCTCTGTGTCTAATAAATAAATAAATAAATATAAATAAATAAAAATTTAATAAAATAAAGACAGGGAAGGAGGAAGAGAATGGGCACATCAGGGCCTCTGGCTGCTGCAAACAAACTCTATATATTTGTACCATTTTATATTATTCCCACTAGCAGTATACAGGAGTTCTGATTTTTCTATTTTGTAATCTTCTGTCTTCCCCCCTCTTTCCCTCATCCTCTCTTTTTTTCCCTCTTTTCTCCCTTTCCCCTTTTCTTCTCCTTTTTCTGATTGTAGCTATCTCATTGGATATGGGATAATAACTCATTTTTGTTGTGTTCTTTAATGTTTTATTGATACCCTCTATACATACAGACTATATACCATGATTGTAATCTCCTATTACCCTTCTTTTACTCATTCCTCAATCCTCCCTCCACCAGATCCCTTCTTCTTTCCAGCTAGTCTCTCCAATATATTTTTTAATATTTTTACTTATTTGTTTGACAGGTCTTGTGGAGGGAGGGAGGCAGAGAGATGGAGAGCTCATGAATCCCATGGCCTCCAACCACTGCAAATGAACTCCAGATGCATGTCCCCTCCTGTCCATCTGGCTAACATGGGTCCTGGGGAATTGAACCAGTGGTCCTTTGGCTTTTTTTTATTCAAACTTTTTAACTGCTATTTATCCTTCCAGAAATGAGGGAAGAAAGAGAATAAATGAATGAATGAGTATGGGTACACCAGGGCTTTGTGCCACTGCCAGTGAATTCCAGACACATTTGCCACTATGTGCATCTGGCTTTATGTGGTGCTCCATTCAGCTTTGTGTTGCTGGCAGAAAACCTGAACAAGAGCAGCTTGTGGAAGGAAAGGTTTTATTTTAGCTTACAAACTTGAGAGGAAGCCCCATGATGGCAGGGGTAAATGATGGCATGAGCAGAAGGTGGACATCCCATCCTGGCCAACATCAGATGGACAACAGCAACAGAGAGTGTGCCAAATACTGGCAAGGGGAAGCTAGGTATAACACCCATAAGCCCACCCCCAACAATACACTGCCTCTAGTAGGCTCCAAGTTCCAAACTGCCACCAGCTGGGGACCTAGCATTCAGAACACATAAGTTTATGGAGGACAACTGAAGCAAATGTTGTAAGGAGTCCTACCTTCCTTTGGCTCTTACATTCTTTCCGCCCCCTCTTCTGCAATGGACCCTGAGCCTTGGAAGTTGTGTTAGAGATTTTTTAGTGCTAAGCACTCCTTTGTCCCTTCTTCTCGGCACCATGGTGCCTTCTGAGTCATCCCAAGGTTGCCACCATATGAAAAGAGGAGCTTCTCTAACCAAAAGTGAGAGTGTGTGGACATTAAGAGAAGTGCTTACTGGACAGTTTGGTGAGCATATTATATACATTTAGCATGACACCAGCAGATGTTACACCCCTAGGGCTCATGACTACCCCTGTCATAGGTTTTCAGTATCAGGGATGTATTCCCTCCCATGGAGCGGGCCTGTAGTCCAATTATAGAGCAGTTCGTTTCCCCCATAACAGACATGCCACTATTGCACCCATTGGCTACCATCCATCCCTGGTGGGACTATTCTGCCCCTGGCCCTCATAAACTGATAACCATACGTGATGTAAGATGCAATGCATTCAGTCCACCTTTAAAAGTCTCCATAGTTCCTCTCTCTCTGTCTGTCTCTCTCTGTGTCTCTTTCCAAAAATAAATAAAATTTAAAAAAAATTTTTAAAAAGTCTCCATAGTTTTTTAAAAAATCAATTTAAGTGCTGTTTAAAGACCCCCATAGTCCCAGATCTTTTGACTGAGCTATAGTACCAAAACAAAAACAAAACAAAAAATAAACCTATAATGGCCTAGAGTAACACACTGTAAAAGATGGCATTGGACATAGCAAAGGAATATTCAACCATTATAAGACTATTATTATTATTTTATTATTATTATTATTTTCAGGGCTATAGAGATGGCTTAGTGGTTAAGCACTCACCTGTGAAGCCTAAGGGCCCCGGTTTGAGACTCGATCCTCCAGTACCCATGTAAGCCAGATGCACAGTTTGTTTGCAGTGGCTGGAGGCTCTGGTGTGCCCATTCTTTCTCTCTCTGTGTCTGTTGCTCTCAAATAAATAAAAATAAAACAGGGCTGGGACGATGGCTTGGTGGTTAAGGCGCCTGCCTGCCATGCCTAAGAACGCCAGTTCCAATCTCCAGGTCCCATGTTTAGCCAGATGCAAAAAGGGACTCAGAGACGCAATGCCACACTTGCCCACAAGGGGTGCACGCATCTGGAGTTCCTTCACAATGGCTGAGAGGCTGTTGGCATGCCTATTCTCTCTCTTTATTTTTCTCAAAAATAAAATAAAATAAAACAAAAAAAATTAAAAATATATTATTTTCAATTTTTGCTGATAATATCAGTTTTCATTTATGAAGTCCCTGTTACATCCTAGGCACTATGAAAATAAGTTAGAATAGTTTATTTCTCATTTAATCTGCACATCTATTTGATGAGTTATTATTCTTATTTTTGAGACACAACCTTGGAGTAAGTGTGTAGTTTCCCTAAACTCAGACAACTAAAAAGAAGTAAAGGTCTGGGGATACAGCTCAGCTGTAGAGCTCTTCCCTACACATGCATGAGGTCAGAGGCTTGATTTTTCAGCACCACAAAAAAGCAGTGTTAAACATCATTTAGAGAGTTTTTTACCTAGGTGTGCTAGCATGTAACTATCATCCTAGAACTTGGAAGATTGTGTTAAATCAAAATATAAACTTAGGTCTTTGATTCCAAAACTTATTCTTATATTAAGCTTTATGTGTATTCTTGCATGCCATATTAAACTATTCCACTATATAGTTTATTTTATATTATATTATTTCAGTCTGAACCTTTCTTTTATCATTTCTGATATTTCAAACAGAATTTCCTAAGAACTTCCTTCTTAAGATCCTCATAGTTTTTTTCATTCATATATATGAATATATATATGTGTTATATATGCATATATATACATATATATATGTAATTTTTCTCTTCATTTCACTTTCATTTGAATTGTCTTTCTCTCACCTGAATTGGCAAAGGCCAAAGCTTTTGTAATGCTGGGATTTATATACTGTAATTAAAATACTTGATTTGTTTATTTGTTTTCTGAAATTTTGTTTTTCAAGGTAGAGTCTAGCCCAGGCTGACCTGGATTTCACTTGACCTCATAGTCTCAGGCTGGCCTCAAACTCACAGCAATCCTCCTACCTCGGCCTCCCCAGTGCTGGGATTAAAGGCATGTGCCGCCACGCGTGGCTCTTTTTAAAAAATATTTTTATTTATTTATTTGTTTGCAAGGAGAGAGTGAGAGAGAATATGGGTTTGCCTTCTACTGCAAATGAACTCCAGATTCATGTGCCACTTTAAGCATCTGTCTTTATGTAGCTACTGGGAAATCAAACACAGGTTTTCAGGCTTTGGAAGCAAGCACTTTTTAATTGCTGAGCCATCTCTCCAGCCCTGATTCATTTATTTCATTCAAAAGAGAATAACCTCCCCATGTTTCAGAGAATAACATAGTCTATGTTTCCAGGCTGCAAACTAAAATATAAATTAAACCCAACTCTTGACACCTTTGGAGAATATTGTTAGACAATATTTTAGCACAATATATGGTTGATAAGTTTTGTAAAGTTTTCACATGTCCTCATTTGTCAAGCTACACATTTATCTTACTGAGAATCTGTGAAATACTTCTGGAAAGACTCTTTAAAGTTAGTTCAACAGCATGTCACAAACTCAATTGATTAAGCAACATTATTCAATACAGTTTCTTATGGTTTCCTTCTTTTCCACTGATTTTTGAGGAGTTTAGGAATGTTAATTATTTGCTGTTCATTTTAATAATTTGAGTTCTAGGAGATAACTGTATCTACAGTAATTACATAGTATATAAACTAATATTTGTTATCAAAAAAACAAATATTCTGTTTCTAGAAGTGATATATTTCAAAGTGGATTTTTGGATTTGCTTTCAACAGACAAGGAAATCCAATTAGGCTTCATTGTGCTTATAGGTAACAATTAATTGTTCTTTCTCCATTATTGTTGTCTCTGTTTTTAACAGCTGTTTTTAAATGCTAACAGTAAGGTGGCAGACAAGAACGAGAAAGATCTTGCCAACAAATTACTGACAGAAATGAATGAGGACCAGGTATCTAAAAAGCCTGCATCTTGTTTTAGCTGAAGCCCCAAATCAGCCATTGGGAATTACTATTCCTGTACTTTTCTTCTTGTTTCATAAAATATGTAGATATTTCATTCTACATGAATTATTGTTGAGAATTAATTAAAATTTGCTTTTATCTAAAGAATAAATATCCTGGTGGTTGACATAAGTGATCAGTAAAACTCCATGTTAATGTGTGTTCTTTTCAGTTTAAGAAGATAAAAAGTACAGGAATGGAATCCCAGTATCAATGTTGACCATTTGGTGATAAATTTCATGTTTGGGAGGGCTTCTTTTTCTAAGCACTGTGGTGTTTGGGACCTTAGGGCTTTGTTTGTGAATATGAATGGTCATTGTTAATATCTTGATTCTTTGTTTCTTATTGACACAATGATTATAATTCAATGGACAACTGAATCTTGGAGGAAGGGAAGAAGATGCTAAACTCTTAATGTAGTATATACCTTGAATTGTTTCTGGTCTCAAAATTCAATGATGTATTGGTATAACAAAAGAAATAGGTCTGTGTTTCTTCTCACAGTAAGATTAAAATAAATTATTTGAAGAAATGACCCAAAAATTGCTTTATTTTTCTTTCCCAACATGTTTGTGAGAGAAGTTACATGTCTTTTTAAATGTCTAGCTTTACTGAGTTGTAGTATAAAAAGAGACCATATTGTAATCTATTATTATCTCTTCTGGATGTAAAATATCAATTCACAGAGTACTGTATTAGATGTCTTAAGTGTTTTCTCCCTCTTAAGGACTACTTACACTGGCTAATAAAAAGACAATTACATTATCTTATAAAAGGTTATATAAAAAAATCCCAAATGGCAGCTCTGAGATCTTTTTGGCTTATTCTTTGCACGATCTTATTTGTGTGAATCATTTTATGCAGAATGTTTAATCTATACTACAAGGTGTTACATATAATAGTTTATACTACATAATAATATTTAACAAAAACCACCAACAAAAGCCAAGATTCTAGATTAAATAACATCCCTAAAAATGATAGAACCTAGTTTAATAGCACAAAGATCTAAAGTTTCTTCTCTATTTAGTTTTTTCTGCTGGGAAGTTGAAAAGAAAATTTAGTTTGTGGAATGACTGGTCATAATAATGTATCACCCCCAGTGGAGATTTTCAAGGTTGTTTTTATAACTTTCTGATCCTCATTCTATGCTTTAATGGTTGACTATGCCTCCCATTGCAGCCATGCTCAGTTTTTAAAAATATTGTTGGTGATACTTTTTGGCTTTTGTTTTACATTCAGTGCCCTGCAATTAATGATCTCTTGTTTTTGTTTTTTGAGGTACGGTCTCACTCTAGCCCAGGCTGACCTGGAATTCACTGTGTATTCTCAAAGTGGCCTTGAACTCACGGTGATCCTCCTACCACTGCCTCCCAAGCGCTGGGATTAAAGGCATGCGCCACCATGCCTGGCTAATACATCTCTTATTTATGTTGTTGCTTGAAGAATACACAGAGTGGAGCTAGTTTCAAACTTTTGGAATTAAAATTTACTTTCTCCAAAACATGCCAATGCTTATAGCTATTTCATTTTCTGTTTTCCCTCTTAAATTGAATTTTTTATTAAGATAGATATTCCATATCCTTTGTAAAGTTGATGTATGCGCATACCATTTCCTTTTTATTACAGAATTTGGAAACTAAGCAAACAAGATCATTTAGCTATCTTACTATATTTGCTATGAAATTTAAACCTAGTAAGTTCAAGTGTATTTTTGAAGGGAAATTAAAGCAAAAAACAATGTCATGATATAGTCCTCCCTCCCTTCCTCTTGAGATTGTTGAGATTGTCCAGTATTTTTTAAATGCATGTGTAAAGTTTTATGAGTTATTTCCCAGAACATTTAATATAATGAGTGAGTGTTGTTCTATCCTTTTTGACATGTGGCTTATCTTCTGTTAATTAACTTTTTTTCACCAGGTTTTAGTGTTCAGTAATCCATGTCATAGGAAGAGGAATGCAGTGCATGTTATGTGATTATTGTTTCCAGGTTTTCGGAACAGAGGTTTCCACATTAAAAAAATAATCTTGAATACATTTGTTAATATTTTGCTGTTTTTCTCTCTGGTAGGTATTTCAGGGGCAGTTAGATTGTTTGGCTGTATCAACCATTCAGGCTTTGACAGCAGTGATGAAGAAATCTCCAGCTGCTAAGGTGAAACTTAATGTTCCTAAGCTTTAAAATGTCTGAGTGTACCAGCTTTTGCCACATAAATCTCAAAGAGATATGTGTGAAAGTATAAAATACATACAGCTAAACTCCTAAAATGAAGTATTACAAAATGTCTCATCTTAGCATAATAAGAACTTGCTGATAATTTTAAATAAACCCTTATGGTACCCAGGATTTAAAAAGACATTGATAGCCAAGTATGGTGGTGCACACCTTTGATCTCAGCACTCAGGAGGCAGAGGTGGGAGGATTGCCATGAGTTCAAGGCCACCCTGAGACTACATAGTGAATTCCAGTCAGCCAGGGCTAGAGCAAGACCTTACCTTAAAAACCGCAAAAAAAAAAAAAAAAAAAAAAAAAAAAAAAAAGACATTGGTAACTGCACAGCAAGTTAAAGATTTTCAATGATAGTCAAATGGGAGAAAATAGTATTGGTATTGTAGCAATCATTTTTTAATAAATATTTTATTTGCAAGGAGAAAGATAGAAGAGAGAGAGAGTGGGCACACCAAGGCATCTAGCAACTGCTAACAAATTCCAAATGCATACACCACTGTGCAGCTGCCTTTATGTGGGAACTGAGGAATCAAACACAGGTCCTTAGGCTTTGCAGGCAAGCACCTTAACTGCTGAGTTGTTTCTCCAGCCCCTGAAACAATCATTTTAAATGAATCTTTGATTATTGAACTTAAATAATTACATTTTGGAGCTGGGAAGTTGCCTCAGTCGGTAATGTACTTGCACCCAAACATTAAGACCTGAGTTTGGAGCCCTAGCACCCTTATCAAAACCATGCAGCAGGATCCCTGGGGCTTGCTGGTTAGGTAGTCTAGGTGAATCTTTGAACTCTTGGTTCAGTGAGAAACCTTGTCTCAAATAAGATGGAGAACAATTGAGGAAGATACCTGAGTGACCTTGGCCTCCACATGCATATGCGCACATACACATGTGCATCTATACACGCATAAAGATAAAGAACTAAGTTTTAAGGCATAGCTTTTCTTCATTAATAGTCACTCTTGTTGTTTAGTTGGTTTATAGCTTCCTAGAATATGAATATTTTCTTCATTTGATCATCTCTGTCAGTATGGGACCTGTTTTCCAGGTTATGTAGTCATATAGTTCTGCTCCTTTGCCTGTTGTCACTAACATGGGGTTTCTGTTCCTTCCCATCTAGTACCTGAGACTGTAGATTTGTCTGCATATGTACTAATGTCTTATACTGATAATTTGCTCAGTGAGTAATTGTAAGGATTAGTGTGATCACCTGTGTAAGATGGTGAGCAAAGTGCTAGGCACATGGTAAGCAGTCAATATGTGTTAGTGACATTACCACCACTTCACCTTCTGATCTCTACTGCACTTCATGCATTGCATTTCTGGAACTAAAAGTGTTTCTTGAGCCGTATCTTCAGTTTCCTTCCTTAGTTTCCATTGGTTTGTGTTAGAAACTCTAATTTTTGCCTTAGAAATATCATTCCACTCATGGTTAGCCTCCTATTGTATAGCCTTTTCCTCATTTTATAGTCTGGCTTGTGATGATATGCTCCATTTAATAAGTTTGGGTTTTTTTTTTTTTTTTTTTTTTTTTTTTTTTTTTTTTTCGAGGTAGGGGCTTACTCTGGCTCAGGCTGACCTGGAATTCACTATGTAGTCTCAGGGTGGCCTCGAACTCTCGGCAATCCTACCTCTGCCTCCCGAGTGCTGGGATGAAAGGCGTGCGCCACCATGCCCGGCTAATAAGTTTGTTTTTTAAGTATTTTTATTTATTTATTTGAAAGAGAGGAGAGAGTGAGTATTTATGTGTACATTAGGGCCTCTTGCCACTGCAAAGGAACTCCAGATTCATGTACCACTTTGTGTATCTGGCTTTACGTGGGTCCTGGGAAGTCAAACTTGGGGGGCTGTCAGGCTTTGCAAGCAAGTGCCTTTAACGGCTGAATCATCTCACCAGCCTAAAAATAGTTTCTTTAAGGGAGAAATTATTACAAGTTCTAAGAAATTGACTCATTAGTATAATGGATTGCCTGTATTATTTCTGAAATTCCAACCTAAAAAGCTGTTCAAGAAATTTTAGAGATAATGACTATATAATACTTAACATGGTTTAAAATTTAAAAGGTTATATAATAGGGATAGATTATATATCAATAGTAGTGTAGTTGCTTAACATACTTAAAGCTCTAGATTCAATCTGCCCCCATCTCCATATAAAAGGTTGTGTAAGAAAAATACCCTTCATACAAATATAAAAGGATTTTCTTCTCATCATTGACTCATATGCAAGTAATCCTTCCTAGCAACAACTTGTCTTGTTTTACTTAAATCATCATTTTATGGTTAGTGTATATATTTCTCTTTAATTTAGTGGACTAATTTTTTATGGACCAGATGTTCAGTTGTGTTTATATTTTACTTTATGTCATTGAATATTTGGGGGGGGGGTTTCAAGGGAGAGCCTCACTCTAGCTCAGGCTGACCTGGTATTCACTTTGTAGTTTCAGTATGGCCTCAAACTCACGGCAGTTCCTCTATCTCTGCTTTCCAAGTGCTGGGATTAAAGGTGTGCGCCACTATGCCCAGCTTGAGAGCTTGAGTATCATTGTTTATATGTATATGGCTTAAGGCTTTCCAAAATGAACTTGTTGCTCCAGATAATTTAGAGCCAAGAAGCAGGGAGAAAATTCTTCACACATTTTTTTCTGGCCACTTAAAATTTAGGCTTTGTTTAAATCTAATCCAGTAAAATTTAGGCTTTGTTGTGAATCTAACCCAGGGCCTTGTACATACTAGGCATGCATTCTGCCACTGAATTATATTCTGTCTTTCCCCCACCCTGAGGTAGAGTCTCACTCTATCCCAGGCTGACCTAGAGTTCACTCTGTAGTCTCAGGCTGTCCTTGAACTCATAACAATCCTCTTGCCTTTGCCTTCCTAGTCCTGGGATTAAAGGCATGTGCCACCACACCCAGCTAGTCCTTGGTTTTTTTAAGACAATGTCTTTGTATATTGCTCAGAGTACCCTCAAACTCTCAATCTGCCTGCTGCTACCTCCTTTCTGCTGGCATTACAGATGTGGGCCACCATATTCATCATGACTTTTTAGTTCTTTGATGCCATTGTCTAACTTTACTTACTCCCAAGTATACTTTTCCCCCTCTGTTTCTATTTTAACTTCACCTAATATTTCATTAGGAAGTGTCATATGCCATAATCTGCAAAAATTAAAATAATTCTACCACACACTTGTTTCTGATTTCATTTGTTTTGCATTTGGTAAATGGTTAAAGTATATTATTATTGAGGGTATATGAAATATGTTTGAAAATGAACACATGCTAGTTGGGATGGCATGTGCCTGTAATCCCACCTCCTTAGAGGGTGGAGGCAGAGGTAGAGGCAGAAGTAGAATTGAAAAATGGAGGCCAGCTTGGCAACATTAGGAAGATCCTGTCTCAGAATAGAGGATGGATACAGATAATTTAATAGGGGAAAAAACCCTGAATTCATCATCTTTTTCCATATTTTTATATTGTTAATTACCTTAAATGTTATTCAGTATTTTTAATGTTCTAACAAATGTAGTCCTTTATTTATTTATAAGCGGGAGGGGGGAAGAAGAAACAGAGATACAGACAGAGAATGGGTGTACCAGGGCCTCTAGCTGCTAAAAACAAACTCCAAATGCATGAGTCACCCTGTCCATCTGGCTTTACATTGGTACAGGGGAATTGAACTGGGCTGACAGGCTTTGCAGGCAAGCGCCTCAACCACTGAACCATCTCTCCAGCCCCAAAATGTAGTCATTTTAACATGTATTTTAACTTTGATATGTTTTTCCCATTAGGAAGTATTTAAAGAAAGAATTGGTTATACACATCTGTTTGAAGTATTAAAATCTCTGGGTCAGCCACCACTGGAACTACTTAAAGAACTTATGAACATGGTGAGTTTTTAACCTTTATTCTAAGAAGCTTCTTTATCTGCATTTCAGAAGCAGTCACTAACTTTGATCTTTCATGTTGTTTTTCAGGCCATAGAGGGTGATCACACTTCAGTTGGTATTTTGGGCATCAGTAATGTCCATCCTCTCTTGCTTCTTATCCAATGGCTTCCAGAGCTAGAATCACATGACCTGCAAATCTTTATCTCTGATTGGCTGAAAAGGATTTGTTGTATTAATAGGCAAAGTCGAACTACTTGTGTCAATGCAAACATGGGAATTAGAATCATTGAAACCCTTGATTCCCATTCTTTCCTACATCGAACTTGTGCTGAGAACTTGATTGCACTCCATGGCTCCTTGGGGAGTCAGTCAGTGAGCTCAGAAGAAATCCGTAGACTCCTAAGATTGCTGAGAGTGGACGAATCTGAGTGTATTCACCCTTATACTACTCCTGTGACTCGAGCAATCCTGACAATGGCACGAAAACTAAGCCTAGAGAGTGCACTGCAGTATTTTAATTTATCACACAGTATGGCAGGAATTTCTGTGCCTCCCATACAGAGATGGCCAGGGTCTGCATTTTCTTTCACAGCTTGGTTTTGCTTAGATCAGGATCAGTTAACCCTTGGCATGGCTAGCAAAGGAGGGAAAAGAAAACAATTATACAGGTAATGGTACAAATTGTGAAATATAAATGAATATTGTCATAACAGTATGTGCTTCTGAGTTTTTAATGTTTTATTTATTTATGAGGAGAGAGAGAGGGAGAGAGAATGGGTGTACCAGGGCCTCTAGCCACTGCAAATGAACTATAGATGCATGCCCCATCATATGCATCTGGCTTACGTGGGTTATGGGAAATCAAACCTGAGTCCTTAGACTTCACAGGCAAGTGTCTTAACTGCTCAACCATCTCTCCGGCCCCCAAGTATATGCTTATGATTCTTAAACTGGAAAAGGCATCTCAATGCATCTAGTTTTAAAATATTTTATTTTGTTTTAATTTATTTATTTGACAGAGAAAAAGGGAGAGAGAAAGAGACAGAATGGGCGCACAAGGGCCTCTAGCCACTGCAAACGAATTCCAGACATGTGTACCCCCTTGTGCATCTGGCTGATGCAGTGTTTTATCTGTAACATCTTCATCCTTTGGCTGCACACAGATAAATTATACCTGCTTTATTTCATCATAATTCTGTATTTCCTATATTTTGTTGGTTAAGTACTAATACTATTTTGTAAACAGAGCTAAAAGTAGTGTAAAAGTGAATAAGAAAGAAGCTGGGTATTGTGGCGCACGCCTTTAATCCCAGCACTTGGGAGGCAGAGGCAGGAGGATCACCGTGAGTTCAAGGCCACCCTGAGACTACATAGTGATTTCCAGGTCAGCCTGAGCTAGAGTGAGGACCCTACCTCAAAAACAAAAACAAAAACAAAAAAAAAAACAGTGAAGAAGAAAGGATTAGTAAATTTCAGTGATCAACTGTTCTTTGAGGGCCTGTGTGTTTCTATAAAGCCTTCAGTCTTTGGTACCTAAAACTTCTTAATATAACTTGTGATTTTTATGTAGGTATGCTTTCTGATGTTATCTGGATGAATTTTGAAATTCTGAAAATATATAGTTTTACTGTAATTTGATAATGAAATTCTATTTATAATGTTGTCTTTTATAACTTATTAAATTTTGTACCCAAAAAGAATTTAAGTGTCTTTAAAACAAGGTTGGACTGATGTGTGCCAACAGAATTTTAAGCTGCAACATTGTTGATAGAGAGATTGTGATGGCTTTATGGTGTGGTAATGTGCTTCAATAATGCTGAAACTGATCAACTTGACTTCCAGAAGTTCTAAAAAATATTTTTTGTTAGCTTTTTTACAGGAAGTGGCATGGGTTTTGAAGCTTTTATTACCCAGTCAGGTATGTTGGTTGTGGCAGTGTGCACAAAAAGAGAATATGCAACAGTTATGCTTCCTGACCACAGTTTCTGTGATTCTCTCTGGGTAAGACTTTGGGGCACCACTTTCAAACTTTTGGTTTGTTCCTTTAAAAAAAATTATGATTTTGTGCATGTTCATGAGGAGCCCTTTAAGAGTCAATCTTCATTTCTTCTGTTCATAGTGAAGTTCAACTAATACTATTTATTGTCATAAAGTAAGCAGTAGTTATTTTTTTCTATTTAAAATTAACATGAAGTATTACTATTCAAGATTTTCCAGAATCAAATTTGATTTTTTAAAAAATATTTTTTTATTTATTTATTTGAAAGAGAGAAAGAGGCAGAGAGAGAGAGAGCCACTAGCCCCTGCAAATGAACTCTAGATGCATGCACCCCCTTGTGCATCTGGCTTACGTGGGTCCTGGAGAGTCGAACTGGGATCCTTTGGCTTTGCAGGCAATGCCTTAACCATTAATCTATCTCTCCAGCTCCCTCAAATTAGAGTTTGAAGTGAAATGATAGGTTGATGCATTGCTTTTCTAAAAATACAAGATGTGGGCTGGAGAGACGGCTTAGCGGTTAAACGCTTGCCTATGAAGCCTAAGGACCCCAGTTTGAGGCTCGATTCTCCAGGACCCACATAAGCCAGATGCACAAGGGGGTGAATGCATTTGGAGTTCATTTGCAGTGGCTGGAGGCCTTGGCACACCCATTCTGTCTCTCTCTCTGTCTCTCTCTCTACCTGCCTATTTCTGTATCTCTTTCTCTCAAATAAATAAAAAATAAAATATTAAAAAAATATACAAAATGCTTCTCATTAGAAAAAAATGATCCTAGAACTATTTTGAGCCTTGGAGAATGCAAAAGAAAGATTTAATTTCTGTGAATTTTCCAGAAAAGGATTGTTTTTGTAGTACTATGGGGGTAAATAAAGGTTGCTCAATTTGAGAATGTCGTATTAGTCAGCATTTAGCTGTGCTTAGTTTTTTTCTTTTGTAATTTCATTTGTTTTTTATTAATTATGTATATATTCAGTGTGTAAACAGTACATGTTGGTACCATCCTAACCCTCATCCCTGACCCCCCCCCCGCTCTGAAGGGACCCTCCTCATTGGGATGCCAGTTATCCCCATAGGGATTTTAGGTCATACATTGTGGTATAGCCATCTAGCTGTGCTTAGTTTTAATGTTTTGTTCACATGAACAAGTTATGAAGAAATACTGTGAAAATGTGTGCCACTCCAAAGACACAGTCTAATTCTAGCTTTTTAAATGCATGTTTTATTTCACCAGCACAATATAACCATTGTTCATATGCCTGGAAAAAGGCCCTTTGGTCAAAGTCTTGTCTATATCTATGACAATGGACAACAGAAGGTCTCTGCCCCTCTCAGATTTCCTGCTATGAATGAAGTAAGTATATATAACCTAACCTGTGGTTTACAGGCCCAATTGATTGTGAATTCTTGAAATAGGATGTCCTCTTTACTCTAAATATGTGCCCCCAAATTTTGAAGTGTCTTACTTAATATGATACATTAAATTAATATTCATTTTTGTCAGATTGTTCACAATATCAGACAACATAAAAAAGATAATCAAGGGAGAAACAAATACAATTAAAGGCTTACAAAAATGATTTAGGAAAGACAGACAAATAGAGCTGACCAATTTATTTTTTATTTTTTAGTTTTTGGTTTTTTGAGGTAGGGTCTCATTCTAGCTTAGGCTGACCTGGAATTCACTATGTAGTCTCAGGGTGGCCTTGAACTCACTGTGATCCTTCTACCTCTGCCTCCCGAGTCCTGGGATTAAAGGCATGAGCCACAACGCTCAGCCAATTTATCATTTAATGAAGCTCTTTAAGTATGTGAAATGGTTAAGAAAATGTTACAGACTCTTTTCTAGCTCCATTAAGTTTGAGTTAATGTTGAAGAAGTTACAAATGTTCACATTGTAGTTAAGAAATTATAAGGTGAATCTCAAAGAACACTGGTAAAAATGTTCTTTTGGAATTTTTGACTAATTTAAGGAAGTCTTTTCTCAATATAATAGAATGCAGTAAAAGGCAGTTATTTTCAAGGCAATAGAATTTAAGCAGTAGGTTTTTTTCCCTTGACAATTTTTTGTTTGTTTATTTTTGGAGGAAGGGTTTTGCTGCAGCCCAAGCTGATCTGGAATTCATTATATAATCTCAGGCTGGCCTCAAACTCATAGTAATTCTCCTACCTCAGTCTCCAGGTGCTGGGATTAAAGGCATGTACCACCATGTCTGGCATCTTTTTTTTTTTTTTTTTTAATTTGAGAGAGACAGAGAGAGTGGGCGCGCCAGTAGTCTCTCAGCCGCTGTGAACGAACTCCAGACACTTGCACATGTGTGACATTGTGCGCTTGCGTCACTTTTGTGTCTGGCTAAACATGGGACCTAGAGAATCAAACAGCATTCTTAGGCTTCGTAGGCAGCACCTTAATCACTAAGCCATCTCTGCAGCCCACCTTTTGACTATTATAAAGTAGCCTGTAATCAGCATTATACTAATCAATAAATCTTTGTTGATGATTTTTTTTTTTTTTGAGGTAGGGTCTCACTCTAGCCCAGGCTGACCTGGAATTTACTATGCAGTGTCAGGGTATCTTCAAACTCACAGCGATACACCTACTTCTGCCTTCCGAGTGTTAGGATTAAAGGCGTGCGCCACCACACTCAGCTGATGATGATTTTTAAGACAATAAGTAGTTACTTTGTGCCTGGTGTGGTGGCGCACGCCTTTAATCCCAGCACTCAGGAAGCAGTTGTAGGAAGATCACTGTGAGTTCGAGGCCACCCTGAGACTGCATAGTGAATTCCAGGTCACCTAGAGTGAGACCCTATCTTAAACCCCCCCCCAAAAGAAAATAAGGAAGTAGTTATCTCTGCTTTAGAGAACAGTAAAGTTGCTTTAACTTTTAAAAATAATATATACCTATTTTAAATTCAAAACTGCATAAGGATATAGTGCATCATAAAACTTACATACCCACAATCTGTTTACCAAGGTGAACTTTAGTAATGATGTCTTAGATATAGACATACTTTTATTGTCAATATCTTTTTATTTTTTTAGTTTTATGGACCATTTCATTTTACTTTAATTTTAAAGTTATTTACATTTTTACATTGCTGAGAATCAAGTCTGGGCCTTCACACATGCTGGGCATATGTTTTCCACAGAGCTATATCCAAGCCTATACTCTTTTCATTTTATTGTTTTGTTTTCTTGAGACAGGCTCTCACTGTACAGTCCAGGTTGGCCTGGACCTCATTAATCCTCTTGCCTCAGTCCTTCCCAGTAACGGGATTACTGGCATGTGCCACTAAGCCCAGCTTTAGACTGTTTAAGTTTCGAGATACTTATGTAACATTGTGTGATAGGGGATGGGCTTCACAAGCACTAGGACCTGAGTTTGATTTTCAGCATGCATGTTAAAAAGCTGGGCATGGCCACACGTGCCCATCAAACCACCACTGAGAGAGCTAGAAATAACAGGATCACTGGAGTTCTGTGACCGCCAGTCTAACTGAGAAAATGGGAAGTTCAGGCTCAGTGAGAGACGGTCTTAGGGGATAAATTGGAAGAGCTATTAAGGAGGACAATCCAATATCTTCCTCTGGCCTCTGCACACATTCACACCATAAAACATATACTTCACACACATACACCAAATAAATGAAAAATAAATTTCGTGATTTAAAAAAATGTTTCTTGTTTCTTATTAATTTTTAGCCTTTTAGTTCCTGTTGTATTGGTTCAGCTGGGCAAAGAACCACCACCCCACCACCATCCCAAATCCCAGATCCACCATTTTCTTCTCCCATTACTCCTCATCGGACTTCATTTGGTGGAATATTGTCATCAGCCTCCTGGGGAGGAACAATCGAAAAATCAAAGTCAGTTACCAAATTAATATCAGCTGGAACCCAAGATAGTGAATGGGGATGTCCCACGTCCCTGGAGGGTCAGCTAGGGTCTGTTATCATCTTCTACGAAGCACTGCAGCCCCCTCAGGTGAAGGCACTGTACTTAGCAGGTGAGCATGTACACTCTTACTGGTCAGGATTGCTTCTAATGCCTGAGTATATTATTACTTTAAAAAATATTTTATTCTTATTTATTCATTTATTAAAGACAGAGAAAGGGGGGAGAGAGAAAGAGAGAAAATGGGCACACCAGGGTCTCTAGCCACTGCAAATGAACTCCAGACTCATGCACCACTATGTGCATCTGGCTTATGTGGGACCTGAGAAATTGAACCAGGGTCCTTAGGCTTCGCACACATGTATGTGCCTTAACAGCTAAGCCATCTGTCCAGCCCTGCCTGAGTATATTCTAAGAATATATTTGATCTAAAGAGGGCCATTCATTCATTCTCCCCCCTCCGCCTCCCCGCCACCAGTGCTAGGAATCAAACCAAGGGCCTTGTACATGTTAGGCTAGTATTCTACTAGCCCTGTGTTTATTTTAATTGGAGATGAAAATGAAAGAAAAGCTGACTACATACTAAACTATTTTTGTAAGCATAACTAAAACAAATCTTTTATTTAAATTCCTTAATTCACTCAAAGTACTTAGTGTATTAATCTCTTGGGTTTGCCATAACAAAATACCACAGGCTTGGTGGTTCTAACAACAAGTTTATTTTCTCACATTTCTAGAGGCTGGAAGTCTAAGGTGCCATGAAAATTATTTCTAGTGATCTTCTCTTGTAGGTGGGCCCCTTCTTGCTGTATTTTCAACGTATTTTCCCTTTTTAGCCTGGATGAAGAAAAAGACCTGTTAATCCCTTTTCTAAAGTGGGCCTGTCAGACTGCAGCCACATCCTTATGACATTATCTAACTTGAATTGGCAGTTTAAAGACCTTGTTGCAAATATTGCAGGTTGTACATTTAGCATGAATTTTAGGGGCATGAAATTTCATCCGTTACACCTGCATTACTTTTTTTTGGATTACTTTTGACAGATATTTAATTAATTGATGATTCCAAATATTAGCCTATCTATATAAGATATCATATAACAGATTCTAAAATCATGGTCTTGTTCCAGAACTTGCCATTTTTATAATTCATGTGTTATACCTGAAGAAATCCTGAAGGCAGTATAGTTTTTGGATAAAATTATAAGTGTTCTTCTTTTGGCTGCGATTTTTAAATGTACTCATTAATTATTATTGGATCATAGCACTTTCAAATTTATATCTGTTATATCAAGATGTTCAGTATTTAAACCTTTAAGTGTCATGTACCTCTTCAGAATAGGGGGTGGGATACTGCTTAGATTGTATGGGAGTTTTGAAATTAATAGGTCTGTCTAGATTTGCAAAGTTTTAAATTAGAACCTTTCTGTTCCTCTTGACACTGAAGTATTTGAAGGTGGTCTATAAACCCAGTAAATTAGAAACAAGTTATTTAGTATGGTCACTCTGGCTATAGCATATAATATGTTCTTATAATTTTCCAACTTCAACTTTCCCTCTTACACATAATTATTAGTTTTTATGAATTTTTGCTTGTTTGTTTAGGGTTTTTCTTTTCCAAGGCAGCATCGCATTCTAGTCCAGGCTGACCTGGAATTCACTCTGTAGTTTCAGGCTGTTCTCAAGCCTACAAGGGTTCCCTCTTACCTCTGCTTCTCAAGTGCTGGGATTAAAGGTGTGTGCCATCACACTCACTTATAAATGATTATATTTCTAAAATATTTATTAATTATTTATTTATTTGAGAGAGAATGGGTGCACCAGGGCCTCTAGCCACTGCAAACAAACTTCAGATGCATGTCCTGCCACCTTGTGCAGCTGGCTTTACGTGGGACTGGAGAATCAAACTGGAGTCCTTTGGCTTTGCTGACAAGTGCCTTAACTGAGCCTTTTTTTTTTTTTTTTTTTTTTTTTTTTTGAGTCAAGCCCAGCTGACTAGCCTTGTTTCTTTTTAACGTAAGAAATCAAAAGTGAAAAAGAAAAAGAGAGCAAATTGGTACACCAGGATCTCCAGCTACCGTAATCAAACTCCAGATGCGTATACCACCTAGTGTGCATGTGTGACCTTGCGTCACCTTGCATCTGGCTAATGTAGGACTTGGAGTGTTGAACATGAGTCCTTAGGCTTCACAGGCAAGAGCTTTAACCACTAGGCCATCTCTCCAGCCCTTATTTTTAATTCCATGATATGTGATTTCCTTAATTTGTTTAGAATTTTTAAGTTTTCATTTTTTAAGTACACTATTCTACTTGGAGTTTTTTTTTTTTTGGTTTTTCGAGGTAGGGTCTCACTCTAGTTCAGGCTGACCTGAAATTCACTATGTAGTCTCAGGATGGCCTTGAACTTACAGCAATCCTCCTACCTCTGACTCCTGAGTGCTGTGATTAAAGGTGTATGCCATCATGCCTGGCTTGGAGTTTTTTTTTTATTTAGTGAATTTTATGATAAATTATCAGTATATATTCAAAATGTATGTATAGGGCTGGAGAGATGGGTTAGCAGTTAAGGCATATGCCTGTGAAGCCTAAGGACCCCAGTTTGATTCTCCAGTTCCCATGTAAGCCAGATGTACATGGTGGCATATGCATCTGGAGTTCTTTTGCAGTGGATAGAGGCCCTGACACACCCATTCTCTCCTTCTCCTTCTCTCTGTCTCAAATAAATAAATTAAAAATCAAAATGTATGTATATATTCTCACTATTTGTATAATGTTGCCAGAAGTGATGCACCAATTCACAGTGCCTCCAATAACACAGACATCAGTTTCAGCACAGCCTCAACAAAATGTGGTAACAGTTGTTTCTTCAGTCTTTTACATATACAGTGGAACTTGTTCAAACTTATAGATAAAATAATAGAATCTGTTGTGTTTGATAGTAATTTTGTAATGCTACATAAAATTTTCTTTCTGCAGCAGAGAACTATTCCCTATTTTCTAGGTTTTGTATAAATTGTAGTTTATTTGAAACTAAATTTTAGGTAGTATATTTTAGCTATATTACTTGAGTAGCTTGAAACATCTTTGTATTAATGTTTGTTCTGACAATACAAAACAAAGGAGGCCATATATATCCAGTGATAGATGTGTATGTTTATAATGATTTTCAGGTCCAAATTGTTTAAGCCCTTGGAAGTGCCAAGAGTCTGATATGGCCGACCTGCCCAATAATATCCTCCTTTACTACACAGCAAAGGTCAGAGTAAATACATTGACTGTATGACATAGTATGACTACTATGAAGTAAAATTTGTGTTTTATTCCTTTGGTCATTTCAGTGGGTAATTGAGAAGGACTTGAATTGCCATTTTCATGAATTTTGCTGGGCATGGTAGTATACACCTTTACAGTTATGGAGGAAGGGATATTATTTATTGAAGCTTACAGATCCAGGGGAAGTTCCATAATGGCAAGAGAAGCGGCCTGCTCTCCACAGGGCCAAGCAGAGAGAAAAGCCAACCAGCCACCACAGCACACAGAGCAAAAACTACAGCCAAAAGGTCACACAGCACACTTTAGGAACTCCTGCTAGGCACATTTGTATATCTTTACAATGGAATCTCAAATCCACACCTTAAGACCAGCCCCCAGTGACATTGCCTCTAGCAAGGTGATTGCAGATGCAACCTATAACTAAAAAAAACCTGAATATATTGGGGGACATATATTTTAATCTCAGCACTGGGGAGGCAGAGGTAGGAGGATCATAGTGAGTTCAAGGCCACCCTGAGTCTACATAGTGAGTTCCAGGTCAGCCTGGACTACAGTAAGACCCTACCTCGGAAAAACAAAAAATAAATTACATATATATAGTGAATTTTCACAGGAAGGTGAGAAGAAAATCAAGGCATGCCTCTATAACAGAAGTTCTATTGCTATCACTATGTCATTCTTAGTATGTAATAGTATGAATGGGAATAGTTGTTGGAATTAGTACTAATGAATTGCTGCATAAAAATTAAAAAGCAATTAATTTAGTCAGTTTTCCCTTGTTTCACCGGTTGAACACAACACACACTTTTTAAATAATTTGGTTATTAGGGACTGGGGAGATGGCTCAGTCAGTAAAACACTTGCCATGCAAGTGTGAGGAACAAAGTTTAAATCCTCAGTTCCCATGTAAAAGCGTAGTGGGTGTGAAAGCTATCTGTAATCCCAATACCCAGGGAGTGGAGACAGAGAATCCCTGGAACAAGTTGGCTAACTAGACTAGCTAAATCGGCAAGCTCTTGCCTTAATTGAGAGACCCAACCTTAGTAAAATAAGGAGGAATTGTGGAAGACATCTGGCCTGCATACACACTTGCATGTGTACACATGCACATACCCACAAGCACACATGCACACATACCATACACACACATGCAAAAATAATAATTCAATTATTAACTAATATCAATTGGCTAAACAGTGCTTTGGTGGATTTTTTTTTTGTTTTATGAGGCAAGCCCAACAGACTGGCCTCTTTTTTTGAATGCGAGAGATAAAGAGAATATGAGAATTGGTGTACCAGGGCCTCCAGACACTGTAATTGAATTCCAGATGCATGTGCGTGTGTGACCTTGCTTGCTTGTGTCACCTTGTGCATCTGGCTTACATGGGACCTGGAGAGTTGAACATGGAGCCTTAGACTCTGCAGGCAAGTGCCTTAACTGCTAAGCCATCTCTCCAGCTCTTGGTGGACTTTTTAGTAGTCAACAGTTTTTCATTTTTGTAGCAAGTATTTAGTCATCCATTTCTTTAAAATTCATTTAGTATTTTCTTTATGCCAAGAATTGTGTGATGACTTGCTTTTGATAAGTAAGTACTTTAGAATGTAGTCTCTTGAGTTTTTAAAAGGCATTTTGAAAATGGTAATAATAGTCAAATAGTAAGCGTGTTACTGTTGATTATATTATATACCCTTTAAAACTCTGGTGATTCAATGTTCAAAGTATAAAGTTATGTTTTGTTCTAATTACACTAAGATGTTGTATTTTTCTTTTATTCATAGGCCTGCAAAAATTCAATTTGCCTTGATTTATCTACTAATTGTTTGCATGGGAGATTAACAGGAAATACAATAGTGAACTGGGACATTAAGGTAAAATAATAATAAATAATGGACAAACTAGTATTGTTTGAGTATACTGAAACTTTTTAATATATGTAGAATCTTTATTTGCAGTATTGGGAATAGAACTCAGTGTCTTGGTTATGCTATAGAAGTGCTCTATCCTGTTCCACAATCCACTATGATGGGATTGTTGGCAAATTATCAAGAAAACCTTTATAGTCATTTAACAGCAATCAGAAATGATTGTGTCCAGCCCTTAGAGACAGCTTAGTGGTTAAGGTGTTTGCCTGCGAAGCCTAAGGACCCAGCTTCAACTCCACAAAACCCATGTAAGCCAGGTGCACAAGGTCTCACATGCCCACAAGATGGCACATGCATCTGGAGTTCAATTGTGGTGGCTAGAGGCCCCGGCACATCAATTCTCTCTCTCTCTCTCTCTCTCTTTCACATGAAATAAAAAATGATTGTTTTCTAGCACTTGGGAGGCCCAGGTAGGAGGATCACTGTGAGTTTGAGGCCAGTGTGGGGCTACAGAGAGATCCTACCTGGAAAAAATATTTAATCCCAGCACTTGGGAGGCAGAGGTAGGTGGATCGCCATAAGTTCAAGGCCACCTGGAGACTACATAGTGAATTCCAGGTCAGCCTGGGCTAGAATGAGACCCTACCTTGAAAAAATAAGTGTTTTCAATAACTGATTGTATGATTAGTAGTTAGTTATGTCATATGATTTGTGGCTTATACATTTTCCTTTCTAAATTTAAGGAGAGAATTCTTATGTGTGTTATCATATTGACAACTTATGATTGAAAATTCATAGTTTAGGGCTGGAGGGATGGCATAGAGTTTAAGGCATTTGCCTGGAAAGCCAAAGGACCCAAGTTCAATTCCCTAGGACCCATGTAAACCAGATGCCAAAGGTAGTGTATGTGTCTGGAATTTGCCGTGGCTGGAGGCCCTGGCGCACCCATTCTCTCTATCTGCCTCTCTCAATTTCTCTCTCTCTCTCAAATAAGTAAATAAAAATAAATATTAAATAAAACAAAGGGGAAAGTCAATAATATAGAAAAGATAAAAAAGCAATAAAGAGCTGGAGAGATGGCTTAGTGGTTAAAGCTCTTGTCTATGAAACCTAAGAACGTAGGCTTGACCACTCAGTACCCATGTAAGCCAGATGCACAAGGTGGCACATGCACCTGGAATTTGTTTGCAGTGACTGGGGGCTCTGGTGTGCCCATTGTCTCTTTCTTTGTCTATCTGCCCTCTCTCTCTTTCAAATAAATATAAATAAAATGTTTAAAAAACAATAAAGAAGAAAATTCATAATTTATTTTTTCCTTTGTAAAATTGGTGTTACAAGACTAGTTCTGTTATTTCATATGTATATATAAGCATAAGTATTTAGGTAATACCATACATAGTGAAAATCAAATTGATCTTTGTCACCTTGTGTTGAAGCTGTGACAACTGAGAAAAAAATGCTTCCTATTCAAAAGTTTATTTAGTACTATACAGTGAGCTTTTTAAACTCAGTATGTTATTCCCAGTAATATTTTTAATTTAAATTCCTGATGCATGTGCCACCTTGTGCATCTGGCTTTACATGGGTACTGGGGAATTGAACCTTGGGTCCTTTGGTGTTGTAGCCAAGCACCTTAACTGTTAAGCCATATCTCCAGCCCCAATTTTTATGTTTTTATAAAAAAAATATTAATAGCTGGGCATGGTGGCACACTCCTTTAATCCCAGCACTCAGGAGGCAGAGGTTGGATCGCCGTTAGTTTGAGGCCACCCTGAGACTACACAGTGAATTCCAGGTCAGCCTGGGCTAGAGTGAGACCCTACCTTGAAAAACAAAACAAAACAAAAATTGCTTATTTATTTGAGAGAGAGAGAGAAAGAGAAAGAGTGAATGTGTATGGACACACCAGGGTCTGCTGCTACAGCAAATGAACTCCAGTTTTATGTACCACGTAGTGCATCTGGTTTTCCTTGGGTATTGGGTAACCAAACCCCAGCCTTTAACTACTTATCCATCTCTCCAGCCCTTACGTTTTTATATAATAGATAAAAATAACATTTAAGAGCTGGGTATGTTAGTGCACACCTTTAGTCCCAGCACTTGAGAGACAGAGGTAGGAAGAACACTGAGTTCAAGGCGACCCTGGGACTACATTGTGAATTTGCATATATATCTCTCTGTGTGTGTCTATATATATGTATATATGCAAACAAAATGGCAAATATGCAGTATGAACTGATCTAGAGATCTGTGTAACACAAAGAACTATAGTTAATAAAATTGTATTTGGGACTTTGTTAAGTAAGTAGCTTTAACTGTGGTTGTCACAGAAATTGTCTATGTGCGATGATAGATATGGCAATCTGCTCCCATCCTTTTCATCCCCTACCCTTTCCACTTTTCCAGGCTAGCCTTGAACTTGAATCTTCCTGCATCTGCCTCAAGTACTGGGATTAAAAGGATGCATCATCAAATCAGTTTAGGTCAGACTATTTAATGGTTAATAGTAATACTAACTTTCTAGAGGCATCACTGCATGTCAGGCACTAAGCAGTTTTCCTATATTAGCTTTCTTTTACCCATTCTACCTTTTTGATATATAAAAGTAGAGGAGTCAATCATACTTTTCATGCTATGATTCTCCTCTTTGTTATGCCAAATACCTTGGTGACATTTGTTTTTTGTTTTTGTTTTTTTACATTGTCAGAGTTGCATTATAAAGTCTACCTTTGTAAGAAAAATGTTTGATTTATTTATTTTGAGAGAGGGGGGGAGGCAGATAGAGCAGAGAGAGAGAGAGAATGGGCATGTCAGGACCTCCTAGCCACTGCAAACCAACTCCAGATGCATATGCCACCTTTTGTATCTGGCTTTTTACTTGGGTACAAGGGAATCAAACCTGGGTCCTTTGGTTTTGCCAGCAAGCGCCTCAACTGCTAAGCCATCTCTCCAGTCCCATAAAGTCTACTTTTGAGATTATGTTTGATTGTCAATATCTGAAATTCCTAAGCATTAAAAAAATAGAGAAAAATGAACTGAAATGGCCTCTCTTAAGTGGTGGTTATGGCTACCTGTGAGGATGTCCTCACAAAAATTTCTTCAGAGTAGGATATTCTGTATATTACTGAAGGTTTATTAACAAGTGGTAACTTTATAGATACTAAATAACACCATTAATCTTGCTTGGATTTGTTGCTTTTTTTTATTTGGTTTTTAAGTTTTTTTGGTTTTTTCAAGGTAGGGTCTTACTCTAGCTCAGGCTGACCTGGAATTTACTATGTAGTCTCAAAGGTGGCCTTGAACTCATCCTCCTACCTCTGCCTCCCGAGTGCTGGGATTAAAGGCATGCGCCACCACGCCCAGCATCCTTATATGTTTTTTTTTAAGGTTATGAAATTGTGATTTTGTTTTCAGGACATCATCAACTGTATAGGTGGATTAAATGTACTCTTCCCTTTACTGGAACAAATCAGTTACTTCAGTGAAGGACAGGCTTCTGAAGAAATGAATGAAAATATGTTTCCTGAATTAATAACACCTGTAGAACAAGAATATATATTAGCCTCCGCAAAGGCATCAGGTATTAAGATGACATTAACACAAACTAATTATTTAGAAATTTGAGAATAATTGAAAATGAAAATGCCTTGCCACTTAACTACTTGTTGCTGTTGCAGCTGCCCTAATTTTACTGGAGTAGTTCAGTAAGTTTATAATACTTTAGTCAAAATGCTAACTATGCAAATTTTAGTTTTTACTATATTTATACTCTTAGCGGAAAAAGGACTACATTGTTAAATTTTTGATAGAGAAAATATTTGCTTAATATTTACACATATAAGTATAATATACCATTGCTGCTTGTTCTGTTTCCACTCTATAAATGAGCCTTGGGAGCAAGCTACTGAATGATACTCCTTCTTTGATATAATATGCTCTATAATATAGAAAATGTGATGCAAAAGTGATGAGAGTAATTATGATAACGACTTTTTTCTCTTTCCATAGAGTCAAAACTAGAGAAAAACCTTGTTGCCACGTTTATCTTGATTGTGAAACACTTTCTTCAGAGACATCCTATCAACCAAGACAGTCTTATTCAGTCCCATGGAGTTGCTACTCTAGGAGCCTTACTTCAGAAGGTAAGCCAGTCTGATATGCTGTTGACTGATCTAGCTGGTAGCTGTAACTAGCTGTTATGATTTTATTCTGCCTGCTAACTAATTTTTATTAAAGACTAAAGTATTACAGTATAAGTTATATTAATGGATATAATTTGTTTCACAGGCAGCTTTTAAAAATTTTAATGGAATCAACCGGGTGTGCTGGCACACGCCTTTAATTCCAGCACTTGGGAGGCAGAGGTAGGAGGGTTACTGTGAGTTTGAGGCTACCCTGAGAATACATAGTGAATTCCAGGTCAGCCTGGATTTAGAGTGAGACCCTACCTTGAAAAACAAAAATAAATAAATAAATAAATAAATAAATAAATAAATAAATAAATAAATAAAATTGAATTATACATGAATTACTTATTTTCTATAAATTTATTGTCCTTGATGTATATGACCTTGTTTGTTAGGTTAGTATGTGGGATATTTGAGAAGTATAAGACTGTGTCCCTTGGGCTTAGTGGTTAGGGCACTTGCCTGCAAAGCCAAAGGACCTAAGTTCAATTCCCCTGGACCCACATAAGCCAAATGCACAAGGTGGCACATGCATCTGGAGTTAGTTTGCAGTGGCTGGAGGGCCTGGTGCACCCATTCTCTCTCTAGCTGCCTTGCTCTCTCTCTCTTTTTTTCTCTCTTATAAGTAAATAAATAAACCAAAATTTATTTTTATTTTATTTATTATTATAATTTTTGTTGTTGTTGTTTTTTGAGGTAGGGTCTCACTCTAGCTCAGGCTGACCTGGAATTAATTAGTAATCTCAGGGTGGCCTTGAACTCATGGCGATCCTCCTACCTCTGCCTCCCAAGTGTTGGGATTAAAGTGGGATTTAAGGATGTGTGCCACCATGCCCAGCAATAAAAATATTTTTTTAAAAAAACACTATGTCCCAGTCTGATAAGTTAAGACTTGCTGATGCACATTGTGCTTACTTCTGGCTACAGGGAGATAAGAGAGAGCTGGGGATGCTTGCAAGAAATGGAAGTCACTCAGCAACTTGACACTGTCAAGACCAAAGAGAGGGTCTTGCTTATGTAGCCCAGGCTGGCCTCAAACTTGACACTCTTCCTTCCTCAGCCTCTTCCAAAGTGCTGAGATTATAGGTGTGTGCCACCATGTTTGACTTGATTTAAAAAACTAAAACAGGGTTGAGGAGATGGTTTAGTCAGTAAAGTACTTGTTGCACAAGCATGAGATGTGCATAAAAGCCAGGTGTGCAGTGCATACCTGTAATCGCAGCATTTGGGAGGTAAAGACGAGGACCCACAGGATTTGATAATGAATGAGCTCTTGGTTCAGTGAGACCCTATCTCGAAAATATAATATGGAAGGCTGGAGAGATGGCTTAGTGGTTAAGGTGCCTGCCTCCTAAACCTAAGAACATTGGTTCCAATCTCCAGCGGTTCCAATCTCCAGGTCCCACATTTAGCCAGATGCAAAATGACGCAAGGGCGCAATGCCACACTTGACCACAAGGGGGCGTATGCATCTGGATTTCGTTCACAGCAGCTGAGAGGCTGCTGGCGTGCCCATCTCTATCTGTCTTCTCTCCCTCTCTCTCTGTCTCTCTCCAAAAAAATCATCATAATAATAATAATGTGGAGAATGACTGGGAAAGAACCTGATAATGACTTCTAGCCTCCTCATACACTCACATACATATGCACACCCCCACACACACACACACAAGAAAAAAGCAAAAGCTCCAAGACAGACTCACATTTCTCTTGGCCCTCAGATAAGCCCCAATCTATAAAGAATAGTATGTATGTGTGTTTTCACTTTAGTCAAAACGCTAACTATGCAAATTTTAGTTTTTACTATATTTATACTCTTAGTGGAAAAAGGACTACATTGTTAAATTCTGGTAAAGAAAATATTTACACATATAAGTGTATAAGAGACCATTGCTCTACACATATGTTTATACATACATTAGGATTAACTTGGGTGGCGTGTTCATCAGGTACCACACACCTTTTTTGAGACAAGGACCCTCACTGGTTTGGAACTTTCCAGTTAGGTTAGAATGACTTGCCAGTGAGACTCAGAGAAACGCTTGTCTACAGTTCCCCAGTGCTGGATAGCTTTTCCTTTTTTCATGGAGTCCAAGGATTGAACTCAGATCCTCATGCTTCATGCTTGCAAGGCAAGCACTTCACCATTTGAGCTTTCTGTATTATCTCCAGGAATATGTTCCTCCTTTTTTTGTTGTTTTAATTTTATTTTTATAGACAATTTTTTTGTTGTTGTTTTTCGAGGTAGGGTCTCTCTTTAGCCCAGGCAGGCCTGGAAATATTCTCAGGCTGGCCTTGAACACGCAGCAATACTCCTACCTCAGCCTCCTTAGTGCTGGGATTAAAGATATGCACCAATGTGCCTGGCTTTTATTGACAATTTTTAAAAAAATAATTTGAGAGAAAGAATGAATATGGGTGTCCCAGTGAATCTAGCCATTGCAAATGAACTTCAGGTGCATGCACCACATTGTGCATCTGGCTTTATTTATGTGGGTACTGGAGAATTGAACCTGGGTCCTTTGGCTTTGCCAGTAAGCACCTTAACTGTAAGCTATCTCTCCAGCCCTTATTGACATTTTCTATACTTGTATATAATGTATTTTGAACACAATCCCCTCCCATTACCTTTTGTTGTTTCCTGTCCCCACCCCCTTCCAGGGAATCCCTTCTTCCCAGCTTGTCTCTTGTACTTAGCTTCCTGGTGCACTGACAAATTACCCAACCAAAAGCAGCTGATAGAGGAAAGGGTTTATTTTGGCTGAACAGTCTGGAGGGAAAGTTGTTCATAGGTAAAGGATAGTAGAACAGAGGCTGAACATCACCTCCTTGCCAAAGCACCTGGAAGAAAGTAGCAAGAGTTTGCTGAGCAAGAGTGAGTTTAGCTGAGCTATAATACCTCACAGCCCACCCCCAGAAACACAACTCCTCCAGCAAGGCTCCACCTCCCTAATTGACCCCTGCCGAAGACCAAGTATTCAAAATACATGAAGCTATGGGGGACAATCCTCATCCATGCCACCACATCCTTTATTTATTTATTTATTTATTTATTTATTTATTTATTTATTTATTTATTTATTTAAAGAGTGACAAAGAAAGAGGCAGATAGATAGAGAATGGGTGCACCAGGTCCTCCAGTCACTGCAAATGGTCTCCAGATGCATGCGCCCCCTTGTGCATCTGGCTTACGTGGTTCCTGGGTAATCAGAAGCTGTTTAGAAATGGCAATTGTTTCAAAGGCCCTTTCATAACAGGTTCTAGGAAGGCAGCTGAAGTAGGAAAAGAGACTGGTGAAGCCAGCATACCATGGAAAGTTTCCTCATGTTCCCAACATGAAGTCTTTTTGGAGGCTTATGTTTAAGATCAGTCAGGAGGTTTTTTTTAATATATATATTTCATTTTTATTATTTATTTGACAGAGAAAGAGGGAGAATGGGTGTGCCAGGGCCTTCAGCCACTGCAAACAGACTCCAGATGTGTGTGCCCCCTTGTGCATCTGGCTAACATGGGTCCTGGGGAATTGAAACTGGGTCCTTTGGTTTTGCAGGCAAACGACTTAACCGCTAAGCCATCCCTCCAGCCCAGGAGGTTTTTTTTGTAGACCATTTCAATATACACAGTACCAATCTGAGGGAGACTTTAGAAATAGAATCCTGAATACCTGGTCCAAAGTTGCTACTATTGGAAGACTGTCATTCAGTGTCAGATGTATTAGATACTCACTGATGAACTCTGCATTTAAAAAAAATTACTGGGCTAGAGAGATGCCTTAGCAGTTAAGGCACTTGCCTGCAAAGCCTAAAAATGCTTATTCGAATCTCCAGGTTCCACATAGAGCCAGATGCAAAATTGATACAAGTGTGCAATGTCACACATGAACACAAGGGACGACACACACATCTGGAGTTCATTCACAGTGGCTGAAAGGCCCTGGCAATCCATTCTCTCTCCCTCTCTCTCTCTTTCTCCCTCTGTCTGTCTCTCAAAAAAATATTTTTTAAATTACTTACACTGGGCGTAGTGGCACATGTCTTTTAATCCCAGCATTTGGGAGGCAGAGGTAGGAGTATCGCTGTGAGTTTGATGCCAGTCTAAGACTACATAGTGAATTCCACATCATCCTGGGCTAGAGGGGACCCTACCTCAAAAACAAACAAAAAAAAATTACTGATGGCCATGCGTGGTGGCACACGCCTTTAATCCCAGCACTCGGGAGGCAGAGGTAGGAGGATCGCCGAGAGTTCGAGGCCACCCTGAGACTACATAGTTAATTCCAGGTCAGCCTGGACTAGAGTGAAACCCTACCTCAAAAAAACAAAAAAAAAAAATTACTGAGTATATTTTATGTGTCCAAGATAAAACTGTTCTGCATGGCCAACCTTAGGCCCTCTTTCCCAAAAAGACTTCTTCAGAGATGGCTTAGCCGTTTAGGCACCTTCCTGCAAAGCCTAAAAATGCCTGATTGAAACTCCAGGTCCCACATTTAGCAAGATGCAAAAGTGACACAAGTGCGCAATTTTGCACATGCGCACAAGAGGGTGCACGCATCTGGAGTTTGTTCATAGCGGCTCTCTCTGTGTGTGTGTGTGTGTGTGTGTGTGTGTCTGTCTGTCTGTCTCTCTCTCTCTCTCAAAAAAAAAAAAAGATTTCACATTATCTGCAACATGAGGTCCTTTCAAAGCCTGTTGGCTGAGTAGTGCACAGGCTTCCCTGGGAAGCTGGTTTATAAGGACCAGACAGAAGGCCACTTGGGGAAGCTAGATTAGAAAACCTGAGGCCACACTGGGAATTTAGTGTTGTAACATTTTTGTGACCCTATACAGGGTTATTTTAGGACACTAGTATACAAAGTCCATAGGCCCTAGTGTATCACTCATTTGAAGCCCTCTAGGAGATTTTTTTTGTTGTTGTTGTTTTTTGAGTTTATTTTATATAATGCTACTTAGAGACTGGTTCATAAAGTTGATTTGTAAGGTCACACTAGAAACCATTTTTATAGTAAGACACGTAATATTCTGAGAATCTCTTATAGCCCCTTATAAAAACCCACATACTGTATTTTTAAGGCTAGTGCGTAAGAACGTATTAGAAGTTTGGACTGTGAAACTCTCTAAGAAGGCTGTAAATGAGGCCAACTCTGGCAGTTTGAGGCCAGGCCTTTAGGACTCACTGAGATCCCCTGCCCAGCCAAGTAAACTGAGAGAAGCTCTCCACCATGAGACCAATACCAAGCATAGCTAGTGAATACTGCCTCCAGAAAGCTAATGCAGTGCGACTGTGAAACAGAATAACGTTCTGAGCAGCACTATTCCCTACTGTATAGTTTTGGTTAGACATGTGGCACATGCTGGTAATATTAGTACTTGGAATGTGGAAGCAGAAGGGTCAGAAATTCAGTGCTGGCCTCAACTAGATAGTGAGTTTGAGACCATCCTGGGCTATATGAGACCCTATCTCAAACCAGCTAAAAACTGTAGTTTGGATTGCATTTACTAGATGTTCTGAATTATTTGAAATTATAATTATATGACTCTTATTGAAACTGACCTTTATGGAACCTTTTCTGTTTGATTCCAGGTGCCAGGTACCTTAATGGATGTTAATGTATTGATGGCAATTCAATTACTAATTGAGCAGGTATCATTCGAGAAAAATACACTGTTGCTGCAACAAATGTATCAGTATTTACTTTTTGACTTTCGAATCTGGAATCGTGGAGATTTTCCTTTTCGAATTGGTGAGAGCATACTAGATAAAATTATGTTGTTATTTTAGAAATTTGTGACTACTTACTTGACTTTAACATTCACAAGTACACTTTCTATTTTAGGTCATATACAATATCTTTCAACCATTATTAAAGACAGCAGGAGAGTTTTCCGAAAGAAGTATGGGGTGCAGTTTCTTCTAGATACACTTAGGATTTATTATGGGTATGAATTCTTTATTCCTTAGTTTGATAAATTTTTTTTTTCTGTCTGCCACATGACTGGGATGGGTAGATTTTTTTCTGTTTCCCAGCAATTCTGCTATTCAACAACATCAGAACAGCAGAGGAGGGGATTCATACTGATTTGTATATTGGCTTCATTGATCATGCAGCTTCAAGGAAGTTACCTAACTCTCTGTATTTACGTTTCTTCCTCTGTAAAAAGCAGATTAAAAACTATGACCTCCATGATTGTTTTAAAATTCTAAGAATTTGTAATATGTCAAGCACATACCAATGTGTATACATCATAGTGAGTGTTATATAATGTGTTAGTTGTATAGTGAGTATTATAATAATTTTAATATTTGAAACTGGAGCTCTTTTTCAAAGTTCTTTACCGACAGAAAAGTCAGTGGGGGTGGGAATGTAGCTCAGTTGGTACCCAGCTTGCATGAAATATAAACTGGGTGTGATGGCACATACTTGTGTTCCCAACACTTGGGAGGTAGAGGCAGAAGGATCAGCAGTTTAAGATCATCCATGACTATGTAGTGAGTTTGAGACCAACCTGGAATACCTGAGATCCTATTTTCAGAACACAAAAAGAAGTCGCAAGTATCGTGATTTGTAATAATTACATGATTTGCATAGAAAGATTTTTTAAATTATTTATTTATTTATGTATTTGAGAGAGGCAGAGTGGGAGGGAGGGAGAGAAAAAAGCAGATAGAGAGAATGGACATGCCAGGGCCTCTAGCCACTGCAAACGAACTCTAGATGCATGTACCTTCTTGTGCATCTGGCTTTACATGGGTACTGGGGAATTGAACCTTGGTCCTTAGGCTTTGCAGGCAAGCACCTTAACCATAGGCCATCTCTCCAGCCTCCTAGAAATATTAAACTATGAATTCTCTAAAATAAAAATCTAAAAGTGTTAAAATTAATATTTCAAGCCAGGGAGTGTTGGTGCCTGCCTTCAATCCCAGCATTTGAGAGGCAGAGGTAGGAGGATCTCCATGAACTCAAGGTGACCCTGAGATAACAGTGAATTCCAGGTCAGCCTGGGCTAGAGTGAGACAAAAAAAGAATTAATGTTTCAATTCTTACACTTCTATTTTTCAGGAATGGTTGTACATATACTGAGCTATCTCCAGATGATATTCGAACCATAAGGTCTTCTTTGTATGGACTAATTAAATATTTTATGTGTAAAGGTGGAACTCATGAAGAGGTACAAAGTATTATGGGTTTCATAGCTGCTACTACTGAAGAAGATCAGGTATGCCTCAGATAAATTTAAGTTTTCTTAACTTTTAAATAGCTCTATCATCTTATAAACTTATTTATCTTAATTAAATGTCTCATGAATGGCATTTTATTATGTAGTGTCACAATATTACCCATAAAAAATAAACTTTTTACCATCTGAGAGGTTAATAAGTAGATGGCATTACAATGTAGTATTTTCATTAGCTAGAACCTGTAGTATGTGGAAATAATTGTTATGTTAGTCACTTTTGGTCACTGTGACAAAATACCTGAGAAGAACAGTTTTAAAGAGGAAAGAATTGAGTTGGCTCATGATTTCAGAGGTTTCTGTCTAATTGTACATGCCTTTCTTGATTCTGGACCCATGGTGAGACTTGAACATTGTGACAGAAGGGCATGGTAGAGCAAAGCTGCTCACCTTGGGGCACACAGGAGGCAGAAGTGTGTGAGGAAGAGTCCACTTCAAAGGTACATCCCCAGTGACTTTCTTAGTTCAATGAGACTGTTTCCCAAAAGCCATTCAGCTAGTAACTCATCAATGGATTACTCCATTAATGAAGTTAGTACCTTTATGATCTCACTGTCAGCTGGGGTTCAAGCTCTGAACACAAGAGCCTTTGGGGGAGTCACTTTGTGTCCAAATCATAACAATTTTGAAATCTTATTTTCATGGTCCACTTGATATTTGTTCACCTATTATATCAACTTGAGAACTTGCTATATGGAGAAAGTAATAGTAGACATTTAAGGTGTACAGTGATATGAATTATGATTCTTATTTTTAACCTAACAGAGACAGGGGTCATAAGAGAGATTTATAGATAACTGAAATTTGAAAAAAAGAATTTATGTATAAGCGTGATATAAGTCTTGTAAGTCCCCCAGATGTTTCTTTCTAATGAATTACCATCACATTTCCAAATTTCTGAAATGGCCAACAGACCATAGAAAGACATTTCTTTAGGCTCCTGTTTGAAACCAGCAGCTTTAGCAAACTGCTGGCCTTGATTCAAGGCCAAATGTAAGGTTTTTATAGGAGGTTCCAGTAGGTGTTAAAAATGATAAAGGATATGCAAAAGGAAATGGAATAAGCCAAAAACATTTGACATCAGATAATGCAGTTAAACTAGAGCATTAAGGTGTATAGGATTTGGGGGAATAATATATTTGTACCTATATACATGTGATTTTTGTACTGTTTAATTTTAAAAGCTCTTTGGAATTTTGGATGTCCTCTTTGGTCTCCTTCGTACCAGTCCAACTAGAGGTCAGCTTTTCTTACTGCTGTTTGAACCAGGAAATGCTGACATACTTTATGCTTTGCTGTTAAATCAGAAGTATTCTGACAAACTAAGAGAAATCATTTTTAAGGTACAATCATTTTATAAGCATCTTTAGGTATGGGGGGATTTATATATGAATTTGCTTGCAGTGTATCCATTCTATGATTGTAATTTTTTTTTTCGAGATGGGGTCTCACTCTAGCCCAGGCTGACCTGGAATTCACTCTGTAGTCTCAGGGTGGCCTTGAACTCATGGCAATCCTCCTACCTGTACCTCCCAAGTGCTGGGATTAAAGGCATGCCTCACCATGCCTGGCTCTGTAAATTCTTTATTCATGCCTATTTCTTACTTCAACTTGGTTTGCTGCATTTCTTGTTGTTGAGGTAGGATCTCATTGTAGCCCAGGGTGACTTGGAATTCACCATGTAGCCTTGGGCTGGCCTTGAACTCACAATGATCCTTCTATCTCAGCTCCCTGAGTGCTAGCATTAAAGGTGTGCACTACCACACCTGTCTACTTTAACCACTAAGCCATCTCTCCAGCCACAAGATTACCCTCTTATATAAGGTTATATGAAAGTAACCTTTTGAAAAATGTTCATCTTCCTTCTAGAAATGATGGAGTTACTAGTTCATTCTCCCATTTTTGCATGTGAATTAGGTTGTTTCACAAATGTTTTCTTTAAAAGTTGGTAACTGTTACATAAGGGATTATTAGACTGCCTTGGCAGATCTTTGTTCTCTGAGCCAGCAAATTATATATTTCTTTCATTTGCCATATTTAAACTAGAATTTTAAACATTTATTGACTCAAGTGAAGAAGCATTTCAGACCAGTTTATTAATTTTTGTTCAATTTATTCTTAATTCTCCAAAATTCAGAATACATTAATATCCCATTTAGTATTAATCTGAATGATAAACTGTTCTTATTTCCTCTATGCTGAAAAGACTGTATTACTTGTGACAGGTTATGGAACAAATGTTGAAATGCACAAATGTTTATGAACGTAGTAAACAACGTATTCGTCTTAGAGAAGTTGGCTACTCAGGATTGGGACTCCTCCTTAATGACACATCCATCAACACTTCCCTCATTAAAAACCTTATCAATCAGATCACAAATACAGGTATAACTAAGGCTAGTACTAATGCATTTAAGATACTGGTTTTGCATGCAAGAGTGTTTGTAATCTCCTCTCTCAGATTGCTTTTTCTTTCTTTCTTTTTTTGTTTGTTTTTCAAGGTAGGATCTCACTCTAGCCCAGGTTGACCTGGAGTTCATACTGTATTCTCAGAGTGGCCTCAAACTCACTGTGATCCTCCTACCTCTGTCTCCCATGCCTGGCTTTTAATTCTTTTTTTTTTAAATTATTTTATTTTTGGTTTGTTGTCAAGACAGGGTCTTGTGTATGTCACCACACCAGGCCCTCAGATAGCTTTTTTTTTCTTTTTGGTTTTTTGAGGTGGGGTCTCACTCTTACCCAGGCTAACCTGGAATTCACTATATTGTCTCAGGGTGGCCTCGAACTCATGGCAGTCTTCTGCCTCCCAAGTGCTGGGATTAAAGGCATGCACCACCATGCCCAGCTCAGATTGTTTTTTAAATCACCTATTATTTCATTCAGCAGGGTGTTCCTTAGGTAATATATCTCTGTACATTTTGTTTCCGTCTCACCAGGGCACATAGCACATTGCCTGATTCAGTAAGTGTTTATTGACTGAGTAACCAAGTAAATGACTGATTTCACAAACATGGGAAAGATATTAGATGACATATGTTCAAAAGGAGATTAAATTCTTAGTTATATATATATTCTTAGGGGAAAAATGAAAACTAATTTCATGTATTCATTTTTGGTTTATATTTTTTGGTGTTTGTGTATAAATGTACATATTCATGTGTATGTGCATACTTGTGGAGTATGTAGGACAACCTTGGATTTCATTCCTCAGGTGTTTGCCTTTTTAAAAAAATATTTTTAAATTTATTTTGAAGAGAGAGAAGGAGAGAGAGAAAGAAATAGGAAGAAGCAAATATGTAGAGAGAGTGGGTGCACCAGGGCCTCTAGTAACTGCAAGAGAACTCCAGATGGCGTGTGCCACCTTATACATCTGGCTTACATGGGTATTGGAGAATTGAACCTTGGTCCTTAGGCTTTGCAGGCAAGTGCCTTAAGTGCTAAGCCATCTCTTCTGCCCTGCTCGCCTTTTTTAAAAAACATGGTCTCTCATTGACCTGTAATTCTCCAAATAAGCTGGAATCACTGGCTAGCAAGAGCCAGGAATCTCCCAGTCCTAGTCCCTAGAGATGAAACTGCAAGTGTATACTTCCACATTTGGCTTTTTTTTTTTTTTTTTTTTTTTTTGAGAGAGAGAAAGAGAGAGAAAAGGAGACCAGTGGCCTCTCAGCCACTGTGAACAAACTTCAGACACGTGTGCACCCTTGTGTCACTGCATCTGGCTAAACGTGGGACCTGGAGAATCAAACAGGCATTTTTAGGCTTAGCAGGCAGGTGCCTTAACTATAAGCCATCTCTCCAGCCCATGGCTTTTTTTTTTTTTTTTTAATGTGGGTTGTAGGAATTGAACTCAGGTCTTTATGCTTGCAAGTCAAGCATTTTATGGACTAGAATATCTTCTCAGTCCTCTAATTTTCTGTTTGTTGTTTGAAGCATAGTTTCACTTTAACCTAGGCTGACCTGAAACTCACTTTGTAGACTAGGATAGCCTTAGTATCATGGTGATCCTCCTATCTCAGCCTCCTGAATGCTGGTATTAAAGGCGTGAGCCACCATACCCAGTTCCTCTAATTTTTTTGTTTGTTTGTTTTTTTGAGGTAGGGTCTCGCTGTAACCCAGGCTGACCTGGAATTCACTATGTAGTTTCAGGGTGGCCTCAAAATCATGGTGCTCCTCCTACCTCTGCTTCCTAAATGCTGGGATTAAAGGCATGTGCCAGCACACCTGGCGTAGTTCCTCTAATTTTTTGTACTACTTTATTTTTGTTTTGTTTTGTTTTGTTTTGTTTTGTTTTGTTTTGTTTTGTTTTTTCAGCACATAACTACAAACTACAATTGATGGTAGATGCTGAGGTCTTTAGTGAATGAGGTGAGGTTCTTTGTCTTGAGTGGTTTACTAAGTGGTTTATCAATCCTCATTAATAATCCACAATGAAGATAGATAATAGTGGTAAAACCATGCAGAATGGATACTATATTCAGGCAATTAAAGGAAAAGAATAGTTATTAATGCTTAACTAAGATATTCTGACTCTATAGATTATTTTTTGAACAATTTAAATATGGATATAATCCTTATTTGGTAATGAAACAGTTACTTCAGGATTTATGTAATACCTGCAATTCTTTTACTTTTTTCTTGGTGGGGGGGCTGTCCATGACATTCAATTTTAACTTTTTGTTTTTTTCCACTGTAGATCCAGTTATTAATTTCAAAGACCTGTTATCTGTAGTATATATATCTCACAGAACACATGTAAATGTCAGAGTGGTCCTCTGTAGAAAGGTTAGTAAGCTTTCAAGATACATTTTTATAATAACATTGTCATCATACTGTGAGTAACTTTTGGATTGAGTAGTTTACAGCAGATAAAAGTTTTAATTTTATTGCATAAGTGGCAATATTTTATAAATAAACAATTTTAGCTGGGCATGATGGTGCATAACCATAATCACAGCTTTGGAAAGTTGAGGCAGGAGGGTTACAAAGTGAAGGCCAATCTGGTCTACTTAGCAAGACTATCTTGAATAAATAACTAAATATTTAAAAATTAATTAAGTTCATGTAGTCATAAAAAATCAGCATGTGAATTTATTCTTTTTAGCTCTACTCTACATAGTCTTCTGGAAATATGTCCTCTGTATAGTCAAAAATTTATTACCAATGGGCTGGGGAGATGGCTCAGTGATTAAAGACATTTGCTTGTAAAGCCAGATGGCCTGGGTTCCATTCCCAGTATGTGAAGCCAGATGCACAAAGTCATGCATGCACCTGGAGTTTGTTTGCTAGAGCAGGAGACCCTGGCATGCCCATACACACATTCACTATCTCTCCTAAGAACAAACAAACAAAAAGAATAAAAATGTTTTTAAAATTATTGCCAGAGGATACTTTTCTTAACCAGAATCATCAGTTGTTCCAAACTTCCCTTTCCTTTTTCCTTCTCTGTCCCCTCCTTATCACCACTGTCTAACCATGTGCCCGGGATCATTCAGGCTGAATAAACAGTCTACATATTAAGTCATTTTTGTAATTTTTTAAACTTTATTTTATTTTATTTATTAGAGAGAGCAAGAGGGAGAGAGAGAGATAGATAAAGAATGGGTGCTCCAGGGCCTCTAGTCACTGCAAATGAACTCTAGACACAGGCGTTACCTTCTGTATCTGGCTTATGTAGGAATTGAACCTGGGTCCTTAGGCTTCGCAGGCAAGCACCTTAACCACTAAGCCATCTCTCCAGCCCGTAAATTTTGTTTTGTGAGACAGAATCTCACTAAGTTGCCTAAGCTTGAAATTGGGATTCTTCTATCTCCACTTTCTGAGCAGCAGGTATTATGGGCACATACTCCCATGCTGGCTCAAATTGTGGCCATTTCTAATGGTTAGACCATATTTTAAAGTGTCTGAATGTTTTCAGCTTGTGGAAAGAGTTTCCTCTTACTTGTTTACAGATGTTCCCTTGGATTTATCTTCAGTACATGTTTACTCTTTGGAGAGTTAGTTAGGTGCTGTGCTTTTTCCTGATCATAACTTTCTCTTCTCTCCAATAGACTCACAACTCGTCTATTGTTAAATTTGTTTCTTTTTTTAACTTTACCTCCTAATTATGTCACAGTACTTCCTTAACAGAAAATAGGTAGAGATGCAGGTATTACCTGGTTCCTTGTTGATGGACATTTAAGCCTTTTTTCTCCATGTTATAAATCGCAATTGTGAACCTCCTTTTTTTTTTTTTTTTTCAATTTAAAAGAGACAGAGAGAGAGAAAGAGAGAGAGAGAGAAAGAGAGACAGAATGGGCTCGCCAGCAGCCTCTCAGCCACTGTGAACAAACCCCAGACACATGCGCCCCCTTGTGTGCATTTGTGACATTGTTCACTTGCATCACTTTTTGCATCCGGCTAAATGTGGGACCTGGAGAATCGAATGGGTGTTCTTAGGCTTCACAGGCAGGTGCCTTAACTGCTAGGCCATCCCTCTAGCCCTTGTGAACCTCTTTTTATCTGTATCTTTCCTTATTTGAGGAAATAAATCTGTAGGACAATCTCTATGAAATTGAGTTGCTGCATCAAAGCATATTCACATTTTACATTTTGATGGATTTTGCTATATTGTCATTTAAAGTGACTGTACTAATTTGTATTTGCATAGTGTATCAAGTCATTAAATTGATCTTTAACCAGGCGTGATGATGCACACCTTTAATCCCAACACTTGGGAGGCATAGGTAGGAGGATCACTATGAGGCCACCCTGAGACTACATAGTGAATTCCAGGTCAGCCTGGGCTAGACTGAGACCCTACCTGGAAAAAACAATTTAAAAAATTTTAAAAATAAAAATAAAAATTGATCTTTGTGTGCAATTATAAACAACTATTCTAGTTTATGTGTATAACACAAAAATAAGTCATACTTATGAAACCTTTGAAGTTATAAAATCATAAAAATTTCTTTGTGAAGCAAAGCTTAATCTGGAAGAAAAAATAGATGTTATGTATCATTTTGAGTGACAGCTAAATGATTAATAATATTAGTGAAGAAAAAACTTTACATATGCTTTCTTGAATCAGCATGTGTTAGTACTATTAATATTAAGACTACTGACATTACTCATCTCCTGCTATGAAGTTTATCAGTTAGAACTTCTGTTAAGAAAGATCCAGCAGGTCATGTTGGCGCACGCCTTTAATCCCAGCACTCAGGAGTTGAAGGCCAGCCTAAGCTAGAGTGAGACTCTCCCTCAAAGGAAGAAAAAAAAAAAGAACCAATTTTTTTCAAATATATAGAAATTCATTTATTTTGTGATTAATATGGCTTATAAATATTACTGCTATTTCTAACCTTTTAAAAATATTTTATAGCGGCTGGAGAGATGGCTTAGTTTGCCTGTGAACCCTAAGGACCCAAGTTCATTTCTCCAGTACCTATGTAAGCAAGGTGGTGCATGTGTCTAGAGATCATTTGCAGTGGCTAGAGTCCCTGGTATGCCCATTAATTCATTCTCTCTCTCTCTCTCTCTGTCTCTCAAATAAATAAAACTAAAATATTTTTTATTAAAAATAAAAATATTTTATAGCTGGGCATGGTGGCACCCGCCTTTAATCCCAATACCTGGGAGGCAGAGGTAGGAGGATCACTCTGAATATGAGGCCATCCTGACAGTACATAGTGAGTTCTAGGTCAGCCTAGGCTAAAGCAAGACTCTGCCTTCAAAAATCACAATATATGTAATTTATTTGTTTGAGAAAGAGAATGGACACACCAGGCCCTCTAACCACTGCAAATGAACTGCAGATGCATGTGCCAACTTACACATCTGGCTTTATGTGGGTATTGGGGAATGGTACTTGAGTCCTTAGGCTTTGCAGGCAAGTACCTTAGCACATTGAACCATCTCTCCAGTCCTACTTTTCTTTCTTTCTTTTTTTTTTGGGGGGGTGGGTTTTTTTTGGTTTTTCGAGGTAGGGTTTCACTCCAGCTCAGACAGACCTAGAATTCACTCTGTATTCTCAGGGTGGCCTTGAACTCACGGTGATCCTCCTACCTCTGCCTCCCAAGTGCTGGGATTCAAGGCTTGTGCCACCATGCCCAGCCTCAGTCCTTCTTTTCACTTTTTTAAGGACTTACTTTATTCTTTAAATATATATATTTATTTATTTGAGAGAGAGAGAGAGGCAGAGAGAGGGAGAAAGAAGAAGAAGAGAGAGAATGGGTGCACCAGGGCATCCAGCTATTGCAAATGAACTCTAGACACATGTACCACCTTGTACATGGGTCCTGAGGAATCGAACCTGGATCCTTTGGCTTTACAGGCAAGCATCTTAACTGGTAAGCCATCTCTCCAGCCCTATTTTTCACTTTTTAAAGGACTTATTTTAAAAAATTGAGATCAATCAGATAATAGGAATTTTACACATTGCTACATCACCATCTGTTCTTTAATTTCTACTTATTTCAGCTAAATAACAGCATCCATTTTAATGGACTTTGTGGAATTTAAATGTTTTTGTTTTATTGATGAAATACTATAGACAGTGAAAGATAGTTTTACAATGCAGTCATTAAGGTTACTTTTAAAAAAAAAAAGTCTGGTAGGAAAACACAGTTTTTGCAGTACCGTGGTTCTATGAATGTGTCTTGTATATCCTGTTCATGAGTTTACCCCACTGCCCAACTTGTGCCTGACATATGGTAGGTGTTCAGTAATATTTGCTGACTAAATGTAGTAGTCTTGTGGAGTAGTTCATGTGTATCATAGTCACCTTATTGCATTCATGTACACCATCATCCCAATAATAACTTTTGCTCTGTACAAGTTAATAACATTTACCATGGCATATGAAGAATCATTTTAGTTTTCTTACCTTTCAACACAAATATTTTAGTATATTCTTACTCTCTTCATGAATAATATGCAGACTAAGTAGAATCACAATATCAAATAGTTCCCAATATCTTATAGTTAAGAAAATAATCCTTTATATCTTCTCATAGTTTCTCATTAAATAACTTTGCCGTTAAATTAGCTGAAAGGAGACTTTTGTAAATACTACATGCTTCTTGAAGAAATTTTGTACTTTAAAAAAATATTTATTTATTTACTTATTTATTTGAGAGAGAGCAAGAGAAGTAGAGAGAAAATAAGCATGACAGAGCCTCTTGCTGCTGCAAATGAACTCCAGATGCATGAGCCACTTTGTGCATCTGGCTTTAAGTGGGTACTGGGCAACCAAAGCCAGGCTGTCAGGTTTTGCAGGCAAGTGCCTTTTTACCACTGAGCCAACACTCCAGCCTGAATTTTGCATTCTTAATCTCTTTGCAGATATTACAGATTTTGCAATCCCAGCCAGATGCAGCATATCAGGTATCACAACAAGTGGGTTGGCAAGACACCTTGGTTAGACTTTTTTTAAAAGCAAATTTTGAAAATGGAAATTGTCTTCATAAAAATGGGAGGGCTGTTTTAATGAAAGAAAATAAAAACACACCAACTGAAGATATTAAGAAAAACTTTGAAAAAACAGATGAGGAAAAAATCACTTCAGATCATTGGAATTTGGAGGATAGACATTCTCTAAACTCAAATATACCATTATTTCAAGATGATAACTCTGTGGGAGAATTATCTTTCAAGTCAGAGAATCAAGAAGAATTCTGGCATAGTAACTCTTCACATCTGAGTTTAGATCTCAGTGGAATTGACTCATGTGAACTGAGTGATAGTGGAAGTCAAATGCCAGACAGCTTACCCAGCACACCATCCCCAGTAGAGTCTCCTAAATCATTTTCTGTGCAGTCTGACAAAGAAGGAAGCATCACAAATGAGGTGAACTTTAGTGACGACTTCTCTTTACTTGAAAGCCAAGAGGTAAGATTGTGTATTTCCCCCCAAAATGTTTTAAGTTTTATTTATATGCCTGTCAAATACTTCTAGTCCTTAAAAGTATGGGAACAATTAATGAATTTTATTTTCTACTCATGTTCTAAGTCTCTAATGTTTAGAAGCTTAAAAGTTACTAATTACTTGTGTCTTTGTATTGTGTTTTTATGTGTTACTAGGGTCTCACATACTAGGCAAGTGTTCTAGCACTGAACTACATTCTTATCCCTATGTGTGTGTTGAGAACAAGCCTCTTACCCATCTTGTGTCTCCAGGGTCTACTAAAGTTCCAGGTTAATCAAGGCACTTGAAAATATATTACATTAGGGGCTAGTTTAAAGTGTCTGCTGTACAAGTCTGATGAGTGGAGCTTGGATCTCTAGTACCCATGTAAAGCCACATGCATAATGGTGCACTCTTTTGTAATCCCAACATGCCTGTGGTAATAGGAGTTGGAGTCAGGAGATTCCTTTGCAGTGGTAAGAGATCCTGTCTTAAACAAGGTGGGAGAAGTGGACTAACACCCTGAGGTTGTACTCTGACCCCATGCACATTGTGCATGCACACATATATACACACATACTTTGCATTAATGGTATATGTGATGGTTCTTATGATATGCTTTTAACACTTCCTCCAGTAATTTAATATTATGTTATCTTTTTTTTAATAGAGATGTGAGGATGAGCTCCTTCAATTGCTGACAAATATTTTGAATTATATAATGTATAAGGGGCTAGAAAAGTCTGATGATGATACTTGGATTGAACGGGGACAAGTGTTTTCAGCACTAACTAAACCAGGAATTTCCAGTGAACTACTTCGACCGTCAGAGGAAGTAAAACTTAAGTAAGTATTCAGTGATTTTTTTTTAACCTTCCTCTTGGAGTGAACAGTAAGGTAAAATTAAATATTGAACACTCTCTGCGGTTTATAGGAGACATAGAAGAAGGAAAGAAACTATGCTCATTTCCTTTTCTTATGTTTTGCCATTCTAGTAGAACCTGGAAGGAAATTAAAAAAAAAAAAAAAAAACTCCAATGTTAGGAGCTTTAAATCTTAAATAAATTTGAATTCTAAGTGATTTCAGATTTTTTTTGTTTAAGTTGGTTTTTGCAGTATCTCAGTACTTGATGCATGGTCTTTCACAGGTTTGTCCAAATTTAAAGCATTCAGAGTTCCTTGTAGATAATGATTTTTATTTGCTACAATAACTTACTAGGTAAAAATTATGTTTTTGACTTTCCTTTGATTTTTTTTCCAAGTACTAATAAGGCTTTCTTCTCTGATGGTCTCAATTTCTAACTTTTACAGAAAGTATTTTAAGTGTCTGTAGAAAATAAAATATGAATTATTGTCAGCTCTTTTGTATTCAAGAAAAAACAGATAACTGGGCAGGCGAAATGACTCATTGGTTAAAGGTTCTTGATTCCTATGCCTGCTGGCCAGGCTACTATTCCCCAGTAGCCTCATAAAGCCAGATGCACAATGTGGTGCATGCATCTGTAGTTTGTTTACAGAGGCAAGCGGCTCTAGCATGCCCATCCATACTCTCTCTCTCAAATAAATAAATTTTAAAAAAAATTTTTTTAAGGCGGGAGAGATGGCTTAGTGGTTAAGGTGCTTCACTGCAAAGCTTAAAGACCCAGGTTCAATTCCCCATTTTCTTGCAAATGTCATAATTTTATTCTTGTTTATAGCTGCATCAGATTTCATTGTTTATATGTACCATCTTTTCTTTGTCCAGTTATCTGTCAGTTAGACATGTAGGCTGGTTATATTTTCTAGCTGCTGTGAATAGTGTAGTAATAAATATGGATGTGCCGGTACCTTTGTAGTATGTGGACCTAGATAACTTTGATTACATAACCAAGAATTTCTGTAGCTAGGTCCTGTGATAGTTCTGTTTTTAGATTTTTGAGATTTCCATAGTGGCTGCATAAGTTTACACTCACACCAGCAAGGTTTAGGGTTCCTCTTGCCCAAATCTTTACCACCATTTGTTGTCATTTTGTTTTCTTCTTTTGTTTTGTTTTGTTTTTTTGTTGTTGTTTTTTGAGGTAGGGTCTCACTAAAGCCCAGGCTGACCTGGAACTCACTAGATGGTCTCAGGGTGGCCTCAAACTCATAGCGATCCTCCTACCTCTGCCTCCCGAGGGCTGGGATTAAAGGCATGCGCCACCACGCCCGGCTCTTTTGTTTTTTGAGATAGGGTCTCACTCTAGCCCAGGCTGACCTGGCACTTACTCTGTAGTCTCAGGGATCCTCCTACCTCTGCCACTCCAGTGCTGGGATTGAGGTGTTCACCACCATGCTTGGCCATTTTGCTTTCTTGCTGATGGCCATTCTGAGGTGAGATAGAATATCAAAGCAGTTTTAATTTGCATTTCCCTAGTAGTTAAGGATGTTAAACACTTTGTCAGGTATTTGTTGGCCAATTTTGTTTCTTTTTTGAGAACTGTATTCAATTCATTAACACACTTACTGATTGAATTCCGTGGTCTTCTGATGTTTAAGTTTTTTTTGTTTTTTCCAGGTAGGATCTCACTCTGGCCCAGGCTGACCTGGAATTAACTATGTTGATGTTTAAGTTTTATACTTCTTTATATATTCTGATATTACTCCCTTACCTGATGTGTAATTGAGAAATACTGTTTCTCATTCTGTAGGCTGTTTCTTCAGTCTGCTTATTTCCCTCTTTGCTTTGCAAAAGCTTTTAAACTTCATATTCTACTTGTTATTTCTTAGGATTATTTCCTATGCTTTTGGTGACATTTTCAGAAAGTCTATGCCTGTGTCTTGCCCCACAGATTTAAGAAATTTTCTGCTATAGACAGATACTTTTTGTCTTACGTTTTTATCTAAGCTCCTTCTTTCAGTGGATTCTTATGTTTGGTCTTTTGATTGATTCCTATCCCAGAGTTCTTGGATATTATGGCTATGATCATGTTTTTCTTTATTGAATTTTGAGTGTGACCTTGAACTCCATTCATGATATTCTTTATTGTACTTGATCAAGTCTACTAGTGATGCTTTCCACTGGATTTTCCATTTGATACATTGAGTTTTTCTTTTCAAGCATTTATGTATTATTCCCAATCTCAGCTTTCTTGTTGAGTTTTTCTTTGCTGTTACTGAAGTTTTCTGCCATATTGTTAATTTTATTATACATTTTGGTGATTTTTTTCCTTTATGTTAGCTTCCTTTGCAGGTCCTAGATTGAATTTTTCTTCTTGGTTGTATACTTTCAGGTCATTGATCATTTTTAACCAATAAACTTTAAATTTTTTCATCTAAGCTGGGTGTGGTGGCACGCACCTTTAATCTCAGCACTCAGGAGGCAGAGGTAGGAGGATCACTGTGAGTTCAAGGTCACCCTGAGACTACATAGTGAATTCCAGGTCAGCCTGTGCTAGAGTGAAATGCTATCTCAAAAAAACAAACAAACAAAAGTCTTTTTTCATCCAGCATTGTACCTATTTTAATCTTTCAGTTTAGCAATTGTAATATAGTTGTAATATTTACATTGTTTTGTACTATAATTGTAATCTTTGGAAGGAGACATGTTGCCTTGCTTTTTTCATGCTTCTTGTGATTTGTGCATCTGTTGGTTTGACTATCTCTTCTGATTTTTTCCATGAGGAAATCTTATTAATCAGCCTGTCCTTTAAGGGTCAACCCCTAGTTTCACTCAGTGAGGAAAAAAAAAAAAAAAACTGCTATAACAGCAACATCATCAACTATACCAGAACATAAAAGTGCATCTAAAAAGCAGTTATATACCATTAATACATCTCCAATGATCATAAAACAGAAAATGACAGTATTGTATATTGTGATATGAAGTTAAAAATTATAGTGAATATGAAAATAACAAGTGAATAAGATAAATGAGGCAGGGAAAGGGGAAAATAATTAAAGCAAGGCTAAACCAATTAAAGGAAAAAGAAAAGAAGTGGCAAAGATTGTTATGGAGGGGAAAATTAAATTTAATGGGTCAGACGTACATACAAGACAAACAGAGACATCAAAGTAGAAGAGGTTAAGTAAAAAGGGATGGGGAAGGGAATCAAGAGAAAGTAATGAGGCTGGAGAGATGCCTCAGCAGTTAAAGTGCTTGTATGTAAAACCTAACTGCATTGGTTTGATTCCCCAGTACCCACATAAAGCCAGATGCACAAAGTGGCATATGTATCTGGAATCCGTTTGCAGTGGCTAAGAGGTCCTGGCATTCCCATTGTCTGCCTGTTTCTGTGTCTCTGTCTGTCTGTCTCTCTATCATTGGTCATCATCATCATCATTTCTTTCTGCTTGCAAATAAATTTTAAAAATGTTAAAGAAGAGGTAATGGGGAGTGGGTTATGATGAAAATATATTATATACATGTATAAAAATTGTTAGTGGAAAAGCCAGGTGTGATGGCACACACCTTTAATCCCCGCACTCGGGAGGCAGAGATAGGAGTGCCGTGAGTTCAAGACCACCCTGTGACTACATAGTGATTTCCAGGTCAGCCTGAGCTAGAGTGAGACCCTACCTTGAAAAACAAAAACAAAACAAAAAGGTCAGTGGCGGCCTGTAGAGATGGCTTAGCAGTTAAGGTGCTTGCCTGTGAAGCCTAAGGACCCAGGTTCTATGCCCTAGTACTCATATAAGCCAAATGCACAAGATGGTACATGTGTCTGGAGTTTTTTTGCAGTGGCTAAAGGCCCTGGTACATCCATTCTCTCTCTCTCTCTCTCTCTCAGATAAATAAATAAATATTAAATTTTTTTAAATTGTCAATGAAACTAATTTAAAAATAAACTAAAAAATATAAATACTCTTTAAAACCTAGTAAAAAGGAAATAATCACAAGGGTTACAGAAGAATGAAATGTTGGAATGGATTCTTTTTGCATCCTCAGAAATTGGAGATTGCCAGTTGTATGCATGGATGGTGCTGTCATATGAACTTGTGACTCTTGTCTTTCCTATATATATTTTTTATCAAGAACTTTATTGTATGAACATATTGCATATTGGTTTTCCTGTGGTTTTGCTGTTGCTGAGTTTATATTGCACATATGACCACTGTTCAGTGTAGTGGTCTTTATTTTGGTAGTTTACTTCCATTGTTACTATGGACCTCTGTTGGCCAAGTAGCTTTGCAGGTAGTGGGGTTGAGTAGGTCATCAGCCTCCTGAGGACTGGCTAATGTTTTAGCTGAGCAGTACCTCCCATGTGCATTGGGAGTATGAGAAGCAATCACAGCCAACAACCATAGCTTATCTTTGTGCTGTTAAGACATCCTGAGTCTCTCTCCTGGAGTGATGTAGTTGTGATTAGCAAGCACACTATTTGAATGTCAGAGTTCTCAGGCTCTCCAGCAGTCAAAAGCAGATTGCTGCAGAGGTTGATCTACCTACTGACCTCAGGCTTAATGTTGAACTCTAGTGTAGTAAGGTTGATGAGTTCTGCTCTTGGCCATGGAGGGTGGGGATAGCTTTCCCTGTACACTTCTCAGCCTGAGCTGAGCCTCTTGCTGTCTGTACCATTCAGCTTGTTAGTGTCCAGACTGTATGCTTTCTACTATGGCTTCTGTGGGCCTTCCCTTGCCCTAAGACTACATCAGGGTCACATTGAGGCTCCCTAACCTATGGTTATTTCTTGTTCTGAGGACCCCCATGTAGCTCAGTTTTTAACTGTGGTTCTCAAGATAGCACCTGGCCACTGCCTTCTGAGTCATAAAGAATGACATAGTGTGATTTCTATCACCTACCCATTCACCAGAGAAATTACTGTCTTTCCCAAATGTACACCTGGATGTAAGGCTTTGAATCGTTGTGAGCTTGTTCTTAGGATAGGACCGTCCATCTCTCTCCTAGCTTACCTTTTGGAAGCTGCTTCTGCTTCCTCTCCCCCTGCCAGAGAGCTGCATGCCTGAACCTGTTTTCCTTGTCTTTTTCTCCACATTTTCAGGAATCCTTTCTCTACCTTTGTGGATTTCTGAAGCTCTTCCTTGTGTTGTCTTTAAAATACAGTCTATTTTTTTTTCTAATTCTGACTTCTTCAACAGAACACATGGAGCTTCTAGCCTGCCAACTTACCCAGATGCCCTCATCTATCTCACCATCACTCACTATCGTTTAGTGATACATGCCTGTGGTTGTATAATGCTACTAATACATAACTGATACTGGTTCTTTTTCTTTATGTTCCACATTCTCAGCTTACAATGGTATGTTTTTAAAAATACATTTTATTTATTTATTTGAGAGAAAGAGGCAGAGAGAGAGAGAAACAGCAAGAGAGTGAGAATGGGCCTTAACTGCTAAGCCATCTCTCCAGCCACAATGGAGGGTTTTGGTGTTAATGTTGTTGTTGTTTGTTTTTTAAATATATTTTATTTATTTATTTGAGAGTGAGAGAGGGAAAATGGGCATGCCAGGGCCTCCAGCCACTGTAAACGAACTCCAGATGCATGCGCACCCTTGTGCATCTGGCTTAATTGGGTCTTGGAGAGCTGAACCAGGATCCATTGGCTTTTCAGGCAAATGCCTTAACTGCTAAGCCATCTCTCCAGCCCCTGTTTGTTTTTTGAGGTAGGGTCTTGCTCTAGCCCAGGCTGACCTGAAATTCACTGTGTAGTCTCAGGGTGGCCTCAAACTCATTGCAATCTTCCTACCTCTGCCTCGCAAGTGCTGGGATTAAAGGCATGCACCATCATGCCCAGCATAACTTTACAATGGTTTTAAGAGGACTTTATTTTTTACTTAGTTTGCTACAGAAGATGTTAGAATGGGCGGTCACAGAAAATAAAGATGCAAAAAGTAATCCAGTAACTGCTGAAAATGCCTTTCGACTTGTGCTGATCATACAGGATTTTCTACAGTCAGAAGGACTACTAAATTCAGATATCTGGACTGATAAGGTTAGTAATATTTCAGGGGGCTGGGGAAATGGCTCAGTGGTTAAAGACACTTGCTTGCAAAACCTGCCAGCCCAGATTCAGTTCCTCACCTTCCACATAAATCCTGATACAAAAAGTGGCACAAGCATTTATTGTTCTGTCTGTGGAGGTAAGAGATCCTGATGTGCCCATATACAAACACACATGCCAGTGTGTGTGTGTGTGTGTGTGTGTGTGTGTGTGTGTGTGCAAATAAATATTTTTAAAATAATATTTTAAAAACAGTTATATTAGCTGGGCGTGGTGGCACACACCTTTAATCCTAGCACTCGGGAGGCAGAAATAGGAGGATTGCCATGAATTTGAGGCCACCTGAGACTACATAGTGAATTCCAGGTCAGCCTGGGCCAGAGTGAGACCCTACCTTGAAAAACCAAAAAAAAAAAAAAAAAAAAAAAATTATATTTAAGGTGTCAGGCAGGCATAATGGCTCAAGCCTATAATCCTAACACTTAAAGAGGCTGAGGAAGATTGTCACAAACTTGAGGCCAGCCTGGGCTACATTGTGAGACTGTCTTACAATATAAAGAAGGAAGAGGAGAAAATAATTGTACATTAGGTAGCTCAGAACTATTCGAGGAGAAAAATTTTGCATCCCTGTTTGGAAATTAATGCTCGGTCAGATGTAAGCATGAATAACATGATGAACAGTGACAGTGTTTGTTAGCTTTTACTAGGATGATTCTTTTGATACATTGATAATTTGTATTAGTGTTGAGGAAAGCTCATAATTGGATTTTAAAGTGAATATTGGACTGGGGAAATGGCTCTGCACTTGCTTGCAAAGCCTGTTTGGCCCAGGTTTGATTCCCCAGTCCACTTCAAAGCAGATGCACAAGGTAGTACATGCATCTGAAGTTTTTTTGCAGTGAAAAGAAACCCTGGTGTGCCCATTTTTTATTTGTCTCTACCTCTGATCACAAATAGACAATTTTGTAAAAAAGTGAATGTTTTCATTTCTCCAATGTTCTTTTGTAATAGCTTTTAGAGGACATCATGCAGCTCCTGGACTGTCTGTCAGTATGGTATGCTGAGAGTCCAGTGTGGGTAAAACTCTCTCAAATTCAGATACAGCTGCTCCTGGAATTCATTGGAAGAGGTAGTTTGCAGGTTTGTCATGTTTTTTATATTATTTTCTGTCCTTTGAAGCAGCATAGTTATTTCTGTCAGTAACTAGATGATAATGTCTTTATGGTATGTTTCATTAGCTCTAAAAATATGCATGACTTCACTTGAAATTTCAGTTTTGTGAGATCAGAATAGAGCTTGAGAAGCAGCTAATTGCTTATTCTCATACTGATGACACCATGTAACTTTTAAGATTTCCTTTTTTTGTTTTTGTTTTTCAAAGTAGGGTCTCACTGTAGCCAGGCTGACCTGGAATTCACTGTGTAGTCTTAGGCTGGCCTCAAACTCACAGCAATCCTCCTACCTCGGTCTCTTGAGTGCTGGAATTAAAGATGTGCACCCCCGCCTACCTGGCTAAGGTTTCCTTTTACAGGATTGACTCATAGCTTGTATTAGAAGCATTATTCTTAGCATATAGTTTAAGAGTACAATAGGAGTCTGTTCCCCTTTTTTTCATTACCAGAACATGTTTTCATATATTTTATCATTATTTTTAAAGTTCTTAGTTAATGTATTTGTCAAATACCAGTTAAAACAAATCAAACTTGACTGGAGATGACTTAGCAGTTAAGGCACATGCCTGTTAAGCCTAAGGACCTCAGTTTGATTCTCCAGGTCCCGTGTAAGCCAGATGCACAAGGGGGCACATGCATCTGAAGTTCCTTGGCAGTGGTTAGAGACCCTGGCCGCCCATTCTCCCTCTCATTCTCGTTCCCTCTCTCAAATAAATAAATAAATAAATAAATAAATAAATATAAAATCTTTAAAGAAAAAAAAACAAATCAAACCTCTATGTCATAGAGTTCATTTTTCTTGTTTAACATTTCTTTACTTCTCATGTTTTCTACAATGAATCTCTTTAAGATAATTTAAAAAATCTATAGTTTTTATAAACATAAAATGTTCACCACAGCACTTTTTTTCTGTGGACCTAACAATGGTACAAAGATAACTGTTTTGATTTTTTTAAATTAATATATTCTAATAACTGTTAAAGAAATTGCAGTTAAAGCATTTCAGGTGACTTCATTTTAAATATTCAAACTCTTTCTTTACTATGCTGGGCATGTGACTCGGCAGCTAAACATGCTTGCTCGCAAAGCCTGTCTGTCTGGTTCAATTCCTCAGCACTCAGGTAAGACAAATGCAAAGGGTGTATGTGTCTGGAGTTCATTTGCAGTGACAAAGAGACCCTGGCATATGCACACGTGCAAATAAATACATTTTTTGAAAAAAATAAAACGAAAGCTCTTAATGTTTGTTTCATTTGATGGATATAATTAGTTTTTCTTATTTGTGAAAACTTCCCTAAACATATGTTTTGTTCACCATAATACGGGTTCAGTATAAATACTTGTTAAATAAGCAAGTGAGGTGACTGGAGAGATTACTTAGTGGGTAAAGATGCTTGCTTGCAAAGCCTGTTGGTCTGGGTTTGATTACCCAGTACTCACACAAAGCCAGATGCACAAAGTGGCACATGTCTCTGTAGTTTGTGTTCAGTGGCAAGAGGCCCTGGCATGCACCCATATTCATTCATTTATTTGTTCTCTTTCTGTGTATCAAATAAATAAAAATATTTTTGAAAATCAAGTGATGGAGCTGGGCATGGTGGCACACACCTTTAATCCCAGCACTCAGGAGGCGAGGTAGGAGAATCTCCGTAAATTCGAGGTCACCCTGAGACTACATAGTGAATTTCAAGTCAGCCTGAGCTAGAGTGAGACCCTACCTTGGGGAAAAAAAAAAAAAGCAAGTGATGGGCTATAGCAGTGGCTTAGTGGTTAAGGTACTTGCCTGTGAAGTCTAAGAACCCATGTTCGACTCTCTAGATCCCATATACGCCAGATGCGCAAGGTGATGCATGCAAGGTCGCACATGTGCACTAAATGTCACATGCATCTGGAGTTTGATTGCACTGGCTTGAGGCCCTGGTGTGCCAATTCTTTCTCTCTTGTTCTCTCTCATAAAATAACACTAAATTTTAAAAGCAAGTTATTATAGAATTTGAGAAATATTTACAATTGTAACTACCTGTAAATACAATTAATATTTCTCACTAGCTTGTTAATGTCATTCATTTTTTTTATTTTTGGAGGTAGAGTCTCGCTGTAGCCTAGGCTGACTTGGAATTCACTATGTAGTCTCAGGGTATCCTGGAACTCACAGTGATCCTCCTGCCTCTGCCTCCGGAGGGCTGGGATTAAAGGCGTGCACCACCACGCCCAGCTGTTAATTTCATTCTTTTCTGAACCAAATGCAAATTTCTCTAAGATTATGTACATTAATGATTAGGACAAGAATTTCTTTTAAATGTTATAATAGAGCTTCCTATAAAATTAATCTGTGTAGCAAATGTGTTTTCTTTGGGCCATACAAATTAACCATTTAAGTATTATGAAATTTCAATGAAGAAATACAAGGTTTCCCTTCTTGTCTCAAAAATAAGATTATGGTAGCAGGGCATGGTGACACACACCTTTAGTCCCAGCACTTGGAAGGCAGAGGTAGGATCACCATGAATTTATGGCCAGCCTGAGATTACATAGTGAATTCCAGGTCAGCCTGGGCTAGAGTGAGACCCTACCTCAAAAAACAAAACAAACAAACAAACAAAGATTATGTAGTTATTGATTTATTTAGTTGCAGCCCAGAGTCTTAAGTTGTCTGGATTCCTTAATTTTCCTAGTTGCCTTAGTGATTATCATCCTTGGCCATAGTGAAATCACCTGGAGGAGTTTTTGTTAAAGTAGATGTATAGGACATCATACACAGTAATTAATTTACAATGGAAGGACTTAGGGTATTAGTATTTTATTTTGCAATTCCTCAGATAACTCAAATGCAGTACGCATTGTTATGGGGGCCTGGTAGGGGAATGATAGGTATGTATATACATATGCATATAGAAACAGAAATATCTTAGCATTTTAAAATATATAACCTTACAGTTAATGCCATGATATTAAGTTAAAATCAAAACACTAAAAAATCAGCTTCTTATGTATACAATATTTTTTCAAAATATGTGACATTGGAGCTGGGGAGGTGGTTCCGCAGATAAGAAGACTTGCTATGCAAGCATGAAGAGCTAAGTTCAAACCCCAGTGTCCATATAAAAAACTGGGTGTGGTCATGTATGCCTGTAATCTCATGCTGAGGGAGATGGAGACAGGATGATCAGTAGTTCTTCCTAGTCAACCAGTCTAACAAAAACTCAGGGAGCTCCAGGTTCAGTGAGAGACCATGTCTCAGAAGTAAGGCAGAAGAGTCATGGAGCAGGATACTCAGCTGTCCTCCATCTCCACACATGTAATATACCACATGTACATAGACACAAGCATCCATGTGATCACATGCTATACATAAACACCAAAAAAGCATACATCATATTAAAGTGTAGAATATTAGCAATGGTATTTCCTAGATGTAGGGATTTTAGAACTTTCCATTTTCTTTTCTTAGGAACTTTTCACTTTGGCATCTATTAAAATTAAATTCCTGTAGTCAGAAGCAAAGACTAAATTAGAGTTGGGGGGTATGAAGAAGGTGGAGAAACATTACTTTTTAGTAGAAAAATCAGAGCTTTGTGTGTACTTGAGAGATTATTTCTTTAAATGCTGTTTACCCTGTTAAGATTGCATGAAAAGCCGGGCATGGTGGCGCATGCCTTTAACCCCAGCACTCGGGAGGCAAAGGTAGGAGGATCACCGTGAGTTCGAGGCCACCCTGAGACTACATAGTTAATTCCAGGTCAGCCTGGGCCAGAGAGAGATCCTACCTCGGAAAACAAACAACAAACAAACAAAAGATTGCGTGAAAAGACTGCCTGAAGTCACTTGTCTTGGTTTATAAAGACTTGTTCATATATCCCAGAACATCTTTTGGTATAAATAAATTCTTCACTTGGTGTCAGGGTCCAGTAACTTCTAATTTTCTTTTATTTGGGATGTAATATTCAAAATACGAATTAAGGATTAAAGGGAAAAGATTCAGGGCTAGAGAGATGGCTTAGTGGATAAAGCACTTGCAATAGCATGAGGATCTGCCGTAGAACCCATGTAAAGCTGGACATGGTAGTGCTTGTCTAATCCTATATTGAGATAGGAGGCAAAGACAGAATTCCCTGAAGCTCACAGGACAGCTAACCTGATGTTTACGGTAGCAAACAACAAGTATATCCCATCTCAGATAAGGTGGAGGACAATACTAGTTGTTGTCCTGTGAACACACACACACCTTTTTAAATGGCTGGAGAGATGGCTCAGGAATTAAGTGCACTTTCCTACTCAAGCGTGAGGTCCTTAGACTACCAGAGTTCATATCCCTGTGTCCCAAGTAACAACTGGGTATAACCATGTGCACCTGTAACTATAGTCCAACAAGGGAAGCAGAGACCCAAGAAACATTGCATTTTGCCCCTGCAAGCTCCAGAATCAGTAGAGACTCCTATTCAAAGAAGAACTGGTAGAAGAATAGTGGAGTGAGACACCCAACATACACACAGATACACACACACACACACACACACACACACACACACAAAAAAAAAAAGGATGCATAATTATGTTGTTTTTTCCTACTTGGTTAGGGTTCTGTCTTTCTTTACTTCCTTCCTTTTGTTTACTTCTCTCCCTCCTTTCTTTTATTTTTTTTTCTTATTCTCTCCCAACTTTCCTTTTTCTTTCCTCTTTCTTTTCCCTCCCTTTCTTTCACCCTTTTGCTCTTTGCTCTCTTGCTTTTCTCTCTGCCTTCCCTCCCCTCCTTTCCCCTTCCTTCCCTTTCTCTTTCCTTCATCCTAAGAATTAAACCTAGGGGCAACATTCTAAGTTACTACTCAGCTAAGCCCTTAGCACATGGGTCACATTTGTGTAGTAATACAGTGTTCTTTTATCTGGGCTTGTGCTCTGAGCATGTATTTTCCTGAGAACCTTAAGTTAATTAGATTTCTTACTCCGACTCCTTATATAATTTATTTATTCTTTTCTTTCTTTTCTTTTTTTGGTTTTTCGAGTACACCCAGGCTGACCTGGAATTCACTATGTAGTCCCAGGGTCTCCTTGAACTCTCAGCAATCCTCCTACCTCTGCCTCCCAAGTGCTAGGGTTAAAAAGTGTGTGCCACTACATCCAACTTATTTTTTCATTTTTTACAATATTTATTTATTTGAGATATAGAAAAAGAGGGAGAGAGAGAGAGAGAATGGACACATCAGAGCCTCTAGCCAATGCACACGAACTTCCAGGCACATATGATGCCTTATGCATCTGATTTATAGGAGTCCCGGGGAATTGAACCTGGGTCCTTTGGTTTTGCAGGCAAGTGTCTTTAACTGCTAAGCCATCTCTCCAGCACAATCTCTTGTATTTTTGTCTAACATGTAAGTAAGAGGCTCTGGCTGCTTTGTTAAACAACTCTTTTAGAGAGCTTTGTGTAATAGACAGGTTTGGAAGATAGAGGTCATGTCTCTCTTGAGCAAAAGGCAGGTTTGTTTACTATCCAGTGTAACAGAGATAATTCCCTTTTTCCATGGCAAAGATCATTCAAGCTTAAAGACCAACATAAAAGAGTAGGGTCCTCAAGACTTGGTGTTCCTCTCTTGAGCAACTACTCTGTGTACAGGTATCTTGTAATCTTTAGCTTTAAACTGGTAATTGCAGTTGGGGAACCAATCCAAATTTAAGTGCTGGGATTATTAGTATTATTGTAAATCTATGTCTCTGACCAAAGAGTACCATGCTTGATGCTAGTATCTATGAAACTATAGTGTGCTAAATTGTTAGCTTTGAAATAAAGCAAGATCTGAGACCTTTCATAATCATGAACAGTAACAAATCTGAACTTGCAGAGTGAGGCGAAACTTTTGCTAGCATTAAATGTTTGCTTTAGTCTACTCTTTTTGATATTCCTGTGTACTTACAGGTTTGTGCAATAGCCTCAGCTAAACTAAATACCCTTCTTCAGACAAAAGTGATTGAGAATCAAGATGAAGCCTGTTACATTTTAGGAAAGCTAGAACATGTTCTCAGTCAATCAATCAAGGGACAAACAGAAATCTACTCATTTCTGATCCCTCTTCTACGTACTCTGGTGTCCAAAATTTATGAACTTCTCTTCATGAACTTGCACCTGCCTTCTTTACCTCTTACCAATGGCAGCTCCTCATTTTTTGAAGATTTTCAAGAATATTGCAATTCAAGTGAATGGCAAGTTTACATTGAAAAATACGTGAGTTTTATCTTTCTTGAACAAGATTTCTGTACTGATTTATCATTTTAAAGAAGCTTATACCAAATTCTATATCTCTTTTCTCAAATAAGATTATACCATACATGAAGCAGTATGAAACACATACATTTTATGAAGGTCATGAGAACATGGCACTCTATTGGAAGAATTGTTATGAATCCTTAATGGTGAATATGCATAAACGAGATCGGGAAGGAGGAGAAAGCAAGCTGAAGTTTCAGGTAAAAATTAAGAGTTTTCTTTTTTTCTTCTTTAGTTTTTTAAATAAAGAACTCCAGATGCATGTGGCCTCGTATGTATCTGGCTTTACATGGGTACTGGGAAATCAAACCTGAGTCCTTTGGCTTTGCCAGCAAGCACCTTAACTGTTAAGTCTTCTCTACAGCCCAAATTAAGAGTTTTCTACATCCAGTTTTTTATATTGATTCAAACCAAGCATCTAATATTCAAATGAGAATAATACCAAGCCTGAAATTTGGAAACAAACTACCTAAAAATATTTCAAGATTGTCAAAAAAAAAAAAAAAACAGCTGATCAGTGACAATTGAGGACATTAATGGTAAAATATTACAGCTGGGCATGGTGGCACACGCCTTTAATCACAGCACTTGGGAGGCAGAGGTAGGAGGATTACTGTGAGTTCGAGGCCAGCCTAAGAATACAGAGTGAATTCCAGGTCAGCCTGGGCTAGAGTGAAACCCTACCTCAGAAAACCAAAATAAGTAAATAAAATGAAATATTACATACATAGTCATTCTATAAAAAGTCTTAGTAAGCTCTAAAAAGAATCTGTAGTTCAGTGTTACTGGGAGATTTATAGCACTACATGCTTACTGGAAAAGTAGAAAGTTCTCAATAATTTTATTTTTCTATCATTAGCAACTAGAAGAAAGTAACTTAAACCTTGAAAAACCAAAAATAAGAAACTCACAAAAATATTACTGAAATCAGTGAAAATTATAAGCAACAATAAGAACAGGGTAAATCAATGAAACCATAATCTAGCCTTTCACTATGTCATCAAAGTTGATAAACTTCTAGCAAGCTTCACAAAACAAGAGAAGTAAAAAATTATTTTCAGCAGAAATGAAAGCGAACACAAAAATTAGTTTGGTAGTAGTAGATTACTATAACCCCCTTTATGCATACATATGTGACTACTTAATGTATCAAGTTCTTTGTATATGCACGTGTGTATGCCTGTGCATGCTGGTGCACATATGTGTACATGAGTGGAGGCCAAAACACCTCGAGTGTTGTTCCTTAGGTACTATCCCTGGATAATCCTTGGAGCTCACTGATGACAGCAGCTCTGGATTGATAGAGAACCTGCTTAAAGAAAGAAATACACAGATGAGCTATGGAAATGACACCCTTCTGGCCTCTGCATGCATGTGCATGGGGCACACATCTGCACACACTCCACACCATACAAATAATCTGTGCACACACACATGCTTTATCAGGGAGAATTCTTTTTTTTTGACAACTTCTGTACTTACATACAAAAAATGCATGATATTTCCCTCTCCTCCCCCCATTCCACTTTAAAATTCCAATCTCCATCATATCCCCTCCCTCTCTCCATTAGTCTCTCTTTTAATTTGATGTCATCATCTTTTTCTTCTATTTTTGAGGATCTTGCGAAGGTATTACTAGGCACTGCAAGGTGATGGATATCAAGGCCAATTTCTGTCTGGGAGGTTGCATTATAAGAAGTCATGCCCTTCCTTTGGCTCTTCCATTCTATCCGCCCCCTCTTCCGCAATGGTCCCTGAGCCTTGGAGGGTGTGACAGAGGTGTTTCAGTGCTGGGCACTCCTCCATCCCTTCTTCTAAGCACTATGTTGCCTTTTGGGTCATCCCAGTGGTCATCACCATCTGAAAAGAGAAGCTTCTCTAACCAGAAGTTAGAGTAGCATTAATATGTGAATATGAACATTAAGTGTAGTGCTTTCAGGGCAGCTTGGTGGGAATAATATATACATTTAGTCAGACAAGAGCAGGCTTTATACCCCTAAGGCTCATGACCTCCCCTGCCATAGACTTTTGCTTAGGTTTTTCAGTACCAGGTATGTACTCCCTCCCGTAGAGAGGGCCTTCAGTCCAATTGTGGAGCAGTTGGTTACCCCAAGAGCAGACATGCCATTATTGCACCCATTCAGTCATTTTGGCCTGTATGTCCAAACTTGGAATGTTCAGTGTCCACTGTTTTCACTGCTGATGACCTCTGTCTTACCAGGGAGAATTCTTATAATGAAATAAGAAAAGCATGTTGATTGTCAATTCATTTCTCAAATGATTTTATTGGTCAAATTAAAAAAAATTCTAACTATGATTCAGTGTTCTTATTTGTTTCTTTCAGGAGTTTTTTGTGGAGCCATTTAATCGAAAAGCACGCCAAGAAAGCTTGAGGTACAATAATATGCTTAAACAACTTAGCAGTCAACAGTTAGCAGCTGTCCGACATTGGAAGGCAATACGACTCTATCTTACATGTGAAAGGGGGCCTTGGGCTGAAAGGTTGGTACACATTCTTTATTAATTACTTTTTTTTTTCTTTAGAACTTAGGCCTGAAACTTTTTTTCCCCTGCCCTCCCAGGTCTGAAACTTTTAAGCCAATTCTGTCTTCATTCTAAGTTTTCAATTAGAGTACTTTTAATTAATTTTATTATCTTAAGAATTAGGACTGGGATGATTAGAGGATAGTATGCTTGTGTTTTTCTTCATACAATTAGTTCCCTTTTTGCCTTTTTTATTACATTTATTGAATTTTCAAGTCTTAGTTAGCATTGAGCCATTTTTCATTCCAATACTACCTCATTAAGCTAGAGTTAAAAATAGTATGTTTGAATGTTTTACATCATAGTTAATGTTGTCACTTCTATTTTGCTGAATTATATTTTTACAACCTTTTTTTAATGTTGTAAGATACATAAGAAATTTGCCATTTTTAAGTGTAAATTTTTTTTTGAGAAAGACAGAAAGACAGAGAGAAACAAAGAGAGAGAGGAAGAGGCAATCAGAGAGAGAGAATGAGCGTGCCAGGGCCATTTTAGCCGCTGTGCTCCCTTGTGGGCAAGTGTGGCATTGCACGCTTGCGTCACTTGTGTCTGGCAAAACATGGGACCTGGAGAATCCAATGGGTGTTCTTAGGCTTGGCAGGCTGTAAGTCTGAAAATCATTGTTCAACTCTTACTATTATTGTTATTATTATTATTTTTTGTTTTTTAGAGGTAAAGTCTCACTCTAGCTCAGGCTGACCTAGATTTCACTACATAGTCTCAGGATGGCCTTGAATTCATGGCGATCCTCCTACCTCTGCCTCCCTAGTGCTGGGATTAAAGGCTTGCGCCACAACGCCTGGCCTCAAATCTTATTTTTGCTACATGTAAACCTCCTCGCATCTTGGGTAAATAATTTTGCCTGTCTTAGGTTCCTCATTTAGTTCACAGGTATCTAGATTTAAAAAAATTTTTTAAACAAATTTGAAGGTGGCATACAAAGTAATGGGTTTAAGTATGGCAGTTCTACACATAACTGTCACTGTAGTTTGGTCTTATTCACCCTGTGCCTCCTTCAAATCTTCCTCCATGATTTATTTCTTTTTGTGGTACTGGAGTTCCACCCCATGAGTGCTAGACAAGTTCTAACCCTTGAACATTTTATACAATGGTACTAATCAGTTATAAAGAACTTGACAATTTTTTAACTCCTTTCAGCCAGTTTTTGTAACTCTTAACTAATTTTACTTGTTTGATCATGAATATCTTTAGGAAACAGAATCCAATTCACTGGAAACTCGCTAATGTAGAAAATTATTCCCGCATGAGACTTAAACTGGTGCCAAATTATAATTTCAAAACTCATGAGGAAGCTAGTGCCTTAAGAGATAATTTAGGTGAGTTCCAATGGCTATTTATTAAATAAGATGTTAGTGGGCTGGTTATTATTGTCTCATTTTAAAATGTTTGCTTATGAAAGAAGGGCAGCATTTTAAAATGAATATCCAGATAGATGTATATCTTCAATGTTATTACATTTGGTCTAGGTCTAAGATGACTTTGTAAATTTTCCCAAAGAAAAACAAGATTTTCACTACAAAATTGCTGTCTATTGACATGTAGCAATGACCTTTTTCCTTGGTTATTTGATATAATTAGACTTCTTAGCCACCCTTTCTTTTCTAAATTGGTTTTAAAAGATTCTAGATTATTTTGGTCTTAGATGAACTGATTACTTATTGTAGAAAAACATCCTTTAAAATATTTAAACTAGTAATATTTCAGAAACAGATTTTTATAGGATTTCTATACCTTTATAGGGGTCATATCTTCCTTTTTGAAGAAAGGTCTATTAAATACTCCAGAATATTGTTAGTGATGAGTCAATGGCAGCAATATGTTTACTAACGTACAATTATTTTACCATAGGCCCTTCTTACCTTGTCCTTCATGACCAGGTCATAGATGAAAGGAGTGTCGATTTTAGATTCTATTTTCTTAACATATTAACATTTGATCCCACAGTATTAATCAGGAAAGCCATAATGCCAGCTATTTAGGGTTCTAAAGTAAATTAGATATGGTAAGTGATTTTCCTTAAATCAAAAATAGTATTCGTGTCTATGACATGAACACTAACTTTGAGTATATGCGTGCACCCCCTTACATCAGGCTTACATGGGTCTTCGAGAATCAAACTGGGATCCTTTCGCTTTGCAGGCAAATGCCTTAACTGCTAAGCCATCTCTCCAACCCCCTTCTTTTCTTGATCTCATTTGCCATAAATCCAGGAAAAACAATCTCCTTTTCCTGTTTTTCACTTCAGTTTTACTTATTTATATATATATCAGAATTTCCTGTTGATTTCCATATGTACCAGAAAATGATTCAGCTGTTGGCCTATACATTGTTTGTCCATTAAGGATAATTTGTCATGTGTTCTTTGATAATATTTAATACAAATACACAATAACATTAACATATTGAGAAGGACACTATTTGACTTACTGGAATACTTTAGAATTCAGTATGATTAATAGAGCAATGTGAATCATCTGTGTAAAGTCAGTTTCCCATTTTTTTCGGTCTTGGACAATTTCTGAAACAAATAATGCCATTAATAAAAATAGTTGGGCATGGTGGGTTAGGCCTTTAATTCTTTTATTTTATTTTATTTTATTATTATTTTTTATGTCAGTCAATGAAGTTACTCTGCTACAGGACATCATATACCAAGGCCTCCTATAATACTGAGCACATAGTCTACACTGTTACAGGACATATACCAAGATGTCGTAAAATACTGAGCACATAGTCTACACTGTTACCAGACAACATGTACCAAGATGTCGTACAATACTGAGCACATAGTCTACACTGTTACAGGACATCATATACCAAGACATCGTATAATACTGAGCCCATAGTCTACACTGTTACAGGACATCATGTCCCAAGACGTCGTACAATACTGAGTACATAGTCTACACTGTTACAGGACATCAGGTACCAAGACGTTGTACAATACTGAGCCCATAGTCTACACTGTTACAGGACATCATGTACCAAGACTTCGTACAATACTGAGCCCATAGTCTACACTGTTACAGGACATCATGAACCAAGACGTCATCCAATACTGAGCCCATAGTCTACACTGTTACGGGACATCATGTACCAAGATGTCATATAATACTGAGCACATAGCCTACACTGTTACAGGACATCATGTACCAAGACGTCGTACAATACTGAGCACATAGCCTACACTGTTACAGGACATCATGTACCAAGATGTCGTACAATACTGAGCACATAATCTCCACTGTTACAGGACATCACGGAATACAGTCAAATTCTAAAAGTTTAAGTAAACAATGTACCCATTCAATGAAATACAGCACAGAGTATTTGTGCAAAAGTTGGTATTATGACAAACAGATCATTTATCACAATCACAGTCCCTAAGGATATGTGTTGCCCCACACCTTTAATCCTGTCAACTGGGAGGCTAAGATTTCTGGTTTGTAGTGGGTTCCAAGGTCAGCTTGTGACCCAGTGTGACCCTTCCCCAACAAATAACAGAAAAGAAAACCAATGCAAGCTTAAACACCAGGCTTACTTGGCAGGTCCTTGCCTGGTGTAATCCTAGTTACTTGTTGGCACCTGTTTGATCTCAGGTATGTGGCACGGCCGCTTGGGTCCTTCTTTGCTGTGTTGTGGGCTCAGGAAGGCTGGCTGTGTGTGCATCTGTGGTTTGCTGCTCTGGTCATGATGGGTGCTAGGTAGATGAGCTCTCTTCCCCAGGTCTCTGGTGCTTGCTGGCACTTGTGCTGGTGGTGGGGGAAGGCTGTGGATGGTGGCTGAAGTCTGTCTGCTCATCCATGTGATCCTCTTCCTCACAAGCCGCTCCATTGGTCTCTGCCATACTGCTTCCACGTTTCTTGAGTTTGTGAGGAGGCCAGTATGAGTGGAGAATCCCCTCACCTGGCTTTAAAATCCCACTGGAGAGCAGGGCGTGGTGGCGCACACCTTGAATCCCATCACTGGAGGCAGAGGTAGGAGGATCACCATGAGTTCAAGGCCACCCTGAGAATACAGAGTGAATTCCAGGTCAGCCAGGACTAGAGTGAAACCCTACCTCGAAAAACCATCTGGAGCTTGTTTGCAGTGGCTGGAGGCCCTGGTGCACCATTCTCTCTCTCTCTCTCTCTCTCTCTCTCTCTCTCTCTCTGCTTCTTTCTCTCTGTCACTCTCAAATAATAAATAAAAATAAACAAAAAATTAACAAAAACATGTATAAAAATACAAAATTAAGAAAAAACTTGTATTCTCTTTGCCCCATGTATAGCACTTAAAAAAATTATCATCAAATGTCATACCTTATTGTAAATCAAAGTACTTATTTATGCATCTTTATGAAATTAACAGAAAGTGTTGATACTATTTGTACTTCTTTTTAATAGATATTTTGTGTTTAAGCAGGTGTCCATCACTTACAGCCTTCCAGTGATTCGTTGCTTTTGGAAGTAGTAAAACAAGTGAAAGTTAGTGATATGGAAGAAGACAAGTTAGAACTTCTGGAAGAGGACATGGCAGCCAGAGTAAATATGTATGTATAAGTACCTGAAATAATTTAATATTACTTTGTCCTAAGAAATGGGACTACAAAATTACGGACTCCTTAAAATTGTGTATTTCCAAGTGAGAACAGATAACTCTGTGTCACCTGTTAAGAGTTTATTAGTACTAGATTTTTTCAAACTGGGATCACCAGAAGCTGTGCACTGAAATTAGAATTTTTTTGAAATGTTTCACCCATTTATTTATTTAACAGAGAGAGAGGAAGAAAGGTAGAGAGAATAGGTGCACCAGGGCCTCTAGCCACTGCAAATGAACTCCAGATGCATGTACGACCCTGTGTATCTGGCTTTACATGGGTACTGGGGAATCAAAGCTGGGTCCTGGGGCTGGAGAGATAGGTTAGTAGTTAAGATGCTTGCTTGTGAAGCCTAGGGACCCAGGTTTGATTCCCCAGTACCCACATAAGCCAGATGCACTTGGTAATACAGGTGTCTGGAATTTGTTTGCAGTGGCTAGAGGCCCTGGTTTGCCCATTCATTCTCTCCCCCACACCCTCCCATCTCTCACTCAAATAAATAAAAATAAAATTTTTTAAAAAGGGGGCTGGAGAGATGGTTTAGCGGTTAAGGCGCGTGGCTGCGAAGCCTAAGAATGCCCATTTGAAGGTCCCATGTTAGCCAGACTCAAAAGTAATACAAGTGTGCAATGTTGCACATGCGCACAAGGGGGCACACGTGTCTGGAGTTAGTTTCACAGTAGCTGAGAGGCTGCTGACACGCCCATTCTTTCTTTGTCTCTCTGTCTCTGTTTCTCTCTCCTCTCTCAAAAAACACAGAATTTTAAAAAAAGGTTGTGGCCGGGTGTGGTGGTGCACACCTTAAAAAATAAAAACTGTTTTCTTTGTGCCTGCAAACACCTTAACTGCTAAGCCTAAGGACCCAGGTTCAATTCTCCAGGTCCCACGTAAGCCAGATGCACGTGGTGGCACATGTCTGGAGTTGTTTGCAGTGCCTAGAGGCCCTGGCACACCCATTCTCTCTCTCTCTCTCTCCCCTCTCTGTCTCTAATAAATAAATAAATAGAAATCTTAAAAAAGAAAGAAAAGAAAATGAAAACAGTTTATCAAATTTGTGAAATGCAGCAAAAGACATGTTTAGGTAGAAGTGTGCATTGTGGGATATGAGGGTGTAGCTCAGTGGTGAAGTGATCAACTAGTATGTACAAGATAAGGCTGTGGGCTTGATTCCCTGCACTTCCATAATAATATTAGAAATAAGAAATTAAAAGGAAAAGCAAAAAGTAAATATGAAAGCCAAAGCTTCCCCCACCCCCTTGTAATAGGTTTGCCATCAGAAAACAGGTGTCATGAAAATCGCTGCTCATTGAAGTCACCACTACTGGCCATGTGGTTACAAACTTGATGGGATTCACAAAAGAACCACCAAAAAACTTGAGAAGGGGCTGGAAGGTTGGCTCAGTGGTTAAAGGCACTTGTTTCCCCATTATCCAGTTAATGCCAAATGCACAAAGTGGCACATACGATTGGAGTTTGGTTACAGTGGCAAGCGGTTCTGGCATGCCCATTCTCCTCTTTCCCCTACCTTCTTGCAAATGAATTAAGAATTTTATAAAATTTTGAGAAGGAAGTTACTAACAGGAAAGGCCTCTGTCAAGGATGCCCAGGTCTTGGAAAACCTGAAAGCTGAATGTGAGGGAGTTACCACTATTGACACCTGAGGAAATTTGAAACCAGCAAATACTAAGTGACTGTCATTGACGCCAAGGACACAGACATTTTATCACAAACTTGATAACAGGCTCATCTCAGGCTGAAGGCTGACTGTGCACTCCTGATTTTGAAGACCATGCAGACCCAAGAACCTTCCTTCCTGGCTTACATATTGGGTGTGAAACAGCTAACGATTGGGGTCACCCTATAGCCAGAAGAGATATGAGGAAATTGTTAAGAAAGCTAATTCTTCCTAATGCAAAGTGATTTTTCCTTTAAGGAAGATGTGACAGTGTCTGCTATATATTACTTCCAGTTCTAGAAGGATGTCGGCAGGATGCTATAATGGTGGGGGATGCTTTAGTTTTTAGTTACTCTTGTGAAGTCTCATTTTAGAGCTTAAAAAGCATAATTGTATTCTGAGTGCTGTAACACATACCCATACACCAGGCCTCAGAAGGCTGTGCTAATAGTATCAGGAGTTTAAGGCCAGCCTGGGCAATATAGTGATCCCTCTTATCAAAACAATGACAGATCATCATTAGTACTGGCACTGTTTACAAAATACCACTGATAACACAATAACAATAATCCTTTATTCACAGATATGAATAAAAGTCAACTCATGTCTCCCAGAATACAGTTAGAACAGCATGCCTATTCCTTGGCTAGCTATATTAGAGTTACTATTTTTTTAATTGGTGATATAAATCAAACAGTAAAGCAAGTTTTCCATAATATTGAATCATTGGGCAGTAAAAATGTTTGGGCAGGATTTAAGTAACTTATTATACAGTAGAAAGTTTTTGTCCATCATTGAAATATTCTTTTTTTTTTTGTTTTGTTTTGTTTTGTTTTTGGAGGTAGGGTCTCACTCTGGTCCAGGCTGACCTGGAATTAACTATGTAGTCTCAAACTAGTTTTATAGAAATATTCAAACTAGTTTTATAATTTTGTATTTGAATATGATATTATTTAAAGCAAGATAAATTGAATGTATTCTCTATCTTTTCCCTCCCTCTCTCCCTCCCTTCCGTCCTTCCTCCCTTCCTCTTTTTCTTTTAACTTTGTCCAGTGATGAGAAAGAACAACAAGATCAGAAAGAAAAACTGGTATTGACTGAAGACTGTGAACTCATTACAATAATAGACATAATTCCTGGCAGATTAGAAGTCACTACTCAACACATTTACTTCTATGATAACAGCATTGAAAAAGAAGATGGTGAGGTGTTCTGGGGAAATTATTTTCTTCTATTATTATTTTTGGTTCTTCAAGGTAGGGTTTCATTGTAGCCCAGGCTGACCTGTAATTTACTATGTAGTCTCAGGGTGGCCTTGAACTCACTATGATCCTCCTACTTGTCTCCTGAGGGCTGAGATTAAAGGCGTGCACCACCACACCTGGCGAAATAATTTAAGTATCCAGATAATCGTGAGAGTGAGAAAGCAATAAAATGGACTGTGAAATAATAGTATGTCTTGTAAAATAAAAAACAGAATAATCTGTTAAAATTATTCAACAATGGGGCTGGAGAGATGACTTAGTAGTTAAGGCGTTTGCCTGCAAAGCCAAAAGACCCAGGTTCAATTCCCTAGGACCCACGTTAGCCAGATACATAAGGTGGCACATGCATCTGGAGTTCGTATGCAGTGGCTGGAGGCCCTGGCGTGCCCATTCTCTCTCTCCTTCTTTCTATCAAATAAAATAAAATATATATTAAATTTTTAAAATTATTCAACAATGCATTGAATAGGAATGATGGTTTTTGTGTATATACACGGTTTTTGTTTGTTTGTTTGTTTGTTTGTTTGTTTGTTTGTTTGTTGAGGTAGGGTTTCGTTCTAGCCCTGGGTGACCTGGAATTCACTATGTAGTCTCGGGCTGACATTACACTCACAGTGATCCTCCTACCTCTGCCTCCTGAGTGCTGGTATTAAAGGCATGCGCCACCACACCCAGCAGAGAGGGAAAGAGAATGGGGTGTATTAGGACCTCTATCCACTGTAAATAAACTCCAGATACATGTGCCACGTTATGCATCTGGCTTTATGTGGGTACTGGGAAATCAAACTCAGGTCATTAGGCTTTGCAGGCAAACACCTTAACCCTGAGCCATCTCTCCAGCCCCCACATGTGCTTTTTTGTTGGTGATATGGTGATTGAACCCAGGGCCATTCACATGCCAGGCAAATGGTTTACTATAGAGCTATATCCCTACCCCTTTTAATTTATGACAGGGTCTCATTAAATTGCCCAGAGTAGCCTTGAGCTTATACTCCTCCTGCCTTAGCCTCTGGAGTAGCTCTGGTTACAGGTATGCACCACCATACCTGACTACATTTATTCATTTACTTATTATTATGTATATTTTTAAAAGCATAGCTAGAAGGGAATAACAATACTTAAAATTAACAAAATACTATCTTAATTTCATCATACCTTTCCATATATAGCTTCTTACCTTTACAAGAAAATATAAAGCTGATTAAGTCTGAAATGCCAGCATCCTAGAAATGGAAATATTTATAAGATTTAATATTCAGAATTAATATTTGTTCCCATCCAAAGGCAATAAAATAGTTGTGGGGTTCTAAAATAGTTTGAGAAGAAAAAAATTACACTCACCTCATAAATTTAATACATGTTTTTTATAATATAGTTTTCCTTTTCCCTAAGTGCTACTTTTGTTTGTTTTTTGTATAGTATGAGTAACTCAGTGGGGTACCTTAATAACAAGATCTTTTCTGTTTTTAGGAGTAGGCTTTGATTTCAAGTGGCCTCATTCTCAAATTCGAGAGATTCACTTACGGCGTTACAATTTAAGGAGATCAGCCCTTGAGATTTTTCATATTGACCAATCCAACTACTTTCTCAATTTCAGAAAAGAGGTATGGGTCTGGGGATATAGCTCAGTTGATATATTCCCTGCTTGCATGTGAAAGACGTTGGGGTCATTCCCTAGCACCACATAAACCAAGCAATATGGTAGATGCCTGTAATCCTAGTACTTGGGAGATGGGGGTAGGAGGATCAGAAGTTCAGGGTCATCTGCAGCTACACAGTGAGTCCAATGATATGTTTCTGGCGATCATAAAATATTAGTTGAAATAATTTTCCAGTATTTGCGCTTAATGCTATTTGGGGCTGTATTTTTTTTTCTTTAGTTTTATTTATTTATTTATTGGAGAGAGAAGGAGGGAGAGAGAGAGAGAGAATGGGTATGCCAGGGCCTCTAGCCGCTGCAAACAAATTCCAGACATATGTGCTACCCTGTGCATCTGGGGAATTGAACCTGGTCCTTAGGCTTCACAGGCAAGCACCTTTACCACTAAGCCATCTCTCCAGCCCTGGGGCTATATTTTTGTCAAGACTGAGTATTAGAGAAAAAAAAATACCATTACATGAACTTTTGTTGGGACTGCTTGAGCATAGAGATGGAGATTTGAGGTGAGTTTGGATGAACAAAAGGGATGGAAATCTCAATGTTCAGACTGTTCAGAGCCTGAGAGAGGCTGAGAGAGGGCACTGTGACCCTGGGAATGAACAGTGCTTGGCCAGGGGTTTTTAAGGCTTTTTAGGGTGGGGAGTAGAACTGTACTGGTGGCAGAATGAGGAAGAGGGAGAAGCAAGCTGCCTTTTCAGATAAGCTGGTTCCCATGGGGTCATGGGTCAGCAAGTTTTTTCCTGTTGCTCAAGGTTGTGGAACAGTTAGTCATCTCCAAGGAGACTTTTTTGTGTCCAGGATGTTTGCGAAATCCTTCAATGTGCAACATAGCAGAGCTTGCGTATCAAACAAAAATGTCCGACGATTGCACTGTGAAGTGTGTAAGAGAGGACTGGAGCTGTGTATGGTGCTGTTTGGGTTTCCTTCCTCTTCTTAGAAAGCCACTAATGCCATTGTGATATTTCCATCATGACTTCATTTAATATTGATCACTTCCCAATGCCCTATCTCCAACTGCCCTGACAGATGTTTTTCCTGGGGTGACACGAGTACGTCTTCACTCCAGATAGGGCACAGACAGACCAAAGTATGATTACACCAAAACCAGTTTTGGTGAACCAGTGAGTTTGTTGAGCAGGGTGAAGGATTGCTTATAAGAGCAATGGAGATCCCAAAGCTGCCACACCACTAAGACGTGTCATCCCATCCTGGATGATGACCTCCCCATAACCACTTATATGTCCAGATTGCCTCTGTGGATTCTCTTCCCTCAGCCTCAGGGTGACAGAGCATGGAAACCCCAAAGCAGCTGCATGGTGGAGAAGTCTCATCCCATCCCTTCCCATAGCCAGTTCAATTCAAAGGCAGTTACATCACTGAGAAGGCCACCCCAGCATAGGCCACGCACAGCAGCTTCATCCCTAGAGCACATTGCACAACCTGCAGGCAGCTCAATTAGAGAAGCCCCATCTCCAAGCACTTGTTTTCACCTTAGGGTAGGATATTTTAACCCTTGCAGCAGACTTGTTGACTTTCTGAATCTCCAGAAAGTCCTTCCTTCTGCCCCTCCCCAAGGAGTGTTTCAGTTTCTAATTAGCATAACCCTGGGGAGTGGTTGCTTGATCTTTAAGTTTCAGGTCTCCCAGACTACTTCCTGAATCAGGCAGGAATATTTTAATTGGGAGGTATTGGCTATGCACCAACTGTGAACATGTGAATTTGATTATTAAGTTTCTAACTTTGAAAGAACACATGCAAACCACAAGGCCAAGAATAGTGAAGTTAAAAAGCACAATCCATTGTTTATATCAAATGTTAGAACAGGTGAATTCTTAGGAACAGTTTATAGATTGTGGTTTTCAAGAAATAAGAAGGCAGAATTGGGGAGTAACTGCCAACAAGTATGGATAATGGATTATTATATCTTGATAAGCTATTATAAAAGCTATAACTCATATTTATCTTGGCCCGTTTTTAAACTAGTGGTATTTTTTATAGGTTAGAAACAAAGTATATAGCAGACTGTTGTCACTTCATTCTCCAAATAGTTTTGGAACCAGATCACCACAGGAATTATTTAAAGCATCAGGATTGACACAGGTAAGAAATTGATATTTTTGGTGTTCATTTTATTTCTGATATTGTTGCTTAAAAATAAAAATATCTGGGGCTGGAGAAATGGCTTAGCGAAGCCAAAGGACTTAGGTTCTATTCCCCAGGACCCACGTAAGCCAGATGCACAAGGTGGCACATGTGTCTGGAGTTTGTTTAAAGTGGCTGGAGGCCCCAGCATGTCCGTTCTTATCTCTCTTTCTCGCTCTCAAGTAAATAAATAAATAATAAATAAATAAACCAAAAAAAAAAACTATTTATAAAAAATAAAAACATCTGGGCTGGGGAAATGGCTTAGTGGTTAAGACATTTGCCTGCTAAGCCTAAGGACCCTGGTTTGATTTCCCAGGACCCATGTAAGCCAGATGCACAAGGGGGCACATGTGTCTGGAGTTCATTTGTGGTGGCTAGAGGCCCTAGAGTGCCCATTCTCTCTTTCTCTGTATCTGCCTCTTCCTCTCTTCCCCCTCTCTCTCTCAAATAAATAAATTTTTTAAAATGGTAATTTAAAAAAAAAAGGACTGGAGAGATGGCTTAGCAGTTAAGGTACATGCCTCTGAAGCCTAAGGACCTAAGTTCGATTCTCCAGGTACCACATAAGCCAGATACACATGGTGGCACATGCATCTGGAATTCATTTGCAGTGGCTAGAAGCCCTGGCATGCCCATTCTCTCTCTCTTGCGTTCTCTCTCTCTCTCTCTCTCTCTTTTTCTAATAAATAAATAAAAATAAAATCTTTAAAATAAAAAAAATCTTCCAATTAATTTCTTTTGGTTATTGTAAGTGTTGTTCTTCCTCTTAGCCTGATCTTTTGAGTTATCTTTGCATTTTATTTTCTTACTTTTTTCACTTACTACCCTCTCCCTCACTTGTTGCATCATTGGATTAATGTTTCACCTTTCAGTATTTACTCATTTTCTTAGTAATTTAAAGTGAAGAAAAGGAGGTGAGGATGGGAAGGAATACCTTAGAAAATGCAAACAAACAAACAAACAAAAATACCAATCCTCTTGCCAACTCAATGTAACCAGTGCCTTCCTGATTGAACTTACTATATGTCTCACTTATATGTCTGAACTCACTTATATGTATGTCTCCTGTCTTTATTGCCAGGTTCCAAAAGAACGCACTCATTTTGTTTTTGTGAACTATTAATGGTTTCTTTTTTTTGTTTTGGTTTTTCGAGGTAGGGTTTCACTCTAGTCCAGGCTGACCTGGAATTCACTATGTAGTCTCAGGCTGGCCTCGAACTCTTGGCAATCCTCCCACCTCTGCCTCCCAAGTGCTGGGATTAAAGGCGTGCACCACCACGCCCGGCTATTAATGGTTTCTTAACCAGGCTTTTTACCATGTATGCACCAAGTGTTGGTCTTCAATAACTCTTTGTTAGGTGCTGGGTTTGAACCCAGGACCTTGCACATGCTAGGCAAGTATACTCTTAGCTCTTGTTTAAGAGCAATCTTTCTCTCTCTCTCTCTTTCTCTGTGGGGGGGTTAATTCTTTTCCTTTCTACCCTTCCTCCCTTTTTGAGAGAGAGCAAGAGGCAGAGAGATAATGGCCACGCCAGGGCCTCTCAGCAGCTGTGAACAAACTCTAGATGTGTGCGCCCTCTTGTGGGCATGTGCGACATTGCGTGCTTTCATCACTTTTGTGTCTGGCTAAACGTGGGACCTGGAGATTTGAACAAGCATTCTTAGGCTTCACAGGCAGGTGCCTTGACCGCTAAGCCATCTCTCCAGCCCATGCCCGCCCCTTAAGCCTAAGGAATTACAAATGCTAGGCAAGTACTTCACCACTACTATGCTTATATCCCTCGTCCTTCTATTTTTTTAATGGGCTTATGGAGTTAGCCATAGTATCCTTGAACTTGCTGTCTTATCATCATCTCCTGAGAAGCTAGGTATACAGGTATGTGCCCCTATACCCAGAAAGACTTAATTCTTACCAAGATCTTTACATTGTAGTATACTACTTAGGTTCACTTTTCTGTTCTTTTCTTAGAGACCTTTTTTTAATTTAATTTAATTTAATTAATTAATTAATTTATTTATTTATTTATTTATTTATTTATTTATTTATTTATTTGAGTGAGAGAGAATGAGAATAGGTACACCAAGGACTCCTGACACTGCAGATGAACTCCAGACACATGTGCCATCTTGTGCGTCTGGTTTTATGTGGGTACTGGGGTGTTAAACCTAGGTTCCTAGGCTTTGCAGGTAAGTGCCTTAACTGCTAAGCTTTATCTCCAAGTTACTTTTATTTAGTTCAGTCTCTTTCAACATAAGGTAATGGTAACAAAATATTTTGTTGGTCCTGTAAATAATAGTTGCTGCTTTCTAAGAGATACACATTATATAATTCAGATATTATTCTTTTTTGTGCTACATAGAAATGGGTGAACAGAGAGATATCAAATTTTGATTACCTCATTCAAATAAATACAATGGCAGGACGAACCTATAATGATCTTGCACAGTATCCTGTGGTAAGTTTTGTATAACTCAAAAATATAATTCCCTCACAGTTTTATAGTATTAAAAATTATATATATGATGTTTTTCATTTTAAAAAATGGAGGAAGCTGGGCGTGGTGGCACATGCCTTTAATCCCAGCACTTGGGAGGCAGAGGTAGGAGAATTGCTATGAGTTCGAGGCCACCATGAGATTCCATAGTGAATTCCAGGTCAGCCTGAGCTAGAGTGAGACCCTACCTCAACCCCCCCCCCCAAAAAAAAATGGAGGAGTCTTAAGTATAGCTGAATAGTAGAGTGTTTGTCTAATATGTGTGAAACTCTGGATTTAACTACCAGGACTTCAGAAATATAGTTATATACATGTACATATATATACTTATACTTTTTCCCTTTATGTTTTATATACTGGTATTTTAAAGAAATATGTAAACTGAAGAATAATTGAAACTAAAACATTCTTCCAGGCATTGTGTCTCATATCTTAGCATTCAGGAAGCTGAGGTAGGAGAATTACTGTGAATTTGAAGCCAGCTTAGACACCAAAATGAGCTACAGGTCCAGCTGGGCTAGAGTGAAATCCTAATGAAAACCACAAGAAAAAGTAATGCCTTTTTTCTTTCACTTTATTGAAAATATCCCAGTAGAATTAGAGGAAATATCACTGTTAAATTGAAAATAAATATTTTAAATGTCTTTAATGTATAGGCAAGGAATATATATTTTTATTATTTATTTTGAGAGAGAGTAAGAGAATGGGCGTGTGCCAGGGCTTTCATCTGCTGCAAATTAACTCCAGATGCATGCACCCCTCGTGCACATGTGCTACATTGCACGCTTGTGTCACTGTGCATGTGGCTATGTGTGACCTGGAATTTCGAACATGACTTCTTAGGTTTCTAGCAAGCAAGTGCCTTAATCACTAAGCTATCTCTGTAGCCTAGGAATATATTTTTGGTGTTAATCACTTTCTATCCTTATATGACATTTGATATTATATGTGAGAATAGTAATTTCTCTAGGAAGAAATGTCTCAGTTGTAAATTGTGGCTCTTTTAGTTTCCCTGGATTTTGCAAGATTATACTTCAGAAGAGTTGGACCTTAATAACCCCACAGTATTTCGAGATCTTTCTAAACCAATTGGAGTAGTTAATGATAAAAATGCCAAAGCTATGCAAGAAAAGTAAGTGCTTTTAAACCTTTTGGGAGATAGCTATTATTTGAATTTGTATTGATTTCTATAAAAACTAACCAGATGTTATCATTTTTAAATGCTTACTTTTTATAAAAAAAAATTTACTGTCTATATTCATTGGGTCTAGTAATGTGTTATATATATGAACATTTCCATATAAGTACATACTGCATGTTGAACATATTCTACCCCTCTTGTATATCCCTCCTTCCTTTCTCACCCTCCATCCATTATCACCTTAGTGCCATCCTAGACAATTTGACCTCTATTTTCCTGTCATACTTACATACATGATTTTATGCATCTGTAAAATCTAAGAACCACAATGAAAAAGGAAAAAAAATATGTCTCTTTCTGAATCTGGAGATGATTATCTCCAGCTGCATCTCATTTTGGTACAAATGACATAATTCATTCTTCTTTACAGCTGAAATAATTCCATTGTGTGTGTGTGTATGCCACATTTTCTCTATTCATTTTTCTGTTGTTAGACACCTAGGTTGATTGCATAACTTAGGTATTATGAATAGTGTTTAAGTAAACATTGATGTGCAAGTATCTCTGTGGTATGTCATCTTAAAAGTTGTGGGTAAATGTTCGCAAGACCCTCATAATAGAAGAAAAAGATGATGACATCAGATTAAAAGAGAGACTAATGGAGAGAGGGAGGGGATATGATGGAGATTGGAGTTCTAAATGGGTATGGGGGCAGGGGACGGAAATACCATGCATTTTTTTGTATGTAAGTGTAGAAGTTGTCAATAAAAAATTGTGGGTAAATAACTGGGTCATATGGTAGACCTATTTTTAATTTATTTTATTTTTTAAAGGTTTTTAAATAATTTGTTTATTTTTATATATTTATTTGAGAGCGACAGACAGAGAAAGAGGCAGAGAGAGAATGAATAGGCAACAGGGCCTCCAGACACCTCAAATGAACTCCAGATGCATGCACCAACTTGTGCACCTGGCTTAAGTGAGACCTGGGGAATTGAGAACCGGGGTCCTTAGGCTTCACAGGCAAGCACTTAACCATTAAGCCATCTCTTCAGCCCTTATTTTATTTTATTTTATTTTATTTTATTTATTTATTTATTTATTTATTTTTAATGTAGGGTCTTACTCTAGCCTGGAATTCACTATGTAGTCCTAGGGTAGCCTTGAATTCATGGCAATCCTCCTACCTGTGCCTCCCAACCCTGTGTTGGAATTCTTATTTCTTGGCTGTTAAGAGGCTTCAACCAGACTCCTTTGTAAAGGGCTCCTTTTTCTTACCTTCCCCTTATAGTCCATCTTTTTATCCTTTCTCAGCTGGTCTAGTTAACATTTCCACCAGAAGTATAAGGGTTTCCTTTTTAGCCATATCATTACCATTATTTTTTGTTACTTGTTTTCATAGTGATTGCATTTGACTAGGGTGAGATGGAAATCCAGTGTGTTTTTAAGTTTCATTTTGCTGATGGCTAGTAAGGTTCAATGTTTTTCAAGTGTTTGTTTACCATTTGTACTTTATCGTTTGAGAAATACTTGTTACTAGACCTTTTTTTTTTTCATTTTAAAATATACACATTTATTTATTTGTAAGGGGAGAATGAATGGGTGTGCCAAGACCTCTTGCCACTGCTCATGAATTCCAGACATATGCGCCACCTGTGCATCTGGCTTTAAGTGGGTACTGAGGAATTGATCCTGGGTTGTCAGGCTTTGTAAGCAAGTGCCTTAACTGCTGAGCCATCTCTCCAGCCCCCCAACATTTCATTTTAAAGTTAAAATTATCTGCTTTGATAACTTTAAATTTGCCATGCTTGCTAATGAGCTCTCATTGGTTGGTCCTACATATTCTGCCAAGAGGTCCCACATCCCACCGTTTCATTTGAAAATTAATAATTTTGAGGGACACCATTGTACCATCGCATACAAATTATGGGCTGCTAAGGGAACAGCTGTGACTTGAGGGTCAGGTGCCCTTTAAACTGGACTCTGAAATCATTTGCAGAGGTGGAGTGGTGTCTTCCAGGCACAGGGGGCAGCATGAGCAAAGGTGAGTTCACCTTCTCTAGAAACCTTACCTGAACCTAACAGGCATCTGCTACTAGGTGCAGCTCTTCTCCCTGGAGTCTTAATGCCCTCATGTTTTCAGAACAACATCCCTGCGTTTTTAGTTCTCCTAACTATCTGACACATGACTTGCATCCTTCATTTTTCTAGCAAGCACCTTTGTGTTGTTCTCAGCACAAGGTCTTTCCACAGCTCCAAAGAAGCATTCCTATCACAGCTGATTTTCAATGACACAGCTCTGTCTCTTTACAGGGTCCTCCTGTAGTATTTGCTGTTATATTTCTGTTTTATATTTGAAATTTTTCACAAGTTAAACCAAATTTTTGATCATTCATTCAACACTTTACATAAGACTATCTCCCCCTTTCTTTTTCTTTCTTTTTTTTTTTTTCTTTTCTATTCATTTTGAGGTAGGGTCTTACTCTAGCCCAGGATGATGTAGACTTCACTGTGTAGTCTCAGGCTGGCCTCGAACTCATGGTGATCCTCCTACCCCTACCTCCTGAGTACTGGGATTAAAGGCATGTGGCACCGTGCCTGGCTATTTTCCTTCTTCTTTTTGGACAGAGCGTCCAAGACTCACAGGAGTCATGATTCTATGGTGTGTGTTACTAGTGTCTCCATCAGTAGCCTGTCTTGACCATAAGCATATCACCCGCAGCTGTGCTAACCTATGGTCAGGAAAACACTGGCGGATACATTCACACAATGTGCTGTAGCATGTCCCCAGCCTGTGGAGAAAAGGGTTACTAACACATCAGTCTTTTCTGGAAAAAACTTCTACTAAAGATTCATAGTCAGCATAGTCCTTCAGTGACTGTATAAGTTCATCCAGAAGACAGTCAACTTGCATGAAGGTTTCAAGATCATACAGGGATTTGTTGATTCTGTGATCTGTGACCCGGTTCTATGGAAAATTATATGTTCTTTTTTTTTTTTTTCTGATCTTCCTCTAGTTCCAACCTGGATCTTTCTAGAGCTGGATCTTTTACTTGTTTCTTCCTCCAGATGCATGCTGTATAGTTTTGCACGTAACTTTTTCATGGCCACTTCTTTATTTTTCAGTTGTGACCTCTCTTGTTGGTATTCAGAAATAATACCAGTTGGTAGATGTACTATTCAGACAGCGCTGTCTGTGGTGTTGACATGCTGGCCCCCAGCTCCACTTGCTCTCTTAGTGTTGATTCTCAAGTCTTCAGGGTTAATCACCAGGTTAATCTCAGTAGGTTGAGGTAGTATGGCCACCTTCATGGTGCTGGTGTGCATGCAGCCTTGCTTCTCTGTCGTTGGCACTCTTTGTACCCTGTGTACTCCTCCTTCAAATTTCATGTGTTTATATGCTTCTAAGCCTCTAATGCTGGCAGAAGCGTGCCTAAGGCCACCTATTTCACTTGGGAAATAGTCCAGGATCTCAAAGTGTCATCTTTTAAAGGCCGCATATTGCTGATACATGTCAATTATCTCGGATGTAAACAGCATTGCCTCCTGGCCTCCGACTCCTGCAGTGACCTCCAGGATCAAATCCCCTTCATCTGGTTCTTCTGATGCTTCAGCTGGGCTATTTGTTTTTGACACAATGCTATTTCATTTTCTGCAAGCTTCTTTAAGTCTTCATTCTTATTGTGCAGCAAGTGCTCGGTGTCCCGCAGCTCCCGCTCCTTGTCGCTCAGCAGCTTGGATGCCACCAGCAACTCGAGCGTCCGGCCTGGGAGATGGGCTTCACTGCCCGCCCGGCGCTCCAGGAAGGTCCGCAGGGACCCGCTCCGGATGAACAGCTCGTCCAGGCCAGGGCCGCCTCCGCAGCTCAGGGCCTGGAGGGTGAGACCCACACCCTGAGGGGCCTACAGCCGCCGGGCGCCACCCCACAGACATCTGCGCAGCATCCCGGGGCTGACGGGGGGCCGGGGACGGACTAGACCATTTATTGATTGGATTGATTGTGTAGGTCTCTGTGTAAGGCATCTTTGTGTGTGTGCGTGTGTGCGTGTGCAGGTACACATGTGTGCACATGCTTGTAGAAGCTAGAAGACAACCTTGGGTGTCATTCCTTCAGGTTCCATCCACTGTTTCTCAAGGCAGTGTCTCATTGGCCTGGAATTCACCAAGCAGTCTAGACTAGCTGACCAGTAAACCCCAGGGTTCAGCCTGTGTCCACATCCCCAGTGTTTGGATTACAAGCAGAGGCCACCATAACCTGGCTTTCTTTACATGGGTTCTGAGGGGTCAAGTTCAAGTTTTTGTGCTTGCAAAAGCATGAGATATGACCTCAGCCACTGACTAGATTATTTGATTGTTTGTTTAGTTTTTTGAGTTCTTTATATATTCTGTATATTACTCTTCTGATGTATAAATACCAAAGAAAAACTTTCCAAGTTTTTTAAAGGCTATTGTGAATAGGGTTGTTTGCCTGACTTGTTTCTCAGATTATCATTGGTCTACTGAAAAGCTGCTGATTTTTGTGTGTCACTTTTGTATCCTGCCACTTTGCTGCAAATGTTTCTCAGCCCAAAGCATTTTCTGTTGGAGTCTTTAGAGTGTCTTAGTATAGAATATCATCTATAAATGAGGATATTTTGATTTCTTCCTTTCCTACTTGTACCCCTTTTATTTCTTGCCTATGGTGAACTGAGAGATTCAGAGGACCACAGCCTTTGGGAGAGCAGCAAAATGTGTCTGTGGCCCTGTGGCTGAAGTCTACATGGGTTTTTATTAGTGATAGACAAAGACTGGGGACCAACAAGAGGAAACAGTCTAAGGTCACTCTCTAAGGCTAGGGAAGATATGGGTTAACCAAGCTAATAAACTCTGGCAGGGCAGCATATTGTTTGACCAGGTTGCTATGGTCTGTAAACATCTTATGTCTTTTTCTACAAGGTAATCTTACACATACTGACACCAGCAGATGGCAGGCTGGTGTTCCAGCATAATGTACTGTGTTCAGTTCCCAGTCTAGTGTCTATTATCACATAAGGTTAGTACACAAGGCTACTCAGTAATCTACAGGTTTGTCATAAATAGCCTTTGTGATGTCAATATATGTTCCTCCTATTCCCAATTTCTATAGGGTCTTTATTATGAAAGGATATTGGATTTTGTTAAAAGCATGTGCTGAAATGATCCTGTGATTTCTGTCCTTGAAGGTATCCCACCCCTGGCTTGCTAGTTTTTTGAGACACTTAAGCATTCCTCCTATCCAATTCTTTGACTGTTCTGCTTTGTGAAGTTTCCTATTTACTTTGCTGTTAAACTAGAGATTTGAGATTCTAGCAGACTGTATCCGTGCATTGCCTACCTTCTTCCAAATCCTCATGCATATGTTTTTAAATTTTTGTATATTTTATTTTTATTTATTTATTTGAAAGAGACAGAGGCAGAGAGCGAAGGAGAGAATGGGTGTGCTGGCACCTCTAGCCACTGCAAACAAACTCCAGACGCATGTGCCACCTTGTGCATCTGCCATATGTGGGTCCTGGGAAATTGAACCTGGGTCCTTAGGCTTCATAGGCAAGTGCCTTAACCACCAGGCCATCTCTGTAGCCCATGCATATGTTGTTTTTTTGTTTTTGTTTTTTTAGTAACAGAGCTGGGCGTGGTGGTTCATGCCTTTAATCCCAGCATTTGGGAAGATGAGGTAGGAGGATTGCTATGAGTTCAAGGCCACCCTGAGAATACATAGTGAATTCCAGGTCAACCTGGGCTAGAGTGAAACCCTACCTCATAAAAGAAAAAAGAAAGAAAAGAAAAGAAAAGAAAAGAAAAGAAAAGAAAAGAAAAGAAAAGAGAACCTCCTGTAACTCAAGGACTACATCTACTCCTCTGTGAAATTGCCCTTCCTGATGTCAACTACTTTTGATAATCAGCCTAATAATTGATTTTTTACATTTTCTTTAAAATATTCTGGTTGCCTTTTAAATACCTATAATTCTCTTAATTTCCCTTCACTAAATTTAAACTGACATTGCTAAGAATTTATTTTCACCTTATAATAAGAATATATTAAGCCAGGCATAGTGGTGCATGCCTTTGATCCCAGAACTCAGGAGGCAGAGGTAGGAGGATCACCATGAGTTCAAGGCCACCCTGAGACTACATAGTGAATTCCAGGTCAACCTGGACTAAAGTGAAACTCTACCTCAAAAAACCAAAACATAAATAAATAAAATCTATATCTATCTATCTATCTATATAAAGGAAATTGGTTGGATGCTGTGGCACACACCTGTAATCCCAGCTCTTAGGAGGCATGAAGCTACAGCCTGAATTCCAGGTCAGCCTAGGCTAGAGTGAGACCCTATGTTCGGGGTCGGTGGGGGGTTCTTGAACTTTCCCTTTCCAGGTATATTAGGTTCCAAGCACACTGATAGAATATGTACTAATTTATTCTACAATACTGTAAGTCATGAAGTGAATGGAAATTAGAAAGTATAATTTTAATAGTTTAGATAGTTTTAATTTTTTTAATTTATTTATATTCATAGGCAGAGAGAGAGATGGGTACACCAAGGCCTTCTGCCACTGCAAATGAACTCCAGACACATGTGCCACTTTGTGTGTCTGGCTTTACGTTGGTACTGGGGAACTGAACCTAGGCCCATCAGGCTTTGCAAGCACTTGCCTTTAATCACTGAGACATATCTCCAGCCCAGGAAAAGATAATTTTTATAGTTGTTACTGTTTATTTGTGATCTATCCTGTTAACTTTTAATAGGCTTTATTTTGGAGGGTATAGCCAGCTTTGAGACAGTGCCTCTAGACCAGGCTGGTCCTGAACTTCCTATGTAGCCAAGGGTAACCTTGAATTTGTGATCCTCCTGCCCCCACCTCATGAATGCTGAGATCATAGGCATATACCACTCTCACCCCACCTTATTTTTGTAGTACTGGGGATTAAACTTAGGGCATTGCTCATTTTAGGAAAGTACTCTAAAACTGACCCATGGGCTGGGGAGATGGCAGTTAAAGGCACAAAGTGACTCATGAATCTTGAGTTCATTTGTAGTGACGAGACCCTGGTATGTAAATACACACACATATTCTCTCTCTCTCTCCCTCTCTCTCTCTCTCTAATAAATTGATAAATATAGAAGAATTATTTTTTTTAATTTATTTGAGAACAAGAAAAAGAGGCACATAGAGAAGGAGAGAGAGAGGGAGAGAATGGGTATGCCAGGGCCTCTAGCCACTGCAAATGAACTCCAGACGCATGCATTGCCTTATTCATCTGGCTCATGTGGGTACTGGGGAATCGAACCTGGGTCCTTGGGCTTCACAAGCATGCACTTAATTGCTAAGCTATCTCTCCAGCCCCTAGAAGATTTCTTTTAAAGAAAAAAATACCCGGAGCTGGGTGTGGTGGCGCATGCCTTTAATCCCAGCGCTCAGGAGGCAGAAGTAGGAGGATCGACGAGAGTTCAAGGCTGCTCTGAGACCACAAGTGAATTCCAGGTCAGCCTGAACTAGAGTGAAACCCTACCTCCAAGGGAAAAAAAAAAAAAAAAAAAGCCACATCCTCAATTTTTGTTTTTCAAAACAAGATGTTCATAGGCAAAAACTAATGTTACTTCCTTCTCCATTTCTCCATGTGAACTTGTAAATGACTATTTGTACATGACTTATAACAATGAGGACAAATTAGTTATACATTTTTCTGTTTCAGTTTTTGTTTTACTTTACAATTCTTTCTAATTAATTTATGAGGGGGAGAGAAAGAGAGGGGTGTAGATAGAGAGAACAGGCATGCCAGAGCCTCTAGCCATTGCAAATGAACTCCAGACACCTACACTACCTTGTGCATCTGGCTTTATGTGGGTACTGGGGAGTCAAACCCATGTTGCTAGGCTTGGCAGGCAAGTGCCTTAACTGCTTAGCCATCTCTCCAGCCCAAAAGAAGTTATTTTTTGGTAGTGTTTTACAAGAAGCACTTAGAGATAATTTATTTTATTGGTAATAAAAGTTACAAGATCTTATAATTTTTTTAAATATATATTTTATTTATTTATTTATTTGAGAGAGAGAGAGAAAGAGGCAGAGAGAGAGAGAAAGAGAATAGGCATGTCAGGGCCTCCAGCCACTGCAAACGAACTCCAGATGTGTGCATTTCCTTATGCATCTGGCTTACATGGGTCCTGGAGAGTCAAACCGGGATCCTTGGGAGGCAGAGGTAAGAGGATTGCCATGAGTTTGAGGACACCTGAGACTAAACACTGAGACTAAATTCTAGGTCAACCTGGGTTAGGGTGAAACTCTACCTTGAAAAAGAACAAATAAATAAATAAATAAGCAAATAAAATCTGGATATGTTCAACGTAGACGGAATTTGTTCTCAGTGTCTTTGATGTGCATTGCTGATGTGATGTGAATTTTATGAATTCAGAAGATTGACAGTACTATTTTGGTTTTTTTAATTAATACTTTATTAATTTATTAAGGGGGAGAGAGGGAGGAAGATGCAGCTAGAGAAAGAGAAAGAGAGAATGGGTATGTGTTGGGGTCCCCGCCAAGGCCAGCTCAGGAGGGACGACAATAGGGTCTCTGCCGAATTGGGGTGAGCAGCGCAGAGTCACGACACAGACTCTGGGAGTTGGGTGAAAGCGGAAGCAAGAATCCATAAACTTGTTTATTTAGCACAATGCACATAGGGTTTAAGGGGCTGCTAATCCTTGTATGGGGTGGTCCCCTTTTGGTGACCAATGACAGCCTGTCTCTGGACAGGACATCTCGTAGTAGGCTTCTCACGAGCATGAGACTGTAACTGTTGTCACATCAAGCCTGCGCAAAACGCCATTTTTACAGAAGCCACTTCCTGTTTTCTTCTGCCATGCGGTCTGGCTAGGACCAGGCCTGTATTGTGCCATACAGGTATGGAAAAGCCTTCAGCCACCTGCAAATGAACTCCAGAAACATGTGCTACCCTATGCATCTGGCTTACATGGGTACTGGGGAATCTAACATGGGTCCTTAGGCTTCTCAGAAAAGCACCTTATTAACTAAGCCATCTCTCCAGGCCCATTGATTTTTTTAACTTTCATTGCTTATTATCATTTTTTAAAATTTTTTTTATTTGAGAGCAACAGAGAAAGAGGCAGATAGATAGAGAATGGGCACGCCAGGGTTGCCAGCCACTGCATACAAACTCCAGATGCATGTACCACCTTGTGCATCTGGCTTATGTGGGTCCTGGGGAACTGAGCCTTGAACTGGGGTCCTTAGGTTTCACAGACAAGTGCTTAACCACTAAGTCATCTCTCCAGGCCCACTTATTATCTTTAAAATACTGTTTATTCTGTTTGTTTGTTTGTTTGTTTGTTTGTTTGTTTGTTTTCAAGGTCGGGTCTCTAGCCCAGGCTGACCTGGAATTCCCTATATAGTCTCAGGGTGGCCTTGAACTCATGGTGATCCTCCTACCTCTGCCTCTCTCAAGTGCTGGGATTAAAGGCGTGTGCCACCATGCCTGGATTTTTTTTTTTTTAGGATTTTTTTTTTTTTTTGTAGCCCAGGCTGGCTTCATAGTCACAGTGATTCTCTGACCTCAGCCTCCTAAGTGCTAGAATTATAGGTGTGAGTTACTATGCCTTGCTAACACTGTTCTTTCTTATGCATACTTTTTAAAAAGATTTATTTTTTAATATATTTTATTTATTTGAGAGAGAGAAAGAGGCAGAGAGAGAAAGAGGAAGAGAGAATGGGCACGCCAGGGCCTCCAGGCACTGCAAGCGAACTTGAGACACATGCACCCGCTTGTACATCTGGCTTACATGGGTCCTGGAGAATCGAACTGGGATATTTTGGCTTTGCAGACAAATGCCGTAACTGCTAAGCCATCTCTCCAGCCCCTAAAAGATTTATTTTTATTTTTTTATTAGAGACAGAGAGAGAATGGGCGCACCAGGGCCTCTAGCCACCACAAACAAACTCCAGGTGCACGTGCTACCATGTGCATCTGGCTTATGTGGACCTGGGTCCTTAGGCTTTGCAGGCAATCACCTTAACTGCTAAGCCATCTCTCCAGCCCAACAGTGTTCTTATTCAGATTTTATACACACTAATTCAGATGTCATCATTCATACGAGTTATACATGTATTATTGGTACAACTTGTAGAATCACTATTTTCCGTTGCTTTTTTCCTATATACCAAACTCCTATCTCTTACCTTTAGAATACCAGGCTTTGATTTTGACAAATTTTGACGCTTCCTCCCATTGTTTTTCATTATTTTGGTCACAAAGTATATCTGGTTATCACATTGTTCCTATTGTTCATAATAACAAAAAATGGAAATTACTTAAGTGACTAAAAGTAAGACATTATTAAATTGTGCCACAAACACATACTGCAGCACCATGTATCTGTAAAAAATATTTTTAATTAGTTCAAAAGATGTTAATCATTCTTAAATTAAAAGCTGTATTTTTTGCCAGCTGTGGTGACACATGACTGTAATCACAGTACTCAGAAGGCCAAGGTAGGAGGATCACTGTGAGTTCAAGTTCAGCCTGAGACAAATTCCAGGTCAGCCAGGGCTAGAGTGAGACCCTACCTTGAAAACAAAATATAAGCAAACAAACAAAAGCCTGTATATTCAACAAATTATTATGTGTAGTAAGTACTTTTATGTTAAAAATGTTTGTAAAGAAGCCAGGCATAGTGGCACATGCCTTTAATCCCAGCACTAAGGAGGCAAAGGAAGGAGGATCACCTTGAGTTCAAGGCCACCCTGAGACTACTTAGTGAGTTCAAGGTCAGCCTGGACTAGAGTGAAACCCTACCTTGAAAAACAAACCAATAAAAAAATGTTTGTAAGGGACTGGGCATGGTGGTGCATAACTTTAATCCCAGCACTCCAGAGGCAGAGGTAGGAGGATGACCGTGAGTGCGAGGCCACCCTGAGACTACAGAGTGAATTCCAGGTCAGCCTGGGCTAGAGTGAGACCCTACCTTGGTTTAAAAAAAAAAAGTTTGTAAAGGCTTAGTAATTAAGGCACTTGCCTGCAAAGTCTGGGGACCTAGTTTCCATTCACCAGTACCCACATAAGCCAGGTGCACAAGGTAGCTCATGTGCCTAGAGTTTTATTTGCAGCTGCTAGAAACCCTGACATGCACATTCTCTCTCTTTCTCTCTTTCTTTCTTTCTTTCTTTCTTTCTTTCTTTCTTTCTTTCTTTCTTTCTCTCTCTCTCTCTCTCTCTGTCTGACACTTTCTCTTCCTCCCTCCCTCCTCTCTCTCTCAAATAAACAAATTGATAACTAAATTAAATGATTTTTTAAATGTTTGTGAAAGTGGAAGTGTAGAGCTCAGTAATGAGCTCTCTCCTCGTGTGTGAGATTCTGGATTTGTTTCCCATCACTGCTAATATAATTTGTATATGTGTGCATTAGAATAGACAGTTACTCATCTATAAGATATTATCTTGAGGAGGTAGAGTTCTAGTTGGTTTTAAATATCTTCTATTTTAATTCTGTATGTCTTTCAATTTTTTCATAGTGAATATGTGTGATAATTGAATAATAGAAAAATGCTTCAGAGTCTTGTATTGATGATATTTCATTGGTTGGAAAATATGCTCAGAAATAACCCTTCTTTCTGTGATACAAATATACAACTTGATAATGAAGCATGTGAACAAGGACTGATGGGAAAAGTCTGTTGTAGCCTGGGGTGGTGGCACATGCCTTTAATCCCAGCACCCAGGAGGCAGAGGTAGGAGTATCACTGTGAGTTCAATGCCAGCCTGAGACTACATAGTGAATTCTAGGTCTGCTTGGGCTACAGTGAGACCCTACCTCAAAAAAAAAAGTCTCTTGTAGCTAAACAATACAAACTTTAGACTCTTTGTGTGATTTTGTTATTATAACCATAAATCTGCATTCTTTTTTTAGATATGAAAGTTTTGAGGATCCTATGGGAACAATTGATAAGTTTCATTACGGGACTCACTATTCTAATTCTGCGGGTGTCATGCACTATCTTATCCGTGTAGAACCATTCACCACTCTCCACATCCAGCTTCAGAGTGGAAGGTAAGCATGGAGTCAGTAAACCATTTTCTTCTGATGTCATTGTTGAAAACTCTTTGCTTTGATGTTACATGCTGTATTTCTCCTTCTATTTTACTATGTTTTTCTTTTAGAATTTATTTATTTATTTGAGAAAGAGTGTTTATGGGCACCCCAGGGCCTCTTGCTGCTGCAAACAAACTCCAGATGCATGCACCGCTTTGTGCATCTGGCTTCATGTGGTACTGGGGAATTGAACCTGAAGTGGCAGGCTTTGCAAGCAAACACCTTTAACTGATAAGCCATCTCCCCAGCCCTCTATTAGGTTTTACTTTCCATTAAAAGTAACTAAACTAGCTTGAATTAAGGCATTCAAGCAAACTCAGATGCGGCGTATTTACAAAGAATTCTTTTTTCACTGTTATCCTAGTGTATCTTTGGAATTCCTGTCCTTGAAACTTCTAGAGATTTTGAATTAAATGTGATTTAGAGCTAAATCTAAGCCTTGTAAAGAGTGAAAGCACAGCACTGCTTGCATAGTCTTCCTAAGAATATTTATCAAGAGAAATAGAGAGAGTGATGTGGGTCTCATAGAAGGCACTTAAGCAAGTCTGTCATACTACTGTTTTACCAAATATCTGTGAGTATTATAACTTAACATTATTCACATTTTCCTCATAACTCCAAGGAAATTTAATTCCTTGAATCCTCTTCTCTCAGTGTATCTTTCAGATAGCTCCCCTTTTAAATAAATGTGCATTTATATTGATGTTGCCTCATTCCTTGGCATTACTATTTTGCTTTTCCTTCCTAGTCAACAAGTATGTAAATATTGCCTATTCTATATTTTTCTACTATGTACTTTCTATCTGGTATTATACTTGAAGCAATCTTTTGCTAGCCTTCTAAGTCTTCGAACTGTAAGTGTAAACCACTGTGCCCATCTTAACTCTCATTTTTCATATTTCTATCTAACATTCAGTTCTTTTTTTTTTTTTTTTTTGAGGTAGGGTCTCACTCTAGCCCAGGCTGACCTGGAATTCACTATGTAGTCTCAGAGTGGCCTCGAACTCACGGGAATCCTCCTACCTCTGCTTCCCAAGTGCTGGGATTAAAGGCATGTGCCACCACACCTGGCTTAACATTAAGTTCTTTTAATAAGTTTTTTTGTTTTGTTTTTTGAGGTAGGGTCTCACTCTAGCCCAGAGCTGGATGGCCTCGAACTCATGGCAATCCTCCTACCTCTGCCTCCCAAGTCAGGGATTAAAGGCATGTGCCACCACGCCCAGCTTTCTTATAATAAACTTCACTCAGCAATTTTATGTCTTTTTAAAAAATGTTTTGTGGTATTGTGGATTTGAACCCAGGGTCTTAAGTATTATAGGCAAGTGCTCTACTAATGATTGCATATCTAGTCCCTGTGCCTTCTTTATTAAGTCTCTTAAGATTGTATTTAATTTGCTTGAAATTGTTCATCAGTGTTATTTGACTTTCAACTATTTTAACCAATGTAATTAAAATGAGAGTGTTTAACTCCTGCCAATAAAATATGATGATAGGTTGTTATAATAAGGAGAGGAAGGAAGACTGAGAAAGAACAACTGTGGCTGGAGAAATGCCTTAGTGGTTAAGGTGCTTGTCTGTGAAGCCTAAGGACCCAGGTTTGATTCCCTAAGTACCCACATAAACCAGATGCACAAAGTAGCAGCATTTACCTGGAGTTCATTTGCAGTGGCTACAGGACCTGGCAAGCCCATTCTGTCTCTGTCTGTCTGTCTCTCTCAAGTGTGTGTGTGTGAAAGAACAACTACAATCATGTGGAAATCTGAAGGGAGTTTAAAAGTTTTGTTCATGCTTCATTGTTGCTTTCATCCAATAGACTTTTTACTTTCTATTTCCATATACAGGTTTGACTGTGCAGATCGACAGTTCCATTCCATCCCTGCTACCTGGCAGGCTCTCATGGATAATCCATATGATGTGAAGGAACTTATTCCTGAGTTCTTCTATTTCCCAGAGTTTTTGGAAAATCAAAATCGTAAGAAATGGGAATTAAAAAATTAACTCAGCAAGTGCTATTGGAAACACCTGAAAGATATTTTTTAGGACATTTTTGTAATGTTTCTTAGTTTAAGTTTCATTTTGCCTGTAAATTACTCAGTGTTAGGGTTTCACTGACATCCAGGTTCCAGTCTTACCTTCAAGGGAATGACATAGGAAACTAAAGTAAATGAATCAAATTTGAACTGGTAAGTGAATTTAACAGAGTTCAATGTTTACAAGAAAAGCAAAAATAAGCCGGGCGTGGTGACGCACGCCTTTAATCCCAGCACTTGGGAGGCAGAGGAAGGAGGATCACCGAGAGTTCGAGGCCACCCTGAGATTACATAGTTAATTCCAGGTCAGCCTGGACCAGAGTGAGACCCTACCTCAAAAAACAAAAAAAAACAAAAGAAAGAAAGAAAGAAAGAAAGAAAGAAAAGCAAAAATAATCATATGCTGTTATTAAAATCTTTGAGTTATATAAGGTAAGTATTTAGACCAAGGGCAGTAGACTATAGATCAGTATGCCAAATACCTGAACAAGCTCATATATATATATTTTTTTGCTTGTTTGTTTTTTAAGGTAGGGTTTCACTATAGTCCAGGCTGACCTGGAATTCATTATGTAGTCTCAGGGTGGCCTCGAACTCACAGTGATCCTCCTACCTCTGCTTCCCAAGTGCTGGGATTAAAGGCATGCACTACCATGCCCAGCCAAACTCATATATGATGAATTATATTTATAAGAACACATTGCTGTCCTCGGCACTGTAGGTTTTTAAAAAATATTTTATTGGGCTGGAGAGATGGCTTAGCGGTTAAGACACCTGCCTGCTAAGCCTAAGAACGCCTGTTTGATTTTCCAGGTCCCACGTTTAGCCAGACACAAAGTGACACAGGGCGCAATGCTACACTTGCCCACAAGGGGGTGCACACACCTGGAGTTCATTCACAACAGCTGAGAGGCTGCTGACACACCCATATTCTCTCTCTCTCTCTCTTAAAAAAAAAAAAATATATATATATATATATATAGAGAGAGAGAGAGAGAGAGAGAGAGATAGATTATTTATTTATCTATTTGCCAGCAGAGAGAGTAAAAATGGGTACACCAGGGCCTCTGCCACTACAAGCAAACTCCAAATGCATGCACCACTCAGTGCATCTGGCTTTATGTGGCTACTGGGGAATCAAACCCTGGCTGGCAGGTTTTCACAGGCAAGCACCTTAACTGCTGAGCCATCTCTGCAGCCCAGCACTACGTTTTATGTTCTCCATCTCATTTATTTAAAACGAGGTGGTAGGGCTGCAGAGATGGCTCAGTGGCTTTGCAAGGCCTAATGACCCAGGTTCAGTTCCCCAGTACCCACATAAATCCAGAAGCACAAAGTGGTACATGCATGTGGAGTTTATTTGCAGCAGCTGGAGGACCTGGTGCACCCATTCTTTCTGTCTGTCTCTTTGCTTACAAAGTAATTAAAACTTTTTAAAATGAAATGGGATGGAAAGAAGCAAATATATCAGTTAATGTGAATTGGGATATACAGTAATAACACTGACTCACAATTTGGTAAACAGTGAAATTTTAGTATCTTTTGTAATAGAAGCCTAGAGTTAACTGTTTCAAACAAAATAACATCATAGCAGAGATTTTTCTGTATTTTCCCTTTGCCTTTCCAAATGCTTTGGCTTTTTCTGTGGCCAATTCTTCTCATGGTCACAAATGGCTAAAGCTGTTTTAAGCATTGTAAGATAGAACTGCATCTTACAAAGAAGTGGAACATTAACATATTTGTCAATTTTTTCAATTTATTTACATTATTTATTTGAGAATGAGAGATAGAGACGGGCAGATAGAGAATGGGAATGCCAGGGCTTTCAGCCGCTGCAAGCAGATTCCAAATGTACAAGGTGGTGCATGCTTACATTACAGCTTACATTGGTCCTGGGGAATTGAACCTAGGTTCTTTGGCTTTTCAGGCATGCACCTTAACCACTAAGCCAACTCTCCAGCCCTATTGTGTCCTTTAAAAAATAAGTCTAAGAAACTTTTATAATTTCATTCTTCAGAACTGGATTATATACCAACCACTAAAATAGTCACCTGGAACAGCCATGAAATACATGTCTTAGAAGTGAAGGTTCAGAAGAGAGAAAAGTTTTGTTAGCAAATGAAAAGGAGGAATGCCTATCAAGTACACAGCAAACAGCATCTGCTGCATAGTGATTGACTATAAAGCCTAAAGATCCTGTAAATCCTATCCTGTGCCATTTAAACATCACTCAGACTTGGAAAACATGGTATTTTAAATCAGCACACTATTTTCAAGCTGAAATTTTAAGACCTTCTTTTTTGGTTTTTCGAGGTAGAGTCTCACTCTAGCTCAGGCTGACCTGGAATTCACTATGTACTCTCAGTGTGGCCTCGAACTCATAGCGATCCTCCTACCTCTGCCTCCTGAGTGCTGGGATTAAAGGCATGTGCTACCACGCCCGGCTAATACCCTCTTTTTTGAATGGCTTCAGTATTAACACTTTTCCTAGCACATTATATGAACAAGAAAACCTCATACTTGGAAAATTTCTGTCAAACGTTATACTCAAGCTGTATGGGCAATTTTTATTATGCATGTATCTGTGTAGAATAGAGATATATAATTAACCATTAAAGGGATGGTTACTTATTTGTAACATGAGTAATTAATGTTATATTTTTCCAGTTAAGGTGAGGATTGTACTTATGGTTGCCCCAACTTTCCAAACAAAATCTGTGTCTTAATTACTGGATAGCATATAATCCAGTAGATTAGTTTAAAATGAAAGAAAGAAAACAGCTATTTGTTTTTCCTAATAATAGGCCCTCATTTGTAAGTGTTGTACTTTTTTATTTAAATCTAAAATAATTTGATTCTTTTTTTTTTTTTAACATGTCTTAGAATTTAATTTGGGTCACCTACAAGTTTCCAAAGAGCTAGTAAATGATGTCATTCTCCCCAAATGGGCTAAGTCAGCTGAAGATTTCATCTATAAACACAGGAAAGCTCTGGTAAGATTCTTGTTTTGTTATTAGACAGACTGATAAGAGTGTGTGTGTGTGTGTGTGTGTGTGTGTGTGTGTGTTTTCCAAAGATGAGATAAGGGCTGGAGAGATGGCTTAGCGGTTAAGGTGCATGCCTGTGAAGCCTAAGGACCCAGGTTCGATTCTCCAGGTCCCACGAAAGCTAGATGCATATGGTGACACATGCATTTGGAGTTCATTTGCAGTGGCTAGAGGCCCTGGCATGCTCATTCTCACTCTCTGTTTCTCTCCCTCTCTTTGTCTCTAATAAATAAATAAATGAAAATAAAATCTTAAAAAAAGAAAAACCAAAGATGAGATATAGTGCATGTTTTTCTAGATTCATTTGTGATCTATTCTGTATGCTTTTCTAGAAAGTACTATATGGTAATTTAGTTTTAGGATATGAATCTTCAATTATGTTGAGAATATTGTACAGTTCTCTATGAATGTGTGACAAAGTAGAGGTTTATATATGTCAATTTTCTGAAAGTAAGTTTTAGATTTGGAGCATTTTGGATTTTTATTATTAGTAAAGATAATGGCACACCCCTGTAGTCTCGATTACTTGGGAGGGTGAGGCAGGTGGATTCCTTTGGATCAGAAATTTTAGGACAGCCTGGACAACATAATAGGATATTGTTTCCAATAAAACAAAAACAAACAAAATTTGAAGCACTTTTGGTCCCATGCATTTTTGTTTTGTTTTGTTTTGTGTTGTTTTTCAAGGTAGGTCTGGCCCAGGCTGACCTGGAATTCACTATGTAGTCTCAAGGTGGCCTTGAACTCACTGCGATCCTCCTATCTTAGCCTCCAAGTGCTGGAATTAAAGGCGTGCGCCACCATGCCCAGCTCCCATGCATTTTAAATAAGGGATACTAAGCTTATACTAAATAGTCCAGTTCTCTATCTGCTTGCTATATATAATAAACTGTTTTGGTTTCCAAGCTGGTATTGTTGGATGTTTTTAATTTCCATATTTGTTTCAAGTCTAATAAGGATGTCTACCTTCTTTAATTTTTTCTGAGAAATTTCCTTAAGTATCTAATAACAGAAACAACTAAATCCTAAATATCACTTTAAAATTAGTTTTTAGTTAAATTTTCAATTTTAATTGAAGAACTGAGGGCTTAACTCTTACAAGATAGTATATTATGTTGTAGATGATGTTGATAGCTCCTTTTCTCTACAAGCTCACATAGTTTTCCATATAAAAGGAAATGTTTCAGACTCTGCCGATACTTATAAACATATCTTGTCATTATTACATAGTACTCAAATTTGCAAAATTCAGATTTATACATTTGTAAGAAATAACTTTATGCCTGAATAAATAAACTTGAAAAATAACATGTTACTTACTATCTAGAAACTCCTTCTGTCCCTTCCTGCTTTTCACAGTGGGGAACTCACAAGCCTAGAATTCACAATCCTCTTGCATTAGCTGCCAAGTTCTGTGTCTACAGGATATACCATCATGCCATTCAGTTCCTTTCTCCTATACTAAGACCTAAAGGAGCAGGCTAGGATCTTAGGAAGATATGCACCTAACTAATAAGCTGTTAGAAAAATTTGTGGCAGTTATGTATTGCTGTGCAACAAACTATTAAAAAATTCAGTGGCTTAAAAGTGCAGTCATTTTGTCATCTGTCACAGTTATGTGAGATGACTAGTCTAGTTGAGCAATTATTCTACTCTTAGGTTCTCCTGACATTATAGTCATGGGCTTAAAGTTGAAGTCATCTGTAGCATAGCCTAGGACACTGAGATCCTAAAAGATGAAATTAGTTTTATTCATATTTAATGTTTGAGGATTTTTAAAAAATATTACCATTTTATCCCTCTGCATATCATCTCAGAGTGTTTCCTATCCGTGTGGTCTTTGCATTGGAATAACCAGATTTTTTTTTTTTTTTTTTTGGTTTTGCGTTTTGCGAGATAGGGTCTCACTCTGGTCCAGACTGACTTGGAATTAACTATGTAGTCTCAGGGTGGCCTCGAACTCTCAGTGATCCTCCTACCTCTGCCTCCCGAGTGCTGGGATTAAAGGCGTGCGCCACCACACCCGGTATAACCAGACTTTTTAACATGGTAGCTCAGTCTCCCCCAAAGTGCAAAAATGAAAGCTTTACTTTCTTTGCTGTCATTACTTTGTTAAGGACTAATGCTCTAAATTATCATAGCGTCACTTCTGCCACTTTGAAGTGGTGGAAGGATCAGTGCAGATTTTAGAGGAAGAAAAATAAACCACCTCTTAGTGGTTAAAGTGAGAAAGACTTTACAGTTATGTTTGTTTTTTAGAGAGACACAGAGAGAGACGGAGGGAGAGAATGAATTGGCATGCCAGGGCCTCAGCCACTGCAGTCCAACTCCAGATGTTTGCGCCACCTAGTGGGCATGTGCAGCCTTGGGCTTGCCTCACTTTTGTGCATCTGGCTAATGGGGATCTGGAGAGTCGAACATGGGTCCTTAGGCTTGGCAGGCAAGTGCCTTAACTGCTAAGCCACCTCTCCAACCCTGCAGTTATATTTAATCATTAAACAGTCTGCCCTCTGCTCAAACCCTTATGCACTTCCTCTCATCATATCCCTCCCATCTCATTAAGACAAGAATTAGCAGTGTTTTGTTGTTGTTGTTGTTGTTGTTGTTGTTGTTGTTGTTGTTATTGGTATCACAACAGTGGCATAAGAGGAGAACTGTAATAAAATTCCCATTCAAAAGTGTGAAAAAGAAGCCGAACATGGTGGCACACACCTTTAATCCCAGCACTTGGGAGGTAGAGGTAGGAGGATCCCCATGAGTTCAAGTGACTCATAGTGAATTCCAGGTCAGCCTGGGATAGAGGGAGACTCTACCTCAAAAAGAAAAAGAAGTGTGAAAAAGAAAACAGTGGCTTCTAGCAGGTTTATTATAATTCAGAATTCCAAAAGGAACGTGATCATAGATTTCTTTTCAGTTAAGACCCAGTCATATTCCCTGAAAGTGGTTTGCGGTCACTCTTAATTCTGCTCAGGGTTCTCCATGCTCCTATTGTTCTTTCTTTTCCATTCTTCTTTTTTCTCTCTCTCTCTTTTGTTTTTTTTTTTTTTTTTTTTTTTTTTTTTGAGGTAATGTCTTACTCTAGCCCAGGCGACCTGGAATTCACTATGTAGTCTTAGGGTGGCCTTGAACTCATGGAGATCCTCGTACCTCTGCCTCCCAAGTACTGGGACTAACGGCGTGTGCTACCACGCCCAACTCCATTCTTCTTTTTTTTCAAGGACTTTTTTACAGGAGTATCTTTCTCAGACTCTTTCCTAACCATAGAAAGTTGAAAACCAAAATTCTCTTTCTTTTCTCCTTTTTTGACTTGTTTTTATCTCTTTTAATCTGAACTAATATAATCCCGTATAAACACTGAGTTTCTCAACTATAATGGGCCAAAGCCATTCCACATTTATTAACAAAATGATTCTTTTCTGTTTTGAGCCTAATAGGAAGCACTAAAGAAAAATGCCTTTAAGATTCTTTGTCTTGGGCCTAAGCTCAGTCAGTAAAGTGCTTACTGTGCAAACATGAGGACCTGAGTTGGAATCCCTGCGGGCTAGCTAGTCTAGCTGAATTAGAGAATTCTGGAATGAGCAAGAAACCCTATCTCAGAAATCAAGTGGCAAGTGATTGAGGAAGACACCCAGTGTCAGTCCTCTTGCCTCCACATACACATACACACATAGGAACATACACACACACACACACACACACAAAATATAAAAATATTCTTAGTCTCTTTTCAATTGAGGAGAAGTGAAATATATAACATCTCTTTTTGGTCTCAATAAATTGTTTAATAGATAGGCCTTTGGAAACTTTTTTTTTACTTTTTGTTTATTTTTATTTATTTATTAGCAACAGAGAAAAAGAGGCACGCGTGCGAGAGTGAGAGAGAGAGGGAGAATGGTAGCAGCAGGGCCTCCAGCCACTGCAAACAAACTCCAGATGCATGTGCCACCTTGTGCATCTGGCTTACATGGGTACTGGGGAATTGAGCCTCAAACCTTAACTGCTAAGCCATCTCTCCAGCCCCAGCCTTTAGAAACTTTTATATACATCTTTGTTCTCATGATGCTGTCTTAAACAGTCATTGTCTTAGACCACTGTTTACTTGGTTCTCTAGGGACTCTGGGAATAAAAACGTCTTATTTTTAAATTCCCCCTAAATCTCATTTTTCCATTTGAATATGGTTTTATTATTGCTTTTGTTTCATGTTTTAAAAAATATTTATTTGCAAGAAGAGAGACAGAAAGGATGGGTGTACCAGGGCCTTTAGCCACTGCAAACAAACTCCAGATGCATGTGCCATTTTGTGCATAGGGCTTTATGTGGGCACTGGGGAATCAAACCTGGGTTGTTAAGCTTTACAGGAAAGTGCCTTAACTGCTGAGCTCTCTCTCCTGCCCTTTGTTTCCTTTTTTTTTTTTTTTTTTTTTTTTTTTTTTTTTTTGAATTGGCAAGCTTTAGAGAACTATTTCAATGGAAACTGCACCACAGAGATAGATTCCACAGGTCTCCTTAACTCACATCATTTAGGGAGCTATTAGTATTGTCTTCTTCACCCAGTAGTGAGGAGATTCATATGCCAAGAGTAATAAATATGACCATCTATATTATAGTAGCTATGAATAGTCAGTATATTTTCATAAGGTTTTGAGAGATGTTAGCATACAACCAGAACGATTTTGTTTGTCCTTGCTTTTTAAAGACCATGAATTTAGATTGTAGTTTGAAGGTATTTTTATTAATTGTTAAATTTATTCTTTTCTAGGAGTCTGAATATGTTTCTGCTCATCTTCATGAATGGATAGATCTTATTTTTGGTTACAAACAAAGAGGGCCAGCTGCAGTGGAGGCACTCAATGTTTTCTATTATTGTACTTACGAAGGTATAAGCCTGTTTGGCAGTATTTTAATAAAAATTGGTGTTTATGCCACTATACATGATATTTGAGCCTAATTGCTTAATCCAGAAAAGACTTCATTAACAAAATAGCTTTCTGATGGAAAGATTAAGAAACTGCTGCCTTTTCTTTTTTGTAATAATAGTCAGGTATATAAAGGTAAATCTAAGTATGAATACCAATGATGGGTATCCTAAAAGGTTTTAATTTCTGGCATATGTGTCCTATTTAATCAGGTCCTATATTAAATACTCCAAATTAACTTCTTATCACATTTTGATAGAAGGCATTTAGAATTACCAATAATAAGTTTTTCAAGTAACATTAGTTAGATCAGGATCAATGTATTTTTTTATGGCTTTGGGCTATAAAGTGTTCTTTCTTTTCTTATTCTTTTTTTAAATTGTTTTCTTCATTTCTTTTTTTAAATATTTATTTATTGGAGAGAGAGTGGAAGAGGCAGATAGATAGGGGTGGTGGTGCATGCCTTTAATCCCAGCTCTTGAGAGGCAGAGGTAGGAGGATCACCATGAGTTCAAGGCTACACTGAGACTATATAGTGAATTCCAGGTCATCTTGGGCTACAATAAAACCCTACCTAGAAGACAGAGAGAGAGAGAGGGAGAGGGAGAAAATGGGTGCACTTGGGCCACCAGCCACTGCAAACAAACTCCAGACGCACATGCCACACTGTGCGCCTAGTTCATGTGGGTACTGGGGAATTTAACCTGGGTCCTTAGGCTTTACAGATGTGCACCACACAGTGCACCTGATTTACTTGGATACTTGGGAATTAAACCCAGGTCCTTAGGCTTTCAGGCAAGCACCTTAACCACCAAGCCATCTCTCCAGCCCTCTTTTCTAATTGTTTTTTTTTTTTTTTGAGGTAAGCCCAACAGAATGACCTTTTTCTTTTTTTTAATGAGAGAGCGCAAGAGCAAGAGAGAAATATGTATATATATAGAGAGAATTGGTGTGCCAGGGCCTCCAGCCACTATAATTGAACTTCAGACATGTACACCACTTTGCATATGCATCATCTTGTGTGTCTGGTTTACATGGGATCTGGGGAGTCGAATATGGGTCCTTAGGCTTCACAGGCAAGCCCCTTAACTGCTAAGCCATCTCTCCAGCACCTTTTCTAATTCTTAATTAGAGTTAGTACTGAAGATTATGAATACTGTGGAGTTATGTGAATTTGAACAGAGCCTGCATTGGCTCTTGGTAAATAAACAAGTACATTTTTACTGTGCCACATCACTCGGGTAATATGGTTCCTTCCTTTCCTCTCTTCACTCTCTTTCCCTCTCCTCTCCTTCTTTTGTTGAGGTAGGATCTCTCTCTAGCCCACGTTGACCTGGAGTTCACTTTGTAACCCAGGCTGGCCTTGGACTCAGTGTGAGCCTTATACTTCAGCCTCTCAAGTGCAAGGTTTAAAGTTGTGAGCCACCATAACTGGCTGATTTATTAATTAGGTTTAGTAAGGTGTTTGTATTGCATTGTTGTTAGGAGCTTAGACTAACAGCGTTTGACACATTACTAGTTACATAAAAATCTGTGTTAAGCCGGGCGTGGTGGCGCACGCCTTTAATCCCAGCACTCGGGAGGCAGAGGTAGGAGGATCGCCGAGAGTCCGAGGCCACCCTGAGACTACAGAGTGAATTCCAGGTCAGCCTGAGCCTGAGTGAAACCCTACCTCAAAAAACCAAAAAAAAAAAAAAAAAACTGTGTTAAGTATGGCTGATTATATAAGAAGTAAACAAGAATACCACCTTCCCCAGTACTTTTGCCTGGTTATTACTACTTTGCACATGTATGTTTGTGCAGTATGTATTTCGTTGTCTTTGTGTGAGTACACAGTGCCCATGCATGTGCAGACAGGTGTCTTTATGTATTGAGGCAGAGTCTGCCATTTGTACCCAGAGGTTACCAATTTTGCTCATCTGGCTAACACCAGCTTGCCTTGGGGATCCCTGTCTCTGCTGCTAGTCCTGGGGTTACTTGCAGGCTGCCACTCCCACCTGCCATCATATGGATTCTAGGGACCCAAATGTGGTTTTCACACTTGTGAAGCAAGTGCATTATCCAGTGAGTCATTTCCCCAGCCCTATGTTTATTTTTATTTGAACCTGTCATGAAGAAGGCCTAAAAGAAAATGTACTATAAGGAAAAGTTATATTTTTCCAAGAGAAACTGTTATAAAATGCATTTAGCTTAATGACAAGAGTTTATAGTCCTAAATTATAGATGGAATTTATTTTATACATATTTAATGTTTGAAGACTTACTGGTTTTAGAAAATTAACTGTTTGTGATGTCATAAATTGAAGAGTAGTGTTGTTAAAAATAGACTAATTAGTTCCTGATACAGTCATCAGTGATACAGAGTGCTGATTTGTTTTCACAGTATACTGTTGAATACTTCTTGTTTTAGGAGCTGTGGATCTTGATGCTTTAACAGATGAAAAAGAAAGAAAAGCCTTAGAAGGGATGATAAATAATTTTGGGCAAACTCCTTGTCAATTGTTAAAGGTAAATGATATGTTATTAACAGTTTAAGTCTAGAATTAAATTGCCAAAGAAAAGTACTAATGTTATTTAAAAACATTTTAGTAATTTAAAAGTCTGTTTTAGGGCTGGAGAGATGGCATAGTGGTTAAGGCACTTGCCTGTGAAGCCTAAGGACCCAGGTTCAATTCCTCAAAACCCAAATAAGCCAGATGCACATGGTGGCACATGCCATCTGGAGTTCTTTTGCAGTGGCTAGAGGCCCTGACGGGGCTATTCTTCCCCCCACCCCCAACCCCACCCCGTTTCTCTCTGTCTCTTTCTCTGTCTTTCTCTCTCAAATAAATAAATAAAATAAATTTTTTAAAATCTGTTTTAGAATTATTGTACAGAATTTAGAAAAAGAATTAGTGCTATTTAAAAATAGGTTTGAAGCCGGGCATTGTGATGCACACCTTTAATCCCAGCATTTGAGAGGCTGTGATAGGAGGATAACCATGAGTTTGAGGCCAGCCTCTATTGCAGAGTAAGTTCCAGGCCAGCCTGGGCTAGAGTGGGACCCTGTGTCAAGTAAATACATTAATTACTAAAAATAGTTTAGATTGTTTCTATTTTTGTGTATGAATGCATAGGCACATATGTGCATGTGTGTATGTGGAGGCCATAGGACAACCTCAAGTGTCAATCCTCAGGTACTATATACCATCTTTTGGGACAGGGTATCTCACTGGTCTGGAATTCACCAAGTATGCTGAGCTTGCTGATCTGTCTCTACCTTTCCACTGCTGGGGTGATAAGCACATACTACTATACCAGATTTTTATTTATTTATATTTGAGAGAGAGAGAGACTGGGCACACCAGGGCCTCTAGCTACTGCAAACAATCTCCAGATGCACATGCCACCTTGTGCATCTGACTTATGTGGGTACTGGGGAATTAAATCTGAGTCCTTAGGCTTTGCTGGCAAACACCTTAGCTGCTAAGCCATCTCTCCTGCCCCCACACCCAGCTTTTTTTAACATGAGTTCTGGGGATCAAACTTATGAAGAGCAATCTTCCCAGCCTCCATGTTACTGTTTTTGAAGTTAAAAAATACTGAAGTTGGGCTGGAGAGATGGCTCAGCAGTTACAGCACTTACCTGCAGAGCCTAACCAGGTTCAGTTCCCCCATACACATGTAAAGCCAGATGCAGAAAGTGGTACATGCATCTGGAGTTTGTTTGCAGTGGATGGCACATCCATTCTCTCTCTCTCTCTCTCTCTTTCTCTCTCTCTGTCTGTCTCTTCACCCTCTCTCTCCTTGCAAATAAATAAATAAAAATATATTTTAAAATACTGAAATTTTTTCCTTCTTATAAAGCCAGATGCCTTGACACCTGCCTATAGCTCCATCTACTCAGGAGGCTGAGGTAGGAAAATTTGTGATTTCTAGGCCAGTCTAGACAACATCACAAAAAAAGAAGAAAAGGGCTGGGGAGATGGCCCAGTCAATAAAGCACTTGCTGGGCAAGTGTGATGACCTGATTTCAGACCCCAACACCGAGGTAATGCCAAGTGTAGCAAAGCACCTCTGTAATTCCAGCACTCAGGAGGCAGAGACAGGTGGATCCTCAGGCAAGCTGATCCTGGAATTTTGCACCTTCCTGTCTTTTTATTTTACAAGAATAATACTAGTTTTTTTTTTTATGATTAAAAATGTTGTAGAGCTGGGCATGGTGGTACACACGTCTAATCCCAGTGCTCAGAAGGCAGAGGTAGGAGGATCACCGTGAATTCAAGGTCACCCTGAAACTACATAATAAATTCCAGGTCAGCCTGAGCTAGAGTGAGACCCTACCTTAAAAAACAAAACAAAACAACAACAACAAAAAAACTTTGTACAGGGCCAGGCATGGTGTCGCACACCTTTAATCCCAGCACTTGGAAGGCAGTGGTAGGTAGATTGCTATGAGTGTGAGGCCACTCTGAGACTATGCAGTGAATTTCAGGTCAGTCTGAGCTAAAGAGTGAGTCTCTATCTTGAAAATCAAAAAAAAAAAAAAAAAAAAAAAAAATTATACTAGGCTGAAAATGTAGCATAGTGCGAGGGTATGTCCTCTGTATGTCCAAGTTCAATTCCAGCACAATATGCACACAGAATATTTTTTAAAAATCAGCCTGGGGAAAGGATGTCAGCCTGTGATTTAAAATAAAGTAAAAACAAAAAGTGTGTGATGGGGCTGGAGAGATGGCTTAGTGGTTAAGGCACTTGCCTTCGAAGCCTAAGGACCCAGGTTCAATTCCCCACTACCCACATTAGCCAGATGCACATGGTGGCACATGCATCTGGAGTTTCTCTGCAGTGGCTGGAGGGCATGATGCACTCATTCTTTCTGTGTCTCTCTATGTGACTCTTTCTCTCTCTTAAATAAATAAAAATAAAATGTAAAAAGAAATCTATTTTGAAAAAAAGCATTAAGACCTCTACTATTAAGGACTTGCAATGCCAGATCTATTGCCTGCAGTCTAATATTTTCTGATAGGGATAAGAGAACTACTCCCCACTTTGCTGGAACTTGCTATATAGCTAATACTAACTTTTAATTCAAAACCCTCTGCTTCAGCCTTTCACACACTAATTTTACTGGTGCATGCCACTATACCATGCAAAAATCCCCTTTAGAAAGACTTCTATTCTGAATTTTAATTGTACCTTTGAATATTATTATTTGATTAATATTGTTAACACAATTGGTTCTTTGTCTCTGGCATGAATGTCAAAGAAGAATATTATTTTATTTGAAAAGTATACAGGAATGTCTATAATTAGATTTTGATAGCACTGCATTTCAATTCTTTCAGGAAATGTTCACCTACATTATAAATTTGGAATGCTGAATACTGCATTAGATTTCACCAAACATTTATGAAGCATATACTAGGCTTGAGATATGGTCTAAATGTTGAAAATCCAAAAATGAGTAAGACTTATGACTGACTTTAAGATAGCTATAGCCTAGACAGGGACAACAGATCATAAACTCTAAATTATTTGCCAAAGAGCGTGATAAAAGAAAATTTTTTTTGTTTCATTTTTGGAGGTAGGGTCTCGCTCTAGCCCAGGCTGACCTGGGTTCACTACATAGTCTCAAGGTCCCCCTACTTCTGCCTCCCGAGTGCGAGGATGAAAGACGTGTACCACCACGCCTGGCAGAAGAACAATTCTGACTTGGAAATTGATGAGCCATATCATGAAGAAAATTTTAGAGCAGATGTTAAGTTTCCATAGAAAAGCAGGCAATTCCTTTGCTGCAAGATGATAGGCTATGCCATGGCCTGGAGTTAACAGTACATGGCATGCAATCCCTTATAGCCATAGTCCAGTGTGTATGAAGGGACAGAGAGATGCTTTCATGTAATTCTGAAATTTTCCCTTAAATTTTTTTGAAGGAACCACATCCTCCTAGATTGTCAGCAGAAGAAGCAGTGCAAAAGCAGACCAGAGCCGACACTTCAACACTAAACGTCTTTCAGTACCTCCCTGAGCTGAAGTCATTTTTTATAGAGGTAACATCCAACTTGGTGTTATCAAAGAGTTTTCTCCAATTGTATACATGTCAATTTATTTCACTTTTAATGAAGGGGAAATGTTACAGACCGGCCTCAAACTCACAGCAATCCTCCTTTCTCTGCCTTTTGAGTGTTGGGATTAAAGGTGTGTGCCACTTTGCCCAGTTTTTAAAAAATAATTTTATTTATTTATCTGCAAGTAAAGAAAGAGAATGAGAATGGGTAATCAAACCCAGGCTTTCAGGCATTTGCAAGCAAATGCCTTTAATTGCTGAGCCATCTCTGTAGCCCTTGTCTTGGATTTTTGAATCAATATTTGTGGGGGTTTTTTTTTTTCAGGTAGTCTTGCTCTAGCCTAGGCTTAGAATTTACTTTTTTTTTTTTAAGTTTTATTTATGAGAGAGAGAGAAATGATCATGCAAGAGCCTCTAGCCACTGTAAAAAAAACTCCAGATGTATGCACCACCTTGTGCTGGTTTATGCAGATCCTGGGGAATTGAACCTGGATCCTTTGGCTTTGCAGGCAAGTGTCTTAACCGCTAAGCCATCTCTCCAGCCCTGACTTAGAATTTACTATGTAGTCTCAGGTTGGCCTCAAACACTCAGTCCTCTTACCTATGCCTCCTGAGTGCTGAGACTAAAGGTGTGCACCACAACACCTGGCTATATCACTTTTATTTACTGCTGAGTGGTAGTACTAAGCAATTTCTCTTGGTTTGCTTTTTTTTCTACTTCATGTTTTCCTGACAAGAATGAATAACTTGATTTAAAATGCTTTTTGTGAAAATTGAGATCTTATGTAGGGAGTGATGTTTTATAGCTCTTAATTATAATATCTACTCAATTATACTATATTCCAATAAGTCAGACTATTAATTAATAGCATTAGAAGTAGTCAAGTAAGGGGCTGGAGAGATGACTTAGCAGTTAAGGTGCTTTTCTGCAAAGATAAAGGGTCCAGGTATGACTCCCCAAAACCCAAGTAAGCCAGGTGCACAAGGTGGCACATGTGTCTGGAGTTTGTTTGCAGTGGCTAGTAGCCCTGGTACACCTATTCTCTCTCTTACTTTCTCTCTCATAAATAAATGATTTTTTTAAGTATTTTTTAAATTTTATTTATCTATTTGCAATCAGAGAGAGATAGAGATAGAAGAGAGGCAGACAGAGAGAGAATGGGAATGCCAGGGCCTCCAGCTACTGCAAGCAAAATCCAGATGTATGTGCCCCTCGTGCATCTGGCTTATGTGGGTCCTGGAGAATCGAACCAGGATCCTTTGGCTTTGCAGGCAAATGCCTTAATTGCTAAGCCATCTCTCCAGCTCTGAAATATTTTTTTTAAAGTTGTCAATTAAAATAGCTAATTTTGGAGGGAAGGGAAATATTATGTGTTTTTTGTATGTAGGTATAGAAGTTGTCAATAAAAAAATAATAATTAAAAAAATAGCTAATTTTGTAATTGAAAGAATACTTTCAAATTCAAATTTAAAAATTTAAATGCTTAAATACACATATAGGATTACTATGAATACTTCAGAATGTAATTATGAAATACATTCATACCTACAAATTTTGTTATTAAACAGTATTGATTTTTGGTAACAACAACAAAACAAAGAAAAATTCAAAATACTAAGTTGATAGCCAAGCGTGATGGCTTATACCTTTAATCCCAGCACTTGGGAGGGAGGTTGAGGTAGGAGGATCACCTTGAGTTTGAAGCCATTCTGGGCTACAGAGTGAATTCTATGTCAGCCAGGGCTAGAGTGAGACCCTGCTTCTAAACAAACAGACAAAAAAGAGTTTTATTCATAGTCTAATGGAGTTTTAATACTATGTTTACTGTATGATGCTGATAGACTATTTCCATTTATGTCTAATCACTTTTGCTTTTGTTTTTATGTGATAATACATTCTGAATTCTATCTGCAAGTGCAGTGATGCATTTGCCCCTTTCTGTACACACCATTTCACATAGTGCTTTTTTTTATTTTTAAAACAAGGTAACTTTTAAGAGCAATATCTAGATCAAATTAAAGAACACAATATGTATCTTTGGTTATTAACTTATTAGTGCCTTTTCATCATCATAAGAGGTATTTTTCCATATATTAACATGAAAAGAGAGAACTCTGTGATGGTCATCACTTCTTAGGAATTAAAATAGTGAAGAAAGTAGAGGTAGTAGTGAAAGTGAGAACTTAATAGAGTTTTGGACGCCATTTTCATTCAGCCTTAGTCAAATACAGGAGATTCTTTTTTTCTTCTTATTTATTTATTTGTTCATTCATTCATTTATGAGAGAGCAAGAGGCAAATAGAAAATGAATGCACCAGGACCTTTAGCCACTGCAAATGAACTCCAGATGCATGTGCCACCTTGTGCATCTGGCTTATGTGGGTCCTGGGTTATCAAACCTGGGTCCTGGTTTTATGATGTAGGGTCTCATTCTAGCCCAGGCTGACCTGGAATTCTGTTTTATATATATATATTTTTTATGAAGCCAAGACACCTAGCCGTGGTTTAGTCACAATTATCATACAAAACTGTCCTATTCTTAGAGGTAACCAAATGTGAGTCTTCATTTTTTATAACTCAAAGGACCCAATATATAATGAAAATAACATGTTCATTGTGAGAAATATGGAAATCAGAAGTACACACAGAAGATAGTAAAACTCAGCTGTAAATCCGCCGTCCAAGCTACTCCTGTGGTGACTTCATGTGCTAACTTGGGGGCTATCTTTTGATGAGACTATCATTTAAATCAGTGATCTTGGAATAAACAGATTGGTTTTCATAATGTAAGTAGCCTCGTAAAATCAAATGAGGGCCTGAACAGAATCAAAATATATCCTATTCAAACAAAAACAAATCGTCAGCAGGATTTTGTCTACACAGCTGGCTTTCCTGAGTGTTGTGCTTGCTGGTCCTCACTATTGTCTAGATTTTCCACCCTCTATGCTGATGTGAGGTAATTCCACAGAAGAAATCTCTCTATATACATGCACAAATGTGCATATATCCCATAGCTCTGCTTCTCTCTAGAATCCTGACTAATACAACATTATTAAAATCTGTTTACTTCTTCCAGTTCTGTCTCTCCAGTTTGTTTTCTCTTTTAAATTTTAGAGAGAGAGGCAGATAAAGAAAGAGAATAGGCATACCAGGTTCTTCAGCCACTGCAAACAAACTCCAGACTTAAGTGTCACCTTGTGCATCTGGCTTACATGGGGCCTATGGAATCAAACCTGGGTCTTTTGGCTTTGCAGGCAAGCGCCTTAACTGCTAAGCCATCCCTCCCGCCTTAAATTTATTTTTTATGTTTTATTTATTTGAGAGAGAGAAAGAGGCAAAAGAGAGAGAGAGAGCATGCATATGCTAGGGCCTCTAGCCACTACAAATAAACTACAGATGCATGGGCCACCTTGTGCATCTGGCTTTACATGGGTACTGGGCAATCTAACCTGGGTCCTTTGGCTTTGCTGCCAAGTACCTTAACCACTAAGCACAAAGGTTGTAGTCTTATATCCCCTGCCCTCTGGTCTCACCTCCCCTGAGGACTGTCCTCGGAGAGGTTGTCAGTATTCAGTGTTGGGTAATTAAGTTCTCATTATTTGTGGGGGTCTCTCTAGGGTTTTGTTTTGTTTTTGTTTTTTGTTTGTTTGTTTGTTTTTGGTTTTTCAAGGTAGGGTCTCACCTCTAGCTCAGGCTGACTTGGAATTCACTATGTACTCTCAGGGTGGCCTTGAACTCTTGGCAATCCTCCTACCTCTGCCTCCTGAGTGCTGTGATTAAAGGCATGTGCTACCATGCCCAGCTTTAGTCTTTTGAGATGAGACCTTAGTATATAGCTCTGACAAGTCTGGTATTTACTATGTGATACTGTCTAGCTGTGCTGGGGAAATGGCTTAGTGGTTAAGGCGTTTGCCTTGAAGCCTAAGGACCCTGGTTCGATTCCCCAGGACCCACGTAAGCCAGATGCACAAGGGGGCACACGTGTCTGGAGTTCGTTTGCGGTGGCTAGAGGTCCTGGTGCTCCCATTCTCTCTTTCTCTCTGCCTCTTCCTCTCTGTTTCTCAAATAAATAAATAAATAAATAAAATATTTTTTAAAAAATACTGTTTAGCCTTGAACTCTCTGTAATCCTCCCGCCTTGGCCTCCCAAATGCTGGAATTATAGGTGTTCATCATTGTGCCTGGCTCCTTCTGATGTTTTTCTCCTGAGTTATTACACACAGATTTTACTGTCTGCATAGGGTTATAGAGGATGAAAGTTTCGTCATTTATTTAGCCACTAAATTTTGACTTTAAATCCATAATTTTTTAATAATTTTTTTAATTGACAACTTCTATACTTATATACAAAAAATGCTTGATATTTTCCTTCCCTCCCCCCATTCCCCTTTAGAACTCCAATCTCTATCATATCCCCTCCCTCTATTAGTCTCTATTTTAATTTGATGTCATCATCTTTTTCTTCTATTATGAGGGTCTTGCGAAGGTATTGCTAGGCACTGCAAGATCATGGGTATCAAGGCCAATTTCTGTCTGGACAGTTGTATTGTAAGGAGTCGTTCCCTTCCTTTGGCTCTTCCATTCTATCCAACCCCTCTTCCGCAATGGTCCCTGAGCCTTGGAGGGTGTGACAGAGATGTTTCAGTGCTGGGCATTCCTCCATCCCTTCTTTTCAGCACTATGTTGCCTTTTGGGTCATCCTGGTGGTCATCGCCATCTGAAAAGAGAAGCTTCTCTAACCAGAAGTGAGAGTAACACTAATATGTGAATATGAGCATTAAGTGTAGTGCTTTCAGGGCAGCTTGGTGGGAATAATATATACATTTAGTCAGACAAGAGCAGGCTTTATACCCCTAAGGCTCATGACCTCCCCTGCCATAGACTTTTGCTTAGGTTTTTCATTACCAGGTATGTATTCCCTCCCATAGAGAGGGCCTTCAGTCCAATTATGGAGCAGTTGGTTACCCCAAGAGCAGATATGCCACTATTGCACCAGTTCAGTCATTGGACCTGTATGGCCAAACTTGAATATTCAGTGTCTACGGTTTTCACTGCTGATGACTTCTGTGTCCCATATGGCTGCATGCAGTGCAGCTTTTTCCAGCTTTCAGTTGGCCGGTCTACAGGGAGAAGGTTTTCTGCTCAGCACCAGCTTGCTTTCTCAGTAACCTTGCCTCTCAGGCAAGAGATGTCTTCAGCAGTAGCGTCTTACTATCTGTTTCTCAAGGGAAACCAAGGGCTTTGGCAATAGCCTTTAATGTTTTGGAGGCTACCGGTACCTCCTTGGCCAACAACTCACTGGAAGGTATCCCATCCCAGGCACTGAAAATTTTCTAGTACCAGTCTATAGCTTCTAGATGTGGCATTATTCAAAAAAGTAGGTTTACATAAGTCTTATTCACACTATCTTGAATTTAGATTGACCCTCCTGCCCTTCTTTTATGCTAAATGCATAATTTTGTAGCAGCTGCTCAGCTGTCATTTATCATGTATTTAGGGATTGTTTCAGAGCCTTTGATATTATGAGTATCTATTTACATATAAATTTGTATAAGAATATAAAAAATAATACTTGATACATAATCCATACTCAATAATGTTATTTGCCTAATAAATGTTAGGTATCATTTTTAATTATGGTTACATCAATAAATTAAGCTCAAGTTATTATTCTCTATTGTAATAAGATAATGGTTGATCTTTTCTGAGAATCACTTATATTTTCTGATAGTAATATTAGGGCTTTCAGGAAGTACTTCAGTTGGTGGAATAGATGTTTTTTGTTTTTGTTTTTGTTTTTCGAGGTAGGGTCTCACTCTGGCCCAGGCTGACCTGGAATTAAATATACAATCTCAGGGTGGCCTTTAACTCATGCCAATCCTCCTACCTCTGCCTCCCGAGTGCTGGGATTAAAGGTGTGCACCACCACGCCTGGTTTAGATGTATTTTTTAAACTTTATTCATTTATGAGGTGGGTCACACTCTAGTCCAGGCTGGACTTGAATACATGTCAGAGACAGACAGATAGGAAGAAGCAGGCAGAAAGAGAATGAACATGGGCATGCCAGAGCTTCATGCCATTGCACATAAACTCCAGATACATGCACAGCTTTGTGCATCTGGCTTTGTGTGGGTATTGGGGATTCAAACCCAGGCCATAGGATTTGCAAGCAAACACCTTTAACTTCCCAGGCCAGACTTTTTTTTTAATGAAAGCCCCTAAAAGATTTTTTTCTGTAAATAATAACCAATTCTCTCATTTCCTTAAGAAATATATATATAATCTGTATTTCTACTTTATATTTGTGTCAGTATAACAAAGAAAAGAAAATGTCATAAATCACTGTTATAGGGCTGGAGAGATGGTTTAGTGGTTAAGGCACTTGCCTGCAAAGCCAAAGGACCTCAGTTCGATTCTTCAGGTCCCACATAAGCCAGATGCACAAGGTGGCGCATGCATCTGGAGTTTGCAGTGGCTGGAGGCCCTGGTGTGCCCATTCTCTTCCTCTCTCTCTCTCTCTCTCTCTCTCTACCTCTTTCTGTCAAATAAATAATAATAAAATGTTTAAAAAAATAAATCACTGTTGTAAATGATAGCTGTCTTGAAAATCTATATCTTTATTTAACTGTGTAGTACTGGGATAGAAAGTGATGGTTTTTAGAAGTTTCAATATGCTACCCGTATGTTTCATGATTCCTTTGCTATATTTTCTTATACACAATGACATAAAGTAAAATGCTATGTCACAAGGATCTTCCTTGCTTAAAGAAATAGAAACCGGGCATGGTGGCGCACGCCTTTAATCCCAGCACTTGGGAGGCAAAAGTAGGAGGATCACCGTGAGTTCAAGGCCACCTGAGACTACATAGTGAATTCCAGGTCAGCCTGAGCTAGAGTGAGACCCTACCTCAAAAAAACCAAAAATAAATAAATAAATAAATAAAAAATAGAATCTTTTTCAGTAATTTGTACCTACTAAATATGAACAGAACCAGCCACTAAGCTTTTTTTTTATTTTATAGGGAATTAGTGATGGTATTCCGCTATTGAAGGCCATCATCCCCAAAAATCAAACTCGTTCTTTTATGTCTCAAGGCAGTCCTGAGTTACTGGTAAGTTGATTTATACCTTTTTTATACTGTTATATCTGTATTCATGATAATTTATCAAAAAATAAGGAGTATAGCAGGGCATGGTGGTGCATGCCTTTAATCCCAGCACTTGGGAGGCAGAGGTAGTAGGATCACTGTGAGTTTGAGGCTAACATGAGACTACATAGTGAATTCCAGGTCAGCATGGGATAGAGCGAGACCATACCTTGAAAACCAAAAATAAAATAAGGAGTAAACTTTTAAAAAACATACAATAGAGAAAGCTTGGACTATGGCTCAGTGGTAGAACCTGCCTACTATGTGTGAGGGCCTGGGTTTGATCCCCATCACTGCAAATATAACAATAGAGAAGTTTTTTTTACAGATTTGATTTGATTTGATATTTATTTATTTATTTACGTTTTTTTATTTTATTATTATTATTTTTTTATTTTTTTATTTATTTTTTTTTTGGTTTTTCAAGGTAGGGTTTCACACTCTAGCCAAGGCGGACCTGGAATTCACTTTGTAGTCTCAGGGTGGCCACAATCTCATGGCAATCCTCCTACCTCTGCCTCCCAAGTGCTGGAACTAAATGTGTGTGCCACCATGCCTTTTTCTGTAAATAATAACAATTCTCTCATTTCCTTAAGAAATATATATATAATCTGTATTTCTACTTTATATTTGTGTCAGTATAACAAAGAAAAGAAAATGTCATAAATCACTGTTATAGGGCTGGAGAGATGGTTTAGTGGTTAAGGCACTTGCCTGCAAAGCCAAAGGACCTCAGTTCGATTCTTCAGGTCCCACATAAGCCAGATGCACAAGGTGGCGCATGCATCTGGAGTTTGCAGTGGCTGGAGGCCCTGGTGCCCCATTCTCTTTCTCTCTCTCTCTCTCTCTCTCTCTCCTCCTTTTCTGTCAAATAAATAATAATAAAATGTTTAAAAAAATAAATCACTGTTGTAAATGATAGCTGTCTTGAAAATCTATATCTTTATTTAACAGTGTAGTACTGGGATAGAAAGTGATGGTTTTTAGAAGTTTCAATATGCTACCCGTATGTTTCATGATTCCTTTGCTATATTTTCTTATACACAATGACATAAAGTAAAATGCTATGTCACAAGGATCTTCCTTGCTTAAAGAAATAGAAACCGGGCATGGTGGCGCACGCCTTTAATCCCAGCACTTGGGAGGCAAAAGTAGGAGGATCACCGTGAGTTCAAGGCCACCTGAGACTACATAGTGAATTCCAGGTCAGCCTGAGCTAGAGTGAGACCCTACCTCAAAAACCAAAATAAATAAATAAATAAATAAAAAATAGAATCTTTTTCAGTAATTTGTACCTACTAAATATGAACAGAACCAGCCACTAAGCTTTTTTTTTATTTTATAGGGAATTAGTGATGGTATTCCGCTATTGAAGGCCATCATCCCCAAAAATCAAACTCGTTCTTTTATGTCTCAAGGCAGTCCTGAGTTACTGGTAAGTTGATTTATACCTTTTTTATACTGTTATATCTGTATTCATGATAATTTATCAAAAATAAGGAGTATAGCAGGGCATGGTGGTGCATGCCTTTAATCCCAGCACTTGGGAGGCAGAGGTAGTAGGATCACTGTGAGTTTGAGGCTAACATGAGACTACATAGTGAATTCCAGGTCAGCATGGGATAGAGCGAGACCATACCTTGAAAACCAAAAATAAAATAAGGAGTAAACTTTTAAAAAACATACAATAGAGAAAGCTTGGACTATGGCTCAGTGGTAGAACCTGCCTACTATGTGTGAGGGCCTGGGTTTGATCCCCATCACTGCAAATATAACAATAAAGAAGTTTTTTTTACAGATTTGATTTGATTTGATATTTATTTATTTATTTATTTATGTTTTTTATTTTATTATTATTATTTTTTTATTATTATTATTATTTTTTTTTTTTTTGGTTTTTCAAGGTAGGGTTTCACACTCTAGCCAAGGCGGACCTGGAATTCACTTTGTAGTCTCAGGGTGGCCACAATCTCATGGCAATCCTCCTACCTCTGCCTCCCAAGTGCTGGAACTAAATGTGTGTGCCACCATGCCCAGCTCAAAAAAATATAACTTAATTTTATTTATTTATTTGCAAGTAGAGAGAGAGACAGAGAGAGAGAAAATAGGCACGCTAGGGCCTCTAGCCGCTGCAAACAAACTCCAGATACATGTTCCTCTTATGCATCTGGCTTACGTGGGTCTTGGGTAATTGAACCTGGGTCCTTTGGCTTTGCAGGCAAATGCCTTAACCACTAAGCCATCTCTTCAGCCCTCAAAAATATAACTTCTTTTTTCTTTTTTTTTTTCTTCTTTTTCTTTTCTTTTCTTTTCTTTTTCTTTTTTTTTTTTTTTTTTTTTTTTTTTTTTTCGAGGTAGGGTCTCACTCTGGCCCAGGCTGGCCTGGAATTCACTATGTAGTCTCAGGGTGGCCTCAAACTCATGGCCATCCTCCTACCTCTGCCTCCCGAGTGCTGGGATTAAAGGCATGCACCACCACGCCTGGCTATATTTAACTTTTTTATTGTAGACATATATAATGTATTTTGATCATAATCTCATCATACTACTTTTTTTTGCCCTTCTTCCCAATCCCTATTAAATGAACTACCTTCTTTTTCCAACTACTTCCACTTTTATTTCTGTAGTCTTTTTTTCCCCTTCTCCATCATCAATGATAGCATGTTGGTGACCCAATATTATGAAGGTTTTGTGCAATTAATGACAGCTACTATGGGATCATTTATGCAATAGCCACTTTGTCTGGAAGAATTGTTCCAAAGCACTCCTCTTGCATTTTTCTGCTACGTCATCCACAATGGTCCCTTAGCCTTGTAAATTGTGGTATAGATGCCTCATTTAGTGCTGCACATTCAACAGGTTTTTGTTTGTTTGTTTCTTTGTTTGTTTGTTTGTTTGTTTGTTTGTTTGTTTTTGTTTTGCGAGGTAGGGTCTCACTCTGGTCCAGGCTGACCTGGAATTAACTATGTAGTCTCAGGATGGCCTCGAACTCTCGGCGATCCTCCTACCTCTGCCTCCCGGGTGCTGGGATTAAAGGCGTGCGCCACCACATCCGGCTCAACAGTTTTTTTTTCTGCAAATTGATGGGTTTTTCAGTCTCCCTGGTAATCCTCAACATCTGAAAAGATAGTCATCTCTAACCAGAATTGACAGCAGCATAAATATTAGAGAGTAGTTTGATGGGAATAATATATCCATCTTGCTAGAAAACAGTAGTAGCTTCCCCTGTAGGGCTTATGACCTTCCCTGCCACAGGCTTTTGGCTAGGTTTTTCAGTACCAGGCATGAATCCCCTTCCATGGAGCAGGACTCACATTCGATCAGAGAGCATGTGGTTACCCCCCACAACAGACATGCCAGTTTTGTGCTAGTGGGCACATCTTGCCTGGGGCCAGTTGTATAGCTTACAGGGTCCACTGGTGGTTAAGACCGTTGATGACTTTTCTCCCATAGAGGATGACTAGCATTTTCCAGCACCATGACAGCTAGTCAGTTCCAGGTAGATTTCTCAGTGTTAGGCAACCCAAGTATGTGGTGCCTTCAACAGTAGAATCTCACCATCTAAGTCTGGTGGGCAACCAAGAGCCTTGACAATATCCTGTATTGTTTGGGGGACCTTTCTAACCAACATATGTATATATGTATATTCTGAGATTATAGATTTAAGCCATCGAGCCTGGCAAGGGATAATATATTTTTTGACAGCTGGATGTGGTGGCACACACCTTTAATCCCAACACTTGGGAGGCAGAGGTAGGAGGTTTGCCATGAGTTCGAGACCACCCTGAGAATACATAGTGAATTCCAGGTTAGGCTGAGCTAGTGTGAAGACTCTACCTTGAAAAAAACAAAAACAAAAACAAAACAACAAAAAATATATATTTTTTAGTTGTATGTATGTGCATATGGTATGCATGTGTATGTATATGCATATGCAAGTGTTTGCATACATGTGGAGGCCACAGGTTGATGTTGAGTGTCTTCCTAGATCCCACTCCATCTTATTTACTGAGACAGGGCTCAGTATCAATGGCCAGCTTGTCCAAGCAATCCATTGTCTCTCCCTCCTGAGTGCTGGGACCCTGCTCGCATAGCATTTATGTGTGCTGGGGATCCAAACTCCACTTTTCATGCTTGCACAACAGGCACTTAACCAGTAAGCCATCTCAAAATTTATTTTAAAGTTGTAATAGAGCTGGGCATGGTGGCACATGCCTTTAATCCCAGTACTCGAGAGGCAGCCTAAGACTACATAGTGAATTCCAGGTCAGTCTGGACTAGAGCAAGACCCTACCTCAAAAAAACAAAATAAAAAAAAAAGAAGAAGAAAAATGAAATAATAATTTGTTAATGTTTGTATCTGTGACATTTTAGGAAGTACTTTATGTGGATTTTTCACATAATCCACCTAAACATCTTGTGAAGTAGGCACTATTATTATTTTCCTTCTACAGGTAAGAAATTAAAACTCAAAGGAGCAACTTGTCCCAAATTACAGAGCTAGCAAGGAAGGGATCTGGGACCTTGACACATTTATCTAACCTAGGTCTATTTTATTCTAATTTTGCAGCTTAAGCCCCCCAAAAATGTAGTATAGCTCAGTGAATAGTAGAAATTCTATAATTAGAATAATTTTATAATAATACATATGATACATGTTTTACATGTTTAGAAAATTTAGAAAGAGGGTTGGAAAGATGGCTTAGTGGTTAAGGCATTTGCCTGCAAAGCCAAAGGATCCTGGTTCAATTCTCCAGTACCCACGTAAGCCAGATGCACAAGGGGGCGCATGCATTTGGAGTTCATTTGCAATAGCTAGAGGCCCTGGTGTGCCCATTCTCTCTTTTTCTTTCTCTCTTACCCCCTTCCCTCTTTCTCTCAAATAAATATATAAAATATTTTCTTTAATTTAGAAAGATATACAGTAGTAACTATAGTAGCCTCCTAGAAGTGAGATTCTATAATTTTTAGCTTAATACCTGCATTTTTAAAGTTATCTGAATTGTGTGATAGGTAAACATTTATACTCAAGGGAGTATATTACTTTTATAGTTAAGGGAGTAAAAATCTTTTTATTTTCAAAATAAGAAATACTGTGAGTATGACTTGAGGGAAATTTCAACAGTTCATCATACATTCATTGATTTATGCCCTAGTCTTGTTTATGTCATGACTTTATGTTAAGATTGACTTTCAGTTTCCTGACCACTAGCTACTACATGTTATTAAACTGTGAGGAATTATGAGGAAAATGATTGACTCAAAAAGAAAGGGTTTCTTATAATAAGCTATAAAGAGCTTTTTCCATCTGAATTATTTTAAGATTCAGTAAGTTTAAGATGCCCATGAGCATCTGGTTAGTCTTTGCTGCCTTCTTTAATCTTTCATTTGAGTTTCATATTCTTTTCTTTGCCTTTTCCTTTTTTTTTTGTTTGTTTTGTTTTTTTGAGGTAGGGTTTGACTTTAGCCCAAGCTGACTTGGAATTCACTATGTACTCTCAGGGTGGCTTCAAACTCATGGTGATCCTCCTACCTCTACCTCCCAAGTGCTGGGATTAAAGGCATGAGTTAACACACCAGCTGAGTTTCATATTCTTTTTCAGATAACAATAAGCATGAATTATGTTGTTGGGACTCATGGATGGCTACCTTATGACAGAAACATTTCTAATTACTTTACATTCATCAAGGATCAAACTGTGACAAATCCAAAGTAAGTAAATTAACACTTAAAGTAGAAGAGCTATAGCAAATTCAAGAAAGACAATCAAGATTGATTCCTGTCATTGTGAAAGCAATGCTTTGAGACCTAGATTTTCTCTTCTTTCCCTCTTCCCCACCCCTTTTCTTTTTTTAAGTTATGTCCTAACAATATTTGTTTTAGTGACAAGGGTAAAAAGTATTTAAGATAGCACTGGGCATGGTGGCACATGCCTTTAATCCCAGCACTTGGGAGTCAGAGGTAGGAGGATCACCGTGAGTTCAAGGCCACCCTAAGACTATATAGTGAATTCCAGGTCAGCCTGGGCTAGAGTGAGACCTTACCTCATAAAACCAAAAAAATAAAGTACTTAAGATGATAAAATTTATTTTACATGGTACAAATTTCTCATCTTTCTCAATAAAATAAAACCCCAACATAGATCTTATTGCAGTTGTCATTTGCACAAATCCCATTCTCAGCAGATTAATACTAAATAATGAAGTCCTAGCACAGAACCAGCAGAATTAGCCCTCATGTTCTATACAAATTCTATAGTGCAAGCATTTAGGTCTGTCTTCAGAAAACTTAAGATTGGCTAGGTGCAGAATTGCTTCCCTTGGAAGCAAGCCTAAGCCATGTGTTTGCTTTAGTTGGAATAGAAGACAACTGTCATGAATCTTGTTAGATATATTTGTCTCCTACATATCACTTTGTGTAGGAGACGCCTGATTTAAGTTTATTTGTGATTTTCCTGGCCTTGGCATTTCCTATCTTGTCTTTGTACTTTGAGACTACCAATTACAGAACTACCACTTTTATTAAATTGCCATCCTTTTACGCACCTTCACAGATCTCCCTTCTTTCTGCTTAACCCTTCAGACTATTTGTATGTGTATTTTTATTTTATGAATAATATTTAAAAGTACAGTTAATATTTCTTGAAAGTTTATCATTTAATAATAGATATTTCAAGTAGAACTTTTGGGATTTGTATTTATTTTTCAGAAATAAAATTATTTATAATATTAATCTAAGTGATCTTTTAAAGAAAAGCCTAATGTATAATTGTGTTTACAGAACTCAGCGTAGTATGAATGGTCCTTTTGCTCCAGGGCTGGAGGTCACTTCTAAGCTATTTGTAGTATCACATGATGCGAAGTTGCTCTTTAGTGCTGGACACTGGGATAATAGTATTCAAGTGATGTCACTCACAAAAGGCAAAATTATCTCACATGTCATCCGACATATGGGTAAGAACTAACTTTTTTAAATTTCTGTGTGTGTATGATGTATGTGTGAGTGGACACACAGGTGGCATTGTGTACATGTGGAGGTTATAGGGTAACCTTGGGAATCAGCTCTTGCCTTCACATTGTTTGAGGCAGGATTTCTTAGGGTGTATCACTTTGTAAGCAAAACTAAGTGGCCTATGAGCTTCCAGAGATTCTCTTGTCTCCACTGCTGTCTTGGCATAGGTACATTTTCTAAGTTATATAAACAAACTGTGTGATCTTTCTAAGACTGCCTAATGTACCGAGGGTATACTGAAGCACCATATAAGTTAGATGGACCTTCATAGTACAATAGAAGGTATTACACTAAGGTAGGGTCTCACTGTAGCCCAGGCTGACCTGGAATTCATTATGTAGTCTCAGGCTGGCCTCAAACTCACAGTGATCCTTCTACCTCTACCTCCCAAGTGCTGGGATTAAAGGTGTGAGCCACCAAGCCCAGCTTAAGTTGAATTTTTTTAACTGATTTATACAAATCAGAATTTTTGTTTTGTTTTGTTTTGTTTTTCAAGATAGGGTCTTGTTCTAGCCCAAGCTGGCATGGAATTCACTATGTAGTCTCAGGCTGGCCTTGAACTCACAGTGATCCTGCTGTCTCTGTCTCCCTATTGCTGAGATTTAAAGGCATGTGCCACCACATTTTCATTTATACGCAGAGAAAGAGAAGAGATAATGGGCAATGCCAAGGCCTCAGCTACTACAAACAAACTCCAGAAACATGCACCACCTTGTGCATCTGGCATTATGTAGGTACTAGGAAATTGAACTCAGGTCATTAAGCTTTGCAGGCAAGCACCTTAATTGCTGAGCCATCTCTTCAGCCCCATAAATAAGGATTTTTAAGACCAATTAATAACAGAATTTTCCATCATTAAGCAAGACATCAACTGACCTAGTTACTGTCTTTATTAACAATCAATATGAGAGGTAAAATTGTTGAAAATAAAGGGATGGCGATATGGCCAAGTGGTTGGAGATATACCCTAGTGGTTAAAGGTGCTTGCTTGAAAAGGTTGATGGCCTGGTTTCGATTCCCCAGTACCCAAGTAAAGTTAGAGGCACAAAGTGGTGCATGCATGTGGAGTTTGTTTTCAGTGGCAGGAGGCCCTGATGTGCCCATCCCCCCTCCTTGCAAATAAATAAAAAATATATTTTAGTATTTATTTATTTATTTGAAAGAGAGAGAGAAAGGAAGGGAGGAGGTGTATAAATGCCATCTCTCCAGAGTATTTTTGTTTAATCTTGTAGAAATTAGTTTAATCTGGTACATCTTAATATTTTAGGGTTCAGTCTTAAGAACAAAGCATAAGTAATTTTTTTCTAATAAGCCTATTAGAGGAATGAAATGGAATCTGCTACTAATTCTATACCAGTGATTCCTACAATATCATTTAGCTTAGCTTATAGGTATAGTTCAAAAAAGTTATTTTTTTACATTGTGAATTTACATCATAGTAATTAGTACATTTTTTCTTAAGGACACACATTCCGAAAGAATGTAATTCTCAATGGGGAAAATGTATGAATGAGGTTACAGAGCATAGAAGCCTATCAATATTACCCAGGGACCCATTTAAATCTCTGTGACCTCCCAGGTCAAACAGTCTTCCCACACATACATCCATATCTCTCAAAAAAAGAATAGTTTTGAAGAAAGTTCTCCTAGGTGATTTTGATTCTGCTGTAATCCTGTGTTACTCTCCCAGTGATTTTTTTTCAGTGTCACTTCTATACCTTCTTGTTAGAATAACTGGGTTAGGCTTGGTGTGGTGGCACAAACCTTTAATCCCAGTGCTTGGGAAGCCAAGGTAGAAGGATTACCATGAGTTCAAGGCCACCCTGAGACTACAGAGTGAATTCCAGGTCAGCTTGGGCTAGAGAGAAATAAGTAAATAAGTAAATAAATAACTGGGTGAGTAATAGCTTGAACATTAATAAAATAGCCCTTAAAGTTCTGCTTCAGCAAAACACATCCATTTCATTTTATTGTGTTTCTTTTTTGTTGTTGTTTTACAGATATTGTGACTTGCTTAGCAACAGATTACTGTGGAATACATTTGATTTCTGGTTCCAGAGATACTACATGTATCATATGGAAGATAACACATCAGGTAACCACACATTTAATGTTCTTAGACCTTGTGAAATTACTGAAATATTTAAAATGGTGATGAATTTTTTCAGCGAAGTGGACTTTTGAGCATCTTTGCATTCTGTTTTATGTGTTCTGTCCTGTCTTCAGTGCTACTTTTTCTTTTTTTAAAAAAAACAGTTTAGGAGCCAGCGTGGTGGTGCACACCTTTAATCCCAGCACTAGGGAGGCAAAGGTAGGAGGATCACCATGAGTTCAAGGCCACCCTGAGACTACATAGTGAATTCCAGGTCAGCCTGAGCTAGAGTGAAACCCTACCTTTGAAAACCAAAAAAAAAAAAAAAAAAAAAAAAAAGTTTAGGTCTAGAGAGATGGCTCAGTTGTTAAGGCCTGCAAACAAAGTTTAACAACCTGGGTTCAATTCCACAGTACCCACATAAAGCCAGATGCACAAAGTAGTGCATGTATCTGGAGTTCATTTACAGAGGCTAGCGGCCTTGGCACACCCATTTTCTCCCCTCCCCCCTTCTCTCTTCTTCTCTGTCTCTCTCTCTGTGTGCAAATAAATAAATTAAATTAATATTTTATAAGTTGGTAATGATGGCACACACCTTTAATCCCAGCACTTGGGAGGTAAAAGTAAGAGGATTGCTGTGATTTCAAGGCCTATATAGTGAATTCCAGGTCAGCCTGGGCTAGAGTAAAACCCTACCTCGAAAAACAAAACAAAACAGAACAAAAAAAAAAAGACATTTCCTGAACCAGCATCATGATGAGGATATAATAAAGTGGAGGAAAATAAGAAGAAGTTCACAAGAAAGAATATTTCATAAGTACAAGGAAAAAAGTGAATCTAACATCCTCCGCCTCCTTCCTGAATGCTGGGATTAAAAGTGTGTGCCACCATGCCCAGCTGAAATGTCTCTTTTTTAAAAAAATTAATTAATTTATTAGAGACAGAGAGAGGGAGAGAAAGAAAGAGTGAGAATGGGTGTTCCAGGGCCTCTAACCACTGCAAACGAACTCCAGATGCATGTGCCACCTCGTGCATCTGGCTTACGTGGGACCTAAAAAACCAAACCAGGGTCCTTAGGCTTCACAAAGCAAGTAAGTTCCTTAACCAGTAAGCCATCTCTCCAGCCCCAAAATGTCTCTTTTTTAATGGCTTCTAGGTTTTCTACCTTACTTCAATATTCTGTCTTCCTCCCCAGATTTTCTTCTGCCTCTTCTACATTACCTATTGCTCTTTCTATTCTGTGACTGTCAGAGTACTTTAGAGCTCAGTGTTTGGAAGGTCTTGTCCCCCTCCCTGTGCTGCTCTCAGGAGCTGTCCTTTCCTTGCGGTGCTTCTCAGATTTCTTTATCGTGATTGTTGTTTTCTTTGTTTTTGCTGGTATGTAGGGGGGCTTGGTGTGGTGTGGTATAGTGTGGCACTTCATAAGCTCACCTGTGGCAGGGGTGCTTGCCTGGTGGACAAAAGTATTTGCTCTATAAGCATGAGGACCTCAAATCTGTTCCCTGCACCCAAGTAAATAGCTGGGTGTGGTCATGCATGTCCCTAACCCCAGCATTGAAGAAGGCCAAGACTGGGGATTGCTGGCTAGCCAGTCTAGCTGAAAAATGAAGAGCTCCAGGTTTGGTGAGCGTTGTATAACAGATTCCTCCTAGTTGAAATTGTAAGGAGGCTTTGATTCAGGAAGTCAAGCCTGAGAGACCTAAAATTTAAAGATCATACAACCACTCCCCAAGAGTATGTTAATTAGAAAGTGAAACACCCCTTCCTGGGGAAATCAACAACTCTGGGAAAGGGTTGCAAGACCTGCCCTATGGCTATATGAAGGGAAAACAGCTGCTTCTGTTGAGTGGTCAACTGGGTGGGCTTTTCAGTGATGGAGCTGCCTTTGAGTCATCCATTGCTCCTGTAGGCAACCCCTTACCCTGCTCTGTAAGCAATCTCGGTTCTGGTTTTGGTGTAATTGTCCTTTGATTGGCCTCCATGCCCTAGCTGGGAAGAATAAGCATGTATTCTCCTCACCCCAGGGAAAATTTTCCCTGCAACAGTGAGAAACTGTATCTCGGGAAAATGGCATAAAAGTGATAGAGGAAGATAGCTGATGTCCTCTCCTGGCCTCCACAGGCATGTACACATGTACACACACAAACCAAAAACAAAAATAAAAAGTATTGTATACTACCATGAGATAGCTCAGTGATTATAACTACCTTTAGGATTACTGTGTTGTAATACAATGTAAGAAATCCCATTGGGAATATAGCTTAACAGTTAAAGATGCTTGCTTACAAAGCCTGCTGGCCTGGGTTCAGTTTTCAAGACACCCAGGTCAGCCAGCTACACAAAACTGGCACAAGTGCCTGGCATTTGTTTGCAGAGGCAAGAGGCCCTGGCATATCCATACACACACACACTCACACACAAATGATTTTTTAAGCCCATTTACCTTTTCTTTCCTTTCCTTTTTTTTTTTTTTAAACCTTAGGGAGGCACTCCTGTGGGCTTATCATCTAAACCTTTCCAGATTCTTTATGGACATACTGATGAAGTACTAAGTGTGGGCATCAGCACTGAACTCGACATGGCAGTGTCAGGATCAAGGGTAAGATTTCACCTTTAAGATACACTGACTTTTTTAATAAGTTGAGAAGATTTTTTTATTAATTAGGAACTTCATTGTTTGCATAAATCATGTATTGGTCCTATTCCTCTAGTGTTATCCTTTTATATCCCTTCTTCCTGCCCCCCATTCTACTGAGGGCCCTCCTTAGTGGGGTTACTAATATTCACCATATTCATGGGGTTAGGAAGGCAGCAGCAGTCAGTCTGGGAGGGGAGGGACAAATTCCAACCCTGTGGCTCTTAGAATCTTTGCCCCTCTTCCATAGTGTTCCTGGAGCCTTGGCAGGTGTGTTGTAAGTCGACATTAGTGTTGTACTCTCTACAGCTTCTGGATTTCTGCTTTGATGAGTTTTGAATGCTCTGGAGTCTATTGCCATCTCCTTGGAACAGGTTGTCAGGATAGCAGTGAGAGCAGCACTCATGTTTAACTCACCATTTCCTTTGTGGTGTCACCTGGGCCCTGGCAGATGTGCTGGAGGTGGCTCATCTCATTATAGGTAGTTGGCTTTCTTTTCTTGTCATCTTGATGGATTTTGGTTCTTGCCCATTCTTGCTGCCATCATAAAAGGAAAACGGGTTCTCTCCAACCAAGAGTAGGAGCACCATGGGTTAAAGGTGATAAGCATAGTTAATTGAGAGACATTTTGATAGGTGTAGCCAGTCTTTTTGGCCAAAGACCAGTAGGAACTTCTCTCTGGAATCTATGACCATCATATCCTACGATTCTGACTTAGTTCCTCATACCAGGTATGAGTTCCTTTTCAGTGAGTAGGCCTCTTAACCAGTCAGAAAGCCGTTGATTATCTACATAGGCTATGTGCCACTATTGTATAGGTGTGTACCTCTTGTTTACCAGGTTGATTTTGTAGCTGGTAGGGTCCTCTGCTTGTTCACACTATTGGTTGCCATTATCCCCCAGCAGCTCACATAGCACTTTCTAGCACTATGAGGGCTGGCCATCAGGAAGCTGGCTTCCTTCAAAATTCCAACATGATCTCTTGATGTCCTATGTCCACAGCTTATAGTGTCTTCAGCAATAGGGTCTTACCATTTAGCTCTGGCAAGGAACCAAGTGCTTTGGCAGAAGCCTGCATTATTTCGGGGACCTCATGAGTCTCCCCAACCAATAGCTCACTGTGGGGTATAACCCCGTTCTGGCACTGGGAATTACAAGCCAGAGCCCATGGTTTTAGGATTAGGCTTTTTCCACCCTTTCCGAGACCCTTGTGTTCTGACAATCTCTCCTTCCCCCTATTAGTTTGCTATCCAGGAGAAAGGTTTCTATGCTACTAATTCATGTCATTAGTTTTGTGTAAATCTGTCCCTACCATCCTTATCCCCTTCCCCCAAGACCATTTCACCTCCTGTTATTTGCCCCTCCAGTTATCAGTCAAATATCCCTTCCTCTCCTCCCTCCTGATTTCCATTTTCTGCTAGCTTCAATCTAGTGCCCTGCCAATACTCCTGATGCTAACTACCTCTTACATGCAACTCAAGCTGTTTCAAGTTAGGAACCACAGATGAGGGAGGCCATGTGACAGTTGTCTTTCCGTGCTTCTCTGAGTTCACTTAATATGACTTTTTTCCAAGTCCATCTCTATTCCTGCAAATTGCATTACTACATTTTTCTTTACAGCTGACTGAGTAAAATTCCATTGTGTATATGTACCACATCTTCATTAACCATTTGTCCACTGGCTGAGGGCTGATTCTGGTTCCTAGCTATTATGAATGGAATTCTGACAAACATGGCTGAGCAAGTACCTCTGTAGAAAAAGTACAGTCTTTAAGATTGTATGCCCAGGAGTAGTGTAACTGGTAGGTCTGTTTTCAGCTTTTTGAGGCGTCTTCATATTGATTTCCATTGTGATTGTACAAGTTTGCACAGTAGTGGAGCATTTGTTGTCATTTGGTGTTTTGATTATTGTTATTCTGACTGGGGTGAGATGGAATCTCAAAGTCATTTTAATTTGCACTTCCCTAATTACTAAAGATGTTGAACAATTCTTTAAGTGTTTATTAGCTGTTTGAATTTCTTCAGTTCCCTTCCCTATTTTTTTAGTGGGTTGCTTCACTTTTTATTGCTTAGTTTTTTGAGTTCTTTGTAAATTCTAGATATTAAACCCCTGTCAGATTCATAGCTAGAAAAGATTTTTCTCTCATTCTGTAGGTTGTTTGTTGACTCTCTTTTTAAAAAATATTTTATTATTTATTTATTTGAGAGAGAGAGAGATACAGAAATAGTCAGGTAGAGACAGAGAAAGAATGGGCATGCCAGGGCCTCCAGCCACTGCAGACGAACTCCAGATATGTGCGCCACCTTGTACATCTGGCTTACACGGGCCCTGGAGAATTGAGCCTCGAACCAGGGTCCTTAGGCTTCACAGGCAAGCACTTAACTGCTAAGCCATCTCTCTAGCCCTGTTTATTGACTCTTAATGGCTCTTGCTTATCTGTACGATAGCTTTTGAGTTTCAGGAGATCCTAAGGGTTGAATGTTTGCTAATTCCCTGGACTTCTGAGGTCTTACTTAGAAAGTCCTTCCCTATACCTACATCTTGGAGTGTTGAGAAGATATTTTTAGGAGAATAAGTAAAAAGAAATTTATACCGTATACATTTTGGACATTGCAAAAGCTTAAAGAAGCTGGGTTCTATTTGGGGATTCTATTGGTCTTACCAGTTAAAGGAAAGATAGCATTATATGAGATAAAATATTAGAATATTCAGATTGGAGTTTTTCTAAGACACTTACATTTTTTGGTGTCTGGCCACTTTCCTTTTTTCATGTTGTTTGCCTTTGTGTGTTTTTTTCTGTTTATTTATTTATTTATTTATTTCTTATATGTAGGATGGCACTGTGATTATACATACCATTCAGAAAGGTCAGTACATGAGGACTTTACGACCACCTTGTGAGAGTTCTCTGCTCCTGAGTATTCCCAATTTGGCTATATCTGGTGAAGGTCATATTGTTATCTACTCCAGCATTGAAGAAAAGACTACCCTTAAGGTATGTAACACTTCTAAACAGTAGGTACAGGCTATCAGTAGCATTTTCCCTCCCTACATATTAAGCAGTTTGAGTTAGGAGAGAACATTTTTTAAAGAGGCCTTTTTCTTTCATAAACCAGTTGTTCATTCCTTTCCATGGACTTCTACCACAATCTTGGCCTCACATTTATATTTTATTTTAGAGATTTCCATTGGCCTTGTATAACACATATTTTCAAAAATTATTTTTAGGGCTGAGGATATAGTTCAGTGGGTAGAATACTTGCCTTGCATGTATGAATGAGGCCCTGAGTTCATTCCCAGCAACCTACACAGACAATAATTTCTGATTATGTAAGACTTCATAAGTTTAAATGGAAATAGCCAGCTTAAAGTCAGCATATAAATAAATTTAATTTTATGTATTTATTTCCTTTAATAAATCTTTCTAAGTATTAAGAGCATCTTTTTTAAAGAATGTGTAATATTTGAGGATGGAGAGATAGCTTAGCAGTTAAGGTGCATGCCTGCGAAGCCTAAGGACCCAGGTTCAATTCTCCAGGTCCCACGTAAGCCATATGCACAAGGTGGCACATGCGTCTGAAGTTTGTTTGCAGTGGCTAGAGGCCCTGGAGTGTCCATTCTCTCTGTTTATCTCTCTATCTCCCTCTCTCTCTCTGTCTCAAATAAATAAATAAACCTTTAAAAATGTGTAATATTATTTATTTATTTATTTATTTGAGAGAGAGAGAGAGAAAAATTGGTTCCCCAGGGCCTCTTGCCACTGCAAACAAACTACAGATATGTGTGCCACCACCATGTGCATCTGGCTTACGTTGTTTCTGGGAAGTTGAACCTAGGTCCCTAGGCTTCGCAGGCAAATGCCTGAACTACTAAGGCATCTCTCCAGCCCTGTAGTATTTTTAAATTGGAGAGTATTTTAATTCATTTGCTAACTTGGCAGTGTGATATGAAATCACTTTGATAATATGGTCTACCCACTTTCTCTTTAAATATAGCCATGTTTTTACTCCATAGTTTTTACAGCCATAGTTTTAACTGTTAATATAAAAACTCAGCTTTTATTTGAGATCCTTATATTATGCACTAATTCTTCATAGGATAAGAACACATTACACCTGTTTTCTGTAAATGGCAAATACCTTGCGTCTCAAGTCCTGGATGAACAAATATCAGACATATGTATAATTGGAGAACACATTGTCACTGGCAGCTTACAAGGATTCCTGTCTATAAGGGATCTGCATAGGTAAGTAGTAAAAATTATTGAAATAACATTTAAGAAAAGTTAGCAGTATACTGAGTGCATGATGCATGCCTATAGACTCAGAACTTAGGAGACAGGGCCAGAGGATTGCTGCAAGTTCAAGGCCAGTCTGGTTTACATAATGAGTTCCAGACTGGTCAAGGCTAAATAACAAAACCCTGCCTAAAATAAACAAAGAAATAAAGAAAAGGTATTTCCATCACAGAATGGAAACCAGAAGTCTTAAATTCATAATCTTGGTTTACCATTTATTATAGAAAGTACATCTTCACAACTATGAAAAAACTAGGAAGTTGAATTATTCTTATTCTAGATTAGTAAATAAAGCATATGTATATTTTTAAAATATGTAAAATTTTACATTACTTATATTTTATGAGACTGACATGGTAATTACTGTGCTAAGGAGGCAGATCATTATTTATATTTTAAATGATATAAGACAAACTAAGGTAATTGAAAGTTTAGCTTATTTGTGTTAATCATGTAATAGATGAATATGTATAAAATTGGTGGGCAGTCTTCCGTTATTTAATCCATTGAAGGATATATTTTTAAGTTGGAATTCTCTTTCTAATATTTTTATTTATTTATTTGAGAGAGAGAGAGACAAAGAAGCAGAGAGAGGGGAGAGAGGGAGTGAATGGGCATGAACTCCAGACACATGCGCCACCTTGTGTATCTGGCATACATGGGTCCTGGGGAATTGAACCAGGTCCTTTGGCTTTGCAGACAAGAGCCTTAATCGCTAAGCCATCTCTCTAGCCCCATGTTTTGGCCTTTTAATTCACCTTTCTCTTTAAGTTGCAGTCAGTTCCATATTGCTGGGACAAATAACCAGACACCACTAATGGGAAGAAAGTGGTTTAGTTCAGGCTTACAGAGTCCAGGGGAACACCATGAATTGTAGAAGAAGCTGCTTATTTCCATAGATCCAAGAAAAGAGAAACAACTACAGCAAGCAAAACACCAACATCAGCAAGCTAGAGTTCAAACTGTTCTCCACACACCTTTGGGCTGGACTTCAGATCTTCCCCCAAACATACCTTATGGCTAGACTCCAAGGTCTGCCCCCAGTTACATGCCCTCTATAGCAGGGATCTGCCTGCTAGAGGGCTCCCATTACAAGCTCAGTTTCAATGAAACACCTGAATCTATGGGGCCATATATTTAAATTATCACATTCAAACTACCACAACTCATTAATCAGCAAGATGAAAAGCATTTAATCAAAGAACTTATGCTGTCAGTACTGTTATGCTTACACATAATGATTGACCTTGAAGGTGGTACACTCCTATAATCAATACTCAGGAGACTTAGGATGTGAGTTCAAGGCCATCCTGGGCTATTTTCAAGACCCTGTCTCAAAAGCAAGAGAGCTGGGCATGGTGGTGCACACCTTTAATCCCAGCACTCAAGAGGCTGAGGTAGGAGGATTGTTGTAGAGTTCCAAGTCAGCCTGGGCTACAGTGGGACCCTACCTTGAAAAAAAAAAAATAAAAACAAAGAAAGAAAGGAAGGAAGGAGGAAGGGTGGTTGGGATTGGAAGAAAAGATTAGAGTAGTTGTATGTGTAGAAGGAGTTAGTCTGAGTAAGTAGTCTTTTTGAAGAATTAGTAGGAATTGTAATGGTATAGAGGGAGAGCTCTCTTTTGTAGGTGAACTTAAGGAAAGCATAAGAAAATGAAACCAGGCACAGTGGCACATGCCTGTTAAACTGTGTTGCAGAACTAGTTAATCATTGAGTTATCTTCAAGGTATAAAGTTCTATGAATTCGTTCTATATGCATGTAATTATATCTGTGTTTTTTATTTCTCTTCTAGTTTGAATCTCAGCATCACCCCATTAGTCATGCGATTGCCTATCCACTGTGTTTCAGTAACCAAAGAATACAGCCACATTCTTGTAGGTTTAGAAGACGGCAAATTGATTGTAGTAGGTGTTGGCAAGCCTGCTGAGGTAAAACCTAGAATCATGGATTTCATTTCCCGTACTGTTGGGGAGTCCTTTGGTTCTCCATCTTTCCACCTGACTCAGAAGTCTCCATTATGGATAAACAAATTAAAAAACAAATTTGGTTTTTCAAATGGCAGTAAATGAAAACAAAATCTAATTATTATTCAGAGTGATGTTTATATTATTTAAATCATACATTTGGGATTTTCTTTGTACAACTCTGTTCAAATAAGAAAATTATTTTATTCCAGATCTAGACTCAAGAGTATGAGCCGGGCGTGGTGGCGCACGCCTTTAATCCCAGCACTCGGGAGGCAGAGGTAGGAGGATCGCGTGAGTTCAAGGCCACCCTGAGACTACATAGTTAATTCCAGGTCAACCTAGGCCAGAGTGAGACCCTACCTTGAAAAACCAAAAAAAAAAAAAGGAGTATGATGTGAAATTTTCTTATAAAACCCTTTACAAAAAATGAAATGCAGGCTCAAACAATAAAATTTAATATTAACAGATACCAAGAATTACTGCATGTCTTTATGTAAATGTATCTTTTCTTATTTATAACTATAAATAACCCATATCAATATGTTTATTCTCCGTGAGTTTCCTATAACTGTAAATTGACTTGCCTAATAGTTTATCAATTATTGAGTATTCAGATATCATAAATCTTAACTTTTGTTCCTAGAAAATTTAGTGACTTTAGTTAATTTAGTGATTCTTCCAAGGAACTTCTTATGTAGAGCTAAATCATCTTTACTGAGAAACATAGCATCTGTAGGGGCTTCTTCAAGAAAAGAAACTGAGCTGGGTGTGGTGGCACATGCCTTTAATCCCAGCACTGAAGAGGCAGAGGTAGGAGGATCTCCATGAGTTCAAGGCCAGCCTGGAACTACATAGTGAATTCCAAGTTAGCCTGGGCTAGAGGGAGACCCAACCTCAAAAAACAACAAAAAAAGAAAAAGAAAAGAAACTGAACTGGGCAAGGTAACACATATTACAATCCCAACACTCAGATGACAGAGTCAAAAGGATCCCCACAGATTTGAGGCAAGCCTGGTATACATAGTGAATACTAGACCAGCCAGGACTACATCTTGACCTTACCAAGAGAGGAGTGGGGAAGAGTGAAGGGAACAAGAAAGAAAAATTACTGCTACACTGTTAGTGAGTAAAATTGACCTATTATATAAGAGCTATATTTTAATATTTTATAAATAAAATCAAGACACTTTAAAAACATGGTCTTATTAGATGGACTGCAGCATTTAGTTTCAAATGTGACAGTCCCCAAAATTATATTAACAATTCTGTATCTCAGTATTTCTATTTCACTTATATTTACAACTGTTGTAGTCAGCCGGGGTAAACCTCAAAACCAAACACAGTTTATGGGAGGAACAGGATTTATTTGAGGCTTACAGATTCAGAGGAAGTTCCATAAAGGTGGAAGAAGTTGGCCCTTTTCCAAATCCACATAGAGAAAGAACCCACCACCAGTACCACCAAAAGCAAGAGCCAAGGCTAGCAGCCAAACAACAGGGAACTCAGACCGTCCTGTGCATAGCTTAGGGTGGAATTCCTCATCAGACCCTAGTAACACCTTAGAGCTGGACCCCAGGTTCTGCCCACAGTGATACTTCCTCCAGCCAGGTGGCTGGAGATCTAAGTTACAGCAAGCTTTAATAAACTTCTGCATCTATTGGGAGACATCCATTCAAATTACCACAACAACATTTTAAGCATGCCTCCATTCAACAGTGAATATCTTGATTAATATATTCCTAAGTAATACCCACCTGTCCCCAGCTAGTAGGATAATTACATGAAAACTCTGTTCAAACTTTATTGAGTTTGTTTACTTTTCATGGCTTACCCAAGTGTCTTGTAAATTTGCCTATTCTCCCCATGTTATCTGTTAATCAGTTTCTGATCTTACAGTATTTGGTTTAATGAAATAACCATAAGTGCATACATTTTCTTTTAAAAATTGATTAGAAAGGCCTGTCTTGTCATAATTACAATCTCAGCACTTGGGAGGCTGAGGCAGAAGGATCTAGAGTATAAGGCCATCCTGGGTTACATTGTGAAACACGTCATTGATTGATTGATTGATAGATAGATGACAGATAGATAGATAGATAGATAGATAGATAGATAGATAATAAATAGATAGATGGATAGATAGATACTCTGTTCATGAGGAAAATATATAAGCAGCTGTATTTTATACATAATGTTTTATAATATTTGTTAAATGAGTTTGATAATATCCCTCATTGTAAGACTTATATACTCTAAAGCCGGGTATGGTGGCGCACGCCTTTAATCCCAGCACTCGGGAGGCAGAGATAGAAGGATCGCCGAGAGTTCGAGGCCACCCTGAGACTACATAGTTAATTCCAGGTCAGCCTGGACCAGAGGAAGACACTACCTCGCAAAACCAAAAAAAAAAAAAAAAAAAAAAGATTTATGTACTCTATAATACATAATCTAAATTGTATCTAGATTGTAAATAAAATTACTTCCAGCTGGGCGTGGTGGCACATGCCTTTAATCCCAGCACTTGGGAGGCAGAGGTAGGAGGATTGCTGTGAGTTCAAGGCCACCCTGAGACGACATAGTAAATTCCAGTCAGCCTGGGCCAGAGTGAGACCCTATTTTGAAAAAACAAAAAATAAATAAATAAATAAAAAAATAAAATAAAATTACTTCTATCTTTTATGTATATAACTATTGAATTATGACTCTACTTTAGTAAGTCAAATACTGAAACTTATTGATAATTCAGATATAAATCAGTCTATAAATATGACCATATAAAATATGAGATAGATCAAAAGCTATAAAAACATTGCTATGTCAAGATTTATTTTTATCTGAAAACATTAAAATCTTAATGTATATTTTAATTATGCATCACTTTTAGGATGTATTATTCCATCATGTGAAAGTCACATTTATGCTGGAGATGACAGAATAATAATATATACATGGAAATAATGTGTCAGAGACTAATCTGGAAATGAAAAGTAATACAAGCATCCAGAGCCATTGGTATCTTTATGTCAGGCTTGTCTTATTACTCCAATGAACATGCCTTAGGAAAGTCACCATTTAAAAATGGTGGTAGCAGGGCGTGGTGGCGCACGCCTTTAATCCCAGCATTTGGGAGGCAGAGGTGGGAGGATCACTGAGAGTTTGAGGCCACCCTGAGACTACATAGTGAATTCCAGGTCAGCCTGAGCTAGAGTGAAACCCTACCTCAGAAAACCACAAGAGAAAAAAAAAAGTGGTAGTAAAATCACCATTTGTAGGGGCCTAGGGAAATGGCTCAGTGGTTAAAGATGCTTGCTTAGAAAGCCTGTCAGTCAGGGTTCCATTCCTCAGCCACCCACATAAAGCTGGATGGACATTCATTAGCAGCAGCAAGAGACCCTGGCATGCACTTGTACACATACACATATGCCCATGTAAACAAATTATTTTCAAGGTTGGGAGAAGGGGGGAAAAGATTGTAGTCTCACTACAGAAAGTAGATTTCAGCACAAGATCAGTCCACTGAGGCAGGAAGATGGTCAATTCCAGGCCAGCCTAGGCTACATAGTGAGACCATGTTTCAAGTAAAAAAGAAAACAAAAATTAGATTATACATGGGAAAATGATTACATCAAATTATATGAAATTATTGCTTCTTAAATTCATTCATTGAGGGCTGGAGACATGGCTTAGCAGTTAAGGCACTTGCCTGCAAAGCCAAAGGACCTCAGTTTGATTCCCCAGGACCCACAAAAGCCAGATGCACAAGGTGGAGCATGCATCTGGAGTTTGTTTGCAGTGGCTGGAGGCCATTCTCTCTTTCTCTCTCTCCCTCTCCCTCTCTCTCTCTCTCTGTCTCTCTCTCTCTCTCTCAAATAAACAAAAATTAAAAATAAAATTTTAAATTATTCATTGATTCAATTAATATTTGTTATATCCTGCAAAGGGTGGTTATTTAATGTGAACAGTATGTGATTCCTACCTTCATAAGCTTTTTTTGCCTTTTTGTTTTCTAAACTACTTTTGATCATTCCACTCACTGTTAAGTATATTTTTTGAAATTCTTTTAGCAATTTTTTTTTTGGTGTGGGGGTCGAGGTAGGGTCTCACTCTGGCCCAGGCTGCCCTGGAATTCACTGTGTAGTCTCAGGGTGGCTTTGAACTCATGGCAATCCTCCAACCTTTGCCTCCCAAGTGCTGGGATTAAAGGCATGTGCTACCACGCCCAGCCAGCAACTTTTATTTTTGAGATGAGGTCTTAATATGGCCTAGGTTGGCCTCAGACTCATCCTGTCTTAGTTTCCTGAGCACTGGGGTTATAGGTTTGTTCCACCATACCTGCCTCAACATATTTTAATTTGCTTTCTTTTCACCAAAACGTTATTTTAGCTGGGCGTGGTGGTGCATGCCTTTAATTCCAGAACTCAGGAGGCTCAGGTAGGAGGGTCGCTGTGAGTCTGAGGCCAGCCTGAGACTACATCGTGAATTCCAGCTCAGCCTGGGCTAAAGCAAAACCCTACCTCAAAAAAAAAAAATTATTTTAATAACATTATACTCATTTTTCAATTTCTTTATTGTACTTTGTTTTATTGAGGGAGAGAAAATGGGTACACTAGGGCTTCCAACCACTACAAACGAACTCCAGACACATGTGTCACCTTGTGCATCTGGCTTACATGGATCCTGGGGAATTGAACCTGGGTCCTTTGGCTTTGCAGGCAAGCACCTTAACCACTATGCCATCTTTCTAGCCTAAATTATACTTATTTTTGCTAAAGGAATCTTGTGATTTTTAACATAAGTAGGACATTTTATTTTAAAATATTTTTATTTACTTATTTGCAAGGAAGAGAAAGGAAGTGAGAATAGATGCCCAGGGCCTCTTGCCACTGCAAACAAATTCCACATGCATGTGCTCACCACTTTGTCTGGCTTTACATAGGTACTGGGGAAATGAAACTAGGCCATCAGGCTTTGTAGGGATGTGCCTTTAATTGCTGAGCCATCTCCTCAGCTCTGGCCCTCTTAATTTAAATTTGCAAATGGTCAGAAGCCTTTAGCAAGGCCTGATGGTACAAGCCTGTAATCCTAGCTACTTAAGACACTAAAACAAAATATTCACAAGTTCAAGGCCAGCATGGACAAACTAGCAAGACAGTGTCTCAAAATGAAAAGTAGAGAGAGAGCTAGGGATGTAGCTCAGTGGAGTATTTCCTGAGCATGCCTGAGGCATTAGGTTCAATCTCTACTACTAAAAAAAAAAAGTTGATTAAATAAATAAAAGTTTTGATTATTAACCAAGAATCTTTAAAATGATGATTATGCTAACAAAACCTATCCTGCATTCTACATAATCAGTGCCTTATTTGTTGATTTTCTGTATCTTTTCTTAACATCCATTTTCCATTTCTCTGAATTACTTTAAACAGATGCGTTTGGGCCAGATTTCTCGAAAATTGTGGGGCTCTAGCAAGCGGCTCAGCCAGATTTCAGCTGGAGAAACGGAATATAATACTCAAGATTCCAAGTGATTATTATTTCCATCTTCTGTCTTGGAGAACTGAAATTTCATTTATTACTTTGTCACTTTAACCACATCTCTCTACTCCCCCAAAGGCTTTAAAACTTTTATCCCTGAAAATCATCTAGGGATTACCACAACTTGGTATGGTATATGTGAAGATATGGGTTGAGGTAGGCGTGATGGCACACACCTGTAATAATCTTAGCACGTTGGAGGTACAGCAGGTGGAAAGTAAGATCAAGACCAGCCTGGACTACACATAGCAAGGCCTTGTCTCAAAAAGAGACAAATAATAAAAGTAGATAGATGTAGATTATACTGTTAATCCAGTTTTTTAAATTTTGGTTAACATATTCTAGTGTCATTAACCAATTTGGATTACTAAGATGGATTTGAGAAAATACATTTGATTCAATATAATGGTCCACTTCTAAAGAACATTCAACCCATTTTCAAAAACAAGCTTCGAGTATTAAAAATGTAGGTTCAATTAAGTTATTTGAATACTAAGTTTTAAGGTATGTCTATAAAATAGTATAGCTAATGGGACAGTTGAGAGATATGGCTTTTCATAGATTCTTTAGAAATTTGTTTTTCTGTTTACTGACTACCATATTAAAAAATACCAATTGACTTGTGAAAGTCCTGATTAATTTTAAAATTATCTGTTGTACAATTTTCAAAAGTTAAAGATTTGCACAATTAGATTAAAATACAAATATTAAAACTGGTACATTGGTTCATTCCACCATTACTGCTCCTTAGCATACTACTAATGATGATGTATTGAGTTGCATTATTATCCTTAAGCCACAAAAGTTGAATAGGAAAAAGAAAAACTGCAGATATATTTACAGATGTATTTTATTAGTGGTGTACTTAAGCAAACACTATTTGTAACTTTGACAGTGGGTCTTCTAAATAGCATTTGCAGCACAATTTACATATGAGAAATTCAAATGTTCTTGACTTTTTCTTGGTTAAGCAAAAACTGCTTCACTCTGTATTTTAATATCTTTACCCTGTTAATTATGAGCTGTCAGTAATACCCAGTTGTGTCATGTTTTTACCTAGGATAATCATGTGTTTGATGAATAATTGAAAATTATATGCTTAAAAGTAGTCATTAAGATAAAATAATGTAAAAATTACTATTGCATGTTATATACAACTTCTAGAATCACAGTTACTTTTATTAGGGGTAATTAAATATTATACTTTATTATGTATTATTTAAATGTTTAAGTGAAACATTGATTTAATTTGGAATTCAAAGACATTGTTCTTTTATAAGATTATCTTTTGAGTTAGGTCAGAGAGATTTTACAGCTAACAATGTTACTAGTCTGCGATTCTATGGGCTTAGAGAGATTTATGAATCCCTGAAATTATGTAGGAATTTATTTGTTGAATACATTTTCAGGAAAGAATGATTGCATGGCTTTCTTAAAGTGGTCTATGAACAACAGAAAGCTTATCAATAATCTTTTTATTCTAATCATACATTTCCTTATACCTAATTGTTTTCTTAGTTGAATCTTGGGAAAAAAAATTTCTCTTTGCATTTTCTCTCTCCTATTTTTCACAATATCCCATGGCCTTTCCTCCATAATCTTAAGAATGAGCAAAAACAATGTAAGAAGTAAAGAATTCTCTTAAGGGAAACTCAATAGCTTGATTTGTTATGCATCAATATTAGAAGAATGTTTATAATCAGTTAAGATTGTCTGATTCAAGAAAAAATAGCTGTTTTTAGGTAAATAGCTAATCAGTAATAGAAATCAACTGGTACAAAAATAGAACAAATGTAAATGTGAAATTTTCCTTTTCTGAGTACTTCAGGAATTTGTTAGAAAAGTCTTACACATCAATGGAATGGAGATAATTATGATATATGAGATATTGTTTCTTTTTGGTTTTCCTCATTTCTTTCATCCCACCCTCACTCTCATGTTCCACCCATAATGTCACCTGGGCCATCACATTCTTACTTCAGTAAAAGCAACATAATTGAATTTTTGATTTGAAAAATAATTTATTGGGGGCTAGGGACATAGCTTAGTAGTAGTGCTTGACTAGAATAAGACCCTAGGTTCAATCCCAAGTACTGCAAAAAAAACAAGAAAAAGAGGAAGGAGGGAAAGATGATGATGATGATAGATAGATAGATGGATGGATGGATAGATAGATAGATAGATAGATAGATAATAGATAGATGGATGGATGGATGGTGGATGGATGGATGGATGGATGGATGGATAGATAGATAAGTAGGTAGATAGGCAGGCAGACAATAGACAGATCCCCAACATTCTGTAAACCTCAGGCAAGCAGAGCTGGAATCCCTGGGGTAAAGCTGGTGAGCTAGTCTAGCTGAGTTTGTGAGCACAGTGGAAAGTCCCTGCCTCAGTGAGTGAGGAAGACACCTGTCAGCAGTCTCTGACCTTCATACTCACATACACACATGAGCTCACACACATACAAGCACACATTCATGTTCTATACACACACAAAAAAAATTTTTTTAAGATAATGATTTGGGAGAGCTTTTTCTAAACTTTGTAATTTTTTAAAATTTTTATTACTATTTATCCATGTATTTTTAATGATTTTTTAAAAGTGTGTGTGTGTGCATGCATGCCAGGATGCATGCATGAGTGGAGGTCAGAGGACACTTTCAAGGTGTCTGGGCTCTTAATCCTTGGAGACAGGTCTTATGCCACTACAAAGGACTGCAAAGTAATGTCAGACTAAGCTTCTGACTCTTCTGGCTCCACCTACCACAGAGCCATGTTCTCAGCCCCAGCCATGTATTTTTTGAGGCTATTTAATACCAGGTTTGGAAATTATTTTGGATGCTTAAGCATTATTAAAATTAAAGAAAACTTTGACAGAGAAAAAATTCTTTGAGGAAACTGAAACTTGTATTATCTTAGAACTTAGAATACACATAAGAAGCTTTGTGCAGTGTGTAGATATCTTACCCAAGCTACTACTAGGCACTGAATGTAGTAGAATTATTCATTATATTGGTTTATTTTTCAACAAAAAAGGATTTTGAGGATACTACCAATATTCTTAAAGGATGAAACTATTTTGTTAAAATAAGCAAATGTAATTGAACAATATAGCTCTCATTTATATAGTACAGCCCACTGAAGTAAAACTCATCAGATAAAAATCCCTGGAAGATATGAGAGTGAAACCCTACCTCAAAACAACAAAACAACAACAAATCCCTGGAAGAAATACTTTTAACAGATATTTAGATGATATTCATAGACATATTTATATATTGTATAGTGGAAGAAATTTTAAAATGTCATTAGAATGGAATAACAGCTGAGCATTCCTTTCTTTCTTTTTTGTTTTTGTTTTTGTTTTTTAAGGTAAGGGCTCACTCTAGCCCAGGCTGACCTGGTATTCACTATGTAGTCTCAGGCTGGCCTTTCACTCAGGGTGATCCACCTGCCTCTGCCTCCAGAATGCTGGGATTAAAGGTGTGCACCACCACACCCAGCTAGCTGAGCATTTTAACTGATGAGAATCAAGTCTCAACTTGGCTTTTAAAATGTCCAGATTTTTTTTTTTTTGTAGAGCTTTGTTATCTGCTTTTGTTTCATGATCCTGGTGCTCATGAATATGAAAATACAGGCATCCTGGTGATGAAATGGCTATACTAAGATAATGTTTTTTTTTAATGAGGCCAGTAAAAATAGTAACATATATGTATGCATGTATGTGTATGCATGCATGCATTTGCATTTAATAGCTGTGTGCACTTAGAAAACAAGGAAGCCTTATAAAAATTCCCAATTAGTTTTTTTGTTATTACTGAGATTTAGAGGCAAAAATGAAAAGTAAGTCAGGACATGAAAATCAGGAAAGTGTGTAAAAATGAAGAGTGTCAGTTAATTTTTAACCTGAGCCTTGTGTCAGCTATAGAGAAAGTTTCTATCAGTTTCCTTTATGTCACAGTATATCCTTTTGCAGAGAAAAATGCCAACTATTTTGTTATCAGCAAAGAACACAAGCAAGATTCCCCTTTTATCCTCTAAGACATATCAGAGCTATTGTCCAGAGACCTGACATTGGAAGTGATACATGCTTCCAAAAGCAGTAAGTATGCAGATGGAATGAGAATTCTGATTTAAAAATTGACTCTTAACCTTAGGACTTTAAAAAATTTGTTTTTGAGGCAAGCCCAACAGACTGGCTTTTTTTTTTAATGTGAGAAACTAAGAACAAGAGTGAGAGAGAGAGAGAACTGGTGCACCAGGGCTTCCAGCCACTGTAATCAAACTCCAGACATGTGTGCCACCTAGTGCATATATGCGACCTTGTGCGCTTGTGTCACCTTTGTGTGACAGGCTGACATGGGACCCGGAGAGTTTAACATAGGTTCTTGGTCTTCTAGGCAATTGCTTTAACCGCTAAGCCATCTCTCCAGCCCAATCTTAGACTTTCTATGTTTCACTTGAAGTAGGTAAGAATCTTAGGTACCAGATTTTTATTTAATGATGATAGACACAGGCATTTGCCTTTAAGTAATTTTAATATTGTTTTTACTAAGAAATCACTAAGTAAAGCTTTAAACTGTATTTTAAGAGATTAGCTCCTTCCAGCCAGGCACCTTTAATCCCAGCATTCGGGAGGCAGAGGTAGGAGGATTGCCACAAGTCCAAGGCCACCCTGAGATTACATAGTTATTCCAGGTCAGCCTGGGCTAGAGTGAGACCCTACCTCGAAAAACAAAACAAAACAAAAAGAATTTAGCTCCTCTCCTTTTATATATTTATTTATAAAAATCAATAGCATTGTCTTTACCTCCTTTATAATGAAAATATTCAAGTACTGGATTGTATTAAATATAAATACAGCATTAAAATTTATAATATGGTATACAGGGTGTGTGTGCATTTGTGTATAAAGATGTTAGACTCAAACATTGTTAAACTTTTCAGTAAATAGGATCTTAAACCTGTATTTAGAATATAGTTTTGGGGTGGTTTATATGAAAAGAAATATTTTATTTTTAACTTGCTAAATCTAATGTTTTCATTTTTCAGCTACATTCATACCTTGTCATAAGGGTTCCCATCACTAACAGAAACTATTCTTTCCCAGCAAGTGATTAATCTTACTTACCATTACTATTTCCAACAAATATTCATTCTCCATATTTTTTCCTAAGGAGCACAGGTCTCGTGTGTACATACCATTGTTTTGTTTCTGATGATCCTATCCAGTACATTGTTTTGTAGAGATTTCCTGTAGTGCTTTTCCTGACAGAATTAGGCAGCAATGGAGTGATACCAGTCTTCATTTCAATGTTATTTAATATGGGGATCACAGCCAGTGCTAAGGGTTAAACCCAATGCTTTTTTTTTTGTTTTGTTTTGTTTTGTTTTGTTTTGTTTTGTTTTGTTTTGTTTGATTTTGTTTCTTTTGATGTAGAGTGTTGCTATAGCTCAGGCTGACCTAGAATTCACTATGGAGTCTCTGGCTGGCATCAAATTCACAGTGATCCTCCTACCTTGGCCCATAGTGCTAGGATTAAAGTCATGCACCACCATGTCCAGCGTTTTTTGCTTTTTTGTTGTTCTGTGTTTTGTTCTGGTTTTGGTTTTTGTTGTTGTTGTTGAGGTAAGGTCTCACTGTAGTCCAGGTTGACCTGGAACTCAAAACTCACTCTGTAGTCCCAGGCTAGCCTTGAACTCACAGCAGTTTTCCTACCTGTGCCTTCCATGTGCTAGAATTAAAGGCATGTGCCACCAAACCTGGCTTTGAACCCAGTGCTTTGCACATGCTAGACAGGTGCTAAGTGCTCTTCTACTGAACTATACTGCTAGCCTAGTTCTTACTGTCCATAAGTTCAATAAATATACAGTCAGGGTCTAGGTACTACTTTGGACCTTCCAAATCTCTTTACTTGATATTCTTAAATTATGTCTCAGGATGATTGTATATTATATCATATATATTTGAGATAAAGAGACAGAGTGAGAGAGAGAGAATGGGCATGCCAGGGCCTCCAGCCACTGCAAACTCCAGATGCATGTGCTCCCTTGTGCATCTGGCTTACATGGGTCCTGGAGAGTCAAACCAGGATCCTTTGGCTTTGCAGGCAAGTGCCTTAACTGCTAAGTCATCTCTCCAGCCCCTGTATATCTTAAAATATATTCTGCTCTATTAATTATGTCCATTTATTTTTATTTTAAATACTTTATTTATTTATTTGAGAGAACAAGGCAGATGAAGAGAGAAAGAGAGAAAGAATGGGGCATGCCAGTACCTACAGCCACTGCAAATGAACTCCAGATACATGCGCCACCTTGTAAATCTGGCTTACGTGGGTCCTGGGTAAGAGAAACGAGGTCCTTTGGCTTTGCAGGCAAAGCTTTAACCACTAAGCCATCTCTCCAGCCCCATTTATTTTTATAAACCAAGCCTAATACTCAAAATACATTTGAAAAGTTATTTCATCATTATCCTGAGAGACATTTTGTCAAAAATTGCTTGTTATACCTTTATCTTGATTTTACTTATACAGAACAGCCACATTTCCTTCTTGTTACTGAAAGATTCATTAGTCATTATTTTTATAAGGAACTCTTTACCTTTCATATTTGGAAATTATAATATTTGCCTCTAAAATGTATATATTTGCTAATAGTAGTTCCTGATACCTGTCAGTGGTTTTGATTTTGGTTTTTCAAGTTAGGGTTTCATTCAAGCGCAGGCTGACTTGGAATTCACTATGTAGTCTCAGGCTGGCCTTGAACTCATAGCAATCCATCCTCCTACCTGTGCCTCCCAAGTGCTGGGATGAAAGTTGTACACCACCATGCCCGGCTCCTATCAGTGTTTTATACAGTTGAAAGTAGGTAACATTTTGGATTTGGGGAAGTTCTTAAATTCAGGGCCTCACACATGCTGGGTAACCACTCTGCCACAAAGCTATATCCCAGCCCTCTTTTTACTCTGACTTTGAGGTCTCACTAAAGTGTCTGGGCTGGCCTTGAGCTCACTCTGTACCCAAGTAGACCTTGAACTTGTAATCCTCTTGTCTCAGCCTCTAGAGTAGCTGGGATTGCAGGTCTGCACTATAAGACCTGGCCAGAAACATGTTGATAAAAGATAAAAATCATGAAGAACAAGTGATAAATTAATTTAAAATAAAATTAGAGGGCTAGAAAGATGGCTTAGCAGTTAAGGCACTTGCCTGCAAAGTCAAAGAACCCAAGTTCAATTCCCTAGTACCCATGTAAAGCCAGATGCACAAGGTGGTCCATGTACCTGGAGTTCGTTTGCAGTGTCTGGAGCCCCTGGCATGTCCATTCTTTCTCTATCTGTCTCTCTTTGTCTCTCAAATAAATAAAATATTTTTTTAAAAAATAGAATTAGATCTCTTATAGCCTTGAAGTTTATAAATAACAGATTTGTCCTAATTTTAAAAGACGCATTCAATAAATTCTCTAAGTATTTCTAATGACTAATGTAATTATGTAAATATGCCTCTGTATGGAAATCATCTTTAATTTTTCATAAGTGTTAGGGAACAAAGCACTAACTTTTGAGAGATTTGGGCTTGGGATAAAGGTATAGCTCAGTGGTAGTACAATTGCCCAAAATGTGTGAGGCCCTGTTTTTTTTAATTATTATTTCAGGTATTTGTGGGATGGGGCATTATTATTGTTTTCCCCAATGCTGGGGACCAAACCAAGGGCCTCATGGGGACTATGCAGGTACTCTACCACTGAATACAGATAGTTCTTAATTTGAGATTGCAAATCAGATTTAATTAAGAAGGTGTAATATATATACTGTATCTAGGTACTGTTTTGGACTTTGACTGATTTAATAAACTTAATCATTCCCTAGCCTGCAAAAATATACATATATGGCCAGGCATGGTGACTCATGCCTGTAATCCCAGAACCTGGGAGACTAAGGTAGGAGGATCGCCATGAGTTCCAGACCAGCCAGGACTACAGAGTAAGTTCCAGATCATCTGGGGCTAGAGTAAAATCCTGTCCCTCCCACCAAATAAGTAAATACCCACACACATGTGTCTAATATATATGGTATATTGTGATGTATATAATTTCATTTGTTAAAAAGTTTAAGACCATCCTAGAATACAGTAGGAGTGATACGGTTTTGTTTAGTACAAAAACTCTGTGTTAAAGTGGCTATATTGCTAGGTTTTTTTTTTCTTTAGTTTTTCAAGGTAAGGTCTCACTCTAGCCTAGGCTGACCTGGAATTCACTACATAGTCTTAGTCTGATCTCAAACTCACAGTGCTCCTCTTGTCTCTTCCTCCTGTGTGGTGGGATTAAAGGTGTACGCCACCACCAGCCAGATATGTTTTGATAGCTGATGGTGATTCATTGGCTATGTCCTTTTTTTTTAAATTTATTTTTTACTATTTTTATTTTTGGTTTTTTGAGGTAGGGTTTCACTCTAATCCAGGCTGACCTGGAAGTCCATTATGTAGGCTCTGGGTGGTCTTGAACTCAGTGATTCTGCTACCTCTGCCTCCTGAGTGCTAGGATTAAAGGCGTGTGCCACCACACCCAGCTGGCTATATCCTTTTAGATTAAATGCACCTTATACTTATCGTGTGAGAGTGGTTTCTAAAAACATTGTAGGATTTGGACATAAACTAATGGTTTAGTGTCAAGTAAAAGGACACAAGTTCAGTGGTACTTGTATTTTAATGCTTACGGTCTTAATGAGCTGAGAATTCAGGACACAAAAGAGGAAAGTCACTAATTCAACTTCTTTTCCCATGGCAGTTTTCGTGTTTCCTTTAAAATGTGTATTTGGGGGCTGGGGAGATGGCTCATTGGCTAACGGTGCTTGTTTACAAAGCTGCCATTCTGTTACTTCTGTAGATCATTGTCTATCTCTTCTAAGTAGAATGTGGGGCCACAAGGACAAGAAGTTGTGCTTATTCACTGTCCTCTCCCCAGCACTTAAAATATACCGGAATAGGGCTGGAGAGATTGCCCAGTAGTTAAAGGCACTTGCTTGCAAAGCTTGATGGCCTGGGTTGCATTCCCCCAGTACCCATGTAAAGCCAGATGCACAAAGTGGCACATGCATTTAGAGTTTGACTACAGTGGTAAGAAACCCTAATGTGCACCCATTCTCACTTGCTTGCTCACTCTGTCTTTGTGTGTCTTTCTCTCTCTCTCTCTCTTACCCTCTGCTACAAATAAATAAAAAAAGACTTGTATTTTGCATCTATTAACATGATAACAGTTCTTCAACTGTGCCCAGAAGTAGGTCACAATTACTCAGATGTCTTAAGACTGACTTGGGCCCCAAGAGTTCCAGACCAGCCTAGGCAATATATAGCAAGACCCCATCTCAAAATATGTTTTTTAATTCATGTTTCAAAGTTTACTGTTGATGGAGATAGCAAAAAGTAATCAGATATGTGTTTGTGTGCTTCCACTTAGAATGGTTTTCTCATTATTTAAATTGGTAAAAAAAATTTTGAGGCAAGCCCAACAGACTGGCCTTTTTTTTTTTTTTTAATGCAAAAGAGAGAGAGAATTGGACTGTCAGGGCTCCAGCCACTATAATTGAACTCCAGATGCATGAGTCACCTTGTGCATATGGCTTATGTGGGACCTGAAGAGTCAAACATGGGTCCTTAGGCTTCACAGGCAAACACCTTAACCAGTAAGCCATCTCTCCAGCTCTAAATTGGTTATTTTTTGAGTGTACAAACTGATAGCTAGCTGCTTTTGCTGTTGACAATGTTGTAATGTAAGACTAAAGAACAGTTAGGATTAAGTAAGATTGAAAATGTTTACTGACTAAAATGTAAACTGTTTTAAAAGAAGTTACTCAAGTTGGACCTTTTAAAATATAAGAGATATATTTCAACATAACATTAAAATTAGAAGCTCTCTGGTAGTCAGTAAACAATTTTTTTTGTTGTTTTTGTTTTGGGGGGGTTTTTTGTTATTGTTGTTTTGGTTTGGTTTGGTTTGGTTTGGTTTTCGAGGTAGGGTCTCACTCTGGTCCAGACTGACCTGGAATTCACTAGTAGTCTCAGGGTGGCCTCAAACTCATGGCGATCCTCCTACCTCTGCCTCCCAAGTGCTGGGATCAAAGGCGTGCGCCACCATGTGCAGCTTAAAATGGTTTTTTGTTTGTTTTGTTTTGTTTTTTAGTTCTTTCTTTTGGTAACATTTCTTCTTACTAAGCAAGATGTTTGACAATTTAGTGGTATCAAACTATAAATTCATAAATACTGCTCTTGTATTTTGAAGGAAAAGAAATTTCTGTAACAGGCCTAATTTATTTACTTTGTTCTTTAGAATGCTAAAATTATTTTTAGTAAAATGTGGTTCTGACAGGAAAGGTATCAATAGTCACATTTAATTTAAAATATTTCAGATTCTCCATTTTTTAAATATTGGAATTAAAGAAAGTACTTTTTTCCTTGAAAATTTGATTGCTACTCTTCTATAAATTGATAGTGACATAATAGTTTATAAACTTCCTTCAAAATTACATGTTACAGTGGGTCATGATGTTAAAGATCTTACATTTTAGCCCATTTTTCCCTTATTATGCCTTTTAATATCAAAGACTGCTTCATAATACCACTGACTTTTTTATGTAGTACTGCTTATTTTCATTAGATTTACATTAAAAACTTGTTAGGAAATTGTTACTTTCTGCAAGCAAGCGCCTTTAGCCGCTGAGCCATTTCTCCAGCCTGTGTGATCTGTTCTAATCAGAAACTCTTTAACTGTGTAAGGTTTCCCTTTCCCTGTTTGCATTTACAGAACATTAACAAAAAGTAATCACATACCTGGCCAGCCATTTTCTGTCAGATTTATTGTAATAGGAAAGACTCAATTAAGGCAGAAAATAATAAGAATATTTGATTAATCTCTTTACCAATTTCTGGGACTCAGATTAATTAGATGCATTTCTGCTTGATCAGGGAATGAATGACTTGAATACATAAATATGTACATTAGTTCAGAGGGTTTAGCTGAAACTTCAGAATGACTTGTTTAAAAAAAAATACTTAGCTGGATATGATGGTACACACTTGTAAAAATACCAGCACTCAGGAGGGCTGAGGCAGGAAAATGGCCCCAAATTTGGAGACCAGCCTTGGCTATAGAATGAGACTGTCTCAAAAAAATAAAATTAAAACTTACAAAAAACTTGGGGGCTGGAGAGATGGCTTAGTGATTAAGGCGCCTGCCTGCTAAGCCTAAGAACTCGGTTCCAATCTCCAGGTCCCACGTTTAGCCAGATGCAAAGTAACGCAAGGGCGCAATGTTGCACTTGCCCACAAGGGGGCACACGCATCTGGATTTCGTTCATAGCAGCTGAGAGGATGCTGGTGCGCCCATTCTCTGTCTCCCTCTCCCTCTGTCTCTCTCTGTGTCTCTCTCCAAAAATAAAAAAATAAAAATAAAAAAAATTGGAAGTTGTGCTGCTATTTAAATATTTAAGGAGTTTGAAAAGTTGCATATTTATCTTAGACTATTACTTCTCATTTAGAATATTCCTTCTCATTTGTTTTACTGGAATTGACCATGAAAAAAAAATCTATTAAGCCTTATTTATACCTAATTGATTGTACAAACTGACTTACTGAGTATTTGTATGCAAAAAAGTCTTCAAAGTTGAACAAGTTTTAGATTTAGTAAAGATGTGTAAATAATTTGATTAATATTCTCATAGCAAAGTCACTATTTGGTGCAATTCATCCTTTCCTTTCTTATCCTTCTAAACTTAATTATATAAGATGTATGTTTTGTTAATTAAATGATATTCTTTAAAAATTCAGTGTATGTATATGAGTTCTTGTGTGAATTGTTTCTGTATATTATGATCAAAGATAATTGAAAATTTTGCACTTTTTTAGTCCTTTGGAAATTTATAGTCTGAATGATTTTTAAGAATGTACACTTATTTTGTACATAATAAATTGGCTTTGTATATTACGATGGATTTGAATCTAATAAAAAGATGATACTTCCTTCAGTTGACTTTTAGTTCTCAATTTATAGTCTGACTTGAACTTACCCTTGGCTAAATTTTTTTGAGCAGACCAAAGAATTAAATGCAGCATTTAATAAGCAGAAATTTGACCACTGTATTTTTCTTAGATGAGAAGAATCTCTTTTATAATTCTGTGTACACAGGTAAGTATTATGTTAATTGGGTGTTGTCATATATAATAATGAGACTCTGAATGCTATCTCCAAACATTGTTGCAATAGTAAATGATCATACATCAAAAATTTGTATTTATAGTTAAATAATATATTAGATTGGTCTTTTTTAACTTTTACAATAATTTTTTAGAGATTTATTTTTTTATTTATTTATTTATCAGAGACAGAGAGAGATTGAGAATGGGTGTGCCAGGGCCTCTAGCCACTGCAAACAAACTCCAGACGCATGCACCCACCATACATGGGACCTGGAGAATCGAACCTGGGTCCTTAGGCTTTGCAGACATGCACCTTAACCACTAAGCCATCTCTCCAGCCCCCCCTTTTTTTTTCAACTTTTTACCTTTCCTAGTTAAAATATATATATTTGGTTTTTCAAAGTAGGATCTCACTCTAGCCCCAGCTGACCTGGAATTCACTCTGTATTCTCAGTGTGGACTCGAACTCATGGCAATCCTCCTACCTCTACCTCCCAAGTGCTGGGGTTAAAGGCATGTGCCACCACGCCCAGCTCCTAGTTAAAATATTTTATTTAATTTTTTTTTTTTTCAGTATTAGAGATCATCAAACCCAGGGTTTTAAGTATACTACTATTGGGCTATACCCCTAGCACTGTCTTAATAATACTAACCTAGCCCTTCTGTTTTTCTAATATTTCATTTTATTTATTACAGAGAGAGAGAATGGGTGTACCAAGGTCTCTAGCCACCTCAAACAAACTCCAGATGCATGCACCACATGTGCATCTGGCTTACATGGGGAATTAAACCTTGGTTCTCTGGCTTCGCAGGCAAGCACCTTAACCACTAAGCCAGCTCTCCAGCCCCCATTCTGTTTTTGTTAAGGTTACTGAAACCCAGTCATGTTAAGACAAATGCAAATGCTGCTGCAATACTTGCAGGTAGCTTGTCTGCATCCAGATTAGCAATGGAAATGAACATGAGTTTATTGACTTCAATACCAACTGTTTACAACACTTTTTTTTTCAAGGTAGGTTCTTGCTCTAGCCCAGGCTGACCTGGATGCACTCTGTAGTCTCAGGCTGGCCTCACACTCATGGTATTCCTCTGACCTCTGCCTCCCAAATGCTGGGATTAAAGGCATGTGTCACCACTACTCTCGGTTTACAACACTAAATTTAATTTAAGGTACTTTGCTACAATTAGGAACTTTCTGTATTAATCCATCTGGTAAGATTTCTAAATCATTAGAAAAACTAGGTTAGGGGGCTGGAGAGATGGCCTAGTGGTTAAGGCACTTGCCTGCAAAGTCTAACAACCTAGGTTTCATTTCCCTATACTGTGGGTCTCGTTCTGTTCCCAGGGCCATTGGCCACCAATGTCCCGTGCGAGGGAGGGAGGAGTTGGGAGGGAAGCAGCAGGGTTCTGGAGCAGCGGGTGATTGTGATGCTGAAGATGACAGGCAGTAAGCACCCAGGAGACAGCATTCAATTATTCAAAAGGGGAGTGGGCACATACAGACTATATGGCAATCGGATGCATAGTTTATGGGCTGTTATCTAGGTGGTGGAAGGACTAGTAACTTCAAAGCCATGGGGGAAGAATAAGGGAAGGGGAAGGGTGGAAGAGGAGATAACAAAAGGCTGTGACTTCTGTTACTATGGGGGGAGGGGGAGATGGTGAGAAGGCTATGTGAATCCAGCCACATGAGGGTCTCTTGGGCCACTAGCTACAAGGTCAGGAACTGTGGGGGGCAAAGTCTGACTTATGGAATGGTCAGAGCCTTTTGGGGTCTGGGAGGCGCGCCTCGCCAGTTCTGCCCACTCTGGACGATGACAGCTCACTACAACCTACACTGTAGGGAAGACTAGTCACCGTCCCCAGGGACTCCCTGAGAGGGCCAGCTGCAACCCCACAGCCCAGGGTCCCTGGCCATATCCAATAGTTCAGGCTATACTCCTCACAGGTCCAGCCCGTTTCTAGCAAGGCCCAACACTGTAGCCATGTAAAGCCAGGTGCACAAAGTGCAACACGCATCTGGAATTCATTTGTAGCAGATAGAGACACTGGCATGCCCATAAACCCTCCCCCTCCCTCCCTCCTTTCTCCCCCGCTTACAAAATAAATAAAAAAAAAAAAAAAAAAAAAAAAAAAAAAAAGGTTAGTTATAGGATTTGTTAAAACTGCCTTGCTGTTAAAAGAAGTCCAAGCCGGGCGTGGTGGCACATGCCTTTAATCCCAGCACTCAGTAGGCAGAGGTAGGAAGATTGCCATGAGTTTGAGGAAGACTACGTAGTGAATTCCAGGTCAGCTGGGCTAGAGTGAAACCCTACCTTGGAGGAAAAAAAAAAAAAAAGTCCATAAAATCATACCAGGCATCAGATAAATGTGTTTTTTATGCTGAACAATACTTGTTTTTTTTTTAATTTGTTTATTAAAAGGTTATGCTTGGGCTGGAAGGATGGCTTAGCAGTTAACACATTTGCCTGCAAAGCCAAAGGACCCAGGTTTGATTCTCCAGAATTCACATTAGCCAGATGCACAAGGGGGTGCATGTGTCTGGAGCTTATTTGCAGTGGCTGGAGGCCCTGGTGTGCCCATTCTCTCCCTGCCCCCTTCTCTATCAAATAAATAAATGAATAATTTTTAAAATGGTTATGCTCATACCCTCTCCCCCACCCCCATTCCACTGAAGGCCCTCCTCAGTGGTGTCACTGGTATTCACTGAGAGCATGAGGTGACAGTTGGGGTGGGTGAGGAACCTGTCCAGACTCAGATATTCCTCCCCACCCTGTGTCTCAGTCTTTTTGCCCCTTCCTTGGTGGGCTTGTTCAGAAGTCTGATTTAGTGTTGAGGAGTCTGTTGTGATGAGTTTTGATTGATCCCAGTGTCACCATCACTGGAGCTAGTTGTCAGGCCAGCAGTGAGAGCACTTACTGCAGTATTTGTGTCACTTGTTCATCCTTATGAATTACCTTTCATACTCTACTGATGAAAATAGAGACCTGCTATTATTTGACTCTATAACCCAAATCCTTTAATAATCCATAGATTTTTTTTTCTAAAGGAAAATCAATATTACAAGATATTCAAATGCATATGATGATAGTATGGTAACTAATTTAACAGGAAGATAAATTTAACTATTCAATCTAGAGCTGGATTTTTAGAATCCTAACTTTTTTTCTTTTCAGTGCTATGTGGTCAAACCCAGGGCCTCCTGTTTCACTGACAAGCCCCATCCCCAGCCCTATTTATCACTCATCTTTTTTTTATTTGGTTTTTATTTGCTTACATTAGTGTTTTTTTTGAGGTAAAGTCTTGTTGGGGTCCCCCCTAAGGCCAGCCCAGGAGGGACAGCAGGGTCTCTGCTGAGTAAGGGGTGAGCAGCACAGAATCACGACACAGACTCCGGTGAAAGCGGAGGGTGAGCTGCCGCAAACTTGTTTATTGAGGAAGTGCAGGTGGGTTTTAAGGGGCTTGGCTGGCCAATCATTGTATGGGGTGGTCCCCTTTTTGTGACCAATGACAGCCTGTCTCTGGACAGGTCATCTTGTATGTAACCGGTTTCTTGCAAACATAGGACTGTAACTGTTGTCACGCCAGGCCTGCGCAGAACGCCACGTTCACAGAAACTACTTCCTGGTTTCTTCTGCCATGCAGTCTGGCTAGGGCCAGGCTTGCATTGTGCCATACATATCCTCCTTTTTGTTTTTATTATTGGCAACCCTGAGAGGTATGGTTTATTGCCAAGCCATTGTTGAACCCAGGCCCCAAGGGATCATCACATGTGACGGTGCCTGTCTTAGGTTGTCCCATCTCATGGAGTCTTACCCATCATTGGCTACTCGCCATCCTAGTGAGAAAACCCGAGGGGTGTGGCCTGGTATGGTTTTTGGCAAGCCATTGTGAATTAGGGGAAACAAGAATAGATGGAGCTAGGAATGCAGCTCGGTGGTAGAGCATTTGCCTACTATGGGCAGTGCCCTAGGTTCAAATTCCAAGAAAAAAATAAAATTGTGTGTGTGTGTGTGTGTGTGTGTGTGTATAAATGGGTGGAGGAGCCAGACATGTGGTATACTTCTGTAATTCCATCACCCAGGAGGCTAAGACAGGAGAGGATAATGAGTTCAAAGCCAGTCAGGACTAAAAATTAAGATCCCACCTCAAGAACAAACCAAACCAAAAATGAACAGAGGATGATTATGAATATCAATTGTGGTCCTGAGACAAACTGGATAGTAAACTTTCTGTTTGAGAATTCCCACCTGGAAGAGAGGAAAAGCTATTTAACAAGCTTGTGTATAAGAATACTACCTAGTGAAGAATTCCAGGTCAGCCTGGGCTAGAGTGAGACTCTACCTTGAACCCCCCCAAAAAAAAAAAAGTCGAGCAAGCCTCAGGGTTTTTTTTTCAATATTTTACTTATTTATTTATATAAAAGAGGAATATATATATATATATATATATAGAGAGAGAGAGAGAGAGAGAGCGCGAGCGAGCAGAGGCAGAGAGAAAATGGGCATACCATAACCTCCTACCACTCCAAATGGTCTCCAGACCCATGCACCACCTTGTGCATCTGGCATTGCTTGGGTACTGGGAACTAAACCTGGGTCCTTTGGCTTTGCTGGCAAGCATCTTAACCACTAAGCCATCTCTCCAGCCCCCAAGCCTCAGTTTTCATGGGTAATTTTTTTCTTTCTGGTTTTTGAGGTAGGGTTCACTCTAACCCAGGCTGACTTGGGATTCACTATGTAGTCTCAGGGTGGCCTTGAACTCACAGGGATCCTCTGACCTCTGCCTCCCAAATGCCCCCTTCTCTATCAAATAAATAAATGAATAATTTTTAAAATGGTTATGCTCATACCCTCTCCCCCACCCCCATTCCACTGAAGGCCCTCCTCAGTGGTGTCACTGGTATTCACTGAGAGCATGAGGTGACAGTTGGGGTGGGTGAGGAACCTGTCCAGACTCAGATATTCCTCCCCACCCTGTGTCTCAGTCTTTTTGCCCCTTCCTTGGTGGGCTTGTTCAGAAGTCTGATTTAGTGTTGAGGTGTCTGTTGTGATGAGTTTTGATTGATCCCAGTGTCACCATCACTGGAGCTAGTTGTCAGGCCAGCAGTGAGAGCACTTACTGCAGTATTTGTGTCACTTGTTCATCCTTATGAATTACCTTTCATACTCTACTGATGAAAATAGAGACCTGCTATTATTTGACTCTATAACCCAAATCCTTTAATAATCCATAGATTTTTTTTTCTAAAGGAAAATCAATATTACAAGATATTCAAATGCATATGATGATAGTATGGTAACTAATTTAACAGGAAGATAAATTTAACTATTCAATCTAGAGCTGGATTTTTAGAATCCTAACTTTTTTTCTTTTCAGTGCTATGTGGTCAAACCCAGGGCCTCCTGTTTCACTGACAAGCCCCATCCCCAGCCCTATTTATCACTCATCTTTTTTTTATTTGGTTTTTATTTGCTTACATTAGTGTTTTTTTTGAGGTAAAGTCTTGTTGGGGTCCCCCCTAAGGCCAGCCCAGGAGGGACAGCAGGGTCTCTGCTGAGTAAGGGGTGAGCAGCACAGAGTCACGACACAGACTCCGGTGAAAGCGGAGGGTGAGCTGCCGCAAACTTGTTTATTGAGGAAGTGCAGGTGGGTTTTAAGGGGCTTGGCTGGCCAATCATTGTATGGGGTGGTCCCCTTTTTGTGACCAATGACAGCCTGTCTCTGGACAGGTCATCTTGTATGTAACCGGTTTCTTGCAAACATAGGACTGTAGCTGTTGTCACGCCAGGCCTGCGCAGAACGCCATGTTCACAGAAACTACTTCCTGGTTTCTTCTGCCATTCAGTCTGGCTAGGGCCAGGCTTGCATTGTGCCATACATATCCTCCTTTTTGTTTTTATTGTTGGCAACCCTGAGAGGTATGGTTTTTTGCCAAGCCATTGTTGAATCCAGGCCCCAAGGGATCATCACATGTGACGGTGCCTGTCTTAGGTTGTCCCATCTCATGGAGTCTTACCCATCATTGGCTACTCGCCATCCTAGTGAGAAAACCCGAGGGGTGTGGCCTGGTATGGTTTTTGGCAAGCCATTGTGAATTAGGGGAAACAAGAATAGATGGAGCTAGGAATGCAGCTCGGTGGTAGAGCATTTGCCTACTATGGGCAGTGCCCTAGGTTCAAATTCCAAGAAAAAAATAAAATAAAATTGTGTGTGTGTGTGTGTGTGTGTGTGTGTGTATAAATGGGTGGAGGAGCCAGACATGTGGTATACTTCTGTAATTCCATCACCCAGGAGGCTAAGACAGGAGAGGATAATGAGTTCAAAGCCAGTCAGGACTAAAAATAAGATCCCACCTCAAGAACAAACCAAACCAAAAATGAACAGAGGATGATTATGAATATCAATTGTGGTCCTGAGACAAACTGGATAGTAAACTTTCTGTTTGAGAATTCCCACCTGGAAGAGAGGAAAAGCTATTTAACAAGCTTGTGTATAAGAATACTACCTAGTGAAGAATTCCAGGTCAGCCTGGGCTAGAGTGAGACTCTACCTTGAACCCCCCCCCCCAAAAAAAAAAAGTCGAGCAAGCCTCAGGGTTTTTTTTTTCAATATTTTACTTATTTATTTATATAAAAGAGGAATATATATATATATATATATATATAGAGAGAGAGAGAGAGAGAGAGAGAGAGAGCGAGCAGAGGCAGAGAGAAAATGGGCATACCATAACCTCCTACCACTCCAAATGGTCTCCAGACCCATGCACCACCTTGTGCATCTGGCATTGCTTGGGTACTGGGAACTAAACCTGGGTCCTTTGGCTTTGCTGGCAAGCATCTTAACCACTAAGCCATCTCTCCAGCCCCCAAGCCTCAGTTTTCATGGGTAATTTTTTTTTCTTTCTGGTTTTTTGAGGTAGGGTTCACTCTAACCCAGGCTGACTTGGGATTCACTATGTAGTCTCAGGGTGGCCTTGAACTCACAGGGATCCTCTGACCTCTGCCTCCCAAATGCTGGTATTAAAGGCGTGTGCCACCATGCCCAACTTATTAAGAATCTACTTTGAAAAAAAAAAAGACAGCCGGGTGTGCTGGCGCATGTCTTTAATCCCAGTACTCGGGAGGCAGAGGTAGGAGGATCGCCGTGAGCTCAAGGCCACCCTGAGAAGACAGAGTGAATTCCAGGTCAGCCTGGACTAGAGTGAAACCCTACCTCGAAAAACAAACAAACAAACAAAAAGACACCTGACACTGATGGCCCAACTGACTTGTCACCTCACTAGCAGGTATTTTCATCAAGGGACCAATAGGCAGAGAACCCACAATTGTCTCCAGAACTTCATTTCAACATGGGACTCAACTGCTTGATGTGGCCTGCTCAAATTGCCAGCAGTCCACTCATCCACTCTGGCTGGTTACACCTTGCCAGAAAGGTCCTGCTCCTCCACAGCCTTGCGAGACCCTGTAGCTGGGCTCTGTGAGTCCACAGCCACTCTTCCAACTGAGCTTGTTAGCATTTTATCTGACCGCTTGTGGTGGTTTGATTCAGGTGTCCCCCATAAACTTAGGTGTTCGGTATGCTAGGTCCCCAGCTGATGGCAATTTGGGAATTAAAGCCTCCTAGAGGTGGTGTATTATTGGGGGCAGGCTTATGTGTGTGATAACCAGCTTCTTCTTGGCAATATTTGGCACACGCTCCTGGTGCTGCTTTGTCTACCTGATGTTGGCCAGGAGGTGATGTCCACCCTCTATTCATGTGATCGGTTTTTTTTTTTTTTGGTTTTTCGAGGTAGGGTCTCACTGGTCCAGGCTGACCTGGAATTCACTCTGTAGTCTCAGGGTGGCCTTGAACTCACGGCGATCCTCCTACCTCTGCCTCCCGAGTGTTGGGATTAAAGGCGTGCGCCACCACGCCCGGCTTCTTTTTTTTTTAATTTTAATTTTTATTGACAACTTCCATAATTGTAGACAATATCCCATGGTAATTCCCTCCCTCTCCCCCACTTTCCCCCTTGAAATTCCACTCTCTATCATATTCTCTCCAACTCTCAATCAATCTCTCTTTTATTTTGATGCCATCATCTTTTTCTCCTATTATGAGGGTCTTGTGTAGGTAGTGTCAGGCACTGTGAGGTCATGGATATCCAGGCCATTTTGTGTCTGGAGGATCACATTGTAAGGAGTCCTACTCTTCCTTTGGCTCTTACATTCTTTCTACCACCTCTTCTGCAATAGACCCTGAGCCTTGGAAGGTGTGTTAGAGATATTTCAGTGCTGAGCACTCCTCTGTCACTTCTTCTCAGCACCATGGTGTCTTCTGAGTCATCCCAAGGTCACCACCATCTGAAAAGAGAAGCTTCTCTAACCAAAAGTGAGAGTAGAATTAATATATGGGTGTGGACTTTAAGAGAAGTGCTTACTGTGAAGTTTGTTGAGCATAGTATATACATTTAGGCAGACACCAGCAGACATTACAACCCTAGGGCTCATAACTACCCCTGTTTTCAGGATCAGGGATGTATTCCCTCCCATGGAGTGGGCCTCCAGTCCAATTAGAGAGTGGTTGGTTTCCCCCATAACAGACATGCCACTATTGTACCTGTTGGCTCATTTGGCATGGCTGGCCAAATTTAAAGCTTGCAGTGTCCACTGTTGAGTATTTTCACTGGTGATTTTTCTCTCTCCCATTGAACTGCATGCAGTGTAGCTTCTTCCAAGCTTTCTGTCAGCTGGTCCACATGGAGGAGGCTTTCAGCTCAGCTCCATCGAGATTTCTCAGTGACCTTGCAGCACAAGTATGTGGATTCTTCAGCAATAGGGTCTTACCATCTATTCCTTGTGGGAAACCAAGGTCCTTTGCAATGGCCTGTAATGTTTTGGGGGTATCAGGGACCTCCCTGGCCAACAACTCACTGGAAGGTATCCCATCCCTGGCACTAAAATTTTCTAGCAACAATCTATTGCTACTGAGTGTTCTATTGTCCAGAAAAGCAGGTTTCCATATGACTTATTTATAGCCTCTTAGATTCTGATTAGCCCTCCCTCCACCTTTCCTTTACTCAATCTCTTCCCCTGACCTCACTTAGGCCTTTTTACCCCCATTATGTAAACGTGCCACATCTTCATTATCCACTCATCAGTTGAGGGACATCTAGGCTGGTTCCATTTCCTAGCTATTGTGAATAGAGTGGCAATAAACATGGTCAAGCAAGTATCTCTAAGGTAGTGAAATGAGTCCTTAGGATCTATGCCTAGGAGTAGTATAGCTGGGTCATATGGTAGATCTATATTAAGCTGTATCAGGAACCTCCACACTGATTTCCACAATGGCTGGACCAGATTGCATTCCCACCAACAGTATAGAAGGATTCCTCTTTATCCACATCCTCACCAGCATTTATATTCATTTGTTTTCATGATGGTAGCCAGTCTGACAGGAGTGAGATGGGATCTCAACGTAGTTTTAATCTACATTTCCCTGATGACTGGGGATGTAGAACTTTTTTTAGATGTTTATATGCCATCTGTATTTCTTCTTTTGAGAAATCTGTATTTAGTTCCATAGCCCATTTTTAATTGGGTTGTTTGATTTCTTAGTATTTAATTTTTTGAGGTCTTTGTATATCCTAGATATTAATCCTCTGTCAGATGTATAGCTGGCAAAGATTTTCTCCCATTCTGCAGGTTGCCTCTTTGCTCTATTCCCAGTATCCTTTGCTGTACAAAAGCTGTAATTTCATGAGGTCCCAGCAATTGTTCTGTGGTTTTATTTCCTGAGCAACTGGGGTTATATTCAGAAAGTCTCTGCCAAGACCAATATGTTGAAGGGTTTCCCCTACTTTTTCCTCTAGCAGTTTCAGAGTTTTGGGTCTGATATTAAGGTCTTTGATCCATTTGGACTTAATTCTTGTGCATGGAGAGAGATAAAGATCTAGTTCCACCCTTCTACAGATACAGATCCAGTTTTCCCAGCACCATTTGCTGAAGAGGCTGTCTTTTCTCCAATGAATATTTTTGGCATTTTTGTCAAAGATCAGGTGGCTATAGCTACCTGGACTTAGATCTGGGTCCTCTGTTCTGTTCCATTGATCTACATGTCTGTTTTGTGTCAGTGCCATGCTGTTTTTGTTATATGGCTCTGTAATATAGTTTAAAATCCTTATTTATGTCTTGTATTGACCTCCTTAGTTCATTTAATTGGTTTTCTGTGTCTTCTTTGATTCCTTTGATTTCCTCTTTGGTTTCTTTGAACATATTTTTAATCATTCTTTTTAAAAAATATATTTTACTTATTTATTTGAGAGAGAGAAAGAGGGAGAGAATGGGAGTGCCAGGGCCTTCAGCTCCTGCAAACGAACCAGATGCATGTGCCCCCTTGTGCAATTGGTATTTCTGACTGGTTTTTCTTTATTATTTCTATTTCCTTATTTATGTCTTGTATTGACCTCCTTATTTCATTTAATTGGTTTTCTATGTCTTCTTTGATTCCTCTGATTTCTTTGAACATATTTTTAATCATTCTTTTTTAAAAATATATTTTACTTATTTATTTGAGAGAGAGAAAGAGGGAGAGAATGGGAGTGCCAGGGCCTCCAGCCCCTGCAAATGAACTCCAGATGCATGTGCCCCCTTGTGCATCTGGCTTACATGGGTCCTAGAGAATCAAACCAGGATCCTTTGGCTCTGCAGGCAAATGTCTTAACCACTAAGCCATCTCTCCAGCCCCTATAATCATTCTTTTGAAATATTTCTCAGGAATTTCCTCTAAATCAGTCTTCCTGAAGGTCATTTCTGATGGATTAATACTTTTTGGTGGATTTATATTGCCTTGATTTTTTTGTGTGTTTCTTGTATTATAATGTAGAGATTTTTGCATCTTGAATTAATTTAATGCTTGGGTTTTCTAATTATCTGCAGTATTATTAGATGTATCAATCAATCTGATGTTATATATCTTCAGGATAGGAGCTTAAGGTGCTAGGTGTGCTCTTAAGACTCTCAGAGTAACCAGAAAAGTGACCCTAGGTGTTGGGTTTGCCTGCTATGAGAGTATTCAAGTAGACTGGGTGAAACAAAATACAGGCAAATTCTAAAAATTTAACCAAACAATGTACACATTCAATGAAAAACAGCACAGAGTATTTATGCAAGAGTAGGTATTATGACAAACAAATTCTCTAACAAAGTCACAGTCCCTAAGGATGTGTGTTGCCCCACACCCTTAATCCTATCAACTGGGAGGCTATGATTTCTGGGTTCCAAGGTCAGCTTGTGACCGAGTGAGACCCTTTCCCAATGAACAACAGAAGAGGAAACAAAGGCCCTACAAATCAGGAAGCAACAAACAACAAGCCCAAAATATAGCTTATTTAAGAATGGCAAATCTGACCATCCATCAGATTTAACATATAATTTACCCTGACATGAAGGTGCAATTAGCACTTCCAATGCAAGCCTATATATCAGGCTTATTTGGCAGGTACTGACCTGGTATAACCCCAGTTGCCTTTTGGGATGGCTTTGGTTTCAATTATGCTGCCTGCCAGTTTGGGGCCCCCTTTGCTGCACTGTGGGCTCAGGTAGGCTGGCTGGGTCTGTGGTCGCTGTTCTGATTGCCTGATTGTGCTGGGTGCTGTGTAGGTGAGTTCCTTCCTCAGGTCTCTGGTGCTTGCTGGCACTTGTGCTGGCAGTGGGGTAGGGGAGGCTGTGGATGGTGTCTGAAGTACTCCTGGTCCTCGTGATCCTTTTCCTCACAAGCTGCTTTACTGGTCTCTGCCATCCTCCCTTCCATGTTTCTTGAGTTTGCGAGGAGGCCAGCATGAGTGGAAAATCCCTCCACCTGGCTTTTTCCTGCAGCTCAGGCTGAGCCTGGAACTGGTGTCGCTGCTGTTGGAGCCTCTTCTGCCCGCTTCTGTGGGCTTTAGACGCTCTGTGTCTCTCCTACTTCTCTGCTGCGGTTGATAACTTATTATTTACCTCACTTTTTAGTAGAAGAGTGTATTTTGCTGGGTTTTGTTTTTTTGCTTTTTCTCCCCTAGGCTGCTTTGGCATGGTTCCTATGCTTTCATCTGGACTAGAAGTCCCCATGCCATCATTTTCTCCTGCCATCATGGAGCTTCCGCTCAAGCCTGTAAGCCAAAATAAACTTTTTTCCCACAAGCTGCTCTTGGTAATGTGATTTCTGCCAGAATTGCCAAGCTGACTACAACACCACTCCTTTTCATCCATGGCAGCTCTCTGTCACTAGGAAAGCTCTTTGAACTCCAAGGCCTCAAGTGCTTGCTGCCCAAGCTGAATTCCCAAGCTGCACATGTAAGCCAGGTGCACAAAAGTAGCACAAGTATCTGACATTCATTTGCAAAGGCAAAAAGCCCTGGCTTACTTACACACACACACACACACACACACACACACACACACATAAATAAATGAAAATTAAAATGGAGCCAGGCGTGCTGGCACACACCTTTAATTCCAGCACTCAGGAGGCAGAGATAGGAGGATTGCTATGAATTGGAGGCCACCCTGAGTCTACAGAGTGAATTCCAAGTCAGCCTGGGCTAGAACAAGACTCTACCTCGAAAAAAAAAAACACACACACACACACACACACAAAAAAAACCCCAAAATTAAAAAGGGACTGGGGCTGTGAAGATGTCTCAGTGGTTAAAGGTACTTGCTTAACTCTAAACCCTCTTTAGCCCTTTTGTAGTCATTCTATAACCTAGACACACATACACACACACATTGACTGCATAAAATATTGTGTGATTTAAGAGTTAATATAAGTAATGGAAAATAGACTACAAGAATCAGTGATTACAAATGGCCAGCTATCAAGAGAAACTGGTACTGTTTGGTAGATTGCAGTGAACGAACCAGACATTTATTTATTTATTTATTATTTATTTCAGCTTGTGAAATTATTGTTAATGAATAAATTCTGGCATTGCAGATACTTATGTGTCCATCTTTGTTTCTGACACAGTGCAACCACAACACATATCACTATTGCACTTAATTCCTTTTTATATAGTTAAGAGATAAAACAGCATTGAAATGTGATTACTTACAGTATGCCAGAAACTTAATCCATTATAGTCAAGAAAAAATTCTAGATGTCAGTAAAAAGTTTATGAAAAATATATAAGAGAGCGAGGTGGTGCACGCCTTTAATCTCAGTGCTTCGGAGGGAGAGGTAGGGGATCACCATGAGTTTGAGATCACACTGAGACTTCATAGTGAATTCCAGGCCAGCCTGGAGATTCTACCTTAAAAAAAAAAAAACAGGGCTGGAGAAATGGCTTAGTAGCTAAGACACATGCCTGTGAAGCCTGAGGACCCTGGTTTGATTCTCCAGTTCCCACGTAAACCAGATGCACAGGGTGGTGCATGCATCTGGACTTTGTTTGCAGTGGCTAGAGGCCCTGGCGCACCCATTCTCTCTCTCTCTCTCTCTCTCTCTCTGACACTGATAAATAAATAAATAAAAATCTTTTAAAAAACAAAAATTATACATTAAAAATTACTTTTAAGCAGTATGGGGAGAAAATAATAGCTTGAAGAACACAAGAAAAGGAGATAGATGTTTAGGGTTTTTTGTGGGGGGGTTGTTTTGTGGGGTTTTTTTGTTTGTTTGTTTTTAATTAATTTATTTATTTTTTATTTATTTGAGAGTGACAGAGAGAGAAAGAGGCAGAGAGAGAGAGAGAGAGAGAGAGAATAAGTGTGCCAGGGCCTCCAGACACTGCAAATGAACTCCAGATGCACTTGCCACTTTGTGCATCTGGCTTACATGGGTCCTGGGGAACAGAGCCTTGAACCAGGGTTCTTAGCCTTCACAGGCAAGTGCTTAACCACTAAGCTATCTCTCCAGGCCCCTTTTTTTGTTTGTTTTTTTGAGATAGGGTCTTACTCTAACCCAGGCTGACCTACACCTCACTTTGTAGTTCTAGGCTGGCCTCAAATTCACAGCGATCCTCCAACCTCTGCCTCACAAGTGCTGGGATTAAAGATATGCACCACCACAGTCTGCTGATGGCTAGAGATCAAACCTAGAGCCTTGATGCTAAGCAAGTGTTCTACCACCTCAGTCGTTACTGTCTTTGTCCCATGTTAGACTCTGTCTCTGAAATACTGTGCCCTTCCCTCTTTCTCACAGACACTCCAAGTTCAAAGGGCCTCAAGTTACAAGTCAATTGAGGACTGAACAGTTCAGAAGGGCTCAGGAACAAAGTGCTTGCCTAGTATGCACAAGGCCATGGGTTTGACCCCGGGCACTGAAAAAATAAAATCCTTATTTCCTGGAGGATTGGTGCCTAAGGTTCTTATTATTATATAGCTACATTATGCACTTAAAAATACTGTTTCCAGCCGGTCGTGATGGCGCACGCCTTTAATCCCAGCACGTGGGAGGCAGAGGTAGGAGGATCGCCGAGAGTTCGAGGCCACCCTGAGACTACATAGTTAATTCCAGGTCAGCCTGGACTAGAGTGAAACCCTACCTCGAAAAACCAAAAAAAAAAAAAAAAAAAAAAAACATTTTCCAGAGCTGGAGAGATGGCTCAGTAGTTAAGGTGCTTGCCTGAAAAACCTAAAGACCTGAGTTTTATTCCCTGGTACCCACAGAAAGCCAAATACACAAAGTTCTGGAGTTCATTTGCAGTGGCTGGAGGCCCTGAAATGCCCATTCTCTCTCTGTATGTCTGTCTCTCTCTGCTTGCAAATAAATAAAATATTTAAAACCGGGCATGGTGGCCCAGTACTTAGGAGGCAGAAGTAGGAGGATCGCTGTGAGTGTGAGGCCAGCCTGAGACTATAATAGTTAATTCCAGGTCAGCCTGGGCTACAGCAAGATCCTACATCAAAAAAATTTTGTTTTAAATATTGTTTCCAGGGGGCTGGAGAGATAGCTCAGCGGTTAAGGCATTTGCCTGCAAAGCCTAAGGACCTGGGTTTGATTCCTCAGTACCCATGTAAAGCCAGATGCACAAGGTGAAGCATGGGTCTGGAATTCATTTGCTATGGCTGAAGGCTCTGGAATGCCCATTTCTCTCTCTCTCTTTCATAAATAAAATATTTAAATAACTAGTTTCCTATTGATTTGGAATATCATTTTGATGGGAAATGTCTTTGCCATTTTAAATAAGATTCTTAAAAATGAACTTTTGAAAACACACACAGTTTGAAATACTTATATACAGAGTTAAAAGTAAAACTTTTGCTGGATGTGGTTGTGCACTTCCATAATCCCAGCTACTTGGAGGCTGAGGCAAAAGGACCAGAAGTTTGAAACTAGTCTGGGCCACATACACAGAACTTGTCTCAAAACAAACTCCAAAAAGTCAGTGGTTTCTACCAAATAAAATATTGGATAAGGGGCTGGAGAGATGGCTTAGCAGTTAAACACTTGCCTGTGAGGCCTAAGGACCCCAGTTGGAGGCTTGATTCCCCAGTACCCACGTAAGCCAGATGCACAAGGGGGCACATGCATCTGGAGTTTGTTTGCAGTGGCTGGAGGCCCTGGAACCCTCATTTTCTCTCTCTCTCTCTTTCTCTCTCTGTGTCACTCTCAAATAAATAAATAAAAATAAAAAATTTTAAATATTGGATAACAGTATATGATTATGTATTTTGTTTGTTTCTTTATTTATTTGAGAGTGACAGAGAGAGAAAGAGGCAGATAGAGAATGGGCACCCCAGGGCCTCCAGATACTGCAAACAAACTCCAGATGCATGTGCCACTTTGTGCATCTGGCTTATGTGGGTCCTGGGGAATGGAGCCTCGACCTGGGGTCCTTAGGCTTCACAGGCAAGCGCTTAACTGCTAAGCCATCTTTCCAGCCTTGATTATGTGTTTTTTTTTTTTTTTTTTTTTTTTTTTTTAGAGAGACACAGAGAGAGAGAGAGAGAGAGAGAGAGAGAGAGGGAGAGGGAGACAGAGAATGGGTGCTCCAGCAGCCTCTCAGCCGCTGTGGACGAACACCAGATGCATGCACCCCCTTGTGGACAAGTGCGGCATTGTGCCCTTGTGTCACTGCATCTGGCTAAACATGGGACCTGGAGATTGGAACTGACGTTCTTGGGCTTAGCTGGCAGGCGCCTTAACCACTAAGCCATCTCTCCAGCCCGATTATGTATTTTTTTAGAATGCCACAAGAATTGTTTTTTTCAGCAAGGTATGTTTCATGCTTATGCAACAGTCATTTATCATAGGAGCTCAAAAATGCAATGTGCTGGGCTGAAGATATGGCTTAGTGGTTAAAGTATTTGCCTGCAAAGCCTAAAGATCCTGGTTTGATTCTCCAGGACCCACGTAAGCCAGATGCACATGGTGGCACATGCATCTGGAGTTCGCTTGCAGTGGCTGGAGGCCCTGGAGCGCCCATTCTCTTTCTCTTCCCCCCTCTCTCTCTGCCTCTTTCTCTCTCTCAAATAAGTAAATAAAATATATTATAAAAAATGCAAAGTGGAATGATTTTTTTTCATGCCAAGTTGCTGTTTGTGACACTATGTTATTAAAGCTACAAAATCTCTAATATTTTTAGGATGGTTTCATTACTAAATAGAAAGCCAGCAAGTAGTAGGCATTGCCCTGATCTATGTCAAAATTTCTGATCCAGGAATATCAGAAGGGCCTAATATCAGAGTCCCCTTGCTATGAACAAATACACTAGCAGGAGCAGCTTATGGAGGAAATGGTTGAATTGGCTGACAGTTTGGAGAGGAAGGTTCACCATGGGGAGAGGGGGAAAGCCAGGGCAGGAGCTGGAAGCCTGCATCACATTGCAACACAAGACACAGACAGAGACAGAGAGAGGTAGAGTCTGTATATAAAACCCCAAACTCGGGCTGGAGAGATGGCTTAGTGGTACCTGTGAAGCCTAAGGACCCCAGTTGGAGGCTCGATTCCCCAGGACCCACGTAAGCCAGATGCACAAGGGGCACATGCATCTGGAGTTCGTTTGCAGTGGCTAGAGGCTCTGGTGTGCCCATTCTCTTTCTCTGTTTGTCTGGCTGTCGCTCTCAAACAAATTAAAAGAAACCCCAAACTCCCTCGGATCCCACACCTCCTAAGAATCTTCCAGATAATTATCACACAGGAGCCTATAGGGGACATTGCACATTTAAAGCACTACAGTATGTTTGTGCTCAAAGATAACAAGTGAAATACTGAAATAAACAGTGTTCAGTTTTATCAGGAGCCATGTTCAGTAGGAATATATAATCTAATATATTCCTACAGGCAACTTCATCTATCGATCCACCCACCCACCCTTCCACCTATCTACCTATCTTTAGATAGGGTCTCCGGCCAAGCTGAGGATGACCGTGACATTCTGATCTTCCTGCCTCCACTTTGGCGGTGCTGGGATTGCAAGCACTATACCAGCACAGCTCTAGCTCCACTTCCAAATTTTCACCATTTTACATAGAAAACAGCAAATTTAAGGAATTTACTGTTAAGCAGAGCTAGCAGAGCCAGGAATCCTACCTCTGGCTGACTAGTCGGATAACGTGGGCTGTGTTTCACCAGAAAGTCTAAAATCCACATTTATGAGAATGTTTCTGAGAAGTATTTAACTGTGGTTAAATCTTTGGACACCTCCCTGTGTGGGTTATTTTTTAATTTAATTTTTATTTTTTATTGACAACTTCTATACTTACAGACAATAAACCATATTTCCCTCCCTTCCCCCCATTTCCATTCAGAACTCCGCTCTCCATCATATCCCCTCCCTCTTTCCATTAGTTTCTCTTTTAATTTGATGGCATCATCTTTTTCTCCCATTATGAAAGTCTTGTGAAGGTATTGCTAGGCCCTGCAAGGTCATGGATATCTAGGCCAATTTCTGTCTGACAATTGGATTGTAATTCCTTTGGCTCTTACATTCTTCCACAATGGACCCTTAGCCATGGAGGGTGTGATAGAGATGCTTCAGTGCTGGACACTTCTCTATCTCTTCTTCTCAGCACTATGTTGCCTTTTGTGTCATCCCAGGGGTGGTTATATTACTTCATGTCATATTTCTCACCTTACATGTGCGATCACAGAACCCTTGCCAGGATTGCTCAAGTACATTGCAGCCCCCTCTGCCCTCTCCCCTATCTGACTCAGTAGCTCTGAAGTGGCCAGAAGTTTCCTGACGGCAGTGAACTCACCACAAAAAGAGTGATCACCACACTTTGAGAGCCGCTGTGTAGAGGCATTCATATTCTAATTATTAGTATCTATTATTACTATTTTGGTTTTTGAGGCAGGGTCTCATTCTAGCCCAGGCTGACCTGGAACTATGTAGTCTCAGGGTGGCCTTGAACTCACAGCGATCCTCCTATCCTGCTTCCGAGTGCTGGGATTAAAGGCGTGCACCACCACACCAGGCAGGTTTTCATGTTTAAATCCATTGGGAAAACCAGTAGCTTGGGCCGAGCCACGCAAACGTTTCTTAGGAGCTGTTTTCGCCAACAACCCCCACAGTGGCCCTTGGCCTGTTCCCAAGCCACGTCCCCGCCCCGCCCTGGCGGCCCATTCGCCCGCCCGCCCGCCCGGAGCCTCCGCCCCGCCCCGGCGCGCACCGCCCGCCCATCCCTCGGGCGGCCGCAGGCCCGCGATCCCGGACGCAGCTCGGGCTGCCCGCGCGGACGGAGGAGGACCATGCTGGACTTCGCCATCTTCGCCGTGACCTTCCTGCTGGCGCTGGTGGCGGCGGTGCTGTACCTCTACCCGGTACCCGCGCGGCCGGGGGCGAGGGGAGGAGGGTCACGTGACGCCGGGGCCCGCGGCGGGCGGGGGGAGGAGATGGAGGAGGGCGAGGGCGGGTCCCGGTCCCCGTGCTCCGCAGCGGCTCTCCCGGCGCTTTGGGGGCAGAGACGCCACCCACCTGTGACGCCCTCGTTTGCCACGTCAGGGAGCAGCTCCGGGCGCCTTTGCCCAGGAGCCCTCCGCGCCTCGGGGGTGAGTCAGACGGGCTGCTGGGCCTCCCGGTGCCCCTGTCACCGCCTGTCCTTGTCAGCCTCCGGGGGACAGTCCCAGAACCCCAGAGTCTGCAGCTGAGGAGTGGTCCTCAAAACGTGTGCCCGCGCGCCCTGAACATCCCAGCGCTCGGGGTAGGCAGCGCCGTGAGTTCGAGGCCAGCCTGAGGCTACATAATGAATTCCAGGTCAGCCTGGCCTAGAGCGAGACCCTACCTCGAAAAACAAAACAAAACAAAACAAGTGTGCACAACCGGGCGTGGTGGTGCGCCCCTGGAGTCTCCTGGAGAACAGTTTAAGGCCATCTTCAGCTAGGTGTTGAGTTTGGGACCAGCCTGGACTACACGAGTGAGACTGTCTCCCTTTCTCCCTCTCTTTCCCTCTCCTCCTTCTGATCCTTATCCTTGGGTATTTGTTAAATACCTAGTTAACTCACATCCACTACTCACTGGGACACCGGAGACACCACGGCGGCCTTATGCTCCTTGCTGTGCCCCGGTGCTGCAGGACCTTCCTGCTGGTCCGTGCAAGCCAGGGCCTGTGGCAGGTCCACCTTCACCCTGCCTTGCTTTCTCAGAAAGCTCTCTTGGCTTGGGGCTGAAGGCAAGAAAGCTGTCCAGTGTGGACAGGTGGCAGGGATGCTACACGCCCGCCCACGCATGCGTGTGTGTGTGTGTGTGTGTGTGTGTGTACTTTTCACTTTTTCATGGCTTTTTTTTTTTTTTTTTTTTTTTTTTTGAGGGGGGCCGTGAGGTAAAGTTTCACTCTAGTCCAGCCTAACCTGGAATTCACTATGTAGTCTCAGGGTGGCATCCAACTCTCGGCAATCTTACCTCTGCCTCCTGAGTGCTGGGATTAAAGGCACCCCCACCCCCTTCCCGGCTGCTGCTGCTGCTGCTGCTGCTGCTGCTGCTGCTGCTGCTTTGCTTTTTTTTTTTTTTTAACTTTTTTGTTTTTCAAGGTAGGGTTTCACTGTAGTCCAGGCTGACCTGAAATTCACTGTATGGTCTCAAGGCGGCTTCTCGGGCTCAGGCTGACCTTGTGGTCTGGTGCTGGCCTGGAGTTAACAGTTGCGGAGTCATCCTCAGAAAGGATCCACGCACCAGGCTTGGTGGCACACACCGTTAATCACAGCACTCAGGAGTCAAAGAGTCAAAGGGTAGGAGAATGGCTGTGTGTTCCAGGCCAGATTGAGTCTACATAGTGAATTCCTGGTCTGTCTGGGCTAGAGCAAGACCCTACCTGAAACCCCAGAAAAAAAAAAAATCCAAAATAAAAAAGTGTGTGTATGTGCAGGAACACAAAGTCTCTTTCCGCTACAAAGGAACACCTATCCGGCTTTATGTGAGTGGCTGGGGAATTGAACACTGGATTCCCAGGCTTTAAAAACAAGTTCCTGAGCCCGGCGTGGTGGCGCACGCCTCTTATCCCAGCACTCGGGAGGCAGAGGTAGGAGGATCACCATGAGTTCGAGGACACCCAGAGAGTACAGAGTGAATTCCAGGTCAGCCTGAGCTAGAGTGAAACCCTACCTCGAAAAACAAAACAAACAAACAAACAAAAAAAAACAAGCTCCTTTAACTGCTGAGCTACCTCTGCAGCTCCACCTTGTTTATTCTTTTAACTGGTTATGTACCTACCACATTCATGTGTTGGTAGTACTACAGTGGACAAACCAGATTGAAAATTCCTGTCTCCTAGAAAACACTATGAATACATAACATATAGTTTGTTGGTGTTAAATGTTACTAGGAAGGGGACGTGGCTTAGTGCTGGAGCTCGCTTAACATGCACCAGGTCCTGTGTCCTATCTCCAGCCCTGCAAAACAAACGAAAACATTACCAGGAGAACTAGCGTTACATATAGGATGGTTACTTTAGAGTAGAGTAGGAAAGGAAAAAAGAGAGAGAGATGTGAGCAGTTTTGAAGACAATGAAGGTTAAGACATTCCAGGAAAGGGAAGAACAAAGGTGAACCCTAAGGGGGGTGCCTAGTGTTCTCCCGGCAAGCAGCATACTGATGGGGTGCTAGTGTAGTGAGTGAGGAGATAGATAGAAGGCGGGGTAGGAGGACAGCTTTCAGTGGCCATTATAAAGAATTTTATCTCTCTTGTCTCCTGTTTGTCTGTCTCTCTGCAAAATAAATAAATAAATTAAATTAAAAAAAAAAAAACCCTTACAAAGTTAAAATTTAAGCCGGGCATGGTGGCACACGCCTTTAATCCCAGCACTTGGGAGGCAGAGGTAGGAGGATCATGGTGAGTTCACAGCCAGCCTGAGACTACATAGTGAATTCTAGGTCAGCCTGGACTAGAGTTAAAGCCTATCTCAAAAAAAAAAGTTAAAAAATTTAAAAAGGAGCTGGTGGGGCATGCCTTTAATCCCAGCACTCTAGAAGCAGAGTAGGAGGATTGCCATGAGTTCAAGGCCACCCTGAAATACAGAGTGAATTCCACGTCAGCCTGGGCTACAGTGTGACCCTACCTCAAAAAACCAAAAAAAAAAAAAAGGGGGGGGAACTGGAGATGGCCCAGAGGTTAAGGTGCTTGCCTGCAAAGCCTAATGACCCAAGTTCAATTCCCCAGTGCCCATGTAAAGTCAGATACACAAAGTGGCACATGTGCCTGGAGTTAGAGGCTATTCTCTGTCTCCTCTCTGTCTCTGCTTGCAAATAAAATAAAATGAAAAAAAAAAAAGTTATTCATGTGCCACTAGAGGGTTTAATATTTTATTTTTGCGTGTGTGTGTGTGTGAGAGAGAGAGAGAGAGAGAGTGTGTGTGGTATGTGCATGTATATAACCTTGTAGTGCTCTATATGCTTGCCTGGGAAGGGGGTCGCTTGACTGCAGAGGCCAGAGGAGAGTGTCAGATGAACCTCTCCATTGCTTTTCTGCCGGGTCTTGTTTTGAGCACAAGTCTCCTTTTATTGATTCGGAAGCCTGCTGGGCTTGGAAGATTCTTGAATCTCTGCCCATCCTGTCACCAAGGACAGGGTTATAGGCGCATGTGGCCATTCCCAGCTGTTTTAGGTGTGATCAGGAGATTTGAACTAGGGCAATCTCAGGCCCCCTTAGAGCCTCATGCTTGAGCAGGAAGCCCACTTAACCATGAGTCGTCTCTCCAGCCCGGTTTTAGTTTGTTGTTTAGATGGGGTGCTTTGCATTTGTGTGGTGTGCATGTGAACATGCGTGCTGGTGCACATGCATATGGAGGCCAGAGGACAACCTCAAGTGTCACTCCTGAATTCCATCCACTTCTTTTGACACAAGGGTCTCTCATTAGCCCAGAGCTCACCAGTTAGGCTAGACTAGCTGGCTGCTGAGTTCCCTCCATCTTACAAGGCTGGGATTACAGGTGCATGCTGCCCACCTGACATGTCATGTGGGTACTGACCACCAAACTCAGGTCCTCATGCTTGTGAGGTAAGCACTTTACTGACTGGGTTGTCTCCTCAGCTCTGTTTTATTTATTTATTTATTTATTTATTTATTTATTTATTTATTTATTTTTATTTGCAAATAGAGGTGAGAGAGAGAATGAGCATGCTGGGGCCTCCAGTCACTGCAAATGAACTCCAGATGCATGCACCACTTTGTGCATCTGGCTTCATGTAGATACTAGGGAATTGAACCAGGATCATTAGGCTTTGCAGGCAAGCACCTTAACCATTGAGCCATCTCTCCAGCCCCTCAGGTTTTTTATAATTAATATTTTAATTTTGGGGGGGGTTGAGGTAGGGTCTCACACTAGCCATGGCTGACCTGGAATTTACTGTGTAGTCTCAGGGTGGCCTCAAACTCATGGTAATCCGTACCTCTGCCTCCTAAGTGCTGGGATTAAAGGCGTGTGCCACCATACCCAGCAATCTTTTAATTTTTTATTTTTAATATTTTAGCTTCCAGAGTAACAAGTTTTTTATGGCATTTTCGTATTTTCATATATACTTCCTTTATGGTGATTCCCCTGCCGTCCCCTGCAGGTTTTAGTTTTAAAAGAAAATTAAATTTTATATACTGGAAACAGTGAGATTTCATTTCAGAAACATGTCTCAAAGCATTTCTTTTTTAATAAATGCAACCAGTAGGAATTTCCAAGTTCAAAAATCAAACCAAAAATAGAGTAAAATTTAGTTTGAGAGCTGAGCATGCCTTGTTCCCAGATACTGATGGAGGTAAGGAAGGAGGTTCTTGAGTTTCAATCCCTCTCATAGACCCATCTCAAAAAAAAATTTGGTGGGGGGGATGGAGAGATGGCTTAGCTGTTAAAGCTCTTGCCTGCAAAGCCTAAGGACCCATGTTTGACTCTCCAGATACTGTGTTAGCCAGACACACAAAGGTGAGGCAAGTGCAAGGTCACACATGCCCACTAGGCAGCACAAGTGTTTGGAGTTCGATTTCAGTGGCTGAGGCCTTGGCTCACCAATTCTCTGTCTAAAATAAAAAATAGGGGCTGGAGAGATGGCTTAGCGGTTAAGGTACATACCTGTGAACGTTAAGGACACCGGTTCGATTCTCCAGGTCCCATCTAAGCCAGATGCTCAAGGGGGCGCATGTGTCTGGAGTTTGTTTGCAGTGGCTAGAGGCCCTGGTGTGCCCATTCTCACTCTCCCTCTCTCTCTCTTTCCCCCTCTGTCTGTCTCTAATAAGTAAATAAATAAATAGGGGCTAGAGAGATGACTTAGCAGTTAAGGCACATGCCTGTGAAGCCTAAGGACCCAGGTTCGATTCTCTAGGTCTCATGTAAGCCAGATGCACATGGTGGCACATGCATCTGGAGTTCATTTGCAGTGGCTAGAGGCCCTGGCATGCCCATTCTCTCTCTCTTTACTTTGTCTCTAATAAATAAATAAATAAAAATAAAATCTTTAAAAAAATAAATAATTTTATTGGGTAACTTAAAAAAATATTTATTGGAGCTGGGCGTGGTGGTGTATGCCTTTAATCCCAGCACTTGGGAGGCAGAGGTAGGAGAATTGCCATGAGTTCAAGGCCACCCTGAGACTACATAGTGAATTCTAGGTCAGCCTGGACTAGAGTGAGACCCTACCTTGAAAAACAAAAAACAAACAAACAAAAAATATATATATGGGGGCTGGAGAGATGGCTTAGTGGCTAAGGCATTTGCCTGCAAAGCCAAAGGATCCCAGTTTAATTCTCCAGGACCCATGTAAGCCAGATACCCAAGGGGATTCATGCATGTGGAGTTCGTTTGCAGTGGTTGGAGGCCCTGGCGTGCCCATTCTCTCCCTCTCTCTCTCTGCCTCTTTCCTTCTCTAAAATAAATAAATAAATAAAATATAAATGTTTTAAATATATATTTATTTATTTTTTGAGAGGAGACAGATAGATGATAGATAGATAGATAGATAGATAGATAGATAGATAGATAGATAGAGATAATAGGTTGCCAGGGCCTCTAGCCACTGCAAATGAACTCCAGGTGCATGCACCACCTTGTACATCTGGCTGTACATGCTACTGTGGAATCAAACCTGGATCCATTGGCTTTACAGGCAAGTACCTTAATCACTAGGACATCTCACCAGCCCCTATTAGGTAAATTTTTAAAATATTTTGTTTATGTTACTTATTTGAGAGAGAGAAAGAGGTAGAGAGAGCGAGAGAATGGGCACACCAGGGCTTCCAGCCACCACAGTTGAACTCCAGATATATGCACCACCTTGTGCATCTGGTTTACGTGGTTCCTGGGGAATTGAATCTGGGTCCTTAGGCCTCACAGGCAAGCACCTTAACTGTTAAACCATCTCTGCAGCCCCAGACTTGTTTTTTAAATTCAAGTCTTATGTCTTCCTATGTTACCTTTTCATCTCTGTGACAAAATATTAGATAAACATGCCGGGCGTGGTGGTGCACGCCTTTAATCCCAGCACTCGGGAGGCAGAGGTAGGAGGATTGCCGAGAGTTCGAGGCTACCCTGAGACTACATAGTTAATTCCAGGTCAGCCTGGACTAGAGTGAGACCCTACCTCGAAAAACCAAAAAAAAAAAAAAAAAAAAATATATATATATATATATATATATATTAGATAAACAACTGAAAAGAAGATTTTTTGTGGTTCCTGATTTCAGCAGTTTTCAGTCAGTGATTATCTGGCTCCACCACTTTTAAGTCTGGGGCAAGGCAGTGCTATGGTGGAGGGGCATAGCAGGGCAAAGCTGTTTACCTCATGGTAGCCAAGAAGCAGAGAATGAGGAGAGAGGAAGGAAGGAAGGGACCTGGAACAAGATACACCTTGTTTCTTGAGACAGGCTCTTGCTGTGGCGTATAGTCTGAGATTAAATGAGATTCCCCTCCTTCAGCCTGCTGAGTGCTGAGATTTGAGACCTGAGCCATCACACCTTTCATTTATTCTTTGACTGGACAAAACATATTTATATTGGAAATGAAAATATTGTAAGTATGGATAATGATTTCTTTTTTAATAGCCACGGGACCATGTGTAGACTCAGAACAAGAAAATATACATGTTATCTATTAATTGATATAGTGTAGATATTAAATTCTTAGAATATTTTTAGAACATTGATGGGGGAGCTGGAGAGATGGATTAGTGGTTAAAGATGTCTGCATGTAAAGCCTGATGGCCCAGGTTTGATATCCCAGTACTTATGTAAATCCAGATACACAAAGTGGTACATCCATCTGGAGTTCATTTATAGTGGCAAGAGGACCTGGGACGCCCATTCTCTCCCTCTCCCTTCCTTTCTAAGTCTCAAATAAATAAATAAATAAATAAATATTTTTTAAAAAATTGATAGGGGAAGAATATTGAAACAATTCTTGTCTATGTAAAGAACCCACTTTTTTAAAAAAGTTAAAACCTGCTGGCCTTTAATACCAGCACTCAGGAGGCAGAGGAAGGAGGATCATCATGAGTTTGATGCCACCCTGAGAGTACATAGTGAGTTCCAGGTCAGCCTGAGCTAGAGCAAGACCCTACCTCGAAAAGCCAAATAAATAAATAAATAAACATTAAAAATTAAAACCTTTGGGCTGGAGAGATAACTCAGCAGTTATGGCATTTGCCTGCAAAACCTAACAACCTGGTTTGATCCCCCAGTACCTATGTAAAACCTGATGCACAAAGTGGCGCATGCATCTGGAGTTCATTTGCAGTGTCTAGAGGCCCTGGTGCACCCATTCTCTCTGTCTCTCTTCTCTTTTCTCTCTTTCTCTGCTTGCAAATAAAAAAATTGAAACCCCCTTGCCTCACTCCCTTCTCTCCTCTGTCTTCCTGCCACCCATCCTCATTTAAACCTTTTATCCTCGGTATTCCCCCTTCATATCCTGTCACAGGAGAACCCCCTTTTTTTGGCTTTTCGAGGGAGGGTTTCCCTCTAGCCCAGGCTGACCTGGAATTCACTGTGTAGTCTCAGGGTGGCCTTGAACTCATAGTGATCCTCCTACCTCTACCTCCCAAGTACTGGGATTAAAGGCTTGCGCCACCATGCCCGGCTAGACAACCCACTGTAAATTTTTTTTTAATTTAATTTATTTTTTATGGCAACTTCCATAATTTTAGACAATATCCCATGGTTTTTCCCTCCCTCCCTCCCCCCACTTTCCCCTTTGAAACTCCACTCTCCATCATATCCCCTTCCCCTCTCAGTCAGTCTCTCTTTTATTTTGTTGTCATGATCTTTTCCTCCTATTATAATGGTCTTGTGTAGGTAGAACCCACTTTTTAATGTTTAGATACAACTGAATTAAAAATCTATTGATAGCCGGGCGTGGTGGCGCAAGCCTTTAATCCCAGCACTCAGGATGCAGAGATAGGAGGATCGCTGTGAGTTCGAGGCCACCCTGAGAATACAGAGTGAACTCCAGGTCAGCCTGAACTAGAGTGAGACCCTACCTCGAAAAACCAAAAAAAAAAAAAAAAAAAACTATTGTTTAAGGCTGGGCTTGGTAGCACGCACCTTTTTTTTTTTTTTTTATTTTTTTTTAACTTTTTATTTATTTATTTGCAAGCAGAGAGAGAGAGAAGAGAGGCAGACAGAGAGAGAATGGGCATGCCAGGGCCTCTAGCCACTGCAAACGAACTCCAGATGCATGTGCCCCTCACACATCTGGCTTATGTGGGTCCTGGAGAATCGAACCGGGATCCTTTGGCTTTGCAGGCAAACGCCTTAACCACTAAGCCATTTCTCCAGCCCGGTAGCACGCACCTTTAATCCCAGCATTTGGGAGGCAGAGGAAGGAGGATCACTGTGAGTTCGAGGCCACCCTGAGACTACTTAGTGAATTCCAGATTAGCCTAAGGTAGAGTGAGACCCTTCCTCCAAAACAAAACAAAACAAAACAAAAAACTATTGTTTAAAATCTTACAGATAAAAAAAAATTATGTTTATTTATTTATTTGAGAGACAGAGAGAGAGAAAGTGAGAATGGGGGTGTCAGGGCCTCTAACCACTGCAAACAAATTCCAGACGCATGTGCTATCATGTGCATCTGGCTTACTTGAGTCCTCAGAAACGAACATGGGGCCTTAGGCTTCACAGGCAAGCACTTTAACTGCTAAGCCATCTCTCCAGCCCCAAATGTTTTTTTGTTTTGTTTTGTTTTTTTAGTTTTTTTCAAGGCAGGGTCTCATTTTAGCCCAGGCTGACCTGGAATTCCCTATGTAGTCTCAAGGTGGCCTTGAACTCACAGCGATCCTCCTACCTCTGCCTCCCGAGTGCTGGGATTAAAGGTGTGCACTACCACACCCGGCTCCCAGATGTTTTTTTAAGTAAACCTGACTTGTTGAGATATGTGATAATTCCTTACACTAAATTATTTTTGAAATTTTTTTCCCTAAGGCTTCTAGACAAGCTGCAGGAATTCCAGGGATTACACCAACTGAAGAAAAGTATGTCATTTGTTTTGGGTTTTTTTTTTTTTTTTTTCCAATCAAGTAGGAGCAACTCTTGCTCTTTGGTATTAAAGCTAAACTATATTTTTGTTTTCTTTTATTGGGGCTGGGAGTAGAACCCAGGGCCCCTAGCGTGCTAAGCAAGATCTATATCACTGAGCTGCTATATCCTCAGACCCTAAGTTATACTTTGAGAATACTCATTTAATTCTTCTGTTTACTTTAAATTCACCTCTGGGCATGCAACCGAAACTTTCAAAAGAACTGAAAAGAGAGCTGTATAAACCAAGACCATTAATTGCGTTCCTTTCCCCTTGCCAGAGAAAGCTGAAAATAGGACAGAATCAAAATAGAATGAGGGGCTGGCGAGATGTATCAAGAATTAAAGGCGCTTGCTAGCAAAGCCTGCTGGCTTGGTTTCAGTTCCCTAGTCACCATGTAAAGCTAGATGGGCATGATTTGCAGCGGCAAAAGACCTTGGTATGCCCATCCCCCCCTCTCATGTATATATATATATATTTTTAAAAAAAGATAAAGTCACGTAAATAAAGATAGTTGTAAAGAAGAAAATAATTGCCATATTTTCTCAACCTAAAATAACAAACCGGGCATGGTGGTGTACACCTTTGATCCCAGCACTGGGAAAGTTGAGGCAGGAGGATTGCTGTGAATTCAAGGCCAGCCTGGAGCTACAGAGTAAGTTCCAGGTCAGCCTTTCTAGAGTGAGACCCTGCCTCACAATAAATAAATAAATAAGTAAGTAAATAAATACAGATTTTGGTGGGCCAGTGACAGGGTCCATTGTTATGTCAGAATGAAGTTATGACAGAAGTTGACGAATTCTCCAGACTCTTACCAGGTGTTCCTTGTGTGGCTTTTCTTATTTGGTTTTGCAGTGTGTGGAGTTCTCAGAAAAATCCACATCTCAATGTGACTACAGAAACAATGCACACTATAATAGGGTTTTGGATTTTTAGTCATTTATGTGTCATGAACCTTTGTCATCTAGACTGTTCACTCAGGTCAACTGTGGTTTTCCTGATGTTTTTGGATTGAATTGATAATTTTGTCAAATGTTTTTATCAGAGATGGAAATCTTCCAGATATTGTGAACAGTGGCAGTTTGCACGAGTTCCTGGTTAACTTGCATGAACGATTCGGGCCCGTGGTCTCTTTCTGGTTTGGCAGGCGCCTTGTGGTCAGTCTGGGCACTGTGGATGTGCTGAAGCAACATATCAACCCCAATAAGACGGGTACGTTACCCTTCCCTTCTGCTTATCCTGGAGGAATAAATGCTTATGAAGAACAATACATTGCTATTGGATAGGATTCGTTATTTTTTTAGTTTTTAATTTATTTCATTTTACCTTTTTTATTTTTATTTAAAAAATTTTTTTAATTTTTTTTTATTGACAACTTCTATACTTACATACAAAAAACCACATGATATTTCTCTCCCCTCCCCCAGTCTCCATCGTATCCCCTCCCTCTCTCCATTAGTCTCTCTTTTAATTTGATGTCATCATCTTTTTCTTCTATTTTGAGGGTCTTGCGAAGGTTTTGCTAGGCACTGCAAGGTCATGGATATCGAGGCCAGTTTCTTTCTGGGCAGTTGCATTGTAAGAGGTCATACCCTTCCTTTGGCTCTTCCATTCTATCTGCCCCCTCTTCCGCAATGGGCCCTGAGCCTTGGAGGGTGTGACAGAGGTGTTTCAGTGCTGGGCACTCCTCCATCCCTTCTTCTCAGCACTATGTTGCCTTTTGGGTCATCCCAGTGGTCATCGCCATCTGAAAAGAGAAGCTTCTCTAACCAGAAGTGAGAGTAGCGTTAATATGTGAATATGAACATTAAGTGTAGTTCCCCCAGGGCAGCTTGGTGGGAATAATATATACATTTAGTCAGACAAGAGCAGGCTTTATACCCCTAAGGCTCATGACCTCCCTGCCATAGACTTTTGCTTAGGTTTTTCAGTACCAGGTATGTATTCCCTCCCATAGAGAGGTTCCTTCAGTCCAATTATGGAGCAGTTGGTTACCCCAAGAGCAGTCATGCCACTATTGCACCCCTTCAGTCATTGGGCCTGTATGGCCAAACTTGAATATTCAGTGTCCACTGTTTTCACTGCTGATGACTTCTGTCTCCCATACGCTGCATGCAGTGCAGCTTTTTCCAGCTTTCAGTTGGCTGGTCTACAGGGAGAAGGTTTTCTGCTCAGCACCAGCTTGCTTTCTCAGTGACCTTGCCTCTCAGGCAAGAGATGTCTTCAGCAATAGGGTCTTATCATCTGTTTCTCAAGGGCAACCAAGGGCTTTGGCAATAGCCTTTAATGTTTTGGAGGCTACCGGGACCTCCTTGGTCAACAACTCACTGGAAGGTATCCCATCCCAGGCACTGAAAATTTTCTAGTATCAGTCTATAGCTTCTAGATGTGCCATTATTCAAAAAAGTAGATTTACATAAGTCTTATTCACACTATCTTGAATTTTGATTGACCCTCCCCCTGCCCTTCTTTTATGCATTTTACTTTTAAAAAATGTTTTAGAGAGGAGGGTAGAGGGAATTGGACTTCTTTTTTGTTTGTTTGTTTGTTTTGTTTCGAAGCAGAGTCTCACTCTAGCCCAGGCTCACCTAGCCTCAAACTCACGGTGATTCTCCCACCTCTGCCTCCCAAGTGCTAGGATTAAAGGTGTGTGCCATCACACCTGGCGAGGGTTTGGCTTTTATGGCATAGTCATGTACGATGAAAATTTAGTGCAAGTATTTGTGACTTCCAATTGAATTCTGAGTCAGTATAGTTTTTCCAGTTTTTTTTTTGACTCTTACTTTCCTGATAGCTTTTCTCTACTTGGATTTTTTAAAAATATTTTTATTATTTATTTATTTATTTATTAGAGACAGAGAGAGGGAGAGAGAGAGAGAATGGGTGTGCCAGGGCCTCTAGCCACTGCCAACGAACTCCAGATGCATGCACCACCATGTGCATCTGGCTTACGTAGGACCTGGAGATTCGAACCAGGGTCCTTAGGCTTCTCAGGCATGTGCCTTAACCGCTAAGCTATCTCTCCAGCCCTCTACTTGGATTTTTTTTTTAAATTTAAATTTTATTTATTTATTTGCAAGCAGAGAGAGAGCATGCAAGAGAGAGAGAGAGAGAAGAGAGATAGAAAATGGGTACGCCAAGGCCTCTAGCCACTGCAAATGAACTCCAGATGCATGTGCCCCTTGTGCATCTGGCTTATGTGGGTCCTGGAGAATCCAACCTGGGTCCTTTGGCTTCACAGGCAAATGCCTTAACCGCTAAGCTATCTCTCCAGCCTGGATATTTTTTTCTGTTGGATGACTATTTAATTTGTCTGTTTTAGCTGACCCTTTTGAAACCATATTGAAGTCATTATTAAGGTATCAGCCTGGTGATGGGAGTGTGAATGAAAACCACATGAGGAAGAAGTTGTATGAAAGTGGTGTAACCAAGTCCTTGCAGAGTAATTTTGCTCTGTTGCTGAAGGTGAGTAGTTTGATCTGAAGTTATGCAGTGTAGATAACAGTATTCATAGTGTATTTTAAAACTTATTTATTTGCACATGTGTGTGCATGAGTGTGCGTGTGCACACATGTGCATCTGGGTGTACCAGGGTCTCTTGCCACTACAATCGAATGCCTGTCTGGCTTTATGTAGGTGGCGAGGGAATTGAACCACAAGCTTGCAGACTCTACAAGCAAGCACCTTTAACCGCTGAGCCATCTCCCCAGGATCTCCAGAAATTTTAGAACAAAACGAGCAAAAAACAAACACTTGTGGGCGTGGTAGTGCACACCTTTAATCCCAGCACTTGGGAGGCAGAGGTAGGAGGATCGCCACGAGTCCTTGGAGGGGGGGGACAAAAAATACTCAAGTCCTGAAAGGAACACAAAACAAAAGTTTTTAAACCTTGACCCCCAAAAGCTGAACATGGTGGCCCATACCTTCAATCCCAGCACTCAGGAGGCAGAAGTAGGAGGATCACTGTGAGTTTGAGACCAGCCTGGGACTACAAAGTGAATTTCAGGTCAGCCTGGCCTAGAGTGAGACCATGCTTTGGGAAAAGAAAACAAACAAACAAACAAACAACAACAACAACAAAAAAAAAACAGGGCTGGAGATATGGCTTAGCCATTAAGGTGCTTGCCTGTGATGTTCAATTCTCCAGTACCTACGTAAGCCCTACGTAAGATGCATAACATAGCACATGTATCTGGGGTTTGTTTGCAGTGGCTTGAGGCCCTTTGTGCCCATACTCTCTCTCTTTCTCTCTTTGTTTCTTTCTCTCTCTCAAATAAATAAAGTATTTTAAAAAATGAATGTGGGGGCTGGAGAGACTGCTTAGTGGTTAAGGCATTTGCCTGCAAAACCAAAGGATCCTGGTTTGACTCACCAGGACCCACATAAGCCAGATGCACAAGGGGGCGCATGCATCTGGAATTCATTTGCAGTGGCTGGAGGCCCTGGCACGTCTATTCCATTCTCTCTCTCTCAAATAAATAAAATATATATTAAAAAATGAATGTAGTTAAAGGCCTTGCTTGCAAGGCTTGATGGCCCAGGTTCAGTTCCCCAGTACCCACATAAAATCAGATGCACAAAATGGCTCATGCATCTGGAGTTCAGTTGCAATGGCGAGAGGCCATTTCTCTCTCCCTTCCCTCCCTCCTTGCAAATAAATAATTAAAGCAATAAAAAAAAAAAAACCTACACTTCCTGTGCAAATTGAAATGGTGGTGATGGAGAGATCTTCACGGGTTGTCTCTATTGGTTGACTTATCTGTTGTTGTAGCTCAGATTCTGCAGTGTTTCCTAAAACATGACTTGAGCTCACCTGAAAAAGTGCAGATGACTGGCCCTCCGTAGCTATACTGAATCACTGGCAGTGAGGCCTGACATTTTTAACACATTCTGCAAATGATTTATAAAGTCTGAGTAGAACAAAACTAATCCATTTTGTATTAGTCACTTTTTGTGGCTGTGACAACATATCTGAGAAAACAGGGAAGAAGGGGCTGGAGAGGTGGCTCAGCAGTTAAAAGCACTTGTTTGTCAAGCCTGACAGTCAGGGTTTGATTACTCAGTACCCACATAATGCCAGATGCACAAAGTGGTGCATGTGTCTGGAGTTCATTTGCAGTGGCTAGAGGCCCTAGCAACTCATTCATTCTCTCTCTCTCTCTCTCTGCTTGCAAATATATGTATATATATGTATATAATTTGTTTAAAAAGAAAGGTTCAGGGGGCTGGAGAGATGGCTTAGCAGCTACGGTGTTTGCCTGCCAAGCCAAAGGACAAAGGACTCAGGTTTGATTTCCCAGGACCCATGTAAGCCAGATGTACAAGGTGGCACATATGTCTGGAGTTAGTTTGCAGTGGCTGAAGGCCCTGGCGCACCTTTCTTTCTGTCTATCTTCCTCCCTTTCTCAAATAAATATAATAAATAAATAAAAAGAAAGGTGCATAATGAACTTAAAACAGAAAACAGGAAGGAAGGATTTATTTTGGCTAATGGTTTAGAGGTTTCATGGTTGGCCAGCTCTTCTTATGGACCTATAGCAAGGCAGAAACATCATATAAATAAAATATTATAAAAAATGTTTTTACAGGAGCTAGAGAGTTGGCTTAGCAGTTAAATGCTTGCTTAAGAAGCCTAAGGACTCTGGTTCAAGGCTTGATTCCCCAGTATCCACTTGAGCCTGATGCACAAGGTGGTGCATGCATCTGGAGCTTGTTTGCAGTGGCTGGAGGCCCTGGTGTGCCCAGTCTCTGTCTCTCTCTCTCTCTCTGCCTCTTTCTCTCTCTATCACTCTCAAATAAATAAATAAAAATAAACAAAAATTTAAAAAATGTTTTTACAGCCGGGCATGGTGGTGCACACCTTTAATCCCAGCCCTCAGAGGCAGAGATGGGGGGGGGGTCACCATAAGTTCGAGGCTACCCTTAGACTACATAATGAATTCCAGGTCAGCCTGAGCTAGAGTGAAACCCTGCCTTGAAAAAAAAAAGTTTTTAGGTTTTAAAAATATTTTATTTTTTTAAAATTTATTTGAGAGGGGGGAAAGAGAGAAAGAGAAAGAGTGAATATGGGTGTGTCAGCCACTGCAAACAAAATCCGGATGTGTGCGCCACCTTGTGCTTCTGGCTTACATGGGTACTGGGGAATTAAACCTGGGTCCTTAGGCTTCTCAGGCAAACTCCTTAACCACAAAGCCATCTTTTCAGCCCTAAATGTTTTTAGTTTTTTGACACAGGATCTAATGTAGGCTGGGCTGGCCTCAAACTTGCTATGTAGCAGAGGCTGGCCCTTGACTCCTCATCTTTCTGCCACCACCTCCCAAGTGCTGGGTTACAAGTATGTGTGTAATGTGGGGTGTGTGTGTGTGTGTGTGTGCGCGCCCATGTGGCAGCCCAGGTGCCTGCCTGTAGTGAGGGTGCTCACCTGCAGTGACCAGAGCAGAAAGACGTGAGTTCCTCTCCATCACTCTTCAGCCTGGTCTTATTTGAGCAGGAGTCTCCTACTGATCCTTGAGCTTGCCTTTTTATTTTATTTTTTTCTTATTATTTTTGTCCTCAGAGCTCTTTTGACTCCCAGGTCTCAGCTCCTCTGTGGGACTGGGGTTACAGATATGCCCAGCTATTTATGTGGGTCCTGGGGATTGAACTATAATGGTCTCTTACAGGAACTGAGCTATTTCTTCAGACCTTAAATTGTATGTTTTCATTGTATGTTACAGACACGGTAAACCTTTTGACTTCTTTTTTGGTCCAGATCTAAGATTTGAGGTCTGACTGACTCTAATCCTCTCACCTTCATCCTTTGAATTCTGGCTCCTCCTTGTCCTGACCATCTTTGCTTCAAGGCTGTGTGTAAATCTACACTTTAATTCTGTGAGTGTACTTTCTCTCTTCTATTCTTCACTTTATATTTTCTATACTTTATATTTTTTCTTGTGAGTTTTGGGCTATATTTTTTATTAATATATTTTATTTATTTATTTATTTGAGAGACAGAAAGAGAGAGAATGGGCTTTGCAGGCAAGTGCCTTAACTGCTAAGCCATCTCTCCAGCCCTTGGGCTGTATTTTGATTAACAAGTATTCCTAGATTTTAGAATTTATGGCTATTATCCAGAATCTATTTAACTGCTAAAATAGTGAAAATATGTATAGCCAAAATTATTGAGTTAATTGATTTAAAGGGAAATTAAAAAAATTTATTTGAGAGAGAGAGAGAGAGAATGGGCACGCCACCAGCCTCTCAGCTGCTGTGAATGAACTCCAGATGTGTGCACCCCCTTGTGAGCAGGTGTGGCATTGTGCCCTTGTGTCACTTTTTGCATCTGGCTAAACATGGGACCTGGAGATTGGAACCAGCATTCTTAGGCTTGGCAGGCAGGCGCCTTAACCACCAAGCCATCTCTCCAGCCCAAGTTAACTGATTTAATAGTTTGTATGAATTTATTTAATCCTTATGAATTTTATAGATAGGTATTATTTTTTTACTGTTTACAGATGAAGAAAACAAAACAAAATGGCTAAGTACCTTGTCCAACGTCATATAATTAATAAATAATAGGATTTGCTCTCAGGCAGTCTGGTATCAGACACTTATGTCCTTACCCACAGGGCTATGTTCCTTCTTTGTAGCTTGGTGCTCCTCCCCTAGGATGTTGTTTTCTTTGGCTAATTTTATTTGACTCTTCTTTAATATTGCAGTTAATAACCTAATACAAGGTGGAATTAAAAATCCTTGCTTCTGGGCTGGAGAGATGGCTTGGCAGTTAAGGCGCCTCCCTGCCAAACCTAAGAACGCCAGTTCCAATCTCCAGGTCCCACATTTAGCCAGATGTAAAAAGTGATGCAAGGGTACATTGCCACACTTGCCCACAGGGGCGGCACATGCGTCTGGAGTTTGTTCACAGCGGCTGAGAGACCACTGGTTCTCCCATTTTCTCTCTCTTTCTCTTTCTCTTTCTCTCTATCTCTCTGTCTCTCTCAAAAAAAATCCTTGCTTCTGGGCTGGAGGGATGGCTTAACAGTTAAGGTGTTTGCCTGCAAAGCCAAAGGACCCAGGTTCTATTCCCTAGGACCCACGTTAGCCACATGCACAAGGTGGTGCATGTGTCTGGAGTTCGTTTGCAATGGCTGGAGACCCTGGCACTTCCATTCTCTCTCTCTGTCTCTCTCCCTTTCCCTCCCTCTTTCTCTGTCAAATAAATAAATAAATAAATAAATTCTTGCTTCTCTGAAATTCAGTAATTTCACCATAATTACCTAAAGACTTTAAAAAGAAAGTTTACATTTTTTTAGATTAACTAATTTTACTCAAATCTTGACAGACTGTATGTAGTGGTGCATGCACCTGTGAAGCTGAGGGAGGATTGTGAGTTTGAGAACAGCCTGATCTACATAGTGTGATTCTATCTCAAAAAGAGGAAGAAGAAAGAAGAAGAAGGAGGAGGAGGAGGAGGAGGAGAAAAACAAAGGAAACAGAACTGGATATGTACATATTGTCTGTGCATGAGTGTCAACTTGACTGGGATCTGGAATGAGTGACTAGGAGACATGCTCAGCTGTTCACACGGTTTCCTCTATAAGCTTTCTAATATTTTACTCGTACTTTTAGGTCTATGATCCTTTTCCAGTTAGTTTTTGTATATTGCAGGAAATAGACTAAGGTCTAATTTTCTTATATATCTATTCAGTTGTTGAAAAGATGATCCCATGGAAATTTCTTAGAACTTTTGTTACATGGGGTCTGAAGATGGAACTTGGATACTCGGCGTGAGTGATGAGTGCTTTATCTCTCCAGCCTCAGTTAGAGAATTGACTGCAGTCTCTTAGATTTCTAATTAGGTTTGAAGAAAGAAGAAAGTGTGGCTGATTCATAGGGGGAGGAACGCAATAGAAACACTTTGTGAGGATGCTCAGGTGTCCTGCCTAGCTGTCTTAAGTCGCAGACCAAGAGTCAAAGGAAACTAAGAGAACAATGTCTCAGCAAATACTATCAATAGACAAGTTTTCAAAGGTACCACACAAGAGTCTGCAGCTGAAAAGCACGAAAAGCATGAAAATTAAAACTTCACTAGATGAATTCAGTGGTGGATTTGAGCAGGCAGGAGAACCAGCGAATTACTTCAAAGAATGAAGGCAGAAGAGCTAACCCATCCATGGCAGTTTGATTCAGCTGTCCCCCATAAACTTATATGCTCAGAATGCTAGGTCCCCAACAGGTGGCAATGTGGAAATTGGATCCTCTGGGAGGCCGTATATAGTTGGGGCTGGGATACGAGTGTTATAGCCAGCCTCCTCTTACCAGTGTTTGGCACACTCTCCTGCTGTTGTTGTCCATCTGATGTTGGCCAGGAGGTGATGTCCACCCTCTGTTCATGCCATTGTTTTCCCCTGCCATTGTGGAGCTTCCCCTCAAGTCTGTAAGCCAAAATCAACCTTTTTTTCCCACAAGCTGCTCTTGGTCCAGGGTTTCCTGCCAGCAGCATGAACCTGACTGTAACACCATCTGATTTCAAGATTTAACATATAAACCACAGCAATCAAGGCAGTATGTACGTATACCATGTAAGTTGTTAGATTTTTTTTTTAATCTTTAAATTTTTAACTTACAATTTCTGATTTTATTGTTGTGACGGCTGTTTCATTTTACAAACCAACCCTTTAACTGAAGCCAAGCCTGAATCATTGAAGATGCGCTCACAGATGGAGGTGGAGTCTGACATGCCTGAATGCTTAATTTGCTTACACAGTTGAGTTGTGTACATGATGTGAATCACCTTACTGCATCTCTCTTGAGACATTGAGAGTGAAGGCTGGGTGTGGTGGCTCATGCTCAGTGTCTCAACAGTCAGGTAGCCAAGCAGGCAGATCACCATGAGTTCAAGGCCAATTTAAGCGACATAGTGAGATCCACTATCACTACACACACGCGCGCCCAAAAAAGCAGGAAAGAAAAGATTTAGAGACAGAAACTAGTCAACAAATATGATTTTCTGTTCTCTTTCAGCTTTCAGAAGAAGTATTAGACAAGTGGCTCTCCTACCCAGAGACCCAGCATGTACCCCTCAGCCAGCATATGCTTGGTTTTGCTATGAAGTCTGTTACACAAATGGTACTAGGTAGTACATTTGAAGATGAACAAGAAGTCATTCGCTTCCAAAAGAACCATGGCACAGTAAGTCTAGAGCCAAATTTAAAATTATTCTTTTCATCAGATTAGGTAATTGAATGCTGATTTGGGGTCTCAAGATTTAAAGTGTCCTTGTTTTGAGCTAAAAAGAGTAATGCAAGCAAATATAATTGTTTTTTGTTTTGTTTTTGAAATATAAAAAGAGTAAAACTAAAGAAATTTTCTTTTAGTACTTATCCAGTATGTTATAAAAGTAATATTAAGGGCTGTAAAGATTGCTTAGTGATTAAGGTGCATGCCTGCAAAGCCTAAGGACTCGGGTCTGATTCCCCAGTACCCATATAAGCCAGATGCACAAGGTGGCACATGCATCTGGAGTTAGTTTGCAGTGGCTAGAGGCCATTATCCTCTCTCTCTCAAATAAATAAAATGATATTATAAAAAAAGTAATGCTGGAGCCAGGCGTGGTGGCACACACCTTTAATCCCAGCACTCTGGAGGCAGGGGTAGGAGGATCGCCATGAGTTTGAGGCCACCCTGAAACTACATAGTGAATTCCAGGTCAGCCTGGACTAGAGTGAGACTTGTACCTTGAAGAACAAAAAAAAAAAAAAAAAAAAAAAAAAGTTCAACCCAGTTGATAGAGTGGGAGAATGCTGATAAAGGAAGTATGGTTAGAAGAAAGGATAATTCAGTCTGAAATTGCATCACTGTTTGCATTTTTTAGATCCACCTGTGAATGTTCTTAAAAATTAGTTTCATGCTAACATACAAGTTTCTAGTTAATAAAAATAATTAGGGCTGGAGAGATAGCTTAGAGGTTAAGGCTCTTGCCTGCAAAGCCAAAGGACCCAGGTTCAATTCCCCAGGACCCACATAAGCCAGATGCACAAGGTGGCACATGTATCTGAAGTTTGTTTGCAAGGCTAGAGGCCCTAGCATGCCATTCTTACTCACTCACTCTATCTGCTTCTTTCTTTCTCTCTCAAATAAACAAAATAAAATATTTTTTAAAAATTAGTTTTAGGACTGGGGAGATGGCTCAGCAACTAAAGGTATTTACTTGCAAAGCCTAATGGCCTGGGTTTGATTTCCCACTACCCATGTAAAGCCAGATTTGCAAAGTGGCACGTGCATCTGGAGCTTGTTTGCAGTGGCATGAAGCCCTGGTGTACCCACAGTCCCCCTCTCTTTCACTCGCTCACTTGAAAATTTAAAAAAAAAAACAACTTTAAAAAAATATATTTTATTTATTTATTTATTTATTTATTTATTTATTTATTTGAGAGAGAGAGAAAGAGAATGAGAATGGGCATACCAGGGCTACCAGCCACTGACAACAAACTCCAGACGCATGCACCCCCTTGTGCATCTGGCTTATGTGGGTCCTAGGGAATCGAACCAGGGTCCATAGGCTTCGCAGGCAAACACCTTAACTGCTAAGCCATTTCCCCAGCCCCCTGTTTGTTTGTTTTTTTGAGATAGAGTCTCCCTCTAGCTCAGGCTGACCTGAAATTCAGTCTCAGGCTGGCCTTGAACTCACAGCGATCCTCCTGCCTCTCTGCCTCCCAAATGCTGGGATCAAAGCTGTGCACCACCATGCCTGGCCCAATAAAACTGTTTTAAAACATTAGTTTCAACATGAGATTAATTTATTGGTTTGAAGTCATAGTATTTAGGTTATGTACTCTATCACATTTCAGATCTGACAAACTATTCCTTGTATTATTTAAATATATAAAGCAACTTGATCTGTTAATGTGTTCTAAACAGAAATTATAAAGAACTGAAGGTTAATACCCTGTCCCTGCTTAATAGTATACTTTTTATTTTTATTTATTTATTTATTTTAAAAAATTTTATTTATTTTTGAGAGAGAGAATGGGCATGCCAGAGCCTCCAGCCACTGCAAATGAACTCCGGATGCATGTGCCACCTTGTGCATCTGGCTTACATGGGTCCTGAGGAATCGAACCTTGGTCCTTTGGCTCTGTAGGAAAACACCTTAACTGCTAAGCCATTCTTCCAGTCCTTATTTTTATTTATGTGAGAGAGAGAGTATGTGTGCACATGTGTGCCAGGGCCTCCAGCTACTGCAGTCAAACTCAAGATACATGTTCCACCTTCTGCACACACATGACCTTATGCAGATGCATGACCTTGTGAGCATATATGACCTAGTGCATCTGGCTTACATGGGTTCTGGGGAGTCAAACTTGAGTCCTTAGGTTTTACAGGCAAGTGCCTTAACCACTAAGCCATCTCTCCAGCCCTATTTTCTTAATTTTTTTGAGATAGGGTCCCACTCACTCTAGTCCAGACTAATCTGGAACTCACCCTATATTCCCAGGCTGGTTTTGTACTAACAGTGATTCTCCTAATTTTGCCTCCCAAGTGCTGGGATTAAAGGCGTGCACCACCATACTTGACAGAACTTTTTTTTGACATATTTTGTTTATTTGAGAGAGAGAGAGCACACGCATAGACACAACAGGGCCTCCTGCCACTGTAAATGAACTCCAGATGCATGTGTCACATTGTGCATCTGGCTTTATGTGGGTATTGGGGATCGAAGCTGGTTGGACAGGCTTTGCAAGCAAGTACTTTTAAGTGCTGAGCCATCTTCCTAGCCTGAGTAGACCATTTTTGTGCACCTAGGCAAAATCTCTCTCTCTCATTTTTTTTTTTTTTGAGGCAGGGTCCTGCACTAATCCAGGCTGACCTTGAACTCACAGCAATCCTTCTACCTCATCCTCCTGAGTGCTGAGATTAAAGGCATGCTCCACCATGCCCAGCTGTCTCTCTCTCTCTCTTTTTTTCATGAGACGGTGTTTCTCTATATAACCCAAACTGGCCTTGAATTCATAACAATCCTCCGTTCTCAGTCTCCTGAATGCTGTATCACAGGCTTGGGCCATCTAGCCTAGAATCTATTCTTATTTTTATGAAGACTGGATCTTGTTAGGTAGCCCTGGTTAATCTTGAACTTGCAGTCCTCCAACTCAGCTGCCATATTGCTGGGATTATAAAAATAATCCCAAATCCACCAAACCCAGCATTAAAAAAAAAAAAGATCACTGGGCGTGGTGGCGCACACCTTTAATTCCTAGCATTTGGGAGGCAGAGGAGGATCGCCATGAGTTTGAGGCTACACTGAGATTGCATACTGAATTCCAGGCCAGCCTGGGCTAGTGAGACCCTACCTTAAAAAACAAAAACAAGCCGGGCGTGGTGGCGCACGCCTTTAATCCCAGCACTCGGGAGGCAGAGGTAGGAGGATCGCCGTGAGTTCGAGGCCACCCTGAGACTACATAGTTAATTCCAGGTCAGCCTGGGCCAGAGTGAGACCATACCTCGAAAAACCAAAAAAAAAAAAAAAAAAAAAAACCCAAAACACAAAAAGATCAATTTTCAACTTTATTGTTGATTTTGATTTTTAGGATCTTGTTATGTAGGCTAGGCTAGCCTTGAACTTGGGTGCTCCTGTCTCTGCCTTTGGAAGGGTTACAGGCATATGTCACCATACCTTTACTGTTGTTTCTAGGATTTTCTTCTGGCTGCTGCTAATCTAGTCTGTGTGTTTTTATGCTGTTTTCTTTCTAACCTTGAAACAGAAATGATTTCAAATGTATAGAAAAGTTACAGCTAAACTGGGTGTGGTGGTGCACACCTTTAATCCCAGCACTTGTGAGAGAGAGGTAGGAGGATCTCTATGAGTTCGAGCCCACCCGAGACCACAGAGTGAATTCCAGGTCAGCCTGGAGACACTACCTCGAAAAACAAACAAACAAAAAATAGTTACAGCTAGTAGAAGGAACTCCCATATATCCCTGTTGCAAGTTCAGTGGATGTTTATATTCGCCCCACTTGCTTTTATTATCTTTCCTTCACTTCCCAATACTTCAGTCTGTTTCCCTAGAACAAAGATAGTGCCTTGTATAGTGACAATACATTTGCCAAACCTGGGTAGTTTAACATGATGGAATACTGTTAACTCATCCAGCGCCTCTATTCACATTTCTTCAATTTTCCCAATAATGTTCTTAGAGTTCGCTCATATCCCCAAGTCCAGAACTCAGTGTAGGATCACTGATTTTTAGTGATCTTTAGTGATCAGATCTCTTGAATCTGGAGTAGTTCCTCAGCATTTTTCAAGTTATTGACCTTGACAGTTTTGGGGAAGAACAGGACCATGATTTTGTGCAATATCTCTCAATTTGGGTCTGACATTGCACAGACAGATCCAAAGTATGTTTTGTTTCTATAGAAATCTGTCATTTTCTTTTTTGTTGTTGTTATTTTTATTGATAGCTTCTATACTTACAGATAATAAACAATGATAATTTCCTCCCATCCCCCACTTTCCCCTTTACAAATCCAAACTCCATCATATCCCCTCCCTCTCTCCATTAGTCAGTCTCTCTCTCTCTAACTCTTTTTTTTTGTTTTTCTTTTTTTATTTTTCTTTTTTGTTTTTTGAGGTAAGGTCTCACTGTAGCCCAGGCTGACCTGGAATTCACTCTGTATTTTCAGGATGGCCTCAAACTCAAGGCGATCCTCTTTACCTCTGCCTCCTTAGCGCTGGGATTAAAGGTGCGTGCACCACACCCAGCTTTCTCTTTTATTTTGATGTCATATCTTTTCCTCCTATTACAAGGGTCTTGTGAAGGTAGTGCTAGGCACTGTGAGGTCATAGATATCTAGGCCAATTTCTGTCTGGATGATTGCATTATAAGCAGTCCTACCCTTCCTTTGGCTCCTACATTTCTTTCTCCTACCTCTTCTACAATGGACCTGAGCCTTGGAAGATGTGATAGAGATGTTTCAATGCTGAACACTCCTCCGTCATTTCTCAGCACTATGGTGCCTTTTGGGTCATCTCAGAGGTCACTGCCATTTGAAAAGAGAAATTTCTCTAACCAAAAGTGAAGTTAGCATTAATATATGGGTATTAACATTAAGTAAAATGCTTACAGTGTAGTTTGGTGAGCATAATATACGCAGTTAGCCAGACAAGAGCAGACGTTACACTCCTAATGCTCATGACCTCCCCCTCCATAGGCTTTTGATTAGGTTTTCAGTACCAGGCATGTATTCCCTCCTATAGAGCAGGCCTCCAGTTCAATTACTGAGCCGTTGGCTTCCCCCATAACAGACATGCCACTATTGCACCCATTGGCTCATTTGGCCTGGCTGGCCAAACTTGAGGCTTGCAGTGTCTACTGTTTTCACCACTGATGACTTCTATCTCTCAATAGAGCTGCATGGAGCATAGCTTTTTCCAGCTTTCTGTCAGCTGTTCTACCAGGAGAAGGTTTTCAGCTCAGCCCCAGTTTGATTTCTCGGTGACCTTGCAGCCCAGGCATATGGAGTCTTCAGCAATAGGGTCTTATCATCTATTCCTGGTGGGAAACCAAGAGTCTTGGCAATAGCCTGTAATGTTATGGGGGCATCAGTGACCTCCCTGGCAACACCTCACTGGAAGGTATCCCATCCCTGCCACTGAAATTATTCTAGTAACAGTCTATGGCTTCTACGTGTGCCGTTATCCAAAAAAGTATGTTACCATGTGGTTTATTCACAATATCCTGAATTTTTATTAACCCTCCCCCACCTTTCTTTTACTCAATCTCTTCCCCTGACCTCACATAGGCCATTCCACCGGCAGTAATCTGTTTTTCTACTTACATATATATATAGTACCATCCCCTTAAGTCCTCCCCTCTCCTCCCTCTCTTAGGACCCTTTTCTAGCTTACTGGTCTCTGCTACTGAAATCTGTTATTTTCTTCACGTTACTAGAAGTTGTCACAGAAAGTTTCCAGACTGCAAATAGGATTTAATATCTTTCCCCAAATAGTCTTTTAATAACTGAAACACCAAGAGATTATCATTATCTAGCCAGCATAGTGGCACACGCCTTTAATCCCAGCACTCAGGAGGCAGAGGTAGGAGGATCGCCATGAGTTAGAGGCCACCCTGAGACTACATAGTGAGTTCCATGTCAACCTGGCCTAGAGCGAGACCCTACCTTGGAAAACAAGCAAAAAAAAGAGAGAGAGAGAGAGATTGTCATTATCCAGTCATGCTACCAGAAATGATAACCAGGCCAGGCGTGGTGGCGCATGCCTTTAATCCCAGCACTCGGGAGGCAGAGGTAGGAGGATCACAAAGAGTTCAAGGCCACCCTGAGACTACATAGTTAATTCCAGGTCAGTCTGGACCAGAGTGAGACCCTACCTTGCAAAACCAAAAAAAAAAGAAATGATAACCAGATTGTGAGGTTACTGGTAATGACAGCTACATCTCACTGCTGCTAATACTAGGGAGATGTCATCAATTGCAAGATTACATGTTGATTTCATAGATGATAAACTGCAAAAAACGTACACCTTATTTTCACTTGCACTGAACTTCTCTCCAAAAACATGTCCCTGTGATTTTCCTACCATTAGTGTACTCTTTTCCTGTGCTTTTGACATTTAGACATTTGCCTATCTAGTCAGTCAAAAATAACATTTCTAATTAAAATAGTTTTTAAATTTTTTTTTAATTTTGAGAGAATGGGCACACCAGGGCCTTCAACCTCCCCTTTGTGGCACATGTGCAACATTGTGTGCTTGTGTCACTCTGTGTCTGGCTATGTGGGTCCTGGAGATTAGAACATGATTTCTTAGGCATTGCAGGCAAGTGCTTTAACCACTAAGCCATCTCTCCAGCTCTAAAACAGTTTTTCATTTGAGGTTAAGCAAGTTATAAGATTTTGAAATGCTTTGGTTTCTTTTGTGAAATGCTTTCTCATGTGGTTTGTGACATTTCTTCTTTTTGCACATGGGTACATGTATGTAGTCAGTGTGATGTGTGCATATGTGTGGTGTGTGCACATGTGTGTGCAGATGTGGCCCCCTTTGCACACACAGAGGCCAGTGGAGAATGTCAGGTGTCCCTCTAATGCTCATCCGCTTGCTTCCTTGAGATGGACTCTTACCAGAATCCAGAGCTTTGGTGGTTTTGTGAGCTCAGCAGTGCTCTGATTCTTCCAGTCTTTCTGTGCAGGACTGGAGTTACAGACATGCATGACCATGCCCAGCTATTTACATGGATTCCGGGGCTCTAACTCAGTGGTCTTGGGCCCCCTCTGGCCATTATTCCTTTAAAAACTTTTTATTTATTTAATTTTTTCTTTTTTTCGAGATAGGGTGTCACTCTAGCCCAGACTGACCTGGTCCCTGAACCTTGGAGGGTGTGATAGAGATGTCTCATTTAGTGCTAAACACTCCACTGTCACTTTGATGAGTTTTGTGTCTCCCTAGTGGTCATTTCCAGGGCCCTTACTCTTGCACAGGAAGTGCTCTTAACCATTGAGCCATCTCTTCAGCCATAGTAATTAGAAATATTATTAGTATATTTCTTTTTCTTACTAAACCCTGTAAGAATGCTTCATTTTTATTTTGCTTCCTTTATTTCTAATTTTATACTAGTTTAAATTTTTTTTTTGGTTTTGTGTATGTGTGGTATATGTATTTGCATGTGCGTTCTTATATGTATGGACATATTGTGTGTGTGGGGGTTGTGCTTGCTCACTGTGGACATCTGTTTGGAGGTCACAGGACAACCTTGGGGGTTATCCTTAGGAATACAGGGTACTTCCTTTTGAGACTAGGTCTGCCATTCATCTGCAGTTTACCAATTAGGGTAACCAGCGAGTTCCGGGGGTCCTCCTGTCTCTGCCTCTCCAAAGCTGGGATTACAGGCATGTGCCTCTGTGCCTGGCATTTACATGGATACTGAGCATAGAACTCAGGGCCTCATGCTTGTGTGGCAAGCACTTTACTGACTGAGCTATCTCTCCAGTTTTAATTACGACAAATATTAACATGTTTATACAGTTACTCATTGTGACTTGTGCTCTGTGCTCTATGTCATTCTTAAAAACTCCTTTCTCTCTCTCTCTCTCTCTTTTGGTTTTTCCAGGTAGGGTCTCACTCTAGCTCAGGCTGACCTGGGATTCACTATGTAGTCTTAGGGTGGCCTTGAACTCAAGGTGATCCTTGTACCTCTGCCTCCCAAGTGCTGGGATTAAAGGCATGAACCACCATGCCCGGCCACTGCTTTTACTAGTTTATTTTTTAAAATATTTTATTTATTTATTTATTTATTTATTTATTTATTTATTTGAGAGAGAGAGAAAGAGGGAGGGAGAGAGAGAATGGGTGCAGCAGGGCCTCTAGCCACTGCAAACGGAACTCCAGACATGTGCACCCCCTTGTGCATCTGGCTCACGTGGGTCCTAGAGAATCAAACTGGGATCCTTTGGCTTTGCAGGCAAATGTCTTAATCGCTAAGCTATCTCTGTAGCCCTAGTTTAATTTTTTTTTAATATTTATTTATCAGAGAGATTGAGAACGCACACCAGGGTCTCTAGCCACTGCAAACAAACTCCAGACACATGTGTCACATTGAGTATCTGGCTTTACATGGGTACTAGGGAATCAGACCTGGGTCTTTTGGCTTGGCAGGAAAGTGTCTCAACCACTAAGCTATCTCTCCAGTCCAATTTTTTAAAACATTTTTTAAAATTTTATTTTAGAGAGCGTGAGAGACAGAGAGAGGGGGAGAGAATTAGAGTGTGCCAGGGCCTCAGCCACTGCAATTGAACTCCATACGCTTGTACTACCTAGTGGACTTGTGTGACCTGCTGCTTGCCTCGCCTTTGTATGTCTGGCCTATGTGGGTCTGGAGAGTTGAGCACGGGTCCTTAGGCTTTGCAGGCAAGCACCTTTACTGCTAAGACATCTCTCCAGCCCCAATTTTTAAAATATTCAAATAATTTGAAATTTTTAAATTTTAAGGTAAGGATTGAGAACTCTTATTAAACTCTTTTACTTCTTAGATATTTAGCTATTAATAAGTATGTTTGCCCCCAAGTATTTTCAGAGCTTTTAAATTTTTTTTTTTTGTTCTTTTAAAATAATTATTTGAGAGAGAGAGACAGAGAAAGAAAAGACAGAAAGAATGGGTATGTCAGAGCATCAGGCTGCTGCAAATTAACTCCAGACATGTATGCTATTTTGTGCCTCTGGCTTCACATGGGCACTGGGGAATTGAACCTGGGCCATCAGGCTTTGTAAACAAGAACCTTTAACCACTGAGCAATCTCCCCAGCCCTTTCAGAACTTTATAAAAAATATTTATTTTTATGTATTTATTTGAGACAGAGATAGAGAGAGAGGAGAATGGGCATGCCAGGGCATCTAGCCACTGCAAACGAACTCCAGATGCATGCACCACCTTGGGCGCCTGGCTTATGTAGGACCTGGAGAATCGAACCCAGATCTTTAGGCTTTGCAGGCAAGCACCTTAACCACTAAACCATCTCTCCAGCCCCCCTTTCAGAGCTTTTTAGTTGTCATAAAGTATGCATTTGTTTCCCCCTTGTGGCTAAGGAACCAGTTTTGAAAGACTAGAAGCCTATTTTGCTGCTTATTGTCTCAGAATCTTATACTAATTTTTAGCCTTTTCTGAGCTTTAGCCAATGTTTATCAGTATCTCAAGTGAAATAAAAATTGGTAATTACCTGTGAACTTATTTATCATCTTACTTACTGAGGACTTAGTCTGCTGCCAGGTCCTTTTTCTTCTCAATTTGTATCTTCTAGCATGTGTGGTGTGCATGTGTATGTGCATGTTCATGTGTGTGGGTACATGTGTGTGCAGGTACACACGAGCATGTGCACACACATGTGGAGGCTAGAGGCTGATGCAGGTGTCTCTCAATTGATTACTGTGTTTTTTAAAAATTTTTTTATTTATTTGAGAGAATGGGTGTGCTAGGGCCTCCAGCCACTGCAGAAAAACTCCAGGTGCATTGCCATCTTGGGCATCTGGTTTACATGGGTACTGGGAAATCAAACCTGGGTCCTTAGGCTTTGTAGGCAAATGCTTTAACATCTAAGCCATCTCTCCAGCCCTCCAGCTTATTTTTTGAGACAGGGTTTCTCACTGAACCCCAGAGTTGATCAGTGCAGGAGACATGGTAGCAAGCAAGCTCCAGAGATTCTCCTGTCTTCGCCTCCACATCACTGGAATTTTAGGTGTGCACCACCACACCTGGCTTTTAGAAAGGTTCTGGGGATTTGAACTCAGGTCCTTATGCTTGCACAGCAAGCATTTTACTCACTGATCCAACTCCCCAGCTCTGTATTTCTTCGAGCAATAAATTTTTCACGTTCTTTTTTTAAAAAAAGATTTGATTTTTATTTATTTATTTATTTAATAGAGACAGAGAGAGGGAGAGAAAGAGAGAGACAAAGTGAGAATGGGCATACCAGGGCCTCTAGCCACTGCAGACCAACTCCAGACGCATGTGCCCCCATGTGCATCTGGCTTACGTGGGACCTGGAGAATCGAACCTGGGTCCTTAGGCTTCATAGGCATGTACCTTAACCACTAAGCCATCTCTCTAGCCACAATTTTTCACTTTCTAATTGTAATTAGTTTCAAAGTGACTTGACTGAAATCATTTAAAAATATTTGTACACTATTCTCAAAAACAATAGAGGAAAATGATTATTCAACCTACTTACAAGGAAGAGCTTAAATGATCAGATTTGTTGGCAAGAAAGGAGTTCATTATTTCACAGCTTATGGTGCTCTGATTGTTTAGAAAGTCTATGCAATACATAATGCATGTTTTCCTATTTTAAGGTTTGGTCTGAGATTGGAAAAGGCTTTCTAGATGGATCACTTGATAAAAGTATGACTCGGAAAAAACAATATGAAGATGGTAAGTTTGACCACCCTTAATTAATTTTTTTTCAGTGCATGCTAGACCTGTGCTCTACCAGATATGTAGCAATTTAAAAAAATCTTGTCATTATACAGTTGTGTAAAATATTTTCAGAATTGTCTGACAGTGGTTATAATTTCATAAAATATGCATAAAATAGTATTTTTAGTTTAATATAGTTTCCCCCCAAATTTTTTCCTGTTTTTTATTTTTTTCCTTTCTTAAAATATTTATTTATTCATTTATTTATTTGCAAGCAGAGAGAGACAGAAGAGAGACAGAGAGGATGGGTATGCCAGAGCCTCTAGCCACTACAAACTCACTCCAGATGCATGTGCCACCTTGTGCATCTAGCTTTACATGGGTACTGAGGAATCAAACCCTGGTTGTTAGGCTTTGTAGGCAAGCACCTTAACCACTGAGCCATATTTACAACCTTGTTTTTTATTTTTATTTACTTTTTGTTTTTTAGAGGTAGGGTGTAGCCCAGGCTGGCCTTGAACTCACAGCAGTTCTTGGGTCTCTGCTCCACTGTGAGACTGGGATTACAGGTTCATGTGGCCATGCCAAGCTGTTTTGAGTAGGATTGGGATAGTTGAACTCAGACAGTCTTAGACCCCTCAGGTCCTCTTGTACAGGAAGCACACTTAACCACTGAGCCATCTCTCCAGCCATCCTGGTATATTTTTTTCATATATGTATGTACGTATGTGTGTGCACATGTGTGTGTGTGGATATGGGTGTGCATGTGCAAGTCAGAAAACATCCTTGGGGCTGGAGAGATTTCTCAGTGGTTAAGGTACTTGCCTCCAAAGCCTAAGGACCCAGATTCAATTCCCCAGTACCCATGTAAAGCCAGATGCACAGGTGACACATGTGTCTGGAATTCATTTGCAGTGGCTAGAGGTCTTGCTGTGTCAATTCTCTCTCCTCTGCTTCAATGTCTCTCACTCTTTCATAAAATAAACTAAAAACAACAACAACAACAACAACAACAAAACAACCTTGGATATCAGTCCTAACCTTTTACCTTGTTTTGAGGTAGGGTCTCTCACAGTTCACAGCTGCGTTTGCTACACTAGCTGGCCAGCAAGGTTCCAGATAATTCTCTCATCTCTGCCTCCCATCTCACCATAGGTGCACAGGCACTTGTGAATCCAGGTTTATGTGGAATCTGAGGATTCAAACTCGGTACTCATGCTTACGCAGCAAGTGCTTGATTCATTGAGCCATCTCCCCAGCTCAGGCTGGTCTAGGACTCATGGTGTAACCTAGGCTGGCCTCAAAGTCATGGCAATCTTGCCTCAGCCTCCAGAGTGCTAGAATTATAGGCACGCGCCACCATGCCTGGCTTCAAATGGACTTTCTTTTGTGACAAGGTCTCATGTATTTCAGGCAGGCTTCTAAGCCAGTATGTACTCAAAGATGACCTTGAACTCTTTTTTTTTTTTTAATTTTGTTTTTGTTTTTCAAGATAGGGTTTCACTCTAGTCCAGGCTGACCTGGAATTCATTATGTAATCTCAGGGTTGCCTTAAACTCATGGCAATCCTCCTACCTCTGCCTCCCAAGTGCTGGGAATAAAGACGTATGCCACCATGCCTGGATGGCCTTGAACTCTTGATCCTCCTGCTTCTAGCTCCCAAGTATGAGATTATAAATATATGCCACCATGCTTATGTATGTGGTGCTGGAGATGGACCTAGGGCTTTGTATGTGCTAGGCAAGTACTCTACATCCCCAGTCCCAAACAATTATGAGATGGGGAAACCAATTACACTGATCTTGTTGATATCTGGATGTACAAAAGAATATTCCATGTCTTTGAGGTGTGACCTTTCCTGGTGTATTCGAGGCTAGTATAGCTGGAGTAAGTGAATTTCTTTTTGTTTTAATTTTTTTTATTCTGAAAGAAAGAGAGGGAAAAAAAAAGGCAGATAGAATGGGTGTATCAGGGCCTCTAGCCACTGCAAACAAACTCCAGATGAATGTGCATCTGGTTTAAATGTGTACTGGAGAATTGAACCTGTATCCTTTGGCTTTGCAGGCTAGTGTCTTTAACCACTAAGCCATCTCTCCTGTCAGTGAAATGAATTTCAAGAGCAGACCGTGAGGTCAGAAAGATTGGAGAGGGCTGGAGAGATGGCTTAGCAGTTAAGTCATATGCCTGCAAAGCCTAAGGACCCAGGTTTGATTCTCCACTCTTACATAAGCCAGATGCACATGGTGGCGCATGCAGTGGCTTGAGGTCCTCTCATGCCCATTCTCATTCTATCTTTCTATCTCTCTCCCTCTCTCTGTTTCAAATAAATAAATGAATATATGAATAAAATGTTTATTAAAAAAAAAAAAGAGGGGCTGGAGAGATGGCTTAGTGGTTTGTTAAGTGCTTGCCTGTAGAGTCTAAGGACTCTGGTTTGAGGCTCAATTCCCCAGGACCCACATGAGCTAGATGTACAAGATGGCACATGCATCTAGAGTTTATTTGCAGTGGCTTGGAGGCCCTGGTGTGCCCATTCTCTCTCTGCCTCTTTCTCTCTTTCTGTCTATCGCTCTCAAATAAATAAATAAAAAATAAAGATTGGAGAGCGGTGCAGAGTTTGGATGGCACATAGACAAGTGTAGAGCTAGGTCACTGCTGTGAGTTAGGAAACTGGTAGATGGTTTTGAGCAGAGTTATGCCTGAGCTGCATTGTTATGTAGTCATTGGCCCTGTGACTGACAGGAGGAGTGATGAGGGAGTTACCGTGGTGAAGCAAGTGAGAGATAATGTGGTGTTTACCAGGCGGCACCAACAGAAAAATAACAGTAGCAAATAAGGAGTGAAAATATTCTGTAGTTTGAGGGGAGAACTACTAACATTAGATAATGAGTAAATGTGGAATGTAAGAGTGGAAGGCAAGAATTTAAGCCAGAATAACTAGAAAATTATTAGTAAATAAGATGGGGGCAAAGTAAAAAGATGGGGAAGGTTTTGCTGGGATGATCAAGAGTTCAGTGTGTTATATATGTTATGCTGATATGAGCCTGGAATTTGACGAAAAGAGGTGCTGACTATAAATAAAAATTTGAACATGTTTAGTTATAAAGTCTTGACAGTAGAGATCTCTAAAGTAGCATAGATCAACCTGGGGTGCATAAGGAGACCCTGTCTTAAATAGAAAATTAGAGCCGGGTGTGGTGGCACATGCCTTTAATCCCAGCACTAGGGAGGCAGAGGTAGGAAGATCATCATGAGTTTGAAGCCATCCTGAGAATACAGAGTGAATTCTCCATCAGCCTGGGCTAGAGTGAAACCCTACCTTGAAAAAAAAAATTAGGGCTGGAGAGATGGCTTAACAGTTAAGGAGCTTGCCTGCAAAGCCTAAGGACTCATGTTTGACTCTCCAGGTCCCACATAAGCCAGATGCACAAAGTGATGCAAGCACGCAAGGTTGCACATATGCACAAGGGAGCACATGCATCTGGAGTTTGGTTGCAGTGGCTAGAGGCCCTGGCATGCCAGTTCTCTCTGTCTGTCTGTCTCTCTCTCTCTCTCTTGCTGTCTTGCATAAAAAAAAAGGTTTTGGGCTTGCTTCAAAAAATAGAAAATTTAAAAATTAAAAAAAAAAATAACACAGGACTGGAGAGATGGCTTAGTGGTTAATGTGCATGCCTGCATAGCCTAAGGACCCAGGTTTGATTCTCCAGGTCCCTCATAAGCCAGCTGCACATGGTGACACATGCATCTGGAGTTCGTTTGCAGTGGCTAGAGGCCCTGGCGTGCCCATTCTCTCTCTCTGTCTCTCTCTCCCCCCCACCTCTCCCTAATAAATAAATTTTTTAAAAATAAATAAAAGAAAAAAGAATATATTAAAAAAAACCACAGAACTAGGGCTGGGTATGGTAGCTCATGCCTTTAATCCCAGCACTTGAGATGCAGAAGTAGGAGGATCACCATGAGTTCGAGGCCAGCCTGAGACTACATAGTGAATTCCAGGTCAGCCTGGGCTAGAACGAGACCTACCTCCAAAAACAAACAAATAAACAACAACAAAAAAAAAAAACCAGAACTAAACAAAACCCAAGCCCTGTTCTTAGATATTCTATCATAAAGAAATTTAAGAGAGCCTAGAAGGATTTAAAAAGATGAGACTTGGGAATGAACAAGCAGGAAAGTGAGAACATGGCTATGTTATTTATAACTTCTAGGCTTCAAAGTACACTTTTTGGATGATTTCATATCTATTTTTGTCTCTCAGCAAGCAGTACCTGACCTGAGAGAAGCAGTGTGGTTAGATGAGGGCTGGAGAGATGGCTTAGTGGTTTGTTAAGTGCTTGCCTGTAGAGTCTAAGGACTCTGGTTTGAGGCTCAATTCCCCAGGACCCACATGAGCTAGATGTACAAGATGGCACATGCATCTAGAGTTTATTTGCAGTGGCTTGGAGGCCCTGGTGTGCCCATTCTCTCTCTGCCTCTTTCTCTCTTTCTGTCTATCGCTCTCAAATAAATAAATAAAAAATAAAGATTGGAGAGCGGTGCAGAGTTTGGATGGCACATAGACAAGTGTAGAGCTAGGTCACTGCTGTGAGTTAGGAAACTGGTAGATGGTTTTGAGCAGAGTTATGCCTGAGCTGCATTGTTATGTAGTCATTGGCCCTGTGACTGACAGGAGGAGTGATGAGGGAGTTACCGTGGTGAAGCAAGTGAGAGATAATGTGGTGTTTACCAGGCGGCACCAACAGAAAAATAACAGTAGCAAATAAGGAGTGAAAATATTCTGTAGTTTGAGGAGAACTACTAACATTAGATAATGAGTAAATGTGGAATGTAAGAGTGGAAGGCAAGAATTTAAGCCAGAATAACTAGAAAATTATTAGTAAATAAGATGGGGCAAAGTAAAAAGATGGGGAAGGTTTTGCTGGGATGATCAAGAGTTCAGTGTGTTATATATGTTATGCTGATATGAGCCTGGAATTTGACGAAAAAAGAGGTGCTGACTATAAATAAAAATTTGAACATGTTTAGTTATAAAGTCTTGACAGTAGAGATCTCTAAAGTAGCATAGATCAACCTGGGGTGCATAAGGAGACCCTGTCTTAAATAGAAAATTAGAGCCGGTGTGGTGGCACATGCCTTTAATCCCAGCACTAGGGAGGAAGAGGTAGGAAGATCATCATGAGTTTGAAGCCATCCTGAGAATACAGAGTGAATTCTCCATCAGCCTGGGCTAGAGTGAAACCCTACCTTGAAAAAAAAAATTAGGGCTGGAGAGATGGCTTAACAGTTAAGGAGCTTGCCTGCAAAGCCTAAGGACTCATGTTTGACTCTCCAGGTCCCACATAAGCCAGATGCACAAAGTGATGCAAGCACGCAAGGTTGCACATATGCACAAGGGAGCACATGCATCTGGAGTTTGGTTGCAGTGGCTAGAGGCCCTGGCATGCCAGTTCTCTCTGTCTGTCTGTCTCTCTCTCTCTCTTGCTGTCTTGCATAAAAAAAAAGGTTTTGGGCTTGCTTCAAAAAATAGAAAATTTAAAAATTAAAAAAAAAAATAACACAGGACTGGAGAGATGGCTTAGTGGTTAATGTGCATGCCTGCATAGCCTAAGGACCCAGGTTTGATTCTCCAGGTCCCTCATAAGCCAGCTGCACATGGTGACACATGCATCTGGAGTTCGTTTGCAGTGGCTAGAGGCCCTGGCGTGCCCATTCTCTCTCTCTGTCTCTCTCTCCCCCCCACCTCTCCCTAATAAATAAATTTTTAAAAAATAAATAAAAGAAAAAAGAATATATTAAAAAAAACCACAGAACTAGGGCTGGGTATGGTAGCTCATGCCTTTAATCCCAGCACTTGAGATGCAGAAGTAGGAGGATCACCATGAGTTCGAGGCCAGCCTGAGACTACATAGTGAATTCCAGGTCAGCCTGGGCTAGAACGAGACCTACCTCCAAAAACAAACAAATAAACAACAACAACAAAAAAAAAACAGAACTAAACAAAACCCAAGCCCTGTTCTTAGATATTCTATCATAAAGAAATTTAAGAGAGCCTAGAAGGATTTAAAAAGATGAGACTTAGGAATGAACAAGCAGGAAAGTGAGAACATGGCTATGTTATTTATAACTTCTAGGCTTCAAAGTACACTTTTTGGATGATTTCATATCTATTTTTGTCTCTCAGCAAGCAGTACCTGACCTGAGAGAAGCAGTGTGGTTAGATAGAATTAAGAAGAAAGTGGATGATATTAAGGGAGAGTCTTACAAGCTTATACCTGGTGAGGGATGATAAGTGTTTGCTTTGTACTTAGGTGTTTTGTGCACTTTTTTTTTTTTTTCAAGGTAGGGTCTCACTCCAGCTCAGGCTGACCTGGAATTCACTATGTAGTCTCAGGGTGGCCATGAACTCATGGTGATCCTCCTACCTCTGCCTCCCAAGTGCTGGGATTAAGGCATGTGCCATCATACCCAACTTTTTATGCACTTCTTTTTTTTTTTTTTTTTTTTTTTTTTTTTTTTGAGGTAGGGTCCCACTCTAGCTCAGGCTGATCTAGAATTCACTATGTAGACTCAGGATGGCCTTGAACTCACGAGCGATCCTCCTACCTCTGCCTCCCAGTGCTGGGATTAAAGGCATGCGCCACCACGCCTGGCTTTATACACTTTTTATATGTATCTTAAATTTAACAAGAGAAGAAAGAGAAAGTAGATTAATTTAAAATTTTTCCTTTTTCATTGTTGGTATCTCTCTTTAAACGTTTGACTCTGTACATGAAAATACTGTGCAGGATTATTTTTAGAACGTTTAATCTCCACAAATGCTTGTATTCTAATGTGTTTTTCCCCAAAATTTTCTTGTCTAAGCCCTTCTGCAATTGGAATCTAGCCTGAGAAAAATCATAAAGGAGCGCAAAGGAAGGGACTTCAGTCAGCACACCTTCATTGACTCCTTAGTCCAGGAAAAGCTTCACGATCAACAGGTGATGAGCTTATCCAATGTTTATGAAATGTTAATAAACACTTAAGTACAGATGTGCTTTTCCTTAATCCAGATGCTCTGCTAGAATTTGGTGGCTTTTATGCAATCTGAGTAGGACAAGTCCTTTTAAGTAAGCAAATATTGAACAAAAATTCTATGATCATAAAAAGAATTTGTGGTCTGGGGAAATGACTTAGAGGTCAAGGCGTTTGCCTGTAAAGCCTAAGGACCCAGGTTTAATTCCCCAGGACCTATGTAAGCCAGATGCATAATGGGGCACATGCATCTGGAGTTCGTTTGCAGTGGCTGGAGGCCCTGGCATGCCCATTCTCTCTTTCTCTCTATCTGCTTCTTTCTCTCTCTCAAATAAATAAAGAAAGAAAGAAAAGAGATTTTTTTTTTTTTTGGTTTTCGAGGTAGGGTCTCACTCTCAAGTTCCAATGATAATGGCTGATCGTTCCCCACTGTTCTATGAAGGCCAAGCTAGAAAACTAGGATGAAATGGTTTGTTTGTTGAAATATAACCTGAGCTAGGAAGAATCCTGACAAATGTTGGTTGTATCAAAAAGACACTGTAGGCTGGGCATGGTGGCGCATGCCTTTAATCCAGTGCTTGGGAGGCAGAGGTAGGAGGACTGACCTGAGTTCAAGGCCACCCTAAGACTACATAGTGAATTCCAGGTCAGCCTGGGCTAGAGTGAAACCCTACCTCAAACCAAACCGAACCAAACCAAACCAAACCAAACCATAAGGCTGGAGAGATGTGGAGAGATGGCTTACTGGTTAAACTGCTTGCCTGAGAAACCTAATGACCTGGATACCCATGTAAAGCCAGATGCACAAAGTGGCGCATGTATCTGGAGTTTGTTTGCAGCAGCTGGAGACCCTGGTGCACCCATTCTCTCTCTCCCTCTCGCTCTCTCTCTGCTTGCAAATAAATAAAGACTTAAAAAAAAGAGACACTGGGCTGGAGAGATGGCTTAGCAGTTAAGGTGCTTTCCTGCAAAGCCAAAAGACACAGATTCAATTCCCCAGGACCCACATAAGCCAGATGCACATGGTGGCACATATGTCTGGAGTTCGTTTGCAATGGCTGGATGCCCTCACATGGCACGCTCATTCTTTCTTTCCCTCCTTTTCCCTCTCTCTCTCAAATAAAAAAATAATAATAAAATTTTTATATATTTTTTAAAAAAGAGACACTGTAGTGTTTAAGTTAGTTCTCACATTATGTAGATATTTTGGGGAAGGTAAAGACAAAATAAAGAAATGATAGACTTTGGTTCTCCTTTTGGTGGTCCTAATGTTATATTCTACATTATTTTAGGACCTAATACAGGTCATCTTATATCTCATACTTTCTGAACTTGATTTTGTTTTGTAGATCCTAGAGGACAGTATGATATTTTCTCTGGCTGGTTGCATAATAACTGCGAAGTGTAAGTGCAGATTGATTTCTTTTTCAGCTGGATTATGAACCATACAAGAGTAAACCTGTAGTAAAAGAAAGGAAACACTGCAAGATCTCTTCACAATTGCCCTTTACTGCTTTTTGAAAAAATGTTTTATTTATTTATTTAAGAGAGAAAGAGGTGGGGGGGGGAGAATGGGCATGCTAGAGCCTCTAGCCACTGCAAACAGTCTCTAGACACATGCACCACCTTAGGAATCTGGCATTATGTGGGTACTAGGGATTCGAACTTAGATCCTTGGGCTTTGCAGGCAAGCGCCTTAACCATTGTGCAATCTCTCCAGCCCACTTCACTGCTTTTTATTCTTGTGTTAAAAGCTTAATTCACACAGGGACATTTTTTTCCCTCAAAATGTCCAGTGCCACCTCTGAAAAATTGTCATAAATTTCTTGACCCATTTTATAGATTGTGAATTCTAGTTAGTGCCTGTGGAATGAAGTGTTACTGATACCTTTTCAAGTGAGCAGTGCACTTTTCCATTGTCTGCCACCCACCCCCTTTTTTTTTAACTGACTCTGAGCTACTGTTACTAACGTTTCCAAAAGGGGACGGAGGCCACAGGAATCAAGAGTTGACAGAATTGAAGATGATTTCTATTTAAAATTTATTTAAAATTCTCTCTCTCTCTCTCTCTCTCTCTTTTTTTTTTTAGGTAGGGTCTTGCTCTAGCTCAGGCTGACCTGTATAGATTTTGCTGGCCTCAAACTCACAGCAATCCTCCTACCTCTGCCTCCCAAGTGCTGGAATTAAAGGTATGCACCACCATACCCGGCAGAGTTCTGAAATGTTTGATCCTCACTTTTAGACATAAAAATATGTAAGATAAACTGCTTCCAGAAAGTATTTGAATATCCATATAAAAGCTAGAAATTTTTTATAAACACTAGAAAATTTAAGTTCACTTGAGGACTTTGTTTATACCTCTTTTTGTGTAAGAAAAAATTTGAAGGCCAGGCATGGTGGTGCACGCCTTTAATCCCAGCACTTGGGAGGCAAAGGTAGGAGGATTGCCGAGAGTTCTAGGCCACCCTGAGACTACAGAGTGAATTCCAGATCAGCCTGAGCCAGAGTAAGACCCTACCTCAGGGAAAAAAAAATTTGTAGAGTGATGAGTATTAATGTAAACTCATAAATTTCTCTTAATATCTAGATTTAGCCATATATTATATATTAAATGAAATTTGTATAAGCATGTTAAAATAATTAACTTTTTTAAATTTTTAAATATTTATTTATCTGAGAGAGAGGCAGAAAGAGAAGAGAGAGAGAGAGAGAATGGGTACACTAGGGCCTCTAGCTGCTGCAGATGAACTCTAGATGCATGTGCTACCTTGTACATCTGGCTTACATGGGTCCTGGGGAATTGAACCAAGGTCCTTTGGCTTTGTAGGCAAGAGCCTTAACTGCTAAGCCATCTCTCCAGCCCTTAACTATTTTTAAAAGCTTATTTGTTTTATAAATGTATTGCACAGGGTCTTGAGCATGCTAGGCAAGCAGTGTGTTACTGAGTGCATCCCCAGCCACCATCTACACTATCCTTAATGAGGTATGCTTGAATATTTTGCCAGGTTGCTTACTGGCAGGTTACTACATTTTGAAAATTATATATTTTAGATAAAAGTTCTCTATCTGAAAAAATGTTTTGCACATATATCTTCTTGTGTGTCATTTTCCTTTTGACATACTTGATGCCCTTTAAAATGTAAAGTTTTAAATTTTCATGGCACATAATTTTATTTATTTATTTATTTATTTATTCAAGAGTGACAAAGAATGAGAGAGAGAATGGGTACACCAGGGCCTCCAGTCACTGCAAACAAACTCCAGATGCGTGTGCCACCTTGTGCATCTGGTTTACATGGGTACTGGGGAATCAAGCCTCAAACCAGGGTCCTTAGGCTTCACAGGCAAGTGCTTAACCACTAAGCCATCTCTCCAGGCCCACACATAATTTATTATTTCATTTTATGGATACAATAAGAAAAGATCTCTTTAACTTAGGTTCACTAAGTTTTTTTATCAGATTTCTTTTAGAATGTTTATAGCATAGGGCTTTATGTTTATGTCTCTGATCTAGATTGAGTATTTATTTATTTATTTATTTATTTATTTATTTATTTTTGGTTTTTCGAGGTAGGGTCTCATTCTAGCCCAGGCTGACCTGGAATTCACTCTGTATTCTCAGGGTGGCCTCGAATAGATTGAGTATTTTTTTAATTATTGTTTTTTATTGGCTTTTATAAGATTGAGTATTTTTTGATATGGTACAAATTCTATATAAGCATTCATACATAAAAAAATACATCCTGGGGACTGGAGAGATGGCTTAGTGGTTAAGGCACCTGCCTCCTAAGCCTAAGAACGCTGATTCCAATCTCCAGCAGTTCCAATCTCCAGGTCCCACATTTAGCCAGATGCAAAGGGGCGCAGTGCCACACTTGACCACAAGGGGGTGCACGCATCTGGATTTCAATCGCAGCAGCTGAGAGTCTGCTGGCACGCCCATCTCTATCTGTCTTCCTCTCCTCTCTCTCTCTGTGTCTCCCCCTCAAAAAATACATCTTGGACCAGGCATGGTGGTGCACACCTTTAATCCCAATACTCGGGAGACAGAGGTAGGAGGATCGCCATGAGTTTGAGGCCACCCTGAGACTACATAGTAAATTCTGGATCAGCCTGGGCTAAAGTGAGACCCTACCTCAAAAAACAAAAGTAAACAAACAAAAAATCCCACCATCTTGGGCTGGTGATATAGCTCAGTTAGTAGAGTGCTTATCTACCAGGCACAATGTCCTGGGTTTGAATTCCAGCACTGCATCATTTGGGCATGGTGGCACATGCCTATAATCCCATCGCTCTGGATGTGGAGGATCAGGAGTTCAAGGTCATCTCTGCCTGGGCTACGTGAAACCATCTCTCAATTATTTATTTATTTATTTATTCATTTGTTTTTGTTAAAGCCTTCAACTAACCTGAAATCAGCCTGAGCACAGTGGTGCATGCCCATAACCCCAGCCCTCAGGATTCCTCCCCTTGTCAGGAAATTGATTATCATGTAAACCTGTAAATAGTCAAGTGTGTTGAGTGCTGTGAGCTAGGTACAAGTTTTAAGAATGATCACACTGCCTTCTTTGGGAACCTTCTATATGTATCCATGTTTTCAAAGACATACTTTATCTGTTGGTAACATTTATGTATCATTTCTATAAAGAAAAAAAAAAACCAAGCTATTAGTATTCTTTCTGACTCTGTACCAAAAATATGAACTAACTTTGTTTTTGTTTGTTTGTTTGTTTTTCAAGGTAGGGTCTCACTCTAGCTCAGGCTGACCTGGAATTCACTCTGTAGTTTTTCAGGGTGGCCTCAAATTCATGGCGATCCTCCTACCTCTGCCTCCCAAGTGCTGGGATTAAAGGCGTGCGCCACCTTGCCTAGCTCTGAACTAGCTATTTTGATTGTTACTAATATAATTTTCCATTTAGTGTGTACCTGGGCAATCTGTTTTTTAACGACCTCTGAAGAAGTTCAGAAGAAGCTTCACCAAGAGATAGATCGTATTTTGGGGAAGGGTCCTATTACCTCAGAGAAAATTGAACAGCTCAGGTAAGAACATAGTAAGAGACCATTAAAGGGCAAATTTGAGCTAGTTTATCTAACTTAAAACTAATGTTAAACTGTACAAAGGTACATATTTTATAGGATTTAGAATATTTACATATAAGCCTGGTGTGGTGCTGCATGCCTTTAATCCCAGCACTCCTGAGGCAGAGGTAGGAGGATCACCGAGAGTTCGAGGCCACCTTAAGACTATATAGTGAATTTCAGGTCAGCTTGGGCTAGAGCAAAACCCTACCTCAAAAAACTAAACAAAAAAAAAAAAAGAAAAGAAAAGAAAGAAAATTGTATTAGTCTGAATTGAAGAGATGGCTCAGTGGTTAAGTATGCTTCTTAAACAAGCATGATGGCCTAAGGGGGCTTGAGACTGCCCAAGTTCAAATCTCCAGATCCCATGTAAAAAAGCAGGGAGCGGCCACATACCTGAAACCCCAATCCCACAGGAATAGAGACCCAAGAATCTTTGGAGCCCTGAAAGCTCTAGAAACAGTAAAAAAAAAAAAAAAAAACCAAGACTCCACCTTAAAAACAAGTCCAGCCGGGCGTGGTGGCGCACGCCTTTAATCCCAGCACTTGGGAGGCAGAGGTAGGAGGATCGAGAGTTCAAGGCCACCCTGAGACTACATAGTTAATTCCAGGTCAGCCTGGACTAGAGTGAAACCCTACCTTGAAAAACCAAAAAAAAAAAAAAAAAAAACAAGTCCAGGCAGAGGAGCGAAGGAGTGGAACCCCAGCATTCCTCTCCCACTGCTGGCCAGCATAGGGGTTGCTTGCAAGGGCACTACATGTGTGCACACCACATTACACAAGCCACTTCCCAAGTGCTAGGATTACAGGTGTGCACCACTATACCCAACTGTATACAGATTCTAGTGGATAATTTAATCTGTTTCCTTTAAATCTGGAGTAATACTAACAAGCGTTTTTTAAATATTTAAATTTTTATTTATTTATTTATTTGAGAGAGAGAAAAAGAGGCAGATAGAGAGAATGGGAATGCCAGGGCCTCTAGCAAACAAAGTCCAGGTACATGCAACACCTTTTCATTTGGCTTATATGGGTCCTGGGGAGTCAAAGCTGAGTCCGTTGGCTTTGCAGGCAAGTGCCTTAACCGCTAAGCCATCACTTTAGCCCATGAGAGACTTTTAAATTAGATTGTATAAAAGAATACCAATGAGTCAGGCAAGTGAGACAGTCATATCTTGTTTTTAGGACAAAATAATACAGCCACACTGGGATACAGTGTGGTAGGATTTTATAACATTAAGGCATATACATACCTTTTCATTCAAAAATTCCTCAGCACTCCTAGGTAATTACCCAAGAGAGTAACTATCTGTATGCAAATGTTCATAGACATGTATTCAAACTCTCCAATAGAAGCAATTCCAATGTTCAAACCAGAAAATAGATGAGCAAGTTATGGTGTTGCTGTACCGTAGAATACTACTCATTCATGAGAGGAACTCATCAAAACATGCAGCACGGGCAGATCTCAGTACGCTAAGTGAAGGAAGTGACACACACACAACCCTGCCTGAGCATGACTTCCTTCATGTGACATTCTAGACAAGGCATACCTATAATGATAGAAAGTCTGGCAAGTTGCTTCTCTCCAACCCATTCTCCACATTGCTGCTGCACACTGCTTTCACCTGGGCCATTTTAAAAGCACAGTTACCTGGAACCAAATCCCAAACCAACCCTTTCACAACCTCTAGGCATGAGAAGTTTTTAAACCCCGAGTTTAATCACCCCACCACAATAGTTGGGGCATGCTCCTTCTATATTAACTTGTTCAGCTTCATCATAAAGAGGTATTGAATTTGATCATATACTTTTCTTGCATCTGTTGAGATGGTCATGTGGTTTTGACCTTTATTCTACTACTGTTGTTTATTAACTTCAACAGCATCTGTTTAAAATGTTGTTTAAAAAAACAGATATTGTCGGCAAGTGCTCTGTGAAACCGTTCGGATTGCCAAACTGACTCCAGTCTCTGCCCAGCTTCAAGATACTGAAGGAAGAATTGACCAATTTGTTATTCCTAGAGAGGTAGGAAATACTTGGTGTACTTAACTCATTCAGTTTATTTTCAACAACTTTAGTATTTTAAATTTTTATTGTTTAAATTACCCAATAATGCCACCCATGGTTAAATCAAACACACAATCACCTTAATTATAGAAAAATGTGGATTTATTTCAAAGTTCACATAATTTAAGTCTCTCTTGTCTGTGTGCACTATTGTTTACTGCATATTTTATATATTATGTAGGTTTTATTTATTTATTTATTTTATTCATTTATTTTTCAGATCTGGGGATGTAGGTCATTGGTAGTGCACTTGCCTAGCATGTACAAAGCCCTGAGCTTGATCCTCAGCACAGCTAAATAAATAAATAAGTAAATAAATAACACTTCCTTTTTAAGACTATGGATATAGCTCAGTGGGACGCCCTGGGTTCAATCCTTAGCATCATAAAAGTATTCTTTCCTGGGCTGGAAAGAGGCTCAGAGGTTAACACCATTTACAGTACAAGAACGAGGTCCTGGGGAGGCCTGAGTTTCATCCCCAGGGCCTACATAAACAGCTGGGTGTAGCCACGCACATCTGTAACCCTACTCCCAGGGGAACTGAGACAAAAATATATGGCAATCTCAGAAATCAGTAAGAGAATTTAGCTTAAGTAAGAAAGGGCAAAAGAGGCTGAAGAGATGGCTTAACAATTGAGGTGTTTGCCTGCGAAGCCTAAGATCACTTGTTCAAATCTCCAAGTCCCACATAGCCGGACGCAAAAGTGACACAAGCATGCAATGTCACACATGTGCACAAGGGGACGCACATGTATAGAGTTCATTCACAGCAGCTGAAAGGCCCTGGCATGCCCATTCCCTCTCTCTCTCTCTCTCAAAAAAAAAGAAATAAAATAAATAAATAAATAAATAAATAAAGGGCAGAAGAGTCAGGGAGGGGGTCACCTGACTTTCTAGTCTGGCCAGTGCAGGCAAGAATATGGGGCACTGCAAGGGGCACGTGCATGTGCCTACTCCACACACACATTACACACAACCAAAAGAACAAAAAATAAAAAGCTGAGTATGGTGGCTCATGCCTTTAATCCCAGCACTTGGGAGGTAGAGGTAGGAGGATAGCCATGAGTTCAAGGCCACCCTGAGACTACATAGTGAATTCCAGGTCAGCTTGAGCTAGAGTGAGACCCTATTTCAGGGGAAAAAAAAACACACCTAGGGATTCCTTTTCTGTAAATCCTCACCACTTTAGATTTATAAATCTATATATCTTGATTTATAAATCTATGTATTTTGTGAATCTTATATGAAAATTTATCTCATTATCAAGTTGCTTGACTCTGATCACTGGAGAAATTGACTTTTTTATTATTTTAATGTTTATCCATGTACTTTTGAACATTTACTGGGCATAAATTTAGTTATAAATAAAGACAAATTATATGAAACACAGAACAGCATAACAAGTGGCTCTTGATAAAGAACCTAATTAATATTAAGTTTATTTGAGCACTAAGTCAATGTTACTCTGTAGTATAGATAATATACATCCCCCTTAGCCACAAAGACCATTATAAAGACCATATAGATTTTGTAGTTTTTAAATTTGAAGTGAAATTTTATACACATAGCAATATACACAAATTTGTATTTCTTTTTCAATTATTTTTATTTATTTATTATTTATTTGAGAGAAAGAGAGACAGACAGAGAGAGGGAGAATGGCTGTAACAGGTCCTCCAGCCACTGCAAACAAACTCCAGATGCATGTGCCACATAGTACATCTGGCTTACGTGGGTCCTGGGGAATCAAACTGAGGTCCTTTGGCTTTGCAGACAAGTGCCTTGACCACTAAGCCATCACTTCATCCTGAAATTTGTAATTTTTGAAAATTATCTCTTTGAATTTCACTTGTCTCTATAGTAAGCTTACCTTTATGTATATTACTTAACTGTCAGTTATGTATTTGAATTTTAATGATGCTTACAGTAGTTTTTTTCTTACTTTTGTAACTAAGATGTAGGTTTTAAATTTTCATATAGTTAAGTCCATTATTTCTATAGGGGCTTTTATAACATGCCTAGAGAGGCCTTCATAAAGATCACCACAAATAATGGCCTGTGTTCTTTCTTATTATTTAACTTTTATTTATTTATTTATTTTTTTGACGCAGAGTCTCATTCTAGACCAGGCTGACCTGAATTCACTATGTATTCTCAGGGTGGCCTCGAACTCATGGCAATCCTCCTACCTCTGCTTCCTGAGTGCTGGGGTTAAAGGCGTGCTCCACCACACCCAGTTTATTTAATTTTTAAATTTTTTATTTATTTATGAGAGATAGAGAGAATGGCACACCAGGTCCTCCAGCCACTTGCAAACAAGCTCAAAATGCATATGCCACCACATGCATCTGGCTTACATGTATTCTGGGAAATCTAACTTGGGTCCTTAGGGCTTTGTAGGCAAGCCATCTCTCCAGCCCTATTTTACATTTTTATTGCATTCTCATTATCTGTGTTTTAACAAAAGTTTTAGGACGAACTGATTTTTCTGAGAATCATTTTGTTTTTGTTAGGCTTGACTAACTAGACTGATTTTCTTCTCTTCCAGACCCTCATCCTTTATGCCCTTGGTGTGGTACTTCAGAAATAATACAGCCACACTGGGATACAGTGTGGTAGGATTTTATAACATTAAGGCATATACATACCTTTTCATTCAAAAATTCCTCAGCACTCCTAGGTAATTACCCAAGAGAGTAACTATCTGTATGCAAATGTTCATAGACATGTATTCAAACTCTCCAAAAGAAGCAATTCCAATGTTCAAACCAGAAAATAGATGAGCAAGTTATGGTGTTGCTGTACCGTAGAATACTACTCATTCATGAGAGGAACTCATCAAAACATGCAGCACGGGCAGATCTCAGTACGCTAAGTGGAGGAAGTGACACACACACAACCCTGCCTGAGCATGACTTCCTTCATGTGACATTCTAGACAAGGCATACCTATAATGATAGAAAGTCTGGCAAGTTGCTTCTCTCCAACCCATTCTCCACATTGCTGCTGCACACTGCTTTCACCTGGGCCATTTTAAAAGCACAGTTACCTGGAACCAAATCCCAAACCAACCCTTTCACAACCTCTAGGCATGAGAAGTTTTTAAACCCCGAGTTTAATCACCCCACCACAATAGTTGGGGCATGCTCCTTCTATATTAACTTGTTCAGCTTCATCATAAAGAGGTGTTGAATTTGGTCATATACTTTTCTTGCATCTGTTGAGATGGTCATGTGGTTTTGACCTTTATTCTACTACTGTTGTTTATTAACTTCAACAGCATCTGTTTAAAATGTTGTTTAAAAAAAACAGATATTGTCGGCAAGTGCTCTGTGAAACCGTTCGGATTGCCAAACTGACTCCAGTCTCGGCCCAGCTTCAAGATACTGAAGGAAGAATTGACCAATTTGTTATTCCTAGAGAGGTAGGAAATACTTGGTGTACTTAACTCATTCAGTTTATTTTCAACAACTTTAGTATTTTAAATTTTTATTGTTTAAATTACCCAATAATGCCACCCATGGTTAAATCAAACACACAATCACCTTAATTATAGAAAAATGTGGATTTATTTCAAAGTTCACATAATTTAAGTCTCTCTTGTCTGTGTGCACTATTGTTAACAGTTTACTGCATATTTTATATATTATGTAGGTTTTATTTATTTATTTATTTTATTCATTTATTTTTCAGATCTGGGGATGTAGGTCATTGGTAGTGCACTTGCCTAGCATGTACAAAGCCCTAAGCTTGATCCTCAGCACAGCTAAATAAATAAATAAGTAAATAAATAACACTTCCTTTTTAAGGCTATGGATATAGCTCAGTGGGACGCCCTGGGTTCAATCCTTAGCATCATAAAAGTATTCTTTCCTGGGCTGGAAAGAGGCTCAGAGGTTAACACCATTTACAGTACAGGAATGAGGTCCTGGGGAGGCCTGAGAGACTGCTGGAGTTTCATCCCCAGGGCCTACATAAACAGCTGGGTGTAGCCACGCACATCTGTAACCCTACTCCCAGGGGAACTGAGACAAAAATATATGGCAATCTCAGAAATAAGTAAGAGAACTTAGCTTAAGTAAGAAAGGGCAAAAGAGGCTGAAGAGATGGCTTAACAATTGAGGTGTTTGCCTGCGAAGCCTAAGATCACTTGTTCAAATCTCCAAGTCCCACATAGCCGGACGCAAAAGTGACACAAGCATGCAATGTCACACATGTGCACAAGGGGACGCACATGTATGGAGTTCATTCACAGCAGCTGAAAGGCCCTGGCATGCCCAGTCCCTCTCTCTCTCTCTCTCTCTCTCTCTCTCTCTCTCTCCAAAAAAATAAATAAATAAATAAATAAATAAAGGGCAGAAGAGTCAGGGAGGGGGTCACCTGACTTTCTAGTCTGGCCAGTGCAGGCAAGAATATGGGGCACTGCAAGGGCACGTACATGTGCCTACTCCACACACATTACACACAACCAAAAAGAACAAAAAATAAAAAAGCTGAGTATGGTGGCTCATGCCTTTAATCCCAGCACTTGGGAGGTAGAGGTAGGAGGATAGCCATGAGTTCAAGGCCACCCTGAGACTACATAGTGAATTCCAGGTCAGCTTGAGCTAGAGTGAGACCCTATTTCAGGGGAAAAAAAAAACACCCTAGGGATTCCTTTTCTGTAAATCCTCACCACTTTAGATTTATAAATCTATATATCTTGATTTATAAATCTATGTATTTTGTGAATCTTATATGAAAATTTATCTCATTATCAAGTTGCTTTACTCTGATCACTGGAGAAATTGACTTTTTTTATTATTTTAATGTTTATCCATGTACTTTTGAACATTTACTGGGCATAAATTTAGTTATAAATAAAGACAAATTATATGAAACACAGAACAGCATAACAAGTGGCTCTTGATAAAGAACCTAATTAATATTAAGTTTATTTGAGCACTAAGTCAATGTTACTCTGTAGTATAGATAATATACATCACCCTTAGCCACAAAGACCATTATAAAGACCATATAGATTTTGTAGTTTTTAAATTTGAAGTGAAATTTTATACACATAGCAATATACACAAATTTGTATTTCTTTTTCAATTATTTTTATTTATTTATTATTTATTTGAGAGAAAGAGAGACAGACAGAGAGAGGGAGAATGGCTGTAACAGGTCCTCCAGCCACTGCAAACAAACTCCAGATGCATGTGCCACATAGTACATCTGGCTTACGTGGGTCCTGGGGAATCAAACTGAGGTCCTTTGGCTTTGCAGACAAGTGCCTTGACCACTAAGCCATCACTTCATCCTGAAATTTGTAATTTTTGAAAATTATCTCTTTGAATTTCACTTGTCTCTATAGTAAGCTTACCTTTATGTATATTACTTAACTGTCAGTTATGTATTTGAATTTTAATGATGCTTACAGTAGTTTTTTTCTTTACTTTTGTAACTAAGATGTAGGTTTTAAATTTTCATATAGTTAAGTCCATTATTTCTATAGGGCTTTTATAACATGCCTAGAGAGGCCTTCATAAAGATCACCACAAATAATGGCCTGTGTTCTTTTCTTATTATTTAACTTTTTATTTATTTATTTATTTTTTTGACGTAGAGTCTCATTCTAGACCAGGCTGACCTGGAATTCACTATGTATTCTCAGGGTGGCCTCGAACTCATGGCAATCCTCCTACCTCTGCTTCCTGAGTGCTGGGGTTAAAGGCGTGCTCCACCACACCCAGTTTATTTAATTTTTTAAATTTTTTTATTTATTTATGAGAGATAGAGAGAATGGGCACACCAGGTCCTCCAGCCACTTGCAAACAAGCTCAAAATGCATATGCCACCACATGCATCTGGCTTACATGTATTCTGGGAAATCTAACTTGGGTCCTTAGGCTTTGTAGGCAAGCCATCTCTCCAGCCCTATTTTACATTTTTATTGCATTCTCATTATCTGTGTTTTAACAAAAGTTTTAGGACGAACTGATTTTTTCTGAGAATCATTTTGTTTTTGTTAGGCTTGACTAACTAGACTGATTTTCTTCTCTTCCAGACCCTCATCCTTTATGCCCTTGGTGTGGTACTTCAGGATCCAAATACCTGGCCATCCCCACACAAGTATGAGACGGCTGCTACTGTCTTTGTGATTGCTGATGTCATGTGTTTCCACAGTTGTATTCCTTTGCTAAGCTTTGAGGAGAAAGTTCAGTATGTGTTAATAATACATCAGAAGAGATGGGTGTAGTGGCACACGCCTTTAATCCCAGCACTCAGGAGGCAGAGGTAGAAGGATCGCTGTGAGTTCGAGGCCACCTTGAGAATACTTAGGGAATTCCAGGTCAGCCTGAGCTAGAGTAAGACCCTGCCTCGAAAAACAAACAAACAAACAAAAATCAGAAGAAAACCACTCTGCCTTCTCTTTATTTTATTTTTATTTATATATTTATTTATTAGAGAGAGAGAAAAAAAATGGGTACACCAGGGCCTCTAGCCACTGCAAACAAACTCCAAACACATGCCCCACCATGTGCATCTGGCTTACATGGGTACTAGGGAATGGAAACCTGAGTTCATAGGCTTTGCAGGCAAGCAACTGAACAGCTGAGCCTTCTCTCCAGCTTCTGTTATTTATTTATTCATTTTTTGGTTTTTTGAGGTAGGGTCTCACTCTGGCCCAGGATGACCTGGAATTCATTATGTAGTTTCAGGGTGGCCTTGAGCTCACAGTGATCCTCCTACATCTGCCTCCCAAGTGCTGGGATTAAAGGCATGAGACACTACGCCCGGCCCAGCTCCTGTTATTTTTATTTTTTTAACTTTATTTTACTTATTTATTATCAATTTAATAATTATTAAATAATGAATTAATTATTTATTATTAGCAAAGAAAGAGAGAGAGAGGAGACAGGCAGAGAGAGAATGGTCGCACCAGGGCCTCTAGCCACTGCAAACAAACTCCAGATGCATGCGCCCCCTTGTACATCTGGCTTATGTGGGTACTGGGGAATCAAACCTAGGTCCTTTGGCTTTGCAGGCAAGTGCCTTAACCATTAAGCTATTTCTCCAGCCCTATTTTTATTTTTTTATTGCCACTTCTATCCTGAGATCTGCTTAATTATCTAATTCTACAATTGTCTTTTAATTCTTTTATTTATGTGCAAGCAGAGAGAGACAGTGAGAGAATGACTGTGCCAGGGCCTCTGGCCACTGCAATCATCCTTTAATTTTAATTTTTTGTTTGTTTTTGTTTTTCGAGGTAGGGTCTCACTCTAGCTCAGTCTGACCTGGGATTCACTATGTAGTCTCAGGGTGGCCTGGAACTCACAGCAATCCTCCTACCTCTGCCTCCTGAATGCTGGGATTAAAGGTGTGTGCCACCACGCCTGGCTTTAATTTTACATATTTTTTAAAAAATTTAAAATTTTTTTCGGCTATGTCTTTCTTTTTTTTAATTTTATTTATTCTTATGTATATTATTCTAGTTTTACATTCATAGTGGTGACTCCATTATCCTCCTCCCTGTCCTCCCTCTTCCATAGGGACCCTCATCAATGGGGAATGTGGTTCACGCATTGTGGGGGTAGTCAAGAGCTATGGGGAATTGGCCAAGTCTCTGTGCATAATGCCCCAACTTGTGGCTCTAACATTCTTTCCGCCCCCTCTTCCGCAAATTTCCCTGAGCCACATTGGGGTCATTTTAGCTCTACGTCAGTGATGAGGTTTTGGGAGCCTCTGTGACTCTGGATATCTGGCTTAGTGGGAGTTGGATGTTCTCTGTGTTTATCTCCTTCAACCTTTTTCTGGTGTCGTGATCCCCAAGAGCACTGCACTCTTGCCCTTCCTCCACATTACTCTGTGGTTTCAGCTGGAGCCCTGGTGAGGTGATTGGCTGATCCTCCCTTCAGGTTCATTGTCCATCTGGAAAAAATAAGCAAATTCTCCAATGGAGAGAGAAGTTAGTACTAGATATATGGGATGGCCATAGATAGCTTGGAGGGAATTTTATATGCGTAGGCCCTCTTCTAGCCCACATTTGATGGTATCTTGATTGGAGACTGTGCTCATTTTTTGTACATGGTTTTGACTTATTTCCCAGTTCCAGCAATGAGTTCCATTCCACTGAGTGGATCAATTAGCCAAATCAAGAGCTGTTGGTTGCCCACCATGGCTGTGTGCCACTACTGCACTTGCTTAAGCATTACGTCAGGTTGTTTCTTGCTGGGTGTCTTAGACTGGAAGTTGTTTGAACCGATGTTGGCCATTTTCCCCCAGTTGCTTGTGTAGCACCCTCTGGCACTAGACTAGCTAACTGTCTGGGGACTGACCCTCTTCCAGATTCTGGCCAGGTCTCCCCATGTTTGGTCTCACATGTGTATGCTCCCTTCGACAGTAGGGTCTTACCATTAACCTATGGTGGGCCATCAAGAACTCTGACAGAAATCTGTCTTTTAAAAATATTTTATTTATTTATTTGAGAGAGAGAAAGAGGGAGAGAGAGGGGGGTATGCCAGGGCCTCCAGCCACTGCAAACAAACTCCAGATGCATATTCCCCCTTGTGCATCTGGCTTACGTGGGTCCTGAAGAATCGAACCGGAATCCTTTGGCTTTGCAGGCAAACGCCTTAACCGCTAAGCCATCTCTCCAGGCCTTAAATAATTTTAATAGGACTTTTGAGATTCTTTTGTTGTTAAAAGGGTATTGTCTTTGTAATTTCTTTTTTCCCTTCTGCTAGTCTCTCTTTCCTTTAATTCAGAAATGGGTGTTGGTGTGTGTGTGTCATGTGTGTGAATGTGACAGAGCCAAGCTGAAGAATAAAGCTGTGGCCTGCTTCCTAGATAGATGTTGAATTAACTGGACTCACTGCCTTGCAAGAGGTTCTATACATTGAATTTAGTTGGGGTAAGACAGTATAAAAGGCATGGAACAGAACTACTGATGTGATTATAGTTGATAACCTACTTCTCTGATGTAAAGATGGTGACATAAGGGCTCCAGTCAGGTTAGTTCCTAACATTATGATGATATTAAAGAACATTTATTTATTTATTTATTTATTTATTTATTTATTTATTTACGAGAGATAGAGTCAGGAAGAGAGAGAGATTGAGTGGGTGTGGACACAGCAGTGCTTCCTGCCACTTCAAATGCACTCCAGACCTATGTGCCACTTTGTATATCTGACTTCCTGCCACTTCAAATGCACTCCAGACCTATGTGCCACTTTGTATATCTGACTTTCCTTGAGTACAAGGGGATTGAACTCAGGCCATCAGGCTTTACAAGCAAATGCTTTTAATCACTGAGCCATTTCTTCATCCCAAGAACAAAAAAATTAAAGATTTATTGATTTTTATTTGGAACAGGGCACACACATGCCATGGTGCACATGAAGTGGTCAGAAGACAACCTTGAGATGTCTATTCTCTACCTTTTTTGATACAGGGTCTCTGACCTGCAAGCTTTGGATTCTCCCAGATCTACCTCCTATTGTTGCAGTGACTAGAGGCCCTAATGTGTCCATTCTCTGTCTCTCTTTCTCTCATAAATAAATAAATAAATAAATAAATAAATAAATAAATAAATAAATAAATAACATATATAAAAAGAAGAAACACCAGACTATGTGTGTATATGTCCAACAGTTTGTAAGCACAGTAAAGTGTAATATGATAGCATTTTGCCTTTTATTAGTTTTTAAATTATCAAAGCCAGTGTTCTTTCAGTGCCAGCATTTATAATGCCAGTGAATTACATTATGATTAACCCCTAGTTTTCTTTGCAGGTTTGATCCAGATCGCTTTGATGATGCATCAGTGAAGCAAGCATTCTCCCTGCTTGGATTTTCAGGCACACGGGAGTGCCCAGAGTTGAGGTGAATGATAGAGAAAATAATGTGAAAGGAAACGATACCAGAATCTGTGCTCAGGGTTTTAGTATTCCTGTTAATGGGAATGAACAGTCTGTTTGATTAACATATGATATCTATATACTTTTTTATTTTATTTGCAAACAGAAGAGAGGCAGAGAGAGGAAGAAAGAGAGAGAGATAGAAGGGGAGACAGAGAATGGGTGCACCAGAGTCTCCAGCCGCTATAAACAAACTCCAAATACATGCACCCCCTTGTGTGTCTGGTTTACGTGGGTCCTGGGGAATCAAACCTACGTCCTTTGGCTTTGAAGGCAAGTGCATTAACTGCTAAGCCATATCTCCAGCCCTATATTTATTTGAGAGAAAGAGTGTGTGTGAGTATGGACATGCCAGGGCCTCTTTCCACTGCAGATAAATTCCAGACACATGTTCCACTTTGTGCATCTGGCTTTACATGGATGCCTGGGAACTGAACCCAGGCCATTAAGCTTTATAAGAAAGCTCCTTTAACTGCTGAGCCATCTCTCCAGCCCTCAACATGTTGTTGTTGTTGTTGTTGTTTTAGTTTTTCGAGGTAGGGTCTCACTCTGGTCCAGGCTGACCTGGAATTAACTATGTAGTCTCAGGGTGGCCTCGAACTCTCAGCGATCCTCCTACCTCTGCCTCCCGAGTGCTGGGATTAAAGGAGTGCGCCACCACGCCCGGCCAACATGTTGTTTTTAATCTGTAATAACTAGTCTACTTTTGTCCTGACTAGGTTTGCATACATGGTGACTACAGTACTTCTGAGTGTATTGGTCAAGAGACTACACCTACTTTCTGTGGAGGGACAAAGTTTTGAAACAAAGTATGAACTAGTCACATCTTCAAGAGAAGAAGTTTGGATCACTGTCTCAAAGAGATACTAAAATTTTATACATTTAGACTGTTTGTTAACTAGACTAAGGAAAAATGACTGCCTGTAATATGTGCTAAATCCTTTTGTAAACCAAGCATCATTTTGTACTTTAAACATCTATTACTGCTTCATTGTATAAATTTAGATTTTTATGTATCAGGTTGTCTTCTGATATACATTTATACTGTTATTACCAATATTTTAATAGATTTTGGGGGTGTTTCATGGTAGGGTCTTGCTGTAGTCCAGACTGGCCTGAAATTCAGTAGCCTTAGGGTGGCCTCAAATTCACTTCGATCCTCCTACCTCTGCCTTCTGAGTGCTGGGATTAAAGGTGTGTGCAACCACATCTAGCCAATTTTAATAGATTTTAATAGGAAGGTTTTACTTTATTTTCATTTATATCATTTTTTTTCCCGAGGTAGAGTATCTAGCTCAGGCTGACCTGGAATTCACTATGTAATCTCAGGGTGGCCTCGAACTCTCAGCAATCCTCCTACCTCTGCCTCCCAAGTGCTAGGATTAAAGGCATGCGCCACCACGCCCGGCTCATTTATATCATTTTCTAATGTGTCATTTTCATCTTGTTTTTCTTAGTTTGGTTTCTAAAATGAACAGTCTTAAATAGAGATTATTTTGTACAAGGTGGATAATCATGTTTTCTGAATATCCATAAAAGAAACATAATGCTGACTCCTTTTGTACTTCCAGTAAATCACCTTATAGAAAAATAAAAAGGACTTGCTGTACCTACTTTTGGATTATTTTTATTTTTCTAGCTAATGTATTTTAATTTATTAGGTTTTTATTGTCTTGCCTCTTCATCTAATGGGGTTCATTGAGTAGCTTGTACAAGGCTCATCATTTTAAATAGTTCTGAGTCATTTGGTGAAAAATAATACAGCTGCTTTTGAATGTGTTTCAACGCTCCCCTCCTGTGTGGCAAGCTGCGATTAAGGCAGCTTGTTGATCTGAAAATCTTGCAGCACTATATTAATTCCAGTAAAAGAGAAGAACAGAAGGAACAGAATTCCTAGGCTTGGAATGAATTATTATATTATGTGCTACATGTAATGAACCCATCAGTAAGAGAAGAAAGCACTAATCAAAAGCAACAACCAGTGAGTTCAAGGCCACCCTGAAACTACATAGTGAGTTCCAGGTCAACCTGGGCTAGAGTGAAACCCTACCTCGAAAAACCCAAAACAACAACAACAAAAAAAATGATAAGCATACCTGGGCATAGTGGCACATGCTTTTAATCCCAGCACTTGGGAGGCAGAGGCAGGAGGATCACTGTGAATTCAAGGCCACCCTGAGACTAAAGAGTGAATTCCAGGTCAGCCTGGGCTAGAGTGAAACCCTACCTTGACAAAACAACAAAGCAACAACCTGGGGCTAGGGAGATTGCTCAGTGGTTAAAGGAACTTGCTTGCAAAGCCTGCGGACCCAGGTTTGATTCCTCAGTACCCATATAAAGCCAGATGTATATACTGGTTAATGCATCTGTAGTTACTTTGCAGAGGCAAGAGACCCTGGTATGGCCATACTCTCTCCTCACAAATAAAAGTTTTTTTTTTTAAACACGCCTGGGGCTGGAGAGATGGCTTAGCAGTTAAGGTGCTTGCCTGCAAAGCCTAAGGACCCATGTTTGACTCTCCAGATCCCACGTAAGTCAGATGCACAAGGTGACGCAAGCACAGGTCACACGTGCACTTGGTGGAGCACATGTCTGGGGTGTGATTGCAGTGGCTAGAAGCCCTGGCAAGCCAATTTTCTCTCTCTCACACATAAAAATAAAAAATAAGCCAGGCGTGGTGGCACACACCTTTAATCCCAGCACTTGGGAGGCAGAGGTAGGAGGATCACTGTGAGTTTCAGGCTACCCTGAGACTACATAGTGAATTCAAGGTCAAACAGAAAAAATAGAGATTCCAGCTCAAACAAGAACAAGTGCAGGACACCTGATGTTCTGCTCTGGCCACTGTAGAGTGCCCCCTGCAACAGGCACATGCATAGGGTGCTGCAAGGGGACATACATGTGCATATACCACATACACACATATGCACACAGCAAAGTAAGTTTGTAGAATAAATTCCAAAACTTTACATGAAATCTTTTCTTTTTTAAAACATTATTATATTTTCTTTTTTCTTTTTTTTTCAAGGTAGGGTTTCACTCTGGTTCAAGCTGACCTAGACCAAATTCTGTAGTCTCAGGCTAGTCTTGAATTCACAGTGATCCTCCTACCTCTGCCTCCTGAGTGCTAGGATTAAATGCATGCGCCACCACCCCCCTCTGGCTCCATATATATATATATATTTTTTTTTTTTGTTGTTGTTGTTGTTGTTTGTTTGTTTGTTTTTCGAGGTAGGGTCTCACTCTGGCTCAGGCTGACCTGGACTTCACTATGTAGTCTCAGGGTGGCCTTGAACTCTTGTGGATCCTCCTACTTCTGCCTCCTGAGTGCTGGGATTAAAGGCGTGCACCACCACGCCCGGCTACCTCTGGCTATTTTTGTTTTGTTGAGCTAGGGTATTGCTCTAGCCCAGGCTGACCTGAAATTCACTATGTAGTCTCAAGGTGGCCTTGAACATAACAGTGATACTCCTACCTCTGTTTACTGAGTGCTGGCACTAAAAGTGGGTGCCACCATGCCCAGCTAAAACTTTATTTATTTATGTTATACTTTGTATTCAACTTTGTGTGGGTGCTGGGGAATCAACCCCTGCCTGCTGACAGGCTTTGCAAGCAAGCATCTTTAATAGCTGAGCCATCTCCCCAGCCAAAGTGAAATCTATACTTAATCACTAAAAGGCCATTGTTAAAAGCTGGGTGCAAGCTGGGCCTGGTGGTGCATGCCTTTAATTCCAGCACTTGGGAGGCAGAGGTAGAGGATTGCCATGAGTTCAAGGCCACCCTGAGACTACATAGTGAATTCCAGGTCAGCCTGGACTAGAGTGAGACCCTACCTTGGCGGGGGGAAAGCTGGGTGCAGCCAGACATGATAGCACACACCTGTAATCTTAGCACTCAGGAGGCAGAGATGGGAGGACAGCTATGAGTTCAAGGTCAGCCTGAGACTACAGAATAAGTTCTAGGTTAGCCTGTGCTAGAATGACACTTTGCCTCAAAAACAAAGGCTTTGTTCATTTGTTCAGCCTTTCCTTTGCGTCCCTACCCCACCCCATTTCCTGTAGCTTGTTAATAGTGCCGCCTCCTTTGCTGTCCAAGTGGGAGTAGATTGGAAGTGGCAGTAGAAGATTAGAGCGGACCATTGATATGAAAACCAGGTGTCAGTGACATCAGGTGAATGAGAAAGGCAGAATTTTAAAGTAAGTCAGTTCTGATAAGCAATAATCAAGGCAAAAACAGGCCTCTGAGTCAGAATGAAAGCTTGGCTTAATTTCCTATAAATGAGGTGGCGTGGATAACCAGGGTCCAGGAAAATGGAGCTCAGGGGAATCAGCGACATAAGCACATTTTATCCACAGTTGCCCAATTAACTTAAAGCATCAAAAATATTTTACTAAAGGAGTTTTTGTTTGTTTTTTTCAAGGTAGGGTCTCAGTCTACCCCAGGCTATCCTGGAACACATTCTGTAGTCCCAGGCTGGCCTCAAACTCACAGATCCTCTTACATTTCCCTCCCTGGAGCTGGCTGTGGGTTTCTTTCTGTGCTTGGATCTGTGAAAGGGAGCCAGCTTCTTCCCCTGGATTTGTAAACTGAAATAAATCCTTTCCTCCCATAAACTGCTTCCGGTTGGATATTCATCCCAGTGGTACCACGTGGTGGTTTGAATGTGAATGTATGTCCCCCATAGTCTCAGGGTTTTTTTTAAATAATTAATTAATTAATTAATTTAGAGGCGAGAGAGAGAGGAATTGGCATATAGAAAATGGTCACACCAGGGCCTCTAGCCACTGCAAACAAACTCCAGATACATGCGTCACCTTATGCGTCTGGCTTTACATGGGTACCGGGGGATTGAATTTGGGTCCTTAAGCTTTGCAGGCAAGTGCCTTAATCACTAAGTCATCTTCAGCCCAGGTATTTTTTGATTAATGTTAAGTTTTCTGCTTAAGTCTCCAGCATCCTGCTGGAGGAGGTGTCACTGGGAGAGAATCTTGATTCTAGTGCAAAGGTGTGGGGAGAGCAGTTTGAGCTTTGGCTGTTGGTGATTGTGATTCTGGCTGTTGGTAGTTTCTTTCTGCTTGGATCTGTGAAGGGGAATGTGGTGGTTTGATTCAGGTGTCCCCCATAAACTTGGGTGTTCTGAATGTGAGGTTCCCAGCTGATGGAAATTTGGGAATTAATGCCTCTTGGAGGCAGTGTATTGTTAAGGTGGGCTTATGGGTATGATAGCCAGTTTCCCCTTGCCAGTGTTTGGCACACTCTCCAGTTCCTGCTGTCCACCTGATGTTGGCCTGGGGGTGATGACCACCCTCTGCTCATGTTATTGTTTTCCCTGCCATCATGAAGCTTCCCCTTGAGTCTGTAAGCCAAAATAAACCCTTTTTTCCCACAAGCTGCTGTTGGTCGGGTGATTTCTGCTAGCAATGCAAACCTGACTGCAATAGGGATCCAACTTCCTCTGCCACTGATGGAATTTCCCCTGGTTTGTAAGATGAAATAAATCTCTTCTTCCCATAAACTGTGCCTGGTTGGATAGTCATCCTGTCAACATGGAGCTGACTACAACAGAATTGAGTGCTGGGATTAAAGACATATGCCACCATGCCCAGCAGGATATTTTTTTTAAAGTCAAAATAACTGTGGGGGGCTGGAGAGATGGCTTATTGTATAAGGCATTTGCCTGCAAAGCCAAAGGACCTAGGTTTGATTCCCCAGGACTCACAAAAGGACAGATGCACAAGGTAGCACATGTTTCTGGAGTTCGTTTGTAGGGACTTCTCTCTCTGCCTCTTTCTATCTCTCTCTCAAAGAAATTAATTAATTAGAAAAATAACTGTGGGGCTAGGTGGTTAAGTTAGTGGTATACCCACTTAGCATTTACAAGGTCCTGAGTTTGAACCCAAGCTCACCACACACACACACGTACAAAATGTGTTATCTGGGGCTGGGGAGATTGCTCAGTGGTTAAAGTCACTTGCTCTGAAAGCCTGTGGACCCAAGTTTGATCTCCAGTATCCATGTAAAAGCCAGATGCAATGTTGTTGTGCAGGCATCTGTAATCCCAACATGCCTATGGTAACGGGAGGTGCCAAAGCTCATGGACCAACGAGATTGGCCTTCTCAGAGACAAAACAGGATAGATCCTGTCTCAAAGAAGGTAGAAGGACAGACCCACACCTCAAAGTTGTCTTCCTATCTGGGTATTCACCCATACACACACAACAATACAATATGTATGTACGTTATCTATCACTGTTCTTCTTAGCTGTCTGCACTTATCTAGTGTCTAAATTTTGGTGGCTTGTGTCACTGATGGCTTCAGTATGATTCTTTTTTTTAATTTTTATTTATTTATTTATTTATTAGAGAGGGGGGGGGAAAGAGAGAGAGAGAAAGAGTAAGAATGGGTGTGCCAGGGCCTCTAGCCACTGCAAACAAACTCCAGATGCATGAGCCGCCTTGTGCATCTGGCTTATGTGGGACCTGGAGAATTGAACCAGGGTACTTAGGCTTCATAGATGTGGTAGTTTGAATATATGTCCCCCAATATATTCAGTGGTTTATTACTTATAGTTTGCATCTGCAATCACCTTGCTAGAGGCAAGGTCACTGGGGGCCGGTCTTAAGGTGTGATGGTGGTTTGAGATTCCATTGTAAAGATATGCAAATGTGCCTAGCAGGAGTTCCTGAAGTGTGCTGTGTGACCTTTTGGCGGTAGTTTTGCTCTGTGTGCTGTGGTGGCTGGTTGGCTTTTTCTCTCTCTGCTTGGCCCTGTTGAAAGCAGGCTGCTTTTCCTGCCTTTATGGAACTTCCCCTGGATCTGTAAGCTTCAATAAATAATATCCCTTCCTCCATAACTGTGCCTGGTCTGGAAGTTCATCTCAGCGAACCTGAAACTGTCTGCTACAATAGACATGTGCGTTAACCGCTAGGCCATCTCTTCAACCCTTGAGTATGATTCTTAACTTATTTAACCATTTCTTTCTTGGCGTATATTTGGCATGGGATGTGTGTTGGCATATGCATGTGTATGTGCCAGTGCTCACATCTCCATGCACATATGTGGAGAGGCCAGAGGCAAATGGTAGGTGCCCTTCTCTATTGTTCATCTGCTTACTTTGTGTAGATGGGAGTCTTTCTTTGAATCTGGAGTTCCAGGGTTTTTTTTAAATATTTTATTTTTATTTGTTTATTTGACAAAGAAAGAGGAAAAGAGATATAGAGAGAGAATGGGCGTGTCAGAACCTCCAGGCACTGCAAATGAACTCCAGATGTGTGCGCCCCCTTGTGCATCTGGCTAACATGGGCCCTGAGAACTGAACCTGGGTCCTTTGGCTTTGTAGGCAAATGTCTTAACTGCTAAGCCATCCCTCCAGCCCTGGAGTTTCAGTTTTTGTGAGCCCCGTAATCCTCAGTTTTCTGCTCCTCACAGGACTGGGGTTACAGTTATGTGGGTGCTAGAAATCAAACTCTGGTAATCTTGGACCCTCTCAGCACTCTTACCCACTGAGCCATCGATCCAACCATAAGTGGCTTTTTTTTTTTTTTTTTTTTTTTTTTGCGAAGAGTAGAGGGAGGACAGAGCCTCACTCTAGCTGAAGCTGGCCTTAAACTCACAGCAAGCCTTCTACCTCAGCCTCCCAAGTGCTGGGAACAAAAGAGTGCTCCACTATGCCAGCTTTTAGTTTAATTTAGTTAATTTATTTATTTCTGGATTTTTTGAGGTTTCACCCTAGCCCAGGCTGACCTGGAACTCACTCTGTAGTCCCAGGCTGGCCTCAAGCTGACAGTGATTCTTCTACCTCAGTCTCCCAATGCTAGGACTAAAAGCATGTACCACCACAACCGACCCCAACCACATTTTGTTGTTGTTGTTGTTTCGAGGTAGGGTCTCACTCTAGCTCAGACTGACCTAAAATTCACTATGTAATCTCAGGGTGGCCTTGAACTCATAGCAATCCTCCTACCTCTGTCTCCCGAGTGCTGGGATTAAAGGCGTGTGCCACCATGCCTGACCCCAACCATATTTTTACAGTGAAGTTTTTTTTTCCTGTTTCTACATGCATGTATTTTTTCTTTTAAATTATTAGCTCTTTCTTTTCAGAACCAACCTTGTTAATACAATTGTCTCCCTCAACTGTCTTGAGTGCCATATTCCTTCCTATCTGCATCAAGACTTACTCAGAACAATGGAGTATGGATTGCAAAAGGGGATTTATTTTTGCACCTGTTACCTTTAGAACTCTCCCCATCAGTTCAACAAACATGCACAGGTGCGGTCACATCCATGTCAGTCATGGCTACTGCAAATAAACTCCAGACACATGCATCACCTTGTGCATCTGGCATTATGTGGGTACTGGGGAATCAAACCTGGGTCCTTTGGCTTTGCTGGCAAGTACCTTAACCACTAAGCCATCTCTCCAGCCCATTTAAAAAAAGTGTAATTAAGAGGGAGGGAGGGGGAGAGAGAGAGAGAGAGAGATAATAAGAACTACAGGGCTTCTAGCCACTGCAAATGAACTCCAGATGCATGCACTACTTTGTGCACCTGGCTTTAGGTAGGTACTAGGGAATTGAACTGGGTCCTTAGGTTTTGCAGGTAAGCTCCTTAACCACTAAGCCATCTCTGCAGCCCCACCTGGCTTTGTAAAAAAAAATTTTAATTTATTTTCAAGGAGATGAGAGAGAGAGAGAATGAGAATGGGTGTGCCAGGGCCATCAGCCACTGCAAATGAACTCCAGATGGGTCTTTTTCATATAAGGCCTTTTGAAAACATGAGCTTAAGTCTATGCTGTGATTATATTCATAAGACTTTATTAAGTGTTCAAAGTATAGAATCAAAAGAAATTTCAAAACAATTTTAAAAATATTTCTTATGCAGAACCTTTGGGGGAGATGCAAATGTGTTTTGAAGGCTAAATTTACTTAGATTTAAAAATATATCTTCTAGCAAAGTTGCCATGACAACCTTTCTTAATGTGTGTATAAATTTTATGTCTGTCTTTTTGAGATTTTCATTTTTTCTAATATAGAATCTAATCAGAAGAATCGGGCACTGTAGTATATTTCTATCTAGGTGGTTCCCCGTGGAAGTCATATACTTTTGGAAAACGTGAATCAATCCATAGCTCTGTAGTTTGGTGAACCCCCAAAGATAAATGTCATCTTGTTTTCTTTGTGATCATGACTGGTCTTATTTCAAACCCAAGATGAAATTTAGGCTTGAAGAAAATCCATGAATCTGTCCTCTATTTATGTTTATTCTTATCTAAGGGCTTTATAGGAAGGTCATAGGAAATGCAGATATTGCCGTTAACCTTAAACCACATGCAGCCTCCCTGTGATCTTGTAAATGTAATCTTAGTTGCTATCATAGGGTGACTCAGAACCATGAGACAGTTCTACATTAGCATGTGTGTTACAGAGATCACATGGAGGCTGTTTCTGGCCTGGACTCCAAAAATTTGAGAGATGCTGTTATCACATCTCTTCTCCTTTTATCCATTTCAGATAGCCTTTATTCTCAAGTTCTGTTTTGCCTGTCAGACCCTAAAAGAAAAGAAGCAGGATTCTGGAGACCCAAAGTTTAGGAAGAAGGAATTTTCTTTTCTATTTATTGATTTACTTGTTTTTGTTTTGTTTGTTTTTTTGAGGTAGGGTCTCGCTCTAGCACAAGACGACCTGGAATTCACTATATAGTCTCAGGGTGGCCTGGAACTCACAGTGATCCTACCTCGAAAAACAAAAACAAAAAACAAAAAGTAAGTTACTCATTTTAATTGAACCTCTAACTATTGTTAGCTAACTTGAGATCAGAACAATAATCTGTTACCAGATACAATGGCACATGCCTGGGATGCCAGCTGTTCTGGAAGCGGAGGCAGGAGATTGGCAAGCTTGCGGCCAGCATGACAATGTACTGAGACCTTGACTCCAAATAAAATTTAGAAAAGGGGATGAGGATGTCACTTGGTGGCAGAGTGTTTGCCTAGCATGCATGAGGCATTGGGTTTGTGGGCTTCAGCATTACCAAAAAGAAGTCTGGTCTATTAGTGTCAATTTATTTTGGTCTTAATAGACTTCAAAACACTGTTTTACATAAACGAAATCCAGCCAAGCGTAGTGGCGCACGTCTTTAATCCCAGCACTCGGGAGGCAGAGGTAGGAGGATCGCTGTGAGTTCAAGGCCACCCTGAGACTACATAATTAATTCCAGGTCAGCCTGGCCAGAGTGAGACCCTACCTCAAAAAAAAAAAAAAATCCATAGAATATTTAAAAATCCAATCCCCTTATAAAAGATGCAAGTTCAAATGGAGAGAGACTATTTTAGATGGGAATTGGCCTGACTCACTCCCCAGTCCATTCTATTCTGCAGCCGTGATTTCAATTTATTTTACTGATTCAAGATTATTATTTTCTTTTGGATTTATTGGGTTCTCTAAAGGAAAAAATTTTTAATATTTTTATTTTTATTTATTTATTAGAGACAGAGGGGAAGAGAGAGAGGGAGAGTGAGAATGGGCACACCAGGGCCTCTAGCCATTGCAAATGAACTCCAGACGCGTGTACCCCCTTGTGCATCTGGCTTACGTGGTACCTGGAGAATCGAACCGGGGTCCTTAGGCTTCACAGACATGTGTCTTATCTGCTAAGCCATTTCTCTAGCCCATCTAAAGGAAAAATTTAAAACAATGGAAAGTGCTCCTGACACAAAAAAAGTGGTTACATTAATGTAATATACTATATATTAATAGCTGACACAAATAGGATAATAGTCTTTTTCTAAAAAGAATTATTTATTCATGTGTTTGCAAGTAGAGAGAGAGAGAGAGAGAGAGAGAGAGACAGACAGACAGACAGACAGAGAGAGAATGGGCAAACCAGGGCCTCTAGCCACTGTAAACAAACTCCAGATGCATGTGCCCCTTGTGCATCTGGCTTACATGGGTCCTGAGGAATCAAACCTAGGACCCTTGGCTTCACAGGAAAACGCCTTAATTGCTAAGCTGTTTCTCCAGCCTAATAGTCTCTTTTTATTAAATATTTTTATTTATTTATTTGAGAAAGAGAAAGGAAAGAGAGAGAGTGAAGGGAAGGGAAGGGAAGGGAAGGGAAGAGAAAGAAGAGAAGAGAAGAGAAGAGAAGAGAAGAGAAGAGAAGAGAAGAGAAGAGAAGAGAAGAGAAGAGAAGAGGCACACCAGGGCCTGTTGTCACTGCAAATGAATTCCAGATGCACATGCCACTTTGTGCACATTGCTTTACATGGGTACTGGGGATTTGAACAGTGGCCTAAAGGCTTTGTAAACAAGCACCTTTAACCACTGAACAATCTCTCTGACATTAGCTTCTCTTTTAAAAATTTTTATGTATGTGTGTATATGATGTATGTATGTGTGTGCACATTCATGCAAGTGTAGGTGAATACATGCTATGTTGCACATGTGCAGTTAAGAGGACTATCTAGGGTGTTGGTCCTTGCTTCTCACTCTGTTTGAAACAGTGTCTGCTGCATATACGAGGCTAGCTGGCCAATTAGTTTCTGGGGATTCTCCTATCTCCAGTTCTCATATCATCATAGGAGTGCTGGCATTACAGATGTGCACCGCCGAGTCCAGCTTGGTGTGGGTTCTTAGGATGCGGGCTCAGCTCCTCAAATTTGCTCAGTAAGCACTTTACACACTGAGCCATCTCTCCAGCTCAGGTAGTTTCTTATAAGCAAATAAAGCTTGGTGTAAAAATAAAATTTAAAAAAACACACACAAAAAACAGCTGGCCCAGCACTGAAACACCTCTGTCACACCCTCCAAGGCTCAGGGACCATTGCGGAAGAGGGGGCGGATAGAATGGAAGAGCCAAAGGAAGGGTACGACTCCTTAAAGTGCAACTGTCCAGACAGAAACTGGCCTCGATATCCATGACCTTGCAGTGTCTAGCAATACCTTCGCAAGACCCTCAAAATAGAAGAAAAAGATGATGACATCAAATTAAAAGAGAGACTAAGCCAGGCGTGGTGGTGCACGCCTTTAATCCCAGCACTCAGGAGGCAGAGGTAGGAGGATTGCCGAGGGTTCAAGGCCACCCTGAGACTACATAGTGGATTCCAGGTCAGCCTGGACCAGAGTGAGACCCTACCTCGCAAAACCAAAAAAAAAAAGAGACTAATGGAGAGAGGGAGGGGATATGATGGAGATTGGAGTTCTAAAGTCAAATGGGGTGAGGGGAGGGAAATATCATGTGTTTTTTTGTATGTAAGTATAGAAGTTGTCAATTAAAAAAATAATAATTAAAAAAAAAACTTAGCTGAGTGTGGTGGAACATGCCTTTAATAACAGCACTCAAGAGGCAAAGGTAGGAGGATCACTGTGAGTCTGAGGCCACCCTGAGACTACATAGTGAATTACAAGTCAGCCTGAGCTAGAGTGAGACCCTACCTCAAAACAAACAAACAAACAAACAAACAAACAAACAAAACCTCAAAAAAACAAACAAACAAAGCACACACACACACAAAAAAACACCCCACAAAAGCAAATAAAGCACTTAAAGAGATCTCCCATCCATAGTTATCATGATGGAAAGGTCTGGGCATTTGTTTCTAGTGTATCAGGGCTGGTCATAATTTGTGGGGTCCAGTGACCAATGGAAATGTAGGGCCTTGAGGAGGGCAAGTCAGTCTCTTGGGACCTCTCTTTTTAACCTATGGAGGATGAAATACCTTGCACTAGGATTTATCACTTACCTGGGCCAGGATGGGCTAGAGAGCCCTATCCAGTTACCTGGAGAACATGCTGTGGTGCTGCAAGCCTAAGGCAGGGAGGGCTGTTTCCTTGCCCTGTCTCATGACAGACACTTCAGAGAAGACTGCTTAAAGGACCCTGGTCCTCCATGGCCTGCACTCAGACTCCCACTGGAGGCAGATGGTGAGCACAGGAGAAAATGAGTCTGTCCTTCCTCAATCCCTTGGTGGCCAGTAGGGTTGGAGGGAAAAAGGTCAGGTGACAGGGAGGCCAGGGGCCAGGGAGATAGCAGCTTCCTTCTTTGGGAAGAACAGAGTAAGGGTGCTAGTCCTTGATGCACATTTCATGGGCTCACTGGTGCTTATTTATTAAACAAAATTTTAAAAGTAAACTTAGGGCTGAGGAGATGGTTCAGTGGATAAAAGGCTTGCCATTCAGAGCCAAACAGGAAGAATTTTGCCTGGTGTCATGGTGCACACCTTTAATCCCAATGTTTAGGAAGCAGAGGTAGGAGGATCACTGTGAGTTTGAGGCCACCCTGAGACTACATAGTGAATTCCAGGTCAGCTGAGCTGGAGTGAGACCCTACCTCGAAAAACAAAACAAAACAAAACAAAACAAAACAAAACAAAACAAATAATTTTGACGGGGGAGGAAGTTGAGGAGATGGTTTAGTGCTTACTGTACAAGCATGAGAACCCGAGTTTAATCCCTAGCACCCACATAAAATCTGGATGTGTCTGCATGTGCCTGTAATCCCAGCACTGGAGAGGAAGAGACAAGGAGGATCCCTGGGGTTTGCTAGCCAGCATTAGCCTAATTGGTGTTCAGTGAGAGACTGTTTTGAAATATAAGATAGAAAGCAGTTGAGGAAGACAGCCAACATCAAACTCTGGTCTCTACATACATGAACATACATATGAACACACACACACACACACACACACACACACACACACACACACACACTCTCTAGGATGTCTTAAAATTCTACACTAAATAGGTATTGAAGAGATATGCCAAACTTTTTATTTGTATTATTTTTTATTTTTATTTATTTGAGAGAGAGAGAGTGAGAATAAATGGATGCACCAGGCCCTCTAGCCAGTGCAAACAACTCCAGATTCATGTGCCACCTTGTGCATCTGGCTTACATGGGTCCTAGCCAATCGAAGCTGGGTCCTTTGGCTTTGTAGGCAAATGCCTTAACTGCTAAGCCATCTCTCCAGCCCAAAGCCAAACTTTAAAAAAATGGAAATAATTTCATAATATACTTCTTTGTGTGCAGTGTTAGAGATTGAACCACAAATGCTAGAAAAGGTCTCTACCATTAAGCTACACACTCAGCCCATAATAAACATATTTATGAAAGTTTCTAAGGTGTTTGAATGCACGAAAAAAATTTTTTCCCTTAAACTGTTTCTATTGGAAGGTAAGTTGGGATTTTTCTCTGAAATAACATCAGAAAACTCATGAAATATTTCAGTGATATGAGTCATTCACTTCTTCATCAGAGCAGACATTTAAATAGACATTTAGCAGTAATTTTCTGTGAAGGAAGGAAATTCTACTGATATGTTTTAAGTGTAGTTAAATCCAGCATTCCTTGCCATTTTAAAATATCAAGATTTTTTCTTGTGTTCCTTTATTGAGGCTCCATAAATGACTTTTCTTTTTTCTTTCTTTCTTTCTTCTTCTTTTTCTTTTTTTTTTTTTTTTTTTTTTGGTTTTTCAAGGTAGGGTCTCACTCTATCCCAGGCTGACCTAGAAATAGTCTTGGTTTAGAGGCGTGTGCCAGTATGCCAAGCCATAAAATGATTTTTACAAAATCACACAAGGTTTTTGGTTTTGGTTGTTGACTTATTCAATTTCACGAAAATAGCAATCACTGGCTGCTATGGTTTGAATGCATACCCCAAAAGTTCATATGTTGGAAATTTAGGGCCAAGTGTTAAAAGCCTGGTCTCCAGCACTGCACTGCTGAAAGGGGGCAGAAACACTGAGAGATGCTACTAATTGGAAAGTCTTTGGTAATAGGGGTGATCCCTTGAAGGGGATTGTGGAACACTAGCTGCTTCCTGTTCTCTCTGCTTTCTGGGTCCTGAAGTAAGTGGTTTGCTTTGCCATGTGATCCTGCCATGAGCTGCTGCCCTGGTAAGGGTTCAAGAAAGGAGGCCGCTTGGTCTTGAACTGTAGCCTCCAGAAGTGTGAGCCAGAACCACCCTTTTTCTCCATCAGTTAATTGCCTCAAATATTTCATTACAACACTGTGAATCTGACTAGTAGAGAACTCCATGATGAGCCAGGCATGGTGGTGCACGCCTTTAATCCCAGCACTCGGGAGGCAGAGGTAGGAGGATCACCATGAGTTCAAGGCCACCCTGAGACTACATAGTGAATTCCAGGTCAGCCTGGGCTAAAGTGGGACCCTACCTCAAAAAACAAAACAAAACAACAACAACAAAAACAACAACAAAACAAACAAACAAACAAACTAGAACCCCATGATGGTATTCATGGCCTTTTAAGAAGAGATCTATTCCAGTGTCTGTGCCAAGCTCTTGACTTTCTAGCCCCTAGAATGCTGAGCTAAATAAACTTCTATTTATTGTAAAATTATTCAGTGCATAGTATTCAGTTATAGCAACAGAAAACTTAAATAATCAAGGACATCCTTACTCTTATTAACCTTATCTGATCAAGTGAAACATTACTATACACCATAGTATTTTATTGGCAGTTTGGCCAAAATAGAAATTGTTTGTATATTATCAAATAGATATGTAGCAAATTAACTTTTTTTTGGTTTTCCAAAGTAAGGTTTTGCTCTAGCCCAGGCTGACCTGGAATTCACTGTGTAGTCTCAGGGTGGCCTTGAACTCATGGTGATCCTCCTACCTCTGCCTCCCGAGTGCTGAGATGAAAGGTGTTGGCATGATGGCACTTTTTTTTTTTTTTTGGCAAATAACTTTTTAAAAAAATAACTTTTTTCTTTTCTTTTTCTTTGTTTTTTTTTTTTTTTTTAAATTTTTTATTGACAACTTCTATACTTACAGACAATAAACCATGGCATTTCCCTCCCTTCCCTTCTTTCCCCTTCAAAACTCCACTCTCCATCATATCCCCTTCCTCTCTCTATTTGTCTCTCTCTCTCTCTCTTTTTATAATTTTTTAAATTTATTTGAGAGAGTGAAAGAGGCAGAGAGAGAAAGAAAGAAAGAAAGAGAGGGAGACAGAGAAAGAATGGGCATGCCAGGGCTTCCAGCCACTGCAAATGAATTCCAGATGCATGTGCCACCTTGTGCATCTGGCTTATGTGGGTCCTGGGGAATCAAACCAAGGTCCTTTGGCTTTGCAGGCAAGTGCCTTAACCACTAAGCCTTCTCTCCAGCCCTAGTCTCTCTTTTAAATTGATGTCATCATCTTTTTCTCCTATTCTGAGGGTCTTATGAAGGTATTGCTAGGCACTGAGAGGTCATGGATATGGAGGCCAATTTCTGTCTGGACAGTTGCACTGTAAGGAGTCGTACCCTTCCTTTGGCTCTGACGTTCTTTCCACCACCTCTTCCACTGTGGATCCTGAGCCTTGGAGGGTGTGATAGAGATGTTTCAGTGCTGGACACTCCTCCATCCCTTCTTCTCAGCACTATGTTGCCTTTTGGGTCATCCCAGTGGTCATTGCCATCTGAAAAGAGAAGCTTCTCACACCAGATGTGAGAGTAGCATTATATACATTTAGCCAGACAAGAACAGGCTTTATACCCCTAAGGCTCATGACCTCCCGTCATGGGCGTTTTGTTTTGTTTTGTTTTGTTTTGTTTTGTTTTGTTTTGCTTTTCAATGTAGTGTCTCACTCTAGCTCAGGCTGACCTGGAATTCACTCGGTATTCTCAGGGTGGCCTTGAACTCATGGTGATCCTCCTACCTCTGTCTCCTGAGTGCTGGGATTAAAGGCATGCACCACCACGCCCGGCTCTGTCATTGGCTTTTGATTAGGTTTTTCAGTACCAGGCATGTATTCTCTCCCATAGAGCAGGTCTTCAGTCAAATTAGGGAACAGTTGGTTTCCCCCAGAGCAGACATGCCACTATTCCACCCGTTCAGTCATTTGGCCTTCTGGCCAAACGCGAGGTTTCCAGTGTCCACTGTTTTCACTGCTGATGACTTCTGTCTCCCATAGGGCTGCATGAAGTGCAGCTTTTTCCAGCTTTCAGTTGGCTGGTCTATAGGAGAAGATTTTCTGTTCAGCACCAGCTTGATTTCTCATTGACCTTGCCACTCAGGCATGAAGTCTTCAGCAATAGGGTCTTAACCATCTGTTTCTCAAGGGAAACCGAGGGCCTTGGCAATAGCCTGTGATATTTTGGAGGCAACAGGGACCTCCCTGGCCAACAACTCACTGGAAGGTATCCCATTCCTAGCCTGAAAATTTTCTAGTAATAATCTATGGCTTCTGGATGTGCCATTATTCAAAAAAGTAGGTTTACATATGTCTTATTCAGAATATCTTGAATTTTGATTGACCCTCCCCCTCCCACCCTTCTTTAACAGTCTCTTTCCTTGGCCTTGCTTAGGCCTTTCCCCTCCCTGTAATCTGTTCTTCTACTTACATATATACAATATCATCCCCTTAAGTCCTCCCCTCTCCTCCCTCCCTTATAGCCTTTTTCTAGCTTACTGGCCTCTGCTACCGATTTTTGGTTCCAGCTCACTCACAAGTCTATACATTTGTAGGTAGGATCCGCATATAAGAGAAAACATGCGATGTTTGACTTTCTGGGCCTGGGTTACCTCACTTAGTATAATCCTTTCCAGATCCATCCATTTCCCTGCAAATTTTATAATTTTTCTTTACCACTGAATAGAACTCCATTGTGTAAATGTACCACATCTTTTTTTTTTTTTCTTTTTCTTTTTCTTTTTCTTTTTTTTTTTTTTTTTTTTTTTTTTTTGGTTTTTTGAGGTAGGGTCTCACCACTCTGGCTCAGGCTGACCTGGAATTAACTATGTTGTCTCAGGGTGGCCTCGAACTCACAGCAATCCTCCTACCTCTGCCTCCCAAGTGCTGGGATTAAAGGCGTGCGCCACCACGCCCGGCCACATCTTTATTATCCATTCATCTTTAGAGGGACATCTAGGCTGGTTCCATTTCCTAGCTATTTGAATAGAGCAGCATTAAACATGGTTGTGCAAGTATCTCTAAGGTAGTGAGAAGAGTCATTAGGATATACGCCTAGGAGTGCTATAGCTGGATCATATGCTAAATCTATTTTTAGCTTTCTCAGGAACCTCCACACTGATTTCCACAATGGCTATACCAGACTACATTCCCACCAACAGTGTAGAAGGGTTCCTCTTTTTCTGCATCCTCGCCAACATTTATCGTCATTTGTGGTTGTTTTTTTAGATAAACCATGTATTGTTTATTTATTTGAGATAGAGAGAGGAAGAGGAAGAGAGAAAGACAGAATGGGTGCTCCAGGGCCTCCAGGCACTGCAAACGAACTCCAGATGCATATGCCCCCTTGTGTATCTGGCTTATGTGGGGTCTGGGAAATTGAACTGGGGTCCTTCAGCTTTGCAAGCAAACACCTTAATCACTAAGCCATTTTCCCAGCCCAGTCATTTGTGTTTGATGGCAGCCAATCTGAAAGGAGTGAGATGGAATCTCAAAGTAGTTTAAATTTTCATTTCCCTGATGCTAAGGATGAAGTAGAACACTTTTTTAGATGTTTATATGCCATCTATATTTCTTCTGATGAGAACTCTCTCTTTAGTTCCATAGCCCATTTTTAAATTGGGTTGTTTGATTTCTTATTCTTCTGTGTTTTGAGTTCTTTGTATATTCTGGATATTAATCATATGTCAGATGTGTAGCTGGCAAAGATTTTCTCTCATTCTGTAGGTTGTCTCTTTGCTCTATTCACAGTGTCCTTTGCTGTACAAAAGCTTTGTAATTTCATGAGATCCCAGTGGTTGATTAGTGGTTTTATTTCCCAAGCAATTGGGGTTATATTCAGAGAGTCATTGCCTATGCCAATATGTTGAAGTGTTTCCCCTACCTTTTCCTCTAGCAGTTTCAGAGTTTCAGGTCTGATATTGAGGTCCATGATCCACTTGGGCTTGATTCTTGTGCATGGAGAGAGACAGGGATCTAGGAAAATAACTTAAAAAAATATATTTATAGGGTCTGGAAAGATGGCTTAGCAGTTAAGGATTTTGCATGCTAAGCCTAAGGACCCAGGTTCAATTTCCCAGTACCCACTTAAGCCAGATGCACAAGGTGGTGCATGTGTCTGGAGTTCATTTGCAGTGGCTAGAGGCCCTGGCATGCCAGTTCTCTATCTCTCTCTGCATCTCTCTCTCAAATAAATAAATATTAAAAATATTTACATATATTTATTTACAGAAAGAGAGAGAGAGAGAATGGGCACACCAGGGCCCCTTGCCACTGCAAATGAACTCCAGACACATGAACTACTTTGTCCATCTGGCTTCATATAGATGCTGGGGTATTGAACCTGGGCTCACGGGCTTTGCAAGCAAGTGCTTTTAATCATTGAGCCATCTCTCCAGCTCAAAATGTGTAGCTATAGTTGGCATAGAACTCCTCATTGTCCTGCATTGGACTCTTCAGCTATATGCCACCACACCTTGCTTGCTTTTTATTTTATTTTATTTTTTAAACTTAAAAAAATATATTTTATTTATTTATTTGAGAGAGAGAAAGAGAGAGAGAGAGAGAGAGAGAGAGAGAGAAATGGGCACGCCAGAGCCTCCAGCCATTGCAAGCAAGCAAACAAACTCCAGATGCATACGCCCCGTAGTGCATCTGGCTTACGTGGATTCCTAGAGAATCGAACTGTGATCCTTTGGCTTTGAAGGCAAACGAGTTAACTGCTAAGCCATCTCTCCAGCCCTTGCTTGCTTTTTAGTAATAAATACTGTAGTAATTACGGGCTCAATGTCATGATTACTGTAATTTACTTTTTTGATTTTTGTTTTTCAAGGTAGAGTCTTACTCTATCCCAGGCTGATCCAGAACTCACTCTGTTGTTCCAGGCTGGCCTCAAACTCACAGCAATCTTCCTATCTCTGCCTCCTGAGTGCTGAGATTAAAGGTGTGTGCCACTATGCCCAGCAACTTTATTTTTTTAATGTTTATTTATTTATTTGAGAGAGAGAGAAAGAGAGACAGATAGAGAGAAAGAGAGAATGGGCACGTCAGGGCCTCTAGCCACTTGAAACAAACTCCAGACACATGTGCCCCCTTGTGCATCCAGCTTACCTGGGTCTTAGGGAATTGAACTGTGGTCCTTAGGCTTCACAGGCAAACACCTTCACCACTAAGCCATTTCCCCAGCCCCTACATTTTTATTTTTATGAGAGAGCGAGCAAGCATGCAAGACAGAATTGGTGTGCCAGGGCTTCTAGCCACTACAATCAAACTCCACACGCATCCCTTTGTTCACATCCATGACCTTGTACAAAAGCATGACCTTGTGTGTCTGGCTTATGTGGGTTCTGGGGAGTTGAGCCTGGGTCCTTAGGTTTTGCAGGCAAGTGCCTTAACCACTAAGCCTTTTACTTTTTTTGTCTGTGTGGTTTTTTAAGGTAGGGTCTCGCTCAAGCCCAGGCTGACTTGGAATTCACTATATATTCTCAGGGTAGCCTCCAACTCAAGGTGATCCTTCTACCTCAGCCTCCCGAGTGCTGGGATTAAAGGCATGTGCCACCTCACCCAGCCTTTTACATATCATCAGGGTAATATGAAAAGTATAGGTAAATTGAAGCTATTGTTACATGTAATTACTGGCTATTTGTGTATTCACTACACTATTCCTTATACTGTGTTTCACTGTAGAGAAAAAAATACATTTTTGGTGTGTTTGTGATGTGTGTGCATATATGTGTGTGTGCATGCTCGTGTATGTGTGCACATATGCCGCTGAGCATGTGTGGAGGTCAGAGGATAACTTCTGGCCTTCATCCTTGTCTTCCACCTTGTTTGAGGAAGGGTTTTCCACCACTATGTTCTTCAGGCTAGCTAGCCTGCAAGCTTTGGGGAGATCCTCCCATCTCTGCTTCCCATCTCACCCTATAGCTGCAATCACAAAAGCATACTACAGAACTCTTTTTTTTTTTTTTTTTTTTGGTTTTTCGAGGTAGGGTCTCACTCTAGCCCAAGCTGACCTGGAACTCACTATGTAGTCTCAGGGAGGCCTTGAACTCACGACGATCCTCCTACCTCTGCCTCCCGAGTGCTGGGATTAAAGGCATGAGCCACCATGCCTGGCTATACTACGGAACTTTTTATGTGGGTTCTGGAAATCTAAACTCAGGCACACATGCTAGGACACAACAGCATTGTCAGTGAGCCATTTCCCCACCCCTAGATTCTTCTAAGTGTTGCAAGCACCTCTCTACGTGGAGCCTAGAAATCGGAATCATAGACCTTCCTAAACCTAGAAGGACAGTTTCTGGATATCACTTGTGAACTTGTGAGAAGTAGAAGTCATGCAAGACCAAATAAATCAGAAACTCTCGACGTGGGGCCCAGCAATTTGTTTTAGCAAGTTCTCCAGATGATTCAAATTCACATTGTTTGACCCAAATTTAACTTTTTATTTTCTTTAAATTTTGAGGTGCTGGGGATTAAAGGTCAAAAGAGATTTGTCACAAATAAGAGAAAGTACTAGAATCTTTCCTTGGTAGCTCTTAGGAGAGGAACCTTTCTTCCTCAGAGAAATTTGTTTATTGGACTAATTTCTAAACAGTATTTGAAAGAATGCTAGTTAGGAATAAGTGTAGCGGGAGAGGATTCTGTCTTCATTTAATTTACCTGGTAGATCTCTTAAAAACCAGTTAATTAGCCGGGTGTGGTGGTGCATGCCTTTAATCCCAGCAGTAAGGAGGCAGAGGTAAGAGCTTGAGGCCAGCCTGGGACTGCTTGGTGTGTCTGCCTTTAACAGTTGAGCCATCTCTCCAGCCCCACCTTTTGTTTTAACAAGCTTCTCACCTTAAGTGAGAGAAGTTTCATGCTACAGAAGATGTTTAAAGTGGCTAAAAAAAATCTAGTTGGACTAGATGAAAACTTTAAAATATTCTTTAATTTTGGTTCTATAATGAATATATATATATATATATATATATATATATATATATATATAAAAAATTTTTTTTGGTAGGGGCTTGCTGTAGCTCAGGCTTACCTGGAATTCACTATGTATCCTTAGCGTAGGCTCGAACTCATAGCAATCCTTCTATTTCTGCCTCCCGAGTTCTGGGATTAAAGGTGTGCACCACCACGACTATTTTGCTAATGTTTGTATCATAAAGCTAATATAACAACATAGGATTTGTAATGGTATGGTATTATTTTTTTGCAAAGTACAGAGGTTCCCCATCATCTGGAGACAGAATGTGATCACTACACTTCCTATTCTAGACTAAACCTGTAAGGTGCTGTAAGGTGGTAGCTCCCCTTCTTGAATTTTTTTTTTTTTTTTTTTTGAGTTAGGATCTCATTCTAGCCCAGACTGATCTGGAATTCACTGTGTTCTCAGGGTGGCCTTGAACTCAAAGTGATCCTTTTACCTCTGCCTCCCAAGTGCTGGGATTAAAGGCATGCGCCACCATGCCCGGCCTCATTCTTGGACTTTTAACACTACAAATAATGGCTTAATATCTCAGCAGTTGATAGCTTTACTTTTTTCAAGTGTAAATTGTGTTCGGCAACCAGACTTAGGAAAAAAACGAATATAATATGTGGAGAATAAGCACAGATTCTATCTCTGCAGTTTAAGAATTATTTACCTTGAAATTTTGTGTTCCCTTTTTCTGGTGGTTTCATATTATTTTACTCATGTCACAATCATGTGAATAAAGAGTTGGCACCAGCCAAATTGTCTTAGAAGTTTAAATACTGATTCAGTGAAGAGAAAAAAAAAAAAAGGAAGCTTGGAAGTGTATCACAGAAGGCAAGCCAAAAAATATGTGTCCCAGGCTGGGTACCTATAATTTATAATCCCAGCCTGGGTATGTAGGAAGATCCTACTCCCCCCAAATAAATCAATGAATGCTGCTGGGCGTGGTGGCTCATTCCTGTCATCATCCCAGCACTCTGGGTGTCAGAGGCAGAAGGATCAAGTCTAGCCAGGTCTATCTAGTGAGTTCCAGGCTAGCCAGGAGTACATAGACTACCCTTAAAAAAAAAAAAATCAGAATTTGGGGTTGGGAAACTCCAATTCACTTAGTCACAAAGGGATTGAGGTTCAAGATGGGCAGAGACATAGGTGGCTGTTCAACGTGCAAGGAAGTTTTGCGATCTTTCCCGGTGGAGATGGCTCTCCTGAGGCTCCTAGACTGGAGCCAAGAGAGGTCAGGGCAGGTCCTCCAAGGCCGGTGACCTCCACAAGGGTTCCACGGTGCAGAGTGAGGCCAGCGCAGAGGTGAAGGATGGAGGGCGACGGGGAAAGAAGCCGGGCGGAGGGGAGCCCCGGCGCCATCCCGCGGGGCTAACAAAGGCAGCCGAGGGTGGGGTAGGGTAGGGTGGGGTGGAGTGGGGGGGAACTTCCAGAACCGCGGAACCCTCGGCCGACTGCCGAAGGGTTAACGCGGAGCCCGGCTCCCGCGCGCGCATCCCGGCCCCCGCCCTCGCCGTCGCTAGGAGACGCCGGAAGTGGGGGAGGGGCGGGCGGCGCTCCAGGGTGGGAATCTTTTTTTTTTTTTTTTTTTTTGCGCTCGGGGGCGGAGGCCGGGTAGCGCGCGCGCGTGCGTGCGTGCGTGTGTGTCTGTGTGTGCGCGCCCGTCCGTCGGTCCGTCGCCGCGGTGACCGTCCGGGCTGCTGTCCGTCGGCTCGTGCCCCGCCTCCGTTGCTCGTCGCGCGCCGGACAGAGGCGGAGGGGGGCGCGTGGTGGCCGCGGCTGCTGCTCGCTCCGCCCGAGGGACGGCCGCCGTGACCGCTGCTCCTCCCGCGTCAGCCTCGGGTTTCCCAGGCGCCGCCACCGCCGCCGCCGCCGCCGCCGCTACCTCTGCGGGCTGCATGAAGAGGAGGAGGAGGAGGAGGAGGAGGAGGATGTGAAGATGGCGGAGCTGCAGATGCTGCTGGAAGAGGAAATCCCCGGGGGCCGCCGGGCCCTCTTCGATAGTTACACGAATCTGGAACGGGTGGCCGACTACTGCGAGAACAACTACATCCAGGTGCGAGCCGTGGGCCCGGCCCGGGCGCTCCCCGCTGCGGCTGCGGGTGGGGGTGCGGGTGGGGGTGGGGAGCCCCGGGAGGGCTCGGCTGGGGGAAACGGTCTCTGCAGAGCCGGGTGATGCGAGCCCCGGGCCGGCGCCCCGTGCCGAGCCGCGTCCCGCCTCCTCGCCGCTGCCCTCGCCGCCCCCGCGCTCCCGGCCTGTCAGGGCTCGGCGTGGCCCCGGGGGCGGAGAGAGAGAGAGAGAGAGAGAGAGAGAGATCGATCGGGGGAGAGCGAGAGCGAGCCGCCCGCCGTGTAACGGAATCCTCCGGCGAGCGCGGGGCTGGGCGCCACGGCTCTTCTCCATCCCCGGCCCGGATTCTTGCAGGGTCCGCCCGGTGCCGGGGGATTGGGGGGGGGGAAGTGCCTCGGGTTCCGTCCCGACAGAACAACCGAATCCGAACAGAAATGCACCTTCGCCTTTATTTATTTACGCATCTATTTAAATTTAGGGTGGAAGGAAGCGCGCTTGGGTCTCGTCGCAAGTTGATGCTATGGCGCTCTCTGTCCCTGTGGGGTAGGGGAAGCGGCCTCATCACGAGCTGCTGCTTTCCTTTCCCAGCCCGGCTAGAATAGGACTTTTCTTTTTTCCTTTTCCTTTTCCTTTTCCTGTGTGAAAAAGAACGGGGACTGTTTTTCACAGAGAATCAAGAAAATGAATCTCATGTTTTTTTTTTTTTTTAACTATCTTCCCCTCCCCATGATGGTTTGGCACTGGGGCTCATAGCAGCAGCGTGTCTGTGTGTGTGTGTGCGCGTGTGTGTGCGCGCGCGCGTGTTTAGGCCGGTGGGGGTGGAGAGAGAGAATATCGGTGAGATGAGAATCAGCTGCTCCTGGATGAAGCAATGGATTAAAAAAAAAATCTTTAAAAATTAACCTGAAAGAAAAGCAGATTTAAATGGGCAGTTTGCAAATCTAGCATCTTTTGTTTTCCTTGCGGTTTATATTGAGTTATAAGATCTCCTTCCATTTTTTTCTCGTTCCCATTTAAATTCTCTGTGGATTAAGGTGGAAATGGAAGCAGTATGTTAAATTACTTGTTAATGGTCTTTTGTTTGTTTGTTTCTACTCCCATCTCTCTAGGTACCTCTCTAGTACCAGCTATCTTGAAAAGCATCCTTAATTCTTCGTATAAATTAAAATAATAGATGCTATAATTTTAAGGTTCATAAATTTTGTCAGGACCACATATTTAATCAAAGATAATGTCATTGGGTTTTATTTAATTAGACATGCACTAAACTCCACATTTTGTTGTGAACATTTGTATTGGAGAATGGATCAGATATGATCCAATTTTTCCTTCCAAAGAGGCCATTGAAAGTGTAGTTTAGCAGAAAAAGAATGTGCCTTGGGTCAAAGGATAATATGAAAAACTAAAACAAAAATGTCCATATTTGTAAGCTGTGTGGGAAAGATTCAAAGCTTCAGTTGCTCAGTTTTTACTAAAATCTTCTGTGGCCCAGAACTGTGTCAAAGGTTGATGGTACTCACCTAAAGTCTTCAGAGTTTTATAGTGTAGTTAGTTCAAGAGACTAGTTTGTGAGCAAATTAATACCATATACAGTCAGCCTTCCCTGTTGTAGAGTTCATATTGGTGAATTGAAACAACTGAGGATTAAAAACAGATAATTTGAAAAAAAAATTGCCTTGATGCTAACTATATTACAGTCCTTCAGTGTAACTATTTACGTATCATTTACATTTTACTAGATATTGTAAGTGAGCTAGAGATTTAAAGTATAGGGGAGGATGTATGATAACATGCAAATACTATACCATTTTATTTATGGGACTTGAACGTCCAAACATTCTGGTATCTTGAGTGGATCCTAGAACCCATTCCCTGGTAGATAAAGAGGGACTAGCCAAACATAGTTAATTATTCTGTAGTAATGTAGTATTGTGGATGGGAAGGACTGGAGGAAGCTATACTGTCTTCAGGGAATTTACAGTCTCTAAGGAGGGGTTAAAACTTAAAGACTGAAGTGCTAATTCCATTGCACCATGCAGTGCAGTATATTTTGGGCAGTATATAAGAGGAAATGAGGGATGGGAAAGCGATAGGATTGCAGTTGTTGCCGGTAAGTAATAAACAAGAAATTTGTCCTTGGAAGGTAAATATTACAGTAATTTGGAGGTAGAGTTGTCTTAAATTTCCCCCTCTTTTTTTTTTTTTCAAGTTAGGGTTTCACTCTAGTCCAGGCTGACCTGGAATTTACTATGTAGTCTCAAGGTGGCCTCGAACTCACTGTGATCCTCCTACCTCTACTTCCTGAGTGCTGGGATTAAAGGCATGCACCACCATGCCCAGCTTAGAGTTGTCTTGTGCATTATTCCATTTAAAAAGACTGTTACTGCCATCAGTATCTATTTTGGTAGTTAACAGTGGGAGTCAATATTTAGTGTGTTGGCAGGTTTATTTACTTATTTTTGGGGTTGGGGATTGAACCCAGGGCCCTATGTATGCTGAGCATATACTCTACCACAAATAAACAAATGTATGTTGAGATTTTAAAGTTTAAAGTACTGGGCTGGAGAGATGGCTTTGTGTTTAAAGATGCTCGCTTAAAATTTAAAGTATAGCCTGTGTGTGGTGCGCGCCTTTAATCCTAGCACTCGGGAGGCAGAGGCATTGCCATGAGTTCAAGGCCACCCTGAGACTACATAGTGAAATCCAGGTCAGCCTGAGCTAGAGTGAGACCCTACCTCAAAAAACAAAACAAAATAAAACAAAAAACGCAACAAAACAAATTTAAAAGTATAAATAGTGATTTTATAGAAATAGATTTGAATTATCTTCAGTGTAGCATCTGAAGTAGATTTTACACTTTTATTTTATAAGTTATTTATTTTAGGAATCACTGTGTATATTGTGGCTGTACCTTTCTAGGATGATAATGCTTACATTATTGGTTTGTAGTAAAATTGATTGAGCATGGTGATTGTAGATTTGTGCTGAATCAGCTTGGACTGGCTCTTCTTGTGTCCAAACTGACCAGCAGGGATTTTAATACTGTCTGTGACCCTGCAATACATGAAAGTTAATTGGCAGGATCAGTGATCAAATAGGCTGTTTAAGCTTTTTATACCATTATGTCTTAGCTTTTAGCTACAGTTTACTAATCCAAACTGATTTTATTGTATTGAAATGTAACTTTTCCCTTAATGCAGAAAAAAGTGAAGTCTGTTGATTATATTTGTTTGTACTCAGTGTTAAGTATCTGGGTTTATACCTATGAATATAAAAAAAGGTAAATAAGATACTAATTCACACTATATTTAGTGTGAAAATTGAGTAAAGGGAAGGGAAATGATTTATCTTTCTGTGAAAACACTTGTTCTGTTTTAAACACTTAAGGCCAGACATGGTGGTACATGCCTTTAATCCCAGCATTTGGGATGCAGAGGTATGAGGAGGATTGCTGTACGTTTGAGGCCAGCCTGAGACTGCATAGTGAATTCCAGGTCAGTCTGGGCTAGATAGAGCTAGACCCTACCTCAAAAAAACTAAAACAAAGCCAGGCATGGTGGCACACGCCATTAATTCCAGCACTCAGGAGGAAGAGGTAGGAGGATTGCTGTGAGTTCGAGGCCACCCTGAGACTACATAGTGAATTCCAGGTCAGCCTGGGCTACAGAGAGACCCTACCTTGCAAAACCAAAAACAAACAAACAAACAAACAAACAAACAAACAAAAAAACCCCTAAAACCAAAACAAACAACAACAAAATCCCTGCTTGTTTTTGTTTTATTTTTTATTTTTATTTATTTATTTATTAGAGACAGAGGGAGGGAGAGAGAGAGAAAAAGAGTGGGCACACACCAGGGCCTCTAGCCACTGCAAACAAACTTCAGATGCATGCGCCACCATGTGTGTTTGGTTTACGTGGGACCTGGAGAATTGAACTGGGGTCCTTAGGCTTCATAGGCATGCATCTTAACCGCTAAGCCATCTCTCCAGCTCTTGTTTTTGTTTTAGAAAATTGTCCTTCAGGGAATACCAGTGGGTATTTAAAATGATCAGGTACTTGTATAAATATATACACAGAATTTACATATAGAGAAACATTGTAAGTAGTTGTTTTCCTGAGGACTAATGGGGTTACAGTGGAACTTTAAAAAATTTTAATTTAATTAATTTATTTGAGATAGAAAGAGGCGGGAGGGAGGGTGGGAGAATATGGGCACGCCAGGACCTTAACAAACTCCAGACACATGTGCCACCTTGTACAGCTGGCTTACATAGGTCCTGGGGAATTGAACCTGGGTCCTTTGGCTTTGCAGGCAAATGCCTTAACTGCCAAGCCATCTCTCCAACTCTGGAATTTTAAAAAATATATTTTATTTATTTATTTGAGAGAGAGAGGGAGTGAGAGATAGAGAGAATGGGCGTGCCAGAGCATCCAACCACTGCAAACAAACTCCAGATGCATGCTCCCCCTTATGCATCTGGCTTATGTGGGTCCTGGAGAATCGAACTAGGGTCCTTTGGCTTTGTAGTCAAGCACCTTAACTGCTTGGTAAGCCATCTCTCCAGCCCCCCGTTTTTGAAGCAGGGGCTCACTTTAGCCTAGGCTAACCTAGAATTCACTCTGTAGCCCAGGTTGGCCTTGAACTCTTGGTGATCCTCCTGCCTCAGTCTCCTGAGTATTGGGGTTAAGGGCATAAGCTACCATACCCAGCTAACATTAGAAATTTAAAGGCCATCTTTAATAGAAGTTCAGACAGTTTTATATCAAATTTTAGGAAGCATGATGGGCATAATTATTTTTCTGAAATATGATAAAAAATTAATACCAGGTTGACTTTGTTGCTGTTTCTTGAGACAGGGTTTCATTATGCAGCTCAAGCAGGCTTCAGTCTTGAATTAATCCTGATTTTGCTTCCTTAAATGCTGGGGTTACAAGTGTGTGCCACCATACTTGGCTTGCTTTTATTTCTTACTAGTAAAAAGTTCTTAGTAACTGGTAGACTTTTTTTTTTTATAGCAAAAACATGTAAGACCTTTCTTTTTTTCTTTTTGGTTTTCAAGGTAGGGTCTCATTCTGGCCCAGGCTGACCTGGAATTAACTTTGTAGTCTCAGGGTGACCTTGAACTCACAGTGATCCTCCTACCTCTGCCTCCTGAGTGCTGGGATTAAAGGTGTGTGCCACCACGCCTGGCCTTTCTTTCTTTTATTGTTGTCATTGACAGTCTTATCTGTCCCAGGTTGGCCTCTTAACTCACTATGTAGCCAAAGATGATCTTGAATTTCTGATCCTCCTGCCTCTACCTTCTATGTGCTGGGATTACAGGTGTGGGCTATCAAGCCCAGTTTTTTTTTTTCCAAGTTGTCTATTTATTGTCTTTCAAAACAAAAAGGGAAAAATTGTTCAAAATTTCTCCATAGTAGAAAGCTGAATTGAGGTGACAGATCCAGGTGCATCAAGGAGCATCAGGCCCTTTCTGAAGCCCAGCTTTATATGGTGTTAGGTATTAAGCCCAGTGCTTACTAGACAAGCACTGTACCAACTGAGCTACATCCCCAGGCCATTTTTTATTAACTTTATATATATAACTTTATGAGGTACTCTAATGTTTTAAATAACTTTGTATTTATTTGTTACTTTTCTGAAGTAAATAAAAAACCAATTCATTCATATTTATATTTTTCTTTTGATAGATAAGAGTCACTGGGGCTGGGGAGAAGATAGTTTAGTGGATGAAGTACTTGCCATGCAACTCTGAATACCTGAGTTCAAATCTCCAGCCTTCATGTAAAAAGCAGATGTGGCAGACTCTGTAATCCTAGAGTAACTATGGTGGGGAGAAGAGAGGTAGAGACAGGAGAATTTCCTTAAAGCTGTCAAACAGAGCAGTGAACAATGAGAAATCCTTCTCAACTGACCTGAACATAGCCCTCTGACCTCAGTATGCATGCCGGCATGTATTCCTGCACACACATACACATCCCATATACAATAAATTAAAAAAAGAAAGTGCCCAGCATGGTGGTGCACACCTTTCATCCCAGCATTTAGGAAGCAGAGGTAGGATAGCTGTAAGTTTGAGCCCACCCTGAGACTACAGAGTAAATTCCAGGTCAGTCTGGGCTAGAGTGAAACCCTACTTTGAAAAACCAAACAACAACAACAACAGCAAAACAAAAGCTACTGCTTTTTGTAAGTGGTGATTGTAATGATAATTTACCTAGATAGGTAGTGAAATCCTATTGTCTATGGCTCACATTGAAGAGCAGAATCACCCTTATAATGAATTTACTTCCAACAAAAAATAATTTACTTTGAAATTTTTTTGGATAAAAACATATATTTAATATATCATTAATAGCTTTCTTTTTTTATTTTTCTCTTTATCAACCAAGATACTCCCAGAATTAAATAAAGCCTGTATGAAAAGTTTATAAAGTGATAAAACACAATTAGTTTACAGTTTCATATAAGCAATTAGTAAAATGAAAAAAGATTTAAGTAGTTTTAAAATTTTATTTATTAGAGACAGAGGGGAAAGAGATTGAGAGAGAGAGAGAGAGAGAGAGAGAGAGAGAGAGAATGGGCGCGTCAGGGCCTCTAGCCACTGCATGTGCCACCACCCTGTGCATCTGGCTTATGTGGGTCCTGGGGAATTGAACCTGGGTCTTTAGACTTTGCAGGCGAGTGCTTTAACTGTTGAGCCATTCCTCCAGCCCCTAATTTATTTATTATTATTTGCAAGCAGGGAGAGAGAGAGACTGATAGAGGGAGAAAGAATGGGTGCTCTAGGACCTCTTGCCACTGCAAACTCCAGATACATGTGCTACTTTGTGCATCTGGCTTCACATGGGTGTTGGGGATTTGAACCTGGGCCAGTTAGGCTTGCAAGCAAGTACCGTAGCCATTAGACCATCTTTCCAGCCCCTTTCATGCCTTTTTTTGTGATCTACTGACTTTAATTAGGGTTGCTTACATGGCCATGGGTGGGGGTGGTCATTTACTGGAACATGGCCAATTTGCCAGTAGCTAAATTACTGAAGATTATGATTCCTCTCCCCCAGCAGCCATTAACTGACAATAGTTTCTCTGAAGGTGTGGGGCCCCAGGAGCCCCTCCTCATCCATGATGGACTGTTAACAAGTTCAGTCTTACTCAGGGAACCATGAGTGCAGTCACCATGTTGTATCCAGAAGATGGTGTTTCACAACACTCCCTTCCAGCCTCTGGCTCCTCCATTCTTTCTTCCCATCCTTCTTTGATGTTCCTTGAGCCTTGGGGCTGGTGATGTAGATATCCCATTTAGGGCTGAGCACACAATGGTCACTTATTCTCAGCACTTTGACCAGATAAGCATCTCTGCATTAACCTCTACTCATTTCAGTAAAGCAACTTTTCTGATAAGGCTGAGGACACCACTAATCTGAGTGTAAACATAAATATTCAGAAGGCAGTTGTGATATCTTATCTTTTTTATTTTTTATTTTTTATTTTTTTAAGTTTTTTAGAGAGACACAGAGAGAGAGACAGAGAGAGAGGAGAAGGAGACAGATAGAGAATGGGCACGCCAGCAGTCTCTCAGCTGCTGTGAACGAAATATATGTGCGCCCCCTTGTGGCCAAGTGTGGCATTGCACCCTTGTGTCACTGCATCTGGCTAAACATGGGACCTGGAGATTGGAACCTGGTTCTTAGGCTTAGCAGGCTGGTGCCTTAACCGCTAAGCTATCTCTCCAGCCCTATCTTATCTTTTTAACATCTCAACAGTAGTAGGTTCCCTCCTAGAGTCTGTGATCTGCCCAGCAGTGTACTTTTGTCCAGGTTTGCCATAAATTCCCTCCTATGAAGCAGGCTTCAGAACCAATCAGAAAATGGTTGGTTACCCAAACAGTCATGTCATACTATTCCACCATTGGACACATCTTGCCTGGCAGCTTGGTTGTGGAATGTGTGGAAGTCCACAACTGAATGAGACTGTTGGCTTTTTTTCTACCTTAGCTGCCTGCATAGCACCTTCTGGTACTATGAAAGCTAGCCAGCAGGGAGGAAACTTCCAGCTTAGTTTCAGCTTGATTACTATGTCCTGCAACCAAAGTGTGTGGTGTCTTCAGCAGTAGCGACTTAACATTCAGTTTTGGCAGTCAACCAACAGCAATGGCAATAGCATGCATTATTTTCAGGGCCTTTGTGGTCTCCCTGACCAACAACTTCATAGGGAGGTATCTCAACCCTGGCACTGGGATTTTTGTTAAATAATGTATGGCTTCTGAAGGTAGCTTTATCTAATCTAAGGTACCTTCATTCAGACTTTTTTTTTTTTTTTTTTAGGTAAGGACTCACTCTAGCCCAGGCTGACCTGGAATTCACTATGTAGTCTCAGGGTGGCCTTGAACTCTTGACAATCCACCTACCTCTGTGGTGGGATTAAAGGTGTATGCCACCACGCCTGACCTTTTTTTTTTTTTTTTTATGATTAGGATCTCATGATCGCAGACTCACTATATAGCTGAGGATTGAACCAAGGGCTTCATAGATGCTGGTTAAGCATTCTATTAACTGAGCCACATCCCCAGCCAAACACTTTAAAAATGGTATACATTTGTGTGTGTAGGCATGCCAGAGCCTCTTGCTGTAGCAAATCAACACCAGAAACTTGGGTCATTTTTTCCTGTCTGGCTTATGAGGGTTACTTGGGAATTGCACTGGTGCTGGCAGGCTTTGTAGGAAAGTGTCTTAAACTGCTGAGCTGTCTTCCCAGTCCCTAAATTATCTATCTGTCTGTCTGTCTGTCTATCTATCTATCTATCTATCTATCTATCTATCTATCAATCATCTATCTAATCTATGTATGTATGTATCTATTATCTATCTATATTTTTGGTTTTTAGAGGTAGGGTCTCATTCTAGCTCAGGCTGACCTGGAATTCACTATGTAGTCTCAGGTGGCCTCGAACCACAGCATTCCTCTGCCTCCCGAGTGCTGGGATTAAACCACACCTGGTTCTAAATTATATATATTTGGTTTTTCAAGGTAGGGTCTCACTCTGGTCCAGACTGACCTGGAATTAACTATGTAGTCTCAGGGTGGCCTCAAACTCACAGCAATCCTCCCACCTCTGCCTCCCAAGTGCTGGGATTAAAGGCATGCGCCACCACGCCCTGCTTAAATTATATTTTTAATTAGGTTACACAGTAGTAAGTTTCTGTATGGCTTATTCATACATAGTTTTGGTTAACCCTCTCCCCCACCCTCTGCCCCATCCCTGCTTATTAAACCTTTCTTTCCCCCTATTTCCCCTCTCTATTTTCATATCACACATATTCTACTCTTTCCTTCCCTTCTCTTTTTCTCTCTCTCTTTTTTTCTTCCAAGGTAGGGTCTCACTAGCCCAGGCTGACCTGGAATTCACTATGTAATCTCGTGGTGGCCTTGAACTCACCGATCCTTCTACCTCTGCCTCCAAGTGTTGGGATTAAAGGCACTACCACGCCTGGCCCTCTTCCCTGCTCTTAAAACCACATCCTTCCCCTCCCTTTCTAGCTTCTTGACTTCTGTGGACACTTGTATTAATTAACAGAAAATCCTAAAAATTTGAAGCTAGGATAAGCATCTGAGAGTACATGTGGCATTTGTCTTTCTAGGCCTGGGTTATCTTCCTCAGTAGATTTTCTAGTTCCATCCATTTTTCTACAAATTTTATAATTTCATTTTTCTTTAGAGTTACATAAAATTCCATGTGTACGTACCACATTTTCATTACCTGTTCATCAGTTGATGACTGTATAGACTGATTCTGTTTCCTAGTTATTGTGACTAGAGCAGCAGTGAACATGACTGTGTAGTAGGATGCAGTGTCTTTTGGGTCATATGCCCAGGAGTGGTATGGTGAGGTCATATGATAATTCTATTTTTATTTTATTGTGAAACTTCCACACTGATTTTCATAAATGGCTGCACCAGTTTACACTCCCACCAACAATGAATCAGGGTTCTCCTTTCCCCATATTGTCCCCTGCATTGTAGCCTTCTGTTTTCTTGCTGGTAGCTGTATTAATTACTAGTTGCTGTTACCAGATACCTGACAGGAAGCATCTTAAAGAAGGAAAGGGTGGGTTGGAGAGATGGCTTAGTGGTTAAGGCCCTTGCCTGCAAAGCCAAAGGACCCAGGTTCCATATCCAGCGACCATGTAGGCCAGATGCACAAGGTGGTACATGGGTCTTGAGTTTGTTTGCAGTGGCTGGATGTCCTGGCGTGCCCATTTCCCCCCCATGCCCCCACCTCTTTCTCTGTCAAATAAATAATAAAAAATATTTTTAAAAAATGAAGGAAAGGGTGTATTCTGGCTCACAATTTTTTTAAATGATGGATTCTTTTTAAAAAGATTATTATTATTATTATTATTATTATTATTATTTTTGGTTTTGCAAGGTAGGGTCTCACTCTGGTCCAGGCTCACCTGGAATTAACTATGTAGTCTCAGGGTGGCCTTGAACTCTTGGTGATCCTCCTACCTCTGCCTCCCAAGTGCTGGGATTAAAGGCGTGCGCCACCATGCCTGGTTTAGGGCTAGCTTCTTCCTGAGACAGCCTCTAGCTCTAACCAACCACTTGTCCCTCTGGTTCACCTGAGCTGGAAGACAGCCCACCACTATAAGGTTATAAATAAATACCTTTGCAAAGGGAGGGCACACTCTCCGATCACTTGGGAGCTTCTAGCTGTGGGTGAGTTTTTTTTCCTTTGGCCTGGCCTGGGCTGGCTCTGCCCAGGCCCAGCTGGGAGGATCTTCTAGACCTTAATCTCCACGTGGGCTCCTTTATCCCCTTCCAGCTTCCCACATGGCAGGAGCTCCTTGAACTTTCTTTCCATGCTTTTATCCAGGCCCTCCATGTGGGATCTCTGGTTGTGTGGGTACCTTTCCTTCGCTCTGTACTTTCCTCAAATAAATATAATAATTTAATAAAAAATTCACCAATGAGTGAATGAATGCATAAAATACAAATACATTAAAAGAAAAGAAGGACACTTTGCTATTTGGAACACCATGGATAATCCTGGAGAACATTATGCTAAGGGAAATAATCCAGACACAGAAAAACAAATACTGTATCATCTGACTTAGAGTGGAATCTGTAAATGTCAAACTTGGAAGCAGAGAAGAATGGTAGCTGCCCAAGGCTGGTGGGGTTGGGGCATGAACTTAATTATTGAATTAATCAGTTTTGGGGACATAATGCACTGAACAATGGGCATTGGACTATAGTTAATGTATAATGTACATACTTGAAATTGGCTAAGAATGTAGATCTTAAATGCCTCCCCCCCAAAGTTAACTGTGTGAGATGATGGATATATAAATTAGCTTAAATGTGATAGTTATTCATAGTCAGCTATGAAGCCATGTTGGTATCTGTGTGTTCAGACTTAGGCTCTTGTATATGTAAGGCAAGTATTCACTGAGCAGCACCTGCTACTCAGTGTAGCTGCACTTCAAAATCATGTTGAATCCTTACATCTATAGAAGTTTTCATCTGTTCACTGTACCTCAATAAAGCTGAAAAAATACTCCAAAACCCCTCCAAACTTGCTTGCAAATCACATATGATCTGTCGTTTAGCCATGATCGCAGCTCCTATTACACTCCTTTATTCTTTTATTCACTCTATGCCAGCTACTTTTTTTTTTTTTTTTTTTTTTTTTTTTTCGAGGTAGGGTCTCACTCTGGCCCAGGCTGACCTGGAATTCACTCTGTAGTCTCAGGGTGGCCTTGAACTCACGGTGATCCTCCTACCTCTGCCTCCCGAGTGCTGGGATTAAAGGCGTGTGCCACCACCCCCAGCTCTGGTTTTGTTTTTTGACCATACTAGGTTTCCTTCTGCCTTACAGCCTGTGGATATTCAGTAGTCCTGTCACCATTTATTTCCTTGTTGAATTACCTTGGCACTTTTGTCAAAAACTTACCCATTGGCTTTGGGGAGGGTTCAGTTGATAAGTACTTGAGGTCCTGAATTTGATCCCCAGTACCTACCCAGTACCTAGAAAACCCAGCTGTGGTTGCTTTGCAACAGCAATCCCAGCACAGAGAAGACAGATACAGGAGGATGCCTCAGGCTCACTGACCAGCCAGTCTACCCTAATTGGTGAGCCCAGTGTAAATAAGAGGTCATAGCAAAGGAGATGGATGATGAGGGACTACACTGGAGGTTCCTCTGGTCTCCATACACATGTGCACCCACATACATACATGAATATACATACACATAAATGAACTTATTCATAAATATATAGTTTTATTTCTGAGCTGTTAATTCTCTTCCACTGATCTTAATGTCTAAACCTATGTCAATAGTGTAAAGTTGATAACTTAAAAAAATATTGAGCCAGGCATAGTGGTGTATGTCTTTGATCCCAGCACTCAGGCGGCAGACCTCACTGTGAGTTTGAGGCCACTCTGAGAATACAGAGTGAATTCCAGGTCAGCCTGAATTAGAGTGAAACCCTACCCGAAAAACAAAACAAAACAAAAAAGAAATTGGTTATTCCTGTGTGTGTGTGCGCGCGCACACACGTGCTGCCTGCCTGCATACCTAGGCTTCTTGCCACTGCAAACACAATCCAAGATGTTTGTTCCACTTTTTGCATCCAACTTATATGGGAGGCTGGCAAGCTTCGCAAACAAAGCTTAATCAATGAGGCATCTCCCTAGCCCTTTGATTACTTTTACAACTTTGAAATTGTGAGGTCTTGCAGAACAGATCTCTTTTTTCAAGATTATTTTGGCTATGGTACATTCCTTAAACTTATAAATGATTTCTTTTTTTCATTTTAGAGAGGAGAGATAGAGAATTTAGCACTCCAGGCCTCTGCAACTGCAGTCGACCTGTAGACGCTTGCACCACCTAGTGGGCATGTGTGATCTTTCACTTGCTTCACCATTGTGTGTCTGGTTAACATGGGATCTGGCTTCGCAAGCAAGAGCCTTAACCACTAAGCCATCTCTCCAGCCTACAGATGAATTTTAGGATCCTTATTGATTTAAACAGTTGCTGGGATTTAAAAAAATATTTCTATTTCTATTTATTTATTTGAGAGTGAGAGAAAGAGGCAGATAGAGAGAGAATGGGTGTGCCAGGTCCTCCAGCCACTCCAGACACATGTACTACCTTGTTCATCTAGCTTTACATGGATACTGGGAAATTGAACCTGGGTCCTTTGGCTTTCTAGGCAAGCACCTTAACCACTAAGCCATCTCTCCAGCCCAATTGCTGGGATTTTTATGATTGTTTTAAATATCTGTACATAAGATTGGATATTTGTCTTAATTATAGTTTTTTCTGATTCATGAGTGTGAGATAGCATTCCTTTTTTAAAAAAATGTTTTTTTTTTAATATTGTTCTTTATTAGAGAGACAGACACACATACACAGAAAAACAGATAGAAAGAAAGAGTATGCCAGGGCCTTTAGCTGCTGCAAATGAACTCCAGGTGCATGCACCACCTTGTGCATCTGGCTTACGTGGGTCCTGGGGAATTGAACCTGGGTCCTTAGGCTTTGTAGGCAAGCACCTTAACTGCTAAGCCATCCCTCCAGCCCCCTAAAATGCTATCTTTAATGTATTTTTATTTATTTATTTCGATTTTTCGAGGTAGGATCTCACTCTAGCTCAGGCTAACCTGGAATTCACTATGTAGTCTCAGGGTGGCCTCGAACTCACAGCGATCCTCCTATCTCTGCCTCCTGAGTGCTGGGATTAAAGGCATGTGCCACTACATACAGCTTTATTTATTTATTTATTTATTTATTTATTTATTTATTTAATTTTGTGTTTTTGAGGTAGGGTCTCACTGTGGCCCAGGCTGACCTGGAATTTATTATGTAGTCTCAGGGTGGCCTTGAACTCACGACAGTCCTCCTACCTGTGCTTCCCGAGTGCTGGGACTAAAAGTATGTGCCCCCACACCTGGCTTATTGATTTTTTATTTGAGAGAGAGAGAGAGAAAAGAGGCAGATAGAAAGAGAGAATGGGCTTGCCAGGGCAGCCACTGCAAACAAACTCCATACGCATGTGCCCCCTTGTGCATCTGGCTTATGTGGGTTCTGGGGAATTGAACTGTGGTCCTTAGGCTTCACAGGCAAATGCCTTAACTGCTTAACCATTTTCCCCAGCCCATCATTTCTTAGTCTTCTTTAATTTCTTTCAATTATGTTTTATAGTTATCACTGTTTGTAGTTAAAATTAATTCTACATATTTCATTCATTTTGATTATAAATTTAATTAATTTCTTAATTTGTTTTTTTTTAGCTAAGTATAGAAAGTTAGTTTATTTCCCATATTCATTATCTATGATTGGTTACACTTGAATTTTTAAAAATTTAATGTGGGTATCTACTCCCTACTATTGAAAGGCTCCATTACTACATATGGCTAGTAACTATTAACATTAAACAGGACAGATTTGACAATTTCCTTTGATACAGTTACATTGAAGGTACAATTAAGGGTTGGAGAGATGGCTTAGTGGTTAAGACACTTGCCTGCAAAGCCAAAGGACCCAGGTTTGATTCCCAGGACCCACATAAACCAGATACACAAGGTGGCACATGTGTCTGGAGTTGATTTGCAGTGGCTGGAGGTCCTGGTGTGCCCATTCTCTCTCAAATAAATAAATAAATAAAAATAAAACAAAATTTTAAAAAGTACAATTAAAAAAAGAATATTTTTTCTGATTTCTGTCTGTTCAGAGACAATTCTTTTTTTAAATTTATTTATTTATTTATTTATTTATTTATTTATTTATTTATTTATTTATTTATTTGAGAGAGGGAGAGTGAGAATAGGCATGCCAGGGCCTCTAGCCACTGCAAACGAACTCCAGACGTGTGCACCCCTTTGTGCATCTGGCTTATATGGGACCTGGAGAATTGAACTGGGGTCCTTAGGCTTCACAGGCATGTGTCTTAAGTGCTAAGCCATCTCTCCAGCCCCTGAGACAATTCTTAACCTCTTTTTTCCTCTGACATTTATCTCCATATGGCTGTGTAATATGCCAGTGTTATTTTTTAAGATGTAGTCACTTGATCTGTGCATGGTGCAAACAAATGTCTTATGATCTCAATACTTGAGAGGTGGAGGCGAGAGGATCAGGTGTTCAAGGTCATTCTCAGATACATGTTCAAGGTCATTCTCAGATACATATCAAATTTGAGGCCAGATTGGGTTACAGTGGACTCTGTCTTTTATATAAAAATTTTTTTATTGACAACTTCCATAGTTGTAGACAATAACCCATGGTAATTCCCTCTCTCCACTTTCCTCTTTCCATCATACTCCTTCCCTCTCTCAATCAGTCTCTCTTTTATTTTGATGTCATCATCTTTTCCTCCTATTACAATGGTCTTGTTTAGGTAGTAGGCACTGCAGGGTCATGGATATCCAGGCCATTTTGTGTCTGGAGGAGCACGTTTTAAGGAGTCCCACCCTTCCTTTGGCTCTTATATTTGTTCTACCACCTCTTCCGCAGTGGACCTTGAACCTTGGAAGGTGTGATAGAGTTAATTTCAGTGCTGAGTACTCCTCTGTCCCTTCTTCTCAGCACCATGGTGCCTTCTGAGTCATCCCAAGGTCACTGCCATCTGAAAAGAGAAGCTTTAACCAAAAGTGAGAGTAGCATTAATATATGGGTATGAACATTAAGCGAAGTGCTTACCAGGTAGTTTGGTGAGCATAGTATATGCATTTAGCCATACACCAGCAGACGTAACACCCCTAGGGCTCATGACTACTCCTGTTGTAGGTTTTCTGTATCAGGGATGTCTTCTCTCCCATGGAATGGTCCTCCAGTCCAATTAGAGAGCAGTTGGTTTCTCCCATAACAGACATGCCACTATTGCATGGCTCATTTGGCCTGGCTGGCCACATTTAAGGCTTGCAGTGACAGTGGACTCTGTCTTAACACACCCCCCCCACATTTAGATATTTATATGAAATGAAATAGAAATTCAGTTTGGAATAAAGTCAACAGAACTGCTTCTGCTCAAGTGTGTGCAGATATGCACAATACCCATGGATACTTTTCTTCTAACATCAGATTTACTCCTAGCCTACTCTAGGAGGCATAGTTTGTGAACCCTTTGCTATTCTTCCTTGATACAGACTGTCTCGATTAATATTTTACTAGCATCTCACCACTAGTGAAATCTCCCTTTGCTGTCAGTCTTTGACTTTTTTTGCTCTTTGAAGTGAATCTCCCAATCTCATGCTTCTTCCTTTCTTAGCTCTATGATTTTTTTTTGTGTGTGTGTCTGTGTATAAGCATAAGCACATGTACCAAGAAGTTCATGTAGAAGTCTGAGGACAACAACTGGCAACCTTCTACCTTGTTTGAGGCAGAATTTTTTGTTGCTTACCGCTGTGTGTCCCAGAGTATTTGGCCTGCAATTGTTTGGGGGATTCTCCTGCCTTCACCTTCCATCTTGCTGTAAGTGCACTGTTATATAGACTGTTGCTACAGTGCCTGGCTTTACATGTATTCTGGGGATCTGAACTCAGGTACTCATGCTTACATGTCAAGTGCTTTATTCACTGAGCCATCTCCCTGACCCAGCTTTGTATGTTTTTGTGATAACATTGTAGAAGAAGAGGAAGACTTCCAGCATTTACTGGGGAATGATTTATGAGATGGTAACACAAAAAACATGATCTCAGATAGTTTGTAACTAAGCAATCTAACAGGGCGTACTCTGACTGGAAAAGCACACAGCTAATAGGAGAACTCTCCTTTTATTAAGGAAAGTTTACTGTGAGGTTTAGGGATAAAAAGTTGAAGTAGTACATAACTAAAGAACTTAAAGAAAACACATTTGGAGATTGTTTATAAAGGCTAATCATCAAAGGAGTTTACACTTGAAAAGGAGTATTGAACTTATTCTATCTAGGGAAAGAGCAGACAGGAGTTTAGAGTTGCCAACTCCATGTGTGTGTGTGTGGGGGGGGTGATAAGGCAGCTGATAGGTCAGCTGCAAAAGAAAACAGAACAGCAGAGAATATATGGAGACAGCATATATGATTAGTGAAATGTACCCATTGCTGGAGATTAGCATTGTGTCAGTAAGGAAGGTGTGGAGTGGGTTCAACTTTAAATCCCAACATATTGTATCCTTATAGTACTTTCTGACAAGTTATACATACAGGAATGTGTGTGTGCACATACAGGCCAGAAACTATGCTGAAAGTGTTCAGTTTTTACTAGCTTAATGGTATTAGTGGATGTAGAATTAAGGTTAATCATATTTTACCCACAGATTGCGAAGGCATTCTGGTTTATGTGGTACTGGGGATTGATCCTAGGGCCTCATTAAAATGTCTCCTTATTGTCATTTAAAAATATTTATTTATTTGTGACACACACACACACATAAAGAGTATAGGCATGTCAGAGTCTTCTGCCACTCCAAATAAACTTCAGATGCACGTGCCACTTTGTGCATCTGGTGTTAGGTGGGTACTGGGGAATTGAACCAGGGATGTTTGGTTTTACAAGCAAGTGCCTTTAACCACTGAGTCAGCTCTCCAGTCCCTCTTTATTGGCATCTTAATGGAGTTTAGGGAGTTAACCAAAGCACAGCTAAGATTAATATACCATGTTTTAACATGTTTAAAAATATTTTATTTATGTATTTATTTGAGATAGATAGATTGATTGATTGGTGGGGGGGACAGATAGAGAATGGGCATGCCAGGTCTTCTAGCCACTGCAAACAAATTCCAGACACATGTGCCACCTTGTACATCTGGTTTACATGGGTCATGGGAAATTGAACCTGGGTTCTTTGGCTTTGCAGGCAAGTGCCTTAACTGCTAAGCCATCCCTCCAGCCCTGTTTTAACTTTTTTTTTTTTTCTTTGAGAGAGAGAGAGAGAGAGAGAAAGAGAGAGAGAGAGAGAGAGAGAGGGAGAGAGAGAACGTGTGCATGCAAGCAAGAGAATGGGCACATCAGGGCCTCAGACACTGCAGTTGAACTCCAGATGCATATGCCACCTGGTGCATGTACGACCTGGTGCTTGCATCACCTTTGTGTGTCTGGATTATATGGGATCTGGAGAGAGATTGAACGTGTGTCCTTAGCCTTCACAGGCAAGTGCCTTAACCACTAAGCCATCTCTCCAGCCCATTTTAACTTTTTTTGTTTTTTGTTTTTTTTGAGGTAGGGTCTCAACTCAAGTCGAGGCTGACCTGGAATTCACTCTGTATTCTCAGGGTGGCATCAATCTCATGGCAATCCTCCTACCTCTCCTCCCAAATGCTGGTATTAAAGGTGTGTGCTACCACGCCTGGCTCCTATTTTAACATATTTTAAAATTTTTAATTAATTAATTTATTTTTAAAATTTAAAATTTTTACTTATTAGCAACAGACAGAGAAAAAGAAAGAGGCAGAGAGAGAGAGAGAGAGAGAGAGAGAGAGAGAGAGAACACACACGGGTGCACCAGGGCCTCCAGCCACTGCAAAGGAACTCCAGATGCATGCACCACCTTGTGCATCTGGCTTATGTGGGTACTAGGGAATTGAGCCTCGGACCTGGGGTCCTTAGGCTTCATAGGCAAGTGCTTAACTGCTAAGCTCTGTCCAGCCCCTTAACATATTTTTAAATGTAGTTATTTATTTTTTATTTTTATTTTTTGCTTTTATGAGGTAGGGTTTCACTCTAGCCCAGGCTGACCTGGGATTCACTGTGTAGTCTCAGGGTGGCCTTAAAATCACAGTGAATGTCCTACCTCTGTCTCCTGATTAAAGGTGTGTACCACCATGCCTAGAACAAGTGTAGTTACTTTTTAAACATTTGTTTTCTTTTTATTTATTACACACACACACACAGGGAGAGAGGGAGAAAGAGGAGAGAGAGAGAGAGAGAGAGAGAGAGAGAGAGAGAATGGGTTCTTCATGGCCTCTAGCCACTGCAGATGAACTCCACCATGTGCATCTGGCTTATGTGGCTTCTGGGGAGTTGAACCTAGGTCCTTAGCCTTTGCAGACAAGGGCCTGCCTAATCGCTAAGCCATCTCTCCAGTCTATGGTTATTTATTATTATTATTTTTTTAGCAATCCAAAAGTGATTTTATTTCTTTTTTTAAAAATAATAATTTTTTTATTGACAACTTCTATACTTACATACAAAAAGTGCATGGTATTTCCCTCCCCTCCCCCCCAGTCTATGGTTATTTTTAAAAGGGTTTGGTCTTACAGCCACTTTATCAGGTAATAGAATTGCACTAGAAAAATCTAAGAGCTTTTTCATATGCATACGTAAAATGTGTGCTTTCCCTGGTCTCTCTCTCTCTCTTTTTTTTTTTTTTCGAGGTAGGGTCTCACTCTAGCCCAGGCTGACCTGGAATTCACTCTGTATTCTCAGGGTGGCCTTTGAACTCATGGTGATCCACCTACCTCTGCCTCCCAAGTGCTGGGATTAAAGGCATGCACCACCATGCCCGGCTACTCTCTTTTTTTTCAAGAATTAAAAAATAATTTTTAAATTTATTACAGAGAGAATGATAATGGGTGCATTAGGGCCTCTAGCCACTGCAAATGAATTCCAGACACATGTGCCACCATGTGCATCTGGCTTACATGGTTACTAGGGAATCAAACCTGGATTCTTAGTATGTGCCTTAACTGCTAAGCCATCTCTCTAGCCCTGTTTTAACATATTTTTAAATGAAGTTTTTTTTTTTTTTTTGTTGTTGTTTGTTTTGTTTTTCGATGTAGGGTCTTGCTCTAGGTCAGACTTACCTAGAATTCACTATATAGTCTTATGTGGCCTTGAACTCATGGTAATCCTCCTGCCTCTGTGTCCTGAGTACGCCTCCACACCCAGTGTCTTTCTCTCTCTCTCAATTAAACTGGACATAAGTGCTTGTAGGTAGTGCCAGAATTTTTTCCAGAAAGGCGTTATTCAAATAATGAGGACAATGTTTTGAAAACTTAGCTGCTTTTGAAGTTTGATTCATTAGATTTCTGGACAGAATCAGATATTCTAGTCTGAAATAGATAAGAAACTTTTGATTTGTGCCACTTTTTAGGTAAACAGAATGATCTACTAACATTGTAAAAAGGAATGGTATTTGATAGCTGAAATGACCTTATAGTATAGTTCTTTCAATGTAATGTTTAGGAACTGAGTTCTTGAGAATATAAAGGACTTATGACCACATAAGGTAGTAATAGAGCTATAATAACTCAAATGCCCTTAATTCTTTTTTTTAATTTTAATTTTTATTGACAACTTCCATAATTGTAGACAATATCCCATGATAATTTCCTCCTTCTCCCCTCTTTCCCCTTTGAAACTCCACTCTCCTATCCCCTCCCCCTCTCAATCAGTCTCTCACCCTTATTCTTTATCCACACTGTTTCTAGAATACTCGCTTATTTTTTTCCCAAAATAGCCAACTACAATTTTAGTCAATAATTAGGTGACTTATTTTTATGAATTTGAAAAAGATTTTTTGTGATGTATTGTCTTATTTTTTAAAGTTTTATTTATTTGCACATGTGTGTATGTATGTATGGATGTGCTGGGCTTCTTGCCACTACAAATAAATAAACCCCAGATGCTTGTGCCACTTTTTTGGTTTACATAGATGCACATACCACATATACTGCATAAACACAAAAAAAGAAAATAAAAGAAAACGGACCTAAATCAAGGTCATAACTTTTTTTTTTTTCCCCGAGGTAGGGTCTAACTCTAGCCCAGGCTGAGTTGAAATTCATTATGTAGACTCAAGGTGGCCTCAAACTCATGGTTATCCTCCTCCTGAGTGCTGGGATTAAAGGTGTGCACCGCTAAGCCTGGCTCAAGGGTCATAACTTTTTAAGGATTATTTATGCTTTATTTTAGGAAATGAGTGGCCTTAGCATGACATCCAAAGGTATAGCTGCTGTCAATAAACTTCTGTGTAAACCGTACTCTTTTGAAGGAACATCTGACCATATTACTTTTGTGGGTCCTACCTTGGCTGAAATAATATTCCTAATAAACAAGTTTTTCAAAAGGCTCTGGAAAAAACTCTTATTGACTTGTCTTGAGGCAATACTTGTCTTAATCAGCTCACTGTCTTTTGGTTTGCATGGGTCATCTGTTTATTCCTGTGGCTGTCTTTAAGGTGGAGGAGGAGTGGGTGTCCGTCTACACAGGTTAAATTTTCCACATGAAAATGGAATTCTTTTACCAAATGACAGCAAAGGACAAGAAACACTGTTCTCTGTAATGTGAAATGCTTCTTTTGCTGTAGCTAATTTGGGGAGGGGGAGAAGACTGGATAAAAGATAGAATGGTGCTCGAGATTAAAGGCATGTGCTCTGTAAGCCTGTCACCAGAGTTTGGATCCTCAGCACCCACATAAAGCAATAGTGGTTGTCACGAGTGTTTGTAATCTCAATGTGGCAATGTAATTGGAGGTGGAGTCAGGAGGATCAAGAAGCTCACTGGGCCCAAGAGTCCCATTAGCAAACAGGGTAGAAGGGGAGGACCAACATCCCAAGGTAGTTCTCTGACCTGTATACTAGTATGCCATGACACACATGTGTCCCCCATCATTATAGAGAGAGAGAGAGAGAGAGAGAGAGAAGGGGGAATGCTAAAACAAAGGAGAACAGAATGAAAACCTTTAAGCAAATAGAAAGGCAGTCTCAAAGTTGCCTAGCAATGAAAACAAAGAAGGAGCCAATGTTCACCTGAAAAAAATTTACGTTTCTACTTCAATAACTGTTTCATGTAAATGCTGGAACTTAAAAAGAACCATTATCAGAGATAGTTCATATTCTCACCTAGTTTGTATTCTGTCCTGTTCTTACAGCCAGTATCTTGGAGAGAATGAACACACTTTTACAAAGATGAATATGTGCTAAGTTAGAAGATATAAAAGTATTGAGTGATTGTATCTTTATTAATGAATCCTTAGTAGTTATAACTAATTATGGGTTAGAGGAAATGTTTCTGTTGTCAAATCAGTTTGGAAATAAAGAGCTCTGCAGTTGGTCATGACAGCATTCTATTTGTAGTTCATTGGTATGCTGGTCCCTGAATGACATAGTTCTTGTGATCTTCATCATGGTGGCAGTATTCCAAATAGTGCATTTCCATAAATGTGGCAAAGAGACTTTTCTACTAAAACAAGTAAAGTGAAGGTACTGATAATGTGGCATCTCATCCATAATGTGCTATCATTGTTGGTCTTTTTAAAAAATCTAAGCATGCAAAGGTAATCTTAAATTATTCCTTTTCCTTTTATTGTTTTTTATTCACCTTTCCATTATCCCTTTTTTTTTTTTTTTTTTTTTTTTTTTTTGAGTTTTACTCTAGTCCAGGGTGCCCTGTAATTCAGTAAGTATCTCAGGGTGCCCTCGAACTCATGGTGATCCTCTTACCTCTGTCTCCCAAGTGCTGGGATTAAAGGTGCGCCACCATGTCCACGCCCGGCTCCATTATCCTTTATTATTCCCTTCCCGCTGTGACTGCTTCCTTTCCCAACTAGTTCCTTTCCTACTTTTATGTCTTTTTTTTATTTTTGATAATCCACTGAGTTTAATTAAAGTAGTCTACAGTCACCCAGGTAAGAGTTTACCTACAGGAGCATGAGCTTCAGTGACTTCTCCACTAAAGAAAATGTGCCTTTTCCCAGCAACCATTAGCTGCCTATAGGTCCTCAGGGTAGGGTGGGGCCTCATGAGTCTTTCCACTCTTCTCCTCTAGCTAGCTGGGGAGTCTGGATAGTACATAAGCATATTGTGCTTGTTCACACATACATATGTATATTACTTTATTTGAGAGAGAGAGAGGTAGATAGAAAAGGAGAATGGGCATGCCAGGGCCTGCTATAAACAAATTACAGATGCATGCACCACTTTGTGTATCTGTCTTATGTGGGTCCTGGGGAATCAAAGCTGGGTCCTTTCACATTGCAGGCAAGTGCCTTAACCACTAAGCCATCTTTCCAGCCCCATATTTTTTAAAGCATTGTAAAAATTAACACGTGGATGGGCATGGTGGTGCACACCTATAATCCGGCAGACATAGGATCACCATGAGTTTGAGGCCACCCTGAGAATACAGAGTGAATTCCAAGTCAGCCTGGGCTAGAGCAAGACCCTAGCTTGAAAAACCAAAAAAAGTTTTAACACTCGAATGATTCTATTTGGTTCCCTATGTATGAATTTCTAATATTTTGCATGATCTTATGATATTTATTTTTTTCCTGTTAATCATTGATTGAATCTTTTTTTTTTTTTTTTTGGTTTTTCAAGGTAGGGTTTCACTCTAGCCCATGGTGACCTGGCATTCACTGTGTAGTCTCAGGGTGGCCTTAAACTGTCAGTGATCCTCCTACCTCTGCTTCCCAAGTGATAGGATTAAAGGCATGTGCCACCACACCTGGCAAACCTTTTATTTGTTTATTTTTAATTCATGTCATTTTTTAAAAAATTAATTTTTTATTATGAATATACTTTGTATGGACACATCATGTGTGGGTACCATCATTTCCCTCCTCCCTTCCCCCATTCCTCTGAGGGTCCTCCTCAGTGGGTTTGCTGGTATTCCCCATGGGGTTGTGGGTTATGAGCTGTGAAAGCAGCAGTCAGTCATTGGGGAAGGGGGCAATGCCTCTGGGTATGCCAACCAGACCTGTGGCTCTTACAATCTTTTTTTAAAAAAATATTTCATTTTTATTTATTTATTTATTAGAGACAGAGGAGGGGGGGGAGAGAATGGGCATGCCAGGCCTCTAGCCACTGCAAACAAACTCTAGACACATGTTTCACCATATGCATCTGGCTTACATGGGACCTGGAGAAACGAACTGGGGTCCTTAGGCTTCACAGGCATATGTCTTAATCTCTAAGCCATCGCTCCAGCCCGCTCTTCTGCAAAATCCCTGAGCTGTGGTGGGTGTATTTTAAATCTGATTCAGTAAAAAGCTCTCAGGAGCCCCTGGATTTTTGTTGTGGTATGTGCTGAGTATGTTCAGTGTGTGTCTCCTTCACCCTGGTGTGGACTGTCAGGCTCATCATGGAAGTAGCACTCTTGCTTGTCTCCCCAATTCTTCTGTGCTTTCAAGGGGGCCTTGGCTGAAGTGCAAGGGGTGGTTCATCTCTTTGGGTTTCACTACCTTCCCAGAAGCTGAAGTGTGGTTCAGAGGCTGCCATCTTGACTGAAAGTCAATTTTTTTCTTTCAATGGAGGTATTTGTACTTTTCAGGAGGGACTAAGTTGAAATAGGGTTGAGATGTCATTTTCTGTTAGATTCAGAGCACTCCATCTTTTTCCCTGATCTTTTCATTATTAACCTGTAATTCTATCCAGTATGCCTCAAAAACTACCCTATGATCTCACTCACTTTGTGTGCTGGCAGAGGCCACAGTCTGGCTTCCCTTGTAAACCCTGCTGCAGTCTGGATGCCACGCCACTCTGCACTATTCTTCCTGTGTGATTTGCCTATCTATGCTTGTGTCCTGCTCCAGTACACCTGGAGTTGTCCACCATTGTTGCACAGTCTGCCTCTCTCCCCTGGGCCTGTATTCAGAAAAGGATACTTAACCAAGCATTGGTTGAAGGAAAGTGGTTTTTTTTCCCCCGGTGTAGGGTCTCACTCTAGCTCAGGCTGACCTGGAATTCACTATGTTGTCTCAGGGTGGCCTTGAACTCACAGCAATCCTCCTACCTCTGCCTCCTGAGTGCTGGGATTAAAGGCAGGCGTGCACCATCACACCTGCCCCCTTTGTTATTGACAGCTTCTATACTTACAGAAAATAAACCATGGTAATTCCTTCCCCTCCCCACTTTCTCCTTCACAAATCCATTATCTATCATATCCCCTTCCTTTCTCCATTACTCTCTATTTTATTTTCATGTCATCATCTTTTCCTCCTATTATGAGGGTCTTGTGAAGGTAGTGCTAGGTACTATGAGGTCATAGATATCAAGGCCAATTTCTGTCTGGACAGTTGAATTGTAGGCAGTCCTACCCTCCTTTGGCTCTTAAATTCTTTCCACCACCTCTTCCGCAATGGACACTTTAGCTTTGGAAGTTGTGATAGAGATGTTTCGGTGCTGAGCACGGCTCTGTCACTTCTTCCGAACACTATGGTGCATTTGGAGTCACTCCAGAGGTCACCACCATCTGAAATGAGAAGCTTCTCTAACCAAGCGAGAGTAGCATTAATAAATTATTATGAAGTGCTTGCAGGGCAGTTTGGTGAGCATAATATATGCATTTCTTCACACAAGAGCAGGTGTTACACTCTTAAGGCTCATGACCTTCCCCAGTATAGGGTTTTGACTAGGTTTTCAGTCCTAGGCATGTATTCCCTCCCATAGAGTGAGCCTCCAGTCAAATTAGAGAGCAGTTAATTTCCCCCTGTTGTAGTCAGGTTTGCATTGCTGGCAGACATCACCTGACCAAGAGCAGCTTGTGGGGGAAAAAAGGTTTATTTTGGCTTATGACTTGAGTGGAAGCTCCATAATGGCAGGGACAATGATGGCATGAGCAGAGGGTGGTCATCACCTCCTGGCCAACATCAGATGGACAATAGTAACAGGAAAGTGTGTCAAACAGTGGAAAGGGAAAACTGGCTATAATACCCATAAGCCTGCCCCCAACAATACACAGCCTCCAGGAGACATTAATTCCCAAATCTCCATTAGCTGGGAACCCAGCATTCAGAACACCTGAGTTATAGGGGACATCTGAATCAAGCCATCACATTCCACCTCTGGCCATGATAAACTGATAACCATCTATGATGTAAAATGCAATGCATTTAGTCCAACTTTAGAAGTCCCTATAGTTTTTATAATCCCAATGATGTTCAAACATCCCCATAGTCTTAGATCTTTTAACTGAGTCATAATTCCAAAAAATCCCCCCAAAACTCATAATGGCACAGAATAAACATTTACACTACAAACGATGGCATTGGGCATAGCAAAGAAATATTCAATCAGTACAAGATTTAAACAGGGCAAACATCAAACTCTAGCTCCAAGTCCAACAACTCTAGTCAATGACAAGTCTCCAAGTCTGATAATTCTAACCACTGACAAGTCTCTGCAATTCCAATTCTGCCCCTCCAGCTAGGCTACTCACAGTCCTGGAAAACTTCATCTAGGGCTGGCACCTTTCCTTAGCAGCTGTCTTGTGGTCCTGGCATCTCTGCTGCAACCCATGGTTCATCCTCATGGCTCCATCCGGTCTCCATGCAGGCAATCCAGCAAACCTGCTACACACTGCCCCATGGCCATTTCCAAAACACAAGACCATGTTGCAAATTCAATGACCCTCTCTTTCCTCCATTTATTATACTCCATAATACCAGGTGGGGTTCCAATTTATTAATCCAGGAGGGGATAAAGCAGACTTTGAAGAAGAGGACACTCCTTAAGCACTCAGGCACTTTCAGAAGAGTTTACATTCTTCCTGTTGCCCCAATCTCAAAGGTTGTAATCTCTAAAATAATTGCAGCTGAATGGGCAGAAGTTTTAGCCCAAAGACTTCATTTCTGTGTCATATCCCTCTGCTCACACCAATCCATTTCTACGCAATGCAACCCTGCACAAATTCTCCAGACATGGGCATAACAACAAGCCTCTCACACAAACTGCTTTTAGCCCAGTCTAGGCAAAGCTCTTTCTCACCCTCACAAGCCAAGCCTCACAGTCCATAGTTCTTACTGCATTCAGGTCTTTCAATTCTGACCAGACTAGTTGATCAAGTGTACTTACAGTACTGCAAAGCATCTTTTAGGCCAAGATTTCAAATCCTTCCACATTGCTCTTGAAAATCAGCTCCAAAAGGCCAAAGGCACAGTCAGTTGTCTACCAGAAATCCCACTCCTCTGGTATCAACATTACTGTTGCAGTCAGGTTTGCATTGCTGGCAGAAATCACCCAACCAAGAGCATCTTGTGGGGAAAAAGGTTTAGTTTAGCTTACAGACTCAAGGGGAAGCTCCATGATGGCAGGGAAAATGATGGCATGAGCAGAGGGTGGACATCACCTCCTGGCCAACATCAGATGGACAAGAGCAACAGGAGACTGTGCCAAATACTGGCAAGGGGAAACTGGTTTTAGTACCCATAAACCTACCCCCAATAATACACAGCCTCCAGGAGGCATTAATTCCCAAATTTCCATCAGCTGGGAACCTAGCATTCAGAGCACCTAAGTTTATGGGGACACCTGAATCAAATCACCACACCCCCATTACAGATATGCCATTATTTTACTCGTTTAGTCATTTGGCCTGGCTGGTCAAACTTGAGGCTTGGATTGTCCACTGTTTTCATGGCTGATGACTTCTGTCTCCCATAGGGCTGCATGCATTGCAGCTTTTTCCAGCTTTCTGTCAGCTGGTCTACAGGGAAGAAGTTTCAGCTCAACTCCAGCTTGATTTCTCAGTGACTTTGAAGCCCAGGCACGTGGAGTCTTCAGAAATAGGGCCTTACCATCTATTTCTGGTGGGAAACCAAGCGCCTTGGCAATAGCCTTTAATGTTTTGGGGGCATCAGGGACCTCCCTGGCCAAAAACTCAGTGGAAGGTATCTCATCTCTGCCACTGAAATTTTTCTTGTAATAGTCTATGGCTTCTGAGTGTGCTGTTATCCAAAAGAATAGGTTTTCATATGGCTTATTCACAATATGTTGAATTTTGATTAAGCCTCCCCCAACCCTTCCTTTACTCAGTCTCTTCTCCTGACCTCACTTAGGCCATTCCATCCCCAGTAATCTGTTCATCTACTTACATATATATAGTACCATCCCCTTTAGTCCTTCCCTCTCCTCCCTTCCTTATAGTCCCTTTCTGGTTTACCAGCCTCTGCTACTAATTTTTATTTCAACTCACATACAAGTCAAAATATTTGTAGCAAGATCCACATATGAGAGAGAACATGTGACACTTAGCTTTCTGGGCCTGGGTTACCTCACTTAGTATAATCCTTTCCAGATCTACCCATTTCCCTGCAAATTTCATAATTTCATTTTTCTTTACCACCAAATAGAACTCCATTGTATAAATGTACCACATCTTCATTATCCATTTATCAGTTGAGGGTTATCTAGGCTGGTTCCATATCCTAGCTACTATGAATAGAGTGGCAGCAAACATGGTTGTGCTAGTATCGTTAAGGTAGTGAGAAGAGTCCTTAGGATATATGCCTAGGAATGCTATAGCTGGGTCATATGGTAAGTCTATTTTTAGCTGTTTCAGGAACCTCCACAATGGCTGTATCTGACTACATTCCCACCAACAGTGTAGAAGGGTTCTTCTTTTTCCAAATCCTTGTCAACCTTATTGTCATTTCTTTTCTTTTTAAAAAAATTTTAATTTTATTTACCTAAATTAGAGAGAGAGAGAGAAAGAGAGAGAGAATGGGTGCTCAGGGTGCTAGTCACTGCAAACAAACTCCAGATGCATGTACCACCTTGTGCATGTGACCTACATGGGACCTGGAGAATCAAACCTGGATCCTTAGGCTTCACAGGCAAGTGCCTTGACCACTAAGCCTTCTCTTCAGCCCTGTCATTTATTTTCTTGGTTATAGCCATTCTGACAGGAGTGAGATGGAATCTCATAGTAATCTTCTTTTTAAAAAATATTTTAAAAATGTTTATTTATTTATGAAAGAGAGAAAGAGAAAGATCGAGAGAGAGAGAGAGAGAGAGAGAGAGAGAGAGAGAGAGAGAATGGGCACACCAGGGTCTTTAGCCACTGCAAAGGAACTCCAGACCCATGCACCCCCTTGTGCATCTGGCCTATGTGGGTTCTGGGAAATCCAACTGGTGTCCTTTGGTTTTGCAGGCAAATGCCTTAACTGCTAAGCCATCTCTCCAGCCCTCATAGTAGGTTTTTTTTGGATGGTAAGGTCCCACTCTAGTTCAGGCTGACCTGGAATATGACTATGTAGTCTTAGGGGGGCCTTCGTGGTGATCCTCCTACCTCTGCCTCTTGAGTGCTGGGATTAAAAGTGTGTGCCACCATGCCTTGCCCTCATAGTTGTTTTAATTTGCATTTCCCTGATGGCTAAGGATGTAGAACTTTTTTCAAATATGTTTATATGCCATCTGTATTTTTTCTTGTAAAAACACTCTATTTAGCTCCATAGCTCATTTTTTAAATTGGGTTGATTTATTTAGTTTTTTGAGTTTTTTTGTATGTCATGGATATTAATCCTCTGTCAGATGTTTATCTGACAAAGAATTTCTCCCATTCTGTAGGTTGCCTCTTTGCTCTATTCACAGTCTCCTTTGCTGTACAAAAGGTTTGTAATTTCATGAGGTTCCAGTGGTTGATTAGTGGTTTCATTTCCTGAGCAACCTGTTATTGCCTATATGAGTATGTTGAAGGGTTTAACCTACTTTTTCTTCTAGCAGTTTCAGAGTTTCAGGTCTGATATTAAGGTCTTTCATCCATTTGGACTTGGTTCTTGTGCATGGAGAGAGATGAGGATCTATTCTCATCTCTCTCTCCCGCTCCCATTCATATATATATAATGCTTTTTTATTTTTATTTTTTGACGGACTAGCTGGCCCTGAGTTTCCTACAGATTCTCCTGTTTGCATCCCTTCTTTCCTGTGGGGGTGGCTGATATTACAGCATGTGGCCTTTTTAAAACGTGGTACCTGTGGGTTCTGAACTTTGGGCTTAGTACATTGAGCCCATCTTCCCAACCACCAATCTAGTCTTATTAAAGGTTTGTTATGTTCTCATGGTTCCATTTTGGCAGGGTATGATGTGTCCAGAAATCAGTTTCCCTAAGATTCTTTTGCATTTCTGTGATAACAGTTGTTATCTTTTCATTTCTGATTTTATCTACTGTAGTCTTTTTGTTGTTGTTTTCTTAGCCCTTCCTATGTTAAAATGGCGTTCTTTTGGTTATTCTGCCAATAATAAAGAATTTTGCTTTCTTCACTTCCCCCAAACAGGAAGAAACTGATATCTGTGGTTATTGATTCTCATTTCTAGATTGTATGGGAGAGACAAGATTAAAATCGTAGTGACTTTTTGTTACTGGAGCTGTTAGGGTCAGAGGTTGAGTCCTGGAAGCTGTAATAAACCAGGAATACCACTCATATTCAACAGTCCAATTAAAGACACAATAGGAGAAAACTGAAAAACAAGGATTATACAATGTAGCTACATTGGGAAGAGAGACAAAGAGGTCCAGTAACTCCTGGCCTTGATTCCCCCTCAAGTTCATTTTTTTGCTGTTTTTTCAATTAATAATTACTTTAAAAATATTTTTATGTATTTATTTGCAAGCAGAGATAGACAGAAGAGTGATAGAGAGATTAGGCATGCCAGGGCCTCTAGCCTCTGAAAACTAACTCCAGATACATGTACTGTTTTTTTTTTTAAATATTTTATTTTTATTTATTTATTTGAGAGAGAGAGAGATACAGAAATAGGCAGGTAGAGAGAGAGAGAGAGAGAGAGAGAGAGAGAGAGAGAGGGAGGGAGAGAATGGGCGTGCCAGGGCCTCTAGCCACTGCAAACGAACTCCAGATGCATGTGCCCCCTTATGCATCTGGTTTACGTGGGTCCTGGAGAATCGAGCCTCGAACCGGGATCCTTAGGCTTTACAGGCAAGCGTTTAACCACTAAGCCATCTCTCCAGCCCACATGTACTGTTTTGTGCATCTGGGTTTACATGGATACTGGGTAATTGAACCCAGGTTGTTAGGCTTTGCAGGCAAACACCTTAACCACTGAGCAATCTCTCCAGCATGAATAATTAAACTTTTAAAAATATTTGTTTATTCATTTATTTATTTAAGAGAGACAGTAAGCACACCAGGGTCTCTAGCCACTGCAAATGAACTTCTGATGCATGTGCCACCTTGTGCATCTGGCTTACATTGGTACTGGGGAATCCAACCTGGGTCCTAGGCTTTGCTGGCAAGTGCTTTAACCACTAAGCCACCTCTCTAGCCCCCAATAATTAATTAAAAATATTTATATATTAGAGAGAGAGGGAGAGAGTAAAAGAAAGAGACAGATAGAGAATGGGCACGTTAGGGCTTCTAGCCACTGCAAACAAACTCCAGACACATGGGTCACCTTGTGCATCTGGCTTACGTGGGTACTGGGGAATTGAACCTGGCTCCTTAGGCTTCCCAGACAAGCGCCTTAACCACTAATCCATCACTCCAGCCCTAATTAATTTATTTTTATTTTTATTTTTATTTTTTTTTTTTTGAGAGAGAGAGACAAAGAGAGGGAGAGAATAGGCATGCCAGGGCCTTCAGCCACTGCAAGTGAACTCTAGACATGTGTGTCCCCTTGTGCACATGTACAACATTGTGCGCTTGTGTCACTGTGCACCTGGCTACTACGTGGGACCTGGAGATTCGAACATGAGTTCTTAGGCTTCATAAGCAAGCGCCTTAAACTGCTAAGCCATCTCTCCAGCCTCCTAATTAATTTTTTATCATAAGTTGTTCTGTGACCCATTCCCTGGTCTCTGTTTCCCTGTGGGCCCTCCTCAATTGTGTTACTGGTGTTTAGTGTGTGGTAATTAAGGCCTCTGTCTCTGGAGGGGGCTGTGCCTCAATGTATTTCTACCCACCTTATGGCTCTTAGAATCTTTTTACCCTCACTTCTGCAACAGTCTCTGAGCCTTGGCAGGTGTGTTATCAGTTGATGGTGATTTCTCTGTAGTCTTTTTATTTGTTATGATGTGTTTCAGTTCACCCAGTGTTATATTCCTGTTATATTCCATTGGGAGAAGTGAGAGCTGTATGCTGTTGGTGGTGAATCTCTTGCATTTCATTTATGAGATTGTTGGTTTTTTGATGATTTTCTTCCAATTCCGCTATTCGTTTATTAATGGTCTTGTTAATTTTACTGTGTTTAGCATGCCTTCATGATGGGATTCTATGTTTGGAGGTTCTGTTTTCATTGGAAACTTCCATTAAGAGGCTAGGAATTCTTGGTATGGATCTGTTGACTTGCTGTTATACGTTGGGTCTTCTAGTTTGACCTTTTTATTGTGTTGAGAGAGCAGTACTTGTTCCTTTTGAGACCCCTAAGTTGTATTACTATGTCTTTGTTTAAGGGGGGAGTGTGGGGAGGTTGTCTGACTGCTTGCTTGAGCAGGGTCACGCCTTGTATGTGTCACCTGTTTGGCTTGCTTGCTGTCCGGGCAGTGCTCTGTTCTCTCCCTATTATTTATTACTTGAGGACTTGGCAGTGTGATCTGCACTTGGGGCCCTGTGGGGCACAGGGCTGATGCCCCAGGCCTGAGAGGCCTTGCTCGTGCTGTGCAGTCAGATGCAAGACTGTGTAGGCTCTAGGACCACTGCCACAGGCTTGGAGGGTTGGGTATTCCAGTCTAGTGTGTGGTCTCCAAGCTTGAAAGTTTGGGTCCTTTGTCAGGGGGAGAAAGATGTCCTGGGCTAGAATGCCCTGCCCACTTAGCAACTCCATGTCCTCCCCTTCCTCACCTACTTGGGACTGCTGCCTCATATGTGGTTTTCCTGCTCTGTTCCTCCCTAGCAGTTTTCTGGAGCCTCTCAGTTTCTTCTCCTAGTCTCTTGTCATTGGCTGGGGTTGTTGTCTAGCGATGCCCTTAGCTATTCCAACAGTCCCAAGCTCCCTGTTTGTTCCCTCTTCCAATCTCCTGCTGATGGCCGTTCTTAGCTAGTGTCCTGTGCCTTGTTTTCTCTCCTGGTCTACTGGCTGGCAACCCATGTTAGCTAGCCCAGTCCCTAACAGTCCCCTAGTGCCTCCAGCTGTGCCTCACCCCTGGAGGTCAGGGTGGTGGATGACCTGTGCCTCCACCTGGGGCCCAGCAGCTGCTCGCCTGGCCACCAGCTCTGTGGGCTGGTCCCCAGTGTAAGAGCCTGCGGGTGTAGAGAAAGGCCTTTCACCCACCTGGTGGTCCTGTGCAGTGGTACTCAGCTGGGGCATCTAGCTCTGCTGTAGCATGTAGGGTGGTGTAGGAATCTGGTAGATTCCCTTATGAGCACCCCTGTGCCTGCCCTCTGTGTGTGTGTGTGTGTGTGTGTGTGTGTGTGTTTGGGGTGGAGTGGGATCAGGAACATGCCCTCTAGTACTCAAGCCTCCAAACCTTGCCTGCTTTCTCCCCTGAAGTTCTAGCGCAGTTATGAATCTGTCATCTTGACCGGAAGTCCTTAAGTCTATTTTAAAAATCCCTCCCTCCCTCCCCCTCCCCCCCCTCCCTCCTCCCTCCCTCCCCCCCCTCCTTTCCCCCCCTCCTCCCCCCCTTTCCTCCCTTTCCCCTCCTCCCCTCCCCTCCCCTCCCTCCCCCCTCCCCCCTCCCCCCTCCCCCCTCCCCCCCCTTCCTTCCCCTTTCCCCTTCTTCCCTTCCCCCTTCCCCTTCCCCCTTCCCCTTCCCCTTCCCCTTCTTTCCCCTTCCCCCTTCTTTTCCCCTTCTTTTCCCCTCTTTCCCTTCCTTCCCCTTCCCCTTCCCCTTCCCCTTCCCCCTTCCCCTTCCCCTTCCCCTTCCCCCTTCCCTTTCATCTTCTTTCCCCTTTCCCCCCCCTTCCCCTTTCCCCCTTCTTTCCCCCTTCCCCCTTCTTTCCCCTTCCCCTTCTTCCTTCCTTCCAGAGAGAGACCGAGCGAGCATACATGAGCCTGTGTGCCAGGGCCTCTTGCTGCTGTGAGTGAACTCCAGATGCATGTGCTACTTTGTGCATCTGGCTTTATTGTGGATACTGGAGAATTGAGTTCTGGCCAACAGGTGTTGCAAGCCAAGTGCCTTTAACCACCACTGAGTGAGATCTCTCTCTAGTCCAATTCTGTCTTTGGTGTCCTAACAGGAGGTTTGGGTTTAAATAGAGAAGCAGATGTATGCATAACTATGCAGTCCTGGCCCAGGAGTAGATCTGCTTACCATCTTTGTCTCAGCTCCAGTCTGTCTGCATGTTGCTCTGGACTACATTTTTTTTTTCTAGAAGACAGTGGCTGATACCAGGGTCTCAGCCATCTTCTTGTCCCAGCATGAGATTCCTGGGGAAAGTTCAACAATGGAATCCAGTGTTTTACTGTGTAATAACCAGAGGGTGAGGCACAAGTATTCCATGAGATGCATTCATTCCTGCCAGGATGGGTACAGTTAACTATCACTCAAGTCAGTGAGAGTTGTTATATACAATGATTTGTAGTTTAGAAAGTGACTGTTTAAATCCATTATCTGGCTTAACACTTACAGAATAGTTAAATCAAGGATTATCTCCTCTGTCTTGTAATTGAGGAAATTGAGAAACTGTGACTGTTTCTAGATCAAGGTTGTAGTAAATGTCAGTGCTGAAATAAACATAAAAGATTTCTGACCATTGACATGTGTTGTATTTTCCCCTGAACTACATAATTAGGGAAGAAGTTGGCCACATGAAATATGTAATGTACATTTCTTTGCTTGGCAAACTTGAAAATAATAATTTAGCTTTTTTTTTGTGTGTGTGTATAGTATCTGTTTTTCAAGTAGTGTGTGCAGTTTTTGGTACTGACATACTGCCTGCTACCCTAAGAAGGTACTTATTTATTTATTTATTTCTAAAAAATATTTTATTATTTATTTATTTGTGTGAGAGAGAGGCAGAGAGAGAGAGAGAGAGAGAGACAGACAGACAGACAGATAGAGAGAGGGAGAGAAAGAATGGGTGTGCCAGGGCCTCCAGCCACTGCAAACAAACTACAGATACATGTGCCACCTTGTGCATCTGGCTAATGTGGGTCCTGGGGAATCGAACTGAGGTCCTTTGGCTTTGCAGACAAATGATTTAACCATCAAGCCATCTCTCCAGCCCCCGATTTTTGATAATTTTATCTCCCATAGGGTTGCTATACTTTAACTACTTGAGATAAAATATCCTTTTATTATTTTATCATTATTAGCAGTTTAAAAAAATTATTTATTTGCAAGTAGAGAGATAGAGAGTAGAGAGTCAGAGAGAATGGGCATGCTTGGGTCTCTAACCACTGCAAATGAATTCCAGATGCATGTGCCACTCTGTGTATCTGACTTTACATGGGTACTGGGGAATTGAACCTGGGTCCTAAGGCCTTAACTGCTGAGTCATCTCTCCAGCCCTGTTAGCCCTATTATTTGTTATTATTAATACTTTGGTTAGATATAATTGGCCATATGATACTCTAATTACAATATGAGAGTGAAAAGAAAAGAGAATTCAAAAAGTAGAATGAAGTATACCAGAATTTATACGTTCAAATCATTGCTGTCTTAAATAGTGACTTTGGGAAGCTGTCTGTGAGCTGTCATTGCTTAAAATGTCCATTGAATCGCAGGTTTTAAGTATCAGCTTTAGGATTTTAGTTGTATTTGTAGAAAGATGAAAATATTAGTAAACTGAATAGTTCGAGGTTTGCATAACAGTGATAATTGTTTTTTGGGGGCATTTTTGACTGCAATAGAATGGTTTTAATGAATACTTTTCATAGGTTAGCTTGCTAGGAATGGATTGTCTTTGAATTAATAGAATGGTTTTAATGAATACTTTTCATAGGTTAGCTTGCTAGGAATGGATTGTCTTTGAATTAATTGTACTTTTCCCCCCCCCTCTAGTCAGCAGATAAGCAGCGAGCTCTAGAAGAAACCAAAGCCTACACCACCCAATCCTTAGCAAGTGTTGCCTATCTGATAAATACCTTGGCCAACAATGTCCTGCAGATGCTCGATATCCAGGCATCCCAGTTACGAAGGATGGAATCTTCAATCAATCATATTTCACAAGTGAGACCATGTTGTTGTTTTTTATTTGCCTTTGAGAAACAATTAGCACAGCCTGTTTTGTCATGTTGGCAGCCTTGAGTATGTAAGTTAGTATGCATGTATTTGTAAAATACAAACTCAGTATTTCATTATTTTAGGATTCTTTTTGTGGTTTTATTTCTATTATTTGATAGGAAAGGAAATTTTAATGGATTCTATTAAACTCAGTCATCATGGTAGCATAATTAGTCCATAAATAAAAATTTGCCCTCTTTTAAAAAAAAGTTTTACTTAATTTCACTTTCTTTTTTTTAAAAGATTTTGTATTTATTTATTTATTTATTTATTTATTTATTTATTTATTTATTTATTTATTTAAGACAGAGGGAGGGAAAGAGAGGCAGGGAGAGTGAGAATGGGTGCGCCAGGGCCTCTAGCCACTGGAAACAAACTCCAGATGTGTGCGCCCCCTTGTGCATCTGGCTTATTTGGGACCTGGAGAATCGAACCAGGATCCTTAGGCTTTGCAGGCAAACACCTTAACCACTAAGCCATCTCGCCAGCCCTAATTTCACTTTCTTTATTGCTTTAATAAATGAAAATTTGGTAGTTTGATGGATTAAAAAATTTTTAGAGCCTTTTGCATGTCAGCAAGTGCTTTACCACCCAGCTAACCCCCAACTAATTCTAGGTTTATGTTTACTGGGATAACAACCATACATGCAGTATTGTAAAGTTTAAAATACTTTTTTTTTAAACCTTTGCTTAAATATTCTCTTATTTTTTTCCTTCTCTTTCCTTGTAATCCTTTCTTCTATATGTGCCCCCCCCCCCAAGGTAGGGTCTTGCTCTAGCTCAGGCTGACCTGGAATACACTATGTAGTCTCAGGGTAGCCTTGAACTCAGATCAATCCTCTTACCTCTGACTTCCAAGTGCTAGGATTAAAGGTGTGTGCCAACACGCCCTACTTCTCCTATAGTTTTAAAAACATAGCTGTGGTTCTAATAGGCTTAGCATTTTAGCTTTTGTTCTTTCAGCATTAAAATACTTTTCTTATGATGTTATAAGCTTTTCTAAAAATATATTTAATTAATAATTAATTTATTTGAGAGAGAGAGAAAGGGAGGGAGGTAGGGAGGGAGAGAATGGGCGCGCCAAGACCTCTAGCCACTGCAAACGAACTCCAGACTCATGCACCCCCTTGAGCATCTGGCTTACGTGGGTCCTGGGGAATCAAACTGGGGGTTCCTTTGGCTTTGTAGGCACACACCTTAACCACTAAGCCATCTCTCCAGCCCTGTTATAAGCTTTTTATATAAATTCTTTTCTTTTTCTTTTTTTCCCAAGGTAGGGTCTTGCTATATAGCCCAAGCTGACCTGGAATTTACTATGTAGTTTAAGGTGATCCATCTACCTCTGCCTCCTGAGTGCTGGGATTAAAGGCATGTGCCCCACACCTGGCTCCCTAAAAATTCTTTTTTAGAAATATTTTTGTTTATTTATTTTGCAAGCAGGGAGAGACACAGACAGACACAGAGAGAATTGGCATTCCAGGGCCTATAGCCACTGCAAATGAACTCCAGACGCATGTGATACTTTGTGCATTTGTCTTTATGTGGGTACTGGGGAATTGAACCCAGGTCTTTAGGCTTTTCATGCAAGCATCTTAACCTCTGAGCCATCTCTCCAGTCCCCTTTTATATAAGTTCTTTTGTGAAATGGATTTTTTAAATAATTGTTTTTATTTACTAGAGAGAGAGAGAGAGAGAGAGAGAGAGAGAATGAATGAGGCAGATAGAGATAGAAGAATGGGTATTTCAGGGCCTCTAGTTACCGCAAATAAACTCCAGACACATGTGTCACCTGTGCATCTGGGTTACATGGGTATTGGGGAATTGAACCTGGGTCCTTAGGCTTTGCAGGCAAGCACTTTAACCATTAAACCATCTTTCTGGACCCTTATATAAATTTCTTTATTTTTGAGAGAGAGAGATAGATAGATAGATTTCAGTCTTTGTCATCTTTACTAAGCAGCGTCTTTCATTGACCCAGGACTCACTGATTCAGCTAGTTCAGCTAGTCAGCTTGCCAAGGGATTCTTTTGTCTCCCCCACTCCCTACTGCTGGAATAGCATACAAGTTGCTATGCCCACTTAATATCTCCTTGGGTTCTGAGGATCTGAGCTTGGATCCTTCTGCCTGCACACAAGGCTTTTATCTACTGAGTTAGCTACGCAGCTCTATGTATGTGCATGCTATTTAAAAATTCTCTCTCTCTTCTCAGACTAAATAAATAAATAAATAAATAAAATGGCTAGGGAAATGGCTCAGCTATTAAAGTGATTTCCCCAGTATCCACATAAAGCCAGGTGCACAAAGTGAGCATGCATCTGGAGTTTATTTGTGGTGGCAAGAGGCCCTGGTATGTTGATTTCCCCCCCTCCCCAGCTTCTCTCTCTCTCTCTCTTCAAATCAATCAATATATTAAAAAAAAGAAATAAAGCTGGGTGTAGTGGCGCACATCTTTAATCCCAGCACTAGGGAGGTAGAGGTAGCAGGATCGCCTTGAGTTCAAGGCCACTCTGAGACTACAGAGTGAATAGGTCATCCTGGGCTAGAGTGAGACCCTATCTAGAAAAACAAACAAAAAATTAGAAAAGAAATGTAGGTTCAGTCAAGTCAAAGAGGAGAGCTTATGTTTATTGGAATGGCAGTAGGTTTCAGGGTTGAAAGGGTTGTCTGGTAGGTTTCAGGACCAGTAGACATTAGATATCTGAGGTGTTAAGATCCCCCATTAGTATCCTTACTGTTTTCTGATCAAGAACCATACCACTTTTTAGCCCCCTACCCCCATTTTGTTTATTGCAGTAGATAGGAACACAAGTAGAATTGGAGGGAGAAGGTCAGAGAATCTGGGTTTTCTCTGGCTCTTCTGTTGCTTGGGTGATACTTGATTTTGTTGAACTTCAGTTTATAGATTATAAGGCTAGCACATTAGGTGATATCTGAACTGTTTTCCATCTTTTTTTTTAAATTCTTTTTTGTGTTTGCTTCTCTTTCTTTTCTCTTGGCCCTGTTCCCTGCCACAACTTGTGTCCACTTCACTCAACCCCTTTTTCCTCTGGTGAAACTGAACTATGTCCTATATTACTCTGAATTGAAAACTGAGGACGAAAATTCCATTGATGGTACTAATTGTATGTGAGGAAAGAAAATAGTTTAACAAAACAAAGCAATTACAATGTATTGCACTTAGCTTTGCATTGCTGGCACAAAACACTAGACCAAGAGCAGCTTGTGGGAGGAAAGGGTTTATTTTGGCTTACAGACTTGAGGAGAAGCTCCATGATGGCAGGGGAAAACCATGGTATGAAAAGAAAGTGGACATCACTTCCTGGCCAACATCAGGTGGACAACAGCAGCAAGAGAGTATGCCAGATGTGGCAAGAGGAAGCTGGCTATAATATCTGTAAGCCTGCCCCCAACAATACAATGCCTCCAGGAGGCTTCAATTCACAAATTGCCACCAGCTGGGGATCTAGCATTAAGTTTATGGGGGACACCTGAATAAAACCACCACACCATGCTTTCTAAATGCCTTTTTTATTTTTATTTTTTTTTGCTTAGGGATATATAGTTTCAGATTCTTTTTGGTACTAGGAGGATAATACAAGGCTTCAGATGTAGCTCCATCATAGAGCACTTGCCTAGCATGCTGTGGATTCAGTCTCCAATACAAGTATCAAATAGGGTGGAAGCAAGAAAGGGGCAAAAGGCAAGCCTCCCAAAAATACAAGACCTGAAGTAATTTTTTTAAAGAGTTCCACACTGAAAAGCAGTAGAACTTTGGAGAACTACATGTACTACATGTAATTTTTTAAATTTACAACTTTATATAATTTTTTTTTTTTTTTTTGAGGTAGGGTCTCACTTTAGTTCAGGCTGACCTGGAATTCTGCCTCCTGAGTGCTGGGATTAAAGATGTGTGCCAAACAACTTTATATAGTTTCGCTTAAAAATTAATTTTTAAGGGATTGGAGAAATGGCTTAGCAGTTTTGGCGCTTGCCTATGAAGCCTAAAGATTAAGGCTTAATTCCCCAGCATGCACATATGCCCAATGCACAAGGTGGCACATTTGGCTAGAGTTTGTTTGCAGTGGCTAGAAGCCCTGGCATGCCCATTCTCTCTCTCTCCATCTCTCCCCCCCCAAAATAAAATAAATAAAATATACAAAAAATTAAAAAATAATTTTTAAAGAAATACCACTTAAGATTATCAATGTGCATAGAAGTTGATTTTATATATTTCTAATTAATTGTATAGTTTTTGTATGAATATTTCATGAAAATTACCCATTAACTTTTTCAATAACATGTTTTTTGGAAGATGAATAATTTGGAGCACATTTAAATTTAAATAATGAAATATTTAGTTGAATCATTCGGCATATTTAAAAATTACTCTATTTAGTTGAGTTAATCACCTCTAACTGTTTGATTGCAGATATTTTCCCACACTGATGGGCAGCTAACTGAGGTAGCTATCCAGTACAGTCAACTCTCAATTGTCTGTGGTAATGGAAAACAGCACTGCATGGATAAACCTAAAACACAATATTTAATATATAGTACTTTCTTGCCATCTGCTGGGGCCTGAGCATGTGCTTGGGTTCATGAGGGAGATGGGGGAGTGGGACTCAGGCTTGCAAAGAAGCTCTGGGAGTCAGTCTGGTTATCTCAAGGCAAAAGGAACCTGGTTTTGGCACTATGTGGCTGAAATGTCATGTGGGAGGCCTGCAGCATGCAAGACCAGCTTGGCAAAATAGTGAGAAGGCTGGGAAAACTAATAAATAAGAAACTGGGAAAAGAGATAATTTAAGTCCTCCATAATTGCAGTGATATTTATTTATGTGTTTCTTGGTTAACAAAGTAGTAGTAACAGCAGCAGTGTACTTGTATTAGTTTTGGTTATCTTTGATAGCTGACACATATTTTTACTTGCTACAGGTGAGTGCTATTAGCTGTCTTACTAAGGCCATTTTTCAATAAGAGTGAGTTCATTGTCATATAATCAGGAACTTTAGAATTCTAGAATAAATTTGACTTACATTAAAATTTTGAGTTATTTATTTACTTGTACTTGGTAAGTATTAGGGCATGTCAGGGCCTCTTGTGGCTGCAGACAAACACCAGATGTTTGTGCCACTTTTTTGTGTCTGGCTTATATTGGTGGCTTAGAAATTGAACCTGCGCTGGCAGGCTATGGTAAGTGCCTTTAACCACTGAACTACTGACCCAACTCTGTGACATACCATTTTTACTGTCCAAATTCTTTCCAAATATCACTGAGGAACCTGTACTTCCAAAGATTCTAACTGACTACATTTTAGCATTGTGATGTCAAAGATTATTATGAAGGCAAAGGCAGTGATGATTACTGAAAGTTGTGAATTTTATGTAAGAAAAACATAGCCATATATTTTCTTTAAAAATAGATGTACTTTTCTAAATATCTCTTAAGCTGATTAATGTTGAAGTAAGGTGATAAAATGGGCTTGAAGTATTTCTTATTCTGTCTAATTTAAGCATACTTGAATTTTATACAAGAGTTAGAGTCACCCAGACTGCCTTTGAAATTACTGTGTACCTGTAGGTAACTTTGACTTCCTGATTCTTGTGCCTTCATCTCCTAAGTAATCGGATTACAGGTATGCACCATCATGCTTGGTTTACAAGACACATCTTTTAAGGGCTGGGGCTAAAGGTGCTTGCTTATAAAACCTACTGGCCTGGGTTCAATTCCCCAGCTACCCATATAAAGCTGGACTGGCATTCATTTGCAGCAGCAAGAGACAGTTGTGTGCACCTGTGTGTGGGCACACATTAATTTTTTTTTTTTTTTTTAAGAAAAAGCTTTAAGCTGGGCGTGGTGGCACATGTCTTTAATCCCAGCACTTGGGAGGAAGAGGTAGGAGGATTGCCATGAGTTTCAGGCCACCTTGAGACTACATAGTGAATTCCTGGTAGGCCTGGGCCAGAGTGAGACCCTACCTTGAAAAACAAAACAGAAACAAAAAGAAAAAAAGAAAAAGAAAAAGCTTTAAAATAATTGAGGTAGGTGATTGCTGAAAACCTCAGAATCTTTTTGGACCAGAAGTTTTTCTATTCATAGAGAAATTTTAATGTTCTCCATCAAGTTTTTATTCAAATACTAAATAAAAACAAACATTTTCTAAAGATATATTAGATTCTGTTCACAAGAATTCATTTAATTCAACATGGTGTGGCAAGAATACAAATTAATATTCTGTGATTTTCTTAACATTGTATTACCTTTATTATTGCAGACATTTAAAGAAAGAATAATGCCACCAAATATCTATTCTTTTACAGCCACATGAGTCATTAATCTAGAGTCAAAATTTGGAAACAATTGTTATTTCATACTGAACAATGTAAGGAAAAAGCTAGCTAATGCTTTTTCTAGATTTTTGGTTTTCAACTAGGGTTGTTTTGCCCTTAAAGGGGAATCATATGGAGGCGTCAGATGGTTTTGCTCATTCCAGAGTAGGGAAGTGAGATAGGTTATGTCTATCCTTATAGTTCTTTATATCATACAATGCTTAGACAACTCATCACAACACAAAAGTAATGGGCAAAAATGTCAAATGAAGTTTCAGTTTGATATAAATGTAGAATGTTGTTGTCGGATATGCATTTTTACAGTTTAATTTATGAATAAGTATGTTTCCAAAAACTTAGGAGAGTAAAAACAACTCAAAGATTGCCTTCTAAGATATATTTTCTTTTATTGACATGACACAAACCAATAGTGCTATAGTGCTGTTGTTTGAAGTCCACTTGGCTAATTAGTTGGAATTATCTTCTTTGTCCATACTTATTTTTAAAAATTAAAAAAAATTATTATTTTTATTTTGAGAGAGAAAGAGAGAATGGATTTGCCAGGACCTTCAACCTGCTGTGAATGAACTCCAGACGTGTGCGCCCCCTTGTGTGCATGAGGGACATTGCGTGCTTGCATCTCTGTGCGTCTGGCTATGTGGAACCTGGAGATTTGAACATGAGTTCTTAGGCTTTATGGGCAAGTGCCTTAACTGCTAAGCAGTTCTCCCCCTCCCCTTTTGTTTTGAGGTTAGGGTCTTGCTGTAGCCCAAGCTGACCTGAAATTCACTATGTAGTTTCAGGGTGGTCTCAAACTCATTGTGATATGGTGTCCTCCTACCTCTGCCTCCTGAGTGCTGGGATTAAGGGCATGTGTCACCACACCCTGCATTTTGATCACATTCTCTCCTGTTCCTCTCTGTTGTTCCTACTCATCCATACCCCTTCCGTGGAACCTTTTCCTCCTTTCAACAAATCCCTTTGCTATTTTGATGCCTTTATTTTTGCCTTCATCTTCCATGTTGACGTGTTAATATGTTGGTGGGCTCAATATTGTGCAGGTTACAACAGTCACTGTGTGATCATGAATGTAATGGCTACCTGTTGTCTGGAACACAACTTTCCAAAGCACTCCTTCTTGTGCTCTGGCTCTTGACATTCTTTCTGCCACCTCTTCAGTATTTCCCCGCATTGGCAGCTGTGATGGAGATGTGTCATTTCATGTTGAGCATTTAACTGTTGATTCTTCTCAGCGCTTTGATGAGTATGCCTCTCCTTGGTAGTCACCACCATCTGCAAGAAGACATCTCTCTGATCAAAAGTGAGAGCAACCTGGTGAGGTGGCACACACCTTTTATCCCAGCACTTGGGAGGCAGAGGTAGGAGGATTGCTGGAGTTCAGAGCCAGCCTGAGAGTTCATGTTGAATGTATGGTCAGCCTGGGCTAGAGTGAGACCCTACCTCAAAAAACTAAAAATAGGGCTGGGGAAATAGCTTAGTGGTTAAGGTGTTTGCCTGTGAAGCCTAAGGACCTGGGTTCGATTCCCCAGGACCCACATAAGCCAGCTGCACAAGGAGGCTCGTGTGTCTGGAGTTTGTACTGGCTGGAGGCCCTGGTGTGCCCATTTGCACGCACGCTCTCTCTCTCTAAAAATAAATAAATAAATAAATAAATAAATAAATAAATAAATAAATAAAATAAATAAATAAAAACAACCCGCTGGGCATGGTGGCACACACCTTTAATCCCAGCACTCGGGAGGCAGAGGTAGGAGGATCTCTGTGAGTTTGAGGCCACCCTGAGACTACAGAGTAAATTCCAGGTCAGCCTGGGCTAGAGCGAGACCTTACCTCAAAAAAAAAAAAAAAAGCTCTTAAAAATAAAAGGTGAGAGCAGCATTACTGTATGAGCATAAACATGAATAATTAGAGGCCAATTTGATGGGCACAATATATTCATTTAGCCAAACAATAGTACTATCCCCTACAACCTATCAAACCATTTTCTTTTGACTAAGTTTTCATTACCAGGCTTGAATTCTTTTCCATGGAGTGGGCCTTAAATCCTACCACAGAGCAGTTGGTTACCCTCATAGCAGTTGGTTACCCTCATAGCAGTCATGTTACTATTGTACCAGTGGGCTCATTGTTGTCTGGCTTGCCAGTTGTATATTTAACAGGGTTTACTGCTGGTTCAGTATTTGCCCTTAGCAGCCTGAATAACACTTTTTAGCACTTGGTATAGATGCCAGCAGGGAGGAGGCTTCCAGCTTAGTTACTTCTACTGTGAAAACTGTAAAAAACTAAAGAAAGATATTGAGGAAGACACCACAAGATAGAAAGATCTTTTATGCTTGTGGACTGGAGGAAAATGGCCACTATGAAAAGCAATATGCAGATTGAATGCAATCCCAATAAAATTTCTAGCCCCATTATTCACAGAAATAGAAAATACAGTGTTAAAACTCATATAGAAGGGCTGGAGAAATGGCTTAACGGTTAAGGCACTTGCCTGTAAAGCCAAAGGACCCACCCAAGTTTGATTCCCCAGGACCCATGTAAGCAAGGTGGCACATGTGTCTGAGTTTGTTTGCAGCAGCACCCATTCTTGTTTGCTAGAGCACCCATTCTTTCTTTCTCCCTCTCAAATAAATAAATAAATAAAATGTAAAAAAAAAAATTCATACAGAAGCACCAATACTATCCTAAGCAAAAAGAATACTGCTGGAGGTATCACCATAGTTGATTTCAAGTTATATTACTGTGATAGTTTGAATAGATGGCCCCCAATATATTCAGTGTTTCATTAGTTTCTAATTTGGATATGTAGCCACCTGGGTGGAGAAGGTGTTTAAGGTGTGGTGGTGGATTTAAGATTCTAATCTAAATATATGCAAAGTGAATGAGTTCCTCCTGGAGTACCTGAAGTGTGCTGTGTGGCTTTTGGCTTCTCTCTCTCTGCTTGGCCCTTCTTCTGACATTATGGAACTTCCCTTGGATCTGTAAGCTTCAATAAATATCCCTTCCTCCACAACTGTGTTTGGTTCAATAGTTCATCTCAGTGAACCTGAAGATGTCTGTTACAACTACAGAATCATAGTAATCAAAGCAGCATGGTACTGGCCTCCAACTTACAATGTCACTATGGCTTACCTATTTATTCCGCCCCCTTCTCCTGAATGCTGGGATTGCCACTATGCTTATTTTCACATCTTTAAAAAATTTATTTATTTATTTATTTATTTATTTATTTATTTATGAGAGAGAAAGGGAGAGAATGAGCATGCCAGGGCCTCTAGCCACTGCAAATGAACTCAAGATGCATGTGCCCCCTTGTGCATCTGGTTTATGTGGGTCCTGGAGAATTGAACCATGGTCCTTTGGCTTTGCAGGCAAACATCTTAACCACTAAGCCATCTCTCCAGCCTGGTTTCACATTTTTTAAAAAACATTATTTATTTATTTGAGAGAGAGTGGGGAGGAAGAAGGAAGGAAGGAAAGAAAGGAGGGAGGGAAGAAGGGACAGGAAGGGAAGGGGAGGGAAAGAGGGAGGGAGGGAGGAAGGAAGGAAGGAAGGAAGGAAGGAAGGAAGAAAGATAGGAAGAAAGGTACAGAATGTGCATGCCTAGGGCCTTTAGTCACTGCAAATGAACTCCAGGTGCATGTGCCACCTTTTCCATCTGGCTTATTTGGGTACTGGGGAATCAAACCTGGGTTCTTAGGCTTCGTAGGCAAGCACCTCAAGTGCTAAGCCATCTCTCCAGCCCTCAAATTTGTTTTGTATTACAGCTCTCTTAAGTAGTTGGAAAAGGAAAGCAAGTTTTATAGTTTACTTAATATGTTATGAAAGATTTCAGAGACTTTAAAAAACTTTTATTTACAACTTTCATACATGTACTATATATATATGTATACACACATGTTTAAATTTTATTATTAAGAGAGAGAAAGGAAAGCTGAGCATGGTGGCACATGCCTTTAATCCCAGCACTTGGGAGGCAGAGGTAGGAGGATCACCTTGAGTTTGAGGTCACCCTGAGACTACATAGTGAATTCCAGGTCAGCTTGGGCTAGAGCAAGACTCTACCTTGTAAAACCAACGAGAGAGAGAGAGAGAGAGAGAGAGAGGGAGAGGAGAGAGGAGAGAGGAGAGAGGAGAGAGAGAATGTGCCTGCCAGGACTTCTTGCTACTGCAGTGAACTTCAGATGTATGTGCTACTTTTGCATCTGGCTTTATGTGGGTACTGGGAAATCAAACCCAGGCCATCAGGCTTTTAAAGGAAGTGCCTTTAACCACTGAGCTATCTCTCTAGCCCCCTCCATGTATTTTGATCATAATTTCCTCCCACTCTCTCTTTTCTCCCTTCCAATCCTAATTCTATGTAACCCTTCTTTTCCAGTTACTGTCTCTCTCACCCCCTCTCTATATAAACAACAGCTCTATTGTTTTTATTTATTTGTTTGTTATTAGAGACAGAGAGGGAAAGAGAGAGGGAGAGTGAGAATGGGCGCACCAGGGCCTCTAACCACTGCAAACGAACTCCAGACATGTGCGCCCCCTTGTGCATCTGGCTTACATGGGGCATGGAGAATAAAACCGGGGTCCTTAGGCTTTGCAGGCATGTGCCTTAACTGCTAAGCCATCTCTCCAGCCCTCTCTGTATATGTATTTTAAGGTAATGTCTTGCTCTAGTCCAGGCTGACCTGAAATTCACTGTGTAGTCTCAGGCTGGCCTTAAACTCACAGGGATCCTCCTACCTCTTTTTCCTGAGTGCTGGAATTAAAGGTATGTGCCATCACGCCTGGCAGTCCTCTTGTATTTCTTTGTGTTCGTTGTCCTCTGTCTGTCTGTCTTCTATTTCATCTCCCTCCCGTCTTTTTTCTTCTTCTTTTTTTTGGCCTTCCTCCATCTGTGTTAAAATGTTCATGGCCCCCATATTGTCCTGGTCACAATAGTTGCTGTGAGGTCATGAATGCAACAGCCACTTCATGTCCTGAAAACAGTGTTTTATAGTATTCCTACCCATCCTTAGGCTCTTCCATTTTTTTGCCTGCCTCTTCTGCAGTGTTCCCTCAGCCTTGGAGAGTGTGAGAGAGATGCAGAGACTTAAAGAAAAAATACTTCTTAGAGGGGCTGGGGGAGAAAGAAAGGCAGATAGAGAATGGGGATGCTAGGGCCTCTAGCCACTTCAGATCCATGTACCACATTGTGCATCTGGCTTTACATGGGTACAGGGGAATTGAACCTGGGTCCTTGTAGGCAAGTGCCTTAACCACTGAGCCATCTCTCTAGCCTCAGATGTAGAAGCTTTAAAAGTTTTTTTTTTTTTTTTTGTGGGTTTTCAAGGTAGGTCTTGCTCTAGCTCAGGCTGATCTGGAATTCACTATGTAGTCTCAGGGTGGCCTTGAACTCATGGCAATCCTCTTACCTCTGCCTCCCAAGTGCTGGGATTAAAGATACGTGCCACCATGCCTGTAGCGTAAAAAACCTTTTTTAAATTTACAACTTCCATAAATATAAACAACAAGCCATGATCATCATCCCCTCTCACCACCCTCTCTTCTCCTTCCATGTCCACCCTCCATTAAATCCTTTCTTTCCAACTATAGTGTTTCTTCTGTTTTTATGTCATCACTCAAACTTTTTATTTATTTATTTTTAATTTTATTTTAGAGAGTGAGAGAGAGACGGGGTGGGGGAGAGAAAGAGTTGTCGTGCCAGGGCCTTAGCCATTGCAATCAAACTCCATACACACCACCTAGTGGGCATGTGTGGCCTTGTACTTGCCTCACCTTTATGCATCTGGCTTATTTATGTGGGATCTGGAGAGTCGAACATAGTTCCTTAGACTTCACAGGCAATGGAGAGATGGCTTAGCTGTCAAGGCACTTGCCTGCGAAGCCTAAGAACTCATGGTCAAATCTCAGGGTCCATGTAGCCAGATGCACAGTGCTGCAAGCATGCAGTGTCACACAAGCGCCACAAGGGGGCACACACATCTGGTGTTCATTTACACCAGGCTGAAGGTTCTGGTGTGCCCATTCTCTCTGCCACCTTCTCTCTCAAAAATAAAAAATAAAAAATATAAATAAAAAACTTAAAAATACTTACAATGAATAAGTTTCTACTTTGGTCAGTTGTTTGCTTGATGCATCATTTAGTTATTAGTTCTGAAGCATAAATTCTGTTGCTTTGAAGCTCTCTTGGTTGCAGAGAAATGGGAAACTTTGACTTTGTTCTAATTTAACTCATTAGCTAGCAAGTTCCAAATTTCTTCATGTGGTATTGTCTTGATTTTTAGCATCTTTTCATTGCTGTTACCTACATCTTATAGAAAGGGTATGTTGAAGTAGGACTGGGGAGTTGTTACGGAAATATGTTAGAAAAAAAGTGACTATTAATTGCTGTCTCAGCCAGAAATGATGGTAAGAAGATATTAGTGGTTTTCAAATTCTAGACTGCAGTCCATAGGGAGAAATGTTTAATTTACATTGTATATAGTATTAATCATTCATGTATATACTTACATATAACAAACATGTTCCAAGAAACAGTACTTTCTATATGTACTTGTAGTCCTGTGTTTCCATTTCATGTATTTCATTTGAAGTAATTGTTGCTTACAGAATACTAAATTGCCATTTGTAGTATAAAAATGCTGCTTTTTTTGTTTTTAGTTACTAAAAAGTTTATTCTTTATTATTAGTAAATAATAGGCTGTAAAATGTGTCATTCATGTTAAATTATATGTATATAAATAAGCATTTGCTAAATATAAATTCATGAAATATTTGATTAGTATTATGTTATAATATATAAGCATTTTTGCTAAAGCAAACTATGTTTTTCTTTTTCTTTTTCCTTTTTTTTTTTTTTTTTTTTTTTTGGGTTTCAAGGTAGGGTTTCATTCTAGTTCAGGCTGACCTGGAATTCACTATGTAATCTCAGGGTAGCCTTGAACTCATGGTGATCCTCCTGCTTCTGCCTCCCAAGTGCTGGGATTAAAGGCGTATACTACCATGCCTGGCTTGTTTTTCTTTTAAATTGATATTTTTGTGGTGCTGGGTATTGGAATCCAGGACTTTAGCTGCATTATTTATTTTATTTTTTTGTTTTTTTTTTTTTGTTTTTGCAAGGCCAGTACTGTACCCATCTACATCTTCAGCTCTTGACACTTATTTTTAATATATATCTCTTCCCTTTAGTAAAATGTTTAAGTGCCAATAGAAATTATTATGTGGGTACTGGGAAATCAAACCCAGGCCATCAGGGCTTTTAAAGGAAGTGCCTTTAACCACTGAGCTATCTCTAGCCCCCTCCATGTATTTTGATCATAATTTCCTCCCACTCTCTCTTTTCTCCCTTCCAATCCTAATTCTATGTAACCCTTCTTTTCCAGTTACTGTCTCTCTCACCCCCTCTCTATATAAACAACAGCTCTATTGTTTTTATTTATTTGTTTGTTATTAGAGACAGAGAGGGAAAGAGAGAGGAGAGTGAGAATGGGCGCACCAGGGCCTCTAACCACTGCAAACTAACTCCAGACATGTGCGCCCCCTTGTGCATCTGGCTTACATGGGGCATGGAGAATAAAACCGGGTCCTTAGGCTTTGCAGGCATGTGCCTTAACTGCTAAGCCATCTCTCCAGCCCTCTCTGTATATGTATTTTAAGGTAATGTCTTGCTCTAGTCCAGGCTGACCTGAAATTCACTGTGTAGTCTCAGGCTGGCCTTAAACTCACAGGGATCCTCCTACCTCTTTTTCCTGAGTGCTGGAATTAAAGGTATGTGCCATCACGCCTGGCAGTCCTCTTGTATTTCTTTGTCTTCGTTGTCCTCTGTCAGTCTGTCTTCTATTTCATCTCCCTCCCGTCTTTTTTCTTCTTCTTTTTTTTGGCCTTCCTCCATCTGTGTTAAAATGTTCATGGCCCCCATATTGTCCTGGTCACAATAGTTGCTGTGAGGTCATGAATGCAACAGCCACTTCATGTCCTGAAAACAGTGTTTTATAGTATTCCTACCCATCCTTAGGCTCTTCCATTTTTTTCTGCCACCTCTTCTGCAGTGTTCCCTCAGCCTTGGAGAGTGTGAGAGAGATGCAGAGACTTAAAGAAAAAATACTTCTTAGAGGGGCTGGGGGAGAAAGAAAGGCAGATAGAGAATGGGGATGCTAGGGCCTCTAGCCACTTCAGATCCATGTACCACATTGTGCATCTGGCTTTACATGGGTACAGGGGAATTGAACCTGGGTCCTTGTAGGCAAGTGCCTTAACCACTGAGCCATCTCTCTAGCCTCAGATGTAGAAGCTTTAAAAGTTTTTTTTTTTTTTTTTTTGTGGGTTTTCAAGGTAGGTCTTGCTCTAGCTCAGGCTGATCTGGAATTCACTATGTAGTCTCAGGGTGGCCTTGAACTCATGGCAGTCCTCTTACCTCTGCCTCCCAAGTGCTGGGATTAAAGATACGTGCCACCATGCCTGTAGCGTAAAAAACCTTTTTTAAATTTACAACTTCCATAAATATAAACAACAAGCCATGATCATCATCCCCCTCTCACCACCCTCTCTTCTCCTTCCATGTCCACCCTCCATTAAATCCTTTCTTTCCAACTATAGTGTTTCTTCTGTTTTTATGTCATCACTCAAACTTTTTATTTATTTATTTTTAATTTTATTTTAGAGAGTGAGAGAGAGACGGGGTGGGGGAGAGAAAGAGTTGTCGTGCCAGGGCCTTAGCCATTGCAATCAAACTCCATACACACCACCTAGTGGGCATGTGTGGCCTTGTACTTGCCTCACCTTTATGCATCTGGCTTATTTATGTGGGATCTGGAGAGTCGAACATAGTTCCTTAGACTTCACAGGCAATGGAGAGATGGCTTAGCTGTCAAGGCACTTGCCTGCGAAGCCTAAGAACTCATGGTCAAATCTCAGGGTCCATGTAGCCAGATGCACAGTGCTGCAAGCATGCAGTGTCACACAAGCGCCACAAGGGGGCACACACATCTGGTGTTCATTTACACCAGGCTGAAGGTTCTGGTGTGCCCATTCTCTCTGCCACCTTCTCTCTCAAAAATAAAAATTAAAAAATATAAATAAAAAACTTAAAAATACTTACAATGAATAAGTTTCTACTTTGGTCAGTTGTTTGCTTGATGCATCATTTAGTTATTAGTTCTGAAGCATAAATTCTGTTGCTTTGAAGCTCTCTTGGTTGCAGAGAAATGGGAAACTTTGACTTTGTTCTAATTTAACTCATTAGCTAGCAAGTTCCAAATTTCTTCATGTGGTATTGTCTTGATTTTTAGCATCTTTTCATTGCTGTTACCTACATCTTATAGAAAGGGTATGTTGAAGTAGGACTGGGGAGTTGTTACGGAAATATGTTAGAAAAAGTGACTATTAATTGCTGTCTCAGCCAGAAATGATGGTAAGAAGATATTAGTGGTTTTCAAATTCTAGACTGCAGTCCATAGGGAGAAATGTTTAATTTACATTGTATATAGTATTAATCATTCATGTATATACTTACATATAACAAACATGTTCCAAGAAACAGTACTTTCTATATGTACTTGTAGTCCTGTGTTTCCATTTCATGTATTTCATTTGAAGTAATTGTTGCTTACAGAATACTAAATTGCCATTTGTAGTATAAAAATGCTGCTTTTTTTGTTTTTAGTTACTAAAAAGTTTATTCTTTATTATTAGTAAATAATAGGCTGTAAAATGTGTCATTCATGTTAAATTATATGTATATAAATAAGCATTTGCTAAATATAAATTCATGAAATATTTGATTAGTATTATGTTATAATATATAAGCATTTTTGCTAAAGCAAACTATGTTTTTCTTTTTCTTTTTTCCTTTTTTTTTTTTTGGGGGGGGGGGGTTTCAAGGTAGGGTTTCATTCTAGTTCAGGCTGACCTGGAATTCACTATGTAATCTCAGGGTAGCCTTGAACTCATGGTGATCCTCCTGCTTCTGCCTCCCAAGTGCTGGGATTAAAGGCGTATACTACCATGCCTGGCTTGTTTTTCTTTTAAATTGATATTTTTTGTGGTGCTGGGTATTGAATCCAGGACTTTATGCATGTTAGGCCAGTACTGTACCCATCTACATCTTCAGCTCTTGACACTTATTTATTTTATTTTTTTTGTTTTTTTGTTTTTTTGTTTTTGCAAGGTAGGGTCTTACTCTGGTCCAGGCTGACCTGGAATTAACTATGTAGTCTCAGGGTGGCCTCTCAACTTAAAATGTGGGATTAAGTGCCAATTATTTTTAATTTATATATCTAGTAAAATGTTTATGTTATTATTTTAAAATCAAACCAGTGTGTAGAGTGCTCTCTGGTTCTTTCTTGTGTTAACGTTTTATTTATTTATTTATTTTCATTTATTTGAGAGCAACAGAGAAAGAGGCAGAGAGAGAGAATGGGTGCACCAGTGCCTCCAGCCACTGCAGATGAACTCCAGATGCATGCACCACCTTGTGCATCTGGCTTACGTGGGTACTGGGGAATTGAGCCTCGAACCGTGAACCTTAGGCTTCACAGTCAAGCGCTTAACCGCTAAGCCATCTCTGCAGCCCAATGTTTTATTTTTTGAGGCAGGGTCTCACAGTGGCCCAGGTTGACTTAAAACTCACTCTGTAGCCCAGGCTGGGCTTGAACTAATGGAATCCTACCTAAGTCTTCCAAGTGCTTGGATTAAAAGTGTGAGCTACCACACCCAGCTTTTGGTACTATCCTAATCATTATATTAGGCTTACTCTTTTTAAAAAATATTTTTATTTATTTATTTGAGAGAGAAGGAGAAAGAATGGGTGTGCCAGGGCTTCTTGTTACTCCAAATGAACTCCATATGCATGCACTACTTTGTGCATCTGGCTTTATATGGGTACAAGGGTTTTGAACCCAGGCCTCCAGGCTTTTCAAGCAATCACCTTTAACTGCTGAGCCATCTCCACAGCCCAGGCCTACTCATAATGAAGAGAACACAGCATGATGCAAACTTTTTCTGTAAAGAAGCTAGCAAATAAATATTTAAAACTTTGCAGGTCGTAAGTTTGTTATAGTGACTATTATAGAAATAGCTATATACAAGTAGGCAGGTGAACCGTATGTTCAAGTTAAAATCATAGAAACTGATATTTGAATTTTGTATACTTTTCATTCCATGACATTTTTATTTATTTTAATTTTTTTGTTTATTTTATTTATTTCTTTGAGAGTGACAGAGAAAGAGGCAGATATATAGAGAGAATGGGTGCGCCAGGGCCTCCAGCCACTGCAAACAAACTCCAGATGCATGCGCCCCCTTGTGCATCTGGCTTATGTGGGTCCTGGGGAATTGAGCCTTGAACCAGGGTCCTTAGGCTTCACAGGCAAGCGCTTAACCACTAAGCCATTTCTCCAGGCCTGACATTTTTATTTTTCAACTATAAAAAACGTAAATACTCTTAGCTTGTAGCTGTACAAATCATGTGGTGTGCCATGCTTTGGTATCCCATGCATTAGCATAGAAATGAAGAAAGTAATTTAGAAAGAATGAAATTTACAAAATGAATATGAAATAATGTTAAATTTCTAGACATATATGTTTTTAAATTACTTTCTGTATATTAGAGCTATACCTTTTTTATATTAATGTTTTACAGACTGTTGATATTCATAAAGAGAAAGTTGCAAGAAGAGAAATTGGTATTTTGACTACTAATAAAAACACTTCAAGAACACACAAGATTATTGCTCCAGCCAACCTTGAACGACCAGTTCGTTACATTAGAAAACCTATCGACTACACAATTCTAGATGACATTGGACATGGAGTAAAGGTAGGTGTAACTTTTTTTTTTTTTAAGTAGTAATCCATAATGAACTAACTAGAAATTTAAATCCTGTTCTTTCTTAGGGACCAATTACTGGTTCAGTTATGGTTGTGAAGATTGTTTACTACTGTAACTACTTTGTCATTCTTTTTTTTTTTTTTTTCTTAATAGTGCTGTGTTCTCAAATTTTGAACAGTCATCTTTGGGCAAATTATATTTGCTTAACCAATTATGATAATACCTCATACAGATTAAACAAAGTGTGGTATAATCTTTCTAATGTCTTAGTGATTTAGTATTACCAGTTGAATATTGAAACATTTATCCCAAAAATTTATCAGCAGACTTTTGGCATTAGTTTTCATAAATGGCATGTTACTAAACTTATACTTTATAATTTTTAGAACAATTTTATTTAAGCATTTTTGGTGAGATAAAAGTAAGATGTAGTGTAGATAAAAGATGCAAATTAATATTTCTACTGATTTTGGGTATGTAACATTGTATATTTTGCCTATCTTTTTTTTTTTTAAAGGTAGGGTCTCGCTGTAGCCCAGGCTGACCTTGAACTCATTATGTAGTCTTAGGATGGACTTGAACTCATGGTGATCCTCCCACCTCTGCCTCCCGAATGCTGGAATTAAAGGTGTGTGCCACCATGCCTGGCTTACCTATCTTTTTTCTTTTTTAAAATTATTATTTATTTGCAAGCAGTGGGAGATAGAAGAGAGACAGAGAATAGGTGTGCCAGGGACTCCAACTGATGCAAATGAACTCCAGACACATGTGCCTCCTTATTCACCTGGGTTTACATGGGTACTGAGGAATTAAACCTGGGTTAAGGCAAGTGCCTTAACCACTGAGCCATTTCTCCATTTTATTTTTTAAAAAATATAAATACTAATTTATTTACAAATGGTTGGGGAGAGAGAAGGTGAATGAGTGCTGTGCCAGGGCTTGTCACTAAAATGAACTCTGGGTGCATGCACCTCTGTGCATTTGGCTTTATGTGGGTACTGGGGAATTGAACCTGGTACATAAGGTTTACAAGCAAGCGCCTTTAATCTCTGAGCCATCTCCCTAGCCTTTCCTAACTTTTTAAAAAAATATATTTTACTTACTTACTTATTTATTTATTTATTTATTTATTTATTTATTTATTTATTTATGAGAAAAAGGCAGAGAGAGGGGGTAGAGAGAAAGGCAGGGAGAGAAGGAGAGGATGGGCACTCCAGGGCCTCCAGTCACTGCAAACGAACGCCAGATGCCTGCACCCCCATGTGCATTTGGCTTATGTGGGTCCTGGAGAATCGAACTTGGATCCTTTGGCTTTGCAGGCAAACAACTGCTAAGCCATATCTCCAGCCTCCTAACTTTTAAAATATATGAGAGTGCCTAGTATGTATGATAAGTGTCATAATCCAAACCTTGGAAGACCTGGGTATGTGGTTCAGTGGTAGAGGATGTGCTTTGCATGCAAAATCATCAGCCTCCATTCTAGTACTTCAAAACCATAGCAATTGAAGAACACCACCAATCACAGCCGAACATGTCCATTTCATTTAAATTGATGTTTTCACTTAAGACAACATGGCAACATGATCATGTCATCTACAAATATGTTGAGCAACATTCATAGCAATCCTGGGATAAGGGTGGTTCACTGGCTACAGGTTTGACATGCTTGATAAAGCCTTAGCTAAGTGTTAGGTTATTGAAAATTTAACGCCTCAACAGTGATAGGAAAGATAATGACTTGCTAAGTATGACTTGAATAAATAAAAAAAATGTCTATAGGGAAGCTGTACATGAAGTTGATATTTTTCTAATGCAAAAATGTTTAAATAAAATATACTACAATTTTGGGCAGAAGTCAGTTAAATCTTAAATTTATTGTATAGTTATTTTAAAAGAAAATATGTAGTATTTATTTTGTGAAAAAAGTCTTTGTCTCCCTTGGTGTTTTGAACAAGTATAATGATCTGGAATTTGATACTTAATTTTATAATTGATTCTAACACATACATAGATTACTAATTTGAGCTTATTGAAATAGGATGTGTCACTTGATGGTTAAAAACTGGAGTTGAACTTGAGGAAAATTTAAGGCTAACAACTGCTAATAGAGTATTTTAGGGTGCTACAGAATCTAATGCCAAAAGATACTTGGATTATAAAAAAAAAATCACATTTGTGCTTGCCTATTTATATAATAAGAAAGTGATCCCCTCCTGCTTAATCGTCAAAGTAAAATGGTTTCCTTTTAGAACTTTATAATTTTTTTTATTGTTTGTGTTTTTGTGTTTAAAGGTCAGTACTTTGAACAAATTTTTAATGAATTCAAAATTTTTAAACAAAACAGTATCATATAATTTCATCAAAGAAACTCCTGTTCATGACACATGCTGCTTTAACCACTCTCTCTGTGATCTACTGAAACATTATTTTGTTAATGCTGATTGCTTAACTTGTTTTTTCTTTTCTCCTTTGTCTTCACATCTTGAAGTTCCAACTAACCTTTCAATGCTTTTCTTCCTTACCTCTTTTATTTGCTCCATTTATGCATTAAGTGGTTGCTTAGATTTAAGGTAAGAGATTCCAGGGCTGGATTTCCATTCTTTGTTTTTATGTAGAATATTACATACGGGGAGTAAAGAGATATTTGGCACTTGGCCTTTTAAAACCAATAGATTATCCCTGTTTATTTTTGCTAAGAAACTTTATGGTGTGTCTTCATGTTCTGTGAGTGTAGATATTTCTGTCTGTTTTGTTTACTGCTCTGTTCTTTGTGCTTAGAACAGTACCTGACACACATTAGGTACTTAGTAAATACTTGTAGAATGGATGATCATTTTGCAATGTTACTGTATTTTATGGTACTGAAATATACATTGTGTTATAAAATGTTGTGAAATAAAGCTAGTTAGATTTTTGTAAATGTAGAAATTTTGTTATTAATTGGAGGGCCAACTAATGTGCTTTATTTAACCCTCCCCCTGTGTAATAGCCTTTTATTCTATAAATGGTATACTTTATTATATACTTTATTGACTATATATTACTATATATTACTATATTTTGATTCAATATAAAGAAATCACAAAGCAGAAAATAATGTGTGTTTTTTTAAGTTGCAGTATCATGTATTCTTTACAAAAAAGAATTGGTCCTTTTAAAAAACATGTATAAAATATTTCAATATATACACTTTTAAGAATTTTTAAAGGCAAATTTTAATTGTATATATAACATAAAACTGCGTGATAATGTTTAACAATATATATATTAAGAATTAGGAATTCTTTTTATTTTATATTTATTTATTTACTTACTTACTTGAGAGAGGAAGAAGGATTGAGAGAGAGAGAGAGAACAGGTGCACAAACGAACTCCAGATGCATGTGCATCTGGCTTACATGGGTCCTGGAGACTCGAACCTGGGTTCTTTGGCTTTGCAGGCAGGCACCTTAACCGCTAAGCCATCTCTCCAGCCCAAGAATTAGGAATTCTTTATATACGAATAGAAATCAAAGTTAAAACGAATTAAGACATTGGGGTTGGGGTTATTTCTCAGTGGCAGAACACTTGCCTAGCATGTATTGGTCCTGGTTCAATTCCTAGCATTACCAAAAAGATAATATTTCCTGTTATGAGTTGCTTGAATAACAGTTTGTTTCAGAGAATTTATGGTCAAAGTAATTAAACTATTCAAGAAAATATTACTAAAATTAGGTTCATCAAGCTTACCATGCATTCGTTTTTCTTAGTCCAGTTTTATAATTTCTTTTCAAATTTATATTCTTTCTATTCAGTCCTCAATGTATTAAGTGATTGCCAGAAGACAAGATGATTGTGTTTGGAATCATTAATGAGTATTACAAATGGCCCTAAAAATTTTACCCTGTCATGGTAGGTAGATCTGACTAGAGCAGCCCAGGCAAATGCCTTCCTTGTATTGGAGTCTTGGTAAGTTAGATACACGGAACTCGAGATTCCTTCTGGTCAACATAAAAGGTTGCATTGAATAGGATGAAAGCAAGCTGTGTTCAAATTTTGATTCTTGCTGTGCTAACCTCCACAGTGGTGGAAGTACACAAAAGTATTACCTGAAGAAAACATAGAAAGATATCTTTTACCCTAGACCATTGCCCAAGCCACTATCCCAAGCTCTTTTCATACAGGCATCACTGTTTCCTTGTTGCTTTTCCAATATTTAGTGTCTGTTCCCATGTAGGAAATACTCCAGCCGAGGAGCTCCTGGAAAGATCTGATGAGTTACATTTAGAGAAGATCCATCTTTGCTCTACACTAGATGGTACTATAGTAGAGAAGAATTTTGGACCATTTTTTTTTTTTGTATTCTCTGATATGCAAAATGGACACAATTTATCACAATATTTTTTCTATATTTAATTGTGGTTCATCTTTTCAGAATTTTAATTTATTATTATTATTATTTTATTTGTGAAATTGTGCATCAAATCCAAGGGCTTTGAGCATGGGAGACACATTCTCTACTACTGAGCTACAGCCCCAAATCCCAAGTTCTGTTTTTGGACAATAGGGTCTTTTGTAACACTCAAACTTGCCTAATCCTTCTGATTCCACTCCTAAGTGCTGATGTTTAGACATGTGCCACTATATATATATATAATCTCCATTTACTGAGGTTTTCTCTGTGAAGCATTCTATTGTGGAACTCTGTCCTCTGGACATGGCAGGGAGTTGCTGCCTCGAAATCAGAGCAGCTTTTCTTATCTACAGGAGAATCTCATAAGATAGGGCTCACTAACATTCCCTCTTGGAATGGCAAGGAGCTCACAGGGCTCTTAGGAGGTAGCTTAGGAGGCACCTAAGGGCTGACCCTTTGGTGGGTGATAAAAATACCCATAAAGTTGCACATGCTTCTGTAAGCAACCCCTCACCCAATTCTAATTACACTCACTGGTTTATCAAGCTAGACTTGAGTGAGTTCATTTCTTTGGTCTGTGATTGGTGCCATACTGCTATATCTGGGATAAATAGATAGATACTTTTCCACATTGCTCTATAAAAGTCACACGGTGCCTTCCCCTAATAGGAAAGCTGGGAGAGAAAATAAATATTGAGACATAATAATTGGCCTGATGGGTACTACTGGCTGTAGAAACCCCAAAAGTCTAGGAGACCACCCCATGCTTTGTCATAAAGGAACTCCTTCTATCCATAGTATCTACATTACTTCATCACATGGAAGAGTACTTGAGCTATGGCCACGCATTAACCTTTATAGCTTGAATGAATTCTTTTTTCCTGTTTTAAAGGTTTTTCTATAGTAAGAGAAAAACAGCATTCTCCTTACTATTCCCTCTTTTTTTTATTAATGAAAAAATTTTTTATTGACAACTTCTATACTTACATACAAAAAACGTATATTTCCCTCCCCTCCCCCATTCCCCTTTAGAACTCCAATCTCTGTCGTATCCCCTCCCTCTCTCCATTAGTCTCTCTTTTAATTTGATGTCCTCATCTTTTTCTTCTACTATGAGGGTCTTGCGAAGGTATTGCTTGGCACTGCAAGGTCATAGTTATCAAGGCCAATTTCTGTCTGGGCAGTTGCATTGTAAGGAGTCGTACCCTTCCTTTGGCTCTTCCATTCTATCCGCCCCCTCTTCCGCAATGGTCCCTGAGCCTTGGAGGGTGTGACAGAGGTGTTTCAGTGCTGGGCAGTCCTCCATCCCTTTTTCTCAGCACTATGTTGCCTTTTGGGTCATCCCAGTGGTCATCGCCATCTGAAAAGAGAAGCTTCTCTAACCAGAAGTGAGAGTAGCATTAATATGTGAATATGAACATTAAGCGTAGTGCTTTCAGGGTAGCTTGGCGGGAATAATATATACATTTAGCCAGACAAGAGCAGGCTTTATACCCCTAAGGCTCATGACCTCCCCTGCTATAGACTTTTGCTTAGGTTTTTCAGTACCAGGTATGTATTCCCTCCCATAGAGAGGGCCTTCAGTCCAATTATGGAGCAGTTGGTTACCCCAAGAGTAGACATGCCACTATTGCACCCATTCAGTCATTGGGCCTGTATGGCCAAACTTGAATATTCAGTGTCCACTGTTTTCACTGCTGATGACTTCTGTCTTCCATAGGGTTGCATGCACTGCAGCTTCTTTCCAGCTTTCAGTTGGCTGGTCTACAGGGAGAAGGTTTTTTGCTCAGCACCAGCTTGCTTTCTCAGTGACCTTGCCTCTCAGGCAAGATCCTTTTTTTTAAACAACAACAACAACAACAACAACAACAACAACAACAACAAAAAAAAACGCATTTATTTATTTGGGGGGTGGGCAGGTAGAAAGAGAGAGGAGAAGAGAGAGTGAATGAGCTCGCCAGAGCCTCCAGCCACTGCAAACGAAGTCCAGACGCATGCACCACCTTGTACGTCTGGCTTACATGGGATCTGGAGAGTCGAACCTGGGTCCTTAGGTTTCTCAGGCAAATGCCTTAACCGCTAAGCCATCTCTGCAGCCCACTATTCCCTCTTGTGCTTAATACTTGCCTCACGTAGTGCTTGATGATTTTTTGCTTAATGGAATAAAGTATACTTTCATAATGAAGTTATTATTTGAGGTCAGCTACTAAATTCAATGGAGTCCCAAATGAAACTTTGAAAATTATATGAGTATTCCTGCTCATGATTCAATGATAGTTCTAGTGAGAAAGTTTTCCCCAAGGGATACTAGATGATAGTTTTAATGAGATTTTTTTTCCCTCCAAAGATAGGGCTGGGGCCTTAAACATGCTAAGTAAGCATTATGACACTGAATTATACACCCAGACATCCTCCCATTTTTGAAATGGGGTCTTACATTGTTGCTCAGGTACATCTTTTACTGGGCTGTAGCAATTCTTCCACCATACCCTTTGGAGTAGCTTAGATTTCAGACATCCATCACCGTATCCACTCATATACTTACATTTTAAAAAGTTTCACAAATTTTTAGGATAAAGTACTACAGTCTTTGTTTTCAGTGTCCTGAGTTTGTTAGGTGTGTGTATATATGTACATTATTATATGTGTGTGTGTGTATATATATATATATATATACACATACACATAAATGTGTTTAGTTTCCCTCTACCATGCACATGGCTTAGTCATATATTTTGCTACTTGTCAGGAAGTGTTTTCTCTAAAAGACTTGACTTGAAATACTTTTAGAACCATGATGGCTAGCTAGTAAAAATTTTTTACCATATTATTTTAGATTTGAGCTATTAACTTTAATTATGATTTTGATTCTGCTTGAAGTTTTTTGGCATTATTCCCATTTTCTTTAAGATTGATGCTAATGCTTACAGTCTATGTAGTACTTTTATTGCTTTATGCAGCACAGATACTTTTGTCACAGAAGAAAACTGTCTTGAAGAAATATTGAAAAACTTATAGCTTAATAGATGGCAATACAGTTATAAATGAAATATAAAATTAGGTTGTTTGGGCACTGTATAAATACTCAGTGGGTAAAGTGCTTGCTATGCAAACATGAGGATCACGTTTTGAATCTTCAGTACACACATAAAATGTCAGGTGTGGCATGTTCCTATAATCCCAGTGTTGGGGTTTTGGAGACAAGAGGATCCCTAGGGCTTCCTGACTAGCTAGTGTAGCTGAATCAGTGTGCTCTAGGTTTAGAGATACCCTTGTCTCACAAAGTAAGGTGACAAGTGACTGAAGAAGATACCCAAAGTGGAAGTTTGGCCTTCATATGCAAGTACACACATTTGCAAACATACCTGCACATACATGTGAGCCCATACACAAATGAAAATGCACATACAAAAAAAACTAAAAAAGGTTGCTTGGATATTTTAAAAGGGATTTTCTGGTTTTTCAAATGATCTAAGTTATTTAGCCAGTCCATAAATAGTCATTTGAGGATTCTGTAGAATAAAAAATATATTGATTTTTGCATAGCTATGCCAACTAGATTTTAATTAATAGATTACTTATTTGAGAGAGAAAGAGGGGAGGGAGGGAGGGAAGGTGGGAGGGAGGGAGGGAGGAAGGAAGGAAGGAAGAATAGGCTAGCCAGGGCCTCCAGCCACTGTGAAAAACTCTAGACACATGTGCCACTTTGTGCATCTAGCTTATGTGGGTACTGGGGAATTGAACCTGGGTCCTTAGGCTTTGCAGCCAAATGGCTTAACCATCAGGCCTTCCCTCCAGCCTAGATTACTTATTTTGTAGAGTATATTTTACGACATAAAAAGGTACTGCAATTTAGCTGGGCGTGGTGGCACACACCTTTAATCCCAGCACTTGGGAGGCTGAGGTAGGAGGGTTGCTGTGAGTTCAAGGCCAGCCTAAGACTAATTCCAGGTCAGTCTGGGCTAGATTGAGACCCTGCCTTGGAAAACAAAAACAAACAAAAAAGGTACTGCAATTTAAACAAAAACATCTTACTAAAAAGCCTAAACCAAATCAAAGTTGGAAAGTGTCAAGTCTATCCCATGTATAGAATAAATTTCTCTTTTATTCTTCTATTCTTGCTCCTTTTCTTCCCTATTTCTAGGAAATTGATTTGTAGTTTAGTGTTTGGTTCATTTCTCCCTCATCTCTTATAGTGACTTTGGGTTTTATGTTGTTTAAGGTTGAGCTTAAAGGACTTTGGCTACTATGATTTTTCAAACCTTGTGGTACCATTAAATTAAGATGTATAGTTTTTCTTAGAAGATATGATGGTTACTTGTCAAATTAATTACAAAATTTTCTCCAAATGTGGATTGATTTTTTTCTAAGCTTCCTCTGACATTTTAAAAATAAAATTTACATACATTTTACTCATTAAAGAGGAAGAGAGCAAGAATAATTTAATTTTTATTCTTGATAATTGGTGTATTTTGTATCTATTGTTTAAAAGCAACAGAAAAAGGATTACAAATAAATGCTTCACATTAAAATATTTACATTTCTAAGGCTTCATTTGTCATTAAAGATTACTTAACATCACACACAACTTGTTCACTGGGCTATTCATTTGGAGAATTAATTTCTTGATATACTACTACTTGTATGTTCAGACAAGTAATATTTCAAAACTTTAAAAACACCAACTCAAGCCAGAGTTAATTTTGACAGCTTCAACACTTTATAATATTGATTTGTTTTCTTAAAATTTATATTTTAAAATTATACATGTATTCTGACTCCAGTGGTATAATATCTTGCAGTTTGATTTTTAATATTGTAGACTGTCTTATTAGAAAATTGAGATACTTTTTTAGAAATATGCTTTGAAGTGGCAATCTAAAATAATAAGTCATGTATTAATCTATTTGTGAATAGTAACCCATTACTCTCAAACAATGTGAGGTTGCTTTTTGAGCTACATTTGTGACTGACCCATTTGAAGGTAGCTGGATTTCTAGGGCTTTGTTTGTGTTGACACACTCTGTTGATGATGACATTCATTATTCCCAGAGTGCCTGTATTTCCTACACCTGCATTGGGAATGGAATAATGAGTGCAGTCATGGTCCAGTTCTCACTCAGGACTATTTCATACCTTTCTCATGCCTGAATCAACCTTCAGTTTGGGCCTGAGTGAATCTAATTCTCTTGGAAGTAGGACATTGGCTGTGGCCTTTGTGCTATTCTCAGTTGAATGTGGTATCTCAGCCCTAACTTTATGGTTCAGATGTTTAAGAATATGCCTTGAACCTCTAGCGGTTTTCAGGTAGGTGATTTCCTCATAAGAGAACATTACAGTAATCTGAATTGCAAGGGTAATCCACAACTTTACAAAACTAATTTTTTCTTTGTCTATTGTACAATTTATTTTCTTTAGTTAAAATGGATCCTATACACCATTGCATATTTTTAGTTGGGAAATGTGTTTTATTATACACTTGCTACCTAAGGGTAACAATAAAAAAAAAAGAAATTGATAGAACACTTTATTGTTTCAGATTGAGTTGCTTTTGGTTAAAAAATTTTAGCCTATTTAATATCAGTTGAATGTAATATCAAATAATCTAACCAGTGATCTGTTGGTGTGATGGCCTAATGGCAAATAAATTTTTTGAATATAAGTTTAAAATCATTTGAAAGCCTTACTAGGAAGAGTCCTTTGAGTACAACTACAGAATAGTAGAGTAGAACTTGCATATGAAATGCATGGCCTCTAATTTTTTCTTGTATTTAAATTGTTCCCTCCTTTGTTAAATAGCATAGCATTATTTCCCAAAAGTGCCACTTCATTGCATTTCATACAAGTTAAGTTGAATTTTCCTCAAAATGTTTTAGGTGAGCACCCAGAATATGAAGATGGGTGGGCTGCCACGTACAACACCTCCAACTCAGAAGCCGCCCAGCCCCCCTATGTCAGGGAAGGGGACACTTGGGTAAGTATATAAGTAATAACAGAAGACAATATCACGTTCTAATGAAGCACAACATATACTTAAATTAGTTTTGAATATTTGAAGAGAGAACATTTTCTTAGTGTTACTTTTGTTTGTTTGTGTGTAACTGTCCCTTTTCCTGGTAAGCACATCTTTATACTTTAAAAAGTAGTTGTTTAGAAATTTTTTTTATAGTAACTTTTAAATTGAGACAAAATCCTAGCCCAAATTTGTGGCTTACTATAAATTGAAGTCTAATTTTAACTCCTTTTTTTCAGAAAAATTTTATAATCTTACTTTATTACAGTTTATTAGATTGTCCTTCTGAAGACTGACAATTATAAAATTCAGTGTAACTTGTTATGATACTTTTGAGCTTTGAATTGATTCTACAGAATTGGGCTCTGGATTTGATTTGGACAAAATGGACAGTTAGTGGAAAAAGCTTGACTTTTCTTTGATAGCATCATGGCTTAGTTCCTCATGACAGGAAATTGTGCTATGGAGGGCATAATATGCTCAGAAGCCAGATGGCTAAAATTCTGGCTTAGCTTTGCTGGCTTGCTTTGAGGTCCTATGTAGTTAGCCTCTCAACAATATTTCAGTTTTTTCATCTGTAAAAGGGGGTGGGTGGGTAATATTTCTCCTTTATTAACTTTTAAGGTCATTAAAATGTATAAGTCCAAACAAAATGCTTTCAAAACCATTGGCTTCATGATATATTCTAAAAGATTTTCACTGGCAACCCTGTTTTTGGCCTCATTCAAAAAAATAAAAAAAGATAACACAAACAACAAACAAAACAAAATCTGCCCCTCTCCCCACCCAAAACTCAATAAAAGCACTGTGATTCAGGATTGCAAAAAGATGAGCTGGGAGGGTACTGTTAGAAAGACATTATGGTTAGGAGAAGAGGAAACAAAAGAATAAAAATGATTATTAACCAGGAATAGGATGGCTTTATTTTTAATTAATTAATTAATTAATTAATTATTTTTTGGATTTTCGAGGTAGGGTCTCACTCTAGCCCAGGCTGACCTGGAATTCACTATGTAGTCCCAAGGTGGCCTTGAACTCATGGTGATCCTCCTACCTCTGCCTCCCGAGTGCTGGGATTAAAGGCGTGCACCACCACACCCGGCTTAATTAATTTTTTTTTTTTTAAGTAGAAACTTTGTATGGATACATCATGTGTTGGTACCATCACTTCCCTCCTCCATGCCCCAACTCCACTGAAGGCCCCCCTTAGTATTTTTTATTTTTTCAGGCAAGGTCTTGCTACATAGCCCATGCTAGTCTTGAATTCTTGATCCTACCTCAACCTCGGGAGTACTGGGATTACAGACATGTGCCATAATGCCCAGTTTAGGATGTCATTATTTGAAATGAACTAAAAAGGTCTGCTTAGAAGAGAGAAATCGTCAGGGTAGAATGAGGAAGGATGACTAGGAGTATAATGGCTACAAGGTTAAGAGTAGAGTAGTCCAGGGGAGGTATATGCTTCCCCCCCCCCCATAAAACATTTACATTTCTCTCATGTTTAGTGCCTAATGCTTTGATAGGTTTTAACTTTGTTAGCAATATGACTCACCAAGTCCCTAAAATTTCCTTTTGCTCTCAAGTTTTGAAGATGTACTCATATGCCAGGATTTGTTTTTCTTATGTATTAGTGATAGTTCTTTGTGCAGGATCCTAGGAAACCAGAGTTCCTAAGCATCATTTGGCCAGTTAATGATCATGAGCTGTTTGCTTTAGTCTGTGCCTAGTCATCTATATATTATTCCTGTCCTTCATGTGTGTGTGTATGCATGTATGTGCACTCACTTGCACCTTAAAATTTTTAAAAATTATTTATTTATTAGAGACGGAGTTGGGGGTGGGGGAGAATGGATGTGCCAGGGCCTCTAGCCTCTGCAAATGAACTCCAGATGTATGTGCCACCATGAGTATCTGTCTTACATGGGACCTGGAAAATCGAACTGGGGTCCTTAAGCTTCGCAGGCATATGCCTTAACCACTAAGCCATCTCTCCAGCCCTTAAAAAAAATTTTTTTTTTAACTCTCTTCACTGTATAACTCTCAGTTAGCAAAACTGAAATAAAACATTTATATTTTTTGAAAAACAATGTCTAAAAATTAGATCAGTTTCCTATTTTGTTTTATATTTGCCTTCTAATTTCAGATCCAAAAATCTGACACTCCTCTCTTTCCTTTTGACCCAATATCCCATGTACTGTCTCTTATTTATTTTCAATTATTAATGTATATATTTATGCAGAAACTTAAGGGCAGTAGAATCCACAGTGCCACTGGAAAATAATCTCATTCAAAATTAGTGAGCCAGACTTGAGTGATTCAGGAAAATAGTCCTTAAAGGGACTCTTGGAGCTTTTTGGGAAGTAAATTATTGAGAAATACAAGAAGCAGTTGAACACTGTCATTCACCTGGAGATGCCAAATTCTTTTAGAGACTGAATCTCATTAACAAAATGTGTGTTTTGTATTATATCATTGTCACAAAAAATTTGGACAACTGGGTTAGAGAGATGGCTTAGTGGTTAAGGCGCTTGCCTGATAAGCCTAAGGACCCCTATTCAGCTCCCCAGAACCCACATAAGCCAGATGCACAAGGTGATGCATGGTGCATGTGTCTGGAATTTCATTGCAGTGCCAATTCTTTCTCTCACTCTCATAAACAAAATCAATTTAAAAAATAAAAAAATTAAAAAAATTTGGACAACTAAATATGAGAGCTGATTTACTATCAACTAATGTTCCGGAGTATACCTTATTTCCTATTATATTTCCTATATTACTTTTTTCATGCTCTTCCTTTAAAAGGAAAATTTGGGAATAATGCCTGGTTTGTATTTTACTGTTTATGATAGAAGAATTTAGGGTTTTTTTTTTTGTTTGTTTGTTGTTGTTTTGTTTTATTTTTTGTTTCCTGAGGTAGGGTTTTACTCTAGTCCAGGCTGACCTGGAACTCACTATATAGTTGCAGGGTGGCCTTAAACTCAGAGTGATCCTCCTACCTCTACTTCCCTGAGTGCTGGGATTAAAGGCATGCACCACCATGCCCAGCTTAGGTGGTCTTATAAAATAGTTCTTGCAGATGTTGAATTCTGTGATGGAAAAGAGAAAAGAGATCAAGTGTAAGTTGAGGAAGAAGGGTTGTAAAAATGGAAAATGAAATTAAAAAGTGTATTTTATGTACAGATATACTTTTAATTTCTATGAATTTAGTATATAAGAGGAGAAATGAGTTATACTGGCTGTTACTGACCACATGGGGTTTGTGGATCCAAAATCTAGATTTGTTTTCCCCTATATTTGATCATCTTTGCTTAAGGAGAGAGGAGAGGAAGATAATTAGTGACTAATGCAGTGCATTTGAGAGACTTTAACACACATCTACACTAATTCAAACTCTTTACAAAAAGGTAGAGTCTAGGGAACATTGACTGAAATGGTGGAGAACCTTTGTGTTTTCTGAGAGTAAATGAACAAAATTGCATTAGCACGGGGAAATGAGGTTGGAGACAAAAAATATTGCAATATATATTTCCTAGAACTCTCTAATGGTGGAGGAGTGATTCTTCAGGAAAAACAAATTGGTAGCTGGGTTAAGCCACATTTCCTAATTTCTGATTACAAATTGTATTTCACTGGCAACTCTTTGAAATTTATTGTGCCGAAACTTGATTAATCACACAATACATACGCTCTTCTTTTTGTAGGCGGCACTCCCCCTATCGCACACTGGAGCCAGTGCGTCCTCCAGTGGTACCAAATGATTACGTACCTAGCCCAACCCGTAATATGGCTCCCTCGCAGCAGAGCCCTGTGAGGACAGCTTCTGTGAATCAAAGAAATCGAACTTACAGGTATTTTCTCTACCTCAGCGCAAATTGTGATGGTCATAGTACCATAATCTGTTCAGATAACTTCAGTTAAATCTTTCTCATTTTTCAAGCGCTAAGTTCTTTTCCACTTTCTACTCTCCCAAACCTCATCTGATTCCACCCCTTTCTCCTCATGTTCTGATGCAACTTTGATCAGGAAGGTAAAAACCAATTAGACATATCAAAGTGTAAACTTCTGAACAAAGATAAAACTTTAGTTGATATGAAAAAAGAACAGTTGACCAGATAAGGAAAATTTAAAAGTTGTTTTTTGGGTGGAACTTTACAGATGAAAAACCATACACAAATACTAGTGTGGGGAAGTATGTCAAGATAGCATAAATTGGAATAATTTAGGAAAATGTACTGTAAGTTTCTTCAGATGGGCATTAAACTGGGTCATAAAAAGGTAACATTATTTTGATGATGCTAAGTACCAACAGTTTTCACTTATTTGAATTTCCTTAATACATCTCATTAATAGGTACCAAACCCAGCTCTTTGGACTCAGCTTCTCTCCTAACTTTTCTATGAAATTACATTTTAAATGGAAAGCTTTGATTATGTTTCTTATAGCTATACTTATTTCAGAAAAACTTGGGAAATGCTGATATCTTGGTGTATGTACTCATACTTTGGTGGCTGTTATTTCTTTAGCAGCAGTGGGAGTAGTGGAGGAAGCCACCCAAGTAGTCGGAGCAGCAGTCGGGAGAACAGTGGAAGTGGGAGTGTGGGGGTTCCCATTGCTGTTCCTACCCCATCTCCTCCCAGTGTCTTTCCAGGTAAAACATTAGTGGTAATTTATTTTTTTGTTTTTCTCTCATGAATTTAAATATAGATTGTTATTTAGTTACAGTGACCTTTTTTTTGTGTGTGGTGCTTTTCAATGAAGATTAACTTTATCTAAATTTTGCTGTTGAATGTGCTATCTGTTAAACTCAAGGCCTCATGCAAGTGGGCTTTTTTCTTTATCAGGATTAAAAAAATTCCTATAGGACTCCATAAATACTGGAAAATCTTTATGTATTTGTTATTTTGACTAGTTGATTTTATTGTTTTTGCTGTCTTTTTAGTTTTGTTATTTGGTTTTATGCCTTTGTTGCTAGCTCAGCTGGTACTTTGAGGTTTCAGTAGGTATGAATCACATGTTTAATTCCAGCTAGTATAATGGTGCATGCCTTTGAACAGAATGACCGGGTTTGAGAATTATACAGGTTTAAAAGGACAGCATGTATAAAAGTAGTTTCAATAGCAAAATTTAGTAGTGTCTGAAATTCTATCCCCCCTCCCATCTGAAACAGAAAATATGCTTATTTGATAGGAGCACAGAAGCCATCATGATAGACTGTTACATACCTCAGCTTGTTTTGGTGCATACCTGTACTCTCATTCAGCATGCGCAGGCTAAAACAATAGGGTACTGGCTGGAGCCAGGTTGGGGTATATAGTCAGGTCCTATCTTCAAAAACGAAACCAAACAAAACAAGACACATTTAATTTACTTAAAATAACACAAGCAGATAATACCTCTTAAAAAGAATAAAAATAATTGTATGTGCATATGTGTGTATATTTTAAGTTGTTTTTAACCTGATAAGAAATTATTATATATGCCTACTTTCTGATTGTTTTTTAGGTTATTATATTTAATTTTATATACTATTTACAAAATGTCATAATAAAAAATAACAATGTTCAGGAAACAATCCACCCCCATCCCCCAGGTCAGGTAAAAAGGAAGGTTTGTTTTTAACAAGCTAAAAATTTTCTGCATTTTCCTGAGCTTCTTGAATTACTTGTTGCATGCCTGATAATCCTTTAGCATAAACTTCATTCTTTTTTCAACGATTCTTTTGGCTAGTATTAAGCACTGAATGTCTTAACATTAAACACTCTAATGCCTTTTCTAATCCTGCCTAATTTGACTGCTTCATTAATTGCTGCTTCTTACTCCTCTTTCCTCTTAGCCCCTGCTGGCTCTGCTGGCACTCCTCCCCTTCCTGCTACTTCTGCATCTGCCCCTACTCCTCTTGTTCCTGCTAGTGTCCCCTCTTCCACTGCCCCAGATGCTGCTATTGGGGGTACACAGACCCTTGCTGATGGCTTCACTTCTCCAACTCCCCCTGTTGTTTCTTCCAACCCCCCTTCAGGTAAGTATTGGCTTATTCATTGGCAGGCAGATCCAGTCGTCTGGCAACTCTTACCTGGAACTTCAGCTTCACAATTTTTTTGTTTTGTTTTGTTTTTCGGTTGTTTTTGTTGGCTTGGCTTTATTTGTATTAAAAAAAATTGAAGAATAATGTTTTAACCAGAAAGCAGAATGTGAACAAAGATTAGAAGTTCTAGAGAAAAATCATAAAGTTTCTCATACATTATCCTAATAAGGTAACACATTTTTATTGCTTGAATTTCATTTATTAGAGATTTGTATTGGTATAAAAATTAGTATAGAGCTACTTTCTATACAGTTTTGAACATTATTTGAAATAATTTTATAGGTTTATTGATTAATAAAAAGTATGACAGTTCAAAGATACGCTTTACAGGAAATAACTTATATAACAAATTGAAGGTCTCTAAGTTGATTATAGCAGAATCTGCTTATATTTTAGCAGTACTGGAAACTCATAAACAATGACTTCTGTTTTGATGGGGTAAGAGGTAAAGATTCACTATAAAATACCTTTGAACAGTTTATAATGATGTTGGTTAGTTAAAATGATGCATTTTGTGCATTTGATTTTACATGGGTACTGGGGAATTGAACCAGGGCCAGCAGTCTTTGCAAGCAACCATATGTAAGTGATGAGCTGTCTCCCAAGCCCTGTTTTATTTTTTTTTTTTTAACTTTAGCTATTCTAGGTGTATGACGATTTTTTTTCAAGTGGTTTGATGTGTGTTTCTAATGAGTAAGGAGGTTGAACATCTTTTCATGTGCTCTTTTTGGTGCCATCATACCGAGCTTTCTTTGGTTAGTATAGTGTCATTTTCATCTAGTGTCATGGAATCATTGCATATGTAAAACCTGTAAGGTTTCAGACTATAAAACTCATAATGATGTTACTTTGATTTTTTTTTTCTTGGAGACCCTGGGTTTGTATTAGTTTGTTGTACATTTATAGTATATTTTAAAAATTATATTGACATCTTATAAAATTATAGATAATAAACAATGGTAATCCCCTCTTACTCTCTTCTTTGCAACTTCACTCTCCATCATATCTCTGCCTCCTCTCAATTTGTCTCTCATTTATTTTGATGTCATCATCTTTTTCTCCTATTATGAGGGTCTTGTGTAGGTAGTGCCAGGCACTGTGAGGTCATAGGTATCCAGGCCATTTTGTATCGTGAAGAGTGCATTGTAAGCAGTCCTACCCTTCCTTTGGCTCTTACATTCTTCTTCTTTTTTAAAAAAATATATTTTATTTATTCATTTGAAAGAGAGAAAGGGGGGAAAAAGAGAGAGAGAGAGAGAGAGAGAATGGACATACCAGGGCCTCCAGCCACTGCAAATGAACACCAGATGCATGGGTCCCCTTGTGCATCTGGCTTACGTGAGTCCTGGGGAATCAAACCAGGATTCTTTGGCTTTGCAGGCAAATGCCTTAACTGCTAATTCATCCCCTGGCTCTTACATTCTTTATTCCACCTCTTGTGCAATTGACCCTGAGCCTTGGAAGATGTGAGAGAGATGTTTCAGTGCTGAGCATACCTCTGTCACTTCTCAGCACTGTGGTGCCTTTAAAATTTTTATTTAATTATTATCATTAATTGTTATCATCATTGACATGTTTTATATGGATACATCATGTGTTGGTACCCTCTTTTTCCTTGTTCCTGCCCCCATTCCGTTGGGGATACTTCTCAGTGGGGTTGCAGGTATTCCCCATGGGGTTGTGGTTTATGTGTTCTAAGAGCAGCAGTCAGTTATTTTTTAGGGGAGGGACTGCCTCTGGGCATGATGTGTGCCTTTTGAGTCATCCCACATACTGTTATATGTGTATCTAGTGGTTCAAATGATTAAGTGTACTTTTAAAGATTGTATTTTTATTTATTTACTTATTAGAGACAGAGGGAGTCAAGAGAGAGTGAGAATGGGTACGCCAGGGCCTCTAGCCAATGCAGACGAACTCCAGATGCATGTGCCACCATGTGCATCTGGCGTATGTGGGACCTGGAGAATCGAACTGGGTTACTTAGGCTTTGCAGGCAGGCGCCTTAATGGTAAGCCATACTGAAGCCCCAAACTATTATTTTTAAAAATACATTTAGGGCTGGAGATATGGCTTAGCCGTTAAGGCGCCTGCCTGCGAAGCCTAAGAACGCTGTTCAATTCTCCAGGTCCCACGTTTAGCCAGACACAAAGTGATGCAAAGTGCACCATGCCGCACTTGCCCACAAGGGGGCACATGCATCTGGAGTTCACAGTGGCTGAGAGGCCGCTGGTGTGCCCATTCTCTATTTATGTCTGTCTGTCTGTCTGTCTGTCTGTCTGTCTGTCTCTTTCTCTGTGTCTCTCTCCAAAAAAAAAAAAAAATAATAGTTTGCACTGGGCATGGTGGCACACAGCTTTAATCCCAGCACTTGGGAGGCAGAGGTTGGAGGATCACAGAGAGTTGGAGCAAGAGAGAGAGAAAGAGGAACCCATTATTTTTTGAGGTAGGGTCTCACTCTAGTCCAGGCTGACCTGGAATTCACTATGTAGTCTCAGGGTGGCCTAGAACTCATGGCAATCCTCCTACCTCTTCCTCCTAAGTGCTGGGATAAAAGAGGGTGCAGCAGGCTGGGTGTGGTGGTGCACGCCTTTAATCCCAGCCCTCAGGAGGCAGAGGTAGGAGGATCACCATGAGACTACATAGTGAATTCCAGGTCAGCCTGGGTTGGAGTGAGACCCTACCTTGGAAGAAAAAAAAAAAAAAAAAAAAAAAGAGGGTATACCAGGGCCTCTAGCCACTGCAAAAGAACTCCAGATGCATGTGCCACCTTGTGCATATCATTTATTTGGGTCTTGGGTAATTGAACCTGGGTCCTTTGGATTTGTAGGGAAATGTCTTGACTGCTAAGCCATCTCTAGCCCTAAAATTTATTTATTTGCAGGGAGGAAGGGCTAAAATAAGAGAGAGGAAATGTGTGTGACAGGGCCTCTTGGTACTGCAAATGACCTCTAGGTACCTGTGCCACGTTGTGCATCTGACTTTATGTACTGGGGAATTGAACCTAGGCCTTCAGGTTTTGCAAGCAAGTACCTTAATCATTGAATCATCTCTCCAGTCCCTATGTTTGTTTTTAAATTATTTTTATTTTTGAGAGCGAAAGAATGAATAGGCTTGCCAGGACCTTCAGCCTGATGTGTATGAACTGCAGATGCATGTGTTCCCTTGTGGCACATGTGTGACATTGCACACTTGTGCCACTGTGCATCTGGCTATGTGGGGCCTAGAGATTTACACATGAATTCTTAGGCTTAGCAGGCAAGTGCCTTAACTGCTAACCCATCTCTCTAGCTCCCCCATGTTTTCTTTTGTTTTCCTAAGTCCTAGTCTTGATTTGTCTAGTTTCCTGTGTTTTATGGCTGCTCTTTTTTGGAGGGAGAGAGCTTAGTCTGTTTGAACTGCTATAACAAGATCACAAACTAGAATAATTAAAATTTTATGTGTGTGTATGTATGTGTATAGGTGCACACATGCCATGGTATGTCCAGGTCAGAGGACAGCCCCAAAGTGTCTGATATAATGTTAGCAGAAAAGCAGCTGTCAGCTCGTGGTGTTTTGTAAATAGTAATTAAATTTGCTAAACTATTATTTTTAATAATCTTAGTAACATATGTACAGGATTTCATTATCTGAGGTAACATTGTTTTAATGACACACTTACAAATTCTGCCTTTTCCAGGTCATCCTGTTCAGTTCTACAGCATGAATAGGCCTGCCTCTCGCCATACTCCTCCAACAATAGGGGGCTCATTGCCCTATAGACGCCCTCCTTCCATAACTTCACAAACAAGCCTTCAGAATCAAATGAATGGAGGACCTTTTTATAGCCAGAATCCAGGTTAGATTTTTCTTTTCCATTATATAGCTTGTACCTATTAAACACTTGCAATTAAAATACCTTTAGTTTACAAATAATTGGTATGTAATTGTTGGTTATGGCTAGCTGTTGAATGAATGGAAGTACGAATACAAATTATTAAAAATACTAAGTTTTCCTCATCTTTTTTTTTTTAAATAAATTATGTGATTTCTTTGTAACGTTGTAGCATTCTGAACAGAATCCCTTTCAATATACGAGTAGTTATGTGCTTTAAAAATGTTACTGAGCCGAGTATAGTGGCACACACCTTTAGTCCCAGCACTCGGGAGGCAGAAGTAGGAAGATCGCCATGAATTTGAGACTACCCTGAGACTACAAAGTTAATGCCTGGTCTAGAGTGAGACCCTACCTTGAAAAACCCAAAAAAATAAAGGTTACTGAATCAGATATGAGGGTGCACACTTCTTGTAATCTCAGTGCTTAGGAGATGAAGGCCGGAGAATAACAAGCCTGTGGTATGAATTGAGACCCTGTTTCTAGGGTGAGGGATATGTGCATGCGTGTGTGCATGTTTTACTTAATGAGATAGCTTTATTCTGTGAATTACAAACAGAGTTGGGTGTACATGAAGCTGCTCTATGTTAGGTTACTATACTCTTACTTAATTCTCATACCAAACTTCTGAAAGGAAAATTAGTATTTGAAGAAATTGACATAAATATAACAGTTATAATAAAGAATTGAGTCATATACAGAAAATCTAACCAGGCACATATTTAGTGATTTACATGATCATTACTTTGCTCTTCCCTAGAGGAGGCAAGAGCAGATATAACTAGGACTATTATAGATGTGGTGTATCAGCTTACTGTCTTCATGGATTTTTGCTAAGAGGCCATTACAAGCTTGTATGAGCACTTGATTTGGTGAACAGTCCATTGTATTTTTCATAAGCCTTGGCTTTCATAGATTTCAGATTTGCCTATTATGGCTACTGCCTGTTGGTGAAACCTTGGTTATATCCTTTAGAATCTTACAAAAGAAAAAATTGATCCTCCTATTATATAAAACATTTTTATCTCATTTCATTTTGTATATCATTATATACAAAATAAGATTGATGATAATTTTTTGTGTGTATTCCTCTGGGAGAGTATTTCTATCTTTTGTTCTTTTTTAATTTTATTTTTTTGAGAGAGAGACAGACATGGGTCCTTAGGCTTCGCAGGCAAGCACCTTAATCGCTAAGTTATCTCTCCAGACCTTTATTTTTTTTTTTTTTTTTTTTGTTTTTTCCTGAGGTAAGGTCTCACTCTGGCCCAGGCTGACCTGGAATTAACTATGTAGTCTCAGGGTGGCCTCAAACTCACGGCAATCCTCCTACCTCTGCCTCCCGAGTGCTGGGATTAAAGGCGTGTACTATTTTTATTTGAGAGAGAAAGAGAAAGAAAAAAATACATGCACACCAGGCCTTTAGCCACTGCAGACATACTCCAGACACATGTGCCACCATATGTATCTGTGGGTACAGGGGAATCGAACCAAAGTCCTTAGGCTCTGCAGGCAAATGACTTAAAGGCCAAGCCATCTCTCCAGCCTTTGATTAGTGGTCATTTTTATTAGTACTTTGTACATGAAACCAAGGCCAAGGTTATGGCGAAAGAAGAATTTGAACTTATTATTATTATTATTATTTTTAGTTTTTCGAGGTAGGGGGTTTAACTCTAGTCCAGGCTGACCTGGAATTCACTATGTAGTCTCAGGGTGGCCTCGAACTCACAGTGATCCTACCTCTGCCTCCCAAGTGCTGGGATTAAAGGTGTGCGCCACCATGCCCGGCGAACTTAATGGTTTTTGATTTACATTTCCTGTTTCTCTGTTGTACTATCCTACTTACATATATTATTTATTTATTTATGACACAGAGAGAAAGAGGCAGACAGAAAGAGATTGAGTATGGGTGTCCCAGGGCCTCTTGCCCTACCATTAAGTCACCTCTTCAGCCCTCTTAGTTACCTTTAAGTTAATTTTTTGGGCTGAGGAAATGTCTCAGAGGTTAATGGGACTTGTTTGCAAAGCCTGACCACCCCTGGGTTCAGCTCCCCACATAAAGCCAGATGCACAAAGTAGCAGATGTAACCTGAGTTACTTCCAACAGCAGGAGGCCCTGCTGTGCCCGTTCTCTTCTTTCCTCCCTCTCTTTCTCAATTAATTAATTAATTAAAATTTTTTTTCTCTTACCTCCCTTAGCCTTTTTTTGGGTTGTTGGAGTGGGGGATGGGGAAAGAAAATCTCTGTTATAATCTAAAACATGTAAGATCCCAAGATCTTGTCTTTTATGATGTTCTAGCTTGAGAATGTTGCTCAGAAACCATTGCTACATGTAAGCCGAAACCCTTGTTCCTTCATCCAAGTTTGTTCACTGTTCCAGGATTTTCTCATAAATTAAATGCTTTATTTGTAGTTTAGCCAGTGCAAACTATAGTATAACTATCATGTCTTAAAGAAAATACACTTCTCGTAATACTACACTGTCTTTCATCATGTTTAGTTTTTTTAGGCTGTGCCATTTTTTGTTCCCCAAGGTAGGGTCTCACTCTAGCTCAGGCTGACCTGGAACTCACTATGTAGTCTCAGGGTGGCCTCAAACTCTCAGCGATCCTCCTACCTCTGCCTCCTGAGTGCTGGGGTTAAAGGCCTGTGCCACCACGCTTGGCTCTAGGCTATGCTTTTTTCTTTCTTTCTTTTTTTTTTTGGTTTTCTGAGGTAGGGCTCACTCTAGTTTAGTTTGACCTTGAATTTACTCTGTATTCTGAGGGTGGCCTTAAACTGATGGCGATCCTCCTACTTCTGCCTTCTGAGTGCTGGGATTAATGGCGTGTACCACCACACCCAGCTGGCTGTGCCATTATTTGAAGCTTATTTTTATCTTCAATTTAAACAAATTAGCACAGTTTTTTTTTTTTTTTAAGCATTGCTCCCCAAACACTGCATTGTTGCATACATCAATGTCCACCCACATTTTTAAGTAGTGTCCGGCTATGTTGTACAGGCTGGTTTTGAACCTATGGGCTCACGTGATCCTCTAGCCTCAGCCTCCTAAATGGGTGTGTATGATCCAATGGCATATTCTTTTTTTTCCCTTTGAGGTAGAGTCTCATTCTAACCCAGTCTGACCTCTGTAGTCTCAGGGTTGCCTTGTACTCACGGCAATCCACCAACCTCTGTCTCCCGAGTTAATATTTTTAAATGATAAATTAGGGCTCAAGAGATTGCTTAGTGGTTAAGGAGTTTGCCTGTGAAGCCAAAGGACCCAGGTCCGATTTCCCAGTACCCAATGTAAACCAGTTGCAATGTAAACCAGGTGTGTGCCACTGCACCTGGCCAGTGGCATACTTTTTTTTTTTTTCATTGACTAACTTCTATACTTACATACAAAAAATGCATATTTCCTTCCCCTGCCCCCAAACCCCTTTAGAACTCCAATCTCCATCATATCTCTTCCCTCTCTCCATTAGTCTTTCTTTAAATTTGATATCATCATCTTTTTCTTCTATTATGAGGGTTTTGCGAAGATATTGCTAGGCACTGCAAGGTCATGGATATCAAGGCCAATTTCTGTCTGGACAGTTGAATTGTAAGGAGTCGTACCCTTCCTTTGGCTCTTCCATTCTATCCGCCCCCTCTTCCGCAATGGTCCCTGAGCCTTGGAGGGTGTGACAGAGGTGTTTCAGTGCTGGGCAGTCCTCCATCCCTTTTTCTCAGCACTATGTTGCCTTTTGGGTCATCCCAGTGGTCATCGCCATCTGAAAAGAGAAGCTTCTCTAACCAGAAGTGAGAGTAGCATTAATATGTGAATATGAACATTAAGCGTAGTGCTTTCAGGGTAGCTTGGCGGGAATAATATATACATTTAGCCAGACAAGAGCAGGCTTTATACCCCTAAGGCTCATGACCTCCCCTGCTATAGACTTTTGCTTAGGTTTTTCAGTACCAGGTATGTATTCCCTCCCATAGAGAGGGCCTTCAGTCCAATTATGGAGCAGTTGGTTACCTCAAGAGTAGACATGCCACTATTGCACCCGTTCAGTCATTGGGCCTGTATGGCCAAACTTGAATATTCAGTGTCCACTGTTTTCACTGCTGATGACTTCTGTCTCCCATATGGCTGCATGCAGTGCAGCTTCTTCCAGTTTTCTGTTGGCTGGTCTACAGGGAGAAGGTTTTTTGCTCAGCACCAGCTTGCTTTCTCAGTGACCTTGCCTCTCAGGCAAGAGATGTCTTCAGCAATAGGGTCTTACTATCTGTTTCTCAAGGGAAACCAAGGGCTTTGGCAATAGCCTTTAATGTTTTGGAGGCTACTGGGACCTCCTTGGCCAACAACTCACTGGAAGGTATCCCATCCCAGGCACTGAAAATTTTCTAGTAACAGTCTACAGCTTCTAGATGTGCAGTAGCATACTCTTAAATGTGTTAAAAGTGTTTTGTTGTGTTTTGTGGTAGACTCTCACTCTAGCCCAGGATGGCCTTGAACTCATGGTGATCCTCCTACTTCAGCCTCCTGTGTACTACTAGAATGTCATCCACCATTCCTGGCTTTCAATGTACTTTTTAATCTTAAAAGTTTGGTTTATTAGGTAGAGCCTGCTTGATCTGTTGAAGATAGGTTGACTCTTTGCAATGTCTGGAAATTACTGCTATGGCCTCTCTTTGCCTTTCTTAACTTATGTTCATTTTGAAACAGTAGCTTAAGTCCAAAATGGGTTGGTTCTGTAATGGAGCTGAAGAGTGCTTCACTGTTACAGCTTCATAATAGTTGAATGGATATTATAGTTAAGAAATAGAGAGAGATATTGCATCCTGTATGTGTAACCACCAAATTAGTCCTTAGAGAACTTATAGATAGAATTTATTTGATGATTGCTGAAGCATATATTCAGTGCATTTTTTTGCAATAATAGGGAACCTAGGACTTTGTGCATGCTATACTAAGCCAGTGTTTACTCTTTAGTAATGTCTGTAGTCCTATTTAATGTAATTAAAATATATTTTAATAGCACATGCCTTTAATCCCAACCCTTGGGAGGATCTCCATGAGGTCAAGGCCACCTGAGACTGCATAGTGAATTCCAGGTCGGCAAAAGGGAAACCCTACTGTGAAAAACCAAAAAAAGACGTGCATGGTGGCATACGCCTTTAATCCCAGCACTTGGGAGGCAGGGGTAGGAGGAGCGCATGAATTTAAGGCCTCCCTGAGACGACATAGTGAATTCCAGGTCAGCCTGGGCTAGAGTGAAACCCTACCTCGAAAAACCAAAACCAAACCAAACCAAACAAACAAAATACACACACGGGTATATTTCTTTGCAAATATGATTTATATATGTGAAAATGTATTTTAAAGTAAAAACAAATTTTTATGGAGTAATTTTAATCATTGTTTTTTGCTCATGGCAGTAAGTTGTGGGATTATTAGGGCTGTCTGTCATTTAGTTGTGATTTTTATTTTTAATTTTATTTTCTATATTCTGTTAAGTTCTGCCTTTCTTCTCCTGGGGTTTGCTGAACTTTAAAGAGAGTTCTTATAGTTTGGTTAATTGGAGTTCTTTCTCCAAAAACTGCATTTTTAAGAAAATGAAATCATGTTCTCTTTTGTGGGTGTGGGGATTGTTGGCTCTCAAACCCGGATCCTCAAGGATGCCAGGCAAGTGCTATACCATTGAGTCCCACCTTCAGCCCCAACCATGTTCTTCTTCTTTGGCAGCTCTTTAATGAGATTCACTTTATGAAGCAGTGTTCTAGGACTATTAGATGAGCCGCCCTTTTTTTTGGGCCTGAGAATGTTATAAATCAGTTTCTTTGTACTCTTACTGGTCTCTCAATGGTACCCATTTGTCCATATGTAAAATGAGAAAGTTTTACACTTTACTAAGTTAGCTAATTCCCCTGATTATTAGAATATTCCATGGTGTGTATTTAGGAGTCTACATTTTGCAGTTGCATTTTTGCCATGGATGCATGCTTCTAAAGAATTGAGTTGACAGGGTCAGTGAGTTTCTGGGAGGTGTAAATCTAGCAGCATATCAACTGGTGTTTTACTTGGTTTGAATTTGAAAAAGGACAGTATAACACAGGAACGAAACATGGAATGAATCATAGTTCTGGCTCTGAGGAAGGCTGTGATTGTTTCTAATGAGACTGTTTCAGAAACAACCGTTTGAAAGCAACACTTAAACTGGGTCATAACTGAAGCCTCTTTGGTTTTCATTGTTTTTTAATCTAATCAGCCACAGAAATAAGAATATTGATTTTTGCGTTTATCTTGCCAGCAGTAAGGAGAGTTAGAGAAACGCAAGGTAACAGTCTTCTTTAAATATAAATGTGGTGGTCCTTAGTGGTAAAGAGAGCATATGCATCTCTTTGTATGTATTTGCATATATACATTTACATATACATTATAAGTCTTGTTTGCTAAGATATCAATCATGTAACATTTGTGTATGAAAGCACTTTGTAGCAATAAGCCTACAATATATTAATTTTTTTGTGGGGGGGGGTGTTGAGGTAGAGTCTCTCTGTAACCCAGGCTTACCTGGAATTCACTATGTAGTCTCAGGGTGGACTTGAACTCACGATGATTCTCCTATCTCTGCTTCCTGAATGCTGGGGTTATAGGTGTATGCCACCACACCGGGTTAAGTAATGATTTTTACAACAGAGGCTTAAAAATAGTCCATTAGGGGGCTGGAGAGATGGCTTAGTGGTTAAGATGCTTGCTTGTGAAGCCTAAGGACCCAGGTTCAATTCTCCAGGTTCCACGAGGTGCTACATGTATCTGGAGTTCATTTGTAGTGGCTAGAGGCTCTGGCACACCCGTTATTTCTCTTTCCCTTTCTCTCTGTCTCAAATAAAAATAAACAAAAATAATAATCCAATTAATAAAATAGCATGTTATCTCCAAGAAATGTAACTGTAGTTAAATGAGTTAGAGGAACTTTTATTTATTTATTTATTTATTTATTTATTTATTTATTTATTTATTTATTTATCAGAGAGAGAGAGAGAGAGAGAGAGAGAGAGAGAAACAGATGGAAAGAGACTACACAGAGTCAGAGAATGAGAATTGGCACCCTAGGGCCTCTAGTCACTGCAGACAAACACCAGATGCATGTGCCACCATGTGCATCTGGCTTACGTGGGTTCTGGGGAGTTGATCGTGAGTCCTTAGGCTTCATAGGCAAGTGCCTCAACTGCTAAGCCATCTCTCCAGCCCTAGAGGAACTTTTTTTTTTTTTTTTTTGTTTTTTCGAGGTAGGGTCTCACTCTGGTCCAGGCTGACCTGGAATTAACTATGTAGTCTCAGGGTAGCCTCGAACTCACGGCGATCCTCCTACCTCTGCCTCCGGAGTGCGCCACCATGCCCGGCTTTAGAGTAACTTTTTTTTTTTTAATTATTAATTTTTTTATTGACACCTTCTATATTTACATACAAAAACATATATTTCCCTCCCCTCCCCTCTCCTCCCCCATTCCACTTTAAAACACCAATCTCCATCATATCCCCTCCCTAGTCTGTCTTTTAATTTGATGTCATCATCTTTTTCTTCTATTTTGAGGGTCTTGCGATGGTATTGCTAGGCACTGCAAGGTCATGGATATCAAGGCCAATTTCTGTCTGGGCAGTTGCATTGTAAGGAGTCGTACCCTTCCTTTGGCTCTTCCATTCTATCCGCCCCCTCTTCCGCAATGGTCCCTGAGCCTTGGAGGGTGTGACAGAGGTGTTTCAGTGCTGGGCACTCCTCTATCCCTTCTTCTCAGCAATGTGTTGCCTTTTGGAGATCCCAGTGGTCATCACCATCTGAAAAGAGAAGCTTCTCTAACCAGAAGTGAGAGTAGCGTTAATTTGTGAACATGAACATTAAGTGTAGTGCCCCCAGGGCAGCTTGGTGGGAATAATATATACATTTAGTCAGACAAGAGCAGACTTTATACCCCTAAGGCTCATGACCTTCCCTGCCATAGACTTTTGCTTAGTTTTTTCAGTACCAGGTATGTATTCCCTCCCATAGAGAGGGCCTTCAGTCCAATTATGGAGCAGTTGGTTACCCCAAGAGCAGTCATGCTACTATTGCACCCCTTCAGTCATTGGGCCTGTATGGCCAAACTTGAATATTCAGTGTCCACTGTTTTCACTGCTGATGACTTCTGTCTCCCATACGGCTGCATGCAGTGCAGCTTTTTCCAGCTTTCAGTTGGCTGGTCTACAGGGAGAAGGTTTTCTGCTCAGCACCAGCTTGCTTTCTCAGTGACCTTGCCTCTCAGGCAAGAGATGTCTTCAGCAATAGGGTCTTACTATCTGTTTCTCAAGGGAAACCAAGGGCTTTGGCAATAGCCTTTAATGTTTTGGAGGCTACTGGGACCTCCTTGGCCAACAACTCACTGGAAGGTATCCCATCCCAGGCACTGAAAATTTTCTAGTAACAGTCTACAGCTTCTAGATGTGCCATTACTCAAAAAAGTAGGTTTATATAAGTCTTATTCACAATATCTGGAACTTTAAAAAATATATATATTTATTTATTTGCTGGGTATGGTGGTGCACACCTTTAATCACAGTGCTTGGGAGGCAGAGGTAGGAGGATCACTATGAGTTCAAGGTCAGCCTGAGACTATATAGTGAGTTCCAGGTCAGTGTGGGCTAGAGTGAGGCCCTACTATGAAAAACCAAAAAAAATAAAAAAATTAAAAAAATTATTTGAGAGAGAGAGAGAGAGAGAAAGAGGCAGATAGAGAATGGGCATGCTAGGGCCTCCAGTTACTGTACATTAACTTCAGGAACATATGCCACCTTGTGCATCTAGCTTAAGTAGGTAGTGGGTCTTTAGGTTTCACAAACAAGTGTTTTAACCACTAAGCCATCACTCTAGCCCCCTAGAGGAACTTTTAAAAACACTGTGTGTGTGTGTGTGTGTGTGTGTGTGTGTGTGTGTGTGTATGTATGTATGTATGTGTGTGTGTGTGAAAGAGAGAGAGAGAGAAAGAAAGAGAAGAGGACACCAGAGCCTCTAGCTCCTGCAAATGAACTCCAGATGTATGTGCCATCTTGTGCATTTGGCTTTTGTGGGTATGAGAGAATCGAACCTGGGTCCTTAGGCTTTTCAGGCAAGTGCCTTAACTGCTAAGCCTTGTCTCCAGCCCTCTAGAGGAACTTTTGAATATGTTTACTGTTTTGCAAAGAGAAAATGTTAGACTTAACTCCTGGATGATAGTAAAAACCACTAAAAAGAAGCAGTGAACAATGTTGGGATGTTGATATTATAGAAGAAAAGCTGTATCACATAATCTGTAACTGAGAAGGTTAGTTACATCATCACTGTAAGTCTCCAGAAGATGATGGTGCTGTGTGGTCTGGCAAAGTATACAGAAAAAGCAGTAGCTATCTTTTTAAAAAAGATTTTATTTTTCTTTATTTGAGAGAGAGAGAGAGAGAGAGAGAGCGAGAGCGAGAGAGAGTGTGCTCGAGAGGGGGAAATAGGAAGGGGGGAGAGAGGGAGAGAATGGGCACTCCCGGGTTTCAGCTGTTGTAAATGAACTCCAGATACATGCGTCCCCTTTTGAATCTGGCTTATGTGGGATCTGGGGAATCGAACCTGGGTCCTTTGGCTTTGCAGGCAAGTGCTTTCACCACTAAGCCATTTCTCCAGCCCTAAGAAGCTATCTTTGAGTACTGTTTTAGGTAATCCTTATGGTTTGTTAGGGAATATTACTTTATTGATGAAAAAATAACAAAATATCCAGATCTTTTGAACTTTCTCATACACTGAAAGTTATTTGGTAACCACAGTTGCATCATCAGAAAGCCTCTTCTTCCTGATTACTTAAGTACACTTTTAAATATCTTATTCTTAGTTGCTATTAATCTTTAGTAAAGACGACAATTAACTAAATTCTTAAAATATTTCCTTCCCTGGAATGTAAAATATAGGCAACTATGCTTGAATGGGCTACCATAAATTGATATAGTCTCAAAAGGTGATGTTCTTGAATGGTCTTAGATGTAGTATTTATTATGTTTATTTCTTCTTTATTCAGAGTAATTATGAAACTATAAAAATACGCTGAAGTCAAAGTTTAGCTCTTTAAACTTTTTTTGTATTGAATGTTTGAAATGCCAAACCTCAAAAAATGCTTCAGAGGACTTTATAAATAACCAGGAAAGGTGTGCTTGGAAAATATACATTTCATCAGCATACATCCTCTAAATTTGGCTCGCTTAGAAAGCCTTTTATTGGTCCTATCTAAATGTTATAAGTACATAGCTACAGTTCTCATTGTTACTCAATTTAAAATCTCTCTCAAACAATAGCTTCTTGGTTGGTCTGTCGGTCGGTTGGTCCTCCCTCCCTCCATCTCTCTCCTATTTCACTTTATTAGTTACTATTCAACTATTTGTACAGTTTTTTATTTTATAAATTGAAAATACAATAAAATAATATAGGCTGAGAAATATTTACATCTCATAAAGGATTACATTCTCTCCCAACACCACTCCTAGAAATTGCTGAAGAGTTAACTTAGTAGAAGAGTGAAGCAAGGACACTGTTCCTTAAAGGAAATACAATGGGGAGGTCAGGCTCATTTCTGTAAGTCAAAGGCAAGGTTTTGAATCTTGGAAGGTCTGTTCTTCCAGCTTCTTGGAAAACGTGTCAAATTATTTATACTAAAGTAAAATGTAGTGGTTGCCAAAGACTGCTCCTCTATCTGGATTTTTTTGGATGGGAGGGTTGGGGGAGAAGGGCACTATGGTTGTTATTTATCTTTTTGAGAAAGGATCTCTATGTTGCCTTTGCCGGTCTCTACTTTTGGGGCTCAAGTGATCCTCCTGCCTCAACTACTAGTATTGCATTACCTAGTGTCTTTTCTGACTAGGACCAAACCGCCCTGATTCAGCAGAATGTGGATTTTTTAGTTCAATCATGTTACTTTTGAGGTTCTGATGGCCCTGAGGTATGGCCCCTGTCCTTCTGCCACTGCAGGTGCAGTGTTGCATCATCCAGATGGCACACCTCAGCCTACCTGAGCCTTTCATTTGGCCCTGGGAGGGAACTCTATGAGAACAGGGACCTAGAAGAGGTTTCACTGGAGTGGCTTTTAATATTACTTCAAACTACAAATCACAAAGCCAGAAACACTCCAGACCAAGGACATTTTAAGGAAGGGACAGTAGCTGGGGTAAGGACTTTTTACCAAGGAGGAAGGCTTTAGATAAACCAGCAACATCTAAGAACAGCTGAACTTGGGACCTGCTTTGTGGAAGCAGTTCAGGCATTCCTCGGATCATGGCTGACCTGCTTGAGTTTCTTTGGGGACTGGAGCTGATTTTGACTTTAGTTGATGTGGGTCTGGAGACTGGCTATATTTGTAGCCAGCTGCAGGCTATCCCAAAAGCTAGCTTTTGCCTTCCATAGACTGAGGAACTAGGATTCCAAACCAGTTCAGGGGATCCTGTGGGGCTGCAGAAGACTCCTGCCCATGCATCTTGGTGGGACCTCCTTTAGTGTCTGGGTATCAGGTTTGATCACCTTCTTGGACTTTGTTGGCTGACACTCATGCAGACTTAATGGTTCCATCCGGAAGGTGAACTGAAAGGGCCCAGATGACTTGACATCCATGGCTTGACACCTTGGGCAAGTGAGAGCCAGCCCTCCTCCTCTACCTGGGCAGTCTGTGCTGCTTGCTTCTCTTACGTTTCCTCCAAGTTACCCAGCAGCTGAAGGAACATTGAGTCCAGCTCTGCCCACAGGGCCAGGGTTGCCATTGAATCTGCCCTTTCACATTGGCTTTACTATTGTATATTCTTAAAATGATATAATTGAATCTAGGTTTGGATACCTTAGGACAATGGTCTTAATCAACAAAATCTCAGCTATTTAATGGAAACAGAAAAGTTAATAAAGTTGCTTCCTATTCTTTTTCTAGTTGTTGCTTAGAATAGAACCCAAGGCCTTGGGTATGCTAAGTATGCATTCTATTATAGTGTAAGGGTCTGAAAATCACTGAAGAAAGACTCCAAAGTCAAATAGTATGTAAATTAAGCAAAGAGCGTTTATTCTGCAGAATCAGCCATCATACAGGGGTCAACCGTTCATACAAAATGGCAACCCCAGGAGGAGCTTGCAGGCTCCTTTTAAGCACAGCTAAAGGAATTTTGGCGGGCTTTTAGTCTTTTAACATGATTGGCTAATTTGAACAGTAACTGTACTTGTGTTTTTTTGATTGGTCTTAGAGTTTTGAAGGCTAGGTCTAGGGGAGTTCTAAGCGGGTGAGGTAATCTCCTAAGGTGATTGGCTAAGCAAGTGGCAGTTACATTTGTATACCTTTGATTGGTTGAGGCAAAAGGGACAAGTGTGGTGACTTTACAGGAACTGACTCAGCCTTTTCTGGTCAGGGCAGCCATTGATGAATGGCCCTTTGTTTTAGGCTTCCCAGAAATCTTGTCTGTCCCTCCAGGAAAGTGAAACTTAGGCCTATCTAGGGTGGTGCCTTATTGAAGCCTGTCATGGTGTCAGTTTGGTCCCTTTAATAGTAGCCAGTCCCATACTTTTCTTTTCATAACATGCATAGGACTAGAACTGAATGGAGAAGTCAATTATTTGCACCGAAATCCTCCATAATTTTCTCAGGGTACTTCCTTTCAGCTCAGATTTGTAAGGAACGCAGATTTAGTCTAAAGTAGACTGTTTATATTCTGGTTTATAGACATTTTGGTTAGATGAATTTTTTACTTGAGAGAGAGAGAGAGAGAGAGAGAGAGAGATAGATAGATAGATAGATATCGAGAATGGGGACACCAGAGCCTTTAGCTGCTACAAATGAACTCCAGACTCATGCACCACCTTGTGCATCTGACATACCTTGTGGGTCCTGTGGAATTGAATGTGGGTTCTTTGGCTTCACAGGCAAACGCCTTAACCACTAAGCGATCTCTCTGACCTCCTTCTTTTTACCCCTCTTCTTTAGTTTTTTGAGGTAGGGTCTCACTCTAGCCCAAGCTGACCTGGAATTCACTATGTAGTATCAGGGTGACCTCAAACTTGTGGTAATCCTCCTACCTCTGCCTCCTCAGTGCTTGGGATTAAAGGCATGTGCCCCCAATCCTGGCTTGTGTGTATGGGCACATGTGTGCCACTGTGTGCATGTAGAGAACAGAGGACAACCTTCAAATGTTAGTTCTTGCCTTCCACATTACTTGAGACAAGGTCCACTGGAAAGGCCTTACTAGCTGGCCCTTGAGCTTGAGGATTCTTCTAGTTCTATCCCATTACTATAGACCCTTGTGGATTACAGACATATGCACCACTTTTGTGTCCAACTTTATTTGTATATTCTTGGGTCACATCTAGGAAATACGGCATGTATAATGTTCCCTTCCCTTCCCTTTTTCCTTTCCCTTATTTTTTTCTTTTCCTTTCCCTTTCCTTTCCTTCTCATGGTGATCCTCCTACTTCTGCCTGAGTGCTAGGATTAAAGGTGTGTGCCACCATGCCTGGCTCCTTTTTTTCTTTTAAGCAGAAAAGCCAACTAATTATTTATTTTTTTAACTTTTTATTGACAGCTTCCGTAAATATAGACAATAAAACCATAATTCCCTCTCTACTCCCATTCCCTTCTCTCATATCCATCCTCTATGGAATTGCCTTTCCCTGCCAATTAGTCTCTCTTATTTTTTTTCTTTTTCTTTAATTTTAAAAATTCTTTTAAAAAAGATTTTATTTTTATTTATTTATTTACTAGAGACAGTGTGGGGGAGAAAGTGAGAATGGGCATGCCAGGGCCTCTAGCCACTGCAAATGTACTCCAGATACATGTGCCACCTTGTGCATCTGGCTAATGTGGGACCTGGAGAATTGAACCAGGGTCCTTAGGCTTCACAGGCGTGTGCCTTAACTGCTAAGCCATCTCTCCAGCCCTCTTTTATTTTTTAAAATACTTTATTTATATTTGAGAGAAGGGCCGAGAAAGAGAGAAAGAGAGAGGTTGAATATGAGCATGTCAGGGCCTTCAGTTGTTGCAAACAAACTCTAGGAGCATGCACCTTGTGCATCTGGCTTAGTGGATCCTAGGGAATTGAACTGCTAAGCCATCCTTCTAGCCCTTTTTATTTTGATGTCATCATTTTTTCCTCTTACTGTGAAGGTCTTATATAGGTAGTTTCAGGCACTACAAGGTCAATGATATCAAGGCCATTTTGTCTAGAAAATTGCATTGTAAGCAGCCCTACCCTTCCTTTGGCTCTTAAATTCTTTCTGACACCTCTTCTGAAATGTATGCTGAGCCTGGGAGGATCAGTGTTGAACACTCCATTGTCACTTCTCAGTACTGTGGTGGTCACTGCCATCTGAAGAGATAAACTTCTTTAACCAAAAGTGAGAGTAGCATTAATATATGGGTATAAACATTTCAAAAAGTTTTTAAGGGCGGTTTGGTGGGCATAAGAAATGTATTTAGCCAGACAATAACAGACCTTACTTCTCTAGGGCTCATGACCTTCCCGGCCATAGACTTTTGACTAGGTTTTCAGTACCAGGCATGTATTCCTTTTTTTTTTTTTGTTTTTGTTTTTTTGTTTTTCAAGGTAGGGTCTCAATGTATTCCTTTATGTGGAGAGGGCCTCCAGTCCAATTAGAGAGTGGTTGGTATTTCCCATAACAGACATGCCACTATTGCATTAGTTGGCACATTTGCCCTGTCTGGCCAGTCTTAGGCCTTGCAGGGTCCACTGTTGTTTACTGTCATTGATGACTTCTCTCTCCTAAAGGCTTCATTCAGGATCACTCTTTCCACCTGACAGCTAGTCAACAGGAAGGAGGTTTCCAGCTCAGTTCCAGCTTGATTTCATGTTCATGTTTTTAAAAGTTAAAACATGAACAAGCTAGGTGTGACCATGCATACAGTGGGGAGCCAGAGACTGGCCGATACTGGGGCTCACTTGTCACCCAGTCTGACCAAAACTCAAGGTTCACTGAGAAACTCTGTCTTAAGGAAATGAGATGAGCAATAGAGGATACCTAACATTGTCCTTTGGCCTCCACATGCATTCACATACCATACATGTGTGCATACATGCATCACATACACATTCATAAAATAGTAATTAATAAATTTAGTTTACCTACAAAAATTTGTAAATTATACATCATTCAAATTTTTTGGCCAGGTACCAAAAGGTCACTTTTTTGGGTATGTATGTATGTATGTATGTATGTATGTATGTATGTATGTATGTATGTGTGTTTGTGGAATGCATATGTGTGTGTGTGTCTAGGCCAGACAGAGGTTGATGTCAGATGTCTTCTTCAATTGCTCTCCACCTAATTTTTTTCTTTTTTTCTTTGGAGGTAGGGTCTCACTCTAGCTCAGGCTGACCTGGAATTCACTAGGTAGTCTCAGGGTGGCCTCGAACTCATGGTGATCCTCCTACCTCTGCCTATTGAGTGCTGGTATTGAAGGCGTGTGCCACCACACCCAGCTCTTCACCTAATTTATTATTATTATTATTATTTTTTGGTTTTTTGAGGTAGGGTCTCACTCTGGTCCAGGCTGACCTGGAAATTAACTATGTAGTCTCAGGGTGGCCTTGAACTCTCGGCGATCCTCCTACCTCTGCCTCCCGAGTGCTGGGATTAAAGGCGTGCACCACCACGCCCGGCTTCTTCACCTAATTTTTTAAGACAGGGTCTGTGACTGAGCCCAGAGTGCATTGATAGAGCTAGACTCGGTAGACAGCAAGCCCCTGGGGATCCCATCTTAGCTCATCAGCACTAGGATAACAGTCACTTGTAACCATGCCTGGCACTTCACAGGCTTGCAAGGGATCTGAACTCAGGTCCTCATGCTTGAGTGGTTGACACTTTACCTGTTAAGCCATCCTTCCCTAGCCCAAAAGGTCATATTTTTATTAGTGGAGAAAATTAATGACTAAAGAGGAAAGATTTTTTCATTTTTCTGTTCAAGGAACAGTTTGAAGTGTGTGCTAAAGGAAGAGGAATAGTTCACCTTGATATAATTGTCATCTAAGATCTGCTTTTCTAATGTCACATGGTGTTGCAGTCGGGTTCGCATTGCTGGCAGAAATCACCCGACTAAAAGCAGCTTGTGGGGAAAAAAAGAGGTTTATTTTGGCTTACAGGCTCAAGGGGAAAGCTCCATGATGGCAGGAAAAATGATGGCATGAGCAGAGGGTGGACATCACCCTCTGGTCAACATAAGGTGGACAACAACAACCGGAGAGTGTGCCAAACACTGGCAAGGGGAAGCTGGCTATAATACCCGTAAGCCCGCCCCCAACAATGCTTTACCTCCCAATTGCCGTCAGCTGGGAAGACTAGCATTCAGAACACTTAAGTTTATAGGGGACACCTGAATCAAACCACCACACATGAGGATGCTGCTGTTTCTGTTTTACTTTGCCTTGCTGTCTTCTCTCTCTATTCATTGTCTTCTGCTAATAATGAGTTTTATCAACAGCTTTTCCAGTATTCTGAGTCTGAGACAGACCCACAAATCAAGGATTTACTATTAAGTGTGACTTTAGGGGAAAACTAACTGAAGGTATTCTGTTAAAGAAAAAACTAACTAGAAGTATCCTGTTAAAGGAACAATTTCTGAGGTTCTGCTGCTGATTCTCACATCTAGATAGTCTTCAGGGTTATCTATTAAACTTTCTCTGTGTTTTGTATGATTTTTCTATATCATCCTCATCAGTTATCATTCTGCTGACTTTATACTTGATGTTTTTTTTTTTTCTTTTTTTTTCTTTTTTCTTTTTTTCTTTTTTTCGAGGTAGGGTTTCACTGTGATCCAGGCTGAAACTCAAACTAGATTTCTGCCAGTTGTTAAAGGCCGCCACCATGCCCGGCTTAGATTTATAGACACTCAAACTAGATTTGCCAGTTGTCTCCCAGATTTATACTTACATTACCTTCATACACCCAATTTATATTCTCTCTCCCTGGCTTACCTGCTTCCCAACCTGTTCCTTTTTATGACTTACTTACCTGCCAGCGAATAGCTTGTTCATTTGAACCACCATTGCCTTTTTCTGTCCTTTGTATGTTTGCTGTATCATTAATTACCAAATATTATTGTCCCATCTTGTTACTTATTATTCTTGGGCTAGAGAGATGACTCAGCAGTTAAAGGCACTTGCTTGCAAAGTCTGATGGTCTAGGTTTGATTTCCCAATACCCATGTAAAGCCAGATGCGCAAAGTGGTGTGTTGTAGTTACCTTCTCATTGATGGCGAAAGCACCCCACCAAAAGCAGCTTGTTGGGAGGAAAGGGTTTGTTTTGACTTACAGACTCAAGGGGAATCTTCATGATGGCAGAGGGAAATATGGCATGAGCTGAAACTGGACATCACCTCCTGGTCAAAATCAGGTGGACAACAGCAGCACAAGAGTACGCCAAACACTAGCAAGGGGAATCTGGCTATCACATCCCTAATCCCACCCCCAACATCTTCTGCAGGAGGCTTTAGTTCCCAAATTGCCATCAGCTAGAGACCTGGCATTCAAAACACATGAATCAGACCACCACATGTGCATGCATTTGAAGTTTGTTTGCAGTGGTAAGAGGGCCTGGCATGCCCATATATTCATTCATTCATTCATTCATTCATTCATTCATTCATTCTCTTTGCAAATAGTAAATTAATAAAAAATTTAAAAAAGATTATTCTTGTTATCTCTTTAAGGGCAGGGATACATGATCTTTTCAGCTTTCTGTCTTACCTGTAATTTGGAGCAATTAATGTCATTCTGTTAAGATGCATATTTTAGCCTACATGTTCTTTCAGAAAGGAAATTATAATTGTAGAGTTAATCTTGTAAAAAATTTATTTTTGGATTTGTCTTATTTGTACATTTATATAGGGTCAACATTTGTTGCAGGTTTACTTTAGTGCTAGGTGTTTGAGACAGGGAAAAGCACCTTGAAATGACTTAAATAAGGCCAGCACTTTTTGGTGGATCATGGAAGAAATATACCAGTGAATTGGGAATATAAATATTTGTAATAACAGCATTTTCCTCTCAATGAAAGATTTTTTTTTTTTTTTAATTTGAGAGACAGAGAATGGGCATGCAGGGCCTCTCAGCTGCTATGAACAAAACCCAGACACATGCAGCCCTTGTGCACATGTGCAACATTGCACACTTGTGTCTTTTTTTTTTTTTTTTTTTTTTTTTTTTGGTTTTGCGAGGTAGGGTCTCACTGTGGTCCAGACTGACCTGGAATTAACTATGTAGTCTCAGGGTGGCCTCGAACTCTCAGTGATCCTCCTACCTCTGCCTCCCTTGTGTCTTTTTTTTGCATTTGGCTAAACATGAGACCTGGAGATTCGAACGGGCGTTCTTAGGCTTCACAGGCAGGTCCCTTAAACGCTAAGCCATCTCTTCAGTCCTCAATGAAAGGTTTTTTTAAAAAAATAGTCATTTATTTAAGAGAGCGAGAATATGAATATGGGCATGCTAGGGTCTCTAGCCACTGCAAATGAACTCCAGATGCCTGTGCCCTTGTGCACCTGGCTTACATAGGGTCTGGGGAATTGAACCTGAGTCCTTAGACTTTACAGGCAAGCTCCTTAACTGCTAAGCCATCTCTTCAATGAAAGGTTTTGATACTGGTCTTTTAGCAAAGTCCTTGCCACTTAATAGTGAGCAAGTTTACATTTATTTAATTAAATGAAGAAACAATGCCTATTTCTGAAGTAATAAAAAAATTAAATTTTGGTGGATTGGGATGTACTATTTCCTTTACTAACAAACATTTAAATTTGTAACCTTCATAGTAAAATTAAGAAAACTAAATTACTTATGGTAATCTGCATAAATTCTTGGAGAAGGCATCTATGATTGATATGAAAAGAATCAGTTGCCATTATATTAGAGTAGATCTTTATGTGATAGGATATACTTCCTGTTCCAATTTTTTTAAACTTATTAAAACTCCCCAATGTGTTGTTTTGTTAAAAAATTATCCCTTAAAAGGGGAGTCTTAAGGTAGATAACATGTTTGGGAAGAGTAGACTTCCTCCTTTATATGTTTGTTTTATTGTATTATCCTTTCCTTTTAATGTAACTTGCCCTTACCCCTTATCCTCCACACCTTTTTTGTTTTTGCAGTATCTCTTGCTCCTCCTCCTCCCTCCATCCTACAGGTAACTCCTCAGTTACCTTTAATGGGATTTGTGGCCAGAGTCCAAGAAAATAGTAAGTTTACATCTTCTTTATGCTGTAGATCAGATTATAGGCATAAAATGTCATTTACATATAAATAGTCATTCATTGACTGGTATTTAAAATATTTTAACATTATAAATCATTGTGTAAAGGCTAGTGGCAATGATAAAATAATCAAGGTAAAATTTTCTACTTTCAAAAGCTTTTGGTCTTACTGCATTTGGGAGTTATATAGCTCAGTGCTTAGTATAGCATATGTTTAGTATGCAAAAGGTCCTGGATTTGGTCCCCCAAGACCATAATCAAAATAACAACAACAAAAAAAAGGACTTACAAGGGTAAGACCAATAAATATAAAATTATATAAATGTAAGAAAAGAAAGGTCACATCTGAGGAGATTTTCAAAACACCAGATATTCTCATCTTTTTTTTCTGGTTTGCCCAGACAAGTAATAGCCTAGTTTCCTATTAGTGGAGTTGTTAGGAGTCTCATAGGTGGCCTGAGAATTGCCCTTCAGCCCATTGCAACTGTAAAAAGGGCCATGTCTTAGCAGGAAAGCCAAATTGTCATTTTGTCTCCCAAGAGGGCATTATATATTGGCAATGAATTTACCTTGGTTTGTGGTCTGGTGTTGAACCATGAATAATCAGGTAACTACATTGAGTCCTTACCTGGGGAGACATTAAGGAAACTTAGGAGACTCATGTTTCTCAATCAGGAGGCCTCTATCAACATTTATTAAAGAGTTGACTGCCAAAGAAATCAGTCTCCATGATAGGTGAATTTTCTTCTTGTGAGCAGTCTTCATAAGAGGCCACATTGTAGTCATAGTTAAATGATGGGCATGGAATATGAACTAGGGGAATTATAGTTGATTCTTGAACTACATAGGTTTGAACTGCTTACATACACTTAATGTAGATTTTGGTAATAATTAAACTCATACCCTATAAATACTGAAAAAAATTAAGAAAATTTAGGTGTATCATGAATGCATATACAATAGATAATAGTCTGATTAATCACTATCATAAGATATACACAATTTATTATAATAGGTTAAAGTCTTATCAGGCTTAGGCATAAAACAACCCAAAGACCATACATGGCCCAGTTTGTAATTCATAGAAATGTAAACAGTATAAAGATACAGTATAGGGCTGGAGAGATGGCTTAGCGGTTAAGGCACTTGCCTGCAAAGCCTAAGAACTCTTGTTCGAATCTCCAGGTCCCATGTATAGCCAGATGCAAAAGTGATGCAAGTGTGCAATGTTGCACATGAGCACAAGGGGGTACACCTGTCTCGAGTTTGATTATAGGGGCTGAAAGGCCCTGTCGTGCCCATTCTCTCTCTCTCTCTTTCAAAAATAAAAGAAAAAAAACAGTATAAATTAAATCACAATTGCATAAAATTAACTACTTTTATTCTACTGCTATAACTTTGCAACTTTGTTGCTATTATGGTGAGCGCCAGTGTTGCAAGTACCTGGTTTAAACTAGTATTAAGGTAATAATCATTTCTTGAGTAGTTTTCTCTCCCCCCTAAATTGTCTGTTGTGGTTAAGAAGTGCTCTCTCCAGATTGAAAATGTAGCTTAGTGGTAGAGAATGTGCCTACCATATGTAAGGCCCTGAATTTCATCTAATTCTTGGAGGAGATAAAAAAAGAGTGATCTTTCATGTTCTCAAGCATTTTTACTACATAAAATTCATACAATATTAAAAATATATGTTAAGCATGCTATTTCTAAGGCTTTCTCAGTCAAAAGTAAGGATATTTGGTGTGTGTATGTGTGTGTGTAGGGGAGGGGATGTCTTAATTGCAGTGTTTTCCAAGGATCAGCAGAACATTAATTTAAGATTTAGAGATGGCTCAGTGATTAAGGTACTTGCCTGCAATGCATAATGACTTGGGTTTGATTCCTAGTACCCATGTAAAGCCAGATGCACAAAGTGGTGCATGTGCTTGGAGTTTACAGTGGCTGGTGGCCCTGGTGTGTCCATTCTCTCTGCCTCTTCTAAGACACTTGGGTACAAAGCCTAATGATCTGGGTTCAGTTCCCAGTACCCACATAAAGACAGACACACACACAGAGTGGCACATTTATCTTGAGTTTGTACTAGATAGAGGCCCTGGTACTCCCATATTCATTTTCCCTCCTCCTTCTGCTTGCAAATAAATAAAAATTAAAAAAAATTAATTTCATAAGGGCAAAGTAGTCCAGTGTAAACATTTCATACTAAGGATGTAGTCACTGATGGGATAGGAATATTTACAGTATGTTGCTTAGGATTTTTTGGAAATGTAAGTTGCCAGTTGTAGAACATAAAAGCTATCAGAATAGGAACTTTGTCCTTTTTGGTTTGCTGGCTGTACCTCTGGCACTTAGAAGTGTCTGACAGATAGTGGGCACTTTAGCCCTTAATTTTTGTGCTTTTATAGCAAAATACATGCTTTCTTTTTTCTTAAAGGCATGTTTGTATTTTAACTGGCTGTAATCAAGTCTTACTGCCTGAGGTTAGTGTCTCTGGTGTCTTCCCTTTTCTGTTTGCTGATTTCTGAAAATAGTGTATTTTATTTATTTTTATTAGAAGGTACCCTCTGAATAACTATAAGGTTTGCAACATTGTGATTTCTTTCTTTCTTTTTTTTTTTTTTTTTTTAATATTTATTTGGACTGGAGAGATTGCTTAGTGCTTAAGGCACTTGCCTGCAAAGCCAAAGGACCTAGGTTCAATTTTGTAGTATCCATGTAAAGCCAGATGCACGAGGTGGTGCATACATCTGGTGTTCATTTGCAGTAGCTAAAGGCCCTGGCACACTCTTTCTATCTGTCTTTTTCTCTCCTTTCTTTCTCTCAAATAAATAAAATATTAAAAATAAAGAGAAAGAGGCAGATAAAGAGAGGTGCTACCTTGTGCATCTGGCTTTTGTAGGTACTGGGGAATTGAACCTGAGTCCTTAGGCTTTGCAGGCAAGCACCTTAACCACTAAGCCATCTCTCTAGCCCAACATTGTGATTTCTTATGATGGTTTGTAAATTTAAGTTATATCTAATCAGATAAATTTCTTTTATTTTTAAATTAGGGCAGTGTAGCCTATTATTCTTTTGGTTTATGTATGATACATGCTGTTACAGAGAGAAAATATCCTTCAGCAAGGTCCAGCTGGTTCACTGTGTGCCCAGCACAGCCATAGTGTGCCCCTTTGCCAGGCTTGTGAAGTTAAATGTGGAATATATAATCCTGTTTCCACTTCTAAAAATTTCTTCTTTGGGGCTGGGAAAATGGCTTAACAGTAGCAGTTAAAGGAGGTTGCTTTGTGAAGCCTGATGGCCCAGGTCCAGTTCTCTAGGAATTGCAGGCAAAAAGTGGTGCAAGCATCTGGTGTTCTTTTGCAGTGGCAAGGTGTCCTGGTGTTCCTACACATACACACACAAATTTTAAAAAAATTTCTTTTAGCTGGGTGTGGTGGTGCACATCTTTAATCCCAGCACTTGGGAGGCAGAGGTAGGAGGATCACTGTGAGTTTGATCCTACCCTGAGGCTATATAGTGAATTCCAGGTCAGTCTGGGACAGTGTGAGACCCTACCTTGAAAAACCCAAAAAAAAAAAAAAAAAAAATTCTTTTGCATCATAATAACAGACCAGTTAGAAGAGGACTTAGCAGAGTACCAAAATTGAAGGACTTTGCTATTTGATTCTACTTTCCATACCCATTTAAGAAAATTGAAGTATTGTTATGGTAACAATGACATTTTCTTCTATCACAAATCTAACTTAATTACATTAATTAATGAAGAGAAACAATTGAATAATATGCTGGAGGATTTTTCTTATTAACTGTCATGATGGGCATTCATCTGGGAGAATCTCACCTTTCAGTTGCTATTGTAAGTTCTGTGAGATGATCTCTCATATAAAAAAATGTTTTTTTTTCTGTTTATTTGAAAGACAGGCAGAGAGAGTGAGAGAATATTATTGAAGTACCTTATTACATGGTGTTCAAGACTCAGTCGTGTATTGAGTAGGTGATTATGAAACATGTAAAACATACAGCAGTAACATTGCCTCTATCTTAAAAGTCAGAACCTAATTTGGCCACTCTGTTACATTGTATGCCATTTGGGATCTTCTCTCATGCCCCCTCCCTCTTAGTCCCCTTTGTGTGTAGTGTGCTGTGACTGATTTTATATGCAAAGATATATATTTAAATGAATGTAATGTAGCTAAGGGGGCTTGCTTAGGAAGTGCAAGGATCTGGGATTGAGCTTTGTATCATACAAAAAAAAATGAAAATGACACTGGGCATGGTGGTGCACACCTTTAATCCCAGCTCTTGGGAGGCAGAGGTAGGAGGATTGCCTTGAGTTTGAGGCCATCCTGAGACTACATAATGAATTCCAGGTCAGTGTGGGCTAGAGTGAGAGACCCTACCTCGAAAAACCAAAAAAAGAAAATGAAAACACCCTCCAAGGTAAAGATTAAATTATAAAGTGGAACACTAAGTAAAAGAAATAATAATTTATGGCAATCCTATAAAACTGGCTCTGAGATTGCTACTTTAAATAATTGTTGCCAGTATTTCTGAGTAATTTTACAGTGAAATTTCTCAGTAATTTTTCTGTGGAGTTGTTTAAATCAGTCTTTACCTTATAACTGTACAGTGCTATATTGTTTCTTGCTCTATCCATATGAAAAACGTTAAGTTTTGTAAAGGATATATTAAAAATCACATATTCATATATTGTATTAAAAAATTAATGGGACTGGTGTCAGGCACGGTGGCATATCCTGTACTTCCAGAATTTAGGAGACTGAGGCTGGAGGAGTCCAAGTGTAATGTCAGCTTGTGTACATAGTGAAACCACCTTACCTCCAGAAAACAACAATACAAACTTCCCAGGACTAAGTAATTTTAAAAAATTATTTATTTGCAAGGAGGGAGGGGGAGAGAGAGAAAGAGAGAGAGGGAGGGAGATAGAGAATGAGAATGAGAATGAAAATGGGAAAGAGAGTGAATGAGCATGGATACACCAGAGCCTTTAGCCATTGCAAACAAATTCCAGATGCAGGCACCACTTTGTGCATCTGGCTGTACAGTGTGTACAGTGGGGAATCAAATCCAGGTTGTAAGCCATTGCAGGCAAGTGCCTTAACCACTGAGCCATTTCTCCAGCTCTGAACTTTTTTTTTTTTTTTTTTTTTTTAGGTAGAGTCTCACTGTAGCTCAGGCTAACCTGGAGCTCACTATATAGTCTCCAGGTGGCCTTGAACTCATGACTATCCTCCTACCTCTGTCTTCCAAGTGCTGATATTAAAGGCATGCACCACCATGTCCAGCTTGAACTAATTTTTAATGAATAAAGCTTTGATGTTTACAAAGTCATCACTCACAGAGTGGCAAAAGGAATGAATACTGAACTAGGATGGAGTATGGCATAGGTAGGGCTGATTCTTACAAGGCTCTAATATCTTTATTTATCTATTTAATTCAATCAAGACTTAGATAAAAAAACAACAGAATTGCTCAGAGAATTTCATAGATAAATTTTTGATACTTTATAAGTAAGAATTATTGTTGATCATTATAACTGGGTAGCTGATGGAGCTGGGGCAATGGCACAGTGGTTAAAGGAATTTGGTTGTAAATTCTGATGACCTGAGTTTGATTCCCCAGTACCCATGTAAAGCCAGGTGCACAAAGTGGCACATGCATCCATCTGTAGTTCATTTGCAGAAGTGGTAGGTCCTGGTGAGTACCTGGGTGCTCACTTTCTCTGTCCAATAAATAAATTACAAAAACTGGTTAGCTGGTAAATAAGAGGGTGTTTCATTTAGTTGTGTTCAAAAATGTATAAAACATTTGAAAACTCTGAGTTTGGAGACCATGTTTTGGATGCTACAGTATTTCTGACTCCTCACCTGCGAAAGCATATCTTTGTTGGATACAATTTTAAATATTTTAAATTATTCTTATAATATCTTTGGATATTTAACATGAAGAATAAGTTACTCTGAATTAGGTGAAATTCTGTAAACAAAACATCTTAATGGAGCTATCCAAAGTTATTAATGATTTTCCTTTCCAATTGCTAACATTCTATTTTAAAAAACAGGCTAGCATATTGGTGAGCATTTATAATCCCAAATTTAGGAGCCTGAGGCAGGAGGATTGTGAGTTCATGGCCAGTTTGGGCTATATAGTGAGATCCTGTTTGAAAAATAAACAAAAAATTGAGAACAGAGTAGCAAATTGTTAAAATTTGAGTATTCCGTAGATTCAGTTTCTTATGAGATATGGTTATTATCATATTAGTTTATAAATATCTCTGTAACTCTTTGAATATGGTATAAAGGTAAACTACATTGTATTGATTTCTTTGGAAAAAAGATTATGTGTTATCATGAAAAGGTTCCAGAGGCCCAATTAATAGCATTTTGTCAAAACTCTATTTAACAATCATCACTACTAACTCAAAGGGAAAGTAGAAAGTCATGCTTGGAGATTTCAAACATTGTAGTTGGTGGGAAGGCTTTTCATGTCCACCTTTTTTTTTCTGAAAGATTACTATTTCCATGTCTGTGTTTGTATTTCATTAATGTAGATGCTTAGATAAGAAATACTGAGGATTGTATAATGTATAGTTGTCAGTTCATTATGTTCTTAGTTTCAGATACACCACCGCCACCACCACCTGTGGAAGAACCTGTCTTTGATGAATCCCCTCCTCCTCCTCCTCCTCCAGAAGACTATGAAGAGGAGGAAGCAGCTGTGGTTGAGTACAGTGACCCTTACGCTGAAGAAGACCCACCATGGGCTCCAAGGTCTTACTTGGAAAAGGGTAAGTGTCAGAAGCTATCTGGAGAATGAGAAGCCGCCTATGCGTTAAAATGAAATTTGCTAGCACTGAAGAGTCTTGAAAAGTAAAGATTATTTATTTGTATCATAGGGTCTTTTTTTGTTTTGTTTTGTTTTGTTTTTTTGTTTTTTTGATGTAGTGTTTCACTGTGGCCCTGGCTGACCTGGAATTAACTGTGTAGTCTCTGGGTAACCTTGAACTCACGGCAATCCTCCTACCTCTGCCTCCTAAGCAAGTGCTGGGATTAAAGGCATGCGCCACCATGCCTGGCTTATTCATATCATATGTTTAATTATAGAAATTTAGTTTACAAGGTTTATGATTTTGAAAGTCATGCTAGTGAAGTTTTGTGATTTTGTGACCTTTTAAATTGATAAATGTCACCTCTTATTCCTCTTGAACTTGCTTTTCATAAATGGTTTCTATAACACAAAAATCACAAGTAAGCCCCCGTGCCTCAGGGTGAGGATTGTTTTTCCACATTAGTAGTTCTTTCTATCCCCATGCTTTAGAATATCCTCATCAGCATCATTGTTTTAAATGAGTTTGTCTCTTGTTTTGAGACAGAGGTGCACTGTGTAGCCCAGGCTCAAACTATTGGTAGTCCTGCTCAACTTCCTGCTCACTAGTATAACAGATGTGCACCACCATGTCTAAGTTTTATAACATTAATTTTGATTTTTTTTTTTTTTTGACTTTTTGAGGTAGGGTCTCTCTGGCCCAGGCTGACCTGGAATTTCACTCTGTAGTTTCAGGGTGGCCTTGAACTCATGGTGATCCTCTTACTTCTGCCTCCCAAGTAATTTTGATTTTTTTTTTTTTAATGTCAAAGATTTCAGTTTTTTTAAAATCTCCATAGGAAGCTTTCTTCCAGAGTAATGATTTCTCAGTCTTTTTGCATAGTAGAATTGATCATTTCTTTAGTGTAGTAGCTTCTGCTGAGTATGTTAGCTCATGACATACATCTTGGGTGAACTTCTGGCTTTCATCAGTACTAATCAGCTCAGGTGGATGTGGTGGCTCACAACTGTGATCCCAGTACTTGGCAGGCTGAAGCAGGAGGATTGCTGAGTTTGTGGCCAGGCTGGGCTACAGAGTGAAACCTTCTTTTTAATTTTTTTTTTTTAAAAGGTTAACCAGCTCAAAGCAAAGTGTGTTGATTGTTGATCTGTAAAGACATTTTCTGTTTAGGAAATCAAAGCTATTAACTCACTGTCTCAAAACTGGCTGCACATTGTAATTACTGTAGGTTTATTTTTATTTTTGATGGAGAGAGAGGCAGAGAGAGAGAGAGAGAGAGAGAGAGAGAGAGAGAGAGAGAGAATGGGTATGCCATTCAGCCTGCTGCAAATGAACTCCAGTCGTGTGCACCCCCTTGTGGCACTTGTGTAACCTGTGCACATGTGCAGAAGGGGGTGTACGCATTTGGAGTTTCATTGCAGTGGCTGGATGTCCTGGAGTGCGCATTGCGCGTGCGCGCACACACACACACACACACACACACACACACACGTGGGGGTGGGGGGAGGGAGGGAGAGAGAGAAAAGACCAGTTTGTTGGGCTTGCCTCAAAAAAAAAAAAAAAAAAAGAAAATTAGTGGAACTGGAGAGATGGCTCATTGGGTCAAAGCACTTGTCTCACACACATGAGAGGGCCTAATTCACCCTACATTTGATTCCCTAGCACATTATAAGCAGCTGGTTTTGGCTATGTATGCCTGCAAACTTAGTTCTGGGGGAGCAGAGACCAGAGAATGGTTGGGCTCCTGACTGGAACAAAAAAAACAGTAGCTCCAGGTTCATTGAAAAGCAGAAGATGAGTGATAGAGAAAGGACCTTCTCTGGCATCCACTTGTGTGTACATGGGATGCATGCATCTGCACATGCACACATACTGCATACACATGCAAAAAAAAAGAATTAATAGATCTATACTTTGGGCCAAGATAGAGCAACAGTAATCAAATTTACTCTTCCTCTTCAAATCAGAATTGAAAAAAATTGACAAAATAATGGTTTTCAGACACTGAACAAGATGCAGTGGTAGAGTGACCCCGGAGAGAAGACAAATCAGCTGCTTTCTGTTACATGGGTTTCACAAATGCACACAAGTTCAAAAAGGGAAAGAAAAATGAACTTGAGAGAAAAGGTCAACAGCCTTGACATAGGCAACAGGAACACCCAAAGATGAGTCAGAGAAAAAAAAAAGCAAAAACAGACCAACAAATTATATAGGGACTGATCAAACAGTATTACTATAGATGTCATTGTAATCTCTAGGAGAGATGAAGACGGGGAGATCAGATTATTTTCACAGTTGTTGCAAGCTATGCTTTTAAGTTATCTATTGCTAGCAAATTATTCCAAAATTTACTGGCTTAAAAGTTAGGATTTCCCAACTTCTCTCTGTGGGTTAGCTGGGTCCTGTAACTCAGGGAGTCTCATGTGGCTGAACTCCAGGCATGGGCATGGGCTGGATGTTTAATGGGAAGAGGGAGGATTTGCTTTTAGGCCATTGGTTATGGCTATGGGCAGAATTCATTTCCTCATAGATGATTAATCTGAGGGCCTTAGTTTCCTTGTTAGTCAGAGGCTTCCCCAAATTTTGGGCCACATAGGTCTCTTCTTAGGGCAGCTTACAACATGGTAGCTTGTATCTTTAGAATGAACAAAGAAGAGCCAGAAAAATCTATGCATGCAGGACAAAAGGAAGTTGAGGTTGCAAAAAGACACTAATATTATGCAGCAGAAATTATTGAACCTTTGTTGGAAGCTACTGTGGCAGCTGAGGCAGGAGGGACACAAGTTTGCATGGGCTACAGAGTGAGTCCAAGACCAATCTGGACAATTTAGTGAGACTCTGTATCAAAAAAAAAAAGTAAGTTGAGGTCTGGGATATATTTCAGTGACAGAGTGTTTACCTAGCATGTGCAAGGCCCTAGCCATGGCAGCTTTTAAAAAAACAAATTAGGAATGTACTTACCATTTGTTCTGGGAACCCTTTCCTACATACAGACTTAAGAAAAATGATTACATATTTTCACAGAGACTTGAACACAAACATGCTTTTTTCATAATAGTCCCAAACTGGAAATAGCCCAAGTGTCTTTTACCTGGTGCGTGGATAAACTAATTCTGGGTTATCCATTCAATCAGTGGACTTCTTTTTGAAAAGAAACTAATTACTGGCATAAGCAACAAAAGGATAGATCTCAAAAGTGTGAGAATGAAAGAATTCCAACAAAGACAGTATATTACAAGCACCAGTAAATGAGGTAATTTGATACAGAGGGGTATAAGGAAATTTTGACGCAAGGGTTATGTTCTGTATGGTGATGATGACCACACAAGTCAAAACACATTGAACACTACAAGTATTTATTTATTTATTTATTTATTTATTTATTTATTTATTTATTTATTTTTTTTGAGCTAGGGTCTCACTCTAGCCCAGGCTGACCTAGAATTCACTCTGTATTATCAGGGTGGCCTCTAACTCATAGCAATCTTCCTACCTCTGCCTTCTGAGTGCTGGAATTAAAAGCGTGTGCCACCACGCCTGGCTTAAGTATTTTGTTTTGTCCTGGACAGGGTATTGCTATGTTGCCTGGACTAGCCTAGGACTTGCTAGAGTGGTTTTATTTTGTTTAAGTTACACCTTTAACACCCCCAGAATAGGATCTCACTCTTGCCTAATCTGACCTGGAACTCATTCTATAGCCCCAGACTGGCCTGGAACTCATGGCAGTCTTCCTACCTCAGCCTCCCAAATGCTGGGATTAAAAGGTGTGCTCCATAATACTGGGCTTAAATTACACCTTAATTATGCTGTCTTCAAGGAAAAAATGATGTGCAAGGCATTATACTGGGGCGTGGCTCTGTATCAACATTGTTTACAAACTCCCTAGCTGATTTCAACACTGTTCTAGGAAAAATGACAGTTTACAGCTCAGTTATTTCTTTTTTAAAAATTAATTGATTAATTAATTTGCAAGGAGAGAGAGAGAGAGAGAGAGAGAGAGAGAGAGAGAGAAGAGAGGCAGACAGAGAGAGAATGGGCACACCAGGGCCTCTAGCCACCGCAAACGAACTCCAGACGCTTGTGCCCCTTGTGCATCTGGCTTATGTGGGTTCTGGGGAATTGGGATCCTTTGGCTTTGTAGGCAAACGCCTTAACTGACTGCTAAGCCATCTCTCCAGCCCTCAGTTATTTCTTTAGGCATAGTGAAAGTTTACTTTTTAAAAAGTAACTCTTCAGTGGATACGTAAACACCTAGAGACTTCTAAAAGAAAGTATGTTTTTCTATTCATCTAACTCTTTAAAATATGCCAGGACCATTCCTGAAATTAAAAAAAAATTAATTAATTAATTTGCAGAGAGAGAGAGAGAGAGGGGAGGGAGGGAGGGAGGAGGGAGAGAGAGAGAGAGAGAGAGAGAGAGAGAGAGAGAGAGAGAGAGAGAGAGAGAGGAAATGGAATGGGTGCGCCAGGGCCACTAGCCACTGTAAATGAACTCCAGACACATGTGTCCACTTGTTCATCTGGCTTATGTGGGTACTAGGGAATCAAACCTGGGTCCTTTGGCTTCGCAGGCAAGCGCCTTAACCACTAGCCATTTCTCCAGCCTTTAAATTTTTTTTAACTTATTTATTTAATTTTATTTTAGAGACAGAGAGAGAATTGGCTCACCAGGGAGTGAACCACTGCAATTGAACTCCAGATGCTTGTGCCACCTAGTGGGCACGTGTGGCCTTGCACCTGCCTCACCTTTGTGCGATGGCTTACATGGGATCTGGAGAGTGGAGCATGGTTCCTTAGGCTTTGTATGCAAGCGCCTTAACAGCTAAGCCATCTCTGTAGCCCCTGAAGATGTTTTTGAAGTTTTTGTCTTTCCAAACACAAATATTAAGAGCTAAGTATGGTGTCTCACACCTTTAATACCAACACTAGGGAGGCTGAGGTAGTATGATTGCCATGAGCTCAAGGCCAGCTATTTTTATGCATTTTGTACCTAGTATATCACAAGACTAACTAATAAACTACTAATGATAAAAGAAGCTAATGTACTTCCGTAGAATGTTTACCATGTAAAAGTCTGTTTTATATGATTTGCTTTATTTAACTAACAATGTTTTGAGGTAGCAAGTATTAGAACTGTCATAGTTCCCATGATAATATAATTTAGGAAAGTTAAGTATGTTCTGTGTGTTAGTAACAGTTGAGTTGGGAATTGAACTCGCTCTGGGACTTTGCAGCCCATTTACCAGCACTCATCTCTTTGCAACTTTTCTACTTGAATTTTATATCCCTTCCTTTATACTATTACTCTCTATATACTCCTAGCTCAGCCATAGAATTTTTAGCTAGAAGTGTGGATACTAGAATTGTCACAGTACAGTCCATTGTCTTGTCCATCTTTGTATCAGAGAAATTCAGTGGATGCTGTGTTAATGATCGTCTGAAATGAATATGACCATTAATTCTATCTGGGGATTTCTAAAAAGCATCTGAAAGGACATGATACTTGTGATGTGCCTTGAACACCGAGTGGGAGTTTCTCAGAGAAGAGAGAATGGAAAGGCCTCCTAGGCAAAGGGAGTTCCCTATATTAGAGTGTGTGGCTCTTTGGGGTTTGGCGAGTAGTGTGCTTATGGGGAATGGCCAGTTTGGAGGGAGCAGTATTTTTCTTCCCTTAAAATTTATTTATTTATTTATTTATTTATTTATTTAGACTGAAAGAGGAGTTAGGGAGAGAGAGAACAAAGAGAGAAAGAGGGAGAGAGTGAGTATGGTTGCACCAGAGCTTCCTGCCATTCAGATAAACTCCAGACACATGCATCATTTGGTGCATCTGGCTCTACCTAGTTACTGGGGAATTGGACCTGGGCTTTGCAATTAAGTGCAACCTCTGTAGCCCCCTGGTATTTTTCTTAAAAAAACATAAGATAGTAGAGGGGAGGAAGACAGACAGAGAATGGGCGTGCCAGCAGCCTCTCAGCTGCTGTGAATGGACTCCAGATGTGTGTGCCCCCTCGTGGTCAAGTGTGGCATTGCGCCCTTGTGCCACTTTGCATCTGGCTAAATGTGGGACCTGGAGATTGGAACATGAGGTGACTTGCTGAGCCCAGGCGTTCTTAGGCTTAGCAGGCAGGTGCCCAAACCACTAAGCCATCTCTCCAGCCCAACCTTTTCTTTTTGAGATACCTGTAATAGGGTAGAGGCCATTGGAAAGGAGAAGTGGGAATTGAGACGTTTGTATATCTTCCGAACTCCGTGTGTGTATGCATGCATGCATGTGTATGTGGAGGTCAGAGGTTGATGTTGATCTTCCTCTATTGCACTTCACCTTATTTACTGAGGCAGAGCCTTTTAGTTGAGCCCTGGGCTCAGCAAGTCACCTCATGTACCCAACTTGCTTCAGGGATCTCCTGTTCCCATTTCCCAAGCTCTGGGATTACAGGTGGGCCACTGTACCTCTGTAGCATTTACATGGGTGCTAAGGACATGAAATAAGGTACTCATGCTCACATGGCAAGTGCTTTATGTGCTGAGCTGCTGAGCTGTCTCCCCAGTTCCTGGATACCTTTCCAAGTAAGAGAGAAGGCCCTCTCCTGAGGCAGTGGCCCTGAAAACTGTGTAAATAGAGTTGTAAATGGAAAGGTTTTCATGTAGTGTTGTCACTTATTTCTTTTAGCTCTTTCAGAGTCTTTTGCAAAGAATCAAAGAATGTCTTCAGAAATCATGTTTTAGGAGCTAGGCTTGTGCTCAGGTGGTAGAGTGCTTGTCTAAACATGCACCAGAGCCCTAATTTTTCTCTAGCACCTCATAAGCTGGGTGTGGTGGCTCATGCAGTTGGGAGGTAGAGGCAGAAGTATCAGGATTTAAGGTCATTCTCAGCTACATAGTGAATTCAAGGCTAGCCTACAATACATAAGACCCTGTCTGAAAAAGATAATTTTTTATGATGTGTCAGTTAACAAGTGCTTTAGGCATTGAAAGCAGTCATTCATACTGCTTAGAAAATCTCTAGGTAAAGCACGTATTCCACTTTAAAAACTAGTACATTGGCTTAGGGCAGTGACCCTGGTGAAGACATAGGAAAGTGCTTGGATTTGAGAGATTTAGGAATGTAAAATTATAGGACTTGGGATTATGGGGAGAGTACTAGGGGAAGGTAAGGTTAACTCCTAGTTTCCTGGCTTGTTTAGAAACTCACAGTAGAATAAAAGCTACTGCCATGAAGATTGGAGGAAAAGAGGAGCATAGGTAATCATCATTGCCAAATGTGCAGGAAGATTGGTTAATAAAAGAGTAAGAGAAGGCTAAGGACCTCCAAACCAGGTCACTTTTGAGTGTAAAGGTTTCATTAGAATGGGGGAAACTGGCTACATTAACTAAGGGGCATTATTTTCATAGAAATAGTATCTACAATAGGATCTGAACCATCTCTTAATTCAGATTGCATTGTCAAGTAGCTTAATGAAATCTTCCTTGATAGTGTCAAAATTAAATTTGTTTTACCTCAGAGGAGAGTATACATAAATTCAGTATTATTTAAATGGGGTTTTGCTGCCATAGAATAAACATGACAGTTTCTATGTAAATAAAAAATCTCAGTTCATAACATGACTTTAAAAACACTGAGAGAGAGAGAGAGAGAGAGAGAGAGAGAGAGAGAGAGAGGCACAAAGACAGAGAATTGGATGTGCCAGGGCCTCCAGCCACTGCAAATGAACTCCAGACTCATGTACCACCTTGTGCATCTGGCTTTATGTGGGTCCTGGGTAATCAAACCTGAGTCCTTTGGCTTTGTAGGCAAGTGCCTTAACCACTAAGCCATCTCTCCAGCCCCATAGCTTGATTTAACAAAGTATATTGAGGCGGATAATCTTTCTTACCATTTGATTTTTCTAATAGCTTGCCAATAGTTGAATAAACTTAGTTGTTAGTTTCAGCTGCTAATGCTTTATAGTACTTGGTTGTCATTCTTGTTAGCTCATGCCAGTACTAGTATAGGTAGCATTTTCATTTCCCTGCACTGTTACTTTAGCATCACGTTTTCTCCAACATTTGTTATATTTGTTACTGACTCAGTAGATGAATACAGGATAGACTTTTAGAAGTATTCAAAATGCTAGGTCTTGTGTTCTGTGATGCTAGGGAGATTCAGAAATGTATAAACAATTTCCTCTAGGAATTTGCAGTGTGGAATTTGTATTGTTCCTTGTTTTGATTTATGTATTTTATGAGAGAAAATAATTGAGTCCTTTTACTCAATCATTGACTACCATTACTACATGGCTCCTCCCCTCCCCTCCCTTCTCCGTCACTTTTCATATAAAATTATGAGATTTGGGCTAGAGAGATGGCTCAGCAGTTAAAGGTGCTTGCTTGCAAAGCCTGGGTTCAATTCCCCAGTACCTACATAACATGAGATGCACATAGTGGTACATGCATCTGGAATTTATTTGCATTGACGAGAGCCCCTGGCATGCCCATTTGATCTCTTCCTTCCTCTCACATAAATATGAAAAAAACTATTGCTCAGTTACAAACCTTCATAACATAGTTTTAGAATGTGTTCAGTTAAAATGTTAACTTGGAATAGTATCCTTTGAAATTTAGAGTATATTTCATATTAGTAGAAACATTGAGGGAAAAAAAACTAGGCACTATTAATTCTTCTGTTTCTCACATAACCAAATGTTTAACATTTGGTGTATATTTATTTCTTTCCCTGGAAAGAAAAAAAATTTTTTTAAAACAGCATTTTTGTGGATTAAAAATAAAAAAAACTTAATTTCAAAAGTGATCACTAATTTTTAAAAGAAATTAATTTTTTTGTGTTAATTTATTTGTTAGCAACAGAAAGAGAAAGAGGCAGAGAGAGAGAGAGAGAGAACAGGCACACCAGGGCCTCTAGCCATTGCAAACGAACTCCAAGATGCACGTGCCACCTTGTGCATCTGGCTTACGTGGGTTCTGGGGAATCGAGCCTCAAACCAGGTTCCTTAGGCTTCACAGGCAAGCTTCTAACCGCGAAGCTATCTCTCTAGCCTGTGACCACTAATTTTGACACCCTCCCCCCAAAGGAGGAAAAGCTCTCACTTTTTTACTGTTATAGCCAGGGTCTGTGTAGTCATATATAATGTGAATTCCAGCTAAATTGTTGCTATATTTTCAAGAATGAAAGGGATGAACAGAGAGCCGAATGGCTTCCTATGTCTAGGATTCTTTTTGTTGTAGCAGCTCCTAAAATCTCTTCTGACTCTACTTTCCAGTGGGCTTGCATTTCTATAAGTATCTAAATTATTGCATTTTCTTAAAAAAAAAAAAAAGCCAGAAAGTATTAGGTTGACCAACAATACTAAATGCTGTAACTTAAATTTTCTTACATTTATATTTAAACTTGTGTGACAATGAATTGTGTTTAGGTGTCTATAGTTTGAGAAATGCAGATCTAACTCTTCCAAGCTAGGCTTTTGCAAAGTATTTCATGATATCCTTAACATCACAATTAATAGAAAACGTTCAGATTCAGGAAGCCATTTAATTTTTACTGGTGCATGCCAGGGTCACACATTTGCTTTTTTATTTTTATTTTATTTTAATTTCGAGAGAAAGAGGCGGGGGTGGGGGGAAAGGCACACCAGGACCTTCAGCCTGCTGCAAACAAACTCCAGATGCATGTGCCTCCTTGTGTGCAGGTGCGACATTGTGTGCTTGCATCACTGTGTGTCTGGCTACGTGGCACCTGGAGATTTATTTGAACATGAGTTCTTAGGCTTCTCAGGCAAGCGCCTTAACTGCTAAGCCATCTCTCTAGATGGCCCCCATTTTTCTTTCCTCTCTTTTCCTCCTTCCCTCCCCCTCCCTTTTCTCCTTCCTGTTTTTGTTTATTTTTTTTTGGGTGCTGGGATGGACTCAGATGTGTGTGTGCGCATATACATCTAGTACTGAGCCACTGAGCTACATCCCCAACACTGAAATTTTCTTTAGTTGCATTCATTATATCAGAAATCCCTGTTGCGGTTTCTGTTTCTCATTTATATGGAACAGTAAGGTCACATGAGGAACAAAGACCATCTATGATTCTCAGAAAAGTAGATGGAGGTTTTGATCTGAGTGTTATGTAAAGGGTGCATGGGGCTGTAACAAAGGCTTAATCTTACAATAGATTTGAGTAAGTTACAAAGCATCCCAATTTAATAAAACTGAGGTAAATTTCTGTTAGGAACCAGAAATTATCTGAGACAGTGGTTGAGAGGCCCATTACCAAGTGAGTTAGGCAGTAAATGTCATAGGAGAATTTATAGGTATCATGGTTCTTAACACTTTCCAATCAGTTTTGTGGATGGTTGAAATTGGTGACATAATGCAATGTAAGTTTTGAAAGAATATATACAGTGGACTCCCTTTATTAATGCATTTAACTTGTGGGAAATCAACCACTATTTAATGAATAGCCATAAATTCCAGAAAAGAGACATGAATCTTTAGCCTGTCTCATTTCTCACTTGCCTCTCATAACACTAACATAATTGTAATTTTAACCATAAGAATTTTCTTATATAATGTAGTGCCTCCATACAAGTTCATGTGAAGAAATAGCCATCTTTCACAATTCTGATTCCCTAATTGCAGTGATGGACTTTATTCATAGGCTGTTGAAGGATAAGTTTTACTAAATGTGTATGTGTGTGTATGGGGGGATTCTTGATTTAGAATTTAATTTTCCTAGAAAGTATAATTTCATCGTATAAGACTGGTGATTAGATAGGAAATACATGCACATGAATTTTAGAAAATTGCTATTTTAATGCTTGTTTTGTTTTCTTTCTAGGAGTAGTAGTAGTCTCATTCACATCTAATTTTGTTTTTTCCCCCAGTTGTGGCAATTTATGATTATACAAAAGACAAGGAAGATGAGCTGTCCTTTCAAGAAGGAGCCATTATTTATGTCATCAAGAAGAATGACGATGGTTGGTATGAGGGTGTTATGAATGGAGTGACTGGGCTCTTTCCTGGGAATTATGTTGAGTCCATTATGCATTATTCTGAGTAAAGCTCAACAGGGTTGTGCTTTCCTTACAAGAATAGTCAGGTCTTCTCAGAGTATCCGAAGGCCCTGGGGATTTCCCTCCAGTGAATTAGAATGAAGCATACAAATGATAAGATCTACTTATTTTATTTCTTTTTGTTAATACTCTAGTATTAAAAATAAGCCAAGTCTGAACAAATGGATTTTTTCCATCATTTGTATTATGCTGAGCTGTATGGATTAAAATAAAGTGACCATTTCTGAATATGTGACAAGTAACATAACATAAATATGTAGCTAAAATAAATCAGATTGACTGATTAAGAAAAAAAAAATCTGGGATCTTTCTCAGGAATCTTGCATTTCCTTGGGATTTCTTTTCCTGCGGAATTAGTGGCAATGGGTAGTTTTTCATTGCCCATGCGAAGTAAGGATTAGCCTCGTGGCCCAATGGGTGCCCTAGCTCCTTACTTTCTTCCAAAAGTATAAAATGGAAGGAACCAATGTTTAAATACCGTACTTAACTATTTCTAAATTGTTTCAGATGGCTTTTTTTCCCTCTTTAATACTGTAAATTCTACATTCTTTTAGCACTTGAGTGTGCCAGACGAGTTAATATTGAACTCACTTGCATCCTGTCATGTTTTGTTTGTAGTTTATAAGGATGATGAAATGTGAAAGTCTCCAACACTCGGAGGGTGGTTAACAATTGTTAATATGCTGCATGAGACTGCATTGCCTCTAATGGCCAATGTCCCTGATGTGAAGTGTGGTAGGCTGGGTCATACACTGAGGTGGGTGTGTGAAGCTAGATAGGAAGGGTCCTAAGACTTTGAAGGGCACTCTTGTCTTAGGTACTGTTTCAAAGACTAGAATCTTGGAAGTCAGACCAACTATTAACTATTTTTCTTTTGCTAGTTAGAAAACACTTTTTTTTTTTTTTAAAAGAGAATAATAGTTATTTTCAAGTCTCCTGACAGTCACTGGGAATAAAAGGCTGCTACTGTGCTCTGTGAATATTATTACTGGCCAGTGTTAGCTGTAGCTGAATCATTTTTATTCTCTCAGCTCTAGAAAAGGTAAATATTTATTTGCCTGATTTTGTGTGCTTAGACTCTTTTGTAACTACTCATAGTAAGACTTTGAACTTTATGTGTCAAAGAGAATATCATGAAAGATTAACAGGCCCAAAATCTCAAACTAGTTACACTGATGAAAATCAATATAACAAATAAGTTATTTTCCCCCATATATACAATATACAGTAATAATCACCTCTGTAATTAGCATAAGAAATACTGAAAAAATAGAAAGGTTTCTTTGTAGTAGGTGAATACCATGATGGGCCAGCTTGTGTCCAGGCCCCATGCTCCAGTGAATTGGCCAGAATGGATCTTTGCCAGGTAACTTCCTCTGCAGGGCGAAAGTGGTAATTGCTGTATATATTTCAAAGGTGGGCCTTAACATGATGGGTAGTGTAGATAGAAGGATGTGGTTGAAAAGTGAGTAAGTGTGGTAGTATGTAAAGAAATGCAGATGAGATAGGCAGAAGTTAACATTCCACTTGTAAATCTGCGCATAAAACTTTTTATCATCATTTAACTATGATCCAGCTCTTTTCCTTCTCAAGCCTTTTGTTGTTTTAAAATTGAAATAGTTTGCAACAGGTCTGTAGGACAGGCTAGAACCCATGGTGATCCTCCTGCTTAAGCAAGTGCTGGGATCATAGCATGACTCGTCACACCCAGCTTTTTTTTTTTTTAAATTTTGTTTATTTTTATTTATTTATTTGAGAGTGACAGAGAGACAAAGAATGGGCGCATCAGGGCCTCCAGCCACTGCAGTGAACTCCAGATACATGCGCCACCTTGTGCATCTGGCTTACGTGGGTCCTGGGGAATCGAGCCTTGAACCAGGGTCCTCAGGCTTCACAGGCAAGTGCTTAACCACTAAGCCATCTCTTCCATTCCCCCCACCCCCTTTTAAAATAAAACATTGCAAAGTAACTACTTTGGTTTTAGATTTTTTCCAAACACTGGGATTCAGCTTTAACTTCCTTGCTTCTAGTACACCTTCTGTTTTGTGCATTTGTTAGGTCATCTTGACATGTCTTAATCCTATCTTCCAGGTAATGGCCCTAGATATCCTGTAAGCCTTTAGCTTCATCTTGGACCCAAATAAAACTATACACGGCTAAGTTAAAGTCTTTTTGTACTAATAACACAACTAGGGAAACTTCTGAAAATAGTTAACTCACTAACTTATTTAAATAATTACTCTCTAACTTATTTAAATAGTTTTTGTTGAGAAAACTTAATGTAGAGAATGTTTTGAAATCTGGCAAACAGCTATCTCACCACTGCCAGAAGCAAAGACAGCTGCAGTGGAGCTAGGGTCAGGCAACAGGAGTGCAGCTTGTCTGCAGAAGCGCGACACTGGCGAGGTCCTCTATGCTGAAGACCCGCAGTGGGGACACTCCATGGGGCACTGAGTTGTTTTGTATTATGTAGTACTGATGTAACTTTTTTGCATCTTTTTGATTTTTACAGTTCCGATTTTATAAATTGGCTTGGAAGGATGCTGTATAATGAGTCAGGGCTATAGTAATTGGAGGCTTTTAATGTAATATTATGTACATTGCATGCTATTAATACCCTTTGAAGGCATTACCTATTTTATTGTAAGCTTCCTCCATTTACTTACCCACACACTAACAGCTGGTAGTAGGATTTCAGATGAGTTCAGAAAAAATCTTAATATGCTACACAATTATTGGCCTAAAATGTGTTGGCCAGTAAGCATTCACCTTGTGAGTACAGAAGTTATATAATGAGGGTCTTACTATGACACATCTTTTTGACTGTGTGGCCATTCCCAACCCTTCTCCCCCCCACCCCTGAAAAAAGTGCCAGTGTTTCAAAATCTACACCTGAGAAGATTTTAGTCTGCTGTGTTTGGAATGAATGAGTCTAAAGATATTTCCTTCAGTATTTTCCATCTGTTAGCTACTTCTGTCCTCTTCAGATGCATCTGCTGCCCCATCTTGGGGTTGGTACAGGACTTGATGTTGCTATGTTCTCCAGGTGACATTTTCACCCCCTTCCTTCTTTCCTCCTCCTGTTGCTGTTTATTACCCAGCTAGAGAGAATACTTTATGCATCTTTACATTGATGTCTACAATGTAGCTGTCCTTACTAGCAGTTTTAAGATAATTTTCTGTTTTGGAGGCATAAAAAGAATAGTTTACTTTTGTCTTTGTTTTCTTTCAGTAGGTGACCTTTCTGCATTAGGAAGTATTTTATCTCTTATTGCCTTTTCTGCTCATGGAGGGAACATGGCATGTCCTAAAGGCCACTTTTGCCTCTGGAAAGGGCTCTAATGGAGGAATTGGCAGGTGACTGCCAAATTTCTGAAAGAAATGGGGACCTGTTTACTTCTGAACAGCTTTGGCTAAGAACTCCTGATTGGCATGAAGGTGATAATTTCCTTAACACTTTTTTTAACTTAGAATTGTACCATTTAGAGCTAGGTGAGTTTTTAAATTTTTCTATTTCATTTACCAATGAGATTATTAGATGCTTTGTTTCAGATGAACAGCTAGTTAATAATAGTAGTGTTGATTCTGCTCAGTACTCTTTCCACTGCATCACGACTGTCCTAGCTGTTTTTTTTTCTTAGAAAATTTAGTTTTTTTACTTGTTCAGAAACATACTTGAAAAGAAATGCCATTTTGATAAATAACCATCCAAGTATTCATATTGTTTAAAGGAGGATATTAAGTGCAATCTTAACTGGTGAAAATAATCATTTACCCTTTCTAAAACTACACTTATACTTTTCCATGAGGTGTGTGTACCCAAAAATGTGTTAGTTCAACCCTGGCAGGAGCACAGCAAACAGCCTTATTTAGGGGGCCTTATAAAACAGTTATTCAGTGGAGGCATTGAGCTCATTATCTCTCTAAGTTTACTTTGTGCTTTATTTCATTGAGAACCTCTATTTAAAACAATTACAAATGAAATGACAGGGCCTAGCTGTGTAAATGATCCTTGCAAAATATCTTAAGGTTTTTTGTAAAAAAAAAAAAAATCAACAAAAAGCTTATTTTCACATTAAAATGAAACCTCTTTTGCAACTTCAGAATTCTATGGAAAAGCAGTTTTTATCATATTTTGTGTCCATGTACCTTTTTTTCTTAACAAAATGGTTTACAAAAAAAGAATGTAAACAATTTATGATCTGGCCAGTTACACCTTTTAGCTCCCAGAGTGAAAGTTGGTGGTATTGAGTAAAAACCATTCAGGCAACTTGAGGGAGCAGTCTGTTGCCAGTAATGTTCTTGTGTGTGCCATTAAACCACCTCCAGATGAGTGAGTGAACATTCACTTTTTAATTTTTTAATTGTATTTGAAATTATTGCTGTGTACTAAGAACTTGACTTAAATAAAATCACACAAAGAATGTTTAAGTGTTTTGTGAAATTATTTGTGTATTTAACATCTTTTTCTTTCCAGAGTGGTTGGCTAAGTGTTGAGGATAATCTTCGACTTCCAACTTAAAATACTTAATGTTGAAACTTTAGTTTGTAAAACAGATATAAACCTCCCCCACACATCTGTCAAATCTAAAGTTTTTTTCCAACATGAATATGGGGGTTGATTAACCAAAACTGTAGCAAGCCTTGATAAGATCTCAAATGACAAACTGACCACAAAAATTTAAGCGAGGAGTTTGGGTACATGGGCAGTTTATCTCCAGGATGCCTAAGAATGCATTGGTTCTTCCTGCTTTACAAGCCTTCTTCCTCAGTATCTTTTCCACTTGGATGTCAGTAATTAATGTGGGACAAGAACATGGAAAACTGGAATACCCAACTAATTCATTTAAGGAGTGTTTTCAAGAAAAGGGTTTCTTACTTACAAATGAGAAAGAGGAACTTCTGTAATTGAGCAGTCTCAGAAGATGTTTAGGGTCTGGGGAGATTAAAGGTGCTTGCTTACAAAGCCTGCTGGTGAGAGTTCAATTCTCCAGTACCTGTAAAGCCAGACACAAACTTGCAGGTACACGAGACCCTGGGGTTTTATGTATGTTAAGTACATACATACAGTTTGGTACTCTGTCCTTTGCGGCTACTGTGGAGGTACACATTCAATTGACATGCCCTGTGGGTTGGGGAAGGTGACATTTGTTCACTCTTGTCACCATGTGTCCATTGTTACAGGTTTTCATTGAAAGGTACAGGACAGTTTCCACAACCAGTAGAACTGACAGCACCAGAGCAGGGCTGGAGAGGTGGCTTAGTGGTTAAGGCGCTTGCCTGCGAAGCCTAAGGACCCTCTTTGCCTCTTCAGGTCCTACATAAAGGCCAGATGCAAGGTGATGCAAGTGCACAAGGTAGCATATGCACACTAGGTGGCGCACGCGTCTGAAGTTCAATTACAGTGGCTGGAGGCCCTGGCCTGCCAATTTTTTTTCCTCTCTCTTCCACCCCTGTCTCACATTAAAACAAACAAACAAAAAAAAAGCACCAGAGTCAAAATGACAGAAGAGAACAATAGCAGCCCGATTGATTGATGCAACTTTAGATGTTTATATTGCCTAGCCCATCCTCCCCTGACTTAACTTGGCCATAGTTTCCTGCTGATCTGAGATAGCCTGGTAACACCACCTCCTCCACTGTTTGATCTCTGTCCCTCTATCTGGCCTCTGTTTGGCCCCTGCTGTTCCCTGCATTCCCCATCCTTTGTCTTTTGTACCCTCTACCAAAATGAAAAACTCAATTAAAAACCCTTAATATCCATTCAAGCCTGCTGTTCTGTCTCCTCCACCTGGCAGCCTGGCCTGGTAGCTCGGGCCCCAACAAACAACTTTTTCCCTGCCTCAGAGTGGTCCTGTGTGGTCTTTGGTTGTTTGTGAACCTTGTACAAAACAAACATAAGTTTTTGGGTACTTGTTTGTGCCTACTTGTTCTTAATTTAAAGAAAAAAGAACTTTAAAAGGTATTACCTCTGTTTAAAAAACATTTTTAAAATATTTTATTTATTTGAGAAAGAGAGAGAGAGAATGGGTGCTCCAGGGCTTCCAGCCACTGCAAACAAACTCCAGATGCATGCGCCTCCTTGTGCAGCTGGCTTACGTGGGTCCTGGAGAGTTAAACCGGGATCCTTTGGCTTTGCAGGCAAATGACTTAACCACTAAGCCATTTCTGCAGCCCCTGTATTACTTTTTAATTGCTAATGTATTTGAAAGCCAAAGCTGTCCAGTCTGTTGGTAAAACAAACCAAACATAACAAAACTTAGCATTAACAAGCAAAATAGGATTCCTTTTTTTTATATTTTAAAAACTTTATTAGAGACAGGGGAGACAGAATGGGTGCATCAGGGCCACTAGCCATTGCAAATGAACTCAAGGTGCATGCGCTATCATGTGTATCTGGCTTACATGGGATCTGAAGAATCGAGCCTGGGTCTTAGGTTTTGCAGGCAAGTACCTTAACTGCTAGGCCATCTCTCCAGCCCCCAACACTGGGTTCTTAATGGTGCGCATTCACAACACTAAAGGTCCCTGTGTTCAATGTAATTGGGTAAGTTGACATAAAACATGTAACTGGAAAAACAAATTGACACTGGCTGTATGACTACTGTCCTAGATCATTACAATAGTTTACTGACAACTGGTAAGAGTAACAGAAAATAACTTAATCCAGCAGTAGAACAAAAACATCAGTAGTACTGAATGAATATATCTCTTTCATATATATATATTTGTTTATATATAGCTTTACACAATCAGGGAGCAAGGCACATATGAAATGAGAGCATACATTTATGCAGAAGAAAACAGCAACAAGGCTGAAAGAAACCATAACTTCATCTTTACCAAGCTGTGAATAATCTCTGAATAATGTCTTCTATCTGGTGCTTTAAATGTTTTTGTCTTCTTCATGCTTTAAAAAAGTATTTCTACATTATATCTATTTATGGCAAAGCTCTAACAGAATTTAGTATGAGCCTTGATTTTTTTTTCCAAGAAATGGGGAAAAGAATAATCCCAGTTAAATATAATGTGCAACTTCCTTTAAAATGGTAAACAATGTTTTTACAACAATTTGCACAAGCTAATGATATTTTTACCTTAAACATACATCTTTGTGAAAGTTTACTAGTGGATGATAAAGCAAAGTCATTTGAAACATTCCAGTTAATACTTATTTCCTAGAAGGGATTATTTACAAATACAGAAAAACTAGGATGTGGAATCATGAAAAAAAGAAAAAAAGTTTTGGTACTAGTTAATGGGAAATCCCAAAATTTAGGGTTCCCACCTACACATCCCGTTAAGTGCTGTCTTAAAGTTTTGTAGCCTAAGAAGTTGAGGCTTCAACATCTGTGCACTGGGAATTTATAGCTACCCATGATGCTGAACATGGCTACCTCTTAAATCTGTAGTATTCCCCACCACTGACTTGATTCACTTCTGTCTTTGGTAGAGAACAGCCAGGCCCTGTTCTAGGTAATGAAGCCCTCTTGTAAGACAGTCACTTTTTCCATTTCTGCCCAAACTAGAAAAATACCTTCTCTTTCATTAGCACCTCGTGTGTGTGTGTGTGTGTGTGTGTGTGTGTGTGTGTGTGTGTGTGTAAAATGCTATTCCTCCCCCAAAGAGTTCAAGGCACTGGGATTACAGCATATAGTTTTCACTATAACAATAGCAAACCAATTAGAGGAGGTCTTTCCCCTTCAAGTGTCAAGTATGTTTTGTTGTACAGAGCAAGTTTATTCTTGGCCTAGATTTTAGATTTCTTTTACATACAGACTTCCCAAGGGGCACAGTAAGAACTAAGCACTGTTTATTTTTTTCACAGTGGTAAAGGTGTAACTATTTTCACTGGATTTTAAAAGAAACATTAAATGTTGGTGGGTATTAAATTTTGTTCTTGCATTTCTCTTTGGGTCCAATCTTAACTTTGTATGAAGTCGTGTATTCCTGTAGTCAGGGAGATCTCAAGCTATATGCAGATACTGTAAAGGTGAATAAGAAAACAAAGTGCCAAGAGGTATTAGCAATCTAAGAGATTTTTTTTTTAAATCCACCCTCCTCTCATCAAGTGCCTAAACCTAAATAATACCTATTTGATTGAAGTCAAGTTATCACATCCATAATTACATAGGGTCACTGGTTTAATGGTCTCAACTTCAGTAAAATCTGTGGGACTACATCAGTGCTGCTCCCAAGGTGTAAACATAGGCATGGGGTTACCTGACACATTCTGCAGGCTAATTTATAACTGTACAGAGCCTTGCCACAACCTGGTTGTTTTCTGCTGGAATGGCAGCTTCTGAAACTTGAATTGGATATATATAGATCCTAACTGTTCCGTTACTCTCTTGAATCATGACTTTCCAATTGAAACTTGCTTGACACTGAGTATATTAACAAAGTAAACATACACACAGAGGGGACCCAAAGTAGTTCTCAGCCCTTCGCAGCAAGATATTCCCATAGTGCGTGGGTGGGAAGCACCTTGATTTTAGTGGATTGTAAAACACTGTCATAGCTCTAGTACTTTGACAGTATAATAGATGAAAATAGTTTTGTAACTTTTTTGTTTTTGGAGGCAGGGCCTCCGTGAGCTCAAGCTGACCTGAAACTCATTCTGTAGCCCCAAGTTGGCCTCAATGGTTCTACCTCAGCCTCCAGAATGCTAGGTTTAACGGCACATGCCACCACACCTAGCTCTGGGTCACCTTTCTTAAGATCCAGCTCTTTTCATTTAAAAACAAACTTTAAGAAAATCCAGTTTACAGTTAAATCTGTAAAAACTTTAAAAGTTTTTCTTTCCAAGTGAGAATTTTAGTAGTGAGTCAAGCTAGTAAACTCAATAGAGAACAGTCTAATACTGATACTACCACCTGGGAATCTGAAGTTGTTTTAGCTGAGATCCTTCAGAGTTGGTACCAAAACTTAAGCACTGAATGATGCAATGTTCAGTCACTAGGAAGGATGTCATTAAGCAAGTCATGACCTCTGTGGGCACCAGTTTGCCCTGCCTCCATGAGCAGGGTGGGCTCCTTGGTCCTGTTCACTATCAGGATAGCCAAGACATCTGTCAGGGTATCTTTCCTTGGCCTGAAGCCACGTGGGCTGGATCTGCTGAGCAAAAGGCAGTGGAAGAAGGCACAGTACTAGTGTCATCTGGCAGTAGGTGTTTTCTGTGAGTACACCAAAGAACAAACTATATCCCACCAAAACCCAAATTAAGAAAACCTAGAGTATTAAAAACAAGTGTTCCCTTTAAGTTTTGATTTCATTACTCAGCAAACTAGAGTTTTTTGTTTTTTGAATAGCTATTTCTAGCATTAGAGAAATGTAATAGGAATAAGCCACTGGACTGGGTGTAGAAACGACATGAGTTATACCCCCTCCTTTCTTGGCACATTACTAGTGTTCAAAGATGCCTGCTCTTCTAAGAAAGTTCATTACAGCAGTGATTCTGGATGGGCAGGAACAAGAAATCCCAGGAAATTCACACAAAAAAAGGCTGTTGGTTTAGGGCTCAAATCATGGGAGAAAGAAGATTGGAGGTGTACTTTTCCCCACTCAAGCTGACGTCATCTACCTATGCTAACTTGAAAAGACAAAAACAGGCCTAGAGATGAATAATCGGAATAATTGAGTCCATATTCCTAACTCTTTACAAAAATGGTGGTTTTTTAACGAATATAAAACAGCAGTGTGAAGAACATGGGAAATTACTTCACTCTAATCCCAGGGGAGTTTGGCATTCTGTACTCAAAGATTACCCATATTTGCTGTACATACTTTATCAATGCAGATATGTTAAAGATCACTTCATAAGCATTAAGAACAGCAATCACATAAAATTTACTGAACAATTTGTTAGATCCAAAAAATTGCTAAAGAAATAGGCCTTTTAAAAAGCACACAATGGTATATATTCCTGTTTATCCATAACCGTATGACTACTGAACAGTGGACATGTGATAGAAGTGACATGTGCTTTATGATCAGTTCTTTCTTGAGAATGGGTTGTAGTGATACCTGGTGCACACAGTGCATGATTTTATTCTCAAAATTGTTTATCTTTTGTCCTACTTCATTGGTTTCACTTTCTCCTTGTAGGGCAGAGCCAAAAGATTTGTGTACTTGGCACTGGTAATCCTTACAAACAGGCAGGCACAGACTTTTTAAGATATGTAATTGGAATTTGTAATTGCTAGTATGGGTGGGTTTTTTATTCTCTTGCTTAAATGTAGCTCTAAAATTGCATTTTATTCCTAACAGTCAATTTATTTATCAAAATTGATGAAACAAGTACCTGCTTTTTCTCAAGTATCAGGAAAAAGTAACAAAAGCATTTAGAAGATAGGGTGAAGCATCCAGAAGTGTAATTTGTCATTAGACCCATGAATCCTTGTTACACCAAGCTGCACATGCATACATAATGTCACTTACTTACATGGACTTTGACACTGCTCCATCAGAACTCCTGGTAACCTGGACATATCTCTAAAACTAGGCTGTAAACAGCAAAGGACTTAGTAGTTCCAGTAGCAATGGATGAAATTATGGAAAGGCTCATATATTTCTTTTCCTTCTAGGATAATCCCATGCCTAATGTATCCTTTGCATACAACCTGGTTAAGGATACCTAAACAAGGCCCACTTTTGTTCTCTTACTTCTCCTAGAGAGCAATGCACAGAAAGACAAGCATTGCAGGTGACTTTGTGTAAGGGTGCACCATGTTGGGCACAGGGTGTGTCCATTTCATATACTGACTATCCACAGGTACCAGCATCTACCTAAAGCACACACTACGTAAGAAGGTAACTGTGACCCGAAGATCTGCTGGGAGAGTGCATTACACTGAGACTGTATTGGGCACTCACATTTAAACAAGAATCATGAAGCCAAGTTGATGAAGCTTCCTAAGACAGTACTCAAAACTACCCAAGCTTATATTATCAAGTTTTCCATTTTTGTAGGCAAAGAGCTTGCCTGTGAAAGAACATACCCTAGATGTGGGTAGGATCATTGTAGGAGTACTGCGATTAGACTGGTTTGGTTACACAATGAATTTACTTTCTATGTACAACCACAGATAGTATTTAAAAATTTCCCCCTCCTACACTGTTTATTCACTCTGAAATTAATTTCCTGATTTAAAGTGCCCCTTGTGTATATGAAATGTCAGTCAAACAGTTTAACGTTAGCCATCTGGGTAAAAAATAAACAACAAAAAAAGCCCTATAGATATACCAAGCTGGTGGTTTTCTCAAACAGAAATAGCACACTGTCCATCTACTTAATTCTGTAACACATGCACAAATAGGCAACACATGGACAGACATTTAGGAAATGCCTCTAAATTTGGTCCAACCCACATGATAGACAAAAGAAATTGTAAGAGACAGAAAACATCCCCTTCCATGCCTCTTCCACCCCAAATCCACAGAACCCCATTTTCTGATTAGGACAGGAGAGGAATAAATAGAACCACTCAGTTCTCTCTCTATATACACACATTCACAGATGTATACACACATATATATATACACACAATCTGTATAGCTATGTGTGTACATGCTCATGTACACACACACACACACATAGTTGGACACTACCTGAATAACATACTAGGAGACTCTGAACACCTGAATTCATAGATGATCAGATGAACTGATTGTAGATATCATGAAAATAAAGTCTTGTGGCTACCAGTCTCTTGACAGCTTGGTATTCTGGTCTCTTTTGGGGGGAGCAGGAGGAGGTCCTCTCCGCAGTGTTGCATAGCCTGAAATATGACTGCCCCCGAAACCAGCCTTCTGTTGATCAGATAGCAGTTCTGGGGGTGGTGGTGGCAACGCCATATCATCCATGGTGGCTGTGGGTTCTGCTCTAGACATGCGGGAGGAGGAAAGTGAGCCATGCCGGGTGATGGACTTGCGTTGTAGTGTCCTGTTGAGGTCAGCCAGGAATCCAGGCTGGACGCTAAGGCTGGACTTGGGAGAGGTGGGCACTTGTGGCACAACTGTGGTCGACGCTGGCTGCTCAGCTATTTCAGATTGAGTGAGGCGGGTGCTGTCATTGCGTTTGGGCCTGGTGGGTGGAGGGGCCTTCTTCACTGATGTTTTAGACCATAGTTGTGGCTGAGGATTAACAACTGCTACTTTTGGAGAGGTGTTTTCTGAGAATACTGGTGGAATCTCAATGGGGGGCAGAGGAAGCTCTATTTCAGGTGGAGGGGGTGGAAAGTCAGAATCAGATGGAGGAGATGGAAATTCCACCACAGAGTCCTTTCCGTGCCCACTCAGAACACAGGTTTTCGCTGCCACACTCCCTTGGTGGATCCCAGGGAGGTTGACTCCAGAAAGGTGTAGTTTCCCAGGTTTGGGGGGTGCTGCAGGAGGAGGTGGGGTTTCCTTGATGGGAGACCCTGATTCTGCTGGCGGTGCAAACTTGCTGACTAGACTGTCTACTGAGGGTCGTTTAGGCTCGGCGAGCTCGGCACAAGTGCTGGACTTAATGCTGGAGTTTCGCTGAGGGGTTGGGGGTGGTTTCTTCCCCCCAGGGCTGGCCATCTTACTTGGCTTTTTGCCTGGAGATCCGCCTTTCTCAGGGGTAGGTGAGGCCATGGGTGGCACTGGTGATGGGGCAGGGACAGGGGCTGGAGGAGGTGGTGGCGGAGGAAACACTAGGCTGCTTTCAGGAGGGGGAGGAGGGAAATCTGGAGAAGGGACAGGGATGGAGTTGGGTTGCCACTTGGGTTTTGCTTTTACAGCTGGAGGGGACTGTGGTGTGACACATGCCGGGAGGGGCTTTAGGGGCTGAGAGTCCATAGGAGGAGTGGGAGGGGGTGGAAACTGGCTGGCCATCTGCTTTACCACTGTGGGCACCGGGGACAGTGGGGAGGCAGGTGGCTTCACAGTGAAGCTCTGCTGTTTGGGTAGTGTGGGTGGGGGGCATGGGGTAGGAGGAACAGGGGGAGAGGGTGGAACATGAGAAATGGGGAGATTGGCCTGCTTTTTTGCTGGGGGCACAGGAGGATTAGGGGTGGGTGGGGTAGCTTGTGGCACAACTTGTAGCACACTCTTGGAGCTGGCTAGAGGAGGGATGGTCACATGAGGTTTGGGAGGGGCTTGAGGAGGGAAGGCTGCATGGGTGGGAGGAGCATTATGGACTTGATGAATCTTCAGTGGAGGAGGTGGAGGGCTGAACTGTGGAAGGGATGGGGCACAGGGTGCTGGCTTTAATTGGGCCATAGCTGAACCAGGAGTTGGGGGTGGTGGAGGGGGAGGGGGTGGTGGGACAACTCCATTGGGGGCACTAGGATTTGAGGTTTGGTGGACTGTGAGGGCAGAGGCTGCATTACTGGGGGTGGTGGAGGCTTAAACAGGGGCCCTGAATGCTGAGCTGCATTCTGCAGCCTGGTGATTGTACTGTATTTAACAAACATAGAGGCTGCTGAGCCCACAGAAGGTGCAGACTGGCTGGGAAGAGGAGGTGGTGGTGGAGGAGGAGGGGGTGGTGGTGGGGGAGGGGGAGGGGGAGGAGGAGGCAGAGGGGGTGAAGGCTGTGAAGCAGTATAGGGAGTGATGACCTTAGTTTGTGGGGATAGAGGGGGTATAAGTGAAGTGTAGGGCCGATTCATAGATTCCATTCTGGCCTAAAAGGAGTATAAAAAGGGGGGTGGGAGGAAAAAACACAACAAACAAGTTACAGAGGTAAGCTTTGACTGCATAAAACTAAAAAGCAAGGAATATGGGACATGCATGAAAGGGATGCAGCAGTTTGGTGATTATAAAGATGGACAATGTCAGGAAGATTTTAAAATCTGATTCCCTAAGCAACAGGCACAGAGGAAATTTGTTTCAACCAGCAATACTCTTTAACACCTATACTGTTTGATCTAGGAAATACTTCCTGTTGTAAAGTTTGGATGGTGACATGATGTGTGATTTTGACTTTGGTTAGGGGACTTTCACAGGCCCTGCACTACGTGGGAGCCTTTTGTGGAGGACCTCTTTGCCCTTCTGGACTTTGGCAAAGGGACTTGATGGCTCAGGAGTTCACCTTCAGTCCATGACTGCATCCACATCAAGCAGATGCCATTCTGACTTTAGGAATGCTGGTGGAGGGCCTCCCGAGGAGTGAGGATGGCTTTTTGATGCTAGCAAGCTGACACGTGAGAGTATGAAAATGCTCAGCAGGCGTGCACAGTCACACAGGAATGAGCTCGACACACACACTCGTGTTCGTGTGAGACACTTGCATCCAACATGCACAGAAGTCCAGCAATGCAGGTAAAAGGGGGGCATTCTTTACATTTGCTTTACTGGAAAAATACATAAAAAATGCTTTGTAAACATTATGACAAAAGATCATAAAAACATCACACAGAAAAAGCCAGATGAAATAAGAGGAAGCTTTGGAAAGCTAAAGGAAATATATCACGAAGTGGGAACTAGGATTTGCCAAAAAGCTGTTGATCAGTCCATTTGGGTAGCTCTCAGCATTTCTGAAATGAATACACCTGGCTTCTTATTGCTTGAGCCCAACATACATGACTGGCTCAAAGACTTCTGACATGAGTGAAGGACTTCTGGTACAATAACTGGGTATATCTTTTAGGATCTTTGGCCAACTGTGAAGAAATTAGGTAACCTATCTATTTTCAGTTATGAATTATATCTAACTAGCATTGAGAACACATAGGTTAGTCAACTAGAAGGCTCATTCATAGAGCTGAATTTCTAATATTTATTGGGGCATTCACGTATTTCTTTAAAATTCCACATCAAAATAAAAGCATTAGTCTGTAAGATTTCATTACAGGAGTCACCCAGGTTAATGTGTTTCCAGAGAAGAGCCCCTGACCTTAACTTGACCCTGTCTTGGCTTCAGGGATGCAGACCTTAGCTGTCATGGCCTTCTCGAGTGGCATCTGAGACTGAGGTACAGAAGAAACAGAGGGATCAAGACTCAAACAAACTGACATAACTCCACTGCAGGGCTCCTTTTTCTGAACTTGCAATGATAAGACTTTACTTTCTAATCACAGAGCACCTGGGTCTACTTTCCTTGAACTTACATATAATAATTAGGCAGACCTGTATTTTATAATGTGCATAGATCTCATTGTTAATTATTTTTTAAGGCAAAGGAGCACCCCCCGCCCCCAGTGCTGGGGCCTTGTGCTAAGCAAGTGCTACAACACTGAGATACATTTCTAGTCCAATGCAGATTTCTCTTCAGACATCTGAATTACATAAACCATTTTCTCTAGGATGTGTTCATAGTATTAGTCCCATCTAAACTGACTCATGGGAGCAGGAGAGATGGCTTAATGGTTAAGGCACTTGCCTGCAAAGCCTAAGAATGCATGTTCGAATCTCCAGGTCCCATGTAGCCAGATGCAAAGTGACACAAGCGTGTAATGTCGCATATGTGCACAAGGGGGCACATTCATCTGGAGTTCATTCATAGTGACTAAAAGGCCCTGGAGTGCCTATTCTCTCTCTCTCAAAAATAAAATAATAATAAATTGATTCATGGGGAGCACATGCATTCTAGCTACTTGGGAGGCTGCGACAGGAGGATACCAAGTTCAAAGACATCCTGGTCTTGACACTGTTTCAAAACAAAAAACAGAAAAAGGGCAGGGTACATAATTCAGTGGTAGAGTGCTTGCCTAGCATGTGTGAGGCCCTAGATTCAATCCCTAGGACTGAGAAAAGATTCTAAGTGGAAGAGAGAGACTTTTCTTTTCTTTTTTTTTGAGGTAGAGTCTCACTCTAGCCCAGGCTGACCTGGAATTCACTCTGTATTCTCAGGGTGGCCTCGAACTCATGGAGATCCACCTACTTCTGCCTCTCAAGTGCTGAGATTAAAGGCATGGGCCACCACGCCCGACTGAGACATTTCTTAAAAGTAAGAGTTTCTAGCCGGGTGTGGTGGCGCAGGCCTTTAATCCCAGCACTTGGGAGGCAGAGGTAGGAGGATTGCTGTGAGTTCGAGGCCACCCTGAGACAACATAGTTAATTCCAGGTCAGCCTGGACCAGAGTGAAACCCTACCTTGAAAAGCAAAACAAAACAAAACAAAACAAAACAAAACAAAACAAAACAAAACAAAACAAAACAAAAAACAAAACACAAAACGTAAGAGTTTCTGGCTGGGTGTGGTGGCTCTGTCTTCAATCCCAGCATTCAGGAGGCAGAGGTAGGAGGATTGCTATGAGTTTAAGGCCATCCTGAGACTACATAGTGAATTCCAGGTCAGCCTGGGACTAAAACAGTGTTTTAAGAATAAATTCAGATTTTTTTTTTTTTTTTTGTTTGTGAGGTAGTCTCACTCTAGCCCAGGTTGACCTGGAATTCACTATGTAGTCTCAGGGTGGCCTCGAACTCTTGGTGATCCTCCTACCTCTGCCTCTTGAGTGCTGGGATTAAAGGTGTGTGCCACCACGCCCGGCTAATAAATTCAGATTTTATTATTTTTTGTGTATGTACCTATGTCAGTTATTCAGATGAAAAGAACAAAAATATCAAAATGATTAGAATAAACAAAATAGTCCAGCCAGGGTTGCCACTGGTTCTAATGATAGAGAGCAGACTGAAGTAACTACAGCCAGGACATACCCTGTCTATAAAAGTAACAGAGGTTATTTCATGGTGGACTACCATATCTTTCAACTGAGCCAAAAGCCTTTCAAACATTATACTCTATAATAATTGTTCACTTTTTTTTGAGGTAATATCTCACTCTAGTCAAGGGTGGCCTTGAACTCACAGCAATCTTCCTACTTCTCCCTTCCTAGTGCTGGGATTAAAGGTGCACCACCAAGCCCAGCTTGTTCAGGAATTTTTATCAATTATGTTGACTAATTTGAAAAAATTCATCTATGCCTAGAGAAATGCCAAAATGTCATAAAAAACAAGAAGGAATAAGTCTGGATAAATTAAAAATGATGGATTCTAAGCATTTCTCTAGAACATATGTAGGGTACTAGGATCAGATGAAGCTGTCCTACTAACTTGGCTATGATGGAAAGAACGAAATTATAGCTTAACATTTCGAGCCACTGATAGGAGTCTGTTTTTTTTTTTTTTTTTTTTAAAATATTTGTTATTTATTTATTTGAGAGAGAAAGAAGGCAGAGAGAGCGAGAGAGAGAATGGGCGTCTCTGGCCACTGGAAATGAACTCCAGACACATGTGCCACCTTGTGCATCTGGCTTACGTGGGTCCTGGGGAATCAAACCTAGGTCCTTTGGCTTTGCAGGCAAGCGCCTTAACCAAGCCGTCTCCCCAGCCCCTCTATAAGTGTTTTTTTTTTTTAATCTTTTAAGATCTTGGGTCCTTAGTTCCAACTCAAAAAGTCAACAAGTACCTGAAATGTTTTTATGTATCCGTTTAGAAAGACTTAAGATCTAAGATAGAAGACTGCTCATAGTGATAAATGAGATTCCAATAAAGGAATAAAAGAGCACAACTTAAATCCATGGAATACCAGATTTTTCTTTGTAACAAAACCAGTGTTACCTTGCTGGATTCTTCCAACTGAGTGCCTCGTTTCCAAGCTTCAGAAAAGATGGAGCTCACAATGCTTTGGGAACGTATATGTCCTACTGGCTGGGTGTCAGACACTCCACTATCAGACTGATTGGAGTGATTTGACTGAGACTCTGTTTAAAATATTAAAAAATCATTATTCAGTATTCTGGTAGTATGAATATGCATATTTAGATCTTGTACACAAATTCAAATACTGTGTAGATAAGCAACATGGGAGGGGGGTGTTGAGAGACTATCATGCAGAACAGGGTACTTTCGAACTTGCCATGTAGCTGTGGATGACCCTGACTCCTCATCTTCCTGCCTCCACCTCCAGAGTGCTGGGATTACAGGCATGTGCTACCATGCCTGTTTTCTGTGATACTGGGGATTCAACCTTGGGCTCTGTGCATGATAGGCAATCACTCATCAACTAAGCCACATCCCCAGCTCAGCAACAAGTTAATTAACCCAACTCATTTCATTGTAAAGCACAGCTAATATAGTCCATGAGAATATGTTTAGGATTAATAAGCAATCTTGACTCTTTTTAAACAGTTCACTACAAGGGACTTCTAAGTCATACTAGTATCTTGACAACTTGTTTTGCATAAAATAAACTCTGAAGAAGTAAAATAATGAATGAACCATCAATACAGGAGTGAATAATCTTGAATCATGTCTTCATTAGATTGAGAACCAGTCTTTTTAGTCATTCCAGAGTTACACCTTATGAATTCAGACCATTCCAATTCTTTATTGTGTATCCTACAAGGTGTTTCCCAGAGATTTAGGTATTGGTACCATAGGGAAGCAGAAGTACTATGTGGCTGGGGGTTTGGGGAAAGCAGAGCACAGGGGATTAGCTATGAGGATTGAGAGTATCTCTTACTGATATTGTTATCTGAGCTAGAGGAATTGGAAAGATTTCATTGAACTTTTAAGACAACTATGTAGATGTACCTTACTTGATCAAACCTGGCATACAGTAGAGACTCAAGGCTGATTTTGTGATGGGTGTAGACTATTATGATGCAACATTAAACAAGTCCAGCCAAATTAGACAAATACAATAGCCACACAGAAATTCTAAAATTAAACTTCTTTGAATAAAGTTAAGATGAGTAGAAATAGCAATATGATAAAAAGTTTCAGCTTCACTAGCCTCATTTATCATCTCTATTTAATGCCTTGGACAATAGCCTGTAAGATAAGAGGATGGAGTAAATGAATCCTTGAGCTTTCTTCAATGTTCTATGATCTTAAGATTGCCACTGAAGAGCCTGTAATACAGTTACACTAAGTATATGAATGATGCTAAAGTAGGAAAAGGCACAATACTACTTCATAAAATAATGTAAGTACTTGAATTAAGTGCTATATAAATTTAACAATGCCATCTTTTCTCAATCTTCTGTCCCTTTTCTTTAATATTTTATTTATGTGAGAGAGACAAGACACACAGAGGAGAGGGGACAAAGAGAGTATATGTGTAGTATAGGCATGCCAGGGCCTCCTGCCACTGCAAACATACTCCAGATGTATGTATCGCTTTGATCTGGCTTTATGTGGGTACTGGGGAATTGAACCCAGGTCATCAGGCTTTGCAAGCAGGAGCCATTAACCACTGAACCATCTCTCCTATCCTATTCTATCCCTTTTCTAAACTCTTCTCTAAATCCTACTTGCTACATACATCCTTACTTTGTCTTCATAATTCATCTTCTCAAAGTATTTTTCCCCTTTAATAAACATCTTATTTTAGAACAGTTTTAGATACTTATGTATTAATATTTTCACATCAGAATTGAATAGGGTTAGTATACAATTCTTACAGACACATCATCAAGTTTACTACATTATAAATATATTACTATTAACTCAACTTCACCCTGTATTCAGATTCGACTAGTTTTCTCTGATGTCTCATTTTCTGGTCCAGAATACCACATTATAGTCATCTTGTCTCCTTCTCAGAGTTCCCTATTTTTGATGATACTGACATTCTTCAGAATTGCTGGTCAGGTATTTTTCTTAATTGTGAATTATTGAGTTTATTTAGGGAAAATCATTATTTGTGAGGTTTATTTGGGGGTAACTGGTATCTCAGAAAATGCTGAGGCAATGACACACACACACGGAATATCAGACACAGAATCCCCTTCAAACAACAGACCAGAGAGGATTATGAAATAGTGAAGGACACAGAGATCAAAGATGAATCTTACATATAATCAGAGTGAAAGGGCACCCACAGACTATGACACAGATAGAAGGCAAGAAGAACAATACCCAAGCCAAGACAAGCATTCTCCTCTTCCCAGCTGGGTTGGGAAGGAGGGACAAACTCATGTGAATGTTCAGGGCAGAAAGAAGAGAGGACTGACGCTGGGTCATGTGGGTAACCTTTATATGGTTCAAACATCCAATCAGGATGGTCATCAGGTTCAGGTGTGTAAACAAAGACCTGATTGGTTTGGACTCAAACCGCGGCTAACTCAGCGAGGCCAAGCTCTGGTCAGATATTTTGTAAAGTCTCTCTCAATTTTGGTTTGTCTGATGCCTTTCCCTAGATGAGATAGAAGTCATGGGATTTGGGGGAGAAGATCATACAGGGAAAAATCTATTCTAATATCATCAAGGGAACTTGCAATCAATCTGCCTTGCTACCACGGACCTTGATGATTTGGCTACAGTACTGTGATGATCAGGTTTCTCCATTGTGAAGTTACTGCTTCCCACCTCCATGGTTTTTGGAGCAAGTGAGTATGTGAAGCCCACTCCTTAGGTCTGTCTCCTTGATGGCAAGGTGATGGCACAGATCATTTTTATATCTTTTAATGGGAGACTTGTCTCTTCCCTGTTTATTTATTCAGTACTATGTATTAGTATGGACTCATGTATTTTATAATTTGGGTTATAATCCTATACTACATTATGTTTTTGCTCAGATTTTCTAGCTTTGGCTATTGAAGTTCTTTTGGGTTGGCTCCTGTCTTTCTACTATACTCTTACTGTATTTTTTTTTTTTTTGAAACTACTCTGGAATTACAGTATGCCCTGGGGTCATTTGTATATGTTCTGCCATAGCCTTAGAATCAGCAATTTGCCCAAGAGCACTAGTTCCTTGTTTGGAAATTGAACACTGCAGTCATTTTCATTATGACTGGGAGGTAACTTCTTCTAGGCCTGGTCAGTGAACAGAACTAGAGGATATATGTGTTTACACATTGTATACATATATGTTAGATTACCACAGCTAGTAGGCTATTATTTTCCAAATTTGTTTTTTCTTTTTTCTTCTTGGTTTTTCACGGTAGGGTTTCATTCTAGCTCAGGCTGACTTGGAATTCACTACATAATCTCAGGCTGGCATCAAATTCACAACAATCCTCCTACCTCTGCCTCCCACGTGCAGAGATTAAAGGCATGTGCCACCACACCCAGCCCAAATTTGTTTTTTATTGTTTAGAAATAAAAATCAAGTCGTATATATATTGTGATACATTTTGAACTACCTGGGATGCTAGAAGAACTGGATCCTGATTTAATGCTGGAGCTGGATAAAGAAGTCCAATCATAAGCTGACTCTGTTCTCTTCAAAGCTTCTTGATAATTCATGTAGAGTTGTTTCCCATACTAGATAGGAGACAGTAAGTGATGACACCTGAACTTGAGTTGTTATGATATGGAAGGTATGAGGAAGGGGGAGGGAATCATTTCTGATTACTAATTGATAGTTTGCATCAATACTTATATAATAGTCCAAAAGTTCTTTTATCAGTAAATTATACTCTTTATTTTTTCTCACTTGTACAAGGGCAGCTGGAAGCTAACCAGTGATTTTAATGATTGATGGTCATAATATATTTTTTTCACTTCAAATTCCTAATCCAGGACCAGATTCAAGATATTGCTCTAAATCTGATCAGTAAAGAACCAATACTTAGTTTCTAAAATTATTTTGCAGGCAGGGGTGTGGTCCTGATAGAGTGCTTGACCCTACCATATACCTGATGCTCTGGGTTTGACCCCAGCAAGGCAAAACAAACTTATCTTGCTTAAGCAAAACTTGGCTATATAAGAATCATATAATGAATGCATTCTCCAAAACCTTCAGTTCTATACAAGTTTTTACCAGTCGTATTATTTCATGGATACATAATTGGGAATTTATTCCTTTCACCAAGGAAAAAAAGGGCATTTAAGACATGAAACTTAGGCCTGAGAAAACTAGATACTGGCAAAATCATGAGGAATCAGATTTGTCACAGAAACAATCAGAATTGTCACAAAATCAAAAGTATGTATTAGTACATTAAAGAACTCATTCCATCATCAAACCAAAAGGAAACATACTTTTGCAATGCGGATTCCGTTGACCCACTGGTGCAGGGTCCTCACATCGTCACAACAAAGATATCTGATATATTGGGATTTCTTTTGGATCTGTGGGTGCTAAAAATGTAAGACAAAATCCAACTTAAGTTTCCTGGATAACCAAAGAACATCAAGTATCAAAGCTTAAACATTTCCTGGTTAAGTTGTACGCTATTAAGTGTAATGGCAAAATGATGCATGCCTCTCATATGGCCATAAAGCATAATAAAAGAGCTCATACATACGTTTAGAAAGTAAAATACATTAAATTTTAGGGCATGATGTTCAAGTTAAAATTTACCATCACGAGAAATCCCCAAGGTCCATTGAGGTTAAGTCAGTATAGTTTTTAACTTACAAGACTACAAAGGAAAAGAAAGTTTGGTTTTAGTTTGGACCCAGGAAGTCCTGGTTTCTGAAAGCTCCCAAAAGAGAAGGACTTTGTTGGCACTGAATAACTGTGTCCAGTACACAAGGCACACATATGTACAACACAGCACCTGGGATAGGCATCCAGTCACACCTGACGTGGTAGAGACAAAGGAGCCTCTCCCACTGCCAAACTCCTAAGTGTATGTGTGCACCTCCAGAGACAAGCAGCTTTCAGCAACACGTTATACTTTGTTTGCACAATCCACTGTACTCAGCTGAGGTTTGGATGAGTGGTGAATTACTTGACCACATTAACAGTGTTAAAAGATTTAAGCTATTTGAATTCCACTGGGCCTCAGTTGCTAGTTTCTTAGGAAGCAAAGCCTTAAATCACATTGGGTTTGAATGTAATGATTTAAGATCATCCAGAATTTTCAAGAATTATTATTATTATTTTTTTTCGAGATAAGGTCACATTCTAGCCCAGGCTGACTTGAAACTCACTCTGTAGTCTCAGGCTGGCCTTGAATTCACAGCAGTCCTCCTACCTTTGCCTCCCACATGCTGGGATTAAAGGCGAGTGCCACTATGCCTGGCCTGAATTTTTTACATATATGTTTAAATATTTATTTATTTGAGGGAAGGGTGGGATGAGGGAGAGAATGGGTATGTCAGGGTCTCTAGCCACTGCAAATAAACTCCAGATACATGAGCCACCTTGGGCATCTGGCTTTCGTTGGTACTGGGGAATTGAACCTGGGTCCTTAGGCTTTGCAGGCAAGTGCCTTAACCACTAAGCTATCTCTCCCGCCCTGGCCTGAATTTTTATATGTTGTCAGTGTTATAAATAAATACAAAACAAAACAAAACAAAACAAAAACATCAAATGTCTCTTTTCCAAAGTACTAATATAATTAGTATAAGAAACTCAAAACCTGGTTAAAGGAAAGCAAAACTCCTGAATCACATCTCAGATACCACAGAGAACTATGGCTATAGTTTGGGGGAAAATGTCAAAATTATTTCTAGACAAGATAAGATCTAGTCAGTTTTGAAACTGGGCTCAATACCTGCTGATGGTTCTATTGATTAAGTTTAGGAAAATAAAAGATATGTATAAAATAAAATATATAAAAATATAAAATATGTAAAATGAAAAAAAGCTCTATGGTTTACAAAATAAAAGTACTGTCAAAATGACAGTGTGATGTCGTTTGATTTCTTTTTTTTTTGTTTTTTTGAGGTAGGGTCTCACTCTGATCCAGGCTTACCTGGAATTAACTATGTAGTCTCAGGGTGGCCTTGAACTCATGGCGATCCTCCTACCTCTGCCTCCCGAGTGCTGGGATTAAAGGCGTGCGCCACCACGCCCGGCTGATTTCTTTTTTTAAAAAATTTTTATCTGCATGCAGAGAGAGAGATAGATATGCAAGAATGCATATGGGCACACCAGGGCTTCTTGCCACTACAAACAAACTCCAGATGCATCTGGCTTTAATTACATGGTTACTGAGGAAATCAAACCTGGTAGTCAGTCTTTGTAAGCAGGAGACTTTAACTGCTGAGCCATTTCTCCAGCTAGAATGTGGTGGTTTGAATGCAGCATGTCCGCCCCATCCCCAGCCTCCTGTGTTTGTGGTTAAGCCTCATGCGTGATCCCCAGTTGGCAGAGCTTTTGGGAGGTGAACCCTTGCTGGAGAAGGTGTGTTACTGAAGGTGGGCCATAGGATTTTACAGTCAGCCTGCTTGCCAAGAGCTAACAGGTTCATTCTTGATGCTTCCTCCCAGCTTAAGTGACAAGATATGATGCCCTGCTGTGTGTTCTTCCCAAGCCTTCCCTGCCATAGTGAAACTCTCTCTCAAAACTGTTTTTGGGTCAGGTGTTTAGTTTCAGCAATGAGACAGTAAGTATTATAGAGACTCAAATTTATAATTAAATATATCTGATATTGTAGTTCAAGTTTATAGTTAGCATTCCTTAAAAAAATTTTTAAGAGAGACAGAGAGAGAGAGGGAGAGAGTGGGTGCACCAGGATCCTCTAACTACTGCAAACGTACTCCAGATGAATGTACCACCTTGTGCATCTGGCTTTATGTAGGTTCTGGGTAATCGAACTTGGGTCCTTAGGCTTTGCGGGCAAGTGCCTTAACTACATCTCTCCAACCCAACATCCTTTTATTTCTTTCTTTTTTTTTTTTTTTTTTCCTTTTGGTTTTGCAAGGTAGGGTCTCACTCTGGTCCAGGCTGACCTGGAATTAACTATGTAGTCTCAGGGTGGCCTCGAACGCTCGGCGATCCTCCTACCTCTGCCTCCCGAGTGCTGGGATTAAAGGTGTGCGCCACCATGCCCGGCTTTCTTTCTTTCTTTTAAAAAAAATTAGTTAATTTATTTATGAGAGAGAATGGGCACGCCAGGGCCATTAGCCACTGCAAACCAACTCCAGATGTATGTGTCCCATTGTGCATGTGGCTTATGTGGGTCCTGGGGAATTGAACCGGGGTCATTAGGCTTTGCAGGCAAACGTCTTAAGCACTAAGCCATTTTACCAGCCCCCAAGATTCTTTTCTTATTTGCACTATTAAATTAGGGCTCAATGGGCTGATGATCAACTGTGTAATAGTGTATGAGATTTTTTTTCCTTATTACCCTTTAACCTTTTTTCTTTTTTTTTCGAGGTAGGGTCTTGCTCTGGCCCAGACTGACCTGGAATTCACTATGTAGTCTCAGGGTGGCCTCACACTCACAGCGATCCTTCTACCTCTGCCTCCCAAGTTCTGGGATTAAAGGCATGCACCACCATGCCTGGCTTTTTTTTTTTTAAAGACAAGTTTCATATAGCCCAGGCTGGCCTTGCTTGGAACTCCTGATCTTTCAGTCTATGCCTCTAGATTGCTGGGAGTACAGGTCTGTATCACCATGTCATGTTTCACCTTTTTTCTCACTGGAAGCTGGGGATCTAGACTACAACTTGTACATGCTCCTCCCCATCCCCACCCAGTCCATCCTCCCACTCCTTTTCAAACACATGGTAAGATCCTAATTGTTCTAAATGGGAAATAACCTCTATTTAACAGCAATGAAAATTCCTAGAGATATGTATTTACCTTTAATACCAGACAATAGTCGGTAGGTGCTTTGTATTTGTTCCGATAGTCCTGACCATAGTAAACATTGACATGATCCAGCTGGAGAAAGCACACTAGATCCCGGGAGACCTAAAGAAAAACACCTCAGAAGATCAGATTAATATGGACAAACAAGCAATAGCATACCTGATAATATTTTAGTTGAAAAACCTTTACTAAATAGAAATTGCTGCTGTTTTATACAAGATGAGACAATAAGATTCTTTACAAACATTTAATCTTCAGTATGCAATGTACCCACAAAGGCAGTCCATTTTATTGTCTTACCATTCATAGGTAACATTGCCTCGTTTGCAGATACTGGCATTTTTTTTTTCCAAGGTAGGGTCTCACTCTAGCCCAGGCTGACCTGGAATTCACTCTGTAATCTCAGGGTGGCCTCAAACTCATGGCGAACCACTTAACTCTGCCTCCCAAGTGCTGGGATTAAAGGCGTGTGCCATCATGCCTGGCTTGTTTTTTGAGGTACAGTCTTGCCCAGGCTGACCTGACATTCACTATATAGTCTTAGGCTGGCCTCAAACTCACAGTGATCCACCTACCTCTGCCTCCTGAGTGCTGGGGTTCAAGGCATGTACCACTATGCCTGGCTTCCCATGCTGGTATTTTAAAGATAGTGTAAATATAGTGTGGCATATTCAGTTCAATAGAGTATAGTAGAAAGTAGTTCAGTGCCTACAATGTATGCCTCAAATACAGTAATTCTCAACTGGGAGTTTCCTTATCAGTTAAAAGGGGCAATAATTTATGCTTATAGCTAGAATGTTCTCATAGTAGTCTCGTATTACTGCCATTTTATATTTCATATATGTTGGGGAAAGCTATTTCCCCCAAACAAAACAAAAACTACTCAGGCCAAGAGTTCCCAAAATAAGTAAAACTACGCTTTAGCTGGACATAGTGGCATAGATCTGTACTCCTATCATTTGTGAGATAGAGGCAGGAGGATCAGTAGTTCAAAATCATCCTTGGCTAGATAGTGAGTCTGAGGCCAGCCTGGGCTACATGAGACTTTGCCTCAAAAAAAAAAAAAAAAATCCCAAATAGCCCCAAAGTGCCAGGCGTGGTGGCGCACGCCTTTAATCCCAGCACTCAGGAGGCAGAGGTAGGAGGATCACAGTGAGTTTGAGGCCACCCTGAGACTACATAGTTAATTCCAGGTCATCCTGGGCCAGAGTGAGACCCTACCTTAAAAACTACCCCCAAGACAAACAAACCCAAAAGCAAAAACTGTAATTTAAATTTGGTAATAGAATTGTGAAGAGCTCAACTAATGATCAAAGAATAATAATTTTTACACTTGCTTCCTCTTCCTTATAATGGACTAACAAACAAAGCCATCTTCTGTGTGTCCTACACAAGAGAAAACAGCATCCACACTGGATAATAAAAGCTAGCAATATAATAAAATAAACACAGAAGCCTAGAGAAGGGACAAACCTTTGCTTTTCCTTTAGGGACATAGTAGATACCAGATGCTCTCAAGAGAAAATAACGTTTTTTCCAGGACTTCTTGCCATCATCTTTCAACCAAAGAACTCCTTCAATTTCTGGTACAGTTACAGAACTTCCACAAAAACATTCCTAAAATAACAAAACACACACACACACACACACGATGACTTGGAAAGACTTATGATCCTTAAATGTTCATAACTTGTGAGATGCAGAACATGCAATTAAACTTAAACGATTTTGTCTTAAAACATATTAGTTTAAAAAAACCAACAGAAACAAAAATTCCATACCTGAATTAGAACCTTCTATTCTAAACACAATATGAAATTTATTTTGGAACTATTATGAGAATCCTAAAATGTTCAGATTAGATGTCAAGCTTATCAGGAATAGAGTCAGAAAAAAACCAACATGCTAAGGAATGATCAATAATAAATAACAATTTAAAAAGTTTATCAATTTACATGGTCTAACAGAAAATGAATATTTTTAAAATAATTTATTTGATAGAGGAAGAGGGGGGGAGGAAAGGAGGGAGAGAATGGGTGTGCCAGGGCCTCCAGCCACTGCAAATGAACTCCAGATGTGTATACCCCCTTGTGCATTGGTCTAACGTGGGTCCTGGGGAATTGAACCGGGGTCCTCTGGCTTTGCTGGCAAATACCTTAACTGTTAAGCTATTCCTCCAGCCCAGAAAAAGAGCATTTTAAAAATTGTGTGTGTGTGTGTGTGTGTGTGCTGGGAATGAACTTAGGGCCTTGCACATGTTAGGCAGGGTTTCTACTACCGAAATCTATCTCCAGCCATTGTCTTCAAAGTATTTATGACTAGAGGTTAAAAGGAATGAACTTAGAGTCTTGTGCATGTTAGGCTGCGGTGCTACATACCAAAGTATGTCTCCGGCCTTTGTCTTTAAAGCATTTATTACTAGAGGGGCTGGAGAGGTGGCTTAGCGGTTAAGTTGCAAAGTTTAAGTACCTAGGTTCGATTCACCAGTACCCACGTAAAAGCCACATGCACAAAGTGGCACATGTGTCGGGAGTTCGTTTGCAGCAGCTGGAGGCCGTGGGGTACCCATTCTCTCTCTCAAATAAATAAGTAAAAATATTTAAAAGTCACTTATGAATAGATGTCAAAAGAAATATAAACAAACTAAAAATTCTCAATTCTACTAAACTTTGATAAAATCTGTATTTCTAAAAATGTTTTATTTATTTACTTATTTGCAAGCAGAGCGGCATGGGTACTAGGGAATCGAGCCCAGGCTGTCAGGCTTTGTAAGCAAGTGTCTTTGCTGAACCATCTCTCCAGCCTTGCATATATATATTTTTGTTTGTTTTTGTTTTTTTGAGGTAGGGTATCACTCTAGCCCAGGCTGACCTGGAATTCACTACATAGTCTCAGGGTGGCCTTGAACTCATGGTGATCCTCTTACCTCTGCCTCCTGAGTGCTGGGATTAAAGGTGTGTGCCACCACACCTGGCCACATGTATTTTTAAAAGAAAAAAATACTCACCAAACACTAACACAAGACATTTTGAGCCCAATTTCTTTCTACTCAATACATAGAAAAATTACAAATTATAAAAGACTGTCAAATTACAGCTAATATCCACATGAAAAACTGATTGCTGATCTTCACTTTCCTAACTGCCATATTGGTAAGAGTTTACTGAGCTTTCCAATATAGTAACTTCTCTGATTTTAGCTTTTAAAATCAGTACAACCCAAAAAGCTTTAAATTCAGTTATGCTTAAACTTATTATACTCTACAAACTAAAATTTTCTAAAAACAATTATGAAGGTTAAAGTTATTTGGAGTCTGTTATGGCTAAAGCTTGAAATACTTTGTGAACAAACATATTTAAATTTCTCTCTGAAACAAATAGGTAAAACATTATACCATCCCACATATTCCAGTCCTTCTTCCTATTTGGCAACCTCTAAAACCTTGTTAGTCCTTTTAGTCTACTGAATATTGCTCAGCAAAAAGAATAGTTTGTAAGGGTTCTTTAGTGACTCAGTGTGTTCACAAGGAGCATTGCCATAGTGGACTTCAAAAGATGCTGAATATTTTAATTTTAAAATATGTGATAAAATGGGAGGACAGGGAGATGGCTCAGTGGGTTAACTGTTTGACATGCAAGCATGAGGACTGAGTTTGGATCCCCAGAACCCACGTAAGGCCAGGGGCAGTAACGTGTTTATAATCCCATATACCTATACAGCAACATGAGAGACAGGAGAATCCCTGGAAGCTCATAAGACCAGCTAGCCTGGTCTACACAACAGTGAAGAAGACACCCTGCCTCAAACAAAATGGAAAGTGAGGGCCCACACCCCGGTTGTCCTCTGACTGCTACAGATGCACCATGGCACATGTACAGATGCTTTCACACATATGCAACACACACATATAAAGATATACAATAAAAAAGGAGAGGGAAAGCTGGGCGTGGTGGCGCATGCCTTTAATCCCAGCACTTGGGAGGCAGAGGTAGGAGGAGGATCGTCATGAGTTCAAGGCCACCCTGAGAATATATAGCGAATTCCAGGTCAGGCTGAGCTACAGTGAGAACCTGTCTTGGAAAAAAAAAAAAAGTGAAATCATACCTCCAATAGCACTTCTTTGTTTCTGTCTGCCATTTCAGCTGTTTCCTTCTTCCCTAGAAGGTAATTCTGGAAAAATAACAAAATTAAAATTAAAGTATATGGGCTGGAGAGGTGGCTTAGTGGTTAAGGCACTTAACCTAAGGACCCAGGTTCCATTCCCCAGTACCCAGGTAAGTCAGATGCACGTGGTGGCACATGCATCTGGTGTTTGTTTACAGTAGCTGGAGGCCTTGGCATGCCCATTCTCTCTCTCAAAATAAGTAATAAATAAACAAACAAACAAACAAACAAACAAATAAATAAATAAATAAAGTGAGGAAGGTGTATTCTTTCAGAAAGCTTCCTCTGTATCAGTACCACTGTTCCAGACCAGCCTTCAACTTGCCAAAGCATTTGCTATATAGCCTGCCTTCTTCCAAATTCTGAGGTGACATTACATACAACAGTTGACAATAATTTTGGGATATCTAACACTACATTGAAAGTGCCTGAAAGGCTTACAAGTAATTAAGTAGACGAAATAGAAAAATTCCCAATAATGCACTAAGCCAACATAGTTGCATACTTGACCTATGCTAATTTAGATGAAGAAAACTTATACTCTGGCTCCCCCGAGGTAGGGTCTCACTCTAGCTCAGGCTGACCTGGAATTCGCTATGTAGTCTCAGGGTGGCCTCAAACTCACGGTGATCCTCCTACCTCTGCCTCCTGAGTGCTGGGATTAAACGTGTGCACCATCATGCCAGGCTCTATACTCTGGCTTTTAAAAAATGAATATACAAGCCGGGCATGGTGGTTGTATGCCTTTAATACCAGTACTCGGGAGGCAGAGGTAGGAGGATCGCCGTGAGTTTGAGGCCACCCTGAGACTACATAGTGAATTCCAGGTCAGCCTGAGCTAGAGTAAGACCACCAAAAAAGAAAAAAAAAAAAACCTCAAGAATATACAAGTCCTATAAGGATATAATAATCTCATTTGCCTTGTCCAATGAAAATCTGAATTGTAATCATTAGTGTAATTATTTTTATTCTTTGAAATTTATTAAAAAATAATTTTTTAAAAAACTTTCCTACAGAAATATTAAGAGCTATTAACAATCTGAAATATGCATTCTTTATAAGCAATATACCATAATCAAGTTTAAAGGATAAACAATTCAGTATCTGTAGCTCTTGCCATTTTTTCTAATTATTATTTTCCACTGTGGAGTTGTTTTTCCTCACCTGCTGTGAAAGAAGATGACAAGCAGGAGGGGTAAAGCAAGTGAGGAAAGAGGGCAAATAAGACTAAAATATGCATGAAAAGGCCATATAAAGTAACAAAACCCATTATTTTACATGCTAATTAAAAAAAACTAATAAAAATGTCTAGGTATTGTGAAGTATTAACTCAAAAATTATTTTAAATATATTTTATTTATTTATTTGAGAGAGAGAAAGGCAGAGAGAGAGAGAGAGAGAGAGAGAGAGGGAGGGAGGGAGGGAGGGAGAGAATAGGCATACCAGGGCCTCCAGCCACAGCCAAAAAAACAAAAACAAAAACAAAAAAAAAAAAACAAAAACAAAAAACTCCAGATGCATGCGCCCCCTCGTGCATTTGGCTTACGTAGGTTCTGGAGAGTCAAACCGGATTCTTTGGCTTAGCAGGCAAACGTCTTAACTGCTAAGCCATCTCGCCAGACCCTCAAACATTATTTTGAAATAAAAGTGTATAGGGAGATGGATTAGTGGTTTAAGGTACTTGCTTACAAAGCCTGCAGGCCTGGGTTTGATTCCCCAGTACCCATGTAATGCTGGACACAAAGTGGTGCATTTGTCTGGAGTTCATTTGAAGCAGCAAGAGGCTCTGGTATGCCATGTGTGCTCTCCCTTTCTCTAATAAATAAAAATATTAAAGAAATAAGAAAATATGACAAATAAACTAAAGTATTATGTATTAGAATGTAGTCATTTATAAGTTTACAAATGTTAAGAAAATAATTGAGCACAGAAGTCAAAATGAAATGTCAACTAGATAAATAGCTATAGACAGATGCTTTTCCCCTCTGGTAAGATGACAAACTCCAACTGCTGAGCTCAACACACTTTGTATCTATAGTGGAGAAACTTATTACTGTTTCTACAACTTCTGCTTCTACAAAAGTCCTCTCTCACCTCTGGCTATCTGGGATTAATACTGAACGCTCCCTTAGGGTTTTATAGTCACAATGTTCCAATCAGATGGTTGCCAGTCTTGGTTAACTCTATTATTAATTTAACGCCAGTCTTACCTGTGGGTTTTTGAAAAGTGCATATTTTTCTATACACTCCATAAATATAAGCTTGTTTTGGCTATCTCTTGTCCAGTTAAGAAGATTTTCAACCAAGTTTTCATGGTCTTCAAAGATTCTCTCTGTCCCAAAATCAAATATTAATTTTTTGTTAATATTCATCAAAATCACATACATAAAAGGCAAAATAATTCACATCAGAATTATAGGCTTGACACTACAGTCCTTGTTCCTTATATATTATTGGTATTTCTTCATGGCTTAGGGAGCTGATATAAAGAAGAATCAGGACAAGAATCTATGTCTGCTGACCTGTATTGACATCATCAGCTTTTTACTTTGAGCACACCATTTTTAAGAATAAAACATTAATTTGCATTTTATCAATTTTGATATCAAGTGTTTCCAATATGTAGTGCTTAGCATTCAAAAACTGTTCAAAATGATTTTTTCTTTGATCCAAGAATACTGGCTAATTTTAAGTATAAATACATTTTCTAATTTTAGAATAACATAACAAAAATGTGTCCTATAATACTGAACATATTGAAAATACTTAGTCTCAGTAATTTGCTGAGATGTTTTCTTTTCCTTGAAAGTTAAATATAAAGACTTCAGTACAGGGCTGGATGTGGTGGCAAATGCCTTTAATCCAAGCATTCGGGAGGCAGAAGTAGGAAGATCACCCGTGATTTTGAGGCCATCTGAGACTACATAGTGAATTCCAGGTCAGCCTGGGCTAGTAGAGTGAGACCCTACCTTGACAAACAAAAAACAAAACCAAAATACTGCAGTACAAATGAAAATAAATGTAAGTGTTGAGTAAATGTATCAATTTATGAAGTTATAAGAAAAAATAATTTTGTTAACATTTTTTAAAAGTTTGGGGCTGAGGAAATGGCTCTGTAGTGAAAGGTGCTTGCTAGCAAAGCTGCCAGCCTGGGTTTGATTCCCCAGTACCCATGTAGTCAGTTGCAAAACATGGTAGGTGTTTCTGTAGTTGCAAAACATGGTAGGTGTTTCTGTAGTTCATTTGTACCAGCAAGAGGCCCTGGTGAGCACTTCCACCCCTATGCAAACACATAAATAAAAATATTAAAGCAAAAGGTTTTAACCATTTCAAAATCTGAAGTAAACTGGAATTATCTTTTATTCAAAGACTTCTCCAAATACTATGGAATAAAAATAATGCAAAAAATCCATGCCTTTACTCCCAGCACTCAGGAAGTAGAGGTAGGAGGATCGCTGTGAGTTTGAGGCCACCCTGAGACTACATAGTGAATTCCAGGTCAGCCTGGGCTAGAGTGAGACCTTATCTCAAACAAAACAAAACAAAACAAAACAAAACAAAACAAAACAAAACAAAACAAAACAAAACAAAACAAAACAAAACTCCCCCCCAAAACAATAACAACAACACAAAACCTGATTAATTTTATAGAAAAAACAAACAAGCATGTCTCAAAATGCTTCTATCAACATGATGACTGTTGGGATGACATAGTGACATAGATGTTAATAAGCAATTAAGGCAATGACATTACTAACCCATTTGTAATTCAGAAATTGTTTCCACCAGTGACCAATCTAAACTGTAACCACAATGGGATTTGTCCATCAGATTATCCAGCACTTGTCTCACTGTCTGCCTCTCATCCACCATCATTGTTTTAGAACTGTCATCAGACATGTGGACTCTAATCACCAGCTGTAACAGGTAAAGTTGAAATTAAGTAAAAACAACAAAAGGCAATCTAGAAAAGGATTTTTTTTCCAATATAGAATAATATTCTGGTTCATGACTTTCAGTATAAATTAAGACATAAGTGACATTGTTATGAAAGACAGGTAAAAACTGAGTATCAAGAAACCTAACTAAATTTAAAACCTTTAAGAATATATAGTAATAGGTAAGACTGTTAAGACTAGTCTGTTTTATTGTTTTAGTAGTCTCAGTAACATGTACATCTTACACACAAAATATGCAAGTATAGTACTAGGAAGAAATACTTTCTACCTCTTCATAAATTAGAGGAACATTATAAAAGGACAAGTCGAAATAAGGCAAAAGACCACATGTCACCTTTTTTACTTGTGCTTCTTTAATCTTCTCCAGGGCAATTCTGATCTTCTCAGCTTTCAGTTTTGCTGCCTGTTCTTCCTACAAACAAAGCATTTCTGATAAACTAATGTTAATATGATAAGAGTATTTGAGAAGACTTTTTTTAACCTGGAAGGGTCTTCCCAGCATTAAATTTCATTAAGAATATAATGTCACATACGTATATAGAGCACATTTAAAAATAGCCCCACTTACAAAACTCACAAGCAGCCATGTAAAGACAGGAGCATTTTTACAGGTGGTGATCTGAGTGTCTTACAGTAAGATTAGATTCCATACTCCAGAGGAACAAGAAAGAACTTTGTGATGTAGTAAATTAGTAAGTTAGATTCTAGCAATATAAAGCAGATGATTTCAAGTTCTGGGTTTGAGGAAACACCACCGAATTAGAAACATATACACAGCAAAAACCAATTGCCTACTCATTTGCAATAATATAAAGATCATTAATAAATGATGTAGGTCCATTCTCATTAATATACGAATACACATAGAGGGGGCTCCTTATATTTAAGTTTTATTAATTTGGAAATCATAAAACATAATCATGTCCCCAAATTCAAATTTATTTCTATTAATTCACCATTAAAATTATTAAATGCTAAATATAACTTTCCAAATTACCTAATTTTTAGTAATTTTACTTCAAAAAACCTAAGATTATGAGCAGTCATAAAGATTATATAGAAATAAAAATAAACAATTATTCATTTTTTCCTAAAATAGGATCCAGCATTCTAATACCAGTACTTATAATTTCCAGCAACAGGCCACAGTACTGTAGTATTAATCTCCAACAACAACAACAAAACCCTCATGTGAGTAAACTTGCTTATAAAGTATTAATTTTTCTTTCTTAGCTTTTAGTTATTTTTTAAAAAAACCTATCTAGTTGGCATCTTATATTATTAACAAAAAAGGCCTAATTTTATCAGCCAAACTTGATCCTCTCTGGAAACCCACAATCTATGTGTTAGTCTTCATTACAAAGCTAAATCTTCCAGGGCAAAACAAACAAACAAACAAACAAACAAACAAACAAACAAACAAAACCCCTCATTTTATTTCCTATTCACAAAATTCAGATGGCTTTCTAACTTCTCTTTCCATTTCATACTTTAAGCTGTCTTTTCTCAATACAAACTAAATTTACTACTCTTCTATGAAACAGGGAAGGCAATGAGCTCATTTGCCTTAAATCTGATCTAAGGAACTTAATTTTAACCACGAAGAGGTTTAAGACTCAGTCCTTGTACTATTATATATTCCTTTGACCAAAAGATTAAAGAGGGCTGAAGGGATGGCTTAATGGTTAAGACATCTGCATGCAAAGCCAAAGGACCCAAGGCTTCAATTTCCCAGGACCCATGTTATCCAGATTCACAAGGTGGTACATGTGTCTGAGTTCATCTGCAGTGGCTGGAGGCCCTGGTGCACCCATTCTCTCTCTTTCTTTTTGTTAAATAAATAAATAAATAAATAAATAAATAAAAAAAAGATTAAAGAATTCTAATTTCCTCATCCTTTATGCAAATAAATAGAACCACAAAAAACTGATTGCATTTTAACATGTTTTCTTTTGGAAAGTAGGCTATCAAATAAAACTTAAAATAGTATCATTAAAACTATTTCTAGAGAGCCGGGCATGGTGGCGCACGCCTTTAATCCCAGCACTCGGGAGGCAGAGGTAGGAGGATCGCCGTGAGTTCAAGGCCACCCTGAGACTACATAGTTAATTCCAGGTCAGCCTGGGCCAGAGTGAGACCCTACCTCAAAAAACCAAAAAACCAAACAAACAACAACAACAACAACAACAAAAATATATATATATATTTTTTTCTAGAACTGACTTTTAGTGAAAGAAAATCCTTATTAGGATAACTACCAAACCCTATATGTAATATTTATGAATATAGCCAAGGCCCTTAAATAAATCTGAAATACTTTAAACTGTCAAGTAACTGATCTTATAAAAAACCACTGGAAAGCATTTCCCATTGTCTCATCCTTATGTTGGCATGAATGACAATTTCTCTACAAAGAAAGAAAATTCACCAAGGTATACATTTATAAATTTCATTCATGCCACTGAAAAGTAAATTAAAGTCTAATGAGGAAAAACTGGCATGTAGAATCAAAGTTTTATATATGTGGAGTATAAGCAAGAACTTCTAAATGGAAAATTATTTATAATAAGTAATCTGCATGCATAAAAATATTTAGAAGATGTTTTAGAGCTTTTTATTTGAGATATTTTTATTTTAAAAATTAAAAAAGGAATAGGCAAGAGAACAACAAGGTATAGACTGGGAGACATTACTAAAGAACTATGGTCAGAATGTAGAAAGAACTTTAAAACTCAAGATGACTAGATATTGAAAAAGCAAAATCTAAAACAGGAATTATTATTATAATAGCTCAACAAAAATTATTACGAGGAATATTATACCTTAGCAACAGGAATTATTATACCTCACAAAGAAGAAACACAGCTGTCACATAAACATGTGAAAAGATGGTAATGATTTTTGTCATTAGGGAATTGCAAATTAACAGATACAACCATACATTTACTAGCATGGCCAAAATTCAAAACAATGACAATGCCAAGTGTTGGTGAGGGTACAGATAGGACAGTAAGAATTCATGCTCAATTGCAGTGAGAAAAACATGTGGAAGAGAATTTGGCTGTGTGTCAACAAATTACTTGTACTCTTACTGCATAATCTAGTAATCATACTTCCAGGTGTTTGCTCAAATCAGTTGAAAACTTAGGTCTACAAAAAACCTGCACATGGGTACTTACAGAAGCTCTGTTCATCATAAATTCTAAAACTTGAAAGCAACAAAAATATCTTCCAGTAAATGATAAACTACAGTATATCTGAACAATTGAGTGTTATTCAGCAATAAAAAGAAATGAACTATCAAACAATAAAAAGACATGGAGAAATCTTAAGTGCATATTAATAAGTAAAGGAATTTAATCTTAAAAGGCTACATACTGTATATTTCTGACTATAGGACACTGTGGAAAAGCCAAAGCAATGGAGACAATAAAAAGGATCAGTGTTTGACAGGAGTTAAGGAGGAAGAAAAGATGACTGTAGTATTTTCAGGGTAATGAAATTGTGTATGATATTACAAAGGGGGTTGCTCTAAAAGTGTCTACAAATGAAATATAAAGTTAGTTCCTGCTCCATATAATGAAAGTTATTCACCAAATAAAAGACTTGTGTATGCCCACAAAAAGTAGATGGTAAGACCCTACTGCTGAAGACTCCATATGCTCAGCTGCAGGTCACTGAAAAATCAAGCTGGAGCTGAGCTGGAAGCCTCCTCCCTGATGACTAGCTGTCATGATGCTGGAAAGCTCTATGCAGCCTGCTGGGGGAGGAAAGTCATCAATAGTCTTAATCAGTAGTAGACTCTGCAAGTTCTATTACTGTCTGGCTGAGAAGCTTCTCTTTTCAGATGGGGTGATCACTGGGGTCTCAGCCAAGTGTTGAGAAGTAACAGTGGAATGTTCAGTAAAAGTAAGAAATCTCTATCACAACCTCCAAGGCTCAGGGGCCACTACAGAAGAGAACATAAGAGGTAAAGAGGAACGGGGGGGGGGGAGGGAGTGCTTTGCAATACTGTCTTTCAGACACAAAGTGGCCATGGTATTCATGACCTGGCAACCTACATAAGACCTGCATAATAGGAGGAAAAAAATGATGACATCAAAATAGAAGAGAGACTAGTTGGAAAGATGGATTCAATGCGGCCAGGGATCCAGGAGGAAGGGAAAAGGAGGGTAGTGGGAGGGGATTGTGATCATGGTATATTGTTTGTGTTGTCAATAAAAAGTTAAAATAATAGACCTGTATAGCTAGTTAACATACATTTAACCTATTACAGTTCCTAACCATCAATAAGGAGTCTCTTTTTATGCAAAGCAGCTAACAAATCCAAATTCAGCTTTTATTTCATTTGCTCAGATGCTACTCATTAATAGCTACAGAAATTGGTCAATATATTTATTTTTCTGTTATTACTGTGCTGGGGATTGATTCAGAGCCTTGCACCTACTAATAAGTGATCTACCGCTGAGCTACATCACTAGTCTATATAACTTGGTCTATGTAAAAACAGTATCAAGCTTAAATTTAAGAGCTAGCTTTTAAACTTTAAAATATGCAAATTATAACCTTTCCTACTTTATTACAAAGATAATCTTTGATAGAAACTTTCTGAGGTGATAAAATTGTTCATGATACCTCTTGTGATATTTGATAGAATTATTGAAGCAATGTTAATAAAAATAGCGAAGCTTGAGACTAGAGGTTATGGCTTAGCGGTTAAGGAGTTTGCCGGCTTTGCCAAAGGACCCAGGTTCAATTCCCCAGGACCCACGTAAGCCAGATACACAAGGTGGCACATGCGCCTGGAGTTCGTTTGCAGTGATTGGAGGCTCTGGTGTGCCCATTCTCTCTGTCTGTCTGTCTGTCTGTCTCTGTCTGTCTGTCTGTCTGTCTGTCTGTCTCTCTGACTCTCTCAAATAAATAAATAAATAAAACTTAAAAAAAAAAAAAACCCTGATGATAAGACCCTATTGCTGAAGACATCTCTTGCCTGAGAGGCAAGGTCAGAAAACCTTCTCCCTGTAGACCAGCCAACTGAAAGCTGGAAAAAAGCTGCAGTGCATGCAGCCCTATGGGAGACAGAATTCATCAGCAGTGAAAAACAGTGTACACTGAAAATTCAAGCTTGGCCATATAGGCCCAATGACTGAACGGGTGCAATAGTGGCATGTCTGCTCTTGGGGTAACCAACTGCTCCATAATTGACTGAAGGCCCTCTCTATGGGAGGGAATACATACCTGGCACTAAAAACCTAAGCAAAAGTCTATGGCAGGGGAGGTCATGAACCTTAGGGGTATAAAGCCTGCTCTTGTCTGGTTAAATGTATATATCATTCCCACCAAGCTACCCTGAAAGCACTACGCTTAATGTTCATATTCACATATTAACGCTACTCTCACTTCTGGTTAGAGAAGCTTCTCTTTTCAGATGGCAGTGTCCACTGGGATGACCCAAAAGGCAACATAGTGCTGAGAAGAAGGGATGGAGGACTGCCCAGCACTGAAACACCTCTGTCACGCCCTCCAAGGCTCAGGGACCATTGCGGAAGAGGGGGTGGATAGAATGGAAGAGCCAAAGGAAGGGTATGACTCCTTACAATGCAACTGCCCAATCAGAAATTGGCCTCAATATCCATGACCTTGCAGTGCCTAGCAATACCTTCGCAAGACCCCCATAATAGAAGAAAAAGATGATGACATCAAATTAAAAGAGAGACTAATGGAGAGAGGGAGGGGATATGATGGAGATTGGAGTTCTAAAGGGAAATGGGGGGAGAGGAGGGAAATATCATACATTTTTTAATGTTAAGTATAGAAGTGGTCAATAAAAAAATAATAATAAAAAAAATAGCCAAGCTGCACAAGTCTTAGTATTGTATGCTTCCTCTGTAAGTTCTATTTGTATCTAATGTAGTTAAGCTACAGCCATATCTTTTGACTATAATAGCAGAGAAAAGAGACCATCTTAAACTCTTAATATTGTGCAATAAAGGGACAGAGCAATCGATCTTTGATGTGTTTACATGATGTTTGGAAGACTCTATGGTTTATTTATAAAGGCAACCAAACTTACTAAGAAATACAAAGGGCAAAGCTTTCTTCGTCTCATACTCTGCTATCAACTCCACTCTTCACTCTCCTGCCCCATATTTGGTAACTATCCCCCCCCGCTTTTTTGTTTTTTTGGTTTTGCGAGGTAGGGTCTCACTCTGGTCCAGGCTGACCTGGAATTAACTATGTAGTCTCAGGGTGGCCTCGAACTCTCGGCGATCCTCCTACCTCTGCTTCCCAAGTGCTGGGATTAAAGGCGTGCGCCACCACGCCCGGCTCACTATCCCTTTCTATGCCGTCTCACAGATATCCTAAACACAAGTAAAAGATACTTTACTCATATAAAAACAAGTTTCTTTCTTACTTCTTCTTTTAAAAGTGAAAGAGACAACCTATTTTCTACTGACAAAAAAAAAAAAAAAAAAACCCAACACCCTGTATGGCTATCAATAGCCATCAAATGCAAATCTACTTAGATTTACATACAGGACAAAAACGGGGCAAAGATCTTATGATTAAATGAAAACTAATGCTGTGGTTACAGAATATTATCTGTGATGTAAATATCAGGATGCCTGCACTTCAGGAGTTACAACTGGTAAGACTTAATGAGTGACTTCAACTGAGAAAAACCTTATGGGTTCAGAACAAACCCAAATGAAAGTAAGGAGCTAATATAATGGTTATCAGTTTCCCTGGAATCCTGTTTATTTCATAGATTACAACATTTAAGGTTACACTAAACTAAAATGATTCAAAGAGAACTTGGGAGTCACATATAATTTTATATCCATTAAATGCTCTGTTCTACTACACCGCTGACAAGCTCTTGTTCCTCTGCCTACTTACATGGAACACATTCTTTTCTTCTTGGTGGCTTCTTTTCACTCTTCAGGCTTTAGCTTAAATGACACCCACTCAGAAGGGCCTTTTCTGATCTCATCATCTAAATAAAATGGACTTCTAATCCTCTTCTCAATATTCTCTACTCTGTTTATTTCATAGCACGTAATATAATTTAGATATTTCTAATGCTTATCAGTTAATCAGTTAATGTCAGCCTCAAACTCGCTAAGTAGCCAAAGCTGGTCTTGAACTACTGATCCTATTTCCACCTCCCAAGTGCAGAGATTATAGACATATGCTAGGCTATTATATCTTCATAAATAAGACTGTGAGCTCCTATAGATGGGGAATATCTTCATTTTATACAATGTTGTATACTAGTACCTTACACAGTACATGAATCAACAAATATTAAATACATAGACATCAGAAATGACAAAAGCATTAAATTAATCTGAGCAGTGCAAGAAATGGACAAGAGATAGAAGTGAAGAGACAACTGCAATGTTCTGATAAGAGGTAAGAGCCCTTATTAGGGTGTTGGCAATGGGAATAAAACAGATGAAATTGGTAAACAGTCCAGATAAGCTTTATTACAGATTTGAGACTGACAGGAAAGGTGATATGGTGATTAGTGTATTTGTGTCACTGCAAGAATGGCAGTATTCTAAACAAAATATCAAAAAGAAGATATAAATTGTGGAGAAGATGGTAAAGGAGCTAAATACCTAAATGATTTAAATGTTAGTATGATGCTAATAAAATTCCAGGAAACCCTAATAGCTATCTACTATTAGGAAGAGGGAAAGGGGGAAGAAAGAGAATGGAGAAGGAAGGGAGAGAGGGGAGGGAGGAACAATGGAGTCAGCCATTGTTGTCATCTAGAACAGAGATCCTAATTGAAGCGTTGAGAGTTAATTCCAACAGAGAAAGAAAAGAAGCTGGGTAAAAGGAAAGAAAAACTCTGGTTATAAAGGATGTACTAATATCTGCTTAGATTTCTCCATTTGCCTGACTTCCTGCTGCTAACTCTACTCCTGATGGGGTTATGCTGTCAAAAATAAACTTGGGGAAAAAGAAGTGGTTCTACTGCTTTCTTAGTCAGTCTTTTTCTTTGAGCTACATCTTAAAAAAAAATTATTTAAAATATTTTTGTATTTTATTTATTTATTTAAGAGAGAGAGAGAGAGAGAATATGAGTGTACCAGGGCCTCTAGCCAATGCAAATGAACTCCAGATGCATGTGCTACCATGTGCATCTGGCTTATGTGGGTTCTGGGGAATCGAATCTTGGTCCTTAGGCTTTGCAGGCAAATGCCTTAACCACTAAGCCACCTCTCCTACCCCAAAGCTACTTTTTGGAAAGATTTTAATTTATGTCAGTTTTCTTTCATAAGTCTACATTATGAGGAAATAAAAAATAACCCTTTCAGATTCAATAACATTACTACGTATATTTTAAAGAAATTATAAGCAAGTCTTATATTCTTGATTTGAACATTACATTATAAATAAGGTAATAAAATAAAAATAGGAGTAGAACCCCCCATTGGTATTATGCCTGAATTAATGACGATAATGACTAAAAATATTTTAACTTTCTGTAAAATAAATGCTATCCCAGTGAAAATCCAACTGTACTGAATCAAACAACTAAGGGTGGAGACCTGAGAAAATTGTAATCTTTAAAAAATTTTTAAATATTTTATTTATTTATTTGAGAGAGAGAGAGAGAGAGGCAGGCAGAGAAAAGAGAGAATGGGCACACCAGGGCCTCCAGCTACTGCAAACGAACTCCAGACACAATGCACCCCTTTGTACATCTGGCTTACGTGGGTCCTGGGGAACTGAACTGGGGTCCTTAGGCTTCGCAGGCAAATGCCTTAACTGCTAAGCCATTTCCCCAGCCCTAAATTGTAATCTTTGCGACTATTAAGATTAATATAAACCAAGATTCTGTCTATATAAGTAAATATTTTAATTAAACCAGGAGGTGAATAGGTAAACAAGGACTGTAAAGCTTGCTAAAAAAACGCATGGGATGAGACCATTAGTAGCAAAAGCAAAATTAAAGCAATGCTTTTTGGGCTTTAAAATGCAGTAGAACATTAAACTAAAAAAAGTGCAGTATACTTTTGAGATTAGTAAGCATTCACAAAATTTAAAAACTAGTGAAAATTGCTTGAGTATTTTTTACTCTGAATATTAAGTCATTAAGATTTGGTAGACAGTTACCTTCAGCAAGAGAAAAAGTACCTCTATTAAAGACAAAGGTGCTGAAATAAAGCAATAATCTCAGAGTATAATCAAAACCAGAAACTATATTCTATCTACAAGGCAGTAAATAGTTACATGCATGTGGAAAGCAGTGATATCACCTTGGTCAGCAAATGAGAAGGTTTTCCTGCAATGTTTCTCAGAAGAAGGGAGGTTTCCCTGTCCAGATAGGAGTGCTTGTGCAGGAAGAGAGAAACAAAACAAAACAAAAGGCAATAACAGAAGTCAGTGGAGGCTTTATGTGTTTAAAATATAAAATAGACAAAGCAGAATGACTCTTTATAATTAATCTCATGTATTTTTTGTATAAGTGGAATATGGCCATAAAGAAAAAAATATTTAAAATAAGAAAAAAGAAAAGTAAAGGAGGCAGGAAATAAAGACACCGTCTGTGCCCAAGGGTGTGTCCCAGGCAACTCTACCAATTGCTGGTTCTATGAAGTGCTCTGGTTAATACGTGCAAATATCACAGACCCAGTTTGGCTTCTAGGTGAATATTCAAGAGTGCTGTGCACCAAGCACCAACAAAACGGTGCCAGAGTCCAATGAATAAACATAGTCCTCCCAGTTTTTAAAGCCTATGCAAGATCTACACAGCTTTAAACAATATGCTCTGCTGAGAACAAAATAAATGCTTTAAAAAAACTCTGCCAAGTATTTCTGATCAATGAAAGATACTCTAAGTGGAAAATTTTTTATTAATTTATTCATTACAAGACTATATTAACACAGTGAAAGACTTACATACCAAATTAATATCATAAATATTTTCTTTTGAATTATTTAAATTAATTCAATTAATATAATTTTCTAAGAATAATGTGAATAACAATCCCTGGCTACCATTTATACCCTTAACTTTTTAGTAACATATTGTGAGGTAAGCATATACAATTGTATTTATCTTTAAATTGTGACTGTTTTGATATGTATGTTATCTGGACTTTCTGGTCCTTTAGTAAATCTGAATTAGCATTTAATACCATATAATTACTAACCTCATCTAAAGCAATGAATGGCATAGCTGAATGATATTGTACAGAAAATACTCCATAATGTTATATTTTATAAATATATACCAAATTATTTTTACCAAAAAGTTCTTTGGACAGAAATACATGTAAACAGATACTAAAGCTATATGCACTCTAAAAAGCAGATGACTTGCCAGGCGTTGCGGTACATGCTTTTAATTCCAGGACTTGTACTTGGGAGGCCAAGGTAGGAGGATTACTGTGAATTCGAGGCCATCCTGAGACTACATAGTGAATTCCAGGTCAGCCTGAGCTAGAATGACACCCTACCTCAATATATATGTATATATGGCATAAGACTTCAAAACTGTGAAACTGTCATAAAAGACTATACCAACTTTAAACATCCTCACATCTATACTATGTTGAATTTGCTTTATGGTATTTATTGTCTGTATTGTTAAAAGCTCTAGCCTCTCTCAACACACTTTAAAGATAATAAAAAGAGGGCTGGAGAGATAGCTTAGCAGTTAAGGTACTTGCCTATAAAGCTTAAGAACCCAGGTTCAGTTCCCCAGTACCCAGAAAAATGAGATGCATATGATGGCCCATGCCCCTAGAGTTTTTTGCAGTGGCTAGAGGCCCTGGTGTGCCCATTTATTATTTAAAAAAAATAATAAAAAGAAACCTAAGAGTTGCAACAAAAAGAGCAGTTTCCCATGATTACCACTAAAAAACCCCACTAAGAACAAAGGCCAGGCATGGTGGCGCATGCCTTTAATCCCAGCACTTGGGAGGCAGAGGAAGGATGATCAATGAGAGTCAGAGGCCAGCTGGAGACTACATAGAGAATTCCAAGACAGCGTGGGCTAGAGGGAGGCCTTACCTTGAAAAACCAAAAAACAGAACAGAACAGGACAAAATTAGCTGGACACAGCAGTACACATGTGCATGTAATCCTAGCCCTGAGGAGGCAGAGAGGAGGATGCTGGGGCTGGCTGGCTAGCTAGTCTAGCCCAGTCAATGAGCTCCAGGTTCAGTAAAAAGACTCAAAAAATAAGCATAGAGTGACTGAGGATGACACCCAATGTTGACCTCTGGGAGGGGGAGAGAGAAAGACAGGGGAGGGAGAAGGGACACAAAGGGACAGAGAAAATGATTTCTACGCCTTTATTGTCCTATATACTACAGTCCTCCTAAAGATAAAAGGTTGGTTGGTTCATCCATAAAAATAGTAGGTCTAGCTGGGTGTGGTGGCACATGCCTTTAATCCCAGCACTCGGGAGGCAGAGGTAGGAGGATCGCCTTGAGTTCAAGGCCACCCTGAGACTACATAGTGAATACCAGGTCAGCCTGGGCCAGAGTGAGACCCTACCTCAAAAAAAAAAAAAAAAAAAAAAAAGTAGGTCTGCTGGGTGTGGTGGCGCACGCCTTTAATCCCAGCACTCGGGAGGCAAAGGTAGGAGGAGTGCCATGAGTTTGAGGCCACCCTGAGATTACATAGCGAATTCCAGGTCAGCCTGGGCTAGAGTGAGACCCTACCTTGAAAAACCGAAAAATGAAAAAAAAAAAAAAAAAAAAAAAAAAAGGTCGGCAGAAATTTCTGAAAACTCAATTTAAGGTTAACAATCTGCCCAGACCAGACCAGAAAGAAAGAAAACTTTAAAAGCTCTTATTCATTTATTTTTATTGTCCATAAGGAAGAACATATATTCTTACATAGATACGTAAAACATACAAGTATTTCAAAAAAGTACTATTTTGAAAACCCACTTCTAATTTATCTTACAAAAGTGACTTGTCAAGAAAAAGAGCCCAATGAGTGAAATATCAATATTCAGGCAAGGTACTTTAAATTTTAAACAATGAAATACAGGACTAGAGATATGGCTCAGTGGTTAAAGACATTTACTTGCAAAGCCTATTGGCCAGTTTGATTCCTCAATACCCACATAAAGCCATAGATACAAATTGTCTGGAGTTTATTTGCAGTGGCTAAAGGCCCTGGTGCATCTATCCATATTCTCTCCTTGCAAATAAATATTTTTTTAAAATGAAATCTGCCTAATGCCATCAACACAAACTATAATGTGATAAAACATAATTTCAGATATTAAATTCAAATTTAAGCTTTCAAAAAAGTGGGGCTGGGCTGGAGAGATGGCTTAGCAGTTAAGGAGCCTAAGAATGCCCATTAGATTCTCCAGGTCCCACGTTTAGCCAGACATAAAAAGTGATGCAAGGGCGCAATGCCACACTTACCCATAAGGGTTGCACACGTCTGGAGTTCATTCACAGCAGCTGAGAGGCCACTGGCACGCCCATTCGCTCTCTCTCAAATTTAAAAAAAAAAAGGGCTGAAGATATACTTCAGTAGGTAAGGTGCTTTTGCTTTGTAAGCATGAGGACCCAAGTTCAGATCCCATCATGTATGTAAAAAGCTGGGTTTGGCCAAGCATGGCAGGGGCAGGACTCCAGGAGCTCAGTGCCAGCCAGTCTATCTTAACTGGTGATCTACAGACTAGTAAGAGACTCTGCTTCAGAAAAGAGGTAGATGGAGTTCCTAAGGATAACACTCAAGATTTTTCTTTTGCCTCCACACATGCATGTACACCTACACACGTGGGGACACACACACACATGAAAAAGAAAGCTTACAAGATTTAATCAACTCCTCAACTCATTATTACTTCAGAATTTCAAGTTCCCAAAGAATTTATATTTGATTAATAAAGGGCATTGATATGTAACTACATTTGTTTAAAGGCTCAGAAGAAGTCATTCTGAATATTAAAATATTTAAATAGCTTGACCCCAACATAGACTATAAACAACAGCTAAAGACAATCACAAAAGATGTTGCATTGGATGCTACCCACGGCTTAGTAGCAGAGAGAGAGAGAGAGAGAGAGAGAGAGAGAGAGATGGGTGCACCAGGACCTCTAGCCACTGTAAATAACTCTAGATACACGCCCTACCATGTGTATCTGGCTTATGTGGGTACTGGGGAATTGAACCTGGGTCCTTAGGTTCGCAGGTGTGGTGGTTTGATTCAGGTTTCCCACATAAACTTATGTGTTCTGAATGCTAGGTCCCCAGCTGGTGGCAATTTGGGAATTGAAGCCTCCTGGAGGCAATGTATTGTTGGGGGCAGGCTTATGGATATTATAGCCAGCTTCCTCTTGCCAGTGTTTGGCACACTCTCCTGTTGCTGTTGTCTGTCTACCTTATGTTAGCCAGGAGGTGATGTCCATTCTTTTGCTCATGCCACTGTTTTTATGGGGACCCTGCCATCATGGATATTATAGCTTCCTCTTGAGTTTGGCACACTCTCCTGTTGCTGTTGTCTGTCTACCAAAATCAAACCCCCTGCTATCATGGAGCCCTCCCCAAAATAAACCCTGCTCTTGGTCAGGTGTTTTCTGCCACTAATGTGAACCTGACTGCAACAGTTAAAATTGGAACTGAGAAGTCAGGTTGTTGCTGTTAGAAACCTGATTCTGTAGCTTTGGCCTTTTGGAACACCTTGGCAGGAGAAATGTGGAATAATTTGAAACCTTGGCCTAAGAGATGCCTTGCAGTGCTGTAATTACAGCTTGATGGACTATTCTGGTCAGAGTTGAAAGACCTGAATGCAGTAAGGACTATGGACTATGAGGTTTGGCTTATAAAGGGAAGAAAGAGCTTTGCCTCAACTGGGCTAGAAGCAGTTTGTGTGAGAGGCTTGCTGTTATGCCCATGTCCTGAGAACTTGTGCAGGGTTACATTGTGTAGAAATGGACTGGTGCGAGCAGATGGATATGGCACAGAAAAAATGAAATCTTTGGGCCACAACTGCTGCCCATCAGTTGCAATTGTTTGAGAGATTACAACTATTGAGATTGGGCCAGCTGACCTGCATTGGGACAATAGGAAGAATGTAGGATCATTGAAGGGGTCTGAATACTGAGTGTCTTGTTCTTCAAAGTCTGCTTTATTCCCCCTGGATTAACAAATTGGTAGGAAAGAGAGGGTCACTGAATTTGCAACATGGTTTTGTATTTTGGAGATGGCCATGGGCAGTGTGAAGCAGGCTTGTTGGATTACTTGCATGGAGGCCTGATGGAACCATGAAAATGAACCATGGGTTTCAACAAGAGACCCAGTGGTGATACCAGGACTATGGGATGGCTGCCAAAGAGAGCTGCCGGAACTGGATGAAGTTTTGTGGGACTGTGAGTAGTAGCCTAGCTGGAGGGGCAGAATTGGAACTCCAGAGACTTGTCATTGGTTAGAGTTGTCAGACTTGGAGCTAAGGGGTCTGATGTTTGCCATGGTTGTTTTAAATCTTATACTGCTTGAATCTTTGCTATGCCCAATGCCATCTTTTGCAATATGAATGCTTATTCTGTGCTATGCCATTATGATTTTTTTTTTTTTTTGTATTATGGCTCAATTAAAAGACCTTGGGGGCTGGAGAGATGGCTTAGTGGTTAAGGCGCCTGCCTCCTAAGCCTAAGAACGCTGGTTCCAATCTCCAGGTCCCACGTTTAGCCAGATGCAAAGTGATGCAAGGGCGCAATGCCGCACTTGCCCACAAGGGGGTGCACACATCTGGATTTCGTTCACAGCAGCCAAGAGACTGCTGGCGCGCCCATTCTCTGTCTCCCTCTACCCTCTCTCTCTGTCTGTCTCTGTGTCTCTCTCTAAAAAAAAAAATAAAAATAAAAAAAAGACCTTGGAATGGCTAGAGGGATGGCTTAGCAGTTAAGGCGTTTGTCTGCAAAGCCAAAGAACCCTGGTTTAATTCCCCAGGATCCACGTTAGCCAGACGCACAGGGGTCACACTTGTCTGGAGATCGTCAGCAGTGGCTGGAGGCCCTGGCACACCCATTCTCTCTCTCCCCCTTTCCCTCTGTCAAATAAATAAATAAATAAAAATATTTAAAAATAAATAAATAAAAGACCTTGGATTATGGGGATATTTGGCCATCACTGGGATTGATAAAAACTATGGGGACTTTTAATATTGGACTGAATGCATTGCGTTTTACAGCATGGATGATTATCAGTTTATGGGGATTAGGGGAAAAATGTAGTAGTTTGATTCAGGTGGTCCCCATAAACTTGTGTTCTGAATGCTAGGTCCCCAGCTGGTGGTAATTGGGGAATTGAAGCTTCCTGGAGGCAGTGTATTGTTGGGGACAGGCTTATGGATGTTATAGCCAGCTTCCTCTTGCCAGTATTTAGCATATTCTCCTGCTCTTGTTGTTTACCTTATGTTGGCCAGGAGGTGATGTCCACCTTCTGCTCACGCCATTGTTTTTCCTGCCATCATGGAGTTTCCCCTCAAGTCTGTAAGCCAAAATACACCCTTTCCCCCCACAAGCTGATTTTGGTTGGGTGTTTTCTGTCAGCAATGTGAACCTAATTGTCAACAGTAAAATCACAAAAACATGGACTGTAATTGCCTTGAATGTTGTTAAGGAGTGTTTGTAGTATCTATACCAATATTAAGATGCTTTTGTTCTTCCTTTATTTCTCTATTAGGTAATTAATATTGATTAAGATTATATCACAAGCTGGATGTGGTGGTGCACACCTTTAATCCCAGTACTTGGCAGCCAGAGGTAGGAGGATCGCTGTGAGTTCGAGGCCATCCTGAGAATACAGAGTGAATTCCAGGTCAGCCTGGGCTAGAGTGAGACTCTACCTTGAAAAACCAAAAATAAAAAAGATTATATCACATTAACTGTTGAATTTATATTTAACCTATTATATTAGAGACTAAGCATTCCTCAAAGGACCTTGTTTTGTGTTGGTGAGAAGATTGGGCATTTCTGGTTGTATTTGGGATAGTTATATCATGTTGGGGGGAATTATGACCTTGCTACTGTCTTCATTTGGAAATTAAGTATGATCTAAGGAGATATGGTATGGTATCAAGTTGACAAAGGGTAGATTTGTGATGGTTAAATTTTATTGTCAACTTGATCTGTTTAAGAATCCACAGACATTCCTTTTGCGTGGGTCTCTGAGGTTGCTTCCAGGAAGGATTAACTAAAGGAGGAAATCCTTCCCTCAGAGTGGGCAGCCCCTTTCACAGGACAGCTTTATCTAAGGAAACTCTGGGAGAAAAGAATCTCTTCCTCCCACCTGCCTTCCAGTGTGAAGACCAGTGGCTCTCCAAGAAGCCTCTAGGCCTTCAGTGCTAGATTGGGACTGCTGAGGCATCCAACCTTGTAGACTGAGCAGCTACAGGGTTCCTTTGTTCTCAGGCCTACAAACTGCTATTGTTGGACTGTTGTAAACTAATCCAATAAATTCCCTTTTGATTCAATTCATTCTATCAGTTGTTCTGCTTCTCTAGAGAACCCTGACTAATACAGCAGGCAAGTACCTTAACCCCTAAGCTATTTCCTCCAGCCCTTTCTTTTATTTGCCACCACATATATACACAAACATACATACATATATATAAAATATTTATTCACTGCATTTATTCAACCAGGCACTGGAGATGCCAAAGCAGGTACTGCTTACTTCTTGTTTTCTCTCCTCTGCTTGGTCTATCGTTGAAGTGTTAGGTGGCATGGAAAGCACGAGGTGAGTACATTCAACAAAATTAGGGACTAACTATTCTTGCAAAGTTGTACAGTTCTATAAGATGAGTACAAGGCTAAGAATGGTGGGTAGATTGGATAGAAAGTAAATAGGTATTTGAGCAAGTGATTCTCAATGAGGTTAGCACTGTCTTTTTTTTTTTTTTTAGAGAAAGAATGAATTGGCACACCAGGGCCTCAGCCACTACAATCGAACTCCAGAAGCTTGTCCACCTAGTGAGAATGTGTGACCTTGTGCTTCCCTCACCTTTGTGCATCTGGCTTAGGTGGGTTCTGGAGAGTTGAACACAGGTCCTCAGGCTTCGCAGGCAAGTGCTTTAACCACTAAGCCATCTCTCCAGCCCAGTAGCATTGTCTTTAAGCATTTCAGAAAAAGATGAGGATAATTTGGGTATTTACAATAAGGATGAAAGGACAGGGCTGGAGAGATGGTTTAGCAGTTAAGGCACTTGCCTGCGAAGCCTAAAGACCCAGGTTCGATTCTCCAGGTTCCACATAAGCCAGATGCACACACAAGGTGACACATGCGTCTGTAGTTCTTTGCAGTGTTAGAGGCCCTGGAGTGCCCATTCTCACTTTCTCTCTTAAATAAATAAATAAATAAATAAAAAATAAATAAATAAATAAAACAAATCTTAAAAAGATGAAAGGATTACTAGTACTTATTGAAAGGAAAGTAAAAAATGCTAGATGTCCTAAAAGAATGGAACAATGCTACCTAAAAGTCCACATTCATCCCATACATATAGGAAATCCTGTTTGTAATAATGTGAGCTTAGGACCTAACTCCATTTTACATACAAACACAATGAAATTTTAATTTTCAATGTTGTTTATGGAATGCGTTCATTCTGTATAATAGATTTAATTTTTCAGTTAGCCTACAAAACGATGGATTTCATTACCTGTCATACATGTGTAACATGGTGCTGATATTCACCCTCCCCATTACTTTCTGTTGTCACTACCCTTCTGTGATTTGTTTTGTTTGAAATTTAGGAAGAACTGCTTATAATGTTAGAAAGTCATTTACTAATGGCAGCTTATCTTGGAATAAGAGCTGCTGGTACATAACTGGCATTAGCAGGATCACATACAATGAGATCTGCAATTCCTTTGAACAAAATCAAGAATCAATACTACTATATTAGTAAAAACAGCATGCAGAAAAAAATCTTATTGGGCTTCAATAGTAGTATTTCATATTACTTATTTTTTTTTGTCCATGTGTAGGTGATGTGTGAGCATGTGATTGCTCTCCACCTTATCCCTGAGGTGGGGTCTTTCACCTGAACTCAGGGCTCACTGATTTGGATATTTGAGCTAGCCAGCTTGACCTGGGGCTCTCACCACTGCCTCCCAAATGTTATGATTACTGGTAGGCTGCCATGCCCATCCAGCATTTATATGGGTGCTGGGAATCCAAACTCTGGTCCTCATGGTTGTGCAGCAAGCACTGTATGCACTAAGCTATCTCCCTAGCCCCATATTACTTTTGTCTTATTTGAAATATAGGAAATGTATGTTATAAAAATCATCACTACTTCATTTCATTTAATGATGGGAATGACTTTATCATTAGAAATAAAACTCATTTAAAGAGACAGACATGATGGGGCATGTCTATAATCCAAGCACTCAGCAGGCCAAAGTAGGAAGAACTCAAAGAATTTTATTCTTTTCCATTGTCCCTACTTTGGACTGTGAATTGTCTTAGCATGTCATTATCCCCACTTCAATTAATTTCCATTTTTATTTCACCATACACATATGTGTCACTATTGTTATTATCATAATTTATTTCTGGGAGCCACTCATATTTTTTTACATTTTTAAAATACACACTTTCTTCTGATTATTTCTCCATCTAAAGTTATTAATTACAAGTGGGGGTAAAATATTTATGCATGCACACACATACACCTGTTTGTACTACAGCACAAATGTCAGGTCAGTGGATAAACCTAAGTTGTTTGTGCTCTTCTTCAACCTTTTTTGAGACAGGGACTTTTGCTGCTGCAAATGAATACCAGTTTAGCTGGTCTTGGTTTCTCCTGACTCCATCTCCCATTGTTGTAGCACAAAAGCATGCACCATTTGCATCATGATTTACAATAATGCTAAGGAGGATCAAACTCTGATCCTCCTACCTTTGCCTACCAACTGCTGGGATTAAAGGCATGCACCACCACACCTGGCCTCCACCTTAGTTTTTGAGATAGGGTCTCTTACTGAACCCAGAGCTCACTAATTTGGCTAGGCTGGCTGCTAGCAAGTCCCAGGGATCCTCTGCCACCCCAGAGCTGAGATATAGATAATGCATCACCATGTCCAGTTTTTATATGAGTTCTAGGGATTTGAACCCAGGTCTTCATACTTATGTAGAAAGTACTCCACTGAATGACCATCTCCCCAGCCCTCTACAATATATGTTCTCCTTGCCTTGTATTTCAATTTGGATTAACTACATTTTAAAAACATTTTTTATATCTTATTTATTTATTTATTTGAGAGAAAGAGGCAGAGAGAAAGAGAGAGAGAGAGAGAGAGAGAGAGAGAGAGAGAGAGAGAATGAGTGCCCCAGGGTTACCAGCCACTGCAAACGAACTCCAGATACATGTACCCCCTTGTGCATTTGGCTTAAGTGGGTTCTGGAGAGTTGAACCCGGGATCCTTTGGCTTTGCAGGCAAATGCCTTAACCGCTAAGCCATCTCTCCAGCCCATGGATTAACTACATTTTAAGTGCCTAATTCCACATGTAGCTGGCTAGTGGCTACCATAGCAACAGTGTAGCTCTGAAACATGTAGATTTTTTTCAACTACTAACCAGAAAGTATATTTTTGAAGAAAAGCATCAGTACAGAAGAGACACTGCACTTGATAACCTCATCCTGGAGAATGGTGAAATCTGTCAACATCTTAAGAAATGGATGACAGCCTTTAGCTTCAGAGTAAGAAAATGTGGTTCCAATACTAAAATTCCCTATATCAGATAAGCTACCACCTATATAATTCACCTTGAGTATTAATATTCAATGGCACCATATTAAAAAGTTGCTTACTTGGTTCTGCTCAATCACTTTTTTTTTTTTTTTTTTTTTTGAGATAGGGTCTTGCTGTAGCCCAGGCTGACCTAGAATTTACTATGTAGTCTCAGGCGGGCCTTGAAATCACAGTGATCCTTCTGCCTCCTGAGTGTTGGGATTAAAGGTGTGCACCACCATGCCTGGCCTGCTCAATCACTTTTAAATTTGGTTTAATTTTCATTTGAAAAATCGAGCTTATATAACAAGGTTTCCACCATTGTGGTTCTCATGAATGATTCTTTTTTATGGATACTTAAAACAGCCCCATGACATGTTAACAGAACTTACAGGTGTCAGCTCAGCCTGTTCTTCTGTGAAGTCAATGTGACGCTTGGCCTGCTTGCTGGAACATCTCAGAGAAATAGCATGCTGTGAAAATGGAGGAAGGAAGAAAATGATAGGTAACAGAAGTGAAAAGGGCAGCCTTCCTTATCATGCAGGAAGAGAAAAAGAACACTGAAATGAAATAAACAGTAATGAAACAAAACAGTAATGAAAAGTTGCATGCAATTACCTTTTATTCTTTCATGCAAAAATCAGAAAGGTAAGAATTAGATGATAATCTTAATCCTTAGCAATTTAAGAATAACTTCACTTTTCTACGCAGTACAGCTAGCTCTATGAAAGAATTAGGTAGAAATGTTCAGTAGCAATGCTAATGAACCTTGGGTTGTTCGTCTACTGTTTAGCAATACTTTAAACCTTCTTTAATCCTTCACTGTGTTAAATATCCCTTCAAGGCTGTTCTAAGTCTTCATGTTCTTCAAGCTTTTAGTTTTTCCCTTGTCACTCTTCATATGACCTTACTTCCATTACTAGGAAAGTCACATCTTCATGGAACACTCCATAATTGAAGTGAATCCTGTAACTAAATCCGTCTTCTTTCTCATTCCTCCTTCCAGTTTCCCCCTTCAAAGCTAAGCATGTCTCAGGATCCTATTCATTCTTCCTCCAGTATATCTGATACTGAATCATGCCAGCACATGATAGGGAAAGTGAGGGGGTGGGGGGAATGTTCGACTCTTCTAAGTACTTTCCTTTTGTGGAACTACTGTTCCCTCTGCACTGTCAAATTTCCTAAATACATGGTAGAATGTTTGTGAAAGTTAAATTCTATTGTCAACTTGATCAGATTGGAATCAAGTAACAGGCACACCTCATGGACAGGTCTGTAAAGTTGTTTCCATAAAGGATTAGGGAGGGAGGAAGATCTTCCTCTCAGAGTGGCTCTTCTAATGGTGGACTATATATGAAGAACTTCCAAGACTGCATAAGGCTTTTGGCCTGGCTGAGCATGCTACTCGCTAGTGCACGCCATCCACCACCTTGCTGCTGTTATCCTTCATGGACATTGGAAACCAGCATAGTTGGCCTTCCAAAGTGGATGAAGTTTACTCTCCAGGAACTGTCCAAATCTTCAGTTTCAGATTGGGATGCTGAGGCATCCAGCCTCATGGAATGAATAGCTATCATGTTCTTCAACTCTTCAGCCAGCAGACAGATATTATTGGAGTGCCTAGCCTGGATCCTGTAAAATAATCCCCTTATATCTTCAATCTATCAATGGTGACAAAAGAGAATCCTGGCTCTTAAGAGTTCCTCTACTTCCTAGCCACTTACCAATCCTTAATTCTCTGCAATCTTTTCCCTCAAATCTTTCATCCTCTGAATTGTATATATCCTGTAATTCAAAGTTATCAGCAACTCTTAAGCCAAAATGGCTCTGTGCCTATCCTATCACAGTACTTGCCACATTGCATTGCAATGTCTTATTTGTCTATTGAATTTAACTCCATGCATACACTGGATTATTACTTCATAAGGACAGTATGTATTATGATGATAACCTGGTGCAATACCTGAGCACTCAAATATTTATGGAACGTATTAAGTATTTCTGCTCTGCCTTCATGACACATACTTGGCCAGGTCAAGACTTTTTGTTCCTCCTCTTCTCTATATTTTCCCATTAAACATGTTCAATAGCATTGTTTGAATTATTAAATCAGTAGGAGGCCTATCCAATCTACATTGTCCATATGCTTGTTCTTAGAAAACAGAAATTGAAGAATTAGGTACAACAAATAGAAACTAGAGTGCATGACAAATGCAGCCAACTCTTAAGTAGTTCAGGAAAAAAATGTATGCATAAAATGAATAATAAAGTAAATGTGGAAAAATATTTAAAAAATGAGTGAATCTGGTTATGCAACTTCATGCATTTTAAAAAATATTTATTTGAGAGATAGAGGAGCAAGAAAGACAGAGAGAGAGAATGAATGAATGAATATGGGTGTACCAGAACCTCCAGCCACTCCAAAGAACTTCCAGACACATGCACCACCTAATGCATCTGGCTTATATGGGTACTGGTTTTCAGACAAGTGCAGTAACTGCTAAGCCATCTCTCCAGCCCCGATTTCATGCATTTTGAGTCTTACACTATTTCAATATTAGAAGTTTTAAAAACTCTGTTCTCTCTAGATTCAATCTTGTGTAAATACCCCCATTACATATTTTAAAAACCTTATTGGTAAATTTTAGAAAAAAAATTCTACATCTATAGTATTTAATAAGAGATGACTGTTTACTTATGGAGAATATAATAAAAGTTATTAAAATTCAACATAACTTGTTAAAAATGTTTTTGAAGTGATAAAATATAAAATAGCATACACATAAACAATGATTGCTATTTTATGTTGTCATATTAACAAACATGAAAAAGTATTATAGGATATAGCTTTGTTAATTAAGTTTCCATTTCCACAAAGTACTTAAGTATTTTCCCACCAAAAATTACCCCACATCTAATCTTTACCTACACTTTACTATTACAAAGATCTTAAAGCTATGCTCCAATCACACTGGAAAAGGGAATTAAAGCATCCATTCTCTAATTGATCTTGCTCTAAACTTTCTCAGTTTCAAAAACTTTCCTTTGTGTTATGAACTCATCACATTCTCTGTTAAATCTTTCAGAAACTGTATAAATGTCAGCCAAGTCAACAATAGGCTGCTACTTTTTTTTCAAGACAGGATCTCACTCTTTCCTTAGGATAGCCTTGCACTCACATATATCTTCTTACCTCAGTTTTCCCTGCTAGGACTAAAGGCACGTACTACCATGCCCAGCTTAGGTTGCCACTTTCTTGAACTGATTTTTTTTTTTTTTTTTGGTTTTGCGAGGTAGGGTCTCACTCTGGTCCAGGCTGACCTGGAATTAACTATGTAGTCTCAGGTGTAGTCTCGGTGATCCTCCTACCTCTGCCTCCCAAGTGCTGGGATTAAAGGTGTGCGCCACCATGCCTGGCTTTGAACTGAATTTTTAACTGTTAAAATAAAGTAAGCCAGGATCCTCAGGGTGGGATAGAACAACACATATTGCAAAGCACTGATCTAAACACCATTATCTAAACTGCTATCAAGAAATAGCTGTGCCATGTGTAATAGTGTGGTGGCTCAAGCCTATGATCCTCAGTATGTGGAAGGTGGAAGCAGGAAGTTCAGAAATCCAAGGCCAACCTCTACTACATAGTGATTTTAAGTCCAGATCTTCTCCAGTCATCAAAAAAGAAAAGAGAAGCCGGATATGGTGGCCTTTAATTCCAGCACTCAGAGGTAGAAGGATTGCCATGAGTCCGAGGCCACCCTGAGACTACATAGTGAATTCCAGGTCAGCCTGAGCTAGAGTGGACCCTACCACGAAAAACTGAAAAAAAAAAAAAAAAAAAGAGGGATGGGGCTGGAGAGATGGCTTAGTGGTTAAGGCGCCTGCCTCCTAAGCCTAAGAACGCTGGTTCCCATCTCCAGGTCCCACATTTAGCCAGATGCAAAGTGACGCAAAGGCGCAGTGCTGCACTTGACCACAATGGGGCGCACTCATCTGAATTTTGTTTGCAGCAGCTGAGAGGCTGCTGGCGCACCCATTTCTATTAATTTTCCTCTCCCTCTCTCTCTGTGTCTCTCTCCAAAAAAAAAAAAAAAAAAAAAAGAGGGATGGAGAGGTTGCTCAATGGTTAAAGGTGCTTGCATGCAAAGACTGATGACCTAGGTTTGTTTCCCCAGTAACCGACATAAACCCAGGTGCACAAGGTGGCACGTGCATCTGGAGTTCATTTGCAGTGACAGGAGGCCCTGGCATGCTCATTCTCTCTCTCCTTGCAAATAAGTAAAAAAATATCATTTTTTAAAAAAAGAAGTGAGAAGCCTTGTGCCAAAGTAGTGGTTAAAAATAAAACTCTTCCTCATGGTAGCTAACATTTTATACTACAACTAGAAAAAGAAGTGGAGGCTTATATACTCATTGTTTCATTGAAATGGCCACCATTCATCTTTTCTGGTATGTGTATGCATTTTTCACAAATATTACATTGTAAAAAAGTATGGCATGACGGAAAGAATGCAGATCTTGGGGTTGCAGTGCCTGGTGAAACCTCGACTGGTCATTTACCAGCAGCATGATATTTGTATTATTTAATTTCCTCTTACGTAAAATATGGGCTAAAAATAGGATCTATCTCCTAAGATTGCTATAAAAATACTAATTATATCATATTATTTTAAGAATGCAAAACTATCAGCTTTCATTGGAATTTGTCTTTATTTAGAGTTGTTAAATTTTAACCTAAAATATTAAAAAATATACTAATATACCACAAGATGGGGATGTTACTACATACATTACTTTGCTTTTTACACCCTTCCTGTCCATGTAGTTCCATCTCTATGATCTGTAAGCATTAGCCAGTCTCTACCCTTGTGTTGCTTCCCCTTCAATTCTGTAATGAATCACCATGGAAAGGCGGCATGAGCTTTATAAATAGATGGGGTTCGAATCCTTGGGCAGGTTACGTAGTTGCTCTTTGCCTTAGTTCCTTCCATTGTGAAATGAGGTAATGGTACCTAAAAGGTGTTGGGCATAATTAGTGTGGTAAGACATGTAAAGCACAATGCCTAACTAAGCACTCAACATAAGCAGTTTTTATTATTTTCTATTTTCTCCCTTGTCTTTTTTATTTATCTCCTTTTATTGGCTATGTTGGAATGCCCACCCCCTTTGATTTTTTTTGCTGTGCTGGGGGCTGGACACAGATCTTTAGTATGTGAGGCTAAGTGCCCCACCACAGTCATATACCTAGACCTATTTTTTTATTTTTCAGGCAGGGTCTCTCAATGTTCCCTAGGTTGACTCTGAGCTTACTTATGTAGCTAAGCCTACACAGGTCTTGAACTTTGGATCCTCCTGCCTTAGCTTCTTGAGTAGTTGGAATTACAAGCATGCACCACTACAGCTGTTTAAATGCTTTAAAAACCATTTCCTTTATATTTCACAGCAGCTATTAACTTTTAAAAAGTGATGAATATATATTCCTTTTTAAATTTTTATTTATTTTTGGAGAGAGAGAGACAGAGAGGGGGAGGGAGACAGAAATGGGCGTGCCAGCAGTCTCTCAGCTGCTGTGAACGAAATCCAGATGTGTGCGCCCCCTTGTGGGCAAGTGTGGCATTACGCCCTTGTGTCACTTTGCATCTGGCTAAACGTGGGACCTGGAGATTGGAACCACTGGACATTGGAACCAGCATTCTTAGGCTTAGCAGGCAGGCGCCTTAACCACTAAACCATCTCTCCAGCCCTTCTTTTAAAATTTTTGATAGAGAGAGAGGGGAGGGAGAATGGGCCACCAGGATCTTCAGCCTGCTGGGAACAAATTCCAGACACTTGCACCCCCTTGTGCACATGTGCAACATTGTGAGCTTGCGTCACTGTGTCTGGCTACGAGGGACCTGGAGACCTGAACGTGAGTTCTTAGGCTTTGCAGGCAAGCGCCTTAACCACTAAGCCATCTCTCCAGCCCCAGCCTTTTATAAAAATGAATAGAAATATATATCATGGGCTGTAGAGATAGCTTAGCATGGTTAAAGCGCTTGCCTGCAAAGCCTAATGACCCAAGTTTGATTCCCCAGTGCCCGCATAAAGCAAAAGTTGGTGCATGCATCTGGAGTTCATCTGCAGCTATTAGAGGTCCTTGTGTGCCCATTCTGTTTGTCTCTCTTCACTCTATCACTCTCTGCCTGCAAATAAATAAATAAATATTTCAAATCTTTTGTTTTTAAAGGCTCTTTATCATTCTTCTACAACCCCAATACACAATAGACCTAAAAACAATTAAGGGCATTTTTACCTTTGAGGAGAAGAATATGGCAATATATGGTTGTGTGTACTAGGCAGTGTGTTTGGAACATGTTTCTGTAAGTAGTCTTTTCTGTAGGCTTTTACATTTTTAACTGCTTTTTTACCTGATAGCTAATTCCTGCCACTAATAAACCTTACTAAGCCAGCAAGATTTGGAGCCAAACACACTAAGTTGGTATAGATGAATAAAATTCAACGAAGCCATTAGAATTTTATAAGAAAGGTAGCAATAAATAAGAAGTCAAGTATGTGAGACAAGTATGTATAAATTTTGAAAGTCTTAATAGCTCAGAAACTACATGCTTTTTCACCTCATAATAAATCCAGTTTTCTTAAGATTCAGAAAGACTATTTGAGTCTGTTAGAAACTAAGGTAATAGTTTCAAAAGAATATTGATTGAAGTTATTCTATAATTCACTTATATATACATATCCATGAGACTATTTTTATGCTAATTTTTTAAAATTTAGGAAAGAGTAATTTTTAAGAATATTTTATTGTATTTATTTATGAGAGAGAGACAGAGAGAATGGGTGTGCCAGGGCCTCTGGCCAATGCAAACAAACTCCAGATGCATGCCCCACCTTGTGCATCTGGCTTACATGGGTACTGGGGAATTGAACATTAGGCTTCACAGGCAAGTGCCTTAACCACTAAGCCACATCTCTCCAGCCTGGAAAGAGTAATTTTTAATAATCAATCATGCTTTAAGATTTTGATGATATTAAAGCAGATGTTGAGCCTTGGTAATTCACAACAGGCTTGTTAAATGACCTATTCAATGTCTTCAGTCTTGGTTTGGATGGATTAAAGTACCTACCAAAGGATTAACATGAGGCTTACATGAGAGTGCCTACGCAGAGTACTTGGAAGTAAAATATTTTGACAAAAACCCAAGAAAAGAAAGGCAAAGAATAAGACACAACTCTTTTGAAGTGTAATTCTACTGTGCTTATCCTTGATGGCTTTCAGAGAGAAAGGGCACAGTATTACTTTTGGATAACCACACCTCCCAAGATGAAACAGTATCAATCTTAGTTAATTCTTCTAAGTAGCACTTGTAGGATTAAGCTTTAGTATTCTATACTGTTAGTACTATGTTAAAGAGAATCCTAGTTTTCCAAAGTTTCACTATTAAGGAGCTTTCACGTGTTCCTTTGCTTGTGGCATTCCATTCACCATCTTGAAAGAACACAACTATTGACAATTTGACATGCAGACTTCTATTAAAAACAATAGCTGAAACCCAACTATCCGTTTAAAATGCTTCATATCAGCCAAATACTGTTCTATGTGTTAATACCAGGAATTAGAACAATGAAAATCCTTTCCTTATGAAGCTTAGGTTCACCTTGGCAAAGACATGAACAAATTAAAAAAGTAAAATATATGCTGTTGTTACATTATGTACTAAAAGAAAAAAGTAGAGAGACAAACATAATGACAAGGCATTTACAGAAACCTAATTTTTAAGATTTTTTATTTTTATTTATTTTCTTATTAGAGATAGAGAAAGGGAGAGAGAGAGCGAGTAAGAGTGAGAATGGGCATGCCAGGGCCTCTAGCCACTGCAAGTGAACTCCAAAAGCACGCGCCACCATGTGCATCTGGCTAACGTGGGACCTGGAGAATCAAACCAGGGTCCTTAGGCTTCACAGGCATGTGCCTTAACCGCTAAGCCATCTCTCCAGCCCCAGGAACCTAATTTTTAAATGCCACAATCAAAGATGGCCTTATTGAGAAAGTGACATTTCAGCAAATCTCTGGAAGAAGTTAGGAGAGATACAGATAGCAGGGAAGGACATCTAGACAAGGGGACAAACACAAGGACCTGACTCAGGCTCTGTTTGCTGGCAAAGAACAAGTAGGAGACTGTACAATATGAAGAGTATGGGAGGGATGGAGGAAAATCAGGGTCAGGAAGATCAGAGAAAATAGATTGGGTGAGGCCCTACAGGCCACTGTAAGAATTTTGGCTTTAAGTGAGATACAAAAACCTCAAAGTATGAATAAAGATGATCTTACCTTTTTTTTTGTAAATCTTACCTTTTAATGTGATCATTTTGCCTACAATGTAGATGACAGACTTAAGAAGACACAGACTAGTTGTGTGGTTACTGCAAAAATCTAGACCATGATGGTATAAATCTGGTAGTAGTGAAAGTGGTTAAGAATGACCATTTTCTGGCTGGGATGTAGCTCAGTGACAAGAGTGCTTGCCTAACCTGCACAAGACCTTGAATTCCATCCCCAGGCATCCCCCTTCTCCCCAAAAAAGCAGCAAACACACAATGATTAGATTCTGGATATATTCTGAAGGCGAAGCCAACAGAATTTGCTGCCAGATTGGAAGGCAGATGGAAATTAAAAAAAATTAAGTAGACCCCAAGACATTCTGCTTGATGACCTGGAAAGATGGAATAGCCCTTAAATGAGATGGACAAGATGCCAGAGAAGCAAGTTTGGAGGAAAAGATCAGTACTTCAGGAGCTATCTGTTAAGACATCCAAATAGACATACTGATAAGAAAGGGGATGTATGAACCTGGAGTTCAGTGAAGAAGTCAACTGAGGGAAACCTGCATTTCCTTGCATCTAAGGCTTTACCTAATCTGCTTTCTCTGATCTTTCTGGCCCTAGTTGCTGAATGTTGATACTTTCTTGATCATTATCACCAAATGTCAACAGAATGCTTCACACAAGATATTTTTAACTAGCTGGGTAGTTGTGGCGCACACCTTTAATCCCAGCACTCTTGGGAGACAGAGGTAGGAGGATTGCCATGAGCTCAAGGCCACCCTGGGAATACAGAGTGAATTCCAGGTCAGCCTGAGCTAGAGTGAGACCCTACCTTGAAAAACAAACAAACAACAAACAAATACTCTTAACTAACTGAATGGCTGATAGTAACTGAAAGATGCTACTTGATTTCAGAATATGATTTCTTAATTTTTGCACACATTAGGGCCAGATACTTCTTTTAATTATTTATTTACTTTTATGGTTTTTTGAGGTAGGGTCTCACTCTAGCTCAGGCTGACCTGGAATTCACTATGTAGCCTCAAGGTGGCCTCGAACTCATGGCGATCCTCCTACCTCTGCCTCCTGAGTGCTGGCATTTAAAGGCATGCACCACCACGCCTGGCTGTCAGATACTTCTTTTTCATGTGGTCTGTTCTGTGCACTACAAGATGCTTAGCAGCATCTCCAGGATCCTATACACCAAATCTCAGTAGCAACCTCCCAGCACAGACAACCAAAAATTCTGAATAACTTCTAGGGCACAAAATAGTACCCAGATAGGCCACCACTTACAGAAGGGGAGAAATGTGTCTCAAGTGTGTTGGGTTTTGAATGATAAACTAAGAAGACAGTGACAATTTCTGGACAATACAAAGCACAGAGCTGAGTGCTAACTGATTTAGCAGGTTCCAGCAAAGTTCTATGCTGACACAAAACTACAGAAAAGCACAGTAGCACTGTAACTTATTCATGTAGCCTCAAAAGTCCTCAGAAGCTGCAACAGAAGTGATAATGGGATTATAAATCGGAGAATTGGTAGAAACCAATAAGCAGTAGTTAGTTCTCAGGGTTCCTCCTTTAACACTAACCAACAGTGGGCTCAGGTTCAGACTAATAAATATTCACTCACAGGATCTAACAGACCACTGCTTGGCATGAGATTCACAAAGACAATGTGCTAGCATGAGACATTCCATCTTCAGAAGGCGTTCCATATTGCTAACAGGAGACTCTTTGGGACCTAATAAATGACAGCTGCGAGTAAAAGGAAGAGACATGTCAGTAAGGAGAAATCACCATGACTTGGGAAAACCTGACATGTCACAGAAACCAGGAGTATATTGTAGTAGCTAGTAAAGTAAGTTTAAGGACCCTCTGAAATATTCATACTCATTTGCAAGAGTTAGACCAAAGACTAGGAAGTTAGGATTTGTTTCTTTTCATAAGTTTATATATTGGTCTTTATGGGCAGTCTTCCTCTTCTGTATACACTCAGTAATCAGGGACAATTTTATAATAAACAATATTATATGGTGACTTTGTTTTCTATATTCATGTGTGCATGTGTGTGGAGGCCAGAGAACACACAGGAGTCATCCATCTTTTTCCTTTTCTGAAACAAGATGTCTCATAGGCCTTGAACGTGTCAAGTAGACTAGACAGGCTGACCAACGAGCCTGAAGCATCTGCCAGTCTCTCTCTCTCCAGTGATGAGATTACAATCACATGCCAACACTCCTGCTTTTTAAAAAAATTAATTTATTTATTTTATTCTATTTAAAAAAATTTTGGTGGGGGTGGGGATGGGAATGATAATGGTCATGCAGGGTTTTTCAGCTGCTGTGAACCAACTTCAGACATGTGCACCCCCTTGTGTTCATGTGCGACATTGCATGCTTGCATCACTGCGTCTGGCTACATGGAACCTGGAGATTCGAGCATGCATTCTTAAGCTTTGCAGGCAAGCACCGTAATCGCTAAGCCATCTCTCCAGACCCCCTCCCTTTTTAAGATGGGTTGTAGGCACTGAACTCAGGTCCTTATGCTTGCCTTGCACTTTACCAACAGGTATCTCCCTAGCCTGATTTTTTTTTTTTTTTTTAGAGAGAGGGAGAGGAGAGACAGAGAATTGGCACACTAGGGCCTCAGCCATTGCAACCAAACTCCAGACGCTTGTGCCACCTAGTGGGCATGTGCGACCTTGCATCCACCTCACCTCTATGCATTTGGTTAATGTAAGATCTGGACAGTCAAACATGGGTCCTTAGTCTTTACAGGCAAGTGCCTTAACCGCTATGCATCTCTCTGGCCCCTGATTTTTTAAAAAATCTTTTTCTTTATGGTGCTAAGGTTTGAAACCTGCACATACTAGGCAAGCAAGGTACCAAAGAGCTGTGCCCCTAGTTCTATGTGGAGATATTCTATAATTAATCTTTTGTAATTTTTTTTTGTTGTTGAGATATAGTCTCACTCTGTAGCCCAGGCTGGCCTTAATTGCACAGTGTTCTCCCTGACTCAGTCTTCTATAATTAATGTTTATATAATGTGTTTCCAAGAAAAGAATTCTAGGAAAAGGAAAATTGAAGATTATTTGTCATGAAAAGAAGGTTCAGATCTGCCACTAACCTTCAACTTAGATGCAATTCTCAAATGGGGATAATTTTGTCCTGTACTGAACATACAGTGATGTTACAACTGGAGGGAGAACAGAGTAGGGGCCAGGAGTGCTGCTGGACATCCTATAATGTATAAGGCAGTCCTTAGCAACCCCAAATCATCTAGCCTAAAATGTCAGTAGTACTACTGGTTGAGAAACTGTGACTTAGACAGAGCAGATGTAGTTCACATACTGAATAGTAAGAAGAGGCCCATGTCCAAACCTTTTCTTTTCCCAAATGGGCTGATAAAACACTGGCAGTCATGCATATGCCTTTTATGCAGGATAATGGAAGAAACTTCTGTGTAGAGAATCACTGGTCTGAGAGAAAAGACTTAAAAATAATCCTAAAATAGAGTCTAGAAAGAGAATTACGAGGAAATTACTAGAACACTAATTCTGTTGAAGCCAAACAAGTAAGCAAATCAACTAGGGACTGGAATTAGAAAGTGATTAGCATAAAGAAAATTAAGTGTTTTTTAATCTAAAAATCTAAAGATAATTATGAACTTTAATAAAAGCAAAATGATGTTCCAGAAAGGAAAGTAAGAATATATGGTTTAGGAGCAATCTTCAAGTGTATAATCATTATAACAAAACAATAAATATTAGTCTCATCAAAATATATTGGGAGGGCTGAGGGTTGCTCAATGGTACAGCAAGTGCTTGCATAGCACATAAGAGGTGTGGGGTTTGATCTCCAGCACTACCAAAAAGAAAGGAAACAAAGAAGCAACAACACTGTATATGTATGGAGAGGAAGGGGTAAGGGAGTGGGAGAAATGTAAGGGATGAAGAAGAGGGGAGAAGTAAAGAGAATTGTCTAAAGATAGCTGTATTGTCATCTTCCAAAGTCAGTAGATAATACACACAACAACAACAAAAGTCAAGAAATAGCAAAGCATCATATAAAGGCAGATCAAATAATATTATTTAAACTTTTCTTATGAAAAATGGATGTTTACAAGGACTGAAAAACTTGCTTAGGTCCCATGTGTAGCAAGTGACAAAGAACTCAGAACCAAGTTTTCTGAGTCCAATAATTCTTTTCTGTACACTAGCTAACCCTTTGGTAATAAAATAAACTCCAAAAACTAATTCTCAGAGGACAATGGAAATTTAAGTGGTTTTCTTTATGTTCTCATTCTTAAACACATATATTAAACACACATATATGTTAAAAAGCCCTTATCGGAATGGAGAGATGGCTTAGCGGTTAAGGTGCCTGCCTCCTAAGCCTAAGAATGCTGGTTCCAATCTCCAGGTCCCACGTTTAGCCAGATGCAAAGTGACGCAAGCGTTCAATGCCGCACTTGACCACAAGGGGGTACACGCATCTGGATTTCATTAGCAGCAGCTGAGAGGCTGCTGGCGCGCCCATCTCTATCTGTCTTCCTCTCCCTTTCTCTCTCTCTCTTGTTCTCTGTCTCTCTCCAAAAAAAAAAAAAGCCACTATCATCTTAATTTAGTGGCTGGGTAAATCACATGTCATTTAAAAAATTAAAAAAAAATTTTTTTTTGGTTTTTCGAGGTAGGGTCTCACTCTAGCCCAGGCTGACCTGAAATTCACTATGTATTCTCAGAGTGGCCTTGAACTCATGGCGATCCTCCTACCTCTGCCTCCCAAGTGCTAAGATAAAGGCGTGCGCCACCATGTCCAGCTTGTCAATTTTTTTAATCATGTGAAATAATGGATATTAATTCAAAGACTTCCAAAAAGTCAAAAGAATAAAAAAAGAAGAAAGTAAATCTCATCTAAGTCATCTTTGTGACATTGCCATATCTGGTGATATATTCCTTCTGTGATTTTATTTTAAAACTTAGTTGATATTTTAAAAAATATTTTATTACTTATTTATTTGAGAGAGAGAGAAATAGGAGGGTAGAAAGAGAGAGCGAATGGTTGCACCAGAGCCTCCAGCCACTGTAAATGAACTCCAGATGCATGTGCCCCATTGTGAGCTGGCTTACGTGGGTCCTAGGGAATCAAATCTGGGTCCTTTGGCTTTGCAGGCAAGTGCTTTACCATTAAGAAGAAATTTACCATTTCTCTAGCCCTTAGTTGGTATTTTTGAAAAATTTAAATAACAAAGAACTAAGAAAAAGTTCTATTTACCTCAGTAATTGGCTGCCCCTGCTGTGTCAAATCCAGCTCCTGAGGGCGTGTCACTTTATCAATATCCAAAGAATCCATACTGGAAGCTGCAGAAGTGATGCTCGAACGAGAGGAGTTACTAATGGAGCGTATGTCAGCATCACTCACTGTGCCTGCTGATGCAGTTCTTCTGTGTTGATTTGTTACCAAGGGCTTAGAGTCTTCTAGTACAGATTGCTGAGCTGCCTCATCCATGCTCAAGGAGGCTTGTTCTAATTGTGCAGTGATGTCATCCAAGGAGTAGTTAGCATGGGAAGGTTTAGATGAAGAAGACAATTTCCTATTAGATGAAGAAGACAATCCTCTCAAGGTGCCATGTTTTGAAGTATGTCGGCTAGCAGGTAATTTCTGAGTAACTTTTGTTTCTGTGATTTGACGCTTACTATTTCCTGAACCAATACTGCTGAGCTCCTGCTCTATAGAGCAGAGGTCAGCCATCAGGGCATCCAGATCCACAGTCTCTCCCTGATTCAGGGCTTCTGCAAAGAAGAACATACAATACAAATTCTAGGACAATCAAAACTCACACATCCTATTATAAATCAGTTAGAGGCAGTGGGAAAAAGCAAAAGAATTCATCCTACTGGGTCTAAAGCCAAGCAAAAAAAAAGTATTAAATAGTCTTAGTTTGTTTTAAATTCCAAGAGACTTTTTAGAAGCAAAAAGCCCATCTTCTAAGATCTGTGGTAATCAAGGAGAATAAAGTTATTCAATTGAATGACAAAATACTGCAATAATCTCCTACTGTTCCATGGTTTTAAACATACTCCCCATATAACTCTGTACCACAGTAAGCTATTAATATGATTAGTGCCCAGGTAGAGACAGTATTGCCAAAAGAGATGAGGGCATAAAAAGAAAAGTAAAAAGACCAGGGGCAGTACATTAAATAAAGACATAAGGGGCTGATTTTTGAAAACTACTAACAAATAATTTCATTGGATTTTAATCTAATGGGAAAATAACAATGCAAGTTTATTGTGGGGTTCCTTAGTATAAACTGTCAATTATTAATAAATTGACTAGAAAACTGCCTTTTCTGTGATTAATGTGAATAAGCAATATGCATAAATCAAGAAAAAAATTAGCTGGGCATGGTGGCTCATGCCTTTAATCCCAGCACTCAGGAGGCAGAGGTAGGAGGATCACCATGAGTTTTGAGGCCACCCTGAGACTACATAGTGAATTCCAGGTCACCCTGAGCTACAGTGAGACTCTAACTCAGAAAAACAAAACAAACAAAACAAACAAATAAACAAAAACCCCCTTAAGTCAAGTTATGCACTTTTTATGTTGTTTTAAATTTGAAACTGTATTTGCAGTATTTCTATATTATGTAACTTAGTATATTACTTTAAACTTTATTTAATTACATCTTACCATTCAAATTGTATATGGAGAAACGGTAAGAAAAATTGGCCATATTCGTTTCTTGGCGAAGAGGAGATCTTTTCACAGGTTCTGTGGGCTTGTCAGAATCCAAACTCTAAGAGAGAAAATTTAATAAGTCATATTCAATTTGGCTCTCAATTATGTAAAAAAATAACAGTATTTGCTTTGTGATTTACTGAATTATACAATAATTAATAAACCTAACGATGTTTCTGAACAATAGTTTTAAGGCAAATATAATAGGTTTTCACATTGTTATTGGTACAAGCACAACCTCATTCTTTGATAGGAAGCACCTTGAAGATAAGGACAGTCCTAGACTCAAAATCAGTGCAACCTCAGACCTTAACAGAGAACACTTGCAACTTTCAACAATGATGGAATATTCTTGTTCTTTTCAAGGTCTATCAAGGTGAGGGCAAACCATTAATTATACTGCTACATTGTGACAACACTAGAATCATACCTGCGCTTAGGGATGAATTTTGTCATTCACTCACTCACATGTGGTGAAAGGGTCATTGAATCTAGAGCCTTGTGCAGCACACACACACATACACACACACACACACACACACACACACTCTCTCTCTCTCTCTCTTCCACTGAAGTATACTTCCATTCCTTACCATCTTTTGTATATGACATTTTTTCTACCTGTAGCCTTTCTCTAATAAGAAAAAAAAAGATATTACAACAAAAAAATCAGAGTTTAGTGATATTTAAATTTGCAAGTGTTACAACTATTCTTTTAAAACGAGTTTCTCTGTAAATTTATAATATTAAAAGTCACTATAATACATCAAATAAGCCTCAAATTTTAAAAATGTTATGTTCTAGCCAAGCATGGTGGCACATGCCTTTAATCCCAGCATTTGGGAGGCAGAGGTAGAAGGATCACCATGACCTCAGGCCACCCTGAAGATATAGATACAGATACAGGTCAGCCTATGCTAGAGTGAGACCCTACCTCGAAAAACCAAAATGTTGTATGTTCTATTTGTAGAATTACGGAATTAGAATATTATCTTTTATATTAATGTAGCTCAAGATAAACTGAGTCTAATATAGATGTAATGTACTAGAAAAGATTATACCTCCCTAACTACTCAAGCCAATGAAGAAAAAGGGAAGAAGACCTGTGTTCAGGGTTATAATAAACTGTTCTCTTTGCTCAAATAGAACACCTACTATTTTGTCTTGGTCAGTGCCTGCCCTTGTAAGATTGTAAAATAAAAGCCTCACTTCTGCTAAAAAACAAACAAACAAACAAACAAACAAACAAACAAAAAAACGGAAAAGAGAAAGAATCCACACGGAAGGTACCTGTCCTGTTTTACTTTATTTTTTAAGATAAGGTCTCATGTAGCCTAGGCTGGCCTCAAACTATGTAGCTGAGGATAACCTTGAACTTCTGATCCTCCTGTCTAAACCTCCTAAATGCTAGAATTGTACGCATGTACCATGTCTAGCTTCTGTGGTGCAAGAGATCCAGCCCAGGGCTTCACACATGCTAGCAAAGCACTCAACCAACTGTGTTACATCTCCAGTCCCTATCTGTTTTTCTTTTAAAGATTTTATTTATTTATTTATTTGAGACAGAGAGAGGGGGAGAGAGTGAGAATGGGTGCACCAGGGCCTCTAGCCACTGCCAACAAACCCCAGATGCATGCGCCACCATGTGCATCTGGCTTATACAGGACCTGGAGAATCGAACCAGGGTCCTTAGGCTTCATAGGCAAGCGCTTTAACCACTAAGCCATCTCTCCAGCCCCAGCAATCAAATGAAGGAGATCCACAACTTCTTCAGCGCCTTATTTCAAAACTTCAAATAGCAGCTAGAAAATTTTCCCTTAATCTCAAATCTAAATTTTGATAGCAACTGAAGTCCTAAACCTCGTTCTTTCATTATAGCTAAAGAAAAAAAAAAAATCTAACACTTTAAAAATAGAATGCGTACAGCTACAAATTCTCTTTTAGAAAAACACATTGTACACAAGGTTTTACAATTATTTTAGACAAGAGAGATGGCTTATCGGTTAAGGTGCTTGCCTACGAAGCCTAAGAACTCAGGTTCTATTCTCCAGTACTCATGTAAACCAGATGCAGAATTATTTTAGAAGAATCAGTAACTCCTTAAAACTTGTGTGTGGGATTTGTGTGGGTGCATAAGCATGTGTGCCATGATGTGTGTGTATGCGTAAAAACAACTTTTGGGGCCAGTCCTCTCCTTCTACCTCATTTGAGGCAGTCTCGGGCTGTTTGTTGTTCCCCAGGCCAGCTGGTCCACAAGCTTCCATGAAATGCTCGTTTCTGATTATTGCATCTTGCCATAAGCATGTCAGGATTATGGAAGCAAAACACAACTGCAGGCTTTTACCTAGGGCCTGGAGATCTTAACTCAGGTACTTGTGTGGTAAGCACTGGATCCACTGAGTCATCATCCTGGCAGCTAACTACTTAAAACTTAAAATTGATTTAATATAAAGTTGAAAATAATATTGTGCCGGGTGTGGTGGTGCACACCTTTAATCCCAGCACTTGGGAGGCAGAGGTAGGAAGATTGCTGTGAGTTCAAGGCCACCCTGAGACTCATAGTGAATTCCAGGTCAGCCTGAGCTAGAGTGAGACCCTACCTCAGAAAACAAAAATCAAAACAAACAAATAAACAAAAAAAGAAAATAATATTGTTGAGTATATGTACAGGTGGCACTGTAGGACTATAGCAATCAAATAAAAAATAAGGGCCTTTAGCCAGCAAATTAGCAAGTGAAATATTCCCTTAAAATTTCCATAAAGAGCAACATACTAACAGTAAGATACTATGTGCAATGGTTTTAATCTGTTTCTCTCTAAAGATAGACTTCTATGATAAAAGAATAGGGACAGGATCAATTTAATAGTTAAGTTTCCTGGTGTGTGGCTCTTCACATATATGTTAGGCAATTTAAGATATGAGACTGCATGGTGCCAAAATGAGCAGAAGTCCTTTTTCTACTTAGTAGTTGGACTCCTACTTGTCTTCTCTTTTTGGCCCCGACTTAACTAGAAAACTACCTGGTCATTGCCTCCCACCCCATATGTCAACTGGCACTTAAATTCTTTCGTTGATGCACTATCAGCTCCATTTATTCTCCTTTGCTTCCTTTTACCTCCATAGCATGGAACTGGGTAATTCAGTCATCACCCCTTTGCCAAAGTTGCCTTTTGAAAATAGAACTAGGGCTGGAGAGATGGCTTAGTGGTTAAGATGCCTGCCTGCTAAGCCTAAGAACGTCAATTCCAATCTCCAGGTCCCAGTTTAGCCAGATGCAAAGTGGTGCAAGGGCACAACGCCACACTTGCCCACAAGGGGGCACACACATCTGGAGTCCGTTCACAGCAGCTGAGAGGCTGCTGGCACGCCCATACTCTGTCTTCCTCTCCCTCTCTCTGTCTCTCTCAAAAAAAAAAAAAAAAAAAAAAAAAAAAAAAAAAAAAAGAACTAAATAGACATAGGTTGGTACCTGCAGACAGTCACAAAAGACTTTTTGATAAATAACAATGCATTTTCTGATTAGCAATGAAGGGAATGACCCAAATGAAACCCTAGCAGGACTGAAAACATTCTTCCCCAAATCCAACACGAACAGATTATAGTCACAAACACATCTGCCTTTCAAACTGATTCACAACTACAGAAATAAACTAGCTCTTAAAGCATCCACATTATTTTTCCATTAGTTACAGAATCTTGTACTAATGCATCCCTAAAGATATTATTTAAAGATAACTAAGTTTTGTTCTAATATTTTCACTGCTATGAAATTAAATTTCTTTTGGTAAATAACACCATTTTCATATATTGCATACAGTATATTACTTAGGACCATTAAAAACTGTATCTTGTCCGGCGTGGTGGTGCATGCCTTTAATCCCAGCACTTGGGAGGCAGAGGTGGGAGGATCGCCATGAGTTTGAGGCCACCCTGAGACTACATAATGAATTCCAGGTCGGCCTGGGCTAGAGTGAGACACTATCTCAAAAAACCAAAAAATAAATAAATAAAAGAAAACTATCTTTTTAGCTAGGTGTGGTGGTGCACGCCTTTAATCTCAGCACTTGAGAGGCTGAGGTAGGAGGAGCGCCATGAGTTGGAGGCCAGCCTGAGACTACATAGTGAATTACAGGTCAGCCTGGGCCAGAGCAAGACCTTACCTAGAAAAACCAAACCAACCCAAAACAAAAACAAACGTGTATCTTTTTAGTCTAACAAGTGTTCTGGCTTAGAGAATAAGGTCAATTGTTGTTTGTAAAACTCCTGATTCAGCTAGCTTGTAATTCTAACACTTGGGAGGTGGAGGCAGGAGAATCAGAAGTTCAAGGTCATCTTAGCTGCATGGCATTAGGCCAACACAGACTATGAAAAAAAAAAAAAAAACCCATCAACAACAAACATGTCCCAATAAGACAATAAACAACAACAATGCCACTGCTTTAAATACAGCCTGGAACGAAACTCCATCAGTATTCTAAAAATAGAAAAACAGCAAACACATCTGAGAGGAAATAATTTATGTTTTAAAATATATTTAAATTTACCAAGAGATGGAAGGAGATTTGTTAAAAAAAAATAGACTTTTGGGTCTGGGCAGATGGCTTGGTTAAAAGCACTTGCTATGCAAGCCTAGTGCATATGTCTTGTAATCCTAATGTGCCTATGCCAATGAGAGGCAGAGTCAGGAGAATCTTGAAGCTCAACGGCCTATAAGTCTGTCATTTACAGTAGCAAGCAACAAGAAAGACCTTGTCTCAAGCAAAATTGAAGGCAGGGATTGACATCATGAGGTTGTCCTCTGACCCCCTGTAGCAGACATCTTCAGGTTTGCTGAGATGAACTTCCAGACCAGGCATAGTTATGGAGGAAGGGATATTCTTTATTGAAGCTTACAGATCCAGGGGAAGTTTCATAATGGCAGAAGAAGCTGGCCTGCTTTCACAGGACCAAACATAGAGAGAAAAGCCATAAGCTAAAAGCCACACAGCAAGGCACACTTCAGAACTCCAGCTAGCACACTTTGCATACCTTTAGATTGAAATCTCAAACCCACCACCACACCTTAAGATCCGCCCAGTGACACTGCCTCCAGCCAGTTGGCTGCAGATGCAAACTATAAACTAATAAAACACTTAATATATTGGGGCCATCTATTCAAACTACCACACCCCCACATGAGTACCATGGCACATGTATGCCTGTGCATGAACGCACATGTGCGCGTGTGTGCACACACACATGACTTAAAATTTTAGGTTTTAAACCTCTTTTTAGCTCATAAGCTCAAATTTATGAAATACATTCTAAGTCATCCCCCTAAAGTCTAGATGAACAGAACCTCTGTTAAAGAATAAAACAAGACAAAAAATTCCCCAAATAACCATAGAAGATGCTATCTTGTATTGTAGAATTACTATTCATTTACTTATTTGCTAATGTTTTAGACATTTTCCTTTCTAGCAGTATTTTAAAATTTAACCTGTATCCAAGCTTTTTGTCTGCACATTAAACTTTCAACATGCAGTGGTAGCTTCAATTTATCAACCAGTTTTTCTTTTTTTTGTTTATGTGTGTGTAGATGCTTGTGTGCACATAAGCAGAAGCCAGAAAAGGACTCTAATGTCCTCTTCTATTGTTCTTCTCCATTACTTCCTTGAGGTCTCTAACTGAACTTGGAGCTGGTGACATTTTCTTGGATTAGCCTAGCTAACTAGAGTCTCAGTGATCCCCTAGTCTGTGTCCCCTTTGGCACTGGGGTTACAAGCATGTGTGGCCACACCCAGCTTTTTACATGGGTGCTGGGGGGTCTCAACTCAAATCCCCATGTTTGCTTGCACAAGTGTTCTTACCCACTGAGTATTCATGTTTTCAGTCCCTTTAATCAGTTTTTAAATTACTACTGCTTTTTTCCCCAAGTGCTACTTCTAACCTGAGTAAGTTTGTCCAATTCCCCAAGCCAGGCTCCAAACATTTTGTCCAGGTCTTGATCTTCCTTGTCACTATCTTCTTCAGCACCATGGTCAATTTCTTCATCTGATAGCTGCTCCATCTGAAAGAGACATTTGTGTTGAATGAGTCATTACAAATTCAACTTAAAAATTATTTAGTATATAATCTCTGAGCAGTTAAACCTTCAAAACTAGACTGTATTATTAAAATAAAACAGAAATTAGGGGCTGGGGACAGGGCTCAGCAGTTAAGGTGTTTGCCTGCAAAACCAAAGAACCCAGGTTCAATTCTCCAGGACCCACGTAAGCCAGATGCACAAGGTGGTGCAAGTGTCTGGAGTCTGTTTGCAGCGGCTGAATGCCTTTGGCATGCCCATTCTCTCTCTCTCTCTCTCTCTCGCTATCTGCCTCTTCTCTTTCTCTCTCAAATAAATAAATTAAAATAAAATACATTTAAAAAACAAAACATAAACCAGAACCGAGAAGGTGGCTCAGTGAGTAAAGGCACCTGCTTGTGAGCCTACTGGCTTGAGTTCAGTTCCCCAGCACCCATGTACAGATAGATGCAAAGAGGCGCATACAATTGTAATCTCAATGTACCCAAGACAATGGGGGGAGCAGAAGAATCTGGAAGCTCATGGGCCAGCTAGACTAGTGCACATACATTAGAAAACCAGAATAACAAAAAGGGGGACTCTGTCTTAAGCAAAGTGGAAGGGGAGGACAAGCACCATGAAGTTGTCTTCACATCTCCACATGGATGTTGTAGCATGGGCGTGTCCATCTACACCATAAAAACAGCAATTACAAGTGTAGAGATAGTGTTGACTGTAGCAATGATAAATGAAATCTCATATTTTTAGGAAACTATTAAAATAAACTATCAAACTATGAACAGAGCACAACTAACAATTTTAAAAATAAAAACATCCTTTATAAGCAGAAAAGAATACAACTGTCATTCTTTCCACTGATGGATTCTGTAATGCCCCAAACACCACAAAAGAACTATCTCAAAAAACATTAATAATGTATCATTGTATTATCTTATTCAGTCTAAAAAAAACACCTGTTCAGATATAAAGCAATTACTCCTACAAAACTTACAAGCACACAGGAGAAAGACAATAATTTCTGTTTATTTTGGATTGTTGATAATTAGTTTATCATATCCTCACTTTCTATCCCATGTCTTTTTTCTCTCTACCTTCCTCATTTGTTCCTAAGGAACCAAGAGGAAAAAAAAAAAAAACAGAATTGAAAAATCAATTCATTTAAATACAAAATTTCCTACATATGGTGGTTTTTCAAATAAGTCCTTTGGAAGATGAGATTTTGTTTGTTCCCATCTGTGACAGTCTCTGTTATCAACTTGATCAGATTAGTAATCCACAGACATTCCTCTTGGTTGGGTCTCTGAGGTGGCTTCCAGGAAAGAATAACTGAAGGAGAATGTCCTTCCTCCATAGTGAGCCCTTCCCCCAGAGTGGGTAGCCCTCCAGGAAAGGTGCTTTATCTAAGGAAGCTCTGGGAAAAAGACTCCCTTCCTCCCACCTGGCTGCTTGCGGTCTTCCAGCAGGGACTGAAGACCTAGCGGCTCTCTAGGAATCCTTCTGGCCTTCAGTACTGGATTGGGACTACTGAGGCATCTAGCCTCGCTGGCTGAGCAGCTACCGGGTTCCTTGACTCCTGGGCCTGCATGCTGTTTAATACAACTCATTCTATCAGTTCTGTTCTTCTAGAGAACCCTGACTAATACATCATCTAAAAAAATGTGGTATCTTATATGGAACTGGCCAATAATTTATGTGACAATGAAGGACTGTGCATAATTATTTTTGTTTATTTTATTTTGTATTTACTTAATTGTATTAATATGTATAAATATTATATATTGCACTTAATCTTATTGAGTGGCTAGTCTGATTTTAAAGCATTTAAATATTAAAGGCTCAGCAAATTCTTCAAATAAAGATTGGCTTTCCATAAGCCAACACATTTCAAATTTATTTGCCCAAAAACTTCCCTTCAACTTCAGGTAAAATCTGTTAATAGGGCTGGAGAGATGGCTTAGCGGTTAAACGCTTGCCTATGAAGCCTAAGGACCCCGGTTCGAGGCCCGATTCTCCAGGACCCACGTAAGCCAGATGCACAAGGGGGTGCATGCATCTGGAGTTCGTTTGCAGTGGCTGGAGGCCCTGGCGCACCCATTCTCTCTCTCTCTCTACCTGCCTATTTCTGTATCTCTCTCAAATAAATAAATAAATAAATAATAAAATAAAATAAATCTGTTAATATTCACAGGGATCAAGTGAGTACTATCACTGTATGTCATCTTAAATTCTCTCCACTCACATTTCTAAAGCATAAATTTTGTTCCAAATGACCCATACAGTATTTAGAATATAACCTTCTCAGAGATTATATAGCACATGGACATCCCATTAGAAAAGATATATTTAATCTCGACTAAACATTTAATGACACATATCCACTGTGGTTTGCATGGGTCCTCTCCAAAATTCAGAGTGATAGTATTGGCAGTTAAGTGGGGCTTTTAAAAGGTGATTAGGCATGGGACTGAGGAGAGCACGAAGCTAGTAAAATGCTTACCTCACAAGCATGAGGAATTGAGTTTGATCCTCAATATAAACATAAAAATGCTGGGCATGAAATCCAATGTTGGGGAGGCAGAGACAGGAGGATTCCTAGGGCTTGCTGTTCACTCTAGCCTAATTGGTGAGTCCAGCCAATGAGAGACCCTATCTCAAAAAGAAGTAGATAATGTACCTGAGGACACCTGAAGCTGTTCAATGACCTCCACATGCATGAACACATATGTATGCCCACAACACAAGTGAACACATGCATGCGCACACACGTACATGCATGGAGTAGTAGCTCTTCCCTGTTAGTGGGATTAGGATTCTTACACGGGGCTTTCCACAACTTTGGAGTCGTTTGTTCTTTGGCAATGTGAGAACAAAGCGCTCATCCTTTCTGGAAAATGTAACAAGAAGGTTGTCACCAGACATAATTGCCAGTGCCTTAATATTAGACTTCTCACCCTCCAGGACTATGAGAAAATAAATTTCTGTTTCTTATAAATCACCTAGTCTCGGGACTTTTGTTGAAGCAGCACACAAAGGCTAATGCATCTTCCATCTCCAAGAAAGAAACATTACCTCTGATCCTTATAACACCAACAGGGAATCTAATATCTGAAAAGGCATCATGAAATTAAATTTATTTTATAGAGGGCCCAGCAGATAAAAGTGCTTGCTGCTCAAGCCAAATTAGCTGAGTTCAGATCCCAGCACCCATGTAAAAAGCTACATGCTGTGGCGGGCTTCTCTAATCCCTCTAAGTACCCTCTCATCTATAGTTTTATCTTTATCTAGGCTACTACATATTCAACTACAGGAAAATATGGCTCAAGACCATGCCAGGAGCCACACAAGTAGAAAATACTGAACTACTGTTCCCATGGATGTCACTTTTATCAAATCTGTCCTTTTTTTTGTCTTTGTCAACACATGGATTATTTTATTTTAGAAAAAGAAAAAGAGGGCTGGAGAGATGGCTTAGCGGTTAGGGTGCTTGCTGACAAAGCCAAAGGACCCAGATTTGATTCCCCAGTACCCACGTGAAGCCAGATACACAAGGTGGCACTTGCATCTGGAGTCTGCAGTAGGGTCCTGGCATGTCCATTCTCTGTACACATATGTCTCTTTCTCTCTCTCCCTAAATAAATAAAATATTTAAAAAAGAAAAAGAAACTTATTCAGAGACTTTTCCAATAAAACCTCAAGTCTCATATCACCTGCTTAGAAAATGTGTGACCCTGGGTTTGATCCCCAGTAAGACAAAAATAGGAAAAAAGCCCTACATTATTTCTTAGACAATTCACCTAAACTTATGCTGATGGTCCTTACTGTCCAATACCCAATATGGTATCATTTCTACTTATTATCCTCACCAAATGAGAGCCCCCATAAAACTTATTATAGGATTTGAACTAAAGTCAGTAAATATACTAAGGAAATTCATTCTTGCTTGCCAATTCCTTGCCTCTCACACTCCAATCCACCCTAACAATCTGTTGTAATTACTAAATACATTTATCAACAAGTAAATCAAAATTCTGTATCTACCAACATAATATGCACTTACTAGAAGCAGAAGTGCCAGAAAATAATCCAACAGTCACTGTCCCTCTAATCAGAGGTGGAAAATAGAATGTAATTGACTTGTTTGAAAAATTATTTGGACTTCAGTTAAGATGGTGGCATGGTAGCCATGCCAAAGCTGCTAGGGGGTGTAAATAAGCAGAAAAACACAATACACTCTTCTAACAAAAAGTGAAGGAATATAAGGAATTATCAACCCCAGCAGAGAAACAGGAGAGACCCAGAGCTTCTAGCAACCATACAAGCAGCCAGAACTGGCTCCAACTGTGGCTCTGCTCCTGTGCTCTGGTGGGAAGAGCTATGTGCCTGAGCTACAGGATCGGAACCCAGGTGGGGGGACTCTTCACTCACACCAGCCTCCTCCCAGAGTCAGGAAACTTGAAGAAGAGGACAGCAGGGACTAGCTGAATGGCTCCTGAGAAAGAGGACCATGGGGACCAGCTGGGCAGCTATAACTTGAGCCACTCTACAAAGCTCTCCTACTCCAACCGCCAGTGTGGGGAATCACTGGAGATCTGGGGAGGGGAATTCAGCCACCCAGTATCCAGCGCTGATCAGAACAGCAGGAGACCAGCCAGCTTAACCAAGCCCATGGCTCAACAAAGAGGGACTGAGGGGCTGAAGAGATGGCTTAGCAGTTAAAGTGCTTGCCTGCAAAGCCTAAGGAACCATGTTCAACTCTCCAGGTGCCATATAAGCCAGACACACAAGGTGACACAAGCACGCAAGGTCGCAAATGCACACAAGGTGGCAAACCCATCTGGAGTTCGATTGCAGTGCCAATTCTCCCTCCCTCTCTCTCACTCTCATTAAAACAAACAAAAATTAAAAAAGGGGGGGGGGACCCAGGCAGGCACACAGCATAGGTGAGACCAGAGCCATCCCAAAAGGTAACAGCCTACTTAAACTGGATCAATACCTGCCCCAAAGCCTGGTATATAGGCCTGTATTGGATGTGCTAATTAATTACACCTTCCATGTCAGGGCAGGTTATATGCTAGATTTGATTGATGCTCAGCTTTGCCATTCTTAAATAAGCTATATTTTGGGGTTGACTTTTGTGGCTTTTGACATTTCCTAATTTATAGTGTCTTTGTCTTCTTTGGGCATTCTTGGGGGCAGAGTCTTACTTCGACCCACGCTGACATGGAACATCAGCCCCCCAGGTGACAGGATTGAGGGCGTGAAAGGGACTTTAACTTTGTTAAATTATTTGTTTGTAATAATTCTCACTTTTACATAAACACTCCATGCTGGTTTTAAAAATTTTTTATTGACAACTTCTATATTTACAGACAATAAACCATAATTCCCTCCCCTTCCCCCACTTTTCCCTTTACAACTCCACTCTCCATCATATCTCCCCCCTCTCTCTATTAGTGTCTCTTTTATTTTGATGTCATTGACTTTCTTTCCTATTATGAGGGTCTTGTGAAGGTATTGCTAGGCACTGTGAGGTCGCCATGCTGGTTTTGATTGAGCGCATATATTACTTAGTTGACTTTTAGAATTTGCCTGTGTTTTGCTCCACCCAGCCTACTGGAATACTTGCAGAGCAGGCAAACACAACACCTAGGGTCACTTCTGCTGGTATTCTGGGAGTAATAAAAGAGCCACATCTGGGACCTTAGGCTACTACTCTGAAAATGTATTATGTCGGATTTACACGTCTAAGAATACTGCAAATAATTAGAAAACCCAAGCATCAAATTAACTCAAGATACAAAAATCCCTACATTATAATATAAGAAACAAAAAATCGAGACAACATAATTCCACCAAAAATTATAAATCCATTTATGATCTCCAGTGAGACTCATTTAGATGAAATGCCTGAGAAAGAATTCAAAGGAATGATTATAACTATGTTCAAAGAAATCAAAGGAATCAAAGAAGAAAAAAAAAAATTCTGAAGGAATCCCAAGAGAGCATAAGAAACCAGCTTAATGAAATAAGGAGGTCAATATGAGTAAGGAAGTAGAAAGGATGAAAAAATACCAATTAGAAATACTAGAAATGAGCTGGGCGTGGTGGCGCATGCCTTGAATCCCAGCACTCGGGAGGCAGAGGTAGGAGGATTGCCATGAGTTCAAGACTACCCTGAGACTACATAGTGAATTCCAGGTCAGCCTGAGCTAGAGTGAGACCCTACCTCGAAAAACCAAAAAAAGAAAAAAAAGAAAAAGAAAAAAGAAAAAAAAGAAATACTAGAAATGCAACACAGAGTAAGTCAAATAGAAAACTCTAGAAAGTCTCACCAGTAGAATGGAACAAGGAAAGCACAGAATATCTAAACTAGTAGAAAAGGTGGCAGATCTAATACAGTCCAACAAAGAGAAAGACAAAATAATAGGAAGATGTGAATGGAAATTTCAAGATAGTCACGACACTATGAAGAGATCAAACAAGGAAATAAATGCAAATTAAAACTACTTTGAGATTCCATCTCACTCCTGTCAGAATAGCTATCAGAAAGAAAACAAATGACAATAAATGCTGGTGAGAATGCAGAAAAGAGAAAACTTTCTATACTGTTGGTGGGAATGTAAACTGATATGCCCTTGTGGAAATCAGTGTGGAGGGTCCTGAGACAGCTAAAAATAGATTTACCATATGACCCAGCTATAGCACTACTAGGCATATATCCTAAGGACTCTTCTCACTACCTTAAGAGATGCATGCACATCTGTATTTATTGCCACTCTATTCACAATATCTAGGAAATGGAACCAGCCTAGATGTCCCTCAATTGATGAATGAAGATGTTGTACATTTATACAATGGAGTTCTATTCAAAGGTAAAGAAAAATGAAATTTGCAGGGAAATGGATGGATCTGGATTTTATTTTGCCAATAACAGTAAATATTTGTGCTTAATTATTATAGGTTAAAACTTTTGACGTATATAGTAAATTCCACTACACATAGTGAAACTATCCTTTTAGTAAAGTTTAGTGTGAAACAGTATTATTCCTGCTAAATTTTCCATGAACTTAATTTAAGACTATCTTCCTTATTAACCTTTTTTTTTTTTGAGATATGCTGGTTTAGTTATTGTCACAGTTACTTTTTGTCATTGTGACAAAACCCAAACAGAAGCAGCTTATGGGAAGAAAGGATTTATTTCAGGCTTATAGAGTCCAGGGAACGCATCATCATGACAGAAGAAGGTGACAGAAGAAGGTGGCTCACTTCCATAGATTCATAGCAGAGAGAAAGTACCCAACAGCTAGCAAACATGAAGAGCCAGAGCTCAATTTGATTCTCTGTATACCAAATAGAGCTGGACTATAAGATCTGCCCCCTGTGACACCTCCTCCAGCACACCGCTTGAGACTTAAGTAGGAAACTTAACCTTAACCAAAATCACTGAGGTTATGCAGGATATACATTCACTTTTTTTTTTTTTTTTTTTTTTTTTTTTTTGAGATAGGGTCTCTAGCCCAGGCTGACTTGGAATTCACTATGTAGTCTCAGGGTGGTCTCTTGAATGCTGGGATTAAAGGCATGTGCCACCAAGCCTGGCTACATTCACATTTAAACCTCCACATTTATTATTCGATTCCCTTTTTGTGAGAATAGGGGATTATGATTATCCAAAAGGGTGGGCTTCTTAGAGTTTAAGAATTTCATTAAATATATTTTAGGTAGGCCAAATTAAATAAAACTAAGGAGACAGTGTGGGTGTGTGCATACATGGCAGGAAAATGCATGGCACATAATCAGGATACCTTATTTATTACAGAGCTCTTTTTGACTCTTTAATTTTTTTTTTAAAAAGTGGTTGGGCTGGAGATAATGGCTTAGCAGTTAAGTCACTTGCCTGCAAAGCCTAAGGACCCAAGTTTGTTTCCCCAGTACCCACGTAAGCCAGATGTACAAGGTGGCGCATGCATCTGGAGTTCATTTGCAGTGGCTGGAGGCCCTGGCATACCTGTTCTCTGTCTCTCTCTCTCTCTGCCTCTCTCAAATAAATGAATAAATAAATAAAAATAAAATATTTTAAAGTGCTTTTTACACAAGTACTATATACTTAAAACTTCACTAAGTCCCTCTGAATATTCTAGAATTACCCTTAAGAGTCTTCTCTGGGTCTGGTGTGTTCAATACAACAGAGGCACACAAAACACTTCAGTTTCATTTAATACTTATGGCATTGCTTTTATGTGCTAGACACCAGAGGAATATACAGATCCAGTGGCCTTTGTCCTTGAGTTATATATAATGTAGTAGGGGACAGACAAGGAGACCAACAATGATAGAACACAGTGTCAGGGGCTTTAACTGAGGTATGTTAAATGAGTATAGTTTAAGCTTGAAAAGATGAGAAGAAAGGAATGATACCTTCAGTGGAGATGGGAGGACAATGTACATGGGAGGAAAGGGTGAGGATGTTTTAAGCAGAGGGATTATAAAGGTGGAATAAAGTAACCCATGCTTCTAAGGGGCTAAGTGCTTTTGAGGAGCAGTACAGATTTATGTAAAAGAAGGTTAGAGAGGAAGGTGATACAAAATTATACATCACCTCAAAGGTAATGTTTTTCTAACTGTGGTCTACTGATAATGTGCATAAAAAACAGTTTTTAAAGGTCCCACTCAAGATCTACTAAATACTAATGTCAAAAAGGTGAGACATTTTAGGTAAGTTATCTAAGTATTGCTTATGTTTTCAAAAGTTGCCAATGAAGCGATTACTGGAAACGTTTAACAAAATTTCTTTTGTTTTTATTTTTTTTATTTTTGAGATAGAGGAAGAAACAGGCAGAGAGAGAGAGAGAGAGAGGAGAGAATGGGCACGCAAGGACCTTCAGACTGCTGTCAATGAACTCCAGACACGTGCGCCCTTTTGTGGCTCATTGAGACATTGTGCACTTGTGTCACTGTGTGTCTGGCTATGTGGGACCTGGAGATTTGAACATGAGTTCTCAGGCTTTGCAGACAAGTGCCTTAATGGCTAAGCCATCTCTCCAGCCCTGGAAACACTTTTAATTTTTTTTTTTTTTTTTGAGAGAGACACAGAGAGAGACAGACAGAGAGGGAGAGGGAGACAGACAGAGAATGGGCACGCCAGCAGTCTCTCAGCTGCTATGAATAAAATCCAGATGCGTGTGCCCCCTTGTGGGCAAGCGTGGCATTGCACCCTTGCATCACTTTGCATCTGGCTAAACGTGGGACCTGGAGATTGGAACCGGTGTTCTTAGGCTTAGCAGGCAGGTGCCTTAACTGCTAAGCCATCTCTCCAGCCCTGGAAAGGCTTTTTAAGACAATAAATAATGCAGTTTTGTGTAATCACAATTAGGTTAAAAGTAGAACTAGAACATTCTAGAAAACCATTAAGAAATTGGGCAGCATCATGATTCTAAATTAACACTCAATTCCTTTTATCTTAGTACTATAGTCCATTGTTTTTTTTCAGTTGCTCATTAAAAGTTATTTCCAGTTATGTTTTAGCAGCATTCTCATAAAAAATGTGTTTTTGAAACACTTCCTACCTGATGTAACCTGATAACAAAAAATGCAGTAGAGAAATATTGTACTGAAGACTTCCATATTTAAGAAGTGCCTCCAACTGTGCAAGATACAACTGCTGCAAAATGTAATCAAGAGGAAGGAAACTAAAATCAGACACACACGCACACCAAGTGTGCTATATTTAGGAAGGCACAAAGAGGAAGAGGACCACTCATAAGAAGAAGAGAAGAAGTCAAAGCAGAAAAGGCCAAAAAAGAAAGCCGGGTGTGGTGGCACACGCCTTTAATCCCAGCACTTGGTAGGCAGAGGTAGGAGGATCGCCATAAGTTCGGGGCCACCCTGAGACTACAGAGTGAATTAATTCCAGGTCAGCCTGGGCTACAGTGAGACCTACCTTGAAAAACCAAAAAAAAAAAAAATAGGCCAAAAAGAGAAAAAGGACATATCATGATATAAAATTTATGGAGAATCAGAGGATGGTAAGCTATTAAATCATCAGAATGGGGCAGTGTTTAGTATGTTTAATTGGTTTCTCTCTTAGTCTACAACTATATTTTTTGAATATAGGATCTTTAGTTTGGCTGTGAACTAAGTACTATCACTTTTAAACTACCTCAATGGAAAATGGGTTTTAACAATCTTAAATTTTTAAAAATTTGATCCCCACCTCAAATTTAAAAATCTCCATCCCTTAGAATGTTTTACTTTTATATTTATGTTCTATGCATACACCAGGTTTTCTGAGAAACCTATACCTTTATGTACTATGTGTGCTTGTTCTTAAATAAAAATCATGAGGGCTAGAGAGGTGGCTTAGTGGTTAAGGCACTTGCCTGTGAAGCCTAAGAACTCATGTTCTACTCTACAGGTCCCACGTAAGCCAGATGCATAGTGACACAAGCATGCAAGATCACACATGCACACAAGGGGTACACATGTCTGGAGTTTGATTTCAGTGGCTGAAGGCCCTGGTGCACCAATTCTCTCTCCCTCTCTCTCTTGAATAAAAAAAGGCCAGTCCGTTTAGCTTGCCTCAAAAATAAATAAATAAATCATTTCCTAGACATGGACGCACACGCACATATAAAATTTGTACATGTGGAGCTTCTATGCTTCCAGAGAAGTCCATTTTGCTCACTGTGTTCCGTGTCCCAGACACCTCCTGTTATACTACACATGTATCTCTAATGCTGTACATGCAAACTCTCACTGTAGGGGTTGCAATCTCAATCCTGAATAGGGCAAAGTACCTTAAAACTCTTGAAAACTCCATTAGGGAGGCAGGCAGTATTTTTCTGTGCTTTTGCCATATCCTCACTACCAAAATTCACTGGAAGCTCATGCTTTGAGTGGAAAAAGAATGACAAACAGTTGCAGCCTACAGCTTGAGAATCATTTGTACTGGATTTTGAGTTTTCAGTGTGAACAAGCTTCAGATAAGAGGTAAAGGGCGGGACAGAAATAGATATATGAATGTTTATAGGTATATTCACTATGAAAGTCTTACAGCAATAACACCTTAGTAACAATTAGCACATTTGAGATCCAGTTTGGGGTTTGTAAATACATAGTCTATACAAAGTAACCAGAAATCCTTGGTATAATGATTCCAGGGGAAACAACAATAACAAAAATCCACAAGACCCCAGGACTTTCTTCCAATAAGTGTTTAATTGATGATGAATACAATGTCTAAAGGAGTCAGCCTGAAGGAAGTCTCAGGGATGTAATCCAGGACAGTTTAAGCATCAAAAAAAAATTATATATATATATGACAAAAACACATTATAGCTCACTGGATAAAATAAAATCCATTAACCCATTCTGTATAAAAAGGCTCTTTCTTATTACAGAATGTCAACTAGATAATAATGATGAAATGACAGAAAATCCAAATTTTGCAACCACTGTCATAATAACCAAGCACTTAGTCTTTGTGTGTGTATACACACACACATGTGGAAGTCAGAGGATAACCTTGGGTGTTGTTCTTCTGGTTCCATCTACCTTTTTTTTTTGAACGGGTATGCTAGGGCCTCCAGCCACTGCAAATAAATTCCAGATGCATACGTCACTCTGTGCATCTGGCTTTATGTGGGTACTGGAGAACTGAACCCAAGTCATTAGGCTTTGTAGGCAAGCACCTTAATGGCTGAGCTATCTTTTCCAGCCTGTTTTTGTCTGTTTGTTTGTGTCAGGTCTCTAGCTGGTCTGGAACTTGTTTAATTAGGCTGGTTAGCCTGCCCCAGGAATTCACCTGTCTACAACTTTCCAGAGCTAAGATTATAAGCACACATCAGCATACCCAGCTACTTTTATGAGTTCTGGGGATTGAACTCAGGTCTTTGAGGATATAAGGCAGACATTTTACTCCTCAGCCCCTAAATTTAGTTAATTTTGTTTTTATTTAAAGTAATAAGAGTTATTTTTTGAAATCAAAACAGGAATCATCAACATACTCTTGAAACTGGGCTGCACCAGATGCCCAAAGTGGCACATGTGGAGTTCGTTTGCAGTGGCTACAGGCTCTGGCATGCCCATTCTCTCTATCTGCCCCCGCCCTCTCTCTCTTAAATAAATAACACATTTTAAAAACCTGGGCTATGAAAATTTGATGATAGACCAATAGACCAAACCAACATCATGAGCCAGGAGTCAATTGCTAAGATGACTATTCTGTAGTATTCCTGTCAAAATGTATTATCTAAATCACATCATTGAAATCTCTTTTTTAAAAAAGTTACTGGTTGATAGCTTTCAAAACTATGAAGGCTAAGAAAATATTCCATATTAAAGGGACATGAAAGAGACATGACAACTAAAGGCAATACTTGATCATAATTGGGACCCTGGACTCAGAGAACATATAGCTAGAAAGGACAATACTGGTACTAAAGACAAAATTTGACTATGGATTGATATATCAGAGTATTGAATCAATGTTAAAATTCCTGATTTTGATAATAATACAACTTACATACAGAACATCTTTGATCTTAGGAAATACACAGTACAAAATTTTGTCATAAAGGGAATGGGAGCTCAGGAAATTAAAAACCATCTGCACAGCAAAGGAAATAGTTAATTGAATTGAGAGACAGCCTATAAAATAGGAGAAATTTTTCTAGTTTATATCTGACAGAGGATTATATAGGGTATATACGAAGAACTGAAAAACATAATAAGAAATCAAACAACCCAATCAATAAATTTACTAATGAAACAAACAGTTCCTAAAAGATGAAATACAAATGGTCAATAAACATAAAAAATGTTCAACTTTGCTAGCCACCAGAGAAATGCAAATTAAAATTAGGTTGATATTCAAGCAAAAATAGAATAGAAGACAGTATTTTTCAATTTTTCAATTTTAGTTATGTATAGTTAAAGTTGGTATTAAGCATTGATGATCTTTTGTAAATTGATTTATAAATGTTTTCCTTTTTTTTTTTTTTTTTTTTTTTTTTTTTTGAGGTAAGCCTAACAGACTGGCCTTTTTTTAAATGCAAGAGATCAAGAGACACAGAGAGAATTGGTATGCAAGGGCCTCCATCCACTGCAATTGAACTCCAGACGTGTGTGCTAACTTGTGCACATGTGCGACCTTGTGCTCTTGAGTCACCTTGTGTGTCTGGCTTACATAGAACTGGAGAGTTGAACATGGGTCCTTAGGCTTTGCAGGAAAGTACCTTAACCACTAAGCCATCTCTCCAGCCCTATAAATCAGTTTTCTTTAAAAATGTTTTTAAGGGGCTAGGGAGATGGCTTAGGAGTTAAAGTAGCTTGCTTGCAAAGCTTGCCAGTCTAGGTTCAATTCTCTAGTACCCATGTAAAAGCACATGCACAAAGCAGCTAATCTATCTGGAGTTTGTTTGCAGCAGCAAGGCCCCCTGACCCCCGTGCTTGCAAATAAATAAAAATATTGAGAAATAACTGCTACTGCAGATGTGAAGAAGGGAACCATTATATATTGCTGGTGGGAACATAAACCAGTCCAGCCAATATGGAAGTCAGTATGGAAGTTTCTCAAAAACCTAAAAATAAATCTTTCACATGTCCTAGCTATACCCAAAGGACTATAAGCGAACATATCTCAGAGATAATTATACATTAGTGTTTACTGTAGCACTATTCACAATGGCTGAGTTGTGGAACCGACCTAGATGGCCAACAACAGAAGACTGGATAAAGAAAATGTGATACACACACACTGGATTTTTTTAGCCATAAAAATGAATGAAGTTTTATATATATATATGTAGAAAAATGAATGCAACTGGAGATAATCATATTAGGCAAATTAAAATAGTGTTTTCATTCTAGAATTCATGGTTCCTAGATTTTACATATATGTATAAAATCATGTATGTTATGAAAAGAAAGTAGAAGCAAACTATCTCAGAAAAACAAAAGGTATTAACAGGGAGGAAGGGAGACAAAACAGAAAGAGAAAGGATTTGGGGGACAAAATACTCAATGCACAATATGCACTTCTATGAAAACATCCTTATGTAACACAATACCATGTAAATGAATAAATGGAAATTTTATCATAACAGGACACAATGTCTACAACATTTTCTCATAAGACTGAAGAAAAATGTGAGGGGAAAAGTATGTGGGAGGGGGATAGGGAGCAAGAAATGATAACTGGGCAAAAATAAACACAATAGGTGAATCTGATTCACCTACTGTATGGGAACTGTTTGTAATATTACCACTTTTTGAGATTATACTAAAAAAAATTAAGGAACAGAGAAAGAAAGAGGGAGGAAAAAATCTCTGTTCTAGGAAGCCATAGTTTTAGTTAGGAGACAGAGTAAGACAATAAATATGAAATTTGAAATTCAGAAATAAACTTAAGGAAAAGAATAAAACACAAATTACAAAATATTTTTACCAGATTAAGTATGCAACTTAGTCCAAGGATACTGAAAAGTAATTGTGTATGTCTCTAGTATATGGTTTTAAAATTACAAATATGCATATGTACAACCTTTCTTTTCTTTGTTTATTCATTTAATTTTTTAGTCATATTATCATAATGAAATTAGTTTTATTTACTGTAAATGAAAGTTTAACATCTTGAGAAAATTCTTAGATAATTGGGAAAATAATACTTAGATAATTTAAATGGAGAATAGTCACTTTTAAATTACATGAACAAAGTGGAGAGAGGGCTCAGTGGCTAAAGGCGCTAACCCCAGCCAATACCATATAATGCCAGATGCACAATGGTGCATGTGTCTGGAGTTAGTCTGCAGTGGCAGGAGACCTTGGAGTGCTCATTCATTCTCATCCTTATCCTCCCTCCCTCACTCTCCTGTTTCCCCCCTTGCAAATAAATAAAAATATAATATTTTTTTAAAAACTACATGAAAAGACAAACAAACAATAAAACCCCAAGTAAATGGCCAGATATGGTGGGTCATGTCTGTAATCCCAGCACTTGCTAAGGAAGAAGATTTTCCAGGAATTCCAGGCTGTCCTGGGACACAGAGACCCTGTCCCAGAAGAAACAAGCAAAAACAGAGCCAAGTAATTTTTTTTAAAGTTAGTCAGTACGAAAATAAATCAGAAAGAAATCAGAATTCAGCTCAAATTCAAGGCTATTACTTAGTCCAATAGAAAGTCTTAAAAAAAACTTCAAAAGATTTTGTTGAGGGGAATGGCCTAAGCGAGACCATGGGAAGAGAATGCATACAAAAAGGGCAGGGGGAGGGACAATCTAAACTCAAGATATTATCAATAAGACATATGTAAAATTACTTTTTTGAATAAGGGCACGTCTAGAAGATGTAGACTGTTACTAGAAAATTTTCAGTACCTGGGATGGAATTCCTTCCAGTGAGATGTTGGCCAAGGAGGTCCCGGTAGCCTCCAAAACATTAAGGCTTTTGCCAAAGCCCTTGGTTTCCCTAGAGAAATAGACAGTAAGACCCTATTGCTGAAGACATCTCATGCCTGAGAGGCAAGGACACTGAGAAAGCAAGCTGGTGCTGAGCAGAAAACCTTCTCCCTGTAGACCAGCCAACTGAAAGCTGGAAAAAGCTGCACTGCACGCAGCGTATGGGAGACAGAAGCCATCAACAGTGAAAATAGTGGATGCTGAATATTCAAGCTTGGCCAGACAGGCCCAATGACTGAACGGGTGCAATAGTGGCGTGTCTACTCTTGGGGTAACCAAGTGCTCCATAATTGGACTGAAGGCCCTCTCTATGGGAGGGAATACATACCCGGTACTGAAAAACCTAAGTAAAAGTCTATGGTAGGTGAGGTCATGAGCCTTGGGGGTATAAGCTTGCTTATGTCTGACTAAATGTATATATTATTCCCACCAAGCTGCCCTGGGGACACTACACTAAATGTTCATGTCCACATATTAACGCTATTCTCACTTCTGGCTAGAGAAGCTTCTCTTTTCAGATGGTGATGACCACTGGGATGACACAAAAGGCAACATAGTGCTGAGAAGAAGGGATGGAGGAGTGCCTAGCACTGAAACACCTCTGTCACATCCTCCAGTGGCTCAGGGACCACTGCGGAAGAGGGGGCGGATAGAATGGAAGAGCCAAAGGAAGGATATGACCTCTTACTATGCAGCTGCCCAGACAGAAATTGGCCTCGATATCCATGACCTTGCAGTGCCTAGCAACACCTTTGCAAGACCCTCAAAATAGAAGAGAAAGATAATGTCATCAAATTAGGAGAGAGACTAATGGAGAAAGGGAGGGGATATGATGGAGACCGGAGTTCTAACGTGGAATGGGGGAGGGGAGGGAAATATCAGGTGGGGTTTTTTTGGTATGTAAGATTAAAAGTCAATAAAAATTAAAAAAAAAAAGATTTTGTTTTAGAGGTTTTGATTTTTAAAATTTTGTTACCACAAGAACAAAGAATAAAAAAAATACTCCAGAATTTTGCATTACTCATTAACATATATCCTGACCTCTTGCCAATATTCACAGGTAGAAACAAAGATCAAATACCCTCTACTTGACAAAGCTTTCAGTCTGTCTCATTTATTTCATCAATATAAATTTTCTAGTAAAGCCTTTTTAGAACTTACTACTGATAGGAGACAAATTCAACCCCTCTCCCATATAATCAACTAATCCATCAAAGTAATTCTCACATTAGCTTGTAATTACCACAGAACAATTCATCAGTGCCAGGAGTCTCAACTGTTTTTCTGGTCTCATGACCTTTTCATTCTTATGACCACATTCTATTTTAACTTTAGTTCTACATTACATTGCCCCAGGTTTATTCTGACATCTTCCTAACTGTCCTCTGTAATTCATCAGCATTAGACTAATACTACTCTTCCTTAAAAAGACTGTTCAGGGCTGGAGAGATGGCTTAGCAGTTAAGGCGCCTGCCTGCTAAGCCTAAAAACCCGGTTCCAATCCCCAGGTCCCACGTTTAGCCCAGATGCAAAGTGACACAAGGGCGCAATGCCGCACTTGACCACAAGGGGGTGCACACATCTGGATTTCGTTCACAGCAGCTGAGACACTGCTGGCGCGCCCATCTCTATCTGTCTCCCTCTCCCTCTGTCTCTCTCTCTCTCTGTGTCTCTCTCCAAAAATAAATAAAAATTTTAAAAAAGACCGTTCAAATCATTTCTGCTCACACACCCAAGAACAGTTCCCCACGGCAATCTGAATTAAACAAAAGCTCTTCAAATAATTTCAGCCCCTCTTAGACACAGCTTCAACCTACAGTTTCAATATTGTTATCTAAAAATAAGCCATGCTTTCCTAACTTGGCCTCTGCTCATTTTCAACCACCAAGAGTGAATACATTTTTCTACCTCCCACAAACCATATTACAATGACAGTACGCAATTACACAAGAGAAAAAAGAAAAACCTCACAGTGACACTGAGCATCAAAACCAAAGGCATCAGTAGACCAGAGATTCTGGCAATGCCATGGCTTGCAGCAAGCTTGTTATTTTGTTGTTTTTGAGATGGTATCTCAGCACCCAGTCTGAACTTGCTATATCCTAGAGGAGCTGGCCTTGAACTCCTGATTCCTCCTCTTCCTGCCTCCCATTTCCTGAGTGCTGGGATTTACAGGCATGATCCACCACTCCCAGCTTCACAACAAGAATCAACAAGCTAAACATTTATTTATGAAATATGTATTAAGTATATACTATATACCAAATACTCAATGTACTAAGGCTCAAAATAGTTAGAAATATGAAAGAACATGTTAACATTGAACTTATATTCTAGAAAATATTAAGTAACAACCAAATCAGATCGTTTCAAGTGTAGTGTAATCAAATTAGGATTATGAGAAGGGTAGAGAAACTGGTTTAAATCTGATGAGCAAGAAAAATAAAGCTTTTGGTGCTGATACTTAAGCTGAGATATGCATGACAAAAAGAAATTATAAGTGCAAACACCAGAAAGAAGGGACAGAAAGAAATATCAGTTTGATATGAAGAGAGGGTGAAGGATGGGGCAATATTAAAGATTAGAATAGTACTCCAATCACACAAGGAATTTATTAAACCAAGGAAGAGTATAGTCTCTTCTAAATAAGTCCTAAATCATTTCTTACAAAAGGCCACAGCAGGGGTGGGGACAAGGAAAAGGGAGAAAAGTTGAGGGTAGGATGTTCTGTGGAACAGTACTTTGTATCTTCCCCTGCCCCCAAATTTGCTTCCAGGGTTAATGAAACTAGGAAAAACAAAACAAAACAAAACAAAACAAAACAAAACAAAACAAAACAAAACAAAACAAAACAAAAAAAACAAAAAAACTTTGCAAGCCTGGGTATATACACCAAGGAGTAATGGGGCCTGAGAAATGGGAGGATATACATAATAACTTGGCTTAAATTCTTTTAAAAAGTTTACTTTGGTAGTGGAGGAAGCTGTGTGACCCTGTGAATATACTAAATAACTGCTTAAATTGTACAATTTAAAAGGTTAGACAGACATTATGTACAAAACTTAACAAAGAGTCAGATACTTTCTCTTCTAGGCCCCATGCACTGTGTACCTCCCTGTCCATGTACAAGCTCGCCAGCCTTGTAGCAGGTAGTGGTTAGTTTTGTTCTTGCCTTACCATTTTCCACATCCAACTAGGTTGCAAACACTGGAAAAAAGGCCATATGGTTCTTATTTTTTGCTCTATAGCAACTATGAGAATCATATTCTTTCTTAATCTGAATTCCAAATTTTTGTGTGCTAAATTATTTCCATTTTAAGATGTCTAATTTAAGGTGACTTAAAGCTAAAGATACACTTCTTTTAAAAAGTCACCAATGTATCTGGTTCTAAGTAAATATACAAAGAAATAAACACACTTTAAAATTAATTTCCCTATTGTGGAAGTTTGAATTTATGTCCCCCAAAGACTCAGGAGTTTTATTAAAGTTTGTAACTTGGTACTCCAGCCTCCTGGCTAGAAGAGGTTATCATTGGGGGCGGGTCCTGGGGGCCAGCCCAAAGGTGTATCTGGAGGTGGATCTAATTTCCAGCCTAAAGGTATGCAAAGTACTTGAGTTCTGCCTGTGTTCCCAGATGTTTGCTAGTTTTGCTCTTCCTTGTGGTGTTGTTGGCTGTGTAGTTGTTTCTCTGTTTGGATCTGTGAAAGGGGGTCTGCTTCTTCCATCATCAGTAGAACTTCTCCTGGATGTGTAAACTTCAAATAAATCTGTGCCTGCTTTAAAAAGTTCATCCAAGCAGTGTGCAGCTGACTACACCTACTGATAAATGAATTAGAAAAATTAAGAGAATCTACAGCACAGTTCAAGTGCAGCAGAATATTTTCATATTTCTGTAAAACTATTTTAAGAGATGGCAATAGGAGTGCTAATTATGACTGACAAAAAAACCTATTAAAATTTCTATATCTAACAGAAGCCCAACTCATATGCGTTTTCAACACAGAAAGCATTCAAGTTCTAAGTAAAAGATAGCTCATGATCACATCTACCTCAATGCTGCTCTTCTCTCTACTCTGCGCTCTTCCAAGGTTCCATTCCAAGTGCTCTACTCCTCCTCTGTGCTGCTTCGCATCCCCTTCTGTATGGATTCTGTCTTCCCATCTTCACCCACCAAGTTTCTCTCAGTATCTCTTAAAGGAGGTACTCATAATTCCCACATATCAAAATCCACACAAGTGTTAAAAAAGAATCTTTAAAAGAAAAAGAATTCTCCACAGAAATTCAAGGTTGGGGAGAAATCACTTTACTAGTAAAGCCCACAAACAGAAGTTCTCCCTTCATCTTTGTAAGTTTTATAATTTTATTCCACCAGAAGTTAAAAAAACAATCCAACCTGGGATGGATCATATTTTCAGCGCTGCCAACACACAAATAGGTAAGAGTTATGTTCTGATGATGATGCCAGTGTGGTGTTACTCATGCCTTTAATCAAAGCAGAGCCAGGAGGATCAGGAGTTCAGGGCAATCCTCAGCTACATAGCAAGCTTGAAGCCAGCCTTGGCTACACGAAACAGGAAACCCTGTATCCAAAAATTTACTTTGAAAAAAATTTTTTTTAAGTTACTGAAATTTTTAGAATGAGTTTGCTAGGCCTTCAGATTTAATACATGTTAAACATCTTTAAATATTCTAAAACAAAGTCTGGTTAATAAGAAATCACAAATAAAAATCTTACATTTTTTATGTCTTTTTATAGATCATTATCTTACATTACACTGGAAGATCAATTTAAGGAAACAGCAAGAACTCTCTAAGCCACTAGAAACAAACAAGGAATTTGTATTCTAAATCTGCCACTAACTAGACAGCACTTTGAATAAATTGTTGGCACTCATTTTCTTGGAGTAACTTTTTTGCTGTTGTTTTTCAAGATAGAGTCTTATTCTTGACCAGGTTGGCCTAGAACTAATAGTGATCCTTCTACCTTAGCCTTCCTCCCAAGTGCTGGGATTAAAGGCATGTGCCACTTTGCCCAGACAGTACTCATTTTCTTAATGTGCAAGGAGAGGGGAGAAGAGAGGCAAGGAGGGAGTAGAGAAAAAGATAGCATTAAAAGTCTCCCCTCCACCTATTCAATCCCTTCTTCTCTGAAGCTCTAAATTCCTTCTACATTTATCAGTCTTCTCTAATCTCAATTCCAGGAAGATGTTGCTCTCAATTGAGGTATATTGCTTAAGTGGAAGAGAAGCTTAAGGAGCTGGCTTTCTCACTTTCTCCACAGACCATAACTATGTTCTAACCATAAATATCTATAAATATCTGCAGTTTTAGCAGGAGCCTGGAACTTGTAAAGGGTGTTTTACATTTAGTTAATTTGATGCTTCCAGGGTTTTTCTCATATTTTTTAGGTTTGTAGAATCGAGCAAAAATGGCCATGTATGAGGAAAAAAACTCAATTTGACTTGCAGTGTAATAAAATATGGATTCTATGAAGCACAAAGGGTGAGTGCTCATGAGAGATCAATATCCCAGGGTGGGTTTGTTGCATTTGAATTTTCAACTACCTTAAATAAACCCCATCAATTTTATATTCTGTGCCATAATACAAATTAAAATAGGAAAATAAATGTTTTAAACTGCTTGCCGTCAAATAAAACTCAAATTTCATGTTTATGCTGCCACATCTGTTCTGTGGTCTTATATTCCCAATCCCTCCCCCACTCAATTCCTCATCCTGTGTATAATATGTATATCCATACACTTAGGGAGGTTCTGGGGAGATAGTACTTTAGTTTGAAAGAAGGAAAATAGTGGTATCATCTGTACTCTATTATTATGAAGAAACTCAAGTTCAAAGACTCTCAGAAGAAAGATTAAAAAGATCTTATAGGCTACTTATAATTTACCTTTCTTAACATTGCATGGCCGGAGATGGCTCGATGGTTAAGATGCTTGCCTGTAAAGCCTAAGGACCCTCCAGGTTTGATTCTACAATACCCACGTAAAGCCAGATGCACAATGTGGCACATGTATCTGGAGTCCATTTGCAGTGGCTGGAGGCCCTGGTGTGTCCCATTCCCTCTCCCTCTCACTTTCTCTACCTCTTTCTAAAATAATAATTCAATGAAATTTGAGCAAGACTTAAAAAAATTTGTAACTTCACTAAAGAAACCCCAATGCTTAATTAGCCATTATACATTTTGGCCAAGCTGGATAGTATACTGGGTAAAAAGAGAACAAAGTTTGAAATCTTGACACCTGAATATAAATAAAAATGGTCAGGCCATGTCAAATTTGAAGTCCTGTTTTTTATCATGGCTAAAAGTTCCACATGACTGGCCTCCTATACACCACATACCAAAAAAACAAAAAAAAAAAAAAAAAAAAAAAAAAAAAGAAAGAAAGAAAGAAAGAAAGAAAGAAATGAACATATTCTAATAAGTCATTCTATTGATGGATTGATGGCTAAATGGGCATATATGGCTAAACCAGTGTTCTTTAGTCCATTGTTCTTTGATATGTATTCCCAGCTAAGAAATGATTTTTATTTTGTTAAGAGTTGAGGTGCTCCAGTTATTAGACTACTGAGTTGGAATCCCAATTCAAAAACTTTAAATATTCTGTGAACTTATCTATAGAGGAAGCAAAATATGAATTACATCCAACTTCTCAGAAATGATTCAGGCAATATTAAAATGAACTGAAATATTTCATGGTTTAGGAGGAAAAGAAGAAATGAATGTAGAATTCTATGCCATGAAAAATCAACAGAGAAGGAAAGCTAGACATGGTGGCTCACATTTGTAATTCCATTACTCTGGCTGGAGCAGGAGGATTGCTGTGAGTTCAATGATAGCCTGGGGTAGTAAGACCTTGTCTTTTAAAAAGTGAAGAAAAACTGAAGTCTTTATCAATAATTGAAGGAATTCACTGCCACTAGACTTGCCTTATAAGAAATGTTAATAGAAGGTACATGATATAGGAAGTAATTCAGTTAGATAAGTGAAGATATCAATAAAAACTTCAATTTTTCTGTTTCTTTGTTATTTGAGACAGGGTTTTAATTTGTGTCCAGGATGGTCCCAAATTGAACCTTAGCCTCTTGAGTGTTAGGATCACATGCATGCAACATGAAGTCCAGTATCAATTTTTCTTATTCTCAATTTATTTAAAAATAATTGTTCAAAATAATAATGGCAATAATGGATTTGATTATGTATGCTAATGTATAAGTGACACGAATGACACAAAGATCAACAGAATTTTGCCATAGGGTACTCATATGATATCCTTAATACTGTATTATTTAAAAACTGACTTAAACTAGTTGTAAGTGTATTTTGAAAATTCTAATTTAACCACTAAAAAATACCAGCAAAGTAAATACAATCAAGAGAAAATGTACTCATGTAAAATATTTATTTAAAAAAGGCAGAAAAAGATGAATGTATGAAAAGAATAAGACTAACAAATATGGCATGTATTACTAATCACTATGATGTCGAAATGCACCCATTAAAGGACAAGATATGTGAGCTGGAGAGACGGCTCAGTGGATGAGTGCTTCCTATGCAAGCATGTGGACCTGAAGTCACCTGAATTTAATTACCTAGCATCCTTGTATGTGGTCATGCTTGGCTGTAACACCAGTTCTTGTGGGGAACAGAGACCAGAGAATGACAGGGGCTCATGAAAATGCAAGTTCCTGAATCAGTGAGTGATACCATCTCAAGGAAACATGTAGATGATCATTAAAGAAGGTCACTTGACATTCTCCTCTGGCCTCTGCTTGTGTTCGTGGGGCTTGTGCTTCTGCACACACACATGTATACACCACATATATCACATCATAACACTACACACATGCACATGCAAACATTAAAAAACAAAATACTGTCAGAATAATAAGAAAAGGGAGTGGGTCAAATGGCTCAGCAGTTAAGTGCATCAAGCTTGAGGGGTGCCTGAGACTGCTTTAGTTCAAATCTTCAGATCCACACACTCCTGTAACCCTAGTACTGCAGGGGAGCAGGGACCTGAGAATCATTGGAGCCTCACAAGCTCTGGAATCATTAAAAGGAGACTCTGGCTCAAACCAAGACCAGACAGAAGAGGGTAGACCAGGATAACAATGTTCTACTCTGTCCACTGCAGGCAAGTGCATGGTTACTGCAAGGGCACATATACATGCACACACTATACATACACATCCCCACCACACACAAGCAAAAATATTTTAAAAAGTATGACTCAGGCCAGGAGTGGTGGCACATGTCTTTAATCCCAGCACTTGGGAGGAAGAGGTAGGTAGAAGGGTCACCGTGAGTTCAAGGACACCCTGAGATTACATAGTTAATTCCAGGTCAGCTTGGGCCAGAGTGAAACCCTACCTTGAAAAACCAAAAAAAAAAAAAAAAAAAAAAAAAAAGGTATGACTCAACTAGGGGCTGGAGATTTTGTTCAGTGTTTATGATGGTTAAGTTCTGTTGTCAACCTGATCACATTAGGACACAGAATTAGGATTTCAGGAAGCATCTAAGGATTAACTGAATAAGTTAGTCTTTTCTCCAGAGTGAGTCCTTCCTCCAGAGTGCGTGGCCCTCTAGGTGGTATCTTATGTTCAAATAAGCTGAGAGGACATGACCCTTTTTTGCCTGGCTGCCTGTGCTACTCACTTTTCCTGGCTTCCCTGGCTAGTCATTTGTATGTACATCTATCCTGTTTGGATATTCTTCACGGGCATTGAACCCAAGTTTCCTTAGCCTTCCAATGTGGACCACGGCTCTCCAGGAATCCCAGGCCTTCAGTGCTGGAATGGGACTACTCTGGCATCCAGCCATGTGGACTGAGAAGCTACTAGGTTTTTTTTTTTTTTTTTTTAAATTATTTTTTATTTATTTTTTTGGAGAGAGAGACTGAGAGAGATAGACAGAGAAGGAGAGGGAGACAGAGATGGGCGCGCCAGCAGTCTCTCAGCTGCTGTGAACGAAATCCAGATGCGTGCGCCCCCTTGTGGGCAAGTGCGGCATTGCGCCCTTGCCTCACTTGGCATCTGGCTAAACGTGGGACCTGGATATTGGAACCGCTGGACATTGGAACCAGCATTCTTAGGCTTAGCAGGCGGGCGCTTTAGCTGCTAAGCCATCTCTCCAGCCCTAGGTTTCTTTTTTAAAAAAATTTAAAAATTTATTTGCAAGCAGACAGACAGAGAGAGAGAGAAAGAGAGAGAGAGATGGAATGAGGGAAGAGATGAGGGTACTAGAGTCTCTAGCTGTTACAGAAGTCCAGATGCATGTGCCACTTTGTTCATCTGGATTTACGTGGGTACTGGGGAATCAAACCTGGGACCTCAGACTTTGCAAGCAAGCATCTTTAACCAGAGCCATCTTACCAGCCCTAAAGCCTGCAAATAGCTATTGTTGGACTGCCTTAAACTAATCCAATACCAATTCATTCTATTGGTTTTGTTCCTTTAATGAACCCTGACTAAAACAGTGATAGAGTACTTGGTTCCATGGGAGAGGTGCCTAGGTACAATTCCTGGCACCTCAAAAACAAAACATCAACCAAAAAATTCCTATATGTTATCCAAAAGAAACACACATTAAATGTAAAGTCATATATAAAGGTATCAAAAAATTGAATCTGGGCTGAAGAGGTGGCTTAGTGGTTAAAGTGCTTGCCTGCAAAGCCGAAGAACCCAGGTTCAATACCCCAGGACTCATATAAACCAGATGCACAAGGTGGCACATGTGTCTGGAGTTCATTTGCAATAGCTGGAGGCCCTGGTGTGCCCATTCTCTCTGTCTCGCTCTCAAATAAATAAATACAAATAAAATATTTAAAAACTTGAGCCTAAAAATTTTACTCAAATAAATAAATATAAAATATAGGCTGGGGAGATGGCTTAGCAGTTAAGAAGCTTGCTTGTGAAGCCTAAGGAACTAGGGGTGGGCTTCCCAGTGCCCAAGTAAGCGAGATGCACAAGGTGGCGCAAGTGTCTGGAGTTTGCAGTGGCTAGAGGCCCTGGTGCCCCCCTCTCTAAAATGCATAGATAAATATTGTTTTAAAGAAATTTAATCAATAATTAGTAACTTTCCAAAACAGAAACACAAGGTTTTTCAGATGGGTTCACTGGTAAATTCTAGGAAATATTTAGGGAAGAAACTGCTTCAAATCTGTAACTCTCTTTCAGATGACATAAACCAAGAATGCTTCCTAACTCATTCTATTAGACAAGTGTAACACTAATGCCCAAACCAGACATTGAAAGAAAACTACAGGTCAATATTGCTCATGAAAATAGATGGAAAATTCCCCAACAAAAATTAGCAACATTAAACACAATGACAAAGTGGGATTTACCCCAAGTTTGCAAAGCTGACTCAGTATCTGAAAATGAACCAGTGTATTCAGAGACTAAAAAAAATATCACATGTTGGGCTGGAGAGAGAGCTTAGCAGTTAAGGCACCTGCCTGCAGATTCTAACAACCCAGGTTCGATTCCCCAGTACCCACATAAAGCCAGATGCACAAAGTGGCGCATGCATCTAGAGTTCATTTTCAGGGACTGGAAGCCCTGGTGTGACCATTCTGTCTGTCTCTCTTCTATCTCTCTCTGCTTGCAAATAAATAATTTTTTTAAAATGCTACATGTTTATATCAATAGATGCAAAAAAAAAAAAAAAAGCACTAGACAAAATCCAATGCTCATTCATGAGAAACCTTCTCAATGTAAACTAGAGAGGGTTAACTCCCCAACTTGATAAAAACTATTTAAACAAAACAAAAAAACCCTATAGCTAACAAACATCATTCTTCAGTGTCAAGATATCACTTCTATTCAACTTGATTTGCGTCAATACAACCCTATTAAAATCCTAGCAAATTATTTTATGGATAAAACAAAGTGATTATAAAGTTTAGACTAAGTGGCAAAGGATCTATAATAGTTAACGCAATACTAAAAGAGAAGAATAAAGTTGGAAGATAGTACCGAACTTCAAAACTTACTATAAAATGGGCTGGAGAGATAGCTTAGTGGTTAAAGCGCCTGCCTGTAAAGCCTAAGAACGCCCGTTTGAATCTCCAGGTCCCACGTTTAGCCAGACACAAAAGTGACGCAAGCGCACAATGTCGCACATGCGCACAAAGGGGCACATCCCTCTGAGTTCGTTCACAGAGGCTGAGAGGCCGCTGGTGCGCCCATTCTCTCTCTGACTCTCAAATTAAAAAAACAAAACAAAACAAAAAACTTACTATAAAACACAATGTTCCTTTAATCCCAGAACTCAGAAGGCAAAGGTAGGAAGATTGCAATGAGTCTGAGGCCACCCTGAGACTACATAGCCAATCCAAGGTCAGCCTGGGCTAAAGCGAGACCTTACCTGGAAAAACAAACAACAAAAACAAAACCCCCCACCTCCCCCAAACAAAACCCACATAGTGTTACATAATAGCAGGATATTGGCAAAAAACAAAAATAAAAACAAAGTGGTCAGTGGAACTGATAGTCAGTGATAAATATAGTCAGCTGATGTTGACAAAAGAGCAAAGGCAAACCAATGGAGGAAAAAAAGCAGACACAGATCCTCCACATTTCACAAAAATAAACTCAAAATTTACATGGACCTAAATGTAAAACACAAAACTATAAAATCTCTCCAAGAAAACACAGGAGAAAAATGTAGATAAAATTGGGTTTGGTGATGATGTTTCAGATACAGGAACAATGAAATAGTAAGTTAAACTTCATTAAAATTTAAAACTTCTGCTCTATGAAAGACAATGTTAAAAGAATAAACCTTCCAAAACAGAAAGCATATGCTCCAGATGGGATCACTGGTGAATTCTAGCAACTAGTTAGGTAAAAAATGACTTCAATTATCTTAAGACTCTCAGGGTAACCACAAAAATGACCCTAGGTGTTGGGTTTGCCTGCTATGAGTATTCTAATAGGCTGGGTGGAACAAAATACAGGCAAGTTCTAAAATTTAACTGAACAATATACACATTCAATGAAAACCAGCAGAGTATTTATGCAAGAGTAGGTATTAGGACAAACACATCCTCAAACAAAGTCAAAGTCCCTAAGGATATGTATTGCCCCACACCTTAATCCTGTCAACTGGGAAGCTGAGATTTCTGGTCTGTAGAGGGTTCCAAGGTCAGCTTGGGACTGAGTAAGCCTGTGCCCCATGGAAAGACAAAAGAGGAGACAAAGGCACTATAAATCAGGAAGCAATAAATGACACACCCAAAATATAGCTTATTTAAGAATGGCAAATCTGATCATCAATCAGATTTAACACTTAATTTACCCTGACATGGAAGGTGCAATTAGCACTTCCAATGCAAGCCTATATACCAGGCTTATTTGGTGGGTACTGACCTGGTGTAATCCCAGTTACCTTTTGGGATGGCTTTGGTCTCAACTATGTCTGCTTAGGTCCCTCTTTGCTGTGCTGTGGGCTAAGGTAGGCTGGCTGGTTGGATGGGTCGCTGCTCTGATAGCTTGTGCCAGGTGTTGTATAGGTGAGCTCCCTTCCCCAGATCTCTGGTGCTTGTGCTGGCGGTGGGGGAAGGGGAGGCTATGGATGGTGGCTAAAGTTCTCCTGCTGGTCCTGGTGATCCTCTTCCTCACAAGCTGCTCTGCTGGTCCCTGCTGTTCTCCATTCATGTTTCTTGAGTTTATGAGGAGGCCCTGACTTGGCTTTTCCTGCAGTTCAAGCTGAGCTTAGTGTCTGTGTCTACACAGACCTGGTGCTGCTACTGGAGCCACTTCTGCTTGCTTCTGTTATCTCTAGATGCTCTGGATCTCTCCTACTTCTCAGCTGTGGTTGATAATTTCTTATACACCTTCACGTTTTAGTAGAAGAGTGTATTTTGCTGTTTTTTTTTTTTTCTTCTTCTTTTTCTCCCTGAGGCTGCTTCGGTGTGATTCCTACACGGCCATCTTTGACTTCAATTCTCTATAATCTCTTCCAGAAGAATAAATAATGAGCCAGGTATGGTGGCCCACATCAGTAATCCAGAACTCAGAGGCTGAGACAAGAGGATGGAGAGTTGCCTGAGCTACATTGTGGCCATCTCCCAAAACCAAAACTCCACATTAAGAAGAAAAATTAATATACCTACATGTTATAATGTTTTTATCTTTTTTATGAGAGACAGAATTGGTATACCAGGGCCTCCAGCCACTGCAACTGAACTCTAGATACACACACCACCTTGTGCCCATGTGCGACCTTGTATATGCGTCACCTTGTGTGTCTGGTTTACGTGGGATCTGGGGAGTTAAACATGGGTCCTTGGGCTTTGCAGGCAAGTGCCTTAACCACTAAGCCATTTCTCCAGCCCTGTTACAGTATTTTTAAATCTCAAATATTTTTCATTTTATATACACACACAAGGAATTTTTTTTAAATAGGTCATTAGCATTCATTTTCAGAATAAGTATTTTCTATTCTTATATCATAAATATTCGTGTGATAATTGTTGAAATTAAAACAAATTTTAACTCTCTAAGTTTACCCAACCATATCTGGATAGTATTTCTATTTTACTATATATAATTTCTAAGAAATAAATATGTTCCCCCTAACCAGAAAGAAAGAAAGAAAGGAAGAAATAAAGAAAGAAAGAAGAAAGAAAGTGTGAGTGAGTGAGTGAGTCATGGAGTAATAGGTCCATTAAGCCAAGCAATCATCTCAAGTATCTACACAGATGTCACTGTCACAACATGGGAGTTAATGAGCCATAGGTATTTCTCCAGTATCAAACAGCCCTACCATTAGACAGCAAACATTTCTTTACAATAAACTCTTTTTTCCCATGGTGAATATAACATTAACATTGTTTTCATTCAAAACTCTTCTAAAGGCTTTGATTTGTAATTCTTGAACATTTACAATACAATTTTCATGGATACAAGAATACTATAGAAGTCCTCTGGAAACATATTAAGAATGTTAAAAATACATTTTATCCTTATTAACTTGGAAAAAACTAGTGATTAAAAAAAAACAGTAGGGTTGAGAGGATGTGGAGCAATGAGCACATTCTAATACACACATAGATTTCTCATCATTTCAGAGAGACATTTGGAGTTTACATATATCTGATGATCCAGCAACATGACTTCTAAATGTCCAACTTAGAAGCAAACACCAAAAAAAAAAAAAAAAAAAAAAGTAAAATTATGTCCTAACTCTCTTAAAAAGGTGAATGGAAGCCAGGCGTGGTGGCACATGCCTTTAATACCAGCACTTGGGAGGCAGAGGTAGGAGGACTGCCATGAGTTCAAGGCCACCCTGAGACTACATTGTGAGTTCAAGGTCAGCCTGGGCTAGAGTGAAACCCTACCTCGAACCTCCTCCCTCCAAAAAATAAAAAAGGTGAATGGAAAAATTAGTTATTCTTGTAAAACAAACTACAGACTTTTATCTATAAAAGCCAGCTGAGGGGCTAAAGATACGGCTTAGCAATTAAGGTGTTTGCCTGCATAACCAAAGGACCTTGGTTTGATTCCCCAGGACCCACATAAGCCAGATGCACAAGTTGGCACATGTGTCTGGAGTTTGTTTGCAGTGGCTGGAGGCCCTGGCATGCCCATTCTCTTTCTCTCTCAAATAAACAATTTTTTTAAAAAAACCAGCTCACATGCTGAGTGGGTACAGTGTGGCCAGCCTATAATCCCACAGGCAAACTGGCGAGCTGACTAGCTGAGCCTGGATTCATGATTGAGCCCTGGATTCAAGTGAGAGACCCTGCTTCTGTAAATAAGGTGGAGAGTGATGGAAGATGACTCCTGACATCAACCTCTGGCTTTTGCATGCATGCACACACACACACGCGTACACAAATATATGAACATGCATACATATACATGCATACCAAACACATAAATACACAGAAAAAAATTTTTAAAGAGCCAGCTTGGATAATTCTAAGTATGGTTAAATGACCAATTTTGCCAGGTAATTCCAGTGCTTAGGAGGCCAAGGCAGAAAGACTGTTCAGAGTTTGAAGCCAAATAGGGCTATAGAGCAAGACCAGATCATCTTTAAAAAAAAGCTAGGAATGTGGTTTATACCTGAGTTACAGAACAGTGTAGGTTAGAGTGAGACCCTGTCTCCAAACAAAAACACCTCCACACACATTTTTAAGCAAGATATGTACAGTAAATTGAAACTTTTTTATGAGTGCATACATAATCAAGGCATATGTAAAACAACACACTTATCTGTGGAAGAGTTTTGGTTATATATCTCTTGTATTACATGTCTTCCTCTTGCTCTCCATTTCATTTACTGAGCCAGCCTCTCACTGAATCCAGAACTTAACTATCAGCTAGCCAGCTTGCCCTGGGGATCTGCCTATCTCTTGTCTTCCCAGTGATGGAATAATAGACAAGCACCACCATGCCCAAATTTTACATGGGTGCTGCAGATCCAAATTTGGGTTCTCACTCTAGCACAGCAAGAGCTTTACCTCTATTTTGCTTCAGATTTTAAAAAGATCAGACCATGTTAGTATAGTCTTCTTTAAATTAATATCCACAACCATACAAGCAAAAGTATTATACCAGTAACTATAGCTTTCAACTTCTAATTTTACATGTTTAAGCAACCACTGAGCTAGGTTTCCAGCCCAACAAGCCTCTAGTTTTACACTTTAGAAATGAGTTTTAGGTGTCTACCTCTAGCACTGCTGCATCAGAACAGATAGTCCTTTCCTCTATGCGCTAGATAAAGTTATCCTATAAAAAATCTCTATACCACATCTTAACTTATAAAAAGAAAACATATGTAAAGGACAATTTGAGATGGCCAAAAAAAGGCAGAATACTATGCTTATGTAACACTCTAGTGAAATATTACATATAAAAATATACATTGCTAACCAGGTGTGGTGGCACATGCCTTTAATCCCAGCACTTGGGAGGCAGAGGTAGGAGGACTGCCATGAGTTCAAGGCCACCCTGAGACTACATAGTGAGTTCCAGGTCAGCCTGGGCTAGAGTGAAACCCTACCTCGACCCCCCCCCCCAAATACACACACACACACACACACACACACACACACACACACACACACATTGCTGAGAGAAATGAAAGACCTAAACAGACTGATGCACCATACTAGTGTTGGAAAATACAATATATTGTTCAAGGTCATCCTTGGCTGCATAGCAAGTTTAAAGCCATCCTAAGCTACATGAGACTGCTCAAATATATTCACTTTTCTTCCACAAACACTACTTTTCAATTAGTAAGAAAATCAGAGTATCTTGACCCAAGTATTTTAAAGAAGATATCACATAAGATATATATATATATATATATATATATATATATATATATATATATATATATGTATGAATAGAACTTACTGTGAAAGACTGATCATTAACAACTGTACTTCAGTTAAGATTGTTTTATAGGAATAATTAGTGATAGGTGATATGAAAAAGTAGAAATTCTATTTTCTTTTCTTAAATTCTTTTTAAATTTATTTGCAAGGGGGGGAGAGAGAGAGAATAAGAGAATAAGCATGCCAGGGCCCCTAGCCACTGCAAACAAACTCCAGATACTTGTGGCTCTTTGTGCATCTGGCTTTACGTGGGTACTGGGAAATCAAACTTGGGTTGTTAAGCTTTGCAGGCAAGCACCTTAACTGCTGAGCCATCTCTCCAGCCCCAAGAAATTCTCTTTTCTTAATGTACATATTTTAGATAAAATACATTTCACATATAGACTGGTACTAGCATCTTCACTGTGGCCACCACCTACCATGCAGTCACACATCACCTAAAGTATTTTTTTTTAATTATTGTGATACTAAGTAATTCAAAGTATTGTGAAGAAACAATGATAATATCTGCTACATTTTTTTTCAGTAATGAAATAAAGGACCTAGCTTTTTGTAAGCTGCTTCTCTATTCCAAAGATATATGCTCAACAGATTTACTTCTTCGTCTAAACAATGTTTTATGGAAAACTGTATTTATATAATCTTTCATGAAGCAGCTGCTTTGATCTCAACAAAAAGAAACTGGGGTAGACGATAAGGCTTAATTTCAAAAGCAACTAGTGGAACTCAAGGGAGGATGAAGAGAAGAGCCAAGAGCTATTGTGACAGATGTGGAGGAGTGATGACTCAGTACTTTGTAACAAATGGATTTAATGGTGGTCTTATGGCAAAGTATCTCAAGAGTTGTTTAATTTAAAGATGAATTAAGCATTTATCTACTACAAAGGCAAGAGTTCTACTCAGCACTGGGGAGGGCTGAGGCAAAGGGAGTGTGAGTTCAAGGCCAGCCTACGCTACAGGAAGAGATCCTGTCTCAAAGGGTTTTAAATACCCTTTTCTGTGATGATAGTGGCTAAGGCAACAAGCTACATAGCTATAACCTTTACAAACAAAATGACATGGTGAATGTATATATCCCCTAATGATAAATGGAACACTTTAAAATTTAAGACAGTCTTAATTTTTCAAAATGAAAAATTTTCCAAACAGAGCTTCAGTGGATCTTTGAACCCAACTACTAAATATACACTTGCAAATCCTTACACTGAAAAATAGCTTACAGACACATAGGAAAAGCAAACTTCAATAGCTAACTGTATAAGTGTTGGGACAGAAATTTAATGACTATCTCCATGCAGAAAGTTCAGCCAAAGATATTTACTCTTTGGGGGTATAAGTCCCTATAGCTCCCTTTCAACTTAAGAGAAACATTAAAATATGAAATAAACCTAATAAAGCCAAAAAGTACTTATGCATCAAAAACAGTGTGTATGTTTGTGAATCCTTCAAAGAGATTAAACAACTATAGCACAGGGTGTGGTGGTGTATGCCCACAATCCAGCACTGTAGAGGGTGAGACAGGAGATCTGGGGTACATAAGACTATCTCAAAAAACCAAAGGACTGAACACGATGTTTACATTCTTTTTTTAAAAAATATTTTATTTATTTATTTATTTATTTATTTATTTATTTATTGGAGAGAGATACAGAAATAGGCAGAGAGAGAGAGAGAGAGAGAGAGAGAGAGAGGAGAGAATGGGTGCACCAGGGCCTCCAAGCACTGCAAACGAACTCCAAATGCATGCACCCCCCTGTGCATCTGGCTTACGTGGGTCCTGGAGAATCGAGCCTCAAACCGGGGTCCTTAGGTTTCATAGGCAAGCGTTTAACCACTAAGCCATCTCTCCAGCCCGATGTTTACATTCTTAATTTACCAGATATCATCATTCTTTGCCTGGGAGATTCAAATTTTAAGTCTTATGCAATGGTAAGACATTAATCAGGGACCTCAATCTTGTTTTTTGATCAAATAATTATCTTCTTTTCCAAATCTAATTTCCTCACTCCTTTTCAATTTTAGTCCTTTCTGCTTTGTTGTGGACTCAGCTTCTTCAAATATATTATCTACTGATTCCTTGTACTTTACACTTAAGTGGAAACCTGTCTATTTTTAAAGAAATACCACTCTCTGATGTCTCTATTATGTCAAGTCAAGCACTGGCTAGAGTAGACAAACTTAGTATTTCATTAACAGCAAAAATAAACACTTTTTAAAAACCCAATTTTATAAATCATGGGCAATGTATTTTAAGTCTTAATCCTCAAAGTGTAATAAGTATTTTATATTAAGCTTACAGCAACAAGAACATAGGACGAAGCTCTAAAGATCCAGATGAAATTTTATGTAGTATCCCAGAACTATAAAATGAGTTAAAGCAGTGATAATAACCATATTGTGTTCAAATACATATTAATTTACTATAAACTCAAGAAGAGAAATTGTGTGTTAGGGATATTACTTACAATCTTATGACCACATAAGTAAACATTTCTTATCATATAACTTTGTTTTACTTCACCCAAACAGTTTGAAGGAGGCAGGTGTTTCTGGTTTTATTAGCAGCTACTTGTTTTGCTTTGTTTTTGAGACAGGGTCTCACTTATGTAGCCCATGCTGGTCTCAAGCTCATGATCCTCCAAGAGTGTTGGGATTATAGGTGCATGCTACCATGTCTAACTTGGTATTAGTTTTTAATAGTTCACTCTGAAGCCTCAGGATAGATACTCTTCAAGTACACTAATCCAAAAGGCTAAAAAAAGATAATCTTTTCTTTCAAAAGTTACTCAACATTTGCTTATAGAGCAAATAAGAAAAAGCTGTAACTTGCAATGAGCTATAAAAGCACCTGAAATCAGAACTTACTGTTACATGTTCACTGTCACTCAACAATAACTGGCACTGGACAAGTATGCTCTCAAAGTCTTGGCCTTGCTTACTTCAGTAGTGTGTGTGTCATACTAATGTACTGTTGAGAAAACTTTATATGGATATATAGAAGACAATTTTTTTAAAAAAAATCAACTTCCATCTACACATTTCTTATTAATAACCCCTTTAAAAGTCACGGAAGGGCTGGTGTGATGGTGAGTACCTTTAATCCTAGCACTTGGGAGGCAGAAGTAGGAGGATCAAGGAGAGTTAGAGGCCACCCTGAGATTACATAATCAATTTCAGGTCATCCTGGGCTAGAGAGAGACCCTACATGGAAAAACAAAACAAAACAAAACAAAACAAAACAACAGGTAAACACCAACATAGTAAAAGAGCTTTATTCTAAGCAATTCTGGCCCTACCAACTCCCCAAATTAATTATGTATACCTGTGTAGGTACCATGGTCCTCAATATATTGAAAAATTTAAACAAATGCATGCATATCTACACACACACACACACACACACACACACACACACACACATTTAGAGAGAGAGAGAGGGAGTGTCAGTATATAAAGGATGTGAAGCTACCAAGCCCATTCAATGGGGAAAGGTCAGTTCTTTCAAAAAACAATGCTGGAGAAACTGAGTATATATATGCAAAAGAATGGAGCTAGAACCTGACCTAAACCACATACAAAAAATTAACTCAAAATGGACCAAAAGCTTAAGCATAAGGGCTAAATCTATTTAACTCTTGGAAGAACATGTAGGGAAATATTTCATGAACTGAATTTAGCAATAATTTTTTTTGGACATAGTAACAAAAGCATAGGTAACAACAACAAAAAGAAAAAGAGGGCTGGAGAGATAGATGGCTTAGCAGTTAAGGCACTTGCCTGAGAAGCCAAAGGACCCAGCTTCAATTCCCCAGTAGCCATGTAACCCAGATAAACATGGTGGCACATGTGTCTGGAGTTCGTTTGCAGGGCCCTGGCATGCCCATTCTCTTTCTTCTCTCTCTCAAATAAATAAATAAAAATAAATTTTTTTAAAAAAAAAGAAAGTTGATTTCATTATAGTTAAAAACTTTCATCCATTAAAGGATACCACGGAGAGAGTGAAAGGACAACTCACAGAATGGAAGTATTGGCAAATCATGTATTTGGTAAGTGGTTAATATCCATAGTATATAAAAAGTTCTTGGGCTGAAGAGATGGCTTAGCCTTTAAGGTGTTTGCCTGCAAAGCCAAAGGATCCTGGATCAATTCTCCAGGACCCACGTAAGCCAGATGCACAAGGAGGCACATACATCTGGAGTGTATTTGCAGTGGCTGGAGGCCTGGCACACTCATTCTTTCTCTCTCCTTATTTCTCTCTCTCAAATAAACAAATAAATAAATAAAAATATATAAAAAACAATTTTTTACAACTCAATACTAAACCATGCAATTTATAAATGGGTGAAAAGAGCTGGGCATGTTGATAATCCTAACACTTACAATTGAAGTCCAGAGCTACACAGAACCTGTCAAAAAAAAAAAAAAAAAAAAAAAAAAAAAAAAAAAAAAAAAGCAAACAAGTGGGTGAAGGATCTGATAGATTTCTCCAAAGAAAATCAAAATCATGAGGAGAGGCTGGGTGTGGTGGGTCATGACTATAATCCTAGCATGTTGAGGGATGAAGAATAGCTAGGAGTTTGAGGCCAGCTGGGGCTATAAAGTAAGACTGTCTCAAAAATAAAAATAAGGGCTGGAGAGATGGCTTAGCAGTTAAGGCGCCTGCCTCCTAAGCCTAAGAACACCAGTTCCAATCTCCAGGTCCCACGTTTAGCCAGACGCAAAGTGAGGCAAGGGCGCAATGCCACCCTTGACCACAAGGGGGCGCACGCATCTGGATTTCGTTCGCAGCATCTGAGAGGCTGCTGGCGTGCCCATCTCTATCTGTCTCCCTCCCCCCTGTGTTTCTCTCTAAAAAAATAAATAAGTAAAAAATAAAAAATAAAATAAAAGCATGATTAAATACAATTTCAAACCCATAAAGATAGTTATAAAATATATGAGTTGTGTATTGTGATGTTATATAAAAGGGGATATAGGGCTGGAGAGATGGCTTAGTGGTTAAAGGATCTTGCTTACAAAGCCTGGTTCAATTCCCCAGTGCCACATAAAGCCAGATGCACAGGATAGCAAGTATGTCTGGAGTTCATTTGCAGCAGCAGGAGGCCCTGGCGTGCCCATACTCATTCTCTATCTGTCTCTGTTTCTTTCCTTTTAAAAAATATCTTATTTATTTTTATTCATTTGAGAGAGAGAGAGAGAGAGAGAGAGAGAGAGAGAGATGGAAAGCAGCAGATGGAAAGAATGGGGGCATCAGGGCCTCTAGCCACTGCAAGTAAACTCCAGATGCACGTACCATCCTGTGCAACTGGCTTAAGCGGGTACTAAGGAATAGAACCTGGGTCCTTAGGTTTCACAGGCAAGGGCCTTAACCACTAAGCCATCTCTCCAGGCCCCTGTCTCTGTTTCTAATAAATAAAAATATTTTAAAAAAATTTAAAGGGTGTGGCTTAGCAGTAGCATGCTTGTCTAGTATGTGCAAGGCCCCAGACTCCATCCCCAGCATGGGGTAGGGCAGGACAGAAATCAACAAGTACTGACAAGAATATGGAGAGATTCAAACCCTTGTGCATTGTTAAGAGGAATATAAAATGGCACAATTGTTATGAAAAATAATACAGCAGTTTCTAAAAAAAATTAAATACACAATTACCAAGTCAGGCATGGTGGCACAAGCCTTTAATCCCAGCACTTGGGAGACAGAGGTAGGAGGATCACCATGAGACTACAGAGTGAATCCCAGATCAGACTGGGCTAGAATGAGACCCTACCTTGAAAACCCAAAAATAAACATTTATCACATAATCTAGCAATTCCACATCTAGATATATGAAAACAGGAACTTCCAGACAGTTGTAACCAATGTCCATAGCAGCACTATTCAGAAGACTGCCATGAGTTTGAGGCCAGCCTGAGATTACATAGTGAATTCCAGATCAGCCTGGACTAGAGTGAAACCCTACCTCAAAAACAAACAAACAAACAAACAAACAAACAAACAAACAAAAAACCAGAATAGCCAAAAGACAGAAACAATCCAGATATCCATAAATGTGATACATACATATAATGGAATATTATTTAGCCTTAAAAAAAAAAAGAAAAGATGGCTGCACATGATGGCCCAAGTCTATAATCTTAGCACTGGAAAGGCAAAGGCAGGAGGACTACCACAAATTTGAGGTCAGGGCCAGCCAGGGCTACAACAAATAAAATTTTTATGGATGCTATAACACAGATAAATCCTGAAGACACTGTGCTAAAGGACATAAGTCAAACACAAAAGAGCAAATGTATGCTAGATGTGAGGTTGCATGCCTGCAATCCTAACAATTGGGAGACTATGGCAAGAGGGTTGCTGTAAGTCAGGCCAGTCTGTACTAAAGAGTGAGTTCCAGGCCAGCCGGGGATACAATGTGAGATCGTGTCTCAAATAAAGCAGAAAAAAAAAAAAAAACCCAAAACAAAACATGAAACAACAAAAAACAAACAAAATGTATAATTCCATTTACACAAACTACCCAAAGTGTTCAAAATCATAGAGGCAGACAGCAAAGCAATTGTGATCTGGGGCTATAGTGGTAGGTGGGAAATTAACAGATGGAATTTCAGTCTGGAATTATCAGTGTCTTAGTGTAATAGTTGCACAATAATGTGAATATACTTGATGCCACTGGAAAAAATTAACCATTTAACAATGCTTATAACATGGTAAATTTTAAGCTATAAATATTTTGACACTTTTTTTTAAGTGTTGCTTTATTTTATTATGTGACAGCATAGGAAGGTGGTTAAGAATACACTCTTCAGAGGGACTGGAGAGATGGCTCAGTGTGATAAAGCACTCATTACTGAAGCCTGAGTGCCTGAGTTCAGTTCCCAGGCCCAACATAAGAAACCCAGTTTCTGTAATCCCAGCAAGCCTAAAGTGAGACAGAAGCTTGGAGACGGGAATTTCCCAAGAAGTTTGTGGACCAGCTAGAATAGTGAACACGGCTGTGAATAAGAATGAGACCCTGCCTTAACTGAGGTGTGAAGGAAAGCAAAGACAGACATCCCAAAGTTGAAAGTTGTTCTCTGACCTCCACATGTGTTCTCTCCCCACCCCACTCCATCCCCACAACACACAAAAGCTAAAAAAAAAAAAAAAAAGAACATAAGTTTAAGAACTAGGCTACCCACTTACTTTATAGCTCTGTGGTCTGTGAGCAAGTAACTTACTGTCTGTACCTGCTTTCTCAAGCATTAACAGAACCTACTTCATAGGGCTATTGATAATTCAAGACATTCAGCGTTGGAAATAGGACATACCATACAATAGTCACTTCTTGTTATTACAAGTTTAAAACAAAAAATTTTTTGACACAGGGCCTTGGTATGTCTAGGCTGGCTTCATTGCTCTTGCCTCAACCTCCCAAATGCAGAGATTACAGACATGTGTCATCACTCCTAACTTAAGGTTTTTACTTTAAATTAGATTTTGCTTTTTGGGGAGTAGCAGATATAGAATCCACGATCTTGTATGTGGCTAGGTAATGTTTTACTACTAAACTATCCCAATTCTTAACAAAATTCAGGTCAAACATATATACCTTAGAAGTTATTCCTAAAAATCACTTTTTGTTGTTTTGAGGAAGGGTCTTCATTATGTAGACTGGCCTCAAATTCAATATCCTCTTGCCTCAAGTATCCCACATACTGGGATTTTAGGCATGTGCCACCAGGCGATCTAATCTAATCTAAACTTCTCATTTAGTAGGTAAAGGAATTAAAAGTCCAACAAATAATTTGCCTGAGATTACATACCTAACTGCATAATATTGATTTTCCTAAAATTCTCAGTTTGGGATTAACATTAATGTTGTCATTTAACTACTTCCAAACAAAGGGAAGAAAAGCCATGAGATTTTGTAATTTGTATTTCCAAGAATCTAGTACCTTTGTTTCTAAACTAATAAATATTTATTTAGTAAGAACCAAAAGAAAAAACAACACAATAATTATCCTCTAAGACAATGATTAAAAACACCTCTTCAGAAAACAGTGTTAGAAATTGTGCAAATGTGCAGCTACTCCACTACTTCTGGCCAGTTACTGACAATATAACCTTAGTGAGACCTGTGTCTGAAAAATTCTGTTCCCCTACCAAATTCTTTATTCTTATATTCAACACTGACAAATAATCATTAAATTCAAACATAAGAGTAGCAATTTAAGTACTACAAAATATCTAGTGCAGGAAAAATCATGTATTAAGCTTCAGACATTGTTACACTTAATTCATTAGGGCTATATCTGGTTTTGGGGAAATTAATTCACCAACAAAAAAAGCAAAATCAACAATTTGTAGGCCAGATTCAAGAGTTAAAAAGGCTTTTAAGGGTGTCTCTATTTTGCCACTCCAATGGTTAGTTTTAACACGTACCTTATCTATTTTATTTTTGAGACAGGGTTTCATTCTGTGTAGCCCAGGCTAGCCTTGAACTCACTGCAATCCTCCTGGCTCAGCCTCTAGAATGCTGGGACTACAAGTGTGATTCATCATGCTGGGCTCCAGAATCCAGCTCTTGGAGGACAGTGCCACCTCTATGTGGAATGTCCTTCTTTCCTCATCTAATCTGCTGAATCCTCCTCTCCAAGCTTAAAGGTCCAATTCATATACCCACCACTTCCATGGATTTCCCCACTGACCCCAATCTAGAATTTACCTCTTCATTGCCTAATCTACACCCCTCCCATACGCTGTTACCCACACTCCCAAAAATTCCTCCTAAAGCGGCAGGAAAAAAGGGAGAAGTAACATTTGTTAAACAATTCAGTGTAAGCATGGGCTACCAACTGCATACAAGATTTCGTTTAACTTGCTTGACAACCATCTGGGGAGGTAAAACAGGTGGCGTCTTCCTGTTTGCAGACAGGGAACTACTGCAGTTAATACCTTATCCGCTAGCAAGTGGCTAGCCAATTCCAGGGGAAGGGACGTTGCTTTCAGCCACCCCATGTAGTAGGAGTGTTCACTTTGTGTCTTCCACTCTACTTTAGAGTGGTATTCACAACTGTCTGCTGACTAATGTTCTCACGGGTGCAACATCACACGTCCATAATCCGGTCACGCCTCACCCTTAGCCAGCTATCCTTACGGCGGACTTTACCTTCTCTGGGCGGTTCTCCCCGAGAAATGCTGCAGACAAACAAACGCTTACTGAGAACCAAAAGAATCATCTTTTTCTTTTCTCCCGGATCTTAACTGCTCTTTCCACATAGGAAATATATAGGAAATACAACACACACAAGACACATGCAACTCTTACATACACCATGCCTCTTATTTTTAATTCATTCATTAATTTATTTGCTAAGCCACGTCTTCGTGCCTACAAACCACAAGGCTTAAGCAGTCACCAGTTTGATACAGAGGGGCCACCCTAAGACCCGGGCTGAATACGCGATGACGGGTTATCTTTCAGGCTGTCTTAAAACCGGAGGCATATCCGAACCAAAGCTTGGTAGGCTGCCTCCTCCCTTGCTGCCCTCCCCCATGGAATGGCAGTTTGGATTTCCGGCGGGAATGCACACGGAAAGATGAGATGATGGGGCTGCAAAAGCACCGGAGCAATTACTTAGCCGGCTTAATTAGAAGACACAGAAAGGCGCCTTTCTAAATCTCAGCCCCGGAACTCATCTGGGAAGCGGAGGGAAAGGAGCACACATCGAAGCCCCAACATTCCCTCCTGGGGCCACGGGATCCGGCCAGGGTTCAGTCCCCACGGCCGGCCGGGAGCAAGCCCCAGCCGCGCCCTCCCCGGGGCCGGAGCCGCGGTAGGGGGACGAACCCTCTTGTACGCATTGTGTGCACGCGTGCCGGCCCTCGGGGTGCAGCGGGCCCCGCCGACCCTCCTCCCGCCGCTTCGCCATCCCCGGCCACGACCCCGCCCCAGGCTGCGGCCGGCCGACAGTCCGTCGGTCGGGTCGGTCAGTCCGCACCGCGCTGGGGACGGCGAGGCCGGGCGCTGGAGAAAAAAAAAAAAAAAATGGAGGCAGGAGCGCTTCCCAGCTCCTTCCTCCCTCGGCCCCCGAGGACAAGGAGGAGAACTCACCGTGGCGGCCGCTCGGTGCGCCCGGCGGCCCGGGTTAGCGTGGCCACGGCCCCGAGCAGGTCAGCCAGCCGCTTGCTCGGAGTCCTCTCCCCGCCGCCGCCGCCGCCTCGTCCCCCAGGCGCGGCGCTCCTTCCCCGGAGACGCGACGAGCGCCCGGAGCCCTTCGCGCCGCGCGCTCCGTGCCTGACTGACTGACCGACCGACAGACAGACCCCGCGGGCGGAGGCGAGGGCGGGGCGGCCGCAGCGCCCCACGGCGGCGGATCAGAGAGCCGCGGCAGCGCGTCCGGCCCTGGCGCACCAGGCGGGGCTGAATTCAGGGCCCGGCGGCCCCAAGGGCGGACCGACTCGCGCCCGGCCGCGCGCGTGCACACACACAAGCACACCCGGCGCGCGCGCACACACACATTCACGCTCCCCGCCCGCTGCCAGCGCTCACTTCCGGCGACGGTGGCCGCGCGCGTCCCTCCCTCCTGCCCTCCGCGCGCCCGCGGCCTCGCCCCCCGCCGCGCCCCCTCACTGTCGCCTCCTGCCCCGCTGTCTTTCTCCGCACCGTCCGCCCCGCAGGCGCCTGACCGCACCCAGCCGGGGCGGGACGCCCCGAGCCCCGCCTTTCCTCTCACCGCCTCCAGGAACGAATGAATCAGAGAATGAATGAGCGCGCAGGAAAATCCCGCCGCCTGGGAAGCCGGCCCAGTGGCTCGGGTCCGAGGGCCTTGGGGACGCGGTGCGGGGACGGGCAGACCTGTCCCCGGGCTGGCTCGCCGCGTCGTGCCTTTCTGCCTGGCACGTACTAAAGGCTCCACAAACGCGGCAGACGTTTTAGGGAACCGTGGTCGTGGGAGTCTGGGAGGCAACCGATGTTGGAAATCCCGTTTTGGGCCAGCAACTCTTCCTACAGTTTCGTGCAACGTATCTGGACGCTTTAGAAATTAGACATTTCAATGGCTTTTAATTACCTTGTTAACTTCAAAACCTGTCTATCTTGTGTTCTTGGTTTCTGCCTTCCCTGTGGAAATGGTTTAGGACTAGGGTGTTGCAGTTTTCCTTATTACCAGAGTACTTTCATGCTTACATTTATTCCAAGCTCCACCTTAGACATACTGCTTATTTTTTGATGCTGGTTTCATTCAGGCAGACCTAAGATTTCTTTCAACTGATGTCCTTTTGTTGACCTTCAGGTAAACTTGGTCAAAGAAAAGGGACAATAGAAGTTATTTTTTGCTTGTCTACAAAGCCATCTTGCCAGCATTAAAACAATCGAGGAATTGGAAGTGTGATCAGGAATTGATTGCAGTGAACATTTGATAAAGTCTCTCTTCATGACTCTGCATCTGCTTTTTAATAAATAGTATCTGTATCTTGAATTTTCACAAAAGTTTTACATTTTTAAAATCCTTATTCTCTATCTAAGAATCGGAGAGTTCATTTCTGTATGCTATGACCAAATCCTGGTTTGGTTATGTTTCTACCTTCTAATATGTATATATTGCACACAGTCTGTTGCAAACTGGTATTTAGAAGCAGAAGTAGACAATACTGTTACTGGCTTTTTGTTTTTTACATTTGAGATATCTGATCTTTGGAAACACAAGTACAGTTTGGATTTCAAATTTAGTAGGTGCATCAATAACTTGGTGTGAAATAATATAATATAAAATAAAAATGGTGATGGTGACCAATTTTCATAGCCTCCCTGTCATTCTTGTTGAGTTTATCATTCATTACCTCTAATTATAACTTCAACATGTTCTTCCCTAAGTGAATATAATGCAAGTTGTTCATTTTATATCCTCTGCTCTATCTAGTGTAGTACTTTGTACAACAGATGTTTGTAAATTAATAAAGGCTTTAAAATTTTCATTGACTTCATACAAATGTCTATAGTGTCTTCATTTCTGTTATGACTTTGTTTGTTGAGATTAAACATACCTAAGGGCCAAAACTTAATAAATAATCATCAAATGTTTTATTAGGTTGTAAGATATCTTACAAGGAGGAATCTCACTTCATGGAAATAAAAAAAAAAAAAAGTGGACCCCTGAGAGTTTTGTACATAGTTCTTAGCCACCTCTCTTCCCAGTGCTTAGATTGGTTAAGGCTAACCTTGGAAAACAGTCACTTTCTACCATTAAGAAAAGTAAATAGGGTTTTCATCAGTTTCATTAACCCATACAATCATTCATTAATAGGAGTCAGGAAAGACACAATATACAATGCTTCTGGTTCTCAAAAAAAGTCTGATGAATCATGGAGGTAAAGCTACTATTTAGAAAACAGTGTATTCTTGGGCCAGAAAAAAAACCTATTTAGTGGGGAGGTAAGCTGAATGTTTCATGACAAGGGAGGAGCTAGCTAGATAAAGAAGGCAATCAGGCAGAGGTTCCTAAGACAGCTAAAAATAGACCTGCCATATGACACAGCTATATCACCCCTAGGCATATATTCTAAAGACTCATCTCACTACCTTGCAGATATTTGCTCAACCATGTTTATTGCCGCTCTATTCACAATAGCTAGGAAATGGAACCAGCCTAGATGTCCTTCAACTGATGAATGGATATTGAAGGTGGTACATTTACACAATGGAGTTCTACTCAGCAGTAAAGAGAAATAAGTTAGGAAATTTGCAGGAAAATGGATGAATGTGGAAAGGATTATACTTAGTGAGGTAACCCAGGCCCAGAAAGCCAAACATCACATGTACCCTCTCATATATGGATCCTAGCTACAAATGATTGGACTTCTATGTGAGTACTAATAAAACTCAGTAGCAGAAGGGGATATAAAGAGAACAGAAAGGGAGGGAGGGAAGACTTAATAGGATGGTATTGTATATATGTAAGTAGAAGAACAGATTAATGGGAATGAAAAGGTCTAAGTGAGGTCAGGGGAAGAGACTGAGTAAAGGAAAGGTGGAGGGAGGGCTAATCAAAATCTAAGAGGATATAAACAAGTCATAGGGAAACCTACTTTTCTGGACAATGGAACACTCAGAAGCCATAGATTGTTACTAGAAAATTTTCAGTGCCAGGGATGGGATACCTTCCAGTGAGTTGTTGGCCAGGGAGATCCTTGATACCCATAAAACATTGCAGGCCATTGCTGAGGCCCTTGGTTTCCCACCAGGAATAGATGGTAAGACCCTATTGCTGAAGACTCCACACACTTGGGCTGCAAGGTCACTGAGAACTATTGGAGCTGAGCTGAAAGCCTCCTTCATGTGGGCCAGATAACAGAAAGGTAGAAAAAGCTATGCTACATGCAGTTCAATGGGAGAGATAAAAAAATCACCAGTGAAGATACTCCACAGTGGATACTACAAGCCTTAAATTTGGCCAGCCAGGCCAAATGAGCCAACAGGTGCAATAGTGGCATATCTGTTATGGGGAAAACCAACTGCTCTCTAATTGGACTGGAGGCCCATTCCATGGGAGGGAATACATCCCTGATACTGAAAACCAAAACAGGGGTAGTCATGAGCTCTAGGGGTGTAATGTCTGCTGGTGTCATGCTAAATGTATACTACGCTCACCAAACTGCCCAGTAAGCACTTCTCTTAATGTTCATATTCATATATTAATGCTACTCTCACTTTTGGTTAGAGAAGCTTCTCTTTTCAGATGGCAGTGACCTTGGGATGACTAAGAAGGCACCATGGTGCTGAGAAGAAGTGACAGAGGAGTGCTCAGCACTGAAATATCTCTATCACACCTTCCAAGGCTCAGGGGCCATTGCAGAAGATGTGGCAGAAAGAATGTAAGAGCCAAAGGAAGGGTAGGACTCCTTACAACTTGCTCCTCCAGACACAAAATGGTCTGGATATCCATAAACTCACAGTGCCTGACACTACCTACACAAGACCATCATAATAGGAGGAAAAGATGATGAAATCAAAATAAGAAAGACTGTTTGAGAGGGGGAGGAGATATGATGGAGAGTGGAGTTTCAAAGGGGAAAGTGGGGGAAGGGATGGAATTACCATGGGATATTGTCTACAGTTATGGAAGTTCTCAATAAAAAAATAAATAAAAATTAAAAAAAAAAAGAATGCAGGAACAATCATGCCAGACAAAGGCAACTGATACCTATGCAAGTGTAGGACCACCAACAGCACCATTGCTGAGAGGCCTTACAAGTAATTACATTTCATCAGGACAAATGCAGAGAATGGTCAAACAGGTGAGTGGGTGGGAGGAGGAGTTTCAGATCTCTAATGGGAGACCCCTGTACTAAGATAAGGACTTTGAACATAACATAATAAAAATAAACTGAAGTATTTTAGCACCTGAAACAACTGAGTTTGGTTTTGGAGATCAGGGAGAACAGACTGCAGACAAAAATGGATGGTGTGAAGACAACCCAGATGAGATGAGCTATAGGTTTCTACAGAGACAGGGGTACTACAATGGGATGGGGTGTTTAAGAAGATGAAATCTACAGCATTTCATGTAAAATTGACTGGGACTGAGTGGGGCAGAAACCTTGAATGGCAACCATGCTTTCTGGTTTGGGAGGCTGACTGGACATTTGTGACCTCAGAAGTAAGGATCCAGAAGGAAGAGCAGATACTCAAGAACTGGCTGAGAATTTATATAAGAAATAGCACCACAAGTCCAGGTACCTCCAAGGAACCATAGCCATTACTTTCCCGAGTATGTTCTTCATGCTTTACATAGGATTTTAGTTGGGCTGATAGCTTAAAGATCCTCTAACCAAATAAGCAAAAACAAAACAACAACAACAAAAAAAAAAAAACAAAAAACAAAAAAACACTTAAGATTCAGTAGGCTTCTCAACGAGAGAACTTTTCTCGGTGGTTTTAACAATGTGCACGGTCAAGTTGTGATATAGATATTATATATAGCACTTCCCAAGTGTGCTCAACCCTTTTTCCAGTGGAACAGCTTATTAGGCACATTTTCATAGAACACACTTTGGGAAATACTGACCATAGCCAGTTTTTAACTTGTCTCCAAGACATGAAGTGATTCAACTGAAGTTAAATAGTTATTTCTGGCACATATGGGACTAAAATCCCTACCTTTGACTCTAGTCACATTCTTTCTCCACTATAGATTGCTTTATGAAATACAAACTTATTCCATTACCTTCCAACAATTATGGGGAAATACAAGAATTATGGAACATATCCTTTTAAATATGTTTTCAAATCAGAAATTTTAAGGCTCTGCTAATATGCAATGGTTATTATTTTACATAATGTGAAAAGATCTGTATATTAGAAAGCTGGAACCAATTATTACCGAGTGTGTTCTTTCTGATAATTGAGCAGGAGACTTACAAAATCAAATCACTTACTTATAAGATCAAATCGCTTATCTAAATAGGATATTCATCTAGTTATCTAACCTTGAAGTAGCTTTAAGTAAAATAAACATTCAGTAATGGATAAAAACATTTAAAATTTCCTGGAAATTTTAGAGATGATTTCTCCACTTCATCCTAAAGAAAAAAAATTCTGGCATTATGAGAATCCACCAGAATTTGACTTCTCTCAGTTAGTATTCCTCTGACTTTGAACATTCTAACAGCTAACGGATGGAAACAGTTTCTTATCCTAAATTTATAGTCCTAATCCCCAGAGGAGACACACTAGTACTTCCTTTCCTGAGAAAAATGAGACAAATTGTTTGTTCCCAAGAGACTTCTTAGGATGCTGGGACAAGTTTTGTTTTATGAATAGCTTCTATACACATTCCGTGTGAAATTAGTAATCAGCACGTTAACCCATGCTTCAGTAATTCAGAAGATTTTTATTTTATTTCTAAAAATGCCAATATTGTTTTTAGGCAGGTCAAAGAAATTAAAATGATGAGTGAATAAATAGTTAATTACTTAAGAATTTGTATTCATAAGAAATAGAGAAAATACCATATTTATCCATTTATCCAAGTGTCTACTAAGTGTCCCTAGCTCTGTGTATTCACACTAGAGAAGTGTGAGAAATAATCTCTGGTCTTTAGAAATAGTACCATTCATTGTTGGCCAAGATACAAGGAAACAGACTTTCTGTAAGGTTACAGGTGAAAATCTAAATCATTACAACCTTTTTCTGAGAGGGTTGACAATAAACATTAGAAGGAGCAAGAATAGATAGTAGCTCTAATGTTGTGGAATGATTACAAATGACTGGAACTCCCCTAAATGTCTGGGCATAGAAGATTGTTTTAGAAAATGATGTTTTGTTTTGTAGAAGAATATTGAGAGTAAGATATTCATAGTATGTTAATAGAAAATTACAAACATTAGGTGCAATGAGAATTCATGAAAAGTATAGCAAAAAATCTATAAGAAAATAGGAAAAGACAAAAGTGTTTCTTACAGATTGGTGTGATTATGAAAGTTTACATTGTTTCTTCATCTTTATTAGTGGATTTGTAGTCTTTAGTTTTCAATTAAAATGAATGAATGAAATCAACATTTAGGAAGATGAATCTCTAAAACACTACACAAAGTACATATTATTTAATAGAAAATAAAGTCAAAAATTTTTTTTGTTTTGGTTTTCAAAGTAAGGTTTTGTTCTAGCCAGATTGACCTGGAATTCACTAGGTAGTCTCAGGGTGTCCTCCAACTGATGGCAACCCTCCTACCTCTGCCTCTTGAGTTCTGGGATTAAAGGTGTGTGCCATGATGCCCAGCTGAAAATAGAGACAATAAAGTCAATTTTAATTTAAGGAGGATACCTGTATTGGTTCATGAGATTAGAACCTATAAAATAACTAGAGAATAACTAAGTGTTAAGCTTGGATACAAACTGTGAATACAACAGGAGTTTAAAAAAAAGAGAGAGAGAGAGAGGAATTGCCGGGTGTGGTGGCGCACGCCTTTAATCCCAACACTTGGGAGGCAGAGGTAGGAGGATTGCCATGAGTTTGAGGCCATCCTGAGACTACATAGTTAATTCCAGGTCAGCCTTGGCCAGAGTGAGACCCTACCTTGAAAAAAGAAAGAGAGAGGAATTGATTGCTGTTAGAAGAGGTTAAGATGGCTTTATGAAAGAAGCAAGTTGTAGATTGGAATTTATAATCTGAATGTCAAAGGGACAAGGTTAGAGGGAGTAGTGTGAAGTGAATCAAGGGTCTACATGGCTTGCACTGGACTGTTTTCATCACTCTTGACAACTATACGACCCTTAACTTTTGCCTGTAAATGTATTTCTGCTTCTTTCATATAAATGGGCTTTGCATACCTTCTGTAATATTAATATACCCTTTGTAGTGTGAAAAATTATCTTAATTACTTTTTGGGAAGGTATTTCATCAGCAAAATCTATAGAATTTGACATTCCAGATACTTGGAACACAAACAAACTATTACACAAGAACAGTTATCACAACAACTCAAATACTTGTGAATGTTCTGACATCTGGATCAGTCAGGCCATGAATGAATTCAGCCAATTGGAACTCAGTTAGCTCTGATGACGCACAGTTACTGAGTGCTATTTTTTTAAGCTAGCTTTCAATGTGATGACTAAACTGCTTGTAGTAACCCTCGCTGTTGAAAGAGTATATGACTTGTGTGTCCTGCCTCATATTGAACTAAGGTTATACCCATCTCAAAAAATGGCCATAATGGGAAAGATTGGAAAAGAACATGAACATCCACCAAACATTCCTTTACAGTGGGATATTGTTAGATCTAGAGTTGCCACCATAGAGGGAAAAGCATTCCAGATGGAGGGAACGGTGCAGCAAATGTATTAAATAGCAAGGAGCAGGGCTAGAGAGATGGATTAGCAGTTAAGACACTAAGGATCCATGTTCGACTCCCCAGATCCTATGTAAGCCAGACACACAAGGTTATACATGCACGAGTTTGCAGTCCACTGTGTAGCAGTTACTGATCAGAAGCAGCTGATGGAAGGACAGGGTTTATTTTAGCTCACAGTTTCAAGGAGAAGTTTCATCATAGCAGGAAAAGCATGGTAGAGCAAACAGTTAGACATCATATCTCCACAGCTGTAGGACAGAAGTAGAGAAAGTGAGCTGAGCTAGCACTGGGAAGCAGAACTGCACTATGAATCTCTATGACCCTCTCTCTCCCAGTAACAAACCTCTTTTGGCAAGATTATACTTCCCAAAGGCTCTATCAGCTGGGGATTAAATATGAGGCTAAATTACAAACACATGAGGCTGTGGAGAACACTTTATATTCAAGCTACCCCACTCTGTGATTATTGGTTTAAGATCATCTGTGATCACTGGCTCAGATTTTCATTGAATGAATATGTATCTTATACTCTCTCCCAGAGGAAGTAAGCAAAGAGGTTCAATTCATGAAAAAAAATCCATTTATTGATGTTTTCAGACTTCATGACTTATATGTATGGGGTGTGTGTGTGAGTGTGCAATTTATAGATAAAATATGGGAGTTTCTTGGGAAGCTTTAAAGTCCTGTTATTTTACTAAAAGCATTTTTAATTCTCCTACTATTGTATGCTTACTACTTAGCACCTTTTTTCCCCCTTACAGTTCATCCTGGGACTGAAGAATGAGTTAAGAAATTCTCTGTCTTTGCTGCCTTGTAGTCATATTTATATGATCCTTGAACAGCTTGGGGAAAGTCATTTGAAGAATGGGCCATGGAAAAACAAAGAAAGTAAACAGATGAACAACTGATCACTAGAACTTTTGTTCAGTTACGTGCTTTGAGGCAAGGCTATGCCAAAGAACATGACATCACCCAAGTGCTGTCACAGAGCTCCATCAGCCACACTTTTCAAATGCTTCATATCATTCCTTCTGTACTGTTCTCTTTGCTACCTTTCCTCTGAGAACTTTTAGCATTTCATACAAAGATTTTGCAGAAACCTGTGGGCTTGTTTCCCCACAAGCCTCTCTCTTTTCCCTTTGAACAACTTGCATTATATTCCTAACCAGTTTCTGGGACTATATTCACTGTCTTTTTCTTTTTTTCATTAAAAATAAACAAACAAAATGTTCAATATTTTAAATTTGAAACTATAATACCACAAAATATTAGGAACAATATGACCCTAATAGTATTGAAAATACAGAAGTTCAAGGCTTGCATCAGTAGGCAAAACTTAAGGTATTAACAGAGCTGGATTCCTTTTGGAGGCTCTAGAAGTAAATCAATTAATTTATTTTTTCTAGCTTCTAGAAGTTTCCTATATTCCTTGGGTTGTGGCCCCATCTTCCATATTTAAATCCTCTTCCTACTCTCTCTGACTCTCCTGCCTTCCTTTTATAAGGACCATCGTGATTACATTGGGTCCATCTGAATACCACAGAAATAATTTCTACAGTTCAAATGCAACTCTCAAAGTCAATGTGTTGGAAACTTAATCCCTAATGCAACAGTGTGGGAAGGAAGTTATGAGGACTACACCTTAATGCATATTTTAATGCTGCTATTAAAAAAACTAGGGCTGGAGAGATGTCTTAGCGGTTAAGGTGCTTGCCTGTGAAGCCTAAGGACCCAGGTTCAACTCCCCAGGACCCACATAAGCCAGATGCACAAGGTGGCACACACATCTGGAGTTTGATTGCAGGGGCTAGAGTCCTAGCATGCCAATTCCTTCTCTCTCTCTCTCTCTTTTCTCTCTCATAAAAACAATTTTAAGAAGACTAGCAGAGTGGGTTCACTGTCATGTGTTTCTGCTCTTTAGCCCTCTACCATTTGATGAGGCAGTAAGAAGGAATGCTAATACCTTGATTGTGGACTTCCTGGCTCCAGTCCTATGAGTCAATAAGTTTCTCTTCACTCTTAGTTGCACAGCTATTACAGTAGTACAGTACATACTAAGACAATAATCTTTCCACCTCAGTGTACTTAATTATAACTGCAAAATTCCCTTTGCCAGACTGGAGAGATGGCTTAGTGGCTAAGGGGCTTGCCTACGAAGCCCAAGGACCCATGTTCAACTCCCCAGATTGCACGTAAGCCAGATGCACAAGGTGACACATATGGAAAATTGCACATATGCAGAAGGTGGCATGTGTCTGGAGTTCAATTGTAGTGGCTGGAGGCCCTGGAACACCAATTCTCTGTCTCTCATAAAAACAAATAAACATACAAAGGTGGGTGTAGGGGTGCATGCCTTTAATCCCAGCACTCAGGAGGTAGAGGTAAGAGAATTGCTGTGAATTCGAGGCCACCCTGAGACTACATAATGAATTCCAGGTCAGTCTGGGCTAAAGCAAGACCCTACCTCAAAAAAAAAAAAAAAATCCCTCTGCCACATAAAGTAATATATTCACAGGTTCCAAGGATTAGAATATGGAAGATAACTATTGGAGGAGGGGAATTATTCTCTCATCCCTATAAAGAGATATATAAAATGCACTACATGTACAAGAAATGTTGTGCATGTCTATAATCCTAGCACTCATGAGACAAATGCAGGAGGATTGTGAGTCTGATGGCAGCCTGGGCTGCAAGCAAGAGCCTGTCTTAAAAATAAACAACAAAAGCCGGGCGTGGTGGCGCACGCCTTTAATCCCAGCACTCAAAGACCCCAGGATCACTGAATTTAAGAAATAAAAATTCCTAATAATAAATAAAAATAAATAAATAAATAAATAAACAACAAAAAAAACCCCCAATGAATTTAAAAAAATAAAAATTCCTTGAAAGTTTACCAAAATATTGATGGATTATCTCTAGACTAAATACTTCAGATGATTTTAATTCTCTTATCCTCATATTTGATCAATATTCTCATTTTAAAAATAATCTTTTATTCTTTTTTTTTTTAATTGACAACTTCTTTTCTGATGGAGCACTCAGGAAAATGCAGACCACTGGATGCTGGTGATTATGGTTCTAAACATGAAAGAACACACCCGGCAAAGCAGAGAGGAGGAAAACTGGGTGGGAAAATTCAGGGTGTCTGAGGTCAAGTTATATACTTCTGTCTTACGTTTGGATATACTAACCAAGAGACCCCCCCCTTTCTGCCCAAGCTGGTTTTTTCTATCATTTACAATAAAAGCCCAAAGATTAAAATACTCAGGAATGTTTTTAAGCCTGTAACAATTCCCTGTTGCCTGCAACAGCCTCAAATTAGCTTCTGTAACTGGCTTCCAAGCTGTCTGCAACCCCCTCCTCCTCTGCTCCCACTTCACTCAGCTGGCCTTCATGTCTTTTCTTAGATCATAGGGGTTCTTTTTTGTTGTTGTTGTTGTGGCTTTGCACCACATTTGCTGTTACTCTATGGATGGTCTATGTTGTCCCTCCCTGCCCATTCCTATCCTGTCTAACCTTGCCAGCCACCTCCAGTACACCTCCACGAAACATCCCCGAATCAGTCAGGGAAGGCTTCTTCCTGAGAGGTTGTAATATGCAAGGCTGGTGGTGCGCACCCCATCTCTAGGGCCATAGTTTATAGGTTGATGTCATTTCTTCCTAAGATTATTAACTGGTGGTGCACAAAGATAAGAACCATGTTGATGTTTAATTTATTGGTGTGTGATAAGAACCATGTGTTTTCATTTTTGTGTGAATGCGTGGTGTGAATGTGGGTGTGGCCATGCCATGGCAGGTGTGTTGAAGTCAGAGGATAAACATCAGATGGCAGTTCTTGCTTTTCACCTCAGTTCAGGCAGGCTCTCCTGTTGTTCACCACTGTGTTCATCAGGCTAGCTGGCCTGCAAACTTCTGGGAGAGTTTCCTACCACTGTCTTCTCACTGTAGGCACATTATGAATACAAATGCTTGTGCTATAGCATCTGGTTTTTATGTGGGTCCTGGAGATCAAAACTCAAGTACACATGCTTGTATGGCAACCCTCTGGGCCATCTTTCCAGCCCCCTAGTGTTTCCAAAATTGCACTCATAGAAGCCAAGCATGGTGGTTTAAGCCTTTAATCCCAATACTTGGGAGACTGGAGTAGGAGGATTGCTATGAGTTCAAGGCCAGCCTAGTCTAGAATGAAATACTGCCTAAAAAATTGGATTTATAGGACTATTTGTTATCCTAATTGATTAAACCACATGATCATCAGTAGCTCAGAAATATTAAGGTATAATTCTCTGTAGAAGAAAGCATGGCAACCAAGTAAATTGGAGGACAGGACAGTTTCACAACACTAAATTGTCATCCTTATGCTGCATGCATTCTCATCATTTCCACAAAGATAATTTAAGAATAGGAAGTGAAACTTGGGATGGGAAAAGAGGCCAGAATTATTAAGCCATAAGAAGAAAAGAAGTGGAAGAGAGGCAAAGAATCTTCACATCTGAGATAATCTGCTACAGAGAAGATAGGTTTCTTTTCCCCCAGGAATTTAAGACTGAAGTGGAGAAAAGCCTTAATTATACAAGGAAAACGGTGTCTAGCTAAATTTTTTTTCCCCCTGTAAGGAGGTCAAACAACAAAATGAATACTGGGTTTTTGGTAATGTATTTCTATGGTGCTGCTCAAAAAGAATATCTTTTGAAACTTGATTTAAGGTTGAGTTTTCATAAAGGTCAGGAGTTGAATAAACTAAACAAAAACATTGTTTAAAAATCATGTCAGCGTGGTGGCGCAGTTGAATAAGAGGTAAACAAAAAGACATTGTTTAAAAATGGACCAGAGTGAATTTAATTTATTTTATAAAACTTTGTTCTTACATACAAGGGAGAAAACATTTTAATGACATTAGAATACTACAGTCCCACATAGAGATGCTTTTATCATTTCCTCCGTGAAGTAAGGCTTATTTCAAATACATACAGGGATAAGTTAAAATGCACTCTGTGTGATATATTTATCTGCTTTCCTCCAAGGAAAACAACTGTGCTCAGATATAACCTCTTTTCTGCCTTTGCTATTATGTCTGTCCCTTGTATCTAGTAGAAGTATAGATATTAAGACCAAAGCAAGTATTATAAATACACTCAACAAGAAAATAATACAAAACCAAAACAATCCAATGGCCCTCCCACCCTGAACACTAAACAATATGTCCCGCCTGGACAATGATTTTTTCTCTCACTAATTGTAACACAAGAACAAAACTGCCCAACTCTGCATGATACTATGCATCAGGACCAATGGAGCAACATGGAGATGTCCCAGCCCATGGCCAGGGAAGGGAGGATGAGTAGGTACAGCACAGAGTTCTTTTAGAAGAGCTGACCTAACCCCCACTATAATATAAGTCTGGAAATGTGACATTATGCATTTGTCACAACCCACAGGGTGTCCAACACAGAGGAAATCCTAATGTAAACTATGAGCTTAGTTAGTAGTAATGTTAACAGTAGTGCTTCGTCACTTGTAACCAATTCACCACGCTAATGTCAGATACAGGTGACACTGGCAAGGAGGAACAAAAGAACGTATGGGAACTCTACCTTCCACTCATTTTTTTCCCCTGAGAAACTAAAACTGCCCTAAAAATAGTCTATATCTTAAAATATGATCCCAGATACTTAAATTAGTTCTTAGGGAAAAGAAGCTAAGTGAAAATAGTATTTCTCTTTTGATTAAAAATACATGCAAAAGGGCTGGAGAGATGGCTTAGTGGTTAAGCACTTGCCTGTGAAGCCTAAGGACCCTGGTTCAAGGCCCAATTCCCCAGGACCCATGTAAGCCAGATGTACAAGGTGGTGCATGCATCTGGAGTTTGTTTGCAGAGGCTGGAGGCCCTAGCATGCCCATTCTCTATCTATCTGCTCTTTCTCTCTGTCTGTTGCTCTTAAATAAATAAACTTAAAATTAAAAAAATACATATAAAAAAAAGTTATCCATAATAAATCATCTTATCAGTCTTATTTCTTCGGTAAGCATCACTCTCATCGGAGATAAACTTGAAGCAACAAACATTTATTGTGACTTTGCTTACTTACCAGGAACCAACAATATTGTATAGAGTACCAAAGCATCTATAAATAACTACAAGTACTTGAGGCAAACTTTCCCTTTTCTACCTCTATTTCTACAGTCACATCTCAGTATCCATTTTTGCCTTAATTCAGAAGAGAACATCTGTGCTGGCACTAGTGCTGGATTGTGATAGATACGGGTTAATATTCTCATTCACTGTTCTTGTCATTATACTGCCTTTTAGGACTTGAACAAATAATGGGCTTACCAGTGCACCAGAAAGAATAAATCCTTGCAAAGTCCTTTCTCTGATGGGCTTTGCAGCCTACAGCAGAAGCTGGAAATGGAATATTATTAAAGGCAGGTAAAAGTGTTCTAAAGGAGTATACAATAGGAAATATATGTAGGGAATGAATGTTATCTGTGAGCCGAGGGAACAAATGAATAGGGAAATGAAATGATTGCTTGAATGAATGGAAAATCTTGAGGAATGACACAGGACTGTACATTTAAATGCACAGTGCTGCACTGAAAGCTTCACATGTACTCCAAAATCACATTCTCAAATGCGCACAGCTAGTTCTTACATGTGGTTCGCCACAAGGGGTAAGAAACCCAGATGGTTTCTTTCCAAAGACTCAGTTGTTAATGACAAGAACTATTTTTTTCTCAGTACAGGAAAGAAATACATCTTCTTTATTTGTGTATTCAAACACCTATATTCATTTGTTCTTGCTATGAACCTCAATTTTCAGTCTCTTGTGTGAAAAAAAATCCTATTTCTAGTTTGGTAAAATATTTTTATTTATGAAAGAGAGAGAGAGGAGAGAGAGGAGAGAGAGAGAGAGAGAGAGAGAGAGAGAGAGAGAGAGAGAGAGAGAGAGAGAGAACACACACCAGGGCCTCCTGCCACTGCAAAAGAATTCCAGACAACATGTGCCTCTTTGTGTATCTGGTATTATGTGGGTACTAGGATATCTACTCCTGAATCATCAGGCTTTGCAAGCAAATACCTTTAACCATTAAGCCATCTCCCCAGGCCCTCTTTTAAAAAAATATTTTATTTTATTTATTTGAGGGAAAGACAGAAAGTGAACACTGGCTTGCCAGGGCCTCTAGCCACTGCAAACAAACTCCAGACACTTGTGCCATCTTGTGCATCTGGCTTACGTGGGTCATGGGGAAATCAAACCTGGGTCCTTTGACTTTGCAGGCTAGTGCCTTAACCACTCAGTGATCTCTCCAGCTCCTCCCTGCCTTTTAAAAAAATTAACTAATTTGGACTGCATCTCCTTTTCCTCAGGATAGGCCAGAAATTCTCCCTCAGTCAGTGTTGGAATTTTCCTCCCTTGTGCTCTATTCCTTGCCAAGCAAGTGCAGAGCCCTTCCACAGCTGCACTTTCCACCATCATCTACCTGCACAGTGTCAGTATTGCAGAGTGCCTCTGCTGCTTTTATTGCACTCATGGGCACTGGAGACTTAGGTGAGCTATAAATGCTTGAGCACCTCTCGGCAGTGTCAGGGAACAGACAGACAAGGCTGTCCAGCTGTTTCTCAATTTCTAGGCACCCCACCCCCATCCCTGGGGCAAATCCAGTTCCCTTTTCCTTCTAGAGAATGGAGCATAGGTTTTTCTTTGGGTTTAGGAGGTTGGAAATAAAACCCAGAAGAGAAGTACATTGCTAGCAACTTCTGCTTTCTTCCTTGTGATATATTAATACTCCTCTGAGGCAAAAAAGCATGGGGGTCTTACTACCTCCTGATTATGGAATAGGAGGAGGAAAAGACAATGAGAAAGCTATACATACATAGCTCAAAAACTTCGGCATAGGTTTCCCAGCTTGTATAGCTGCGTGAACAGGGAACATACTTTGCCTAAAGACTAATGTAAGAGTTGATAAAAGTAAGCTACTTAGCTACTATCTACCCTTAAATTCTCTGAAATGTTAGTGTGAGCACCTATAATCTGAGCCAATTGATCAAGTTTCAACATTTCAGTAGTAGTAAGGCATGGCAGTTCATTCCTCTAATCCCAGCACTGTAGAGCCTGAGAAAGAGGATTGGCCAAGTTTGGGGCCAGCCTGGGCTAGACTGAGACTTTGTCTCAAGGGGAAAAAAAGAAAGAAGAAGGTACCGGGCGTGGTGGAGCACGCTTTTAATCCCAGCATTTGGGAGGCAGATGTAGGAGAATCGTTGTGAGTTCGAGGCTACCCTGAGACAATGCAGTGAATTCCAGGTCAGCCTGAGCTACAGTGAGACCTTACCTTGAAAAATCTTACAGAACAAAAAAGGTTAATGAGAATGTAATTCTGCAAGTTACAATTATATTGTAAGCATCCCATGATAACTTGTAGTAAATCTTATCACATGTGATTTTTTTTTAAACTCACACTTTCTGACTTTTAAGTTCCTAAAATAATTCAGCAAAGAGCAAGGTAAATCACTACCAGTTGTTTTGTCAGTGACACATCTGCAATTTCTGCAATAACCTTTGCTCTATAATTATTATTTTTCTTTTCCTAGAAGCTCAAGAATCAACAATGGGAGACATAGGAGTTTGCATTTTGTCTGGAGATTTTTGTATTCTCTGATCCTCTCTTCCAGTTTTGGCTACATTTATGCATGTGGTAGCTATGCTAAGGAGAAGTTATAATTAGAATATGATGGTAATGCAGGATGAGTAATATATATATATATATATACACACATATATGTGCTACAGAGCTTAACTGTTGCCACAACAAATAATAAGAACCCACAGGGCTTCTTAAGCATGTTTCTTTCTACTTTAAGGGCCATCCATGCAGGATATCTGTCAAAATTCTACTTTGTACCAAGTTAAAGGTTTTTCCCCCCTAAATATCACTTCTCATATTTTTATGTTTTTACTTGTATAACAAAAGTGTTTTTTCCCTTTGGGTATTATTCAAAGCGACAATGGCCTTTAGTTTAATATCAGTGTGTGTTTATATTATCAGTGTTCCTTAGTTAGGTCATACTTCCTTAAACATTCTAAAGTAAAAGATATGTCCATCTGCTGCTGATTATCCATGTCTGTAGATCATGGCCCACAGAATTAGAAGACACTAAAACTGCACACCTGGAAAAGGTTATTAGCTCTCAGTGTAATGTGAAGATGTATGTTTGATTCTTTTGTAAGGTTCCAAGAAGGGAGAGAAAACCTATCTTCCAGCTTTTTCTAAGCAGCATAGCAACCGAAGAACAAATCATTGACTTGTGAATTTTTATCATGTACTCTCAGAATGTCATAGAGAACAAAGAATTATAGATGGCTCCTTGTGGATTTTTAGCTTTGTCTAATCTCATGCTAATCCATGTCTATTAGACAGACCTACCCATTCATTCACTCATTCATTCAGAAAAACTTGTACCATGATCTCACTATGCGTTAGGTATATTCCTAGAAACAGAAGAGAATGTATAGATGGAATTCTGAACTGTGTCCCACTGTAGTAGCTCATTCCTGTTGGCCAATTGGCTTAAGGGAATTGGGATAGGGGCTTGAGGTCTGGACCCAGTACCTGGTATAAGGCAGGTTTTTTTTTTTTTGTTGTTGTTTCAAAACAGGGGCTCATGTTAGCCCAGGCTAACTTGGTGCTCACTTTGTAGTCCAGGCTGCCCTTGACTCATGGCAATTCTCCTACCTCAACCTCTTGAGTGTTGGGATTATAGGCATATGCCAGGGACCTTGCCTGTCAAGGTGGCTGCTTTGAAGGTGAATTCAGCAAAGGATCTTTTTTTTCAGGTAGGAAGTCTCTTGAGACTAGCACACATACAATGATGGCAGATCCATGAACAGAAGCAGGTGGTTGGTAGTAGGGACACCAGGAAATGGGTAGCACTGCCCTGGTATGAATCTAGGGTCTCTGATTCTATTCCATACATTTAGAGGACACAAGTAATATGGATTACAGGTCTATAAGCAACTAGAGTAGGAGCTATAAAAAATATTATTTGCCACCAACAACCTTCCAAGTTCACTTCCTACCTACCAAGATTAGCCGTGTGATTCATTTCTAACCCAAGAAATATAATACCTGTTGGGAGAAACAGATAGGCTTAGCTGGGCATGATAGTCCTTGCCTTTAATCCCAGCACTCAAGAGGCAGAGGTAGGAGATCACTATGAGTTTGAGGCCAGCCTGGGACTACAGAGTGAGTTCCAGGTTACCCTGGTCTAGAGTGAGACCCTACCTCAAAACAACAACCAAGGAAAGAAAGAAAGAAAGAAAGAAAGAAAGAAAGAAAGAAAGAAAAGAAAGAAAAGAAAGAAAGAAAAGAAAGAAAGAAAGGAAGAAAGGAAGGAAGAAAGAAAGGAAGGAAGAAAGAAAGAAAAGAAAGAGGAAAAAGACAGGGTTTTGAGAAATATTTTTGCTTTTCTGAACAATAGAGGTAAACATAACTGGCTAGAACCTCTTCCAGCCTTGAATACAAGCATGCCACACTGCATTAATATATAGTACATGATCACAATGTAATAAGCAGTCTATGAGAATTACAGGATCATGATGGAGGAGCAAAGAGGGAAGTAGGCTAAGTCTTTGACATTTTTCAGTCATTGTTCAAGTCTCAAAGGACTTGTCTCTAGAGTTCTAGTCATATGAAAAAAAAGAAAGAAAGAAAGAAAATTTTCTTGGTTAAACCACTTTTGATGTTCTTGCTGTTTACATTTAAAGAACAAGAAGAAGGAGGAGGAGAAGGAGAAGAAGAAACCAAGGCAAAAACTTTATGGAGAATAAGTGAATGGGAATGGGGACTCAACAATGGAAGTGTGGATAGAGGAGAAATACCAAGGATTAGATCCAGGGAACAAAGTGTCCAAATAACATAACTTTCAGAAAGCTGATTTTCAGTTTCTTAAATTCCATGTAGCCAGAAACAGGATGTAATTTAAGGCATTGAAGGTTTTGAGGGCAGAGAAGTCTTTTGACTTCTATGCTCAAATTCTTCTTAAAATTTCATCCAGCTGTTTGAAAGCTCCAAAGATGATGTCTTCCATCACTTGTGCCAAAAATGTAAATACTTTTTTTTCCTGAGTTCTTCTTGGAAGATCTCAAAGTTTATTCCTACATTGAAAAGTTGATTGGAGCTAGAGAGCCGGTTCAGTGGATAAATCACTTGCCATGCAAGTATGAGTACCTGAATTCTGAGCTCCAGACTCCGTGTAAAAAGAAGTGTGGTGGGGGCTGGAGAGATGGCTTAGCAGTTAAGGCATTTGCCTGAAAAGCCAAAGGATCCTGGTTCAATTCTCCAGGCCCCAGGTAAGCCAGATGCACAAGGGGTTACACGTCTGGAGTTCGTTTGCAGTGGCTGGAGGCCCTTGTGTGCCCATTCTTTCCCTCCCTCCCTCTCTCTCTGCCTCTTTCTCTCAAATAAATAAATACAATAAAGGAAGGTTTTTTTTTAAAAAAAGTATGGTGGACCTCTGTAATACCAGCATATCCATGGCAAAATAAGAAATGCAAATAGGACAATTTTGCAGAAGCTCACTCACCAGCTAGTTTGGTGACCACAGCAGTGAGTCACAATGACAGACTTCATTTCACATGAGGTGGAAGATAAAGACCAATACCTGAAAGTTGTCTTCTGGCCTGCACACATGTGAAGTCTCACATATGTGCACATGCATGCACACACACATACACACACCAAAAATCCCAATAAGCATATGTTTTTAAAAAGTTGATTAAGGGCTGGAGAGATGGCTTAGCCATTAAGGCACTTGCTTGCAAAGCCTAAGGACCCATGTTCAGCTCCCCAGATCCCATGTAAGCCAGATGCACAAGGTGACTCATGTAAAAGGTTGTGCATGTGCACAAGGGGACACACACGTCTGGAGTTTGACTACAGTGGCTGGAGGCCTTGGTGTGCCAAATCTCTCTCTGTCTTGCACTTCTCTCTCTCTCTCTCTCTCTCGTAAAGGTGTGTGCCACCATGCCCAGCAAAGTCAAGCAACCAAATACATAAATAAATAAAATAAAAAAGAAGTAGAAGCGATATAGTGGACACAAGACTTTGGATATTCCTGATATCAAAATTCTAGGTCCAGCCAAAGAAAGCTCTGACCTACTGCTTACACAGTGCTTCATCCAGAAAAAGCTCATCCACTAAGTGTATCCAGAGAGGTGACTGTCTCCAACCAAACCCAAGTCCTGAGGTTTTGTTCCTAGAAAGCCTGGTCTAATTGGTTGACTTTGCATCCTCTCAGAGCCATTTTGTTGCTTAAAAGACTTACTTTCAGTCTTGATTCATAGCCTGGTTTTCAGACAACATTCACCCATGGACTAAGTGATTGGCCTCACCTAAAACTCTGGCTAGGAACATTGATAAACAAGGAGGCTTTAGCCTCTGATTTGATTTGGAGCTGCATAGCAATGACCATTTTTTCAGGGGGCCTTGGTAAGTTGTCTGAAGAGATTTATACTCTATCTGTTAGAGGACTCTTTCTCAGTCTAAAACCATTGTTTCTTCAAGAACAGGTGACCCTGCCACACTTATTATAGAAGAAAATAGCTAACTCTGTTCAGAGTGGATGCATTCCAGAGGCACCTTATTTCTTCAAAGATTGCCTGAAATTCCTTTTCTGAACAATGCTTTTTATCAATATTAGAGATCAAAGACAAAGCATTGTCTGGTTGAAGATATATTGATTGAAACTCATTCCCACCAGTGTAATAAGTCAATGAATCAACAAGCCCACGTGACTGATTTGGGGCAAGTAGATGATGTAGAGGAGAGTAGGGAAAGAAGATGGGATAAAGCCTGATTAAACAGACAACTCTCCTGGCCAATGTCATTACTCAAGAATATTGCTTTTGGGTTGTACAATGCATGCTTCTGTAGAAATGTGCGATTGAAAATTGGCCACTATAAAAGCAGTTTCATCTAGACTGAACACATCCAGATTTACATGGTAAGCCATTCTTTGATCATTGTTAATCCTATTTCTATTAATTAATGATGATGACAATATAAATGTACATAGAACAACATATTACTTATGGCAGAAACGCATGAAGTATCCAATTCAGATGATTCACCCAAATCATTGGCTCAATCTCTTCCTCAAATAGGAAGAAATCAAAATACTGTGATCCCTCTTCATGTTTGAGATGTCTGGTCTTTAATACCAACCCAGGAGATTTTTTTTTTTTTTTTTTTTTGACTTTTTGAGGTAGGGTCTCTTTCTAATCCAGGCTGACCTGGAATTCACTATGAATTCACTATGTCTCAGGGTGCCCTTGAACTCATGGTGATCCTCCTACCTCTGCCTCCCGAGTGCTGGGATTAAAGGCGTGTGTCACCATGCCTGACTTCGACCCAGGAGATTTTAATTTTAATTTTAATCTCTAAGTATGTATATTTTTCATATTGTTTAAAAAATAGTCTTATTAGAAAATTATTGAATTATAAATTTATTGTGGAAGCTAGAAACAGAAATTTGAATAAGTGTTCCATATGAATGAAGTCAAAATTTGGCTGATGTCATTTTTTCCTCCTTTATATTCAACATATGTTGTAGGCATGGTGTAAAACAGTACATTTTTGTGGTTTAAAAAAAATGTTTGCGATCTTTTTTTTTTTCATTATTGTGTTCCTTTTTCCCCTCCTCCTCTTCTCTTTCTTCTTTTTCTTTGAGAAAGTTTCTTGCTAGATTATTCAGGCTAGCTTTAAATCTACCATCCTCCTGCCTTAGCCTTTCAAGTGCTGGGATTGCAGGTCTGCACCAACATGTTGGTCTATGCTTCTTAATTTTTTAGAGTCTAGAAGAGTTTGTGAGTTGGTGCTGGCACACGCCTGTAATGCCAGTGCTTAGAGGCAGAAGCAGGAGGATTGCCACAAGTTTTACTATCTTGATTTATAAACTCAATTCCAAGTCAGCCAGGGCTACATAGTAAAACCTTGCCTCAAAAATAAGTTTGTACGGATGGAGAGATGGCTTAGTGGTTAAGGCACTTGTCTATGAAGCCTAAAGACCCATATTCTATTCCCCAGTACCCTCGTAAGCCAGATGCACAAGATAGTGCATACGTTTAGAGTTTATTTGCAGTGGCTGGAGGGCCTGACATGCCCATTCTCTCTCTATCTGCCTCCTTCTCTCTCTCTCCAATAAATAAATAAAAATAAAAATATATTTGATATATTGAAACTAAATAAATGACAAAAGTAAAATGAAAAAGAATTCTAAAATAATTTTGTTGGATTTTTGCCATTAAAATATATTGAGAAAATTTGATTTTTTAAAAAATATGTGTGCATGTGTGTGTGTGTGTAGGTATGTGCATGCCATAGTGTGTGTGTGTGTGTGTGTGTGTGTGTGTAGGTCAGAAGACAACCTTGAGGTGTCTCTATCTAGTCCACCTTCTTTGAGACAGGGTCTCTTGCTACTGCAAATGAACACCAGTCTAGTTAGCCCGTGAGCTTCAAATTCTCCTGGCTCTGCACTCTATGTGGGTGCTGGGAAGGATAGAACTCAGGTCAGCAAGCTTTGCAAGCAAGCACCTTTAACACCTGAGCCATCCCCCTATCCCCAACAATTTGATTTTGTGAACAGTACAAAATTAAGATTAAGCTTGTTTATAGACATTATTTTCAAGTTCTATAGCACAGATTGCCAGGTGTCTACTGAAATTTATTCTCCTTCAAATGTCTAGAATTGTTGCATCAGGGCCCAGATTTCCCAGCCTCCCTTTGCATATAGGTGTGAGCATGTTATGGATCTGGCCAATAGAATGTGAGCAGAAGTGACCCTTGTCTTTTCTGGGCCAAAATTTTAAATCCTTTTTTTTCTTTTTCTTTTTTTCTTTTCTTTTCTTTTTGAGGTAGGGTCTCACACTAGCTCAGGCTGACTTGGAATTCACTATGTAGTCTCAGGGTGGCCTCGAATTCATGGCGATCCATCTACCGCTGCCTCCTGAGTGTTGGGATTAAAGGTGTGTGCCACCATGCTTGGCTTTTTATTTTTATTTTTTTTTTTAGCAAGCTCAACAGACTGGCTTTTTTTTAATGTGTGAGAGAGAGACAGACAGAAAGAGAGACAGAGACAGAGAATTGATGTGCCAGGACCTCTAGCCACTGCAATCAAACTCCAGCCATGTGTGCCCCTTTGTGCACACGTGTGCCAATGCATGTGTGCATCACTGTGTGACTGGCTTATATGGGACCTGGAGAGTTGAACACAAGTCATTAGGTTTTGCAAACAAGAGCCTTAACCACTAAGCCATCTTTCCAGCACCCCCCCTTTTTGTGGTAGTTCACTATGTAGTCTCAGGCTGGTCTTGAACTGAGCTCCTCCCACCTTTGTATCCCAAGTTCTGGGATTAAAGGCATGTGCCACCATGCCCAGCTCCAAAACTCTAAAGAAGCAGGTATTTCTTTTCTTTTTGCAATCTTTCTCATGTTTCTTTGTCTGGCTGGAGAAAGATGAAACTAGGCCATAAGAGAGCTGGAGCCACACATGTATTAAACCTGGGTCCTCCAGTCACCGCCTGGAAGAAAACTGTCTGCCAATTAATTGTAAGTACCAATGAGGAGCAAACAGACTCCAAAATGTGTCAATAGCTGTGAGACCATGCACGTTTATTTGTCACAATAGCTAGTTACTACTCCACTGATACAAGTACCATCAGTGCTGTCACTTACCAGAATTTTCCAATAAGACTTTCTGCTGAGCTTATTCTAGTGAATAGATGTACTTTCAATAAACTACCCTATTTGGAGTCAGATTTTTTTTTAAATTATGGTAAAAGGTGCATAATATAAATTTATTTAGTTAGGCATGGTGACTCATGCTTGAAACAGCCTGCCTGGTCCATGAAGCAAATTTGAGACCCTGTCTCAAAAACCAAAACCAAAAAACCTACAAACTTAAAAAATTATCCTCTTAACTGTTTTGAGAATTACTGTCTACACATTCTTGTACAACAGAGCCCTAGAACATTTTTGATCTTACGCAGTTGAAAACTAAACCTGCTGAGAAACAACTGCACACAAACTTCCAAAGTCTTCTATGAAAATTTATGTTCTTGAGCTGGAGAGGTGGATCAGTGATAAAAGGTGTGTGCTTGCAAAGCCTGACAGTCTGGGTTCAATTCCCCAGTACCCATGTAAAGCCAGATGCACAAAGTGGTGTAGTGTACACGCATGTGGAATTTGTTTGCAATGACAAGAGGCTCTGACATTCCCATTTTCTCTTTCTTTCCTCCCCCCCTCACCTTTTCTCTTTCTATCTCTGCTTGCAAATAAATAAAACAATTTTAAAAATTTATGCTCTTAATAAGGTAAAACATCTCTTTTTCATTTTGAGACAGGCTCTCACTGTTTGGCTCCATGTCAGCCTGGAGCTCACTATGTAGCTCAGGCAAGCTAAACTCACAATCATCCTGCCTCTATTTCTTCAGTGCTAGACAGGAGCCACTGCATCCACTTAGAAATGTTCTCTTGAGGCCTTTTTAAAAATATACTTTTGTTTATTGGCAAGAATAGAGAGGGAGGGAGGGAAGAGGGAGGGAGAGAGAGAGAGAGGGAGAGAATGGGTATACCAGGACCTCCTGCCACTGTAAATAAACTCCAGACGCATGCAACACTTTGTGCATCTGGCTTTACATGGGTACTGAGGAATCAAACTGGGGCTAGCAGATTTTATAATCCAGCATTTTAAACCACTGAGTCTTCTCCCCAGCTCTTCTGAGGTCTTAATTTCAGTGTGAGCATGACTTTGTACTTTTCCTGTATGCCAGGCAGTGTTCTAAGTGCCCTTTCTGTTTAAAGATATGGTACTGAAGATTGAACCCAGGGCCTGGCACATGCAGGCAAATAAATTTACTATTACTGAGCTAAATCATCAGCCCCCCACCCCTTTTTCACTTTTTATTTTGAAATAAGATCTTGCCAAATTTCCCAAGCTAGCCTTGAATTCACTCTGTAACCCAGGATGGCTTTGAACTTGTGATCCTCTTGCCTCAGTCTCTTGAGGAGCTGAGATTACAGACCTGTGCACCAAGCTTGACTCTCAATGCTTTACATGTGTTATCTTCATCTAACAACAGCAACAAAATGCTCAAGACTTGCTTGCGAGAGCCTCTAGCCACTGCAAACAAACTCCGGGCTCATGTGCCACTTTGTGCATCTGGGTTTTACATAGGTACTGGGACTCAAACCTGAGTCAGGAGGTTTTGCAAACAAGTACCTTTAACCACTAGCAATCTTCCCAGCCCCAACATATATATATATATATATATATTTTTTTTTTGTTTGTTTGTTTGTTTTGTTTTTCATGGTAGGGTCTCACTCTAGCCCAGGCTGACCTGGAATTCACTGTGTAGTCTCAGGGTGGCCTTGAACTCACAGCGATCCTCCTACCTCTGCCTCCTGAGTGCTGGGACTAAGGGAGTGCGCCACCACGCCCAGATATTTTTATATATTTTAGACAGGCTCTTACTCTTTAGCTTAGAACTTGCTATGTTCACTGGGCTGAGCTCAAACTTGTGGTGACCCTCCTGTCTCAACCTTCCCAGCATTGGGATTACATGGGTGAGTCACCATACCCTATTAGTGTTTTTTTAAAAAAATATTTAGAGAGAGAGAGAGGGCGAGAATATAAATGGATGCACCAGGGCCTCTAGCTACTTTGTGTATCTGTTTTTTTTTTTCTTAATAATAGGTACTGAGGAATTAAACCCAGGTCATTAGGCATTGCAGGCAAGCACCTTAACTGCTGAGCCATCTCTTCAGTCCCCACTTAGTTTTGATAGGAAAACATCCATGTCTATATCAAATTTCAAACTGATCATTTCATATTAATGAATATGGAATGAATATTATGTATTTCAAATAATAGCTTTATATAAAGAATAATTCCAAGATTTACTGTTAACCTAAATGTTTCTACTAGATATGCAAATATGCATAGTTCTAATATTTTACTGTTCATGGTGGGAACTGCAGTGAATTTCTCAGTGTCTGCCACAGAACATTAACTTGTCTGTCTTAGATGCAGGCATCTGTCAAAAGAGTTGGTGAATGGAGTAATTATAACTGAAGATCAATCTTCATCATTCAGAAAGCATCTCAAAGGGCTGCTAATGTATCTTCAACTAGAATGGGAGTTTTATCCTCCCAAATTGACTCTAACACTGCTTTCTCTTGAGTGGGAAAGTAACACAAAAACAGCCCGTTCTGCCCTCCTACCACAGAATGCACGGCTACCAACTACCCAAGTGTACTCTAAATCACAGGAATGTTAACTGTAAATGCACCATGACTACTCTCTGACTTGGCTGCATTTTCCAAGCCAGCCGTATGGGAGAAGAGCCTTAAGCTCCCTAGTTTAAATTTAGATCAAACTCTCGTATCAAATTCCCATCCTCTCCCCTTGATTTTAACCTTCTAGAATAATGTTCTCTTTAATCTTTTGCCTTCCTCCTGCTTGCCTATTTTTCTTTCTTCTTGTACTCTAAGCCCCTTTAGAAGATCTGTCCAGTCTCTTTTCAAGGTTAAAGCTTTAGTCTCCCTGCATTTTCCTCTTTTTAGTCACAACAGCTGGGATCCTGAAACCTTCACTCGCAGGATCAGCCTGACTTTTGTATTTGAGAATGGTAACTGTCAGATCTGGGAGAGTTTAAAGAGTTCTAGGCCAGTTCCTAGACAACACCGCCTCAAGTCAGCCTGTCAGCAGATGCCACTTTCACATTCATTCTGAATTTATTCAGAAACTACTACTATTCATGCCACTTCCCTTTGCTATGTGCCAGGTACTGTGAAAAACCAGGGTGAAAGACTGCACAAGACACAGTTCTTAAATGCCTTTCAGTTAAGAAGGGTAGGTGGGCAAGTTAGCCAGCCTCACAGCCTGGTAGAGACTCCTTAGGTGAGGCACAAACTGTGGGAATGTGGGGTGGGGATACAGTCTGTGAGAGCTTCCCAGTAGATTTCCATACAAGGATCTGAAGCATGAGTAGGAGTTACCTAGGTACAGAGAGAAGTGTGTGTGTGTGTGTGTGTGTGTGTGTGTGTGTGCCTGCGCACACACGCATACACACATGCTGCGCAGGTATACATATATGAGAAGCCAGAGCATAAGAGGAGCAAAGCACACTCTAGGAACTCTAAATAGCTATATTTGCAGTATAACATAATAGATAAAATCGTGATCTCAGAGCCAGGTGTGGTGCCTCACAACTGTAATCCCAGAAGGTTAAGCAGAGGGGATTAACATGAGTTTGATTCTAGTCTGAGCTACATAGTGAGAGTGAGTTCCAGGCTAGCCTGAGCTACAGAGTGAGGCCCTGTCTCAAAAATAAATAAATAAATATGCCAGGCCACCTGGATTTGGATTCTGACTCTTCTGCTATGTGTGAGTTTAGTTGGGGTGCTTGACCTCATTTCCTCATTTGTAAAAGAGGAATGGTAGAAGGACCAGCCTTTCACCATTGTTGTAAGAAATATGTTCCAGAGCTTAGAATGGTGCTTGGCATATAACATAATAATAATGCTTTGCTATTATTTGGCTATAATATCTAATGAAAGATAGGGAGTGGCCACAGAAAATTCTTGTGTGGGTGGCTAAGAAGTCTGGGCTTTAAAACTGTTCCCGGAAGCCGGGCGTGGTGGTGCTCGCCTTTAATCCCAGCACTCAGGAGGCAGAGGTAGGAGGATCACTGTGAGTTCAAGGCCACCCTGAGACTACATAGTGAATTCCAGGTCAGCCTGAGCTAGAGTGAGACCCTACCTTGAAAAACCAGAAAAAAAAAGCAAACAAACAAAAAGAAAAAAAAAATTTGTTCACCCAATCCCTTTTGCCCTTAAGAGAAAATAGGGAATGTACATTATAGGATTACTGCTTTAAACGAATCATCCAGCCACAGTGTAGACATGTTTGGAGAGCTTGGGAGGAAAATCTACTCTTTCTATCATACCTGATTGGAAGATGAGGAGTGTATCAATCCATCCCCTGGCCCAGAGAGCTGCCATTGCTTAGGGAAGGGGATGCCTAGAGAAGTAGGATGAGTTGGAAAAGCCATGAGCTCTGTGACTTCTGAGGTGCCTGAAATAGTGATTGTGCATGTCTCCTAAGCAAGGTGTCTCGTTCTGCAGAGCAGAGTAGGAAATAATGGGCGCTAAGAGGATACTCCAACACCTTGGAGTGCAGATAAAGATCATCCAGGGAGGCCAAGTATGTTGAGAAAAAAGGAGGCTCTACGCTTTCTGAGAAAGATCCCCATTACAGAGACAGGAAGAAAAAGAAGGCCCTTGAAGTAGTCTGAAGAGTAACCAGAGAGACAGGAGAAAAATCCAGAAATATTACTGTCAAGTAAGCCTGAGGAGATCATTTCACAAGGCAGGAATGACAGAGTGATAAATGCCCTTAAGACAATGAACCAAGAGAGGAATGAACATGCTCCGTTTGCGATAAGGAGGACTTTGTCCCATAGACGTTCAGTTAGGTAGGATGTTTCTTAGAGACCAGGTTGCAAAAGCCTTAAGGTAAACCAGAGGCAAGGAATGGAGGAGACTGAGTTGGAGAGAATACTTAGGAGGGTAGATTCAAGCAAATTAATCTGATAGGGCTAGAGAATTTAAGAAATTTACAGGTAGAAGAAATGGAGTATAGAAACTAGTGATATTTGGAGAGTTGAGAGACTGTACATGATGGTGATAAGAGCCGGTAGAGAATGGAAAAGGTAAGAGAGAGAGAGAGAAATTTAAGGTGGAATAGATGAGACTGGAGAGGAGAAGGAACTCTTCTCGCATGGAGGAAGGAGAGGAATGACAGGGATGGGAAGGAATACAAGACGATGGAGTGGCCCAAAGCTGAGGGAGTTCCCTTCTGATTGTTACCATTGTTTTAAAAAGTAGGAAGCTATGTCTTTGGTTCAGAGAAAAGAGGTCATAGATGGCATAAAGTGACCGCTGTCGAAGCCTGTGGATGTGGCTGAATCTCACTATTCAGATAGCTCAGTAGCCTGCAGAATATATGACTATGTCTTTTTATTTGGCATCCCTTAGTAGCTTGACAGTAAGAGTAGAGACAACAGGTTTGCAGTTTTATTAAGTAGGTGAAATGAATAGCCAGAGAGCAAGAAAACAGGGGAGACTGGCCAAAGTGGTGAACTATAGGTTCAGAAGGTTCAGAACAGAAGGCTGGAAGGAAACGTGAGAATCCCAGTGTCTTGTGATAGTGTTCTCTGGAACAGTGCATAACCTGCTTAGTCTAGAGGATAGGTAGGGTGAAACAAGTCACCCACAGACTCTCTAAGACACAGGGACTGAGATAAGAGGAACTTAGTTTTTTTTTAGGAAGGGACTAAACATGACCTAGTTTGATTATCTGCTAAAGGGACCCCAGCCCAGGCAAGATGCATTAGTTAGTTCCCAGGACCTACCTGGTGTGTTAGACACTGCAGCAGTGCTGGTACCTGGAGTGGGAATGCAGTGAAGGCTGGAGCTCCAAATTATGGTTCTAGAAGCAGGACTGGGTCCTTGTTGATTGCCTTATACTCATAATATAATTTATGTATTAAGACTAGCATCATGTAGTACAGAACTAAGTACAAGATGCTTATAGTCATTAAGTCTCTACTTTGTTTCCTTTTGGCTATATCCCTTGCTTGGGACTCAGCCCTCACTGGAGGTGGAGTTCTACCTGGCTTACTAGGGCTCTCAGGACTGAACACAAGGTCGTCAGATCCAGCTGCAAGTAGAGATGATACTTTCTCTTTCTCTCTGACAGACATCTACCCTCATCTCTGCAATCAAACTCCAGACACGTGTGTCATCTTGTGCGCATGTGTGAGCTTGTGTGCCTGTGTCAACTTGTATGTCTGGCTCATGTGGGACCTGAAGAGTTGAACATGGGTTATTAGGCTTTGCAGGCAAGTGCCTAAATAGCTAAGCCATCTCTCCAGTTTAAAATCAATCTTTGCCTTCTTTCTTTCTAAATGCTGGGATTATATCTATGTATGATCAAGCCCAGCTTAAAGGGATTCTTTCTGAAGCCATGTTTTATGCATCATTGATGTATGGAGATGTTAAAATAATTCTGTAAAAGGGAAGAAAGGTAGTTTCTGTGGGCAAGTAGTTATTAAGTTAAATAAAATTCTCTACTATAGGATCTCTCAGAACCTCTATTTAGCTAACATTCATTATAAATTCTCTTTAAGGATTGTTAATACATAATATCCAAAACTCACTACTAGAACCAACTCTTATGGTATACATGTTAGCATCTTTTGGGACTTTCTGAATTATACAGCTTGAAAAACACCATTTTGGGGGAATGCAAAAGGCACCATTTAATTATAAATAGCGTATTTATTGAATTATATTTCATTCATCCAATAGAGATTTGTGGAAAGCTTGCAATCTCAGGCATAGTGTTATATACCAGAGACAGTATGATGATTAGCCTTTGAGGAACTCACAAGCAGATAAAAGTATGGCCATGTTCTCTGAACTCTCAGACTCGGTAATTTCCCGTAGTAATGACTGGTCTTACAAACCATGCTTGATAGCAGTTACTGACATCATAGAACATTTTCGATTTCTAACAGTTTAGGTTTAAAGCCAGAAAGTCTTTAAATAGTATTTACTCCTCTTGATCTCTGTTTTTCCATCTGTAAGATGGAGATGATAATTATCTATTTGGTGGAGGTGTGGTCTGGATTGAATGAAGTAATATGTGTGAACGTTTTTTGTAAACGGCTATAAAAATGAAGCCTTTTCTGTTTAGGAGTGCTGATCAGAAGAAAACCATGATGGTGGTCTTGAGCAGATACTCAAAGCATTACGGTGGAGTGTTCCAGTTTATTTTTCATTTTTTAGATAATACTTTTTCTTGGACAAGAAACAACAATGTGGGTCCAAAGTCAAATAATAAAACAATCTCACACATTTCAAATCTGAATTTTTAGGAGAATGTAGGGCACCATTGAATTTCTGGTTTTCTTCAAAATTAGCATTATAATTAGACTTACAATGCAAAATTTGGAGTGGTGTGGTGTTTCCCTCTGATGAGAATATGCATTTAACTGTGTGGGAGGTACATTAAATAAATTAAAATTATTCATTGCTTATTTTGAGAAAAGCCTATTTGTAAAAATCAAACCACTTATTGATATTTATTGGACTCTAAAAGGTTGACTTAGAACCAATTTAACTGGTCTATGTAAATCCTAATTTGAAAGTCAAGTATGTTACAATGAAAAGAAGAAAAGCAGCGAGAAAGAATAGAACTCTCTGGATTAATGATTCTTTCCCCTGTGGGAAGGGAATTCACACATTGCTCTGGGAAGGACTTACTACAAAAATATTCTCTGCTTCTCAAACAATGTAGGATGTAATAGGGGGGCTACCTATAGTGTGCTCCCATCATTATTACATTCAACACAATAGATTTTGTGAAGACAATATGAAAAGTTTTAGAAGGCTTCTCTACTATCTTACCTTCTGAGATAAATGGTTTGTTATAGGGGAAAATATCTTGTTCCTATTCCATAAGTTACAAATTAAACCATCTGGGTTTTCACTTAAGTCTAGGGACTTCATTAACATGGTAAGACATAAAAGAATTGCCCAAGGTAATAAAGTCCTATTACCACTGATTCATGGCAATTAACTAATTTGATGAACTACGACTTCTCAGCCTGTCTGTGGAAGGAAGGAAGTGAAGTCTGAGTGGAGAGGACCTTAGGGATCATCTTTTTACAGAGGAGGAATCGTGGGTAGTGTTTGCTAATTCAGAATGATGGAGATTGCATACTTGTAATGCCGTACTCTGAGGCATCATTTCTTATTGTACCAGTGAAACAATAAATACTGCAAGTTTGTTTTTGTCTGACTTGTCTGGAGTCAGCCATTTCTTGTGAATATAATTCTAATTACATTAAAGAATCATGGCAACATTTGTCATTTTTCTCTGTATGGAAATATATAATCTTTTTTTTGAAAAAAATTTCTCCCTGCCCTGCTTGAAAATATCCAAAGGTGTTTTTTTTTTTTTATTCCTGTTGATGTTCTTTGAAACATTTTTCTAAGCTCTTGAATATGAAATAATATTTTTGGGAATTAAAATACTTCTTTTATTTACTTTCCAAATAATGGAACTGACTCCAAAAAGAGTGTTGGCATTAGTTGGAAACCCCACTAGTTACAAAATCATATATAATTTGTGCAGCCTTGAAGTTTAGAGCTGCTTCTGGAAACTCATGCAATCTTTTCTCCAACTCAGTTAAATTTAAGTTTGTTAATGCCATTGCTGGCTGAATAACTTCAGTATTTACAGGCTAAGAAATAAAAGAAAGTCCCAGTGACAGACAGTTCAGCTACCCTGTAATTCCCATCATTTGAGATTTGCTCTTTTGTAATGAGATACTTTATTCCAGAAAGGCAAGATTAATGCAGGAGCCTTTGGTAAAATACAACACTGGACTATTGTCTGCTATTAGTACCTCAGGAATAAGCAATTCATTCATTTTTGGAAACACTAGGAGATGTTAGACCAGGAGGCCAATGACACTGGGGAAAGAGCTGGCCAGGGTGCTAGGTACACCGAAACTCCAATTACCACTCTACTAACAACTAAGTATGTGACTTTGAGCCAATCACCCCTCCCTACCCAGTCGATACTGACTGACCATGGGTAGAATGAAGGAGTTGTTTCACTCCAAACTTCAACTCTACTAAGGACAAACAGGCGGAAGGAGGTGTGCTGAGAGTGTAACAGAGAGTATCACCCTTGACATTAGTGACTTTGCAAAGTTCCAAAACAACTTTCTAATTCTTGTTCTTTGCCCGTGTCTTAAGTTGCCTCTGGTGAAGGGTAGTTCCTGACCAGGGAGCAAAGTCCCAGTGGATCTGATCCCCATCTAACCTCGCTTGTGAACTCATGCCTGTGAACTCATCCCTGAACTCCCTCCTTCATGACATGCTGTTCCTTTCCTTTCCTTTCCTTTCCTTTCCTTTCCTTTCCTTTCCTTTCCTTTCCTTTCCTTTCCTTTCCTTTCCTTTCCTTTCCTTTCCTTTCCTTTCCTTTCCTTTCCTTTCCTTCCCTTCCCTTCCCTTCCCTTCCCTTCCCTTCCCTTCCCTTCCCTTCCCTTCCCTTCCCTTTCTTCTCCTTCCCTCTCCTCCCCTCCCCTCCACTCCCCTCCCCTCCACTCCCCTCCCTTCTTCCTCCTTTTCTTGCTCTTTCTTTCTTTCTTTCTTTCTTTCTTTCTTTCTTTCTTTCTTTCTTTCTCTTTTCTTTCTTTCTTTCTCTTCTTTCTTTCTTTCTTTTTCTTTCTTTCTTTCTTTCTTTCTTTCTTTCTTTCTTTCTTTCTCTTTCCTTCCTTTCTTCTTCCTTTCTTCTTTCTTTCTTTCTTTCTTTCTTTCTTTCTTTCTTTCTTTCTTTCTTTCTTTCTCTCTCTCTCCCCTCTCTCTCTCTTTCTCTTTCTTTCTTTCTTTCTTTCTTTCTTTCTTTCTTTCTTTCTTTCTTTCTTTCTTTCTTTCTTTCTTTCTTTCTTTCTTTCCTTATTTCACATAGACTAGCCCCAAAGCTAAATTTCTTCTGCGGTTCTTACTTACAACTTTCTTTCGTTTCAGAATGGGTCAAAATTTCCCTTTAAAGGTAGCATCAAGTTTACCCAAGGTTGATTCTGAGTTATTCAGGGTACTTTTCTCTGGTAGAGCCCATTTATCTTCCTCATCTTCCCTCTATAAACCACCAAAGCCTTTTACACAATTCAGATAATGGTTCATTCTGATTTGGGGAAATCCCTAGATACAATTTTGAGCTGGATACTTATTTTCATATTCCATGACATGGTTAATTCTATTTTCAATGTCCCTTCACCAAAGTGCTTTTGGGAAGAAAGATGCACATTCAGGGTTCCTAATGGACAGGGTCCTGGTCAAGGCAGAGATAGGGCCAAACCAACTTTCAGAGCTTAGGGAACTGTAAATCCAAGTTGTTCCTGATTACTTTAGGTCAAAACAATAGTAAGTGAAGAGGGAAAACAATACAAGTAAATGAAGAAGATGTACAAAGACCCTTTGTACCCCATTCTAGAGCTTTTTCAATCAATATAAATATATACAAGGGTATATTCAAAATTTTCTCTTTCTCTTTCTACATAAATGAGTTCATATTCTTTATGCTCTTCTGCAAGTTTACTGTGCATATAAACATGCACACTCATATACTCACATTTTTCTGTAGACTCTCTCCACAAACAAGCTCATACTATTCATCTGCTTTTTTTCTATTCTGTGATTGAATGATATTTCATTGTTTTAATATACTGTAATTGATTGATTTGGTCTCCAACTAATGAGCATTTTAATTTTTCCTCCTGATATCTGAGGAAGACAGGCAACATAGACAAAGAACCTTGACTTTGTAGGAAATTTGTTTTTATAAGATTAACTTTGGGGAGAATGTATATGTTCTTGTGTGGAGGGCAGTCTCTGCAGTCAAATTGTCCCTGTGCTGTAAAATCTGCGTGACGACTGGTACAGTTGCATGTCTTACCTGTGTTTCTCACTTAATTGGAGATAATTATCATGTTTAATTTTAGAGGAAAGATGCGAGTTACTGAGAGATCCAGACACAGGATGACAGGAGTGGGCCAAAAGCCAGCACTTGGCTATCCAAGTTGCTTCTTACTTATTAACGGTTTCTTGTTATTTCAGGCTGGTTATTATGATCTCCACTTGAGAAGCTTATTTCAAGCCAGTAAGTGTAAATATGGATGGATGAGACAGCTGATGACTCTCAGGAAACAGGTAAATCTAAAACTCAAGGGACGGAAAAAGGTCCATGTTAGAAAATACAAAATGAAGTCTTATTACCAGTATTATGATGCCCCAACTGAAATGAAATGATAAAAATTACATTGTCATTAATTTATGCACTGAGAATGATTGAAAGCAGGCCCTCATAGGCTTGTTCCCCAGGATGAGCAAAACTCCAATTCCATGTGATCTAATTCTCTATTCTTAAGTGCTTCTTCTGTAATTCCGGGAAGATGTGATTTGCAGTGCAGTGAGTGCTGGCAATTACTGCATTTCTCCTGTGGGCGAGAGCTAATGCTCATTCTCACCTTGCTCCTCACTGAGATGTGCAGCAGACATCAATCATCATTACTGCACAACCAGCCTGCATCCTTAATTAGGAAATAACATACAGAGTGTCTTAATGGCAAAGTATGTGATATTATGCATTTTTGATAGTTTGTGTAAGAAGCAACCCCAAATAAATAACATAATAGCTTGTGCAGTATGAGCCTAAAATACCATACAATCTTAGAGCACCAAAATTGTTTGGTAAAAATTTCAAAATCTACTTGAATATGCTTCACTTGCCTGAGCAATTTGCATATATGCATGTGAATGCACATGAGGGTACTCCCAGGAATATATATGTATGTATGTATGATGCTGGCTCTTAGGTTGGTCTACCTTGCCATGTTGTTTCATGTTGTTTCCTTGCCTTTTATTTGCCATTTTGTATAATTTATTGTTGATGGTTCCAGTACAATGAGAAATTATGACTATATGGGAAAGCACTATGGTTTGTGTTTTACCACTGACTTGCTGCTTTGTTGTCTAATTGATTGTCATCAATTATCTTGGCTATTACTGAGCAATAGAGAATGGTGAATGTTATTCCAATTTCAGAAGAATAAAGGCATTTAAATGTGCAGGAAGGAAGAGAAAGAGAGCTAACATTTACTGAATACCTATTGTATTATAGGCAGTATTCCCCACATAAAAAATGTCAATTTTCTTGTTATTATTTATTTGACCATGTGTGCATGTATGGGTGCATGCATGTACTACTTTTCATCTGGTTCTACATGGGTGCTAGGGAGTTGAACCCAGTACGACAGGCTTTGCAAGCAAGCGCTTTTAACTACTGAGCCATCTCTCCTGTCCCATTTTCTTGTTTTATCCTTAAGACACACCTGTAATATATTATCTCCACTTTAAGATGCAGAACCTGAAATTTGGATTGTATAATTGCTTAAGGTAACACAGCTCAAAAATGGCAAAACCATGACTAGAAATCAATGTTGACTAACTCTTTTAAGTCTATTTCTTTAAACAATAAGACCTCAAATTTATATATAGCTTTTTACCTTACAATATGTTATCATTTTCCTCATATGTTATCATTTTTAATTTTTCCAACTACTCTGTTAGATATGATTATAAAGGAAACTGTGACATAACCCAAGATCATGGGCTAAGACTTAAAGATTTATAGACCTAAGATCATCACTTTCCCCATAATAAAACTAAAGCCTTGGAGTAAATCAATTGTTCTTTAAAAATGCAAACCAATGAATATGATAAAATATATTATATGCAGGTATGAAATTGTGGAAAAGAAAATTAAAAATAAAACAAGAAAGAGGAAGAAGAGGAGGAGGAAAAGACTGTAGTATTTGTTTTTAAAGGGTTATTAAAGTTAAAGCAACCTGTAAACTGTCACCTATAATTGTAGTTGAGTGAACAAAAACAATTATAGGTTGATTTTATCTTTCACCTTTCATATTCTTTAGGAAAGTGGCATACTTTCAAAAACTACAGCCTGATCAGCTTGAAAAATTGTTAATATTATTTCATTATTTTGTCTATGGAAACGGGACAGTGCATGTGTCAGCTACTTGTTTCTTTCAAGTATTATGTTCATTTTTATCTTGACATAAATAATAATTATAAATAGAATGCAGATTATTTTGCCTTTTGTTTTGCATTATCTACAGTTCTCTGTATCTATGTCTTGTGTACTTAGAAAATTAGTTTGTGAAAAATCATCACTTATAGACACAGATGTCCTCTGTAGTTAAAGCAAAGGTTAAAAAGATCAAGCAGTCAGGGGCTAGAGAATTGGCTCAGTGGCTAAGTTATTTGCCTGCAAAGCCTAATGATCTGGGTTCTATTCCCCAGTACCCATGTAAAGCCAGATACATAAAGTGGTGCATACAACTGGAGTTCGTCTATAGTAGCTAGAGACCCTAGTGCATCCATTATCTCTGTCTGTTTCTCTTCTCTCTATTGATCACTGCTTGCAAATAAGTTAAAAAAAGTTTTTTTAGACAACCAAGCAGTGAATGGTGATGTGTTAGAAAATGTAGACTAAGAATACAAGTTGGTCATTTTGCATAGAAGCAATAGAGGTTAGATCATGTGTACACTAAGGCATATCTATATTGTAGCACTGATGATGTTATTAGAATCTTTTCAGTCTTAAAACTCTTATGCCCAAGAAAAAGAATCATTAAAAGCTGTGAACAAATTAAGGAAGAATTTGGGGAATGGGAAAGAAGAATAATAGGACATAATGAATGAAATCTTTCTTTGCTTTTGTCTTATTATAATCCCCTCTTTCCCTTTTACTCGCTCTCCTTGTCACAAAGACACTTACCAAATAAAAGCACTGATACTGAGGTGTGAATAATTGCTACACTTACATCTTCAATGAAAAGCACATTACCACAATTGGACCTTTAAGTGGTAGAATGCCACTGAGAGGTTCTTTCTAGTAGAGACAATTTCTATTGCTGTTAGTTATATTACGAAGCTACTTTCCTCAATTCACCCATATTCCCGTTGCAACCCTGTATTCGATGTATCTTCCAGCAACATATATGTAATGGGCACAATTTGTCAAGAGCTGGGAATGTCTTAGTGAGAAAATACATACTCTCTTGCAGAATATAAAATCCAGAAAGGCAGGACTGTCATAAATGGAGCAAGCACTGTTTTATTCCAGCCACAGTCATTTTCTCACTTTGGCAAAGGGCTCTTTACTCCTTTGGGCTCAGCAAAACTTAAGAACTAATAGACTACAGGTGGGTGGTGTGTTTGCAGATGGATAATTAAAACCATGAACAGAGTATCTGAAGTAGACATCCAGTTGCAATCCCTCCCTCCCTCTCTTCCTTCTTTTCTGTCCTCCTTCTGCTTATAATTACCCAAATTATCCAGGAGAACTGAGGTGAATTTACAAAACTTAGGCTCTAGGAGACTTTTTCATTTGGCATCTAGTCACACAACATAGACTTTGCCCATTTGCGAGCTGCAGGCTTCTGAGATTCAATTGCTTCACCTGTCAAATGGAGACAGTTAATAACTCCCTTTATGTATGTACTACACGAACACAATAGGTAAATGGAGGTATTATAATTACCATGTTTCAACTTGGGCCTTTCATCAATAATTCAAAAACTTTATAATATTGGGTGTGCTTTCACAATACATTATTTTTTGTGGAAAGATGATATTAATAATAACTCTGCATACTTCTAGTTGCAATGTCTTTCTTTTTTTTTGAGGCAAGCCCAATGGACTGACCTTTCTTTTAAATGAGAGAATGAGAGAGAGAATGAGAGACAGAATTGGCATGCCAGGGCTTCCAGCCACAGTAATTGAACTCTAGATGTGTACCTTGTTTGTCTGGCTTATGTGGGATCTGGAGAGTCAAACGTGGGTCCTTAGGCTGTGCAGGCAAGGGCCTTAACTGCTCAACCATCTTCCCAGCCCTATGATGCCTTTCTTGTAGGATTTTTCTTCGGAATGTTCATCATTTATATTATTTTCATGTTATAGATAAGTTCCTTATAAACCATTTAATTAGCTGAGTGGTTGAAATGTCAGAAGATAATCTGAAGTGCACAGCACACCTGCAGAACACATTTACTTGACACAAGAGAATGAGTCTGCTTCTCTACCTTTGGCTTTGGTCACTTTTTTCCTTCCAGTGCCACACCATAATGGAGGACTGAATGGTGTGACTCAGATGTGTTGTCTTGAGTACAGTGTGGCATTAATAGCTTATGTTGTTTTACTCTCCCCAAATTCCACTGGAGCTATCTAGTGTCTGTGTAAGAGGTTTGGAGAATGTCTGCAGAAGTGCAAAACATCCACATTGGAGGCTCTAATTCATGGAATGTTTTAGCGTGATTTGGAAGCACAGAAAGCAATCCTATGATATTAAAATCAGACTCAACCATATGATAAAAAACAGCTGACATGCGTGAACCATCTTCTAACACCTACACAGCTGTGAGGAAGATTTTACTGAGCCCAGCTTAACCTTCAGTTTTTCTGTTTTGGTTTCATGGAAGTTAATCTTTAATAGAAGGATGCATTCTTATTAATCAAATTTCTTCTTTAGAGCTGGAGATCTAATGTAGGACCTTGAGTAGGCTTAGAAAGCACCCTATCATTGAGCCAGGGAAGTTCCTTATATACAATTTCATTAGCTGAGCAGTAAAAAGTGAAACAGTGCTTGTATTACATAGAGCCCCTGAAGTCCTTTAATATTTTCTTTGAAAGAAAATATTATTTCGACCAAAATTTCAATCATAAGATGAGACTAATGGTAATTACAGTTATAGTAATGTATATTTGACATTGAAGAGAGTAAATTTTAATATTCTTATACAACTTTATGGAGTGATAGATGTGATAATTAGCTTGATTTTGTTAATAATTTCTCAATGTGTACATATAACAAAAACATCACACTGGTTATTTTGAATATATACATTTTTATAGTTAACTGAACTTGGAAAAGAGCAATTATATATATATATATGGATATAGATAAAATTTCTATATGATTTTACTATTTGCCTTTTATAGTTTCTTTGGAAACATAATAAATTTGACTGTAAAGTAAATTTGTCTAAACACAAACATTCTGTTTTTTCCTTTCTTAATAAGATTATACATTTCCTATAATAGCACTGTTGTTGTTCCAAACATCTTCAGAATATCCTTCATGATCACTAGCACATTCTTTGAAATGTCATCAGTTGGGAAAAAAGCTTCGGCTAATCAGCCTAGATAATCCACTTGAGATTAAAACAAAACAAAATCTGACAGATATAAAGCCAAATTAAAAATTATTATACATAAGGCACGCAAGTTTGTTTTAAAAATAAATCAGAAGAGGCATTCTAAGACAATTTTAGGCAATGCCAGCAATATTAGAACTCATTTTCTTTAAGGTGACTGCTTTAAAATTTTAACTTCTGATTCATTTGTGAAAATTCAGCCTTGTAACTTATTAATGACAGTTCCTGCTAATGTGATCTGACTCAGAAGGAAATTCCAAGAACTTAAGGACTGTACTTTCCACAATTAAGGTCCATTTTTACTCAAGGGCTTAGCATGATGCCCAGCATTCTGTGGCAACTGAGTAAGCCATAGACAGAAATGATGCCTGGCTTTGATGCCAGTGGAGTTGAAAATGGAAGGACTTGGCAAGACATTCGCGACCATTGCTGGCATTGACTTAGAAGAAATAAAATTGCTACTTACTTTCTCTCTCTCTCTTTTCTTTCTCTTTTTGGTTTTTCAAGGTAGAGTCTTACTCTAGCCCAGGCTGTTCTCGAATTCACTCTGTAGTCTCAGGCTGGCCTTGAACCCACAGCAGTCCTCCTATCTCTGCCTCCCAAGTGCTGGAATTAAAGATGTGAGGCACCATGCTCGGCTCCCCACCCTCTTTTCATAGCAATCTAAAAAACATATGCCGCATGCTTGCTTCTGGCATAGCTCATGGAAAGAAACTGTTGCAAAGCCACTGCACAGTGAAGCACAGCCACTGGCAATGGAGTGGAAAGAACATCACGAGAGGCCCTGCTAATCTTAGCAATGACTATTAACACAAAGAGGGTGCTCGTAGATAATTGACCTGTAAGAAACAACTACGCCACCAAGGACTTTTCAGTCACATTCATAACTTTGGAAACATTTATACTTGTATTCCAAGGTATATTAACAGACAAATGCTCTAAGTATAAAAAAAAAAAAAAAAAAAACCACTCTCTTTGGTCCTAAGGGAATTTACAGGTTAGCAGAGAACTCATGAGAGGCAGTAATAACAGTAGCAACATGCAAAGTAGAAAGCAATGACAGTTATTTACCAAGAGGTACAGATAAAGCACATAATACCTGGTCAGAAGGAGAGTCAAGGAAATTGAGATTGGAGTGTGAGATCAGTGAACTGGCACAACAAATATTATTACATCAAATATGGAGAAGAAGCAAAGATCCAAGAGTAGACAGAGTGAGTTAGCTGTTTGGCTGTCTGGAATGTGGGAGTGTGAAGGAGGAAGGGTTGGAGCAGCAGGAAGTGAGAAGGAGTAAACAGATGACTGATACGACCTGAACTTTGCTTTACTAAAAAACCGTCTGGGAGCTGGAGAGATGGCTTAATGGTTAAGCACTTGCCTGTGAAGCCTAAGGACCCCAGTTCGAGGCTTGATTCCCCAGGACCCATGTAAGCCAGATGCACAAAGTGGCACATGTGTCTGGAGTTTGTTTGCAGTGGCTGGAGGCCCTGGTCTGCCCATTATCTCTTTCCCCGCCTCTTCCTCTCTCTGTCTGTTGCTCCCAAACAAATAATTAAAAATTAAAAAACAAAACAAAACAAAACAAAACATCTGGCAGCACTGTTTCAGTGAGAGATCTCCTTGAACAGTCTGCTGGTGTCCAAACACTAGCTTGAGATGGTGCCAGCCATTAAATGTGAATCAAACTTGATTTGTAAATCTGTTCTTGTAGTATCCCCGTCTGGCTTAGTCAATTAATGAATGGTGAGAGTGTATGTGTGTTAGATTTCTACTGTCCATTAGAGAAGACAACCCCAGGGTTATTGAGTTGGAGGAACTTTCTCCAAAAAGCCTTATTTGCTTGCTTATAGTCCTTTCAGTAAGAAGAGACTGATGGAATGATTTGTTCAAATTTAAACCTGTCTGTGTCAGAGGGCAGGTTGGTGCAAGCTGCTTTTCAGTGCCTTACATTACAAGAAGCTCTGCATCTCCTTTCTTCCTGTTGTTGGGTTAAAGTCATGTATTTGGCATTGGAGAATAGGCCCAGAAACTAGAAAGCTTCATGATGTTACCTTCTGATATGGTGCTGGTTCTATTATCAAACAAAATTAAGCATACAAACCCTAGGCCTAAAAGTCATTATCTGTGCTTAGTCAACTCTAAGCAGCAAGAAATCCAGAGCCCGCAGAGCAGCCCAGCGAAAGGGGGAGTGTGCTGAGTCACCGTCAGAGGTGTGTGCTTTTGTTGAATTCAGGTTTCAATGTTTGGAATGCAGCTTTTAGCAATACAGAGCTCTCATAACCAAGTGTGGGAGTAATAACAGGACAAGCAAATTATAGGGAACCAGAGAAGGAATTCCACTACTAAGGAGGCAAACCAAGGAAATATCCTTAACAAGAGACATGAATTTGGTTTCCCACACATTTTACTGTCCCTTCCAAATATAGATTTTTTTTCATGTGGTTACCAGTGACTGAAGCTGTGGGTCAGACACACAATAACTTCCATACAGCAAGAGCTCTACGCGCTATGGTACCACTTAGAATGTTTCTTTGGTAGTCTTCCTCAGAGGACTAAGGCTGGTTATAATTATAGGTTGGTGTCATTGACTGTAGATGAGAAAGGGCAGTGGAAGATAAGGATAAAATGTATGCAAGAATATTCATGCTTACAATTTCAATTCTTTTCTTTTGTTTATTTTAAAAATAATTTATTTATTTATTTTTTTGCAAGTGGAAAGAGATAGAGAGAAGAGAGACACAGAGAATGGGTGCGCCAGGGCCTCCAGTTGCCACAAACTCCAGATACATGTGCTACTTTGTGCATCTGGCTTCACATGGGTACTGGGGAATTGAACCCTGGTCATTAGATGTTGCAGACAATTGTCTTAATCTCCGAGCCATCTCCCCAGCCCTGTTTGTTTATTTTTTTTGAGACAGGGTCTCATTATGTAGTTAGTCCTGGCTAGCCTCCTGCTTTAGCACCCTGAGTGCTGAGAATACTGGCATGTGCCAGCATGCCTGGCTCCTTCAACTAAATACTCCTTACTCTTTGCCAGATCCTGTGATAGACCTTTACAGTGGCTGCTTTTTCTCAAGCAGCTTTTTCCTCAAGGGGCTTTCCTCAAGGAACACAAGATACACGCACAATTGATTTGATTATAAGGGAGGATGCATTACATGTTGCTATGTGAACTTATAAGCAATATGCTATGGTGACTTGAAATAGAAGACTATCCAGGGAAAGTAGACTGGCAGAAGAAGGGTTGACTTTTCAAGAATCTGAGTGCTGAAAAGATGGGATCCCAGTTATGAAAAATATGGAAATCAATGCCAGGAGTGATGGTGCATGCCTTTAATCCCAGCAATTGGGAGGCAGAGGTAGGAGGATCACCGTGAGTTCGAGGCCACCCTGAGACTACATAGTGAATTCCAGGTCAGCCTGGGCTAGAGTGAGACCCTACCTTGGAAATCAGAAGAAAGAGGAGGTTTGCTTGTGGATGTGACACTTGAGAAATGACTGAACAGTAATAGCTATGATGTCCTAAAGTAGGAGAGAATTTGAGACTAAGGCTGTGGCTGGACATCCAAGTGTAAGATGACTGAGGAAAACTACATAGAAAAAGAAGAGCTCTGGGAACTTTTAGTCATAACCCATTTTTATTTTTATTTTTATTTTTTGGTTTTTCGAGGTAGGGTCTCACTCTAGCCCAGGCTGACCTGAAACTCACTATGTACTCTCAAGGTGGCCTTGAACTCATGGCAATCCTCCTACCTCTGCCTCCCAAGTGCTGGGATTAAAGGCGTGCGCTACCACGCCCGGCTTTATAACCCAGTTTTAGAAGGCAGGAGAAAGTAAAAGAGGTGATATTAAGACACTGATGGAATGGCCTGAGTAGTAGTGCACACAGTGTGGTGGGGTTTTAAGAAGAAGTCAAACTACTGAGGATTGCAATTGAGTGCCCGAAGAGGATAAAGACAGAAGGAAATGTGATTAGAAGGTGACTGGTAAGAGATTTCAGTAGAATCAAAAGCCAGCTTCATTGTTTAAAATCTGCTGACATTTATAAAACAAATGACATAAAGATCATACATTTTCATGTTAGGTCAACTACTCTGCCCTTTAATGTCAGAGAACTAGTGCAGTGGCACCATGTGGTAAGGCTGAGTCTTTCTCACACAGACTAATGTAAACCTGCCTTGAGATAATGGAGTGCCTGGTCTTCACCTTGTTATTCACACTTGGTAATACCATGAATAGAAAGTATGTATCACTGAGCACAGAAGTGGCTGATGCCGGGACGAGGTCACAGATAACAGCAGAGAAGTTTCTAGTTGACAGGGCTTAGCACGTGAAGCCACTTCAACTGTTGATTTCTCTCTGTCTTGGAGCGCATATTGCTTCTCCTGATTTGTTGAACCCCAAGCTTTTAATTCCGTGATGTCTGGAGTGGTTGAAGATGACGTAATAGGACTATGGTTACAAGAAGGTTTGGCAAACATCTCTTTCTGCCTTGTTTAGTAGGGTTAACAGCTGATAATTATGCAAACAAGAAGATTGCAATGACATCTTTTTAAAATATCTTTCTTTTTTTTTATTGACAACTTCCTTAATTGTAGACAATATCCCATGGTACTTCCCTCCCTCCCCCGACTTTCCCCTTTGAAACTCCGCTCTCTATCATATCCCCTCCCCCTCTCAATCGGTCGTTCTTTTATTTTAATGTAATGATGGTATATTGGATATATGTAAGTAGAAGAACCCAGTAATGGGGGTGACATCTTTTGTTTTATGACAGGGTCTCACTCTAATTCTGGCTGACCTGAAGTAGATTAGGTGTCCTTATACTTATGGTGATCCCTCTGCCTCTGCTTCCCAAGTGTGGAGATTGTAGGTGTACACTATCATGCTTGGCTTCCTTCCTCCCTCCCTCCCTCCCTCCCTCCCTCCCTCCCTCCCTCCCTCCCTCCCTCCCTTTCTTTCTTTCTTGGCTGGCCTCAAACTCACTATATAGAAAGGATGATGGTGAACTGCTGATCCTTCTATCTCACCTCCTGAGTGTTGAGATTGCAGGTTGTGCCACCATATGTGCACCGTATGTGGTGCTGGGGATACAACCCAGGGCTCCGTGCATGCTAGGCAAGCACTCTACCAACTAAGCTACATTCCCAATCTTGCAACATCTTTTATTCATGTATTATTTCCCATCTCTTAAAGCCTATTTGAAAACATATTCCCATTGACTTTCAATGATATGGATAGACAGGTATCTTTTGGATGGGAATAAACTGGTAGAAATAATATGTAATTTGTTTATGACTCTTTTCTTTTTGAAAAATTTTCATTTATCTTATTTTAGAGAGAGAGAGAGAATTGGAGTGCCAGGGCCTCAGCCACTGCAACCAAACTCCAGATGCTTGTGCTGCCTAGTGGGCATGTGTGACCTTGTATTTGCCTCACCTTTGTGTAATGACTTTTTTTTTCTAGCACCACTGTGAAGGAAAGATATTTGGACCATGTTGTGTGTGCGTGCGTGCGTGTGTGCTGGTACAGAGATCAGAGGAAAATCTCTGGTGTCATCCTCAGGAACACTGTCCACCTTCTTTAAAACAGGGTTTGTCATTTGCCTAGAGCTCACCAACTAGATTAGACTAGCTGGCCAATGTGCCCCAGAGATCCTAGTGTATCTGTATTTGCCTCCCCAGTACTGGGATTGCAAACACACACTGTCAGTATTTTACATGGGTACCGGGAATCAAACTCAGGTCAGGCAAGTGCTTTTTCAACTGACCTATCTTCCCAACCCCCAAACAATGTGTTTCTCTTTTTTCTTCTCTTTCCTCTTCTCTCCTCCTGCCCTCTCCCTTTCCCTCACTTCCTCTCTGCCCCTGAGTCCTGCAGTATTTCCCAGGCTGGCTTTGAACCTTTAGTCCTCCTATATCTCTTTAGGAAGCTGATTAGATTACAGTGGAGATATGGTCTTGAACTTTCTGTGCAGCTTCAAACTCTCAAACCTACTGAGATCATGGGCATGTGCCATCATGCTTGGCATTGCTGTTTCATTTTAAATCACTGTTTCATTTCTGTTTTTTCCCTATAGGCATGTGGTATGTGCACGCATGTGTGGGCACATGTGTGTTGGTATGCATATATGTGTGTGGAGGCCAGAGATTGATATATCAAATGTCTTCCTCAATTGCTCTCCACTTTATTTTTGCTTGTGGGTATGTGTGTGTGTAGTGTATGCACATGTATGTGCCTTTCTAGCTCCCCAGGTGCTCTCCTGTGGTGGGGAAGGGGAGTAGGGAAGAGGGAAAAGTGGGAGTTTGCTGCCATGTGTGGTGCAGAATGGTGGGTGTCCCACTCCATTGCTCTTCAGCCAGTCTCTTACTGATACTGGAGTTTGCTGGGTTTTCATGAGCTAGGGTGACTCCAGGTCTCTGCTCCCCTTTGCAGGACTAGGGTTACAGACCTGTGTGGCCATGTCCATCTGTTTATGTGGATTCTGGAGAATCCCTCTCAGGTCCCTCTAGGTCCCTTCAGGCCCTCATGCTTGGGCAGGAAACACACTTAACGGATAAGCCATCTCTTCCAGCCCATTCACCTTGTTTTTTTTTGAGACAGGGTTTCTCAGTGAACCTGGACTTCATTGATTGGGCTAAGGTAGCTAGCCAGCAAGCCCCAGGGGTCCCTCTACGTCTGTCGCTCCAGCACTGGGATTCACTGTGCCTGCCAGGCCTTTACATGGATTCTGGGGATCTGAACTTGGGTCCTTACGTTTCCCCTACAAGCACTTCACCTATGGTACCATCTCTCTAGCCTCTTCTCCTTCTCTTACTCCTCCTTCTTCATTTCTTTTTTTTCTTCAAGGTAGGATTTCACTCTAACCCATGCTGACATGGAATTCACTATGGAGTCTCAGGGTAGCCTCGAACTCATGGCAATCCTCCTACCTCTGCCTCCCGAAGGCTGGAATTAAAGGTGTGTGCCACCACGCCCAGCCTGGTACAGGATTTTCTAATAAAAGAACAGGAGAAATTATGGCTGAAAGCCTTGGAACTACCAAGCTGTTGGGAAAGAGCTTGCCATCAGCCACATCTGAAACGGTATAGAAAGAAAGGAGGCCAGACAGTGAAATTCCTGAACAATAATAAGGCCCACTTCTCTTCTCTCCATCAGGAATCTCAAGAAGGGAGGCTGCTTGCAGAAGGGGAATTAGAGACTCACTGTTGGTCGATCTACACCAGAGAAAGTCAAGGCCAGCTTCTAATTTGAAACCATAAGAACAGTTAGGAGTGAAGTTAAGGTATCTTTCATATTCTTTCAGTGATCAATGAGACATTTTAAAAGCTCAAAGTATGCCAGCACTGGAGGGTCATGTTTTAAATAGTATTGATTTAATTTTTCACATAAGAGAGAAAGTTGCCACCAGGATCATTGACCCAAGTTTCTGTGTGCAGTCAGATATTTGCCTCTCTGAAAGCTCTTTTATAAGACTTATCTAGAGTTAGGTGAGAGGTGACAAGTTCAAAGTCCAGAGGAAACATCGTGTCTCTGGGCTATTAGAACATTGATCACCTATCCAGCCATTTAACTGGGATTTCATAGAAAAATCTCTGGCTCCTAATAAACAGCGGAAACCTGTGAACGGGAAGCCCATGTTTGGGTAGCTGTCTGGATGAGAAGAAAATACAATAGTGACAGAACACAGACGTGAGTCCTGTGAGCTGGCAGGAGTGTAATTATGCTGGTTGTGTTGACAGGTGGCAATCAGAGCCTAGGGCATGATGTCTTTGAGACATTGCTCTGATTGCTCTGAAGTTGGGTAACTTTTTTTCCTTTTTGCCTGGTAGAGTTGGTGGTAGTGGTAGAAGAGATTGTCCACAGTGTACAGATAAGAAAGACAGCATTCAAGTGGCAGAGATAGGACGATCACCATGAGTTCAAGACCACCCTGAGACTCCATAGTGAATTCTAGGTCAGCCGGAGCTAGAGTGAGACACTACCTTGAAAACCAAAAAAAAAAAGAAAGAAAGAAAGAAAGAAAGAAAGAAAGAAAGAAAGAAACAAAGAACCTCTACAAGGTTCAAGGTGTTGGTTGGCTGGCTCCCCTCTTGGCTAATAAAGCAAGCGGGCACGGCCAGTTCTATAGAGGGTTGTAGGAGCCAGTCTGCACAGGTCTTGGATTACTGTGAATCAGCACTTGTAAGGTTCCACCAGCAGTGAAGAACCAGAAATACTGGTTTCTACAAACTCTTAGACTTGGAAGGACTTGGGTAACTGACTGTAACAGTAACTTCAAGTCCCTTCTGGAAGGAGGCAGGTTTAAAAAAAAAAAACAAAACAAAACAGAAAGCAAACACAGCTGATTCATACTGAAATCTATGGCTCTGGTTTGATGTAGTCGATGTATTTAATGTAGCTTAAGAAGAAAGCTGGGGGTCTGTGTACCTATGAAATTACTAAACATTTGCAATCACTGTTCACATAGCATTAGAGATATCATAATCCTGTGATTGATGAATGATTGTGATACTTCTTTGCAAGTGACAGTGAATGGATCACGGTGTGGTGATGCATCCAGAACCATGAGTGTGAGGTCAGACTGTGCTCCTCCATAGCAAGACCATGTCTAAAAACAAGATAAAACAAAACACAAATAAAAAACAATAATAAAAAGTGAATGGAAGTGGGTGTTGGATATTTTAATAATGTAAAATAAAAACCTCTTAATAATTGTAATTAGAGGTTTAGATACTTATGAAATATGTTCCTAAATTGTAAATAATATAATATTAATTATAAAATTACTCCATTAACTCATCATCTTCCAAACTAAAAATTCTCTTTTTTTTTTTTTTTAAAAAAAACAAAACAAAACACTTAAGTCTCTTTACAGTTTATCCCCCACAATTTAAAAAAAATACGAGTGTTAATATAAGGGTTTAATACATTTTTCACATTTTAAGCAATCCTTTTAAAAAAAAGTTTTGTAAAGTTTATTTTTATTTATTTATTTGAGAGAGAGAAAGAGGGAGAGAGAGAGAGAGAAAGAGAAAATGGGCATGCCAGGGACTTTAGCCTCTGCAAGCGAACTCCAGACATATGTGCCACCTTGTGCATCTGGCTTACGTGAGTCCTAGGGGATTCAAACCTGGGTCCTTTGGCTTTGCAGGCAAGGACCTTAACCACTAAGCCCTTTCTCCAGCCCAAGCAATCCTTTTTAAAATGTCATTTACAAAGATATACATATTTGTACTTTTAAAACCTTTGGGAATGACAAATTCATAGCTATGGGGCCCATTTGCTTCCCAGACTGACAGACCTGGGACTGTAGCTTCACACACCATACCAGGACTTGGGCTCAGAGACACAAAAGCTGATCTGTGGGGAGAAGGAGAATTTTCTGGAGGCACACGAAGGGCAAGTCAGCACATTAGCCAGTCAGACAGCAGAGCTGATGTCCACTCTCTGCCTTTCATGTCAGGGCAAAGAGAGAAGCAGATACTGCCAAAGGGTCTACCCATTCTCCATCACACACCTGGAAGGCAGCACCAGGACTTCCCATGGTCATTAGTAGTCAGGGTCTTCGATAATCACAAATTACCCCCTGTAAGGTATATGAATGCTACTTTCTTTTAAGCAAAGGCAAACTCTTAAAGATTGCTATTAAACCCTATGGCCCTGGCTTACCCAGTTCCTTTAATAATGTAGGGACAGGAATAATTTAAATATATTTATTTATTTGGCAGAGAAAGAGGGAGAGAAAGAGAGAGAGAGAGAGAGAGAGAGAGAGAGAGAGAGAGAGAGAATGGGTATGTCATGGCCTCCAGCCACTGCAAATGAACTCCAGATGCATGCACCCCTTTGTGCATCTGGCTAATGTGGGTCCTGGGGAATCAAACCTGGGTCCTTTGGCTTTGCAGGCAAACGCCCCCTTTTTTGAGGTAGGGTCTTGCTTTAGCCCAGGCTGACCTGGAATTCACTATGTAATCTCAGGATGGCCTTGAACTCTTGGCAATCCTCCTACCTCTGCCTCCCCAGTGCTGGGGTTCAAGGTGTGCACCACCACGCCCCACTTGTTTGTTTTTTAATATTTTTATTTATTTATATGACAGAGAAAGAGGGATATATATAAATATAAATGAGGGAATTTTCTTTTTGCATGTTTCTCTATTCCTAGAACAGGTTCTATATAAATAAGTATTGAGCATAGTTTGTTATTCCCAATACTCTTGGCACTGACCTTTCAGTTGGCCTAGTCAGTTCAGAACTTAAAGCAGTAAAGGTTTTGTTAAACTTTCACCAGAGATGCCTGACACTCGAAAACTAGAAAAAGAGGGTACAGAGATCAGTGAAGATCCACGTAGCTCTATCCAGATCACGTGTGCCTGTGGCTATGCCCATTCTCTTACCTTCTCATATGTTCCGTAAACTGTCAACCAGCCTGTGTACCCTCTGGGAGCCATGTCCTGACTCACCAAATTTCAGACTTGGGTGTTTGAATGCTCACAGTTTTCAAAAATAATTATCGTGTATCTTGTCTGCCTCCAAACATTTCAGGAATAATATAATAGCCCTTATTTCTCATTAGGAGGCTACAGTGACCCATCAATGGAAACAAATGGCAGGGACATAACCAAGATCTTTCTCTGCTCTTGCTAATACCAGTCCAAAGAAACACAGACAAATTACACAATTCTTCTAGGTAGTGCCACAGGAAAATGAGGAGCGTTTCTAAGCTGCAAATGACAAAAGTGAGAGCTTTATAGATTCTCATAGGATATTTGCTGAGTTTCCTAACCTGTGCTTTTCCCATTTGAAGAATGCTGGATCTCGCGACTAAGATGGGCTCCTCCCTGAGTTTCTGAAGTGCTAAAATAACAAGCAATGTCTGGCAGGGTGATTTTCCACATTCACCCTCCTTAAGGGAAGAAGCTTGTTTCACGGTAAACAGTTATGGGAACTGTTTGCTTTGGATGGGCTTGGTCCTTATGGGTTGAGGAGCGCCTTCTCATGCTGGGCTCTTGCCAAGGTGGAATTCTATTGCCAAAGGTGTCCTAGTCCTATTAGAATATGTTTGGCCTAAAAAAAGTGTGTTGAGAAGCAGCAGGCATGGCAGTAGTGGCTTGAAAAAAGTAGTTTAGGGCTGGAGAAAACTTCCTTCCCAAGACTGAGGGCCTGAGACTGCCAGAGTTTGAATCTCCAGATCTCACATAAACAGATGGACCTGGTCACACCCACCTCTAATCCCAGTCCTGCAGGGAAGCAGAGACTTGAGAATCACTGGGGCCCTGCAGGCTCTAGAATTAGTGTGAGAGAGAGAGAGAGAGAGATAGAGACTCTGGCTCTAAAACAAAGATCAAAGAAGGCAAAAGAGTGATGGAGCAGGACATTTATCATTCTGCTCTGGCCACCCACCGCAGGTGAGCCTATAGGATGCCACGCCACTCCCCCACCTGCCGCACACATGAGAAAAAAATAGTTTTTACTGACCACTAGCTATGCTATGTCATATCTTTAAAATTTATTTATTTATTTATTTGAGAGAGCAAGAGAGAAAGAGGCAGAGAGAGAGAGAGAGAGAGAGAGAGAAAATGGGTGCACCAAGGCCTTCAGCTACTACAAACAAACTCCAGACGCATGGGACACCTTGTGCATCTGGCTTATGTGGGTTCTGGGGAGTTGAACTGAGGTCCTTTTGCTTTGCAGGAAAACACCTTAACCGCTAAGCCATCTCTCCAGCCCATGTTGTCGTATCTCGATGGAACATGTCTTGGATATTCTCATTTGTCTCACATTGGAGAAGACTCTATTCCGAGACTCTACCGTACTTCTGTGGAAGCCCTATTAAACCAAGTCTATTAAACCAAGAGAATAAGCCTTCAGGGTGATTTAACTCAGTCTGGATCAGGTCTACAGTCCACAGTGTTCTGAATGGATGAAAGTGACCTGATGTGGCTTCTGTAGTCAGTTATCCTTTCTAGTCACTCCTGTATTTATTACACAAAGAGCTGAGAATCTATCCAGTGTTGTGCTTTAAAGCACAATCTCTAGGGACAAACTGATTTGACTTTGAACCCTGACTCCACTAATTACTAGGTAAGTCACCTTGGACAAAATTGCCCAAGTTCATTATGCCTCTTTCTTTGCTTCTGTAAAATGGACATTGTTATGAAATGTCAACATGTTAATCTATGTGAGACAACTTCTTGTTGCTGGGACAAAACACCCAACCAGAAACAGTTTATGGAAGCTTACAGTTCTGAGAGGAATTTTCATCATGGCAGGAAAAACATGACAGGCCTGAACAGAGAGCCTGGGTCTCATCTTCACATCAGCAGGAAGGAAATAGTTTAAAAATAGTTGGATTGAAGATGGGCTATATTACCCCAAAGCCTAGAGCACATACCTCTTCCAGCAAGTCTCCACCTCCCGCAGGACTCATAACTTTCCCAAATTTCTACTAGCTGGGGACCAAGTAGGCAAAACACATAAGCCTATGGGGTCTGTTTTATCCAAACCACCACAGACACTTACAGTAACAAAGTAGAGTAGCAGAGTAGAATAGTAGTGCAGAGGAGAGTTCAAAAAATGTTAGATTTTTTCCTTTTATTTTTAAGACATTTATTTATGAAACAGAGAGAGAATGAATGGGCATGCCTGGGCCTCCAGCCACTGCAAACGAACTCCAGATGCATGTACTACCTTGTGCATATGGCTCATGTAATTCCTGGGGAATTGAACCCGAGACTTTTGGCTTTGCAGGTAAGTGCCTTAACTGCTAAGCCATCCCTCCAGCCCTTTTCTATCTTTTGAGGCTATGAGTGATGACACCTGACTACTAATTTGTCTAGGTTGAGACTTCTGGTTGGAAAGAGATTTATGAGAGGGTGAGAAACATTTGGCTGTGTCACCTATCCATCTTAACTCCCAGATTTATCTGTATTTGTACATAACAGCAAGAAAGGTCAAATGTTCAGACATTTATGAAGGCTGTTCTCAGAAGTGACTTTGCTGGTTTTATGCTATTAGGCAGATCAGTGCTATGTTTTCTATCACTTGGTACTTCAAATGTTTTGAGCATAAGCTGTGCTTATTTATAGCTGACTCTTATCCAGAGGTGGATGTGTGCCAATTGTATAGGATGGCTGACAATGATCTATGGGAACAGCCATTCCCATGTGCAAATTGTGGGCGACCAAATCCATATATTCTCCCTGGTGTGACATAGAACATAAAATTCCACAGAGCAAGTGGGAGGTGAAGCATTTGCAAGTAGCAGATCATTCATTGTACAAACATTTCCTGTGTCTCAGCCTCTTTTGACCTCAGCTACTTTTTTAAGCTACTCACTCACAGCTCCTGTTATGAGCCATGCCCCTGGCACCTCCTTGGTGCAGCTCTACTGGTCACTCTCTGCCATGGGTCTTGGTTGCCTTCTGCTGCACAGTCATGTAGGTCACACTAACCTAACCATTCAGTTGTTGCTTCCTTTGTGAAGGACCCTGTGACCTTTGCTTTTGAGCATTTAATATGGCAGACACACATCCACCTACCTATCCTTCCATCCATCATCTAGTAAGGCTGAATATATGCTCGAAATTGCACCAAGCACTGGGGATTCAGAGATAACTGAAGTTCTTAATAGCAGGAACCACGTTAGACTCTAGAGGGAAACAGAAATACGGATGGAGCATGAAAAAGGTAACGATGCGGGACAAGGAGGTATATTGAGAAATGGGGAATTTGAGTCTGAATGTTTGAGTTAAAGTTCTTGCTCTACTGCTTGCCAGTTGTGTGACTTTGAACAAGTTACTTAACGGTTCTGAGCCCAGTGTACTTGTTTGCAAAAGGGTAATAATCATCATTGTACCAACCTCATTAGGTTGTTGAATAGGTTATTATTTTTGACTATCTAACATTCCTGATGGGTTGGAGAGATTGCTCAGTGGTTACAGTATTTGCCTTCAAAACCAAAACCTGAGTTCAGTTCACTAGTGCTCACGTAAAGCCAGATGCGCAAGGTAGTGAATGTGTCCACTGTTTATTTGCAGCTGTTGGAGGCCCTGGTGTGCCCATTCTCTCTCTCTCTCTCTCTGCTGGGCGTGGTGGTGCATACCTTTAATTTCAGCACTTGGGAGGCTGAGGTAGGAGGATTGTTGTGAGTTTGAGGCCAGCCAGAGACTAAACAGTGAATTTCAGCTCAGCCTGGGCTAGAGTGAGACCCTTCCTCAAAAAAAAAAAATCCTGAAACATAGTAAGTGGTATGTATATTTGTTAATTTAATAAACAATAATTTGTTACAACAAATAATTTAAAAATAAATTAATGGGCTGGAGAGATGGCTTAGCAGTTAAGGCACTTGCCTGTGAAGGCTAAGGACCCGGGTTTAACTCCCCAGAACCCCTGTAAGCTAGACGCACAAGGTGATGCATGCACACAAGGTCATGCATTCACACAAGGTGGCACACACCTCTGGAGTTTGACTGCAGTGCATGGCTAGAGGCCATGGCACGCCAGTTCTCTTTCTCTCTCTTCCTCTCTCACTCTCTCTGCCATAAAAAGAAAAAAAAATAAATTAATAAATAAGAGACTATAATAATAGGAATGTGCACAGGGATTATAGGAATTTGTAGTCTAACCAGCAAGATTAAATTTTTGATTCCATTCCTGTCTGTCCCAGCTTTGAGGACCTCTTTAAACTGAGGAAGATAAAAAAGGAAGCAAGTTCAACCAGAGCTTGACTCTTCAACATCAGCCTAGCCTTCATGCAGGCCAGCCTGTCCTAATTTTACACCTTATTTCCAGTAACGAGCCTGTTGCCCATTTCCTTGATCCAAACGTGTACCTTGTATCTTGAGAGCAGTAACTGGGTCTTTGTCCTGTTTTTCTGTATCCTTAGTTCTGTCTTCATTTCTGGTCAAGTGCTCAGTTCTTCTGAAGTAGAACTTCTGCCTTTATCTTGCCCTTGAACCCTTGGCACCTTCCAGCTATCAGCCATAGCCACCAGGTCCGGCTTTTTGAATGTTATGCGCTCTAGGGTTCGGCATTGCTACACTTCTCCCACCGTTTAGCCACCAGCCTGCCTGTTAATTTTACTCTCCTGACACTATGCTTTGCTCACCTGCCTGGTCTTTTCTAATTGCCTGTTTCCCTCAGGGGCAGGTGTTTGGTCTTCATTCTTACCTCACTTATGACTTGTTCTTCCCTACTGACAGAAAGGAAGAGGCGGGCAAAAGGGGCTGACTCAGACATTCCTGTGTTGCTAATGTAGTAATCTAGTTAAGTGGACCAGTTTAGGAATTGTGCAGGTGGGGGTGTAATAGGAGGTAGCTGCAATAAATAAGTGTGCATAGGCATAGGTGGGCTAAGGAGGATGCTGCTGTAGCGAAAGCTTGCTATGTGGAAGTTTTCTCCTCTTGAGGCTCACATTAAGAAAAATTCTTAGCTATTCCAAGCTACACCACTCTTGGGTATACCCAAGGGACTTTAAGTCAATACTACAAAGATACTTTTGCACATCCATGCTTATTGCTTCACTATTTACAATAGCCAGGAAATGGAAAAAGCTTTGATATCCATCAACAGATGAATTGATAAAGAATGTGATATATAAATTTTTTTTGTTGTTGTTTTTTCAAGGTAGGGTCTCACTCTGCCCCAGGCTGACCTGGAATTAACTATGTACTCTCAGGGTGGCCTCAAATTCATGGTGATTCTCCTACCTCTGCCTCCCTAATGCTGGGATTAAAGGCATGCACCACCACGCCTGGCCCATAAAATGAATTTTATGTAGCCATAAAGAAAAAATTTAAATCAGGACATTTCCAGGAAAATGGATGGAACTGGAAATCATGTTAAGCAAAATAGGCTAGACTGAGAAAGACAATGCCATGTTCTTTCTCTTATATGTGGAAGCAAGATTTAGAATTCTGTGTATGTGTGTGTGTGCGTGCGTGTGTGTGTGTGTGTGTGTGTGAGAGAGAGAGAGAGAGAGAGAGAGAGAGAGAGAGATATGAACCTAGAATGGAATTATGAGAGGGGATTGAGAGAGAGAGATCTGAAGTGGGGGAAGACATGTGATAAGAAACAGAAGGAGAGACTACCTGGGGGAAGGAAGGGAGCCAGCCAGGACAGGGCAGGGGGTCTGGGGAGGGAAAGGAATGAGAAGAAAATGTAATAATATATGTATATGAAAATGTCATAATGAATCCATGACTTTGCATTGAAACCTAAACAATAAAGTAAAAAACCAAAAAATAAAAATCCTTTCCTAATTTATCTTCTGAATGTCCAGTCTTCATCATGTTGCCATCCCGTTGCCAAAGTATCCCAGTGACGTCACAATATTGTGATCCTGGTTTTTATTTCAGTTCTTTTGGTATATTTTCATTCTTGGTGTTTTCATGCAGGCCAAATGTTTCAGGAACTCTTGGAATACCCCTTTACTTTCTCCCATTCCCATTTTTGCTTCTTAGAATTTCTAAAACATGAATATAGTTTAAATATCTACCCAAAGAATTTCTCTTTTCTTGGACTCACTTCTGTTGAACCCAGTCACTTTCTTCTCAAGTAACAAAACCCAATCATCTCCATTACAGTGATAACTTCAAAGCTCCATTTCTGATGAGGGTGCCTGTCATGAAAGTAAGTCAAGGGGAAGGGAATAAAGGGCATAGTAAAAAGTCCTGCTTTTAGTGACATGACCTAATTTTCATTGGGCTCCATGTAGCTGCCTAATTTCCATTAGGCACATGCTAATTTCTTTTGGCCCCATGTATAGATGATCTTACTTTCCTTTCATTTCGATTTGACACTTAAATTTCATTGAAAACCTAATTATAAGTGCTACAAGTCATTTGCAGAGTATTTTTTTCATTTATAAATGATTTTATCATCCAATTTTTGTGATATGCATTTATTTTCTTCATTAAAATAATTTTCACTTTAAGTAGTATCTGACATTTGTAAGGGGTTTAAAGCACATCCACACGTCACCTCAATGTTCACAACAGCTCCATGAGATTGCCAGAACTGTTTTCATTCTTATGTTGCAGATGAAGAAATAATGGCACTGAGGGTGGTTAGAGGTGAAAAGGGCATTGGAGGGGCAACCTGAAGACCCAGCACTCCTTGCAGCTTGGACACTGTTGATCACTTAAGTACTCTGTGCATCTATACCAGTTCCTTAATCTCACCAGACTTGTCTCTTTGTCTGAAAAGGAGAGGAGTCAAATTTGTTTCCTTCCTAAACTTGTATTATACCTGCTTAAGCATTCTGTTCAAAGTTACTTTCCTTACTCACATGTTAGTCTCAACTTCTAAAAGATGAGAAATGTGAAAACACACACACACACACCACATACACTCACTCACCCCAAGGACTCTTTGAAGCTAAGGTTAGAGGCCAAACAATCTTGAGGAAAGGGATGGTGCTGGGCTGGGAGTCTCAGCAACTGGGTATGTTTTAGGAAAGGTATAATGGATATTTATTTTAGGTAGAGTGAGGGGACAAGGCCCCGTTGAGACAGCTTCTAGTCCACCTCCGTGAAAAATTGGAGGTCTGGACAAAGTTGGAAAGCATCTCTTTTAGGAGAAAAACAAACTGGACATTAACAACAGAGCTGTGCTGTATGATGGTTAATAGAAATGTCATAGCCATTAGAATTTGGGCAAAAAAAAAAAATCCCTTAAAGTATAACTACATGTATAAATGTAAAATTTTGAAATGTCTTTTGAAAAGACAATGGATTTATTAATTTTGTGCAAGTCTTGTAATTTTTTAGAGAGCAGGAACCTTTTTCTCCCTTTTCTTGTGTTAGTTACAATGTACTGATAATACTATTTAGCCACAAAAAGGTGAGAGCACAAGAGTATGCTTTGCACACAAAATCTGGGAGAATCTGCGCTCTAGTGCTCACACAGTGTTGTATGGGTATACACTGTGCCCACACACGTGTGTCTATGTGTTATTAAATGTTAATGGATCAACTTCTTCTGCTGATTATCTATAGCCATCATTGGTGTCTGCTAAATTTGTTGTCTTTTCTTTCTTGGGACTTTGCACATGCCAGGCAAGCAAATCTACCACTGAGCTACCCCTCCAGCTCCCTTTCTCTTTTCTTGATCACTGGTAATCACTAATAGAAGCATGGAAAACTCTTTGGAATACTTTAAAAACATTATTTATTTGCTTGAGAGAGAGATAGAGAGAGAGAAAGAGAGAGAGAGAGAGAGAGAATGGGCATGCCAGGGGTTCTAGCCATCACAAATGAACTCCAGATGCATGCACCACCTTGTGCATCTGGCTTTACATGGGTACTGGGGAATCAAACCCAGGTCCTTTGGCTTTGCAGGCAAGCACCTTAACCACTAAGCCATCTCTCCAGCCCTGGGATACTATAGTAGTACTATAAGAGGTAAAATCATTTTGCAGAGAATACTGTCTATATGAGGAATTCTTGTCTGAAAGGAGCTAAGGGAGAATCATTGGTGGTAACTGGAGAGCATGTTGTCCACCTGAGGAACAGAAACATGTTGGAAATACCCAGTGTGGGTTGAGTGTTTTTCTAAAGAAAATACATAAGTTCCTTCCATTTGAATACCTTTTCCCAGGAAGGATAACAAGGACTAAATCAGCTAAATAATAAAGTCCTTTTTGTTTCCTTCCCCCCACCTTTCCTTTTCTTTTTTCTTTTTGAGGCAGGGGCTCACTATTAGACCAGGCTGGCCTCACATTTGCAGTGATTTTTGTTCCAGCCCAGCCTCTTTCTGTGTCTTCACTTCTCCTTTCTCCAGTGTATATCAAACAGGGAGGAACAATAGACAGCAGTGTTATTGGGGTGTGGCTGGAATAAGGCCTGTGTTCCACTTCCCCATTGCAGGTTACTGTGGTCAAACTATGAAGATTGACCTAGAGAATGTAGGGAGCAAAGATTGGAAGAAGAAGACAGTGGCTTTGGGAGACTTCTGGGTAAGATGGCTGCATAGGAGTCACACCAAACCAGTCTAGGGAGGGATTTAAGCAAAACCACAACAAAATACACTTTCGTTCTGAAAAGTGAAGGTGTATAGGTTTTTATCAGCCACGGCGGAGAAGTAGGAGAGACCAAGATCTACCAGAAAGGAGGCATCCACCATGCGGATCTGCACCCCTCCCCGCACAGTAACCAGCTGCAGCAACAAAGACCAAGCAAGGGGATTTTCCAAACTCATCAGACCTGAAGGGGAGACAACAGAGATCAGCTAAGGGATACAGATGGGACCCGCTGCGCAGTTCCAGTACAACTCCAGGCTTCCTGCACTCTCCCACCCCCCCAACCGTCAGAACCGTGAACCTCCGGAGAATGCATTCAGCCCCCAGCAGCAGGGCATCCAGCACAGCTGATCAGACCAACCACCAGCTCCACAGCACAACATGGAAGGACTGAGGTGGTCACTCAGTATTGGTGAGATTGTTACCAAAAGGTAACAAGGCTGACTGACAAAAAAGCAGGTACATAGGCCTGCACTGGAAGTGCTAATCTCTCTTTCCATGTCAGGGCAGGTTATGGGTTACAGATTCGTTGTTGGTTTTACCATTTTCAATTAAGCTGTATTTAGGGGTTGACTATTGTTGTCTTTAGATACAAAATAGATACAAAAATTCTGAACAAAATACTGGCAAATAGAATACAAGAATATATCAGGAAGATCATTTGCCCTGACAAAGTAGGATCCAAGTATCTCTGGGATAACAGAGATTCAGGGATGGTTCAACATACACAAATCGATAAATGTAATACATTATATAAATGGACAGAAGGACAAAAATCACATGATCATCTCAATAGAAGCAGAAAATGCATTCGACAAAATCCAACATCCCTTCATGGTAAAAGTCCTACAGAAACTGGGTATAGAAGGAACATATCTCAACATAATAAAAACTACTTATGACAAACCTACAGCCAACATAATACTAAATGGGGAAAAACTTGAAGCTTTTCCACTAAATTCAGGAATAAGACAAGGGTGTCCACTGTCCCCACTTTTATTTAATATAGTACTGGAAGTCTTAGCTATAGCAATAAGGCAAGAGACACTTATAAAAGGGATACAAATTGGAACGGAAGAGATCAAGTTATCATTATTTGCAGATGATACGATTCTATACATAAAGGGCCCTAAAGACTCTACCAGCAAACTGTTAGAGCTGATAAACACTTTTAGCAAAGTAGCAGGATACAAAATAAATACAGAGAGAGTGGCTTTGGATGCTAGGGAAGAGTATACCAGAACAATACTTTCAAATAACACTGCTATATAATAAAAGAGCATTGGAAAATTTATGCAGCTTAAGATATTTTGGGAATCAGGAAAAGGATATGAAAAGAAAAGTTGTGAAGTAAAGACTGGGATAAAAATAAAAAGGTCTTTGGGGGGCTAGGGAGATGTCTCCATGGGTAAAGAGCTTGCCACACAAATATGAAGACCTGAAGCGGATTCCCAACACCCACATAAACATCAGCCCTGGCAGCGCATATCTGTCATCTCAGCCCTGGAGAGAGCTGGTAAGAAAAGGATCCCTGGGGCTGCTTGGCTAGCTTGTCTAGGCAAATTTCTGACTTTCAGATTCAATGAGAGACCCTGTATGCAGCTCATTGGCCTGACTGGCTAGGGCTCCTCTGTTGCCTCCAGTTCCCTGCTTACCATGAACGATACCACCATCTTCATGCATGCTGGGGAATATAATCAGGAGTGGAATTGCTGGAACAAACTCCTAGATGTTTTAAGGATACATAACTCAGTAAATTACCTTTTTCTTTCTCTTGCCTCTCAACAATAGTTTTGCCACTTGCACAGAAAGAACCCTTGGTGCCTCCTTGCCTGTTGGAGATGAGAGTTATTATGTCCTGGTGTCTCCAGAACTCTTTGGAGAGGCAAAAGGTAAAGAAGCTTTCTGAGTTTCCTTTATCACTCTCCAACAATGCTGTTATAATTGTTATTGGCTTTTCTTATCATTCCTGTCGTACACAATGGGTAATGGGAATTTGTAGGTGCTGTTTTATTGAAAAAGTGTTTTAATTAAAAAAAAAACGTGTTAAGTGCTCAGAACAAAGAAATATATTTTCAAACTTTGGAATTGCAATCATGTTTGTGGCTCTCTAGAAACAGAAACATCTATTAATGCTTAAAAATATCTCACTAGATCAATCATCTTAATAATAAAATCTTATTAAAACAATCTTTTCTCACCACAAGAATGCTAGTCATGGGATCTGGTTAGGGCAATTTCCTTCTGTGGTGCATATATCTTTTTCCAAGTATTTTTGTTTACTGAACATTTGAAGACTTCTCAGAAGTCATATGTGCTGCAGGGCTGCAGAAACTCCTATTTCACACACGAAGGTCAAGGCAGATGAGAGATGTAACGGCCCTCTGTTCCTGACAGTGAGCTGAGAGCAAAAGGATGAAGTTCCACAGGCATCACTTCAACTAACTTAAATATGAAGCTGTTCAAAGATGGGCACCCTAACATTAAAGGAGCTCAGGAAAGGGTAGGTTTGGTAGTAATTCATGTGAAAAAGAGAGGCTGTGCATGTGTTGGGTCAGGAGCACCTAAGAAGTCTTTGTCCCCTCCACTCAAGTTGTCTACGAGCCTAAAGCTATTTTAATAAACTGCACTTTAGAAAAGGACAGAATCTTTAACTGACCTTAACTTACTATGTAATAACAGTCTGAAAAGGCTCTTCGAGGCCCCATTGCAATCCAAGGCAGTCGTAATAGAAGTGCTGACCTATGCTTAGCCTGGAGCCAGGGGGAAGAATCAAGTCTCTCACCCCTGATAGGTGTACCATCCCTGGGGTACACCCTGAGCACCAAGCTTAAAAGAGACAGTAAAACGTGGGAAAACTTCCAGCTGAGGACATCTGGCCCAGAAAAGACATCTAGAATATAATGGTAGCAATGACCAAGAGAATACCAGCCTTCTTCACATAGTAGGAAGACTTACATATGAATATAGTAATGCTCACACAGCACCTTACAATTTCCAAAGATCTTTTACTTTACTACTTGAATTAGTGCTTATTTTGGCTTTATGACAAGCAGACATTGCTCTCAGTTTTTCAGTGAGGAAACTGAAGTTCAAAGAAGCTAACTTCACGTTGTTTAAAGTAGCCAGGTGGGTAAAAGCAGATCCTGGGACTAGAATACAAGCTCCAATTCATGTTTTAATTGCATGGGACATGCTATGCTCTGTAGAAGGTGAACCTAGGGCCAATGGGTGTCAATAAAGCAGAAAATTGTAAATTCAGTTTAAATATGAGTCTTCAAGGAACTAACAAGAAGCTGAATGTGGTGGTGCATGTCTGTAATCTCAGCACTGGTAAGGCAGAGGCAGGAGGATGATGAGCTCAAGGTCAGCTTGGACCATTTATCTGTCTGAAAACAAAACAAACCAGTAAGAGCTTTCTACCAAGGGAAGGGGTGAGCCCCTGAATTATGAACTCTGTCAATAGTACTCTTCAGTGAAAGGAGACAATTCTTCATGATATTATAAAAAAGAATCCTGCATAGAAAAAATATATTGGACAATTCCCCTTTGCTTCTATATTTCTTTGTATTGGTCTAGTAAGGAAGCATAAATATACTGGCAACTTGCTGCTTTAACTTGACAGTTTGCTACCTAGAGATGAGTCCTGAAAATACAACTGCATTCGAAAAAATACGATTTTATTTGGAGTGGTGACAGATATATGACTCACTGCTATGTTTGTGTCAATCTTATTTCTGTTTACCCACTGACTTAGTACATTATCATTGATGACACCTACACTACAACCATATCCCTTAAAACTAGTTGTATGCATATATATAGAGAGAGAGACAAAGAATAAGAGAATGACAATTGATGAAAAATCAGGTTCTGATTGTTAATTTGCCTGGGTTGAAGTCTAAGGTCAAGTCACCACAGAGACACAAAATATGATGTTTGTGTGGCTTCAAGTCGCTCCATTTTCACTGTGTTTCTGAAGCTCCTTCCCTGATTGAGGTTAGTAACTATGGAGACTGGTATGACTTATTTGCTGCTAAGAAGGCTTAGCACTGACAGAATCAGAGCAGCTTCCTCATGCACACAAAGCTCTAAGGGGAAAAGATGAATTAATGAAATGGGAATCTGAGAAGTTGTTTTACAAGGAGTCATATAAAAAGCAAACAGGAGGAAGAAAGTGCTTACAGCAGGATGGGCTCTGAAGTTCCTTTTCACCCCTACGTCTCTCCTTATCCAGTTTTCTCCTGTGGAATGCCCTTCTCACATAGAAGGTGACCTTATTAAATTAACACCACCAGTACAAAGCCCACCCACTACACAGAGGCTTTCCAACAGTACTAACCTCCCTTCTCTATGATAGGGAGTGTCTGTGTCATGACCATTTATAGTGTATTACATTGGCCTGAACATTTTAGTCATGATTCCTAGGGTTGTCTCACCCAGCTGTGCATTTTGTACTTCTACTCAAGGGCTCCTGGCCAAGGGGGTCCAGTGAGGGTTGAGGGGCAGCTCATGGTCCTCTCTCTACATCAACCTAGAGGGGGGATTGTCCTTTCAGATCCTCACAAGCCCTAAACGGACCACAATGGTCCTAAATATTTCCTAAGCTCCCTCTTGGATTCACCAGATCTCCCCGGTGAGCTTGTGTGCCCCTTGAAGTAAGGGACACAGGAAGCTTTTTCTCAGGAGGTGATGCACAGAGAATGTGGTGCACAGAAGAGAGAACAGGGAGAAGGCCTAGGAAAGAAGGTAGAAGCAAAAGAATTTGAAAGTGCACAGACCATTATGGACCCTGTCTTTTGTTTTCTTTTCTGTAAATCGAGGGCAGATTGATTTTCTATGACATCACTGTCGGCTGCTCTCTACTTCTCTCTGAGAGCTGTTGAGCCCCAGAGGAAGGGGCTCTTCATAGTCTGAGAAGCTAGGCTTCCTGGGGCCGTGTTCATAGTATCTGGGTCCTTCTGGTTGCCAGAGCTCAGCTGGGAGGGTAAGGGATTAGGGTATGGCTCCACATGGATTTGTAGTCACAAAACAGAAGCAACAGAAATTTCTGGAAGATGACCTGGCACATTTACTGGATCCTGGAGGAAAATCCCAAGAAAGCCCTTTGCATCCTAAACACCATCCCTGTTCACTTTTCAGGATGAGGTCACCATTCAGGCACAGCTTTGTCTTGGGCACAATTTTTGGTGGACTCACATCATCAGACTCTGATAGCAGGTCAGGGCTGGCTGACCTCCTTAAATTTCATTTCTCTTTTTGAGTCAGGATCAGTTGTGCACATGACCTAAGAAGAAATCCTGGACTGCCTCATTGTTTCCTCCTCCACACTTCCCCTGCTTCAAATCCCAAACCCAAAATACCATCAGCTCACCACTACTGAGGAAGCCACTAGAGGAACTGAGCCTGTTTGAAGAGTGAGTACAGCCAAATGCCATATGCAGAAAGAAGAAAGAAAGAAAGAAAGAAAGAAAGAAAGAAAGAAAGAAAGAAAGAAAGAAAGAAAAGTATGGAAATCTAGCAGTTGCCTTTTGTTTCTAGGTGGCAAGAAAACTGGATCCATTTATCACAGTTAAGATTTATCAGCTAGGATGGGTTTTAGATGATCACAGGAAGCAGAAAATGTTGCTGATGAAACTATTCTGAGGAATAATTGAGCACGTTCTCTGTTTGACACAAGCACAGGCCTCATTAGCTAATGCCTTTCACATCTGGGTAGAAGTAACACAAATGAATTCACAGTATGATGCAGCATAAACAGATGGGAGTTTTTACTGAACAGTTTTAAAAAAAATACAGCATGAGCATGAAACCTCTGTTCTCAAAAAGATCCCCTTGTGTTTGAATATGCTCTGGTACCCACAAGCAACACAAAGAAGACCCTTTGAAGTAGACTTACAAACTGTCTATGTCTACTCTTAAGCAATACCCTAGAACATTTGGTTTGTCTATGAAATGGAAAAGGGTTCTTTGAACCAGAAAGATTTATTCTTTCAGACTTCTGGAGTAATACCTTGGACAAGTCACTCAGTGTTTCCAAACTCCAGTTAGCTCACTTGTGAAATAGGGTTATAATAATACCATAAGTGGGGACGGGGGCACTGTAAGAATTAATGAGATGATGGTCCGTGAATTTTTTTTTTTTTTTTTTTTTTTTTTTTTTTTTTTTACATTTAGGAACTCAGGTCCTTATCCTGTATTTCACGCCCTTGACCCACTGAAGCCTTTACTCCCCAGCCTCAAACCAGGAGTGTAGACCAGAGCAAAACTTCCACTCCATTTGCCAACTAGCATAGCCTTTAATCAATTCCACAGCCCAGAGGTCCAAGTTCTAAGGAGGGCACCCAAGGCTGTATGAACTGAAGATACAGACGTGTAGCCCAAGACTTCTTTCAGAGATAGAGACTGTTTACTGGTGATGTAGCAGGATGAAAGTGCTTGGATTTTTTTTCAACAAATGCTACATCAATATACAGCTTCTATGTGCTATTTCTTTCATACATAATTTCATTCATTCATTCATTCTCTTTTCTTTGTTTTGGGTTTTTGGGGTAGGGACGTCCTGTAGCTCAGGCTGACCTGAAATTTACTATCTAGTCTCAGGCTGGCCTTGAACTCATAATGATCCTCCAACCTCAGCCTCCTGAGTGTTGAGATTTAGACATGTGCCACCACACCTGGCCCATAGTTCCTTCATTCTTTTTTTAAAAAGTTAATTAATTAATTAATTTGATAAAGAGGGAGGGAGAGAGAGAGAGAGAGAGAGAGAGAGAGAGAATGGGCACGCCAGGGTAGACAAACTCCAGATGCATGTGCCCCCTTGTGCATCTGGCAAACGTGGGTCCTTGGGAATCAAACCTGGGTCCTTTGGCTTAGCAGGCAAATGCCTTAACTGCTAAGCCATCCCTCCAGCCCCCATAGTTTCACTCTTGAAAATCTCTGATTTTTTTTCTTTTTCTTTTTTTAAATTTTATTTATTTGAGAGAGTGAGAAAGAGAAAAAGAGAGAGAGAGAGAAAGAATGGGTACACCAGGGCCTCTAGCCACTGCAAACGAACTCCAGACGCATGTGCCCCCTTGTGCATCTGGCTTACGTGGGTCCTGGGGAATTGAACTGAGGTCCTTTGGCTTTGCAGGCAAATGCCTTAACATCTAAGTCATCTCTCCAGCCCTGTCTGTGAATTTTTTCTGTTCACTATCTATAGGAAAGCCATCAGTGCCCAAAAGGGAAAATTCAGGGTAAGAAAACAATTCCAGTTGTAGGCAGCAACCCATATGCCCAGAAAAGGAAACTGACCCTTTATGAGAACTACTATGCATCAGTCAATGTGTTTCATATGCTGTGTGTTTTTGAACTCTTACAAGCACTCCAGAGGCGGTACTATAATCATCTGTATTTTATGAATAAGATTCAGAGCAATCAGGGTCAACATGGCAGTTGGTAGAGTCAGGAATGATACCCTTCTCTTTGGTTTCAAACTGATTTGTACCTGTCTGGCTATTTACCCTTCCTTTTCTGACTCTCTTTTTTCATGAATCCTTTATTTCTTATTCTTACCAATAACCAACTTTGTATGTATCAACTTGAGTGGGCTAAGGGATTCCAAAAGTATTTGGTAAAACATGATTTCTGGGTGTTCTTGCAGGTGTTTGCAGATGATATTAGTATTGTAATCAATATTTGAGTAAAGAAGATAAGCAAGCAACATCCTACTTACTGGGGACCCGAATAAAAACACAAGGTGGAGAAAACATGGGTTTGCTCTCATATTTTTGATCTGGGTTGTCCATTTCCTCCTGCCCTCAGTTTAGAGCTCCTAGTTTTAGGCCTTTGGACTTAGACTGAATGGTACCATTGGTTTTCCTGTTTCTGTGAGCCAGTTCCCACAATCAAATCTCTTCTAGGGCTGGAGAGATAGCTTAGCGGTTAAGTTGCTTGCCTGCAAAGCCTAAGGACCTAGGTTTGATTCCCCAGTACTCACATAAACCAGATGCACAGGGTGGCCCATACATCTGCTTTTTTTTTTTTTTTTTTTGCAGTGGCTGTAGGCCCTGGCACACCCATTCTCTCTCTCTCTTTCTCTCCTTTCCTCTCTCAAACAAATAAATAAATATTTAAAAAGTCTCATATGTATGTATGCATGCATGCATCTATGTATGTATGTATCCATCTATGTTCTGTTTGTTTGGAGAACACTGACTAACACCCAATCTTTTTCAAAATTTTTACTCAGAAAAGGACTTGACAATGGACATTTAAGTCTTTGTACAAATTTAAATCTATGTGTCACAATTCCATCGACAAAGCCTCACTTTAAGATCCTTTGCTAAGTTGAAAACATAGGACTACTTCACTGAAGAGATTTTAGGGTATTATGGCTAATAATAGGTAGAGAGGCATTTTGGAAATTCTACTCCTAAAATAATTTTCCCTGTAATGATGCTCTTAATAATAAAAATAGCAAGAGCAACAGTGACATAACAATTCTACAGGTGGCCTGAGGCAGACAGACTGTGCAAAGCCATGTATGTAAATCATTTCATTCAACTTTTCACTATGACCCTTTTATCTGGGTATAATTAATATCAATCTATAATTTTAAAAGTCTAGTACCCACACATTATATGTCCATACAACGTTTTTCTACTTAATAAAATATTGTGTATTTTTTAAAAAATCTAGACTCAGAGAGGTTAAAGGGCTTCTTACATGGTGGTACAGAGAGTAGGTATTAGAGTTGGGGCTCGACTGTAGGTTCCTGTGTTTATAGACACTGAGCAGGGACTCATTCTCTGTGCCGTCCTCGAGAAAGTAAGGCTTTGGGGGGACCCTTATGAGATAGGCTGTGAATTAACCTTCCTTCCTTCCCCTCCCTCCCTCCCTCCCTCCCTCCCTCCCTTCCTCCCTCCCTTCCTTCCTTCCTTCCTTTTTTTTCTTTTTCTTCTTTCTTCCTCTTTCTTATTTCTTCTTTCTTTCTTTCCTTTTTTCTTCTCTTCCTTTCTTTGTTTTCCTGATCTTCTTATACACATAACTATAAATGTAAGTTTATATGGTAATGGATGCCTTGACTGGTCTCACAAGGAAATAGCAATGGGAAGGTTCTTTTTCTGACATTCCAGTGGAAATACTGCTTGAGTAAGGTGGTCAACAAAACCACAGCTTAGCAGATCTACCTGTTAGTTCTGTAGTTTGCTTCAGTGCATGATACTCCCAGGCTCCTTTTCCACCTGGTGGCTGATTTATACTAAGTGAACTTCTCAAGGAAAATTAGGTCAAGAGTTGTTTTATTTTTATTTTATATATACCCAGCTGAATAAACTAAAATTGGAATGGAAGGAATTCATGTCTCAGAGACTGTATGGGACAGCAGTTCTTCCTGTTTCAGGTCAAGACCCCAGGATAGATACTCAAATCACCCTTAAAATCATTACTCATATTCTCATGAAAGGACTCAATGTTTACAAGATGTAAGTGAGAGCCTGAAGAATATGCTGCATTTCACTGCTTTTTGTGAAGATCTCTGTGGGATTTCTGACAGGGACAAAGAGAGATACGCAATGTACCTTCATTTCTGCAATGGAAAAAGGCAAAAAAGGGGGAGACTAATGCACACAGGAACTTCTGAGACAAGGAAAGTAAGCTGCAACTTGTGAAATACGGGTGGAGGGTGGAATTCCTAGGATGCTGAGATGATGAAGTAGCTTGTGAAAAAAAGCAGTATTCACAGCTGTGTTAAATATAGATATAGATTGTAAATTACTAATCTGTAAAAGGTTAAAGAAAAAGTGGAATAAATAAAATATGTGATGTGTAAAGAAAGAATATTATTTATATAGATAGAAAGTGGTGGAGAAGTCTAATTCTGTAAGATGACCATCCATTAGTGATGCCTATTTTGGTCTCACATGTGCACTGTCCAAGGAACACACACAAAAAACCCAGAGCCTCTTATCAGCCTAATTGGGAGGCTATAGCCATGACTGTGTCTAATTGTTCTTGAATTTCTCGGATAGAGAAAAATTGAGCACACTATGGTAGACTGTGTCCTTGGCCCAGGGTGCCATTTCTCTGGGGTCCCCTTGCTGCAGACTCATCACTCTATTTCTGATCATCTCACCACATGGGGAAGGCTGACATGGAAGAGAAAGAGACAGGCAATATCAAGACTGCCTATCCCAGGATTCAGATCATGTGGTTTTCCCACCTGTTTGTGTCTTGCCCTAAGTGTGTTTACATATCTCCACTCTTTCCCTTTGCTTTTCATGGTAGATTTTAATTGGTTTACTTAACTTCAAGAGTTGAGAATATCCACTGTGAAGTCTTTCAACCTTACATGGAGGTGAGTTCCCATATGACATCCGCATTGCACTGTTTGCACGTGAATCTTCTCGCTGGTATGTTTTCATCGATGTGTTCATCTGTTTCCTTGGATAAGACACCCACAGAGGATGCTTTCACTCCATGTGAGGGCCTAGGAAAGGGCTGTGCCAAGAGAGTTTGGAATGGAGGCAAAACCAATTTTGGAGAGCTTCACCGTGTGTTGAAAAAAAAAAAAAAGCAATCAAATAAATGTGTGGTATCACATCCTGAGTGTGGTCTCAGGCCCTCTGCCAGGTAGTCAGTGAACATGTTTTTATGAATTTGAATTTTTTCCATTAGGAAAATTACCAAGCCTCTGAATTATCCAGAGTATCACTAGAGAAACATAGGTTCTCTGTCATTCATACAGAACACATTTGGGAGGAAAAAAGAATGATGGCTCATACAATGGTCCATAAATAACAAATGATTTTTAATAACTCTGGGTGACTTAGTGGCTCATATTGAGTGACCACCTTGATATATTATTTATGCCTTTTGTGATTTTTTTTCTGATATGACATCACTTTCTCCTTTGGCCACAGTATTCTATAGTTCATTTACTGTGCTTTAACCACAAGCTTCTTGCCACTATCAGTCACATAGCCCTAAGTGAAATATAGATTATAAAAGAAAACACTTCCCACACATTTATAAAATAGTTTCCAGCTGGTCTTAAAAGTGTCTCCAACTCCCTCTGGATATAAGTGTTTATCTGCTAATGATTATCACTTGGGACTTTCCTTGCTCACTTTCAAGAGAAAGAATGTGGAGATTAAAGCCAATGCTTTAAGAGATTAGTATTTGAGAAACACAAAATTGAATGAAAATAAATATCACAGTTCTATAAGAAGAAAAGTTTAAGTATCAGATGGTGACGTTTTAAAAGTCATATCTCCAAACCAACCATCAACCACCTACGATCAGTAATATAAGGCCAAAATCTGTCCTTTTATAACCAGAAGGAATGGATTTACGTGCTCAGAAGGGTAAAGTATAGGCGTCTGTGATCTCAAAATATCCTAAATCCATGCAGGGGACTTTCGGTTGGTGGAAAGAATTTGGGGAAAATTGTTTGGCATAGAGAAAATGACCTGATTGGTACCAGAGAGCTCCCTCTGTATTGGTGGCTCTGAAGGCTTTTGCATGCTGCTGTGAGGACTGGCCCTAGAGATGGCTTCTTGGGAAATTGCCACCAAGAAAAGACTTTGGAATTCATCACTTCCAGGCAACTTTTAGGAACAGGGAGATACCTGTACCTGAGTATATAGGGTCAGAGAAACATTTATCTTTCTTTCTGATACACAGCATTGCCTTCCTGTCTATGGTATTAGGGTTGTAAAAGTTTTAGTGTTCATTTAAGGCAATCCAACTTTGGATAAGATAAATGATGGCATCTACTAGAGACCTTCAACATGATAGACTCCTGAGATATAAAGCAATGAAGCCTAGGGAAACCCTTCAAGCTATAGCTTTTCTTCTGAAAGTCCTCTGGCTTCAATGCTTTCATCAACCATAGGCTGAATTTTGTTTTACTTTAGCTGTTTGGCTAAATATGTGGGATGGGCTCTTTGGACAGCAGTAGGAGGTTTCTCCTGTTTTCTATTAATGAGCAAAGAACAAAGTTTATGTCAAGAAGACTCCTTAAAAAGAATGACGTGACTGCCCAAAGCCACCCAGTTCCTCAGGAACAGCCTTCTAACAGTCTTGGTGAAGCACCAATGAGGGAAGCATTCCCAGGCAGGGTTTCCCAGGGTCTAGTTGCCTCAACTGCTAATGTTTTGTTCTGTTTTATTTTGGCTATTGTGAATAGCTTTAAAAAAAAAAAGATGTGAAAAGGCCTGAATTAAACCACTTAAAAGAAATTATTTTTGTACAAGGCAATTGAAAACATTGAATGTGCTAGTAGTATACATTGCATGTCCCAAGTTAATGTTTTGCAGAATACAGCATACAAATCATTAGGCCAATGCTCATGCTAGGGAGTCAGCTGACTTCTCCACTACCAATGGTTAGGTATTGCTGTTGAACAGCCTCAGGTGTGACTGACATCAATAGGTATGACGAAGGCAGGAAAAGAAAATGAGACAAAGCTGAAAAAATGAGCAAAATAAAATAAATTAAAAAACAAAAATTCCTGCTTCAGAAAAAAATACTTCTGGTACCAATTTTACTGTTGCAGTCAGGATTTGCATTGCTGGCAGAAATCACCCAACCAAGAGTAGCTTGTGGGACAAAAGGGTTTATTTTGGCTTACAGACTCAAGGGGAGCCTCCATGATGGCAGGGGAAAATGATGACATGAGCAGAAGGTGGACATTACCTCCTGGCCAACATTAGGTAGACTACAGCAACAGTAGAGTGTGCCAAACACTGGCAAGAGGAAGATGCTATAATACCCATAATCCCACTCTCAACAATACACGGCCTCCAGGAGGCTTTAATTCCCAAATTTCCATCAGCTGGGGACCTAGCATTCAGAATACCTAAGTTTATGGGGGACACCTGAATCAAACCACCACACTCATAGTATGTATTCTTATAGTCTTGTTGCTAAGTATACATGTGTATATGTATACACATGATATGATGATTATGTAAGCTATACATATTCTAGGTAATTATATCATATACATGTATTATTTGACATTCTGAATTTTAAACTTAATACTGTATTAAATAATACTTTAATACATAAAGTAAATGTAATATGCTCTCACAACTGCCTTCCTATTAATTGATACTTAGATTATTCAAGATTTTCTCTATTATAAAAAGAGTGCCAGGAGTTATGTGCCTGCCTTAAATCCCAGCACTCAGGAGGCAGAGGTAAGAGGATCACCATGAGTTTGAGGACACCCTGAGATTACATAGTGAATTCCAGGTCAGCCTGGCCTAGAGTGAGACCCTACCTCAAAAAAAAAAAAAAAAAAAAATAGGGGCTCAAGAGATGACTCAGTGGTAAAAGGCAGTTGCTTACAAAGCCTGAAGGCCTAGGTTAGATTCCCCAGTACCCATGTAAATCAAATGCACAAAAGTGGCACATGTATCTGGAGTTAATTTGCAGTGGCACTAGGTCCTGGCACACCCATTCTCATTCTCTCTACCTCTCTTCTACCTGCAAATAAATAAATAAAATTATTTTTAAAAAAGAATGTCAAAAATATAAAAATGACACATTTGAGAAATTAGGCTGTTAGGAAATATTCAGAAGGCAACCATAGTTTAGTTTGTCAAAATTTTGACTTAAAAAAATTTATCCAAGGGCTGGAGAGATGGCTTAGCGGCTAAGGCGCCTGCCTGCTAAACCTAAGAACGCTGGTTCCAATGTCCAGCGGTTCCAATCTCCAGGTCCCACGTTTAGCCAGATGCAGTGAGGCAAGGCCGCACTTGCCCACAAGGGGGCGCACGCATCTGGATTTCGTTCACAGCAGCTGAGAGACTGCTGGTGCGCCCATCTCTGTCTCCCTCTCCCTCTGTCTATCTCTCTTTGTCTCTCTCTCCATAAATAAATAAAAAATAATTAAAAAATTAAAAAAATTATCCAAGCTGGGCATGGTGGTGCACACCTTTAATCCCAACACTCAGGAGGTAGAGGTAGGAGAATCTCTGTGAGTTTGAAACCAGCCTGAGACTGCATAGTAACTACCAGGTAAGCCTGAGGTAGAATGGGACCCTACCTCAAAAACAAAACAAAAAACAAAAACAAACCAACCAACCAAAAGCTGGATGTGGTGGCACACGCCTTTAGTCCCAGCACTCGGGAGGCAGAGGTAGGAGGATTGCCGTGAGTTCAAGGCCACCCTGAGACTACATAGTTAATTCCAGGTCAGCCTGGGCCAGAGTGAGACCTTACCTTGAAAAACAAAAAAAAAAAAAACCAAAAAACCCCCAAAAAACAAAAAACAAAAACAAAACAACAACAACAACAAAAATTATCCAAGAAAATAAATTATTCCCTTGTTCCTGATTGAAACATGGGTAGTTTCATAATTTTTCTAATTGCACCATTGATTGATGTCTCATGGTCACCATTGGGCACTGAGTAATATTGTCCAATCCAGAGAAAGAAGCCACTCTTGGATCTCCTGTTAAAGATGAGTCATGCCACCCCCAGGTAGGCAGGGTGTAGTCAGCTTTCTGCTGACCTCCTCTACCACTCAGTAGCTGTGTTTTTGACCATGTCAGGGCAGGGCGGGAGTCTGGTGAAAGGTCAGGTGATGTGATGGGAAAGTTCTTACCTGGTGGTGGGTAAAGTGAGCTAGTCAGTTCCTGGAGACAGGTCCAAACATGCCCAGGCATGCCCAGACATGTCCCTTTTGCCCCAACCAATCAAAGATGTACAAATGTAACTGCTGCTTGCTTAGCCAATCATGTTAAAAGATTACCTAACCATCCTGGAATTGTCCCTGGAGTTTGTTTGCAGTGGCTGGAGGCCCTGGCATTTCCATTCTCTCTCTCTAATGAAAATAAAAAATAAGCACAAGAGGGCTGTGGAAGACCTCAGATATCAAACTTTGGTTTCACTGTGCACATGGTGCACATGTACAGATGCATCCCCTACATGTATGTCTGCATGCATGCATAAAATAAAATAATCATTTAAAAAAAAACTTACCCAGACATTTGTGTGCACACCACACACATTAGCTGTGTTTAAAAGGGGCCTGCATGCTCTCTGGGGTCGCCATTTTGTACAAATGGATGACCCCTGCATGCTGGCTGATTCTGCAGAATAAATGCTCATTGCTTTTACATACTATTTGACTGAAGTTTGAAGTGAAGGGAGAAGTATTCTGAATATATTGCTAGGAAAGAGCAACACAGCATAATTTCTTTCCAAAAATTCCTCTCCAAAATCCTCTTTTTCCTTACTCTCTTAGCCCTTTTGTATTTTAAATGTGAGTTAGGTGTTTCACTTGGATCACCAACTTTCAGCTAAGTCTTAGAAACACTGCATTTGGATTTACACCTCTCTTGGAAGACAGCATAGATTTTATCTTTGGGTTTCCAATTAAAGCTTCATGTTTTAATTCCTGTTACAAAAATATCGCACATGTATCTTTGAATTTCTCTTAAAGGAGTAACTTACCCTTAGATGGCTTGCCATAAGGAAATCATTGGGTCAAGGGATTTGGAAAGAGTATTTTCATTCTAAAATCATGGTAGTTTCATTTCACCTAGTGTAGCAGGCAGCTTCAGACCAGGCACAATTATGGAAGAAGGGATATTTATTGAAGCTTAGAGATCCAGAGGAAGTTCCATAATGGCAGAAGAAGCTGGCCTGCTCTTATAGGGCCTGGCAGAGAGAGAGATAGAGAGAGAGAGAGAGAGAGAAAGCCAAAAGCCACACAGCACAGCACACCTCAAGAACTCCTATTAGGCCCACTTTGCATATCTTTAGATTGAAATCTCAAACCCACCACCACACCTTAAGATCCACCCAGTGACACTGCCTCCAGCCAGGTGGATGCAGATGCAAACTACAAACTAATAAAACACTGAATCTATTGGGGGTTATCTATTCAAACTACCATGCCTAGAGACTGAAAGAGAATGGTTTGGTTGATTTGTGAGTGCAATACTTTGTTATGATGAAGTTAGACCCTACATTCAGTGTTGCCAGGGTGGGTATTGGGAGTTTTCTATTTTCATAAAGTTTCTAACCTGTTTATCACCAATATCTCAAGGTTCTTCACATTGTAGCTCTTTTAAGCATCCTTAAGTACAGAAACAGTTTACAGGAGAATCTTTTTTTTTTTAAGATAGAACTGCTTTGTTTATTGCAAAATACACATTACAGTTTATAAACACATCAAGCAAATAAGAAATTGTGGACCAGAAGATAAATGCCAAAAGTATTTTTTTTCCTTCAGATATCCAAAATAGCCCAAACTCAATTTTTAGACCATTTGGAATATTTGTATTAGCCTTCATTATTCAATAATTTGAATGATTAATTTGTATTTGTTTACCTAACTTTTTATTTATTTAGTTAGTTTTTAAAATTTATTTTTATTAGCTATGGACATACTTAGTATGTAAACAACACATGTTGGTACCATCCTTTCCCTCATCCTTGCTCCTTTTCCAAAAAGGCCCTCCTTGTTAGGGGATACAGGTCAACCACATGTGGATTGTGGGTCATGCATTACGGGGGCAGCAGTCAGTTATGGGGGAGAGGCAATGTCTCTGTGCATAATGTCCCAACTTGTGGCCCTAACAATCTTTCTGCTCCCTCTTCTGCAAAATTCCCTGAGCTATGTTGGGTGCGTTTTAAGTTTACTTCAGTGATGGGCTCTTAGGAGTCTCTGGATCTCTGCTTTGGTAAATATTGAGTGTCCTCAGTATCTATCTCTTTCATCCTTGTGCTGATATCAGGTTCACAGAGAAAGCAGCACTCTTGTTCGTTTCCCCAAATTCTCTGTGGTTTCAGCTGAAGCTGGAGTGAAGTGTGCTGGGTTATTTATCTCCTTAGATCCTGCTCCCATCTGAAAAAGAGGAGCAGAATTCCAAGCCACCACACCCACCTGCACACAGTTCAGCACAGGGAACCTGGACTAGGGAACTGGGAGAAGCAGGGAAACAGGGGTCTAGCCTACTCACTCCATGCCTCAGTACCCACCTGCACACTGTCCAGTGCCGTCTTACTAGAGAATTTTTTTGTTGGTTTTTTTTTGTTTTTTCAAGGTAGAGTCTCACTTTAGTTCAGGCTGACCTGGAATTCACTCTGTATTCTCAGGGTGGCCTTGAACTCATGGCGATCCTCCTACCTCTGCCTCCTGAGTGCTGGGATTAAAGGTGTGCACCACCACCCCCGGCTTTACTGGAGAATTTTTGATGTCAATAATTAATAGATATCCTATTAACAATAGTTTATATTTATGAAGCACTGTGCATGTTCCAAACCCTGTAACCATTACATACATGTTAGTTTATACTCTATTAAAACACAGGATTATAATTTCATTTTGTAGATAGATAGGCTTAGACACAGTGAATAATGTTAAATACATGTCACATGTCATAAGTAGCACAGCTGAAAATGAATCCAAGCACTTTATCTTTGAATTTTTGCTGACAAGAATGTGTCTAACTATTGCCTGAAACTGTTCCTGACATTAATAAAACACTGTTGGGATTATCCTCAGAGCTTTAGTGGCCCTCCTGCAAAGAAGATTGAGGATGTTTTCAGAGGAAAATAATTTCTAGGCAGATGCAGACTAGATGTGCAAAAAGAAAAAGTCTGTATCTTCAGTAAATGGTGCTGGAAAAGCTGGGTATCTACTTGTAGAAGAATGAAACTAGACTCTTATCTCTTTCCTTGTATAACAATAAACTCCAAATGGACCTCTTAAACAACTAGAAAAAAAAGTAGGGAGAATAATTCAAAATGTAAACAAAGGAAGAACTTTCTGAATAGGACTTTGGTTGCCCTAGAAATAACTCAGATAACCAACCAATAAGACTTTGTGAACCATCATCCAGCAAGAGAAACTATCAACCAAGACAACAGGAGAAAATCTTTGCCAGCTACACATCTGACAGAGGATTAATATCTAGAATATACAAAGGACTCAAAAAGCAAACCATCAAGAAAACAAATAACCCAATAAAAAATGGATTATGGGACTGAACAGTAGAAATACAAATGGTTACTAAATATTGAAAAAAGTGTTCAGGGGCTGGAGAGATGGCTTAGTGGTTAAGGCACCTGCCTGTGAAGCCTAAGAATGCCTGTTCGATTCTCCAGGTCCCACGTTTAGCCAGACGCATAAGTGATGCAAGGGTACAATGCCACACTTGCCCACAAGGGGGTGCATGTGTCTGGAGTTTGTTCACAGCGGCTGAGAGGCCACTGGAGTGCCCATTCTCTGTTTCTGCCTCTTCCTCTCTCTCTCTCTCAAAAAAAAGTGTTCAGCATCCTTAGCTTTGAATTTTTAGATATGCATGTAAGTAGGAGTGAGAATCAGAGGCCAGGAAGCTAGAAATGGGCTACAAATGGGGGAAAGAGGAGAGGGTGATGCTTAATGGGAGGGGAGAGTAGAACACATGTGATATGAAGGTAGAGGGATGGAATGCTGGGGGGGGGACAGGTTTAAATGTGAATAGGGGTTAGGGAATAGAGGAGAGGAGGGTTAACAAAAACTATAGATAGATCCAGAGAGTGTATGCATATGTATGTATATATATATTTGTGTGTGTGTGTATTCCACCCCTCTACTTTCATACCATACACACACACACACACACACATCCATACAGAAACTTACTTCTTGGTTAGCTAATTAGAAATACAACTTAAAAGAGTTTGAGTGGTGGAATATCTCTCAGTGAGTTGTTGGTCAAGGAGGACCTTGAGGCTCCCAAAACAGTACAGGTTATAGTCAATGCTTTTGATTGCCAACCCGAACCAGATGGTGAGACACTATTGCTGAAGACAGCACTTGTTTCAGTTGCAGGATACTGAGAAATCAAGCTGAAATTGAGCTGGAAGATTTTTCTCTGCTGGCTAGTACTGGAAGGTGCCATGCAGGTGCTGGTAGAGGAAAGTCAGTAACAATCTTACCCAGCAACGGACCTGTGAGCTACGTAACTGATCAGTCAGGCAGGATGTATCCACTAGTGCAATAATGGCATAACTGTTAGGCGAGTAACAAACTGCTTATTGACTGGATTTGAGGCCCACTCCACTGGAGAAAATTCATGCCTGGTACTGAAAATGTAATGGAAAGCTCTCTGGAGATTTATAGGCCCTAAAAGGACACAACTGCTATTGTTTGGCTAGCTGGATATATTGTGTGCCCATCAAATTACCCTCTAAATATGTGTGTTTATGGCCATAGGTTAATGCCATTCTCACCTTTGGTTAGAGAAGCTTCTCTTTTAAAAATATTTTTATTTATTTGAGATAGATAGGTGATAGATAGATAGATAGATAGATAGATAAATAATTTTAAAAAAAGAGAAAGAGGGAGAGAGAGAACATGCCAGGCCTCTTGCCACTGGAAATGAACTTCAGATGTAAGTGCCACCTTTGTACATCTGGTTTTATGTGGGTACTGAGGAATCAAACGTGGACCAGCAGATTTTGTAGGCAAGTGGCTTTAATCTCTGAATAATCTCCCCATTTCTAGAGAAGCTTCTCTTTGCATATGGTAGTGAATACTGGGGAGTCTCAAATTTCATCAAAGTACTGAGAACAGCTGGGCACACGCCTTTAATTCCAGCACTTGAGAGGCAGAGGTAGGATCACTGTGAGTTCTAGGCCATCCTGAGACTACATAGTGAATTCCAGGTTAGCCTGGGCTAGACTGAGACCCTACCTTGAAGAAGAAAGGGAAAAAAGAAAAGAAAGGAAAAAGAAAAAGAAAGGACAAAGTACTGAGGACAAGTGACTCTGGAGTTCTCAATGCTAAATTGGACATCTATACCACCCCCTCCAAGGCTCAAGGAAGAATGCGGAAGAGGGGAAGAAAGAATATTAAAGCCAAAGGATGGGAGGACTGCTGTGGAACACTGCTATCTAGACATGGCATGGCCATTGCATTCATGACCTCATAGTAATCTACATAAGACTCACATAATACTGGGCCCATCACATTCTGTTATGGATGATGGAGGAGGACCTGAGGCAATGACAATGAATGGTGGCTGGGAGAGTGGGAGATATTTTCTGCAGTAGTATAGGTTGTTGGTTAGACCATCACCCACATGTTCTGGTAAGTAATCCCCCATCTGTGCCCATGCAGGCAACCCTAATTAAACTCACACACCCATAAGAAAAAAAAAAAAGACATTTAAGCAGAAGAGGGACTAGTTAGGAAGAAGGGGTTAAGTGGTAAGGGTTTGGGGAGAAGGTAAAGAGAAGGTAATAGGAGGAGATTGTGACTAAGATACATTATAATTGGCTGGGTGTGACGGTGCATACCTTTAATCCCAGTACTCAGGAGGCCAAGGTAAAATAGGAGGATCATTGTGAGTTCCATGCCTGCCTGAGACTGCATAGTGAATTCCAGGTCAGCCTAGGCTAGAGTGAGGCCCTACTGGGAAAACAAATCAAACAAACAAACAAAACTAATAATAGCCGCCTTTAATCCTAGCACTCGGGATGCAGAGGTAGGAGGATCGCCATGAGTTTGAGGCCACCCTGAGACTACACAGTGAATTCCAAGTCAGCCTGACCTAGAGTGAGATCCTATCTTGAAAAACCAAAAAAATAAAAAATAAAATAAAAAATTATAGACTTGTATAAAAATTATAATTTAAAAAAATTAGCCAGAAAGCTGGATACTGGATCTTTGTAGTTGTATTCAGTTTTGCTTTTCTTTCCATTGATGGGCAATGGGAACTCTTCTCCTCCCCCTGCCCAGTTATACTTTCTGCCTAACACATTCATAGTAAAATATTGACAACATAATGATTCAAATGCTTGCTTTCCATACTTACGCCTTCCATGTCATTATTATCTTTAGTTAAAAATAGCAACAGTAGGGCTGGAGAGATGGCTTAGTGATTAAGGCACATGCCTGAAAAGCCAAGGGACCCCAGGACCTAAGTAAGCCAGATGCATAGTTGGTCCATCTGTCTGGAGTTCATTTGCAGTGGCTGGAGGCCCTGACATGCCTTTCTCTCAAATAAATAAAAATTTAAATTAAAAAATATTAAAAAAAATAAAAGCAACAGTAAAAGGTGGACATTACTATAATTTTAGAATACCCAATCACTTTATCTTGTCTAAGGCAATACAGTTGATCAACCACAGATATTAGTCCCAGACCTTTGTCTCTTAGGCTTTTCTCACTTGATGCCTATCACTCATGCACTGTGATAAAAAGACCGATATTAGGAATTAACTTATTTATTTCCTCCTCAGTAGCTCATTTCCAAGACCTAGCTAGTGTATCCTGATTTAAATTCCTCAAACTCAGTCTTGCTATTAAAATATTTTCTTGTATCTCACATCTTTTGCATTAAAATAAAGCCAGAATAATTTCTCCTTAATTCAGAACACTGCTGGCTTTTTTAGAAAACCCGTTACTGCATTTTTCTCACATGACATCTTTTTGAAATTAATTATTCCATTCTGCTATATTGTCTTTCTCAGCATAAGCCCAGAAGCTCTGTGAGGAGCTTGAGAAGATTTTTCCTCGTGCCTCCTGAGGATGAAGTCTCACCTCCAGCTTGACAAAAAGAAAATGTTCAGACCTGGTGTCAAAGGACCTGAGTCCTCCTTCTACCCTGCCTCTCAATAGAGTGGGGAAGTATTTTAACTTCCCTTGACCCTCAGTTTCTTCCCACATGAAATGAAGAGCTGTGACAATAGGTCAAGGACGGTGTTAGATGTGCCCAGGGCAGACATCACTAATCACTCCAGAGTTCTCCCCTGCTGATTTTCAATGCTGATCTGCATGGAAGTTTCACTGGAGCCATAGGCACTGGCATCTAAAATGCAAGCTGTTTGCTGTCTGTGGTAAATAAGAATGATTAGCTCTCATGCAAGCTTGCTCTAACATTGTAGAGCCTGAGGCAGGAGAACGAATGGAGGCCACAAGCTGTATGTCAAAATATTTGAAAGTGATAAAAGTAGGATACAAATAGATATCTGTACACCCATGACCATTACCCACAATAGCCAAAAAGTGGAAGCAACCCAAGGGTCCCCCAAGAGAGGAATAGATAAATGTGGTACATATCCAGAATGGAATATCATTCAGCTTTAAAAAGGAAGGGGGTCTGGAGAGATGGCTTAGTGGCTAAGGCACTTGCCTGTGAAGCCTAAGGACCTAGGTTCGATTCTCCAGAACTCACATAACCCAGATACAAAAAGTGGCACATATATCTGGAGTTCATTTGCAATGGCTGGAGATGCTGGCTTGCCCATTCTTTATTTTCCTCCCTCTTTCTCTCTCTCAAATAAATAAAATAAAACATAATCTTAAAAAAGCAAAGAGATTCTGAGCCATATGTGGATGGAGTTGAAGCACTTCATGCTGTGAAGTAAACCAACCACCGAAGGACACCAACTATATTATTCCACTTAATGAGAAGAGATGAGGGGCCAAATTCATGCAGGCAGAAAGGAAACAGAGGTTGTCAGGGGCTAGGGGAGAACAGTAATAGGGAGTTCTTATTTAATGGATACTAAGTTTCAGTTTTGTGTCCTTAATGACTCTGAATTATACACTTGAAATGGTCAAGATAGAACATGTTTTGATATATTTTTGACAGTTAATGGTGGATGGTTTTCTGCAACAGTATAGGTGCTGGTTAGACTCACATGCTCTGGTAAATAATCCTTCATCTCATGCCCATGTAGGCTATAATTTGTAATTTTTTTTTTTTTTTGAGACAGCAGCTCATTTTGTAGACCAGATTGGCTTAGAACTCAGTATATATCCCAGGCTGGCCTCAAACTCATAGAAACCTTCTTGACTCAGTCTCCCAAGTGCTGGTATTATAGGCATAGCTTAAAAATTTTTTGCATGTGTATGTGTGTATGTATATTCCTATGTGTGAGGGTGTACATGTGAGTGGTTGAGCATGCATGCATATGTGTGTGTGTGTGTGTGTGTGTGTGTGTGTGTGTGTGTGAAAGAGAGAAGGAGAGAGAGAGAGACAGAGACAGAGATGGATTTCAAGTTTCTTCCTCCATCTCTCCTCACCTAATTTTTTTGAGACAGGGTCTCTCACTGAGCCTGGAGCTCACTGCTTTGACTAGACTACTTAGCTGGAAACTCCTAGAGATCCTCCTGACTCTGCTTTCCCAGCACTAGAACTACAGGTACACACTGCCATGGCCAGCATTTTTTACATGGCTGTGGGGCTCCAAACTCAGGTCTTTATTCTTGCTCAGCAAGCATTTTCCCATTCAGCCGTCTCCCAGCTCAAGCTGTTGTTTTATTTTTTAAAGCCAAAATTCTGACAATCAAAAATTCTATACTTTGTTAAGCTACCACTAAAGAAAATCTGCCTAAATAAGGTACTTTTTATATTAAATTTATTGGGCTAGAGAGATGGCTTAATGGCTAAGGCATTTGCCTGTGAAGCCAAAGGACTCAGGTTTGATTCTCCAGGACCCATGTAAGCCAGGTGTGCAAGGTGGCGCATGCATTTGGAGTTTGTTTGCAGTGGCTAAAGGCCTTGGTGTGCCCATTCTTTCTATCTCTCTTTCTCTTTCTATCTGCCTCTTTCTGTCTCTCTGAAATAAAGTTAATAAAAATTTAAAAAATAAATAAAATTTATAATGTAAGCCATAAGTGGAATGTTTATAGATTGAAAGAAGGAGCTCTAGAAAAGGAAGGATGGAGGGGTTCAATTGCTGGGAAGAGCAAACTATTGAGATTAAGATCCTAAGTGAAGGAATTGGCCTTGAGCTAGAGGTGGGATGATTGCATTTCTGGAAGCTGGAGATAGTCACAAATTTGGGAACACTAGTACTTGAGATGTTGAGGCAGATACTTTTTTTTTTCTCAATGGAGAGATAAAGCTATATGCTGAGAATGGAAGGAGAAAAGGGGGCTGTTGAAAATTTGGAGTAACTAACTACTTATGAGAGAGAGTTGTTCATCAAGGCAGTTAGGATAATTATTCACTGGCACAAAGGAAATCTTGAGTTTGCTGAGCATGAACAGTATGTGTCAAAAATCTATAAGGTTAAGACATACTTTCCCTAGAAGAAAACAGCCTAGTTGTGAGCAGAAGAGATAATTCATGGGAATGGAGCAGGGTAGGAATTTCGATGTCATGTTTAAGGCAGAAGAACAGGTGTGTGAGTCATGCAGGCAACACAAGAGAGCAGGTGAGCCACCATGGGTTGTAGGCTTGGAGGTTGGGAAGGAGCGATAGTGAGGCCAGGTAGGGACTGATGTCTTCTCCGGTGGAGAAGTCAAGGAACGTGTGTGAGTGAGTGGAGTGTGGATGGGAGGGAGTTTCCTGGATGCTGATGGTCAGGATTCCCAAAGGGTACAATTGCAGGAGCCAGCAAGGGATTTGGGATGACAAGACCCTGGATGAGGCCACTAGAGTGAGTAAGGTGGGGTAGAAGTGCAGGCAAGAGTTGAGATCAGAAAAATTTGATGGCAAGGATGGTTAGATTTTTATGTGTAGTAGTTAAAGGATAAAACACAGGACATGAGGGAAAGAGAAAGTCTGATACTATCATGTAAGACCCTTTTTATTAATTAACACACAAGCCCTAATGGCATGGTATCTGCTCTACCCTTTCATTTCTTCCACTTAACGAGCTCCTGATCATTTTCTCAAGACATGGAAGGGCTCTGACACTACAGTAGAGAAGAAATAGATTGGGATTGATGGTGGGGAGCTAGGGGGATGCTATTCTGGCTTTGAAATTTGGGAGAGTGCACAGCTAGCCTTGACTGAGTACCATGTTGGAAGTCAGGGTCTCTGGGGAGAACTTGGCTGCAGTTAAGACATGATAAGAGCAATCCATGAGGAGCTAGAAAGAAGTTAATGCCCATGAAGAGGTGTTCCAGGGGATGGAGAAAACACAAGGGAGGGGATGGCAAGGTTGAGTGATCAATTAAAGACATGGAAATGCACACTAAAGTTGAAATCTTGGAAATTTGATGCTAAGTTTGAATTGACTCATACATGGTAGTTAAACGTAATAAGGGCTTGAAGAAAAGAGAACATTTGACACCAGCATATAGAACCCTCTCCTTATTTGACACAAACTTCCCAACATGCAAATCGATTTTTTTCATCTTGTATCACTGATAGGTAAGGTAGACTACTCTTTGGATGTAGGGATGAAAACACACAGGGAGAGGGATGACTTGGGGTTACATATTGGTTCTGTGCAAAATGGGCAGAGACACATGTAAGTCCCCAGAGGGCCAAGTACGACTTGGTTGTCTTGCCCAGGACTAAGGCTGGGCTAACAAACTTAGAAGCCTGACAGTTGCTCATTTTGAGTCTCCAAAGACCTGGTTTTGTGAGGTTGTTTGTTTGGTCTGAGAAAAGGGACTACAGGAGGGGAATGAAAGGGAGGAAGGAGATGGACACAGAGAATACTTGGCTCCTACCAAATCAGATATCCAGAGACACAGAGGCTCCCTAGACCTCATCACTGAAGTAGACCTAAAACGGTCCCAACATGGCTCAGGGAAATTCGCAGAAGAGGGGGCGGAAAGATTGTTAGAGCCACAAGTTGGGTCATTATGTACAGAGACACTGCCTTTTCCCATAACTTATGGATACCCCCCACAATGCACAACCCACATTCCCCAACAAGGAGGGTCCCTTCAGATGGGGGGAGGACAGGGAGGAGGCTAATGATGGTACCAGCGTGACTGTATACACACTGTCTACATAACTAATTAAAAAATAAGGGCTGGAGAAGATGGCTTAGCAGTTAAGGCACTTGCCTGCAAAGCCAAAGGACCCTGGTTCGATTCCCCAGGACCCACGTAAGCCAGATTCACAAGGGGGACCATGCATCTGGAGTTCGTTTGCAGTGGCTGGAGGCCCTGGTGCTCTCATTCTCTCTTTCTCACACTGTCTCTACCTCTCTCTCTCTTTTTCTCAAATAAATAAATAAAATATATTTAAAAATAATAAAAAAGAAAAGAAAGGGAGGGAGAGAGGCACTTCACATTCCATCCATCCCTGGCATTGGCACTTTCTAAGCTCTCATTTAATTCTCAGGATAATCCTGGGTGGGAAGTAGTTATCTGCAGTTCCTAAGTGATGTATCAGCTTGCCTGCAATCTAATGTGAATTTCTACATGAGTGCAGCTTTTTCTTCCTGAAACTGCAAACCAGACAATGCATATGTAGAAAATAAAAATAAAATGCAGAGTAATAGAAAGGAAAGCCAGTTAGCATATGTCCTTCACGGGTGCCTTTCGATTTTTGACCATGTTTTCTTACACCTTTTCGTGTCTCCTTTGTGTAATTTTGGCTCAGGGCCTGTCTGTTTTGTCATTTGACAGGATTCAGAGTGCTATTTCTAACCTTCACCAGTAAGTATATTCAAATTGTATGCTTTAAAGAGTAATTGATTTTAGATTGCCTCTCTCTGGGGAGTCATCTCTGATGAACTCAGTGAAGATTAGTCTTTGCTACTGAGTGTGGGAACTTGACAAGACACCTCAAGTCTCCTGTCTCTAAAGCAGGCATAATGATACCTCATTGGATTGACATGTAGGTAAAAGGGCTCTTAGATACTCTGTGGATGGTAAGGACTGCTGCACTGAGGCAGGGGAATTCAGAGCGACAAACCTTTGTCTGAAAGCCTTGGGTCAAGTGTTTGGAATGATACAGAGTAACTCCGATTTTAGAAAGGATGAATAGCATCTATATTGCAAACCACTCAAGATCCCATAAGGCTATACCTTGTAATCCCACACATAAATATTTCTTTGGTGAGAGGGCTAAAGATTACAGATAGCCTTGTTTTCATCGAGGTCCATATAGTAGGCTGAATAATGTCCACATGTAGATGACAGGTTCTCATCACTGTATATGCTACCTTATAAGGAAAAATGGTCCTTGCAGATGTGACTGAAGGAATTTGCCCTATGGAGAGTACCCCGATGAGCCCTGAGCATCATCGTATGTGTCGTTGTGAGAGGAAGGCAGAGGCAGATTTGAACACACTGAGGAGGAAAAACAATGTCAATAGACAAAGAACACCAGTAGCAGTGCAAAGCTGGAAGAAGGAAGGACTATCTTGGCTCCTAGAGCCTCAAGAATAAGTGTAGTTCTGTAAACAACTTGACTTTGGCTCAGGGAAACTGATCTTGGGCTTCTGGTCTCCAGAGCTGTAAGACGCTAACACTTGTATTGATTCCGCCATGAAGCTCGTGCTGACTCATGATATAGCAGCTCCAGGAAAGCAGCAGAACCAGGTTTTGCTGCAAAACGAATGATGGAAAAAGTCTCTTTTCAGGTTCTGTGAACTTGTATCTAGGTCTAGCATCCAAGTGTCTTTCAAAGTAGAGGCTATGCTACTGTATTCATTTACTGCAAACAAGAATGGTGTGTGTGTGCCTGTGTGCGTGCATGCGTGCGTGCTTGTGTGCGTGCGTGCATGTCTTGGATACTGCTGCTAGCACGATTCACTGTGGTCATGGGTGGGCACTGAGGTATGCTGGGGGTGTGGGAATAGATGGGTGAGCTTCCCCAGTAGCAAAGTGAGATGGGAGGGTAGTGTGTGTTTAACTGAAGCCTCAGTGATTTGAGAAGAATCTGAAGTCTCCACAGTAAGTATCTCTCAAGGGTCCAGGTCGACAAGCACAGGTAAGAGAATCTGGATATCAATGATCAGGCGGGTTCAGGTCCAGGGCCTCTGGCAACATTGCTAGTAGATGGATTAGGATTAGGTGTGCCTTCATAATTCTTCTGTTGGAGCTTAAACTCGGAGGTGATGGTATTAAGAGATCAGGCCTCTCAGAGGTAATTAGGTTGTGAGGGCCCTTCTCTCATGAACGGGGTTAAATTCTGTTACAAAAACAGAGTTCTGAGAGCTGCCTGGACCTTCCATGTAGACTTGTCCTTTTTCTTGGCCTTCACCACATGAGGGCACAACCAGAAGGCACCAACTTGGGAGTAAGGAGCAGTTCTCACCAGATACCAAACCTGCTGATACCTTGGTCTTGGTCTTTTGGAGTTCAGCCTCTGGAACCGCAAGCGATGAGCATCTGCATGAGGTGTTTTGTTTTAACAGCACAGTAGACTAAAATTAATAATAAAAACTGAAAAAAATAGAGACTGAAACAAAAGCTTAGTGTGTGTGTGTGTGTGTGTGTGTGTGTGCGTGCACACACACCTGATACTGGTTAGGGTATGTGTGGTGATTTGAGTGTCCACCACACACTCATGTGTTCTGAGTGCTGGGTCCCCAACTGGTGACAATTTGGTAAATGGAGCCTTGCTGGAGGGGGCTTATTGTTTGGATTGGGTGATATAGCCAGCTTCCCTTTGAAAGTGTTTGGCCCACTCTCTTACTATTATTGTCCACCTGATGTTGGCCAGGATGTGATGCCCAGCCTCTGCTCATGCCAAGTTCCCCCTCATCCCCGCCATCATGGAGCTTCCCCTCAAGTCTGTAAGCCAAAATAAACCTTTTCCTCCTCCAAGCTGCTTTTTGTCAGGTGCTTTGTTAATGAGAGAGATTCTTTTTTTTTAATTAAAAATTTGTATTTATTTATTTGTGTGTATGTGTGGGGGGATGCCAGGGCCTTTTGCTACTGCATATGAACTCCAGACATTTTCCCGTGTTGTTCATTTAGCTTTCTGTGAGTATTGGGGAATCAAACCCAGGCCAGCAGGCTTTGCAAAGGGAAGTGTCTTTAACCATTGGGCAATCTCCCTAGCCCGAGAGACGTTCTTCATTAGAGCATCTTGGGGGTGGGGTGGGAATAATGACTTAGAAAACTACAGACTCTGCTGGGGCTCTGAGCCAACTAGCAGCTAGGCAAAGTTGAGTGAACCCACAAGGGTGTGCATAGAGGAGCAAAGCAGGAGATGGCATTGAAATGGCTGTCTTGAGCCAGAAAACAGGGGGAATTGGCCACTACTCAACCCAAGGAAGAGGGCAGAGGCCCCAAAGTACTTACTACCTCATGCCTGGCTTTTTAATTGGGAACCAAGAAGATGAGCTGTCTCAGCAACAGAGCTACAGGCCAAAGAAGGGAAAATCTTCTGGGTGGTGGGGGCAGAAGAGAGCTGCTGACTCTCAGTTTCTTTGTCTTTCTTTGTTTGTTTTAAAGTCAACTTCCTGATGAATGATAACATGGTTTTTGTATCATAAGGCCACTGTCAGTCTGTGATGGAATTGTTTAAAATCTCCACTTAGAAGTTCATGAAGTTTACTTGGAGGCTCCTTAAAAATCATGATCCACCCTAAATGGCCAATGCAAAGCCTGATTAAGCAAACAATGGGCATGTCTGCAACCAAACACTGTGTGACCATTAAAATGATGTTTATAATGAGTTTCTAAAGGTCCAGGAAAATGTTTATACTATAATGTTGTGTGTAAAAGACTGGGTAACGGATTACTTATGAGTAACAACAAAAACGAACTATGTTTGACAGTCTGATAGGAAGTCCATTAAAATATTAAAATGGTGATAGCCTATGGATGGTGAAGCTATGATTGACTTTTAAAAATTATATATATATATATATATATATATATATATATATATATATATATATATATATATATCATGGGATGGACCTAATATAACTCTTCTTGAAAGAGCTTGCACCTTCCTTTTAAAAAATTATCTAGTGTGGTATGTGTGTGTGTGTGCATGTGTGGGTGGGAATAATGACTTAGAAAAACTACAGACTCTGCTGGGGCTCTGAGCCAACTAGCAGCTAGGCAAAGTTGAGTGAACCCACAAGGGTGTGCATAGAGGAGCAAAGCAGGAGATGGCATTGAAATGGCTGTCTTGAGCCAGAAAACAGGGGGAATTGGCCACTACTCAACCCAAGGAAGAGGGCAGAGGCCCCAAAGTACTTACTACCTCATGCCTGGCTTTTTAATTGGGAACCAAGAAGATGAGCTGTCTCAGCAACAGAGCTACAGGCCAAAGAAGGGAAAATCTTCTGGGTGGTGGGGGCAGAAGAGAGCTGCTGACTCTCAGTTTCTTTGTCTTTCTTTGTTTGTTTTAAAGTCAACTTCCTGATGAATGATAACATGGTTTTTGTATCATAAGGCCACTGTCAGTCTGTGATGGAATTGTTTAAAATCTCCACTTAGAAGTTCATGAAGTTTACTTGGAGGCTCCTTAAAAATCATGATCCACCCTAAATGGCCAATGCAAAGCCTGATTAAGCAAACAATGGGCATGTCTGCAAACAAAACACTGTGTGACCATTAAAATGATGTTTATAATGAGTTTCTAAAGGTCCAGGAAAATGTTTATACTATAATGTTGTGTGTAAAAGACTGGGTAACGGATTACTTATGAGTAACAACAAAAAACGAACTATGTTTGACAGTCTGATAGGAAGTCCATTAAAATATTAAAATGGTGATAGCCTATGGATGGTGAAGCTATGATTGACTTTTAAAATTATATATATATATATATATATATATATATATATATATATATATATATATATATATATCATCATGGGATGGACCTAATATAACTCTTCTTGAAAGAGCTTGCACCTTCCTTTTAAAAAATTATCTAGTGTGGTATGTGTGTGTGTGTGCATGTGTGCACGTGCCTGTGGGCACACATATGCCACTGTGCGTGTGGAGGTCAGAATACAAGCTTGAGGTGTCTGTGCTCTTCTGTCTTCTTTGAGACAGGGTCCCTTACTACTGTGAAGGAATGCCAATCTAGGTGGTCCCAGCACTGCCTCCTATTTGCAGGTATGTTGTGATCACATACTCACGTGCCACTTTGAGGTTTTGGCTTTACGTGGGTGTTGGAGAGGATCAGACTCCTATTAGCAGGCTTTGCAAGCCATTTTCCCAGCCCCTTCCTTTTTTTTTTTTTTTTTTTTTTTGGCTATTCTGGAAGTTAAACTCGGGATCTTGCATATGCTAGGTAACTTCTCTGCCACTTAGCTACATCCCTAGCTCTTTTTATAATTTTTATTTTGAGACAGTGTCTAGCTAAGTTGTCCAGGTTGGCCTTGAACCTTCTAGGTAGCTCAAGCAGGCTTTTCCTCCTATCTCACTTGCCCAACTAGCTGTGATTGCAGGTGTACACTCTCACACCTGACTGCACCTTACTTTCTTTAATGTGGATTCAAAGGGTTTTGTGTTTCCAAAGTGATATTGTGTTAATACTTCCAATGATTTGATAATCTACATACAAAAGGAAAAAAAATGCTCACAGATTTCCTCTTCCTCCCTAAAAGCAAACCTGAGGAGAAATGGACTTGTTCCACACAGCTCAACAGGCAAGAAAGTTAAGGCTGTGGAGAAGCATTTGAAGAGGATCATCATGTGACGTGTGCCTTTCATCTTCATTGACACCCCGTGCCGCAGGAAGAGACTGCTTTTAGAGCTGGGTGTGGGAGAGGAGAAGCTATTTATTTCCTTCCTTTAGGGAGGACATTCTTTAAGATTCTGCTTTATCTCTTTCAGGATGCCTTCCCTGAACCCTGGGCTGGAATAAGTGTCCTCCCTGCTTCTTCCGTACCCTGTGCAAGACTCCCTCCCTATACTTGTGTGACATCATCTCTCCACCAGGCTGTTAGAGTCTGGGAGCAACAGAGACAGTGTATTATTTATGGTGCTTTTCACAACATCCAGAAAAGTCCCTGGCAGATAATAGGTGCTGAATAAATGTTTGTTAAATGAATGGAATAATTCTCTAAAAGTGTGAGAGAAATTGTATTAGTTTCCTGGGCTGCCATAACAAAATAGCACAAACTGGACAGATTAATAAGTTTATTCTCTCACAGTTTTGAAGTCTGGGTGTACAAAATCAAGGTGTTGGTGAGGTGGGGTACTTCTGGAGGGCTATGAGGAAAGGCTCTCTCATACCTTCTCCAGCTTCTAGTCGTAGCCAATTCCAGATTCTCATTGGCTAGCAGCTGTAACATCTATCCCTGGCTTCCATCTTCCTATGACATTCCCCCCACTGTGTCTCCATTTCCTGTTCGAGCTTCCTCTTCTCATAAGGACACTAAGTATACTGGGTTTAGGGTCCACTCTAACTTACTTTGACCTCCTCTTAATGTGACATCTGCAATGACCCTATTTCTAAATATGTCTCATTCTTGGGTATCAGGTTAGGACTTGAACATATCTTTTGGGAGGTTACAATTCAATCCATAACAGAAACCCTAGTTGCAGATGATAGTCTGTATGTAGTGGAGTGTAGGTACTGTGTGAAGTGGTAGTATCCAGACAGTGTACTGGCATGATATCATCCCTGGACAGAGGGTCCATCAGAGGCACAGACAACCCTGCAGGGGGCTGGTTCAACCTGAATCCATACAGCACAGCTGGGCAGAGACATGGAGAGTCAAGCAGGTGCATACAAGAAGGAAGGACTAAATTAGAACAGGAGACCAGCATTTGGTGTACAGGAGCAGGAGAACAGTTTGCTGAAGTCCTCTAAATACTTTTATCCTGTCCCAGGCTGTGTAACAAGAGCGTATATCATGGTCTTCCACACTGCAAATGAATGTCAGATTACAATCTCTGTTTAGCATATGATCCCAGATATACATGTTAGAGATTCTGGCACTAAAAATGAAGCTGGTAAGAAAAAAATCCAGGTTTTTTTTTCCCTCCTGCAAACTATAAAAGGAAACAAACTAAACAAACAAATAAATGCCAGTGTTTGACAGAATCTGTAAGAAACATACTGAGTACACTCTAAAATCATCCTCACCATGTATTTTAATTTCTGGCAAAGAAAATTAATGAAAATGGGTAGCCTATTTGCAGACCTTAATTCTCATGGTAAAAACATTTTCAAACATAATATGTTTTTGGTTATCTTCCTGCTACCTCTTCTCCCCTATCCCTCTGCCCCTCCCTGTACCCTTCTACCCCTAATAGTCTCCATTTTGCTTTCGTGTCACATATATTCTATTACACTTTCCACTTTCTTCAATATCTCATTTCTCCCTCCTGTGGTTTCCTTTCTAAAAGTGGATTTTTTTGAGGTGGGGTCTTGCTCTAACCCAGGCTGATCTGGAATTTACTATGTAGTCTCAGGCTGGCCTTGAACTCACAGTGATCCTCCTACCTCTGCCTCCCGAGTGTTGGGACTAAAGGCAGGTGCCACCATGCTTGGGAGAGAAAGAAAGAATGGGTGCACCAGGGCCTCTAGTCATTGCAAATGAACTTGAACTCCAGATACATGCACTGCTTTGTGCATCTGGTTTTATGTGAGTACTGGGGAATCAAACTCAACTCCTACAACTCTTCAGCTCCTACAACTATTTTTTTTATTTTTATTTTTTGGTTTTTCAAGGTAAGGTCTCACTCTGGCCCAAGCTGACCTGGGATTAACTATGTAGTCTCAGGCTGGCCTCGAACTCATGGTGATCCTCCTACCTCTGCCTCCCAAGTGCTAGGATTAAAGGTGTGTGCCACCACACCCAGCTCAACAACTAGATTTTTTAAAATTTGAGACAGAGAGAGAGAGAGAGAGAGAGAGAGAGAGAGAGAGGAAGAGGCAGAGAGAATGGGTGTACCAGGGCATTTTCAGCTGCTATGAATGAACTCCAGATGTGTGTGCCCCCTTGTGCGCATGTGCAACATTGCGTGTTTGCGTCACTTTTGTGTCTGGAGATTTGAAAAAGCATTCTTAGGCTTCTCAGGCAGGTGCCTTAACTGCTAAGCCATCCACAACTAGATTTTTGTAATGCTTAACTTATGTATTTGGAAGCATAATTAATAATGACAAAACTATAAGTTATCTCCATCCCAAAGTAGAATAGTTTCCATAAACTATCCCTGTGTGAGAATCATTTTTCCTGACATTTCAAACGTCTGTTTCTTTGCCGGAGAACCAATGCCAGATACAACCCTAACATTTCCATCATAAGAAACTCGATGTCTATGCTTATGATCTCTTACCACAAACTACTTGCTCAAGAACGTTCAAACACATGGAGATTTTCAAACTTGACTATCAGAGGGAAAAAAACAAGTTAGAAGAATTGCTTTTGCTTTGACTAGATCTCTGTCTTTGGAGTTCAGCTGAGTTGAAGTAAACATATTACAAGCCCAGGAGACAGACGAGGGGGAGGTGGCATGCAGGAGGGCTGATCCTAAACAAGGGAGAAGGGTGAGGATGTGTATATATGAAAATTCCAGGGATGGCTACTTCCTTCCCAGATTCTTCAATAAGAGATTGGGACTTACAATTGTAAAAATGATAAGAAGTAGGCCTTGTCAAGCCCACCACATTTTTTAGCTACTTCCATTCATGCTTCTGGTCTTGTTTTGATAACCGGGCATATCTTTTGCAACCCAGGCCCAAAGGAAAAATATTTGTCCTACTAAAGTCGCTGGACTAGGCTAGGAGATGGTCTCTGAGCATTCCAGCTTCAAGAATAATTAACACTCAAGAAGTTTTCTTCTTGAGCAAGAGTTCAAGAAAAGTTTATACTGAATTACCAACTGGTTCCCACCAAAAGCTTCAGCACCCTCTTATTTGAAGCATTAACTTACTTGACCCCTAGTTTGTACGTGAAATTGGCTAAGGAGAAGAGAGGTGACATGAAAACTGATTATAAAAATCTGGTTTTGAACTATGCCTGGCAGGCTAAAGCATTTAATGCTTTAAAACTTGGCAGTTAGAGCACAGTGTGGATTGAAAAAGGAGATGACCAGCTGGCTAATTACATGTTGCCAACATCCCCCTGTGGCTGCTTACTGGATGAGTCCTGTTGATGTCCAAGGATGACTTGGTCCTCTATCTCTTTTCATGGCCAAGACACAATTGCCATGCATTTTACATAACATGAAATGTCCTGGTGGAATTGAAAACAACAAAAGGCCACTTCACTCTCCATAAGCCCAACAAGGCAGGCAGTACTAGAGAGATGACTGTAAAGTTTCAAATTTTAGCCTGAAAGCTATCAACAATGACAATTCTAGCTTATTGTTCTCTGAAGCTGAAGTTTGTTGGTGGCAGATTCAAGGCCAGGTTTTCAGTGTGAAACTAGAAATGACCTACTGCATGCTCCATCTGTCTTTAGGCCTACTGAGTCTTGTGGGTAAACTCAGGGTTGAGATGAGCAAAACTGATAGGAGTGCAATGGGAGTGATCACTTCTCATGGGGTGACTTTTTTATTGACAATCGTTTTACATGAATATAATGTCTTGTGATCATAATCTGTTCCTTCCAGGAACCTGTACAGTGGGTTTCTTTTCAAAGGATCCAAACATGTACTTGGTTAAGTAGAAGAGAAATAAAAGCATTTGTGAGGGGAAAACACTCTGCTGACCAAAGAAAACATATCTGAGAATCCTGTTTTGCCCAAGGGCTACCAATGTGTGTCCAAGATTGAAGGTCTGAAGTTTTGGGCTGGTAAAAGGTTTTGGGCTTATAAATTTCCTTCATACAAGGTAAAGAGATTGTTCAAAATCTCTGTCATGATAAAAGATATGCAAGTTGTTTTTTTTTCTCCTCTCTATGTTCCTTTTCTATTGCCATGAAATGAAGGACCATTCTTGGAAGGAAGATATTCATCTCGAAAGCTGTCAAGGGAGGCTGCCCTTCACTTCCTGGATGGATAGCTAGGGTCAACACTCCGAGTTTCCCTCTCAACCTCAGGGGTTATCAGCCTACCACTAGGGTCGCCCTTAGTCCCAAACAAACTCTGTTCTCTTCTACATCCTCCCTGAGCCCCAGTGGCACTGTAGAGGAAGCGAGCGATCATAACACTAAGTTTTAAGTGAGCTTTGTGTATGAGGCCGGAAGTTTTTTGTTGATCAGAAAGAGTGATTAGTTTGTTACTTTGTATAAATAAATCAAAATGAATTCCTCTTGAAGTGGGCCTCTCTATAGGGAGAGTTGGGATGGATAAGATTTATAGCTGTGATAATATTTAGCCAAGGAAGTTACTACTTTTTAAACCCTTTAGCTCTAGAGTCTTATTTTTAGACCTCCCCTTTGGGAATTTTTCTCTAAATTCCTCAATAGGAATATTATTTAAAAATAGCTTCAATGTACAAAATATAATCCTGACCATATCTGAGACTAAACATTGTAGGAGATCTGTGTTACCAGCCTTTGAACCTTTGGAACTGTTGCTAAATTTCTTGGAATCTACTGTGGCCAGGCTGGGTTTTCTGTGTAAATCTTCCCTCTAGGTAGACCACAGTCTTCTGGATCCTCTGTTGCAGTCATACATAAACAACCATCTTCAGGTTGCTAGAGGGAAAAAAAAAAACCACATTAACAAATAGTTACCAACCACACATTGTGCATCTATAGTATGTATATGAAGAGAGAAATAGAAACATGGATCAGATGGATGGGACAAAGCAGAAGAGCAAGTGGAGAAGAGAGCTGGAAAACAGACTAGTGCCAGATGATAGGGATTTTGGCAAACTAGTCTGTAAGGAGTTTGGACATTTTTCTGGAATAGGTAGCCATTGAAAGTTTTTGATTGGGAAAATAGGTCTGGTTCACTATGTAGTCTCAGAGTGGCCTCGAACTCATGGTGATCCTCCTACCTCTGCCTCCCAAGTGCTGGGATTAAAGGCATGCACCACCACGCCTGGCCAGAACAGACTTTTTAGAAAACTTAACTTGATGGTTCTGAGTAGCAACACATTTGGGTTTGAAATCAGTGATAATGAATCCAAGCACTAAACTGACTAGAGACAGTGGGGCACACTGAGTTATAATAAGGAATGACTAACGTTAACTGCATGCTTTTCATGTGATGACTTTGTCAGTACTTTCCATACATTAATATTTACAATGATATGTTGAGGCACATCTTATTAAATACCACCTGTTTTCAGACAAGGAGACTGAGGCACAGAGAAGTAAAGAAATCACTCAGTGTTATCTGGTTAGGAAGTGTCTGAGCTGGATAACCACCCCCTGTGTTAGTTGCTCTTCTCATTGCTATGAAAGAATTCTGACAGAATCATCATAAGACAGACAGGTTTTTTTTTTTTATTTTTTATTTGAGAGAGACAGAGATGGGAGAGGAAGAGGCAGAGCGAGAGAGAATGGGTGCACCAGCGGCCTCTCAGCTGCTGTGAATGAACTCCAGTGTGTGTGCCCCCTTGTGGGCAAGTGTGGCATTGTGCCCTTGTGTCACTTTGCATCTGGCTAAACATGGGACCTGGAGAATTGAACGGGCGTTCTTAGGCTTGGCAGGCAGGTGCCTTAACCGCTAAGCCATCTCTCCATCCCGACAGAGAGGTTTTACTTTGGGTCACAATTTAGGGGATGCATTCCTTCATGATGGAAAAGGGATGGCAGTGGGAATGTGAGGCAACAGATCATATCACTTCAGCAGTCAGGAAGCAGAGAGAGCATGAATTAGATCCAGGACCAGGTAGAACCCATGAGTCCCACCCTACTGCACCACATCTGCCAGCTGGGCCCTAGGTCCAAAAAGGATGACTCCCTAAACAGTGCCACCAGCTGGAAACCAACTATTTAAACAAATGCACATGTGTGGGCATTTCACATTCAAATTATAAAATTCTGCCCCTCACTCCCATGGGCTCATTACCATCTCATAATGCAAAAAGGCATTCAGTCCAACTTCAAAAGTTTCAGTCTTGCCAGATGTGGTGGCACATGCCTTTAATCCCAGCACTCAGGAGGCAGAGGTAGGAGGATCGCTGTGAGTTCAAGGCCACCCTGAGCTAGACCTACCTCGAAAGGCCACCCTGAGCTAGACCTACCTCAAAAATAAAATAAATAAATAAATAAATAAATAAATAAATAAATAAATAACATCACATAAAATAAAATTAAGAGCCGGGTATGGTGGCACACACCTTTAATCTCAGCACTTGGGAGGCAGAGGTAGGAGGATCTTCATGAGTTTGAGGCCATCCTGAGACTACATAGTGAATTCCAGGTCAGCCTGAGCTAGAGTGAAACCCTACCCTGAAAATAAAAAAACAAAACAAAACAAAAACAAACAATAAAATAAAATTAAAAAATAAAAATAAAGAAGTTTCCTCGTCTTACCAGTATCAGTACTATTTAGAAGTCCAAAATCTCTTCTGAGACTCAAGGTAGTCTTTTAACTGTGAACCCCTGTTTAAAAAAAAATTAAAAAGAAAGGGGAAAGTGGGGGAAGGAGGGAAGTACCATGGGATATTGTCTACAATTAAGGAAGTTGTCAATAAAAATAATTTTTAAAAAAGAAACAAAAACAAGTTACATACTTCCAAGACACAATGACACAGGATAGACATTTCTATTCCAAAAGAGAAGAGTAGGGACATAGAAAGACTGGGCCAAAGGAAGAATGCACCTCGGTAGGGAAGATCCCAAACTCTTCAGATCTATGTCTGGCACTTGGGGCTCATGGTGGCATCATGTGCATTTTGACACCCCAGCCATGCTTCCTGTAGCACACGTCTCTCTTGAGTTGGCTCGATATGGTACCTACAGCTTTCTTCTGTGGCTGTCCCATGTTCCTGGCATCTCTAACATCCCAAATTCTCCACTGTAGCTTGGGCTTCGCCTTCACAGCCTCACACACAGCCTGTCAAGGATCTGCATGCAGGGAATCCAACTCTGCTGCATGTTGCCTGGCTTCAGAAGCTTTCTACAATCTTGGTGCAAGTCTCCATTATACCCCAATACTTCCATTCTGCATTCCTGTAAAACTAGCATGATTTGAATGTTGTTGTCATGTTCTGCTACCATCTTGAGATATAGCTTTGCCCCTTTCACTGTAGCTGTAATGGCCTCTGAGTATCTGCATGGTTGAAACTGGGAAAACAGTTTTCTAGGTAGACCTCTTTGGGACCATTTGTTGTCTCAGTGCACAGTGCAAAGTTCTCTTTAATTGCATGAACTCTGTAACAGTTAGCACTGATTTGTCCTCAGTTGCTTTGTCTGTAACTTGGAATTCAACATGGTCCTTTCCTCAGCACACTGTATATTTTACACATGATTCTGCTATACTTTCTGTTCAAAATTCTTTCTATAAACCTGGCTAAATACAGTTAACAATAACCATGCCATTTCCCAGCTCTTTCGAAATGTCCTCTGCTATACAAATCAGTTCACTACTTTACAACTCAGCTTCACTCAAATTTTAAGAACATTGGCAAATTATAGTCAGATTTTTTGCCAGGATGTCATATGAATGGCTTCTAGCCCACTTCCCACTGGAATCCTTGTTCCCTCTGAAACCTCATGAATGAGTCTTCATTGTCCATATTTTTTGTTGGTCTTCCAACTTCCAGCAGAATGGTCCACTAAGCTCTGTCTACAGCATTCTAGGCTCCTCTAGCCTACTGCTTCAAACTCTTCTACACTCTCTTTCCACAAACCAGTTCCAAAGGACTGCGGACCACATGGTTAGGTTTATTACAGCAATGATCCCACACTCAGCACCAATTTTCCGTGTTAGGTACTTTTCACTGCGACAGAATACTAAGGTTTTATTCTGGCTCACAGTTCTGGAGAAACAATCCATCATGGCAGAGAAGGTGTGATAGTGGCGGCAGCTCAGAGCTGAGGCAAAGGGTGAGTGTGAGGTGGCTGTTTATAACATCTCAGCAGTCAGTAAGCAAAGAGAGCTAGGAGCAGCACCACCAGGGCTGTGCTAAAATCCATAAATCTCACCTCTGTTGCCCTACATCTGTCAGCTAGGTTCAATGTCCAGAATATCTAACAATCTCCAAAAGCAGTAACACCAGGAAGGGCCTAACTGTTTAACTATGTGAGCCTGTGGAGAACATTTCACGCAGACACCACGAACACCCAGGTTCTCTGGCTCAGGGCACTGGCCTTCAACCAGGCTTGAAACTGCCTGGGGCTGTTGATAACACCTGGTTGTTGAAACACCTGGTGTGTTTGTATAGCTCCTTCAGAGGGGATCACTGTCAGGTATTGGCTTCAAGAAATTCAAAATAACTGCCAATTCTTGCATACATTTCAAAGGAAGTTTGTGAGGAAAGAAAGGGATGAAGATGAGGCATAAATACCATTAAAATGTTCCCGTGACTGCTCACATTCTGGCAGAAGAAGGAAAGAAATCAGGTCTTTCCACACGATTGCTTTCCATTAGATGTTAATGAGGTTACTCACCTGGCATTGCTGGCCTTGGTTCATTGATTTTAGGAGGCATTTCCTTACAAAATGCGGAGATTTCGAACTCAGTTGATGTTAAATTGTTCGGTATTACATTGGCATCTTCGAGTCACAGAGAGATGAGGAGAATATATTGTGTACTCAAACTGACCGTATGCTATTTCAAAGCTCTGATGAAAGCTCACTTAACCTTTGCATCCAATACAACTCGGTAAAGACAAAACATAAACATTTGCAGTTTCACTTTCTTTTTAATACTTGTTCTTTCAAAGTAAAAGCCTGGTGCAGAGTCATCCAGAGAGTGTCCTAATTAGGTTATGTTTAAATTAAGGCAATTCCATATAGATTGCAAGAACAATTTATACTTTTTTCCCCCTCATTACAGAACTTTCCTGTGTAAAAATAGTGTTAACTCAGAGGACATTCATTTTTGGCTAGGGTTATATATTTATATGTTTTTAAAAAGACTAATAAACATGTTAAAGGAATTCTATTGTAGAAAAACAGAGATGATCTTAATTATAGATCTGAACTATTTTCAGATTATTATTATCATACCATGTCTTCCTATAGAGCAATTTAGCACACTTATTTGATTCAGCATCAATTTCAGCAAACATTTACTGAGGCCCTGTATGTGACTAAATCCATGTGATGAGGTTTGATTGCTAGGGAGGATTTTCTATGTTGAATTATGTCAAGAAGAATTTGTTTACTGTTTTAGTAGGATGACCTCTGTTTGTGCCTCACTACATCCTACTGCCTCAGCAGATCAACCTATTGATTAACTGTGAAGTCTATTTTTAAGTTTAAACTTTGACCAGGGCAGTGATTGAAATGGATTTGTTTTTGAAGGCAAATGAGCAGATTACAGAGGCAAGCAACCCTAGAAGTATGATTGAGAAATCTTAAAACCATTTTGTTTTTTAATTTGGCAAGTTAAAACAAATGTCATTTTTCATAAGGTAAGCATCTATATCAGAGCAGCTGCACGGTCAAGTTCTCTAGTTGTTGACATTTACATATGCATTGATAAATGTAAATTTTTATAAAAATGTTACTAAGATACATAACGTTAAAGTTATATAACTCATGAAATGAGGGGCTGGCGAGATGGTTCAGCTGGTAAAGTACTGGGTTTTACTAGCATGAGGGCCCGAGGCTAATCCCCATTTCCCATGTAAATACTGGGTGTGGTGGCATGTGACTGTAATCCCAGCCCTGGGGAGATGAAGACAGGAGGATCCCTGGAGCTCTTTGACCAACCAATGTAGTCTAATCGGTGAGCTCCAGGCCAATGACAGACTGTCTCAACAGGAAGTGGAGAGTGTAGCTGAGGATAACATCCAAGCTTGTCCTCTAGCCTTGACACACATGTGCAACTGCACACATATGTATACTTATACACGTACAAACATACATACACACATACATGCCACACACATATACATTAAAAAATAAAATATGGATCTTGCTGTGAAAGTAAAAAAAAGCCTATGAAAGTAGCTTAAAAATTAAAGTAATCCTTATTTGATTTAGTGTGAGTCTAGCTTTAGTCAGAATTGGTATTAGAAAGTAGGACATTTTTATTTTAACAGGAGAGAAAGTTCATCAAATCCTTGAGGAAAAGTTTAACATTTGGGTCATTCTTCCTAACACTATTGCACTTGAAGAGGTGATATCAATCGAGAACTAAAAATCCCATTTCTGCTTAGGAGCTTTAAAAATTGATTTCATAAAATCAATCTTTAAAAGCCAGCCTTTTCCAAACCCACATTTCTTATTAAATTCTACTTTACATTATTTTATTGCATTTTCCTTTATATTTTACCACATAATTTAAGTTTTTTTTTTCCTGTTGAAATGATAAAGTTCCTTTAAATAGCTTGGGGCAGATAAAGTGGTAAGAAATGTTTAAAAAAATTGAAACCCGAGTCGTATGCAAACGTCATGTAAGAAAAGATTGAGATGGCATTGCTTGAAAGATGCCTTCATCCTCCTTCCTTTTTCTAGCCACCTCTAGCTGTGGTTCTCTCTCAGCTCCCCTTCTTTAATTTTTTCTCGTTCTATTCATTTTTTTATTTGAGAGAGAGAGAAAAAGAGAGAGAGAGAGAGAGAGAGAGAGAGAGAGAGAATGTGCATGCCAGGGCCTTCAGCCACTGTAAACAAACTCCAGACACATGCAGCACCTTGTGCATCTGGCTTACATGGATCCTTTGGCTTCATAGGCAAACACCTTAACTGTTAAGCCATCTCTCCAGCCCTCCCCTTCTTTCTCTAGTTGTTCGCAACCATCTGCAGCTACATTACCACAGACAAATGGCTTTCAAGCCCTCTCATTTCTATTCTATTTTGCTTATGTATTTTTAAATTTTATTTATTTATTTGAGAGACAGAGGGAAAGAGAGAGAGAGGGAGGGAGAGAGAGAGAGAGCGAATGGGCACACCAGGGCCTTCAGCCACTGCAAACAATCTCCAGATGCATGTAGCACCTTGTGCATCTAGCTTACGTGGGTACTGGGGAATCAAACCAGGGTCCTTTGGTTTTGCAGGTAAATGCCATAACCTCTAACCCATCCTTCCAGTTCTCTATTCTATTTGGATAAATTTCATGTTGTTGATAATGTAGTAACAGTCTTAATATGGCAAATCATTTTAATTTCATACAAACTATTTGGAGGTAAATTAACAGCTGAAGCAATTGACCTGATAAATCTATCTGTCATTAGAAAATCTTTTATCTGGCTATATGACTCCTGCCCACATGTGTCTATGGCTGTGCAGTATGTAAGAAATGTGTGTGTCATTCTGTCAGGACCAGAAAACAATTTGTTTCTGTCCTGCTTTTTTACCTTTATGATGAGAAAGAATTGAACTCTTAAACCTTACAAAGAGGTCAGCTGGAAGATTCTCAGGACCTTCAGCTGCACTCCATATTTGGTTTGTGTTGTCCACCCTGTCTCTGTCCTGATAGCTTGCCTGTCCCCACCCCTCCAGCAGGATAAAACCTAGGGCCTTGTGCATGCTAGGCAAGCTTGCTATCACCGAGCTATATCCCTCGCTCTTTCTTAGTTTCACTCTTTCTTTCCATTTGTTTTCTCTTTTCCTAAGTCTCTCAGACACCCAAGATTGTCATTGAGGGGCTGGGGCCACACGTATAGTTAATAAGCAGGGTCACATTTATCTTGTAGGTCCAACCCAAAACTCCGTGAGCATTGTTGATACTGGCGCAGTGTTGCTTGGTGAGTTCTATAGTCAGAGACCAATATTTGAGCCAGCATTCAATTGCTCTGGAGTCATTGTTAGTTATTTAGTCTCACTAACCTCAGATTCTTCAGTAAAGAGGGGCAGAAAGATCTGCCTCATGTGGCAAGGAAATAATGCAATAATGAATGGCATATTTCCTACATAATGATCTCTTAGTAGAGCAGAGTTGTGATTACCATGGTGTTGGCAACATTTGCTTGGGGGTGGCATGGGGAGAGAGGCCAAATCTCAGTACTTCTTGAATGACGGCTTGAGTGTTAGATTTGTTAAAAAAAAAAAAAAAAAAAATGGAGGGAATTTTGGAGAAAGGAGGGATCAAATGTACAGTGATGCAGAAATTCACTGTGTAAGACATTTTGAATTAGATATAAAAGATCAAAGGAGTAAGTTGAAGAAGTTTATAGGAGGACAAGCGCAGCATGCTATGCAAGCCTGTAATTTGTTACTTAGGAGGCTAAGGCAGAAGGATTAAGAGTTGGAGGCCAGCCTGGGCTGCATAGTGAGACTTTGTTTCAAATAAGAAAGGAGTTGCAGGCCTTCAATCCCAGCACTCAGGAGGCAGAGGTAGAAGGATTGCGGTTTGTTCAAGGCCACCCTGAGACTACATAGTGAATTCCAGGTCAGCTTGGGCTAGAGGAAGAACCTACCTTGAAAAACCAAAAGATAAAAATGAAAATAAATAAAAAAGAAAAGAAAGCTAAAACACAACACACATACACACACAGAGAACAAAAACAATGCTGAGATGCAAGATGGGAAAAGGTGGAATTCAATCCAGTATGGCAGCTTTGATACAATTAGTTAAATAAGTGCTATTTATTTATAAAACCAGTAAGATAGAGGGATGTATAAAAGGCAAAGGGCAGGAAGTAGCTTGTCAGCTTTTCCAAGCACTGGTTTGACCCCAAGTATGGCTACTTTGTGTGTTCCCTTTAAGGAGGATGTGGGGAAATGGCACAGCTCCAGGGAAGAGCAAAAATGTAATTAGGGCTTGGAAAATAAAGGATATGAGGAAAAGCCAAAAAGCTGTAGGGCTATTTATTTAGAGAAAAGGTCTAACTGATTTGAAGGGTCACTATAAGACAGACATTGGTTATTTCCCATCTCCACAAATAACGAGACAAGAGAAAAAAAGCTCATGTTGCACTGGAGAAGTTTTGGCCTGTGAGAACTATTAACAGGGAGGTTCTCAAGGCTCTTGCTGGCAATGGAAAAAGCATTAACATAAAGCTATTGTGGCTCTGCTCATTCATATTTACCTACAGAGAGTGAAAGTAGGATTCAGCCACCCGTTTTTGTATTCGTTTGGAAACAACCCAGTTTCTGATTGTTTGAGACAATTTAATTGTTTACTAGTTAAGTTTAGAAATTAACAAAAAAGTTAGTTTGAAGGCTCATTCAGAACTTTCCCAGATAGAATCACCATGTTCTTTGAAGCTGTGTTTATTCACTCCGCATCTCAGGAGTAGCTCCATTACGTTGGGGTGTGACTTTTAGGAAGAGTCTGATACAGCCCATCTCAGGCATCTCTGTTCTTGCACAGTAAAGCTGTGGTGAGCTCTGGCTTTCAATTCTGCTCTTTGGCTGTGGGAAAGGAAGGTGGGGCCCCACAGAGATTATGAGGAGCTTCAGCTCAGGATGTGGTGATGTCCAAGTGAGAGGGAGAGGAGTGCATCTGCTTCCGTAAATACATGGTCCATCAAAGCTTCCTACTCTGCTTCCAGTTTAGGCACTGGGGTCTGACCTTAGTTTGGATTCCTCTGTTCCTAAGTGAGGGTACACAGTATGGGTTTTAAAAAGGCTCAAAAAACTTGATCTGTCATATTCCTTTTTTTCTTTTTTCCAGCTTCCATCCGTTCTTTTTCTTTTTTCTTTTCTTTTCTTTCTTTCTTTTTTCTTTTCTGTTTTTTCTTTTTGGTTTTTTGAGGTAGGGTCTCACTCTAGTCCAGTCTGACCTTGAATTCACTATGTAGTCTTAAGGTGGCTTCAAACTCATAGCGATCCTCCTACCTCTGCCTCCCAAGTGCTGGGATTAAAGGCGTGTGCCACCACCCCCTGCTTCCATCTTCCATCCTTTCTATTATCATTTCCATTGTTAATTTTCAATTACATCAGGAACACAAAACAATATGTCTTGGGATCTTTCCATGTTAATAATATATGCAGTCCCACTTCTCTTTTTATAACTGTGGCTTTTTAAAAAATTATTATCTATTTATTTATTTATTTGAGAGAGAGCGAGGCAAAGAGAGAGAGAGGCAAAGAGAGAGAGAGAGAGAGAGAGAGAAAGGGGTGTGCCAGGATCTTCAGTCCCCGCAGACAAACTCTAGACACATCCACTACCTTGTGCATTTGGCTTACGTGGATTCTGGGGAACTGAACCTGGGTCCTTTGGCTTTGCAAGCAAGAACCTTAACCACTAAGCCATCTCTTCAGCCCAATAACTGTGGCTTTTAAGAAATTTCTTGGTATGGACATGCTGTCATTTTGGAGGGTATTATTTAGAATAATTCGACGTTAGTGAGAATCATGGAAATTCGAATAATGACTTTGTCTGGAGAGTATCTACTGGAGGGAACATGAAAGAATCTTCTGAGGAGCTGATGTAGTGGGTTGCTAGGGGTCCAGGAAAGTCCTTGTACCCCAAACCTTAGGTTCATGTCTAATTTGAACTGAGTAAGACTGATAAGGATACTTACTAAATTATTATATTTATTGAGTGAAATATAGAACCAAGGACAGATGCCCATGTGGCTTGAGAGACCATGTGGTGGGACTGGAAAAACCAAGGAAAAGACAGAAAAGAGAATTCAAGAGCCCCTGCCATGCGGAAAAAGAGCCCATGTGGAAAGTAAGGGCCACGGGGCTCTCCCCTTGGCTTGGCTTGGCCCGGCTGGACCTGGGAATTGGGCAGAGCCAAGGGGAAACTCACCAGCAGCTTGATGTTCCCAAGTGGTCAGGCTCCTCAGAGAGCATGCCCTCCCCTTGCAAATGTATTTATAACCTTATGGTGTTGGGCCCTGCCTTCTGGCTCAGCTGATTGGGTTTGGGCTAGGGGCTGTCTCAGGAAGAGTCCAGCCAAGTTCTGGGGTGTAAGCTTGATCAACCACAATGTTAGGATTAGATTTAAATCCTAGGAGAGACCTCCCTGGGGGGTGGTGGTGGCAGGTTGTTTGTGGAAAAACAGATGTAGGTAAGAGAGAAGAATCCAGATCATCCTTTCATCTCTAGCCAGTGTAGACTGCAAGGACAGGATGGAAGACATTCCTGCTTCTTACTTTCAGGTTCAGAGCTACCTGAACCCCTCCCCCACACACCAAGAGTATTGTGTATCTCACTCATAGAAATGTTCTGTAATTAACTTTGAGAAGTTTCTGCTTGGTAATATATTCATGTATAAATTCCTGTTTGTAAAATTTACATACTTTATTACATGTAAGTTATATCTCAAAAGTATTTAGAAAGTGAGTTAAGAATCTTAATGCTGTAAAATATTGTATTTAATTACATTTCTAAAAAAATAGGACAGGGATGCACAAAGAAGAGTGGGGGAATGAAGGGAGATAACTTTTATTAGGCATTTCCTGTCTGGTAAGCATATAACTTCTCACTTAGCTGTCAAGTAAGCTATTTCCTTTTTGTAGATGAGGAGACAGACTCAGAAAGGATATAGAAATTCTTCAGTTTCACCCATACTTGGTCAATTCAAGGGTCAAGAGCTGAGCTGACACTAATACTCTGAGTGTGTTTTTTTTTTTAAAAGATTTTATTTAATTAATTTATTTATTTGAGACAGCGAGAGGAGATAGAGAGAGAATGAGAATGGGCACGCCAGGGCCTCTAGTCATTGCAAATGAACTCCAGATGCATGCACCACCATCTGCATCTGGCTTACGTGGGACCTGGAGAATTGAACCAGGGTCCTTAGGCTTTGCAGGCATGCACCTTAACCGCTAAGCCATCTCTCCAGCCCTGAGTGTGGTTCTTAAGAGGCTGATACAGCAGAAGGAAGAAAAGCTTCAGGCTCAGTGAGTTGTCTAAGCTTGTTGACAAAGTGGCACGTCCACTGGTTTCCTAGCACAGTGTTGTTGTGCAACAATCTACTTCCTTTCCATTTAATTTCCTAAGTGTCCAACAAAGTTTTTTTTTTTTTAAATTTTTAGTGCACTGGAATATCATTAAATTGAGGAGAAACTTCTAGAAATTTTCTGTCAAAGGTTGAAACATTCAACATTCATGAAAGGTTGACCTAAAACTCCTTTATAGAGTCTGAAAACATCTTCTTTCACTGTGGCCCTGGGGTAACTAGAAAATTATATGCTTTGTAGAAAATGATTTGGTTTTTAACCTCAGAAATATGTATGAGAGCTGTCTTTGTTTTGGAATTCAAATTGGCAAAGAGAAGGTTCTGAGACAATTTAGGAATTGCACAGATGTCTGCATTATTCTATTATTCTGGTTATAGAGATTGGATTCTCCAATTTTGGCTGTTTCTCTTCAATTTATTAAAAAAAAGTTTAGGTTCTCTTTTGTATACTTTTCATTTGAAAAACACACCTTTCATTTGTCTTCCTCTTGCTATTTTCTTTTTCTATTTCTCATGACTGAGTTGTATACATGTTTTCATTATATCTCCACAGTAGGTATGAGGTTGTTTATATTAAGTTCACTTAGGCATATTTTAGAAATTTGGTAATTATTATTTTTGTTAATGACAGGAGTGGAACAAGAGCATATACTCCTGGCATAACCAGTCACTCCCATCATTGGACTAAATTCTACTCTGAAATGTTATTTATTCAGAGTCGTACAGCTTTTATAAGTATTTTTATATTTATTTATTTATTTGAGAGAGAGAGAGAGAAAGAGAGAGAGAGAGAGAGAGAGAGAGAATAGGTACAATAGGGCCTCTAGTCACTGCAAATAAACTCTAGACACATGCACCGCCTTGTGCATCTGGCTTACATGGGAATCAAACCTGTGCCCTTAGGCTTCACAGGCAAGTGTCTTAACCACTAAGCCATCTTTTTAGCCTAGAGCCATACAACTTTGAAATCCTCAGAAACACAAGTCCTAGGAATGTAAATAGGCTCTTAGAGTGTCAAGCATTGAAGAAGCCACATTTTTACATAAGGAAACAAAAGCCCAGGGGTATTTGTATTGTCTCTTTCACTGGCCAGTGATCTGCCTTCAATTACCTGAAGTAAGTCATGTTATTTCTTTCAGATACTGATTGGGTCTGTAAATACCCATTTTCTTAGTTGAGTTAGTTCTGGAGGTGTGTATTCAGATATCTGCACCACCCTGTGCGCATGTTCAACCTTGCACACTTGTGTCACCATTTGCATCTGGCTCACATGGGACCTAGAGAGCTGAACATGGGTCTTTAGGCTTTGCAGGCAAGTGTCTTAACTGCTAAGCCATCTCTCTAGCCCTTAAGTTATTTTTAAAAGCTGCATAGCAGCCCAATGTATAGATTACCGGAATTTAATTAATCCTCAACTGATAGACATTAGATTGTTTCCAATTATTATATAATGACCTTATTAACATTCTGATATGTATCTCTTCATCTCAAGAGCTTATCAATGTAGTAGATAAATTGTGGAAGTCTGATCTATGTCAGACTATTGTTCTATCTAAAAATATCAAAAAAATATTCATTGCTACTGACATTTGAGATTATAGAAGCAAAATTTTCTCAGATATTCAAACGGTATATATAGTACCTTAGTTTTTGCAAACATACAAAAAGTCTTAATGAGCAGAATAAAACAGAGGTGGTAGTAATGATTAGTAAGCAAAAAAAGCCTTTTTAATTGTTTGCCAAGTAGTTGAAAAGAAATCTCTGACCCTCATACACACAATACTTTGCAAGTAGACTTGGATTGCAGCACTTATTTGATTTTGACTTACAGTCTTCGGTGTCTTTTCAATTAAGTCCTTAGTTCCCTGCAAGGATCTCATGGGCCTTTGTGGATGAGTAAAGAGCTGCAGAATTGTCCATTTACTTCACCCCCATTTAGCATCTTTTACCTCCTGCTTTTTCCTTAGCATTTGAAATATAAGCGTAATATTTGCCCAGGGCAAACAAAACTGAGGTTTGGGAGGTAGCATTGTGTAATGGACATTAAGTCAACCTGATTTAACTCTTGGCTGTCTGGTTTATTAAGTCTATGACCTTGGAAAAATTGCTTAATTCTTCTAAAGCCTAATTTCCTCCACTGTAATATGAAGATTATGGGATATACTTTAGAAAGTGTTGTTCAGATTAAAGGATATCATGTTTTAAAGCCATTAGCAAAGTGCCTACTGTAATGCTTGATAAATAGCAGCTATAACTTGTTATTTTCTCAAAGGTACAGCTATCCATATTTCTCCATGTATGTGTTGTTGGCTTTTTCTTGCCTTCTGCTTTACTGGGCATAATAATGTCTAGATTAAAGGCAACAAGAAGCTAAAAAGTAATAGAGATTAGGGACTAAGACTTTCAATAAAATCAATTTGGAACATAGGTTGATAAAAAATCAGGTTTTATATTTTCAAAAATGAAAGAGGTAGTTTAAGCATCGAAATAGAATTGCATTAGGTAATAGGAATCGTAAGAGGATTTTGTTGCAAAAAAGGTAACTTTTGGCAATCTATAGCATAAATCATCTGATTATACAATGCAAAGGAATAAAAGATAAAAATATAAAGGTTGAACTATTGTAACCTTTGTTCTTTCACAACTAGGACCAACCTTCCAATATGACAACGCACTTAAGCCCTCTACACCAGGCTTGCTTTTCTACACTCACCTTAGGTGCTTGAGCTTATTTTCTGCCCAAAAGTGAGTCTTAAAAATATGGGAATAGCCTTGGAGAGGGGATCAAAAAGCTGGTTCCTCCCATGGGGAGGTTATACACTGAAGGGGTTCTAAAGGAAGAGAGGAAAGCTTTAGTATTAGTCAGGAGGAGGCAAGGAAGCACTGGAGCAGCAGAAGATTTCCTTTCTGGGTTGGTCCTCTTGGCCAGAGAGGACTTGTCCCTCCAGGAAGAATCCCATAATGCAGTCACAACTGCCAGCAGGGCCAAGTCTACTTTGCAAGTTTTGTCCAAGATCTGAGTTTGCCTACAATGCAAAAACAAAAGATTTGCACATAAGAGACTTCTGACCACAGAACATGTCTAGTTGTAAAATAGAATTATAATTTATATTAACTGGATTAAAAAAATTTTTTAAAGGAGTAGTTGGGTGTAGTGGTGTACGCTTTTAATCCCAGCACTTGGGAGGCAGAGGTAGGAGAACTGCTATGACTTCAAGGCCACCCTGAGATTACATAGTGAATTCCAGGTCAGCCTGGACTAGCAGGAGACCCTGCCTCGAAAAACAAAACAAAACAAAACAAAACAAAACAAAACAAAACATGGGGGGAAATATGGACCTGCTCTCTGCAATAGCTCAGGGAAATGTAGGCTCACCTGTGGATCTTACGTTCAAAGTTTGCATACCTCCACCCTAGTTTTGGGTCATCAAACTTCTTATATACAGCAAGTGCTCTTCTGAAAACACAAGGAGCAAAAGATAGAAACATCTGCACATAAGTGCTTTCAAATTTGGGTCAAAGACAGCTTCCTTTGAAAGGAAGAATTTTTAAAAAGATGAGCAGAACATATACTTTATGGGACCAAGTAAAGACACTCATCCATGAGAGCACAATGCAGTCTCCCCCTTCCCTCTAAGGAACCAGGTCCTGTTTATTTTTTGTTCAAGACTCAGCAGAAATACAATGCTCCACTTTATAGAGGCTTATTACAACACAATGACAGTACTATAATTTCCGGCGGGACCAAGAGCTTCGCTTGGCTTCAGGCCAGCTCAGCTCAGCTCAGCTCAGCTCAGTGTTGCTTAGTACTTCTGGAACTTCTGACACAGGCAAATGATTTCTTCATGTTTACGCATTCTGTGTTCTTTTTAGAAGCATTTTTAAAGGATTTTAAAAAAAGATTTAATTTTTATTTATTTATTAGAGACACACAGAGAGAGAGAGAGAGAGAATGGGTGTGCCAGGGACTCTAGCCACTGCAAATGAACTCCAGACGCATGTGCCACCATGTGCTTATGTGGGACCTGGAGAATCGAACTGGGGTCGTTAAGGCTTTTCAGGCATGTGCCTTAACCGTTAAGCTATCTCTCTCCAGCCCTAGAAGACTTTTTTTAAAAATGGTTGAGCAGTGTGTCATTAGATATTGTTGTTGGATTTGCATGTGATTGGATTTCTTACATCTGGTGGGAATATTCATATAACCCGTATGCTACTATAAGTGAAGGTACCTCCAACTTTTGAGGCCAAAGCAGTCACAAATATCAGTTTAGTGAGAGAAAGCCCTTTGGTTCTTGTGTAGAGGAAACCTGTAATTGTCAAACTCTTCCTTGATATGACCACTCTCGTGGACCTAAATCATGTTTCCTCACCTGCTGTTTTTTAAAATTCTGGTTACATGGGATTTGGCCATTTCTGATGTTTTGAAGAAATTAAGTCCTTCAGTAAACATCACAGGGAAGTGTCTAAGATTTAAAGCTAGAAACACTTTTTTATTATTGCCTAGTGAAAATAATTTTTTTTTCAGAAGGCTTCTGGCTCCACCGTCCCTCCCCCATGCCTATTTCTGTTTACCACAGTGGACTTTGGCCCCAGGACACCATAAAAGTTTTGTAATCACTCCTGATGGCAATGACCTGAGCATTTACCTGAACCATCCTGTAGTGTACTGGAGTCCTGCAGCCACGGAAGGCTTGGGCCAGAAGGAGAGAGGGGAGAAATCCCTCACCTAGTACAGCTGGTCATCAAGCCTTCCACCCCAGGGTGAAGCTGAGTCTAGCAAGTTAGCAATCATCTCATTCTGCCTTAGTAATCCGACCTGACAAGCATGCGGCCATTACTTCCACATACTGCTTCTCTTTTTCTTAGAAATCCTGTGACCTAGGGAAAAACAAAGTAATTGTTCGTGTAAGTACAGACTGTAGTAGGTGCAGACATGGAGTAAGTGCTCTCTGCTGGCCAGGTATTGGGTTTACAGAAATCCAGTCTTTGGAGGAGGTTAAGGCACTTGCCAGAGCTCACATACTAGCAAGGTCACTTACTAGCTGGGGCTTCACCCTGGTATCCTTCCAAGCCTGTGCTGTTAACCACTGTGCTCTACTGCCTCCCTGTGTTAGAGCATCACCTATCTTTATCCCTAGCGCTATGAAAGATAGTAGAAGACAAACCAGCACATACTAGATGCCTGGAGATAATATATACCATATAATATTATATTTGCTTGTCATTATAGTTATATTGTTTTGTTACATTAATTGCTCTTGTAAGTGGAAAAAAAAAAACAAAAACTAGTAACCCTAACGAGGCCCAAACACATTCAGGCTGTTGGATCTCTAAAATATGATGATCATTATCTCTGTTGGTGTCTCTGTCTGCTCCTGGTTTTTGAAGTGATCTTTTGTTTTGCATGAACAGTTGTCACTGAGAAATACCAGCTGCAGAGAACAATTCATGACATTACCTTCTTCCTGCTCTCTTTCTTTCCCTCCCCACAACATCCGGTCCTGGCAAGTGCTGCTATTTTGAATGGATAAGAATGAAAGAGATGGGAAATTCACATTTATTTCTGTCATAAAATTTACTGAATCAAAGGCTTGATTCAGAAGGAAGCCTTCAGAGAAAAAAAGAATGCTATCAATAAGTATTCATTGAAAGAGAGGTTTGAGGGACAATTTTAGAAATTTCAGGTACTGTGATACACATAGTCCTCTGCTTGGGGCATCCTAAGGTACAGTTTTGATTCAGAGCACAGATTAAAGAGGAGTTTTGAGATGATTCTGTATCTTCTAATAGAGATTTAAGGTTGGTCTATTTTTTTTTTTAATGGAAAATAACCTTTGGAATACAAAGTCCATCCTTAAGCTAAGCCTTTCCCTTATTCTGTCCTCTGTGAAGGAATGCCCTCAGCTAACCAAAATCACGACAAATCTGTCTCTGTTCTCCAAATATTCTCTTAGACTCTGTAGCTTCCTTTCATAGTAGAGGCTCTCAATTCTCTGTGTTTGCAGCAATTTCCTGTGCTATAATTATTGGCAACACAAATAAAGGGCTTAAAGGAATCAAAAGGACACCGCCATCTCCATGCTGATAACACAGTCTAATGATGTTATCCATAAAAGTAACTGCAGCAAGTGTATGGCCTATGCCTATCTTCCAGACATGCCTAGTTTTGAAGATAACAGAGTGGACTCTCCTTACCTTGATGTCTAAAACCTTCATCGAGCCAAGTGTTTACATGTTCCAGAAAACATTCAATAGTGTGTTTTTGTTGTTGTTAGTTTGTGATTATGTCACATCTTTTACTCATTACAAGATGAACCTTGATAGAAATTTATACCATGTATATCAGTTGCAGCAGAACTGGGTTTTAGAACATTTATTTGGAAAAGTAAATGGCGTAATATACCATACTGTTTGAAGACCATTGACTTGTACGTAAGAAGCAAATCGCAATAAACAGAATAGCAGAATGTAAAAAACAAAACAAAAAAAAAACTGAATTGCATCTGGTCCTATGGTGGCACTTGAAAGACAACTCCTGCGAGATGACAATGTTAGTTTACTTTTCCATTCAGTGACACTCAGAGTTGGTTGCTTTGGGGAATACTTGGACATGGCATAGCTTGGGAAAGCTTGAATAACATGTCAAGAATTCCAGTAGATCCTTAGAGCTTGATAATTAGAGTGGATCTGTAGAAAACAGTGTTAAATATAGGTGCATCAAAGATGGCACTTATTTGGCATTGAAGGATCAGGTTGGTGAGTCCTTACTTGCATTTTGGTTCCAGTACAGATCAGGCATGTTTATTTTATTTTATTTGTATGCACATTGATTTAGGAATCTTTCCCTTTTTCTTAAAGCAAATATCTAAAAATTAATGTCTTTAAAGCACTAAGGAATTTACTTTTCCAGGCTGGAGAGATGGCTCAGTGGTTAAGGTGCTTGTCTGCAAAGCCTAGTGATCCAAGTTCAGTTACCCACTACCCACATAAAGCCAGATGCACAAATTAGTGCATGCACCTGGAGTTTGTTTGCAGGGGCTAGAGGCCCTGGCTGTCTCTCTTTCAATCTTGCTTTCTTTCTCTTTGTCAAGCATGCTGGCGCACGCCTTTAATCCCAGCACTCATGAGGCAAAGGTAGGAGGGTCACTGTGAGTTTGAGGCCAGCCTGAGGCTACCTAGTGAATTCCAGGTCAGCCTGGGCTAGAGCGAGACCATACCTAAAAAAATAATAATAATAATAAATAAACAAACAAAATAAGCATTCATTTTTTCCTCAATATTTGTTATATAATTGGCAAAATGTAAACTCCGAGTAGTTTTAGGAATAGACTTGGGAACAAAGCCATGAATAAAACTCAAAAATTTCATCAAGGGAGCTTGAGGCTAGCACTTACATGTACTGTGGCTAGGGCATAGCCACCTGATTCAAATACTTGTTGCTGGTGTACTGTGTACTGAGTTTATTGCAGTCTCTGGAAATGAAGCAACGAATAAGATATATTACTGCTGCCACTCTCTTATATTTTCATGAGAGGAACAGACAGTAAATAAGTATACAAACGAATATAAAAGATACCAGAGGGAAAGGAATAGACAGTGATGAAGTGGGTTAATTCTATGAGTAGTCAGAGAAGGAGGAACTTCTGATTAGGTGGCATCAGAACAGAGAACCCATGAGTCATGTGTGTCTCGGTGGCAATCATTCTTCAGGCTGAAGAGCATCACAGGCAAAGAACCTGAGGGGGATTGTGACTGGCATGTTCAAGAGCAACAAGAAGACCACATGGCTGCCTCAAAGTGAGCCAAGAAAGTGCTCACAGGTGACAGTGTTGGGGGGTATTGGAGGAACATGTTGGTCCTCATAGACTCCTGTAAAAATTTGGCTTCTGTTCTGAGCAAGATGGGAGGAAAGTGGGCAGGAAGCTATTCTTGTCATCCAGGTCAGACATCCTGGTGGTCAGAATCAAGATGGTAGCAGTGGCAATGAGAAGTGGTCAGATTCGGGATGGATTTTGTGATGAAACTGACATGAATGGATGGCTGCTAGACTGAATGTGATGTGTGAAAGAAAGCAGAGTCAAAGATGACCTCAAGGTATTTGGTACTTGGTTGTAGCAGACAGCTTCAGGTTCGCTGAGATGAACTTCCAGACCAGGCACAGTTATGGAGAAAGGGATATTATTTATTGAAGCTTACAGATCCAGGGGAAGTTCCATAAAGGCAAGAGAAGCAGCCTGCTCTCCACAGGGCCAAGCAGAGAGAGAGAGAAACCAACCAGCCACCACAGCACACAGAGCAAAACTACAGCCAAAAGGTCACACAGCACATTTCAGGAACTCCTGCTAGGCACATTTGCATATCTTTACAATGGAATCTCAAACCCACCCCCAACACCTTAAGACCTGCTCCCAGTAACATTGCCTCTAGCAAGGTGATTGCAGATGCAAACTATAACTAATAAAATACTGAATATATTGGGGGACATATATTCAAACTACCACATTGGTGCTCTGAAAAAAGCCATTTCCCTGGGGAACATTTCTAGATGAGAATTCTAGGGTGGGATTGTGGGGATAGGAATGAGCACACAAAGAGAAAGGCTAGACACAGAATAGATTTAGGTGGATTTTTTTTTTGAGCCTAGTCACAAACTGTCTTCATTTGACTTATCCATTTGGTACCCTGATTCTGTGATGACCACAGCATCGCCACCCCCTCCAAAATCCCTAGAGAGCTCTGCTTGTTGTTCCACAAGAATGAGGATAGGGAGGAGAAAAGAGAGAAGATTATCTGAAATATTTAAAATCCTCTTTCAAGAAAAACAAGGGACAGTTGAAAAGTACAATTAAAAAACGCAGAGGATACTCAATACATACCAAAGCAGAAATCTAGACGCTCCTAAGAGCTCATCACTGAAGAAGATTAAAACATACCCACCATGGCTCAGGGAATTTTGAGGAAGAAGGGCCAGAAAGATTGGAAGAGCCAAAGGTCTGGATGGCATACCCAGAGGCTCTGCCCTCCTCCCCAATGACTGACTGCTGCTCTCACAACGCATAACCCACAACCCCATGGGGAATACCAGCAAACCCACTGGGGGCAGGGACGAGGGAAAGGATAGTACCAGCACGTGATGTATCCATACTAAGTATATCCCTAATAAAAAAACTAACTAACTAACTAAATATATTTTAAAAAGATCATTGATTATTTATTTGGAGAGAGAGTGAGCTAGTGAGAACGAGAGAGAGAGAGAGAGAGAGAGAGAGGGAGAAAGAGAAAGAGAGCATCTGGCTTTACATGGGCACTGGGGAATTGAAACCAGATCATCAGGCTTTGTAAGCAAGTGCCTTTAACTGCTGAGATATCTCTCCATCCCTGAAATGTGCAAAATTCTGAAAAGCTGGGGTAAAAATCCACATATGAGCTCACTGTTCTTTTCAACATTAAACTTAGCTGAACTTAAATGAGGAGTGCTTAGCCAATAAATAGGAGTTGTTATTTTGCACAATGATAATAAATTTATCAAAATGTGTACTCTAAGGATGCATAAATTGAAAACACAAATATATTTGAAAAGTATATAGACGATTCAGACTTGGTTTATGTATTATGTTGTTATATAAATGAGGGATCCAGTTATGTTCTATTTAAGATCATTGAGCATCTACTCTGTGTGTATTATTTTTCTAACTGCTATAGGGGATATAGCAAGAATAAATCACAGCTATTGCATCCTGGAGTTCATAATGAATAAAAATGGCAATGTGTGGCTAGATATGGTGGTGCATGGCCACTTGGAAGGTGGAAGAATAGGAGTTCAAGGCCAGCCTTGGCAACATAATGGGTTCAATGGCCAATCTAGGGTACTTGAATCTCAAGCAAGCAAATATACAACAAAAAAAGACATGTGGATAAATGAAATAATTCAAGCTCCTGTTTGGGCATTATGTAGAATAACTGATCGCATTCAGGAACCCATCCTGTTATTATGCCTTTGTGCTGTACCTGTGGATTTCCCTCCCATTCTGACTCTGTATGACTTGTGAGTCAAGCAGAGGCTTGAAAAGAAAGTGTATTTCCTGTGTTCACTTTCACTATTGGATGCATTATTTTTTTTAATCTCTTTCTTGCCATGAGTACATGCCAATCTAACCTTCTGTAGATGTGTGGCATGCGTGTGGAGAAGATCTAGGGCCATCTCAAACCCACTGACATCCAGAGGACTGTTGAACACGTGAGTGAGCTCGGCCAAGTTCAGCAGAAGTGTTTCCCCAGTGCACACTTGGTCTGCCACCTAGTTGACTCCAGATTTATAAGCCAGAGAGAATGGCTACTGTTTTAAGCCACAGTTTGGGGATAGCTTTCTATAGGGTACCACTGTGCAATAAGTGATGGGGGCATTCAAGGTCACAAGCAGTGTGGTTCTCTGCTTACTGTTTAAGCTTCTTGCTCGTGCCCTACCACACGCATTTTGTACTCCAGACAACTTGTTAACGGGTTTTCTTGTAGAAATGGGACCTGGTCTCTTCTACCTTTCATATCCTGTTCTCAGTTCTGAAATTCTCTTCATGTCATCTCTTCCTGAACAACTCTCTCTCTTTCCAGACACAGCTCTGGAAAGTAATCCTGAAATCCGAGGCTAGGTTCAGTGTTCTGTCCGTGTTCCTCTTTGAGCATTTCTGGCGGGGCTGGTTTGATGCAGGGTCTGTGTAACTTAGTGTGGCCTTGAACTTGCCATTCTCCTGTCTCAGTTCCTGTGTGCTGAGATTGGAGGGACCTGGCTGGGGACTGTGCACTCTGTGTCCTGAACACAGAGTTTGTCACAAGTGGGTTCTTCACACATGCTTAGGAGTTTAATTAAAGACATTTCTTACCTTTCACAGAGGTCTAAGGTTCACTGATAAAGGAGAAATTATTTAAAAAATGGGGAAAGCTTTATAGAAAATTTGAAATACTCCTCAGGTTTGTTTTTTTTTTTTTTTTTTCCAAGGTAGGGTCTCACTCTAGCCCAGGCTGACTTGGAATTAACTATGTAGTCTCAGGATGGCCTCGAACTCCTGGCAATCATCCTACCTCTGCCTCCCGAGTGCTGGGATTAAAGGCGTGCGCCACCACGCCCGGCTACTCCTCAGTTTTAATGGACGAAAGCTGTTTGAGAAATGAGAAAAAATATCAGATAGAAGTAACATCCATGAGATATTGCAAAACAGAACTCTAGAGGTTGTAATGCCTAGCATTATTGGAGCAGAGGTTAGGTATTTGAGCTTTGTTTTACCATAAAGAACCACATTTTCAAAGGTTCCCTTAGAAGCAATGTGCAGAATGTATTGGAGGGTTAGAAAGGAAGAGACTTCACTACGTAGTATCTTCATTTGGCTTTTCGGAATAATGATGATAGGATGAAAGGACAGATCCATGGGTAGATCCCTGAATAATGTACTAACTGCTTGGATAAGAAAAGAAAGTGGGGCAGGAGAGATGGCTCAGTGGTTAAGGTGCTTGCCTACAAAAACTAAGGATCCAAGTTCCATTCTCCTGGACCCACATAAGCCAGATGCACAAGGGGGAACATGCGTCTGGAGTTTGTTTGCAGTGGCTGGAGGCCCTGGTGCACCCATTCTTTCTCTCTCCCTCTCTCTGTCACTTTCTCTCTCTCAAATAAATAAATAAAATATTAAAAAAAGAAAAAAAAAGAAAAGAAAGAAAGGAAAGTGTATCCTGTGAGGGACATAGTAAAGAAAGAGGAGACAGTGGGAAGCAGTGAAAAGGAAGTTCCAAAGAGTGAGATGAGGGACCAGGTTCAGAAGAGAGGCTTATGGGATTGAGGATTCAAAGGGGTGAGCGGATTTGGTTAAGATGTTAGTGTGTTTGAGTAGAAAGATGTTTTAGTCTATAGTTATAGCTTCTGAAGCCAAATAGTAAGTTGGGATAAATGAAGAAGAAGCAGGGAAAAGTACATATTCCAAGAGATTCCATAGAGAAGAAAGAGAATGGTGAAGTTATACTTGAGGGCAGAGAGAAGACATTGGCATGATTTAGGCATTTGTGTAGATGTATGAGTGGGATGAGGGTGAGGTTCAAATAAGGAATGTTTCAAAAGCTCCCACAAGAGGTGGGAAAAGGGAGAAATGAAAATATATAAGGAAGAGCTTGTCTTTAGCTGGGTAAAGGGGGAAACTGCATAGCCTTTTCTGAGATGGGAGGAATATTTCATCTTTACAATTTAGGGCATGACCATGCATCCACAGGGTCTGTATCTGACTGTGCCCATGGAAACAAAATGTCATTCTAGATGATCAGCCACTTGATGCACTGTGGCAATGGTTAGTTTTTATAAAAAATATTTTATTTATTTGAGAGATAGATAGAGAGGCATATATGGGAGAGAGACAGAGAGAGAGAGAGAGAAAATGAGTGCACCAGGGCCTCTAGCTACTGACAATGAACTCCAGAGGCATGGGTCACTGTGTGCATCTGGCTTATATGGGTATTGGGGAATCAAACCTGGGTACTTAGACTTCACAGGCAAGCACCTTAACTGCTAAGCCATTTCTCCAGCCCAATGGTTAGTTTTGAACTTACCTTAGAGGACCAAAGTATTTAAAGATGTGATGTGAGTATATTAGTCTCTTTAATATCCTATTTGTTTATATGACCAAAAAATTTTAAACTATTAATCAAATGATGTTTATCCATTGATAAGCAGCATTATTTCTTTAAATTCAGGGATAAGGGTAATGGAGAGCAATTTTAGTGTAATATAGATGCACTCTTTTTAAAATTAGTTTATTTTTGAGAGAGAGATAGCGAGAGGGAGAGAAAGAGGCAGAGAGAATGGGTGCACCAGGGCCTATGACATGTGTGCCCCCTTGTGCGCATGTGTGACATTGCACCTTTGTGTCTCTTTTTGTCTGGCTATGTGGGACCTAGAGATTAGAACAAGCGTTTTTAGGCTTTGCAGGCAAGCGCCTTAAATGCTAAGCCATCTCTCTAGCCCTACACACACACTTTATATGCTCTTTAAGCTTTAATTAGCATCAGTATTTGTAAAATTTTAGAGGTAGCTTCAACAATAAATCTAAGATTGTGCATATAAATATTTACTCATATAAATATTGGCTCATATACTCAAGTCTGCAAGTAGACACATATATGTGAAATATTTGATTAAAGTGATAAAAATGTATGTATAATTTAACATTTTATATATCCAAATTCTCTTCAATAAAGTTAATGACAAACAAGGGACCTCAAGGGTTAATTTTGAAATGAGCCTTTACATAATGAACAGTTTTAATGGGTTTTTTTTATTACTTTATTGGCATGGTTCCAACACAGTGGAGTTTGTCTATGAAAATGTTTCACCAAAATGTTTGAGACATATATTATTATTATTATTGACTGGGGATGCCAAAGGTGGATTAAAGAAAGTCTAAGGGCAAACAGGTGCAGGTGGTCGAACATTCCTGAGTTGCTTTCATGCCCTCTTGGCAGGAAGTGAGCCACCACCCTCAACCCCACCCACCTTGGCTTCTTTCCCCTCTGGCCTGGCACAGAACGCTGTTATGTTCTGTAAGGACAGTGGGGACTAGAGGGTGTGTCTCAGAAGGAGCTCTGCTTTGCACTCTGCTTGACTTGTGAGTGACTCTAGTCATTTGGGTCACATCTCTTGTGGTGGATCTTCAGTTGATTGCACTGTCTGGATAATGAGGAGAAGCTTGTCCCTGCACTTCCAACTCAGGAATGCTGGGCTGCAGGTCCCAGTCCAACAGATTCCCAAAATTCTATTATTGATCAGGACGTCTTCCAAATCTGAACTTGGTTTCAGAATCAAAGCAGATTTCTTTTGAAACATTTCACCTTTACAGAACACTTCAGGGGAAACACTTTTAATACAGGAACCCTAAAACAGAACTTGAGAGAGTTTGTTTTTTTTTTGTTGAGGAAATACCATCATATCTCAAACAGATGATATAAGTAACTCTGCCTCTGTAAAGACTGTCAACTTCATCTATTTAATAAATCCTGGATTCTTTGATGATAAAGCCAAGTATAAGTGGTAGGAGAGAAAGGAAAAAGATTTGTTTCTTTACTGTGTATAGGAACACATAAAAGTCTTTATCAACATTCCAAGGAAGGGCTAGAGAAATGGATTAGTGGCTAAGGCACTTGCCTGTGAAGCCTGAGGACCCATGATCTACTCTCCAGGTCCCATGTAAGCCAGATGCACAAGGTTACACAAGTGGTTGCATATGTACACAAGATGGCACACGTGTCTGGAGTTTGATTACAGTGGCTCAAGACCCTGACATGCCAATTCTCTCTCTCCCTCCCTCATAAAAAAAAAAAAAAAAAAAAAAAAAAAAATTCCAAGGAAATCTACATTTCCCCCAATCGTGTTAATGTAGCTAAGGAGAAAAAGTCTACTTTATGGGTAATTCTCAAGGGCAGACATGTAAATGAGAGAGTCTCCTAAGTGTCAAAAAGGAAGTTTATAGATTAGCGGTTAAGGGACTTGCTTGTGAAGCCTAAGCACCCACGTTCAGTTCCCCAGTATCCATGTAAGCCAGATACACAAGGTGGCACATGTGTCTGGAGATCATTTGCAGTGGCTAGAGACCCTGATGTGCCATTCTCTCTCTTTTTTTAAAAAATATTTTTTTTTATTTATTTATTTGATAGAGAGAGAGAGGGAGGGAGGGAGGGAAAGAGAGAGAGAATGGGAGCATCAGGGACTCCAGCCACTGCAAATTCCAGAGGTGTGCCCCCTTGTGCATTTGGCTAATGTGGGTCCTGGGGAATTGAACCTGGGTCCTTTGGCTTTGCAGACAAACACCTTAACTGCTGAGCCATCCCTCCATCCCCATTCTCTCTCTCTTAAATAAATAAGTAAATAAATAAATAAATAAATAAAATATATTTTAAAAGAAAGTGTTGGTGTCACTCAAATTGAGTTCTTTGGTCCCTACTTTCTATGACTCTTTCCAAGATCGGATCCGGAAACTGAGGGAAGTTCCTTCCTGAAGGTTTTTTGTTTCCTCTGGTTCTTTGAGGTTCCCTTACCATTAGTGAGACAACTACTGCTATGAAGCCAAGCCCAATATCCATTCCTATGTAGAAGGGAAGTAAGACTTCAGTTATAAGCCATGCATCCAGATAACCTGACAGAATATGATTACCAATGATCTAAATTCTGATGAATTGGATTTGAAGTGCTGATGACTTTGGGATTGTTTTTTAAATTATACATACATACATACATATATATATATATTTATATGATGTATGCATGTATGTATATGTATTTTCGTACATACCTAATGGAGTCTGTAGCCCTCCCTTAAATATTTCAGCAATTCTACATCACCCTCAGATAAAGCCTCCACTCTGGGATGTCTAGAATCATCTTTCTTTGATTCTTTGTCTGATTAACCCTTTCTCTCTTTATGGGTTCAGGTCAGTGTTTACCATTTATAGGAAATGTTCAAGGTTACAGAATGTGAACAGGCATCTCATTTAAAAAAATTTATTTATTTATTTGCAAGCAGAGAGAGCTATAGAAGAGAGAGGCAAAAAGAGAGAGAATGGGCACCCCAGAGCCTCTAGCCACTGCAAACGAACTCCAGGTGCATGTACCCCTTGTGCATCTGGCTTACGTGGGTCCTGGAGAATCGAACCAGGATCCTTTGGCTTCGCAGGCAAACGCCTTAACTGCTAAGCCATCTCTCCAGCCCCGGCATCTCATTTTTATTCTTGTATAATCTAGCATATTATAATGGAACGATGCACTCATTCATTAGCTCGACAAACATTGATGGAGCACCCATTCTTATTAACCTTGTACAATAAGCTTCAACCAGGTCAGAACTGTCATACAATAGAACTCAGTAAACATTTGTTTAACTGAAATAGACTTATATATTACTGTTAGTTGTAGGGAAAGGCTTGTGGTTACCTACTGGTTACTGTGAATGAATTGCTGTTAGGGAGGCGGTGTGAGTTACTATTAGAATAACCTGTTCTATATTGTGGCTAAAATTTCTGCATTTCAGAGTCAAACTTCTGGGTTCGAACCTGACTTTCTGGTTTGATGGCTTTGTGACATTTGGTCATCTGCATACCCTTCTTGTGTCTCCTGTGTAAGATGAAGGTCACCATAGTACTTGATCTACGATGTTAGTGAGTGGATTAAATAAGGAAGGAACAACAGCATACACAGTAAATTTTATAGTGTCATATTCATTTCTCAGCTTAAACTTTTCCAATTTCATCCTTGATTGTACTTTTCAAACTCTAATGTCTATACAAATCACTTGAGGGTCTTGTTATAATGGAGGGTCTCTGATTCCATAGGTCTGAGGTGAAGCCTGAAATTCTGCATTTCTAACAAGATCCTAGAGGATTCTAATGCCCTGGTTCACAGACCACATAGAACTGTGGTTATCAAACCTAACTGCATCAGAGTCTGGGGGAGGACTTGTTAAAACATGACTTCTCGGCCCTGCACCTGGAGTTTCTGCTTCAGTGGTTGGGAGGCGTGGCTGACAATCTGCATCTCCAACAAGCTCCTAGGTGATAATGATGCTTTCGGAGTTCAGAACCTCATATTTTTGAGAACCACTGACCTAGAAAACATGATTATTTTCCCTGGAAAATAAATTAGTTTGCTATGCTACAGAAAACAGACTTGTTGAAGGCTTAAGACTTAGACTCTGAATTTTAAATTTTAGTTCTGCTACCTAGACACATTTAATATTATTTTTTAACAGCAGGCTCTAACATGTCCCTATAGGCTTTGCCTTGGCTATGGTGTGCCACAGCTGAATGCACAATCTAATGTTACCTGGGGCTCTTGGCAAGAGTTACTGAGAGCCAGTGAGATTATGACTCTTAACTAAAATTCTTCCTTCTCACATGGAGGTGACAGAGGAAAATATTTTAGTAGAATTATTGTTAGGCATGAATACTGAACTATGCATTGATAGAGGTTGCTATAAGAAATGAATATAGGGCTGGAGAGATGGCTTAGCGGTTAAACGCTTGCCTATGAAGCCTAAGGACCCTGGTTCAAGGCTCGATTCTCCAGGACCCACGTAAGCCAGATGCACGAGGGGGTGCATGCATCTGGAGTTCGTTTGCAGTGGCTGGAGGCCCTGGTGCACCCATTCTCTCTCTCTCTCTACCTGCCTATTTCTGTATCTCTCTCTCTCAAATACATAAATAAAAAATAAAATATTTTAAAAAAGAAATGAATATATACTAAGGCATTTCCTTTCATGGCCACAATGTTGATAAATTTCTGGGTTTGGTACAGAAATACTTGGGAGGATAAGCATGGATTACATGACTCCCCAAGGATTTTACTCATAGCAAATTATTTAAAAATTGGGGTATGTGTGTCAATCTTGTCCCTAAGTTAAGCAAATATTAGAAAAAGATTCAACTGAATCCTGTCAGGCTTATTGGTCCTCTCTAGTCTATTGAGTGGAGAGATGCTAATAGCATGTTCTAGAAGTTCAATTATACTCCTCTGTCAGCCCAGTACCATTAGGTCAAGCAACTTCTTCAGTGTAAAGTGAACTGCCTGTGGAACAAAATCAGCCTGGCTTATACTAGAAACGGACCATCTGCCTACATTTGATATCTACTACCCCGTCTATAACAGGGCTACTCTGCTATATTCTGGGAGTGACTCTTGTGCTCAAAATCCTTATGATTTTAAAGAGAGATGAAGATTTATATAAAAAATTCTATGACAAGCAAAATAGAATAACTAATTAGCTAACCATATTACCAATATGAAAATGGAATACAGAGAAAACTTATGTCTTCTACTTGAGAAAGTCAGAGAAAGCTTCAGGAGGATGTGACATGAGGCTGAGATTTTTAAAAGGTGTCAGTAGACATTATTGTTTGAATCTAAAATCCCCCCAAAGTCCCCCAAAGCCAAGTGCTAAAGGCTTAGTTGCCACCTGATGGGCCTTTGGGTTGTGATGGATCACAGAGACTCTGACCTTATCAATGGATTAATAATATGATAGGTTCATAATATGATAGGTTATTGAGTGGTGATAGAAATTTTGAAGGTGGGACCTAGTTAAAGGGAGTGGGTCCCTGGAGGGGATGTGTGTGTGCCCTTGGGGACTGTATTTGGTCTTTTTCTCTCCCTCCTGGTTTCCAGTTGTCATGACACCAACATTGCTCCACTAATGTACTTCCAACCATAGCGTTCTGCTTCATCATGGGTCCAGAAGCAATGGAATCAAATGACCATGAACTAAACTGATGAAATTACGAGTCAAAATAAACCTTTTCCTCTTTAAGTGGATTTCTTGGGTATTTTGACATAGAAATGGGAAGCTGACAAATGAACCCATTAAGGAGTTTATAGCCATGTCCTTACTAGACTGAACCTAGGATGAAGTGCCTACTTGTCTTATGGACATTGTAAGGCTTTTTTTTCTCTCCTCAAGTGAATGGAGAATAATGAGAAAATAGCAATGAACTTTACTACAGAGAAAAATGTATTTTGTTACATGAAACATTAGTTGTTTCTAAGAGGTATTTCGGATCCCTGTGCCCTGATTTATCCAAATGCCAATTGATTATTGACCAGGTGACTGGTTTTACTGTTGGCATCACCACACAGCTCTAAAGTAGAACTCAAAGCTGACTATGGTTCAAGAATGACAACTTCCCAAGACTTTATGTAGATTATTTCTACTAAGAGAGTTGGATAAGATACTATTACCAAAGAATATTCAGTTAGCAGTTTCATTTATTTTCTCATTTTATATATCTTTCCAGGGTGACTTCATTCAAGTTTTTTTTTATTCATATGAATTATTTTTATAAGGTTCAAATCTCTTGTCATTTTGAAACATTAACTGATATATTCTCAGTATTTCCTTTTCTACATTTGGTTTAGTATTCATCCTTGCAAAAGCATAAATCAAACACAAAGTAGCAGATTTTTTTTCTAGGCTCACCAAGTTTCAGAGAAATGTATAGAACTGTCATGGAGAAATCACTTTCTGGTGTATTTTGGTAGACCCATGGTCTAGTGTTTCACCAGTAGTGTCCAAAGTTGGGGGAGGGTAGAGTTAGGGTGACTGGACTCCTGAAGGTAAAAAGGGCAGGAAAAGTTTTTATCTCTTGCCTAGTTCCAAAGAACTGTTTTTCCATAGTCAGGACCCCTCCTGGGAGGGAGGTCTTTCATAGGATTTCAACATTGTGGTTGGTCAAGTTCAGCGGCTGGAACTCCTCCTAATCTCTTCCTGAGTCAGCCCCTAGCCCCTAACCAACCAGCGGGCCCTCTGTTTCACCTGGGCCAAAAGACAGCCCACTACCCTAAGGTTATAAATACCTTTGCAAGGGGAGGACAGGTTCTCTGGCTTTCTGACCACTTGGGAACTTCCAGCTGTGGGTGAGTTATTCCCTCACTGGGCCTGGGCTGGCTCGGCCTAGGCCTTAGCCCAGACCCAGAGGGGAGGGCCCCCTAGCCCTTACTCTGCATGGGTTCTTTATTTCCTCCAGCTCCCTGCATGGCAGGAACTCCTTGAAATTTCTTTTTTCTTTCCCCCCCCAGATCCATATCTGGTCACATGGACTCCTGGGCTACATGTGGCCCACATGGGCTTTTGGGCTCCTCGTGGTGTACTTCTCTTCTCCCCTCTTTATTTCCCCTTCCCTTTCAGCCTTCCCCTTTCTGCACTCCTTTGTAAAATCTGAACAAAATGTGGTCTTTTAAAAATCATTCTCTTGAATCTGGAATTGCCAATTTTTTGGTTAGTTTGCAGATATGAACTCAGGGCTTGGAGTTCCAAGAAGCACCCCAGAGCCCCAATTTCCACACTACACAAAGTACCTATGAGGAACTACAAATGGAATATTGGCAGAAAGAGGAAAATTAGGGGAATGTTTTTGGTCTATTTTTGTTTATTTTCAAATAAAAATTGCACATATTTGTGGTGTAAAAATGATGCTTTGATAAATGTATTGTTGGACATGGCTGTATTAAGCTAACTCACTAACATAAGGCTTACTTCAGCCTTATTATTTTGTCGTGAAAGTTTTGTGTGTACATGCATACATTGTGTGTGTGTGTGTGTGTGTGTGTGTGTGTGCGCACACGCGCATGTGTGTGCATGCGCCTGGGTGTGGAGGCTAAAGGTTAGTCAGATGTCTTCCTCAATTACTCTCCACCTTACTTCTTTTTGTGTGCAGGCAAAAGGTCAATTTTGGATGTCTTCTTCAGTTCCTCTGTACCTAATGTTTTCAGACAGGGTCTTTCACTGAACCTGGAGCTCACCAGGTCAGCTGAACTAGCTAGGCAGCACGTCCCCGAGATCCTCCTGTCTCTGCCTCCCCTCTGCTGGGATTACAGACATTTGTCACTGTGCATGGATTTAATGTGGGCTCTGGGGATCTCAATTCAGGCCCTCATGCTTGTGTGACAAGCACTTTAGTGGCTGAGCCATCTCCCTGGACTTTGGTTTATTTTTCAAGTGAATAGTGGCAGAACTGGTAGTAAAACCTGGGTCATTCAGAGATGCTTTATCAATCCCAAACCCAATAGGGTAATATTCCTCCCTTAAACTTGAGTTATTTTACCGTAAGGAAACAAAGAGTGATTCCTATGCCTACCTGGAGTAAGAACCATACTAGATTTCAGTTACATTACTTGTTACAATTGATACAGCATTTTATAAATTGCAATGACCACATGAAATATTTATCTAATGTACTTCACAAAAGTCCTTTTACCTTTTATTCTTTTAGTCTTTTAGTAGTCATTTTATTTTAATTTTTTTTTTAGATAGGGTCTCACTGTATAGCCTAGGCTTGCCTTGAACTCATTATGTAGTTCAGGCTGGCCTCAATTTCAAAGGGATTCTCTAGCTTCAGCCTCTGGAGTGCTAGAATTACAAGCATTACCACACCCAGCTTAGTAGTCATTTAAGTTTTATATTATATATATATATATATATATATATATATATATATATATATATATATATATGGAGAGAGAGAGAGCTTTAAACTATTAAAAGAAACTTTTATACTCTTCTTGTTTGACGCTGTCTACATTTAGCCAATATTTGTGGGAACCAACATTATCTTTCCTCAGTAACTATATTTTGTTATTTTCCTCCATGGGTTATGTGAAAGACTGTATAATTCCGAAGAGATATTTCCACAGTGAAAAAAAAAAAAGCCCCCTATTTAAATCAATCCAAGTCTCTTCCTGACATCCAGGCTGTATCTAGGACACATCTGGATAGTTGGAGACATCCAAATTTGACTTCTCTAGCTTTCAGAACATTTAGTAAATAAAAGAATAAGGAATGTGTCCTAATCACGTGTGTTTTGGCATGCCCACAGCACAGTCTTTGTCTCTTGCTCAGTGACACACTTGTCTTATGTTGATGGAGGAGGCTTACATCCAAAGGCTGTGGGTTTTGAGGCTGCCACATGCCTTACCATGACTTAAAATACCTTTCTCTGGCTGCCAGATGGCCTGAGGAGGCTTCAGATTTGGAATCCTCTGGACTTAGAGGCTGGTGTCTTAGGACTGCAGGCTCTTTCAGGGTCCTTTCTAAATTTCTATTTTTAATTATCTGGACCACTTCAAACCTTAAACCAGCATCTTGTTCTCCTCCTCCTCTCTTTAAGTGAAAGCAGAGGGTAAGAATTAATTTTGCATACTGAAAGTGAATGCTGACCTTTCACCAGTCCCTTGAGAACATTAATTTTAACTACTCTCCAAAAGAAAGTCTTCCTTTTCTCTGCCTGAATCTTTTGGATGCTGTGTGTAGATGAGGTGGGAGAAATCCCATGGGGAAACAATTCTGAGAATGGACAAATAGATCCAGTTCTAAGGGCCATCTGGCAAGGATGGAATAAGTAGCCCCAGATACAGTCCTCAGGTCCAGTACCCCCAGGTACAGATGCATAGAATGCAATTTACTGCAAGTTATTGAGGATAATGTCTGGGACAGCTAGAAAATAAAACCGTTTGAGAGAAAAGGCAAATGATATTACATAAAGAGGGGGAGTTTTTTTTTTTTTCCTATTGATTGAATGAAAGAATGAAATAAGTTGAGTTGAAAAGAGAAAAATATAAGGGAGAATTTTTCACTAAATATTTCCTGAGCAGAAATTTGTGGAAGAGGGGGTGGAAAGAGGGTTAGAGCCACAAGTTGGGTCATTATGCACAGAGACTTGGCCTATCCCCCATAACTCTTGACTACCCCCTCAATGCATGACCCACACTCCCGATTGATGAGGTCCCTTTGGAAGGGGGAGGACAGGGAGGAGGCTAATGGAGTCACCAATATGAATGTCAAATTAGAATAATATAAATACAAAAATAAATTATATAAAAAATATTTCCTGAGCAGTTGCTAAGTGTCTGAAATAGTTGCAGGATCTGGGGATGTAGTGGTCCGGGGACCAGAAATGTTCTTGGCTTCGTGGACTTCCTAGTTGATTGGAAGGGCACAACAAGCTACCCAATCTGTTGTTGCCGTGGTAATTTTCAATAGTACCACCACAAAACAAAATAAAAATTCAGCTCTGAAACATTTTTTTCTACCCTTACATGATTGCCTGCTCAAATAAGTTCTGATTTCTCCCAGAGACAGTTGGATTGCTATCTCTGTGGTTGGATGGCTACGTCTGACTCTCTAATAAATGATGGAGGAGCTTAGGGCAAAGCAATAGATTTCTCAGTAGAATTAATATAAACTGAAGAAATCTAGACCATATCTATTTGAATGAGAAATAAAGAAAGTAGTATTTTTTGCTGTTTTTTAAAAAATAGAATCTGCAGTTTTCATGCACACATGGACAGAAGACATTCTCTCAGCTAACCCTTGCTTTGTAGGTTAACAGAGGTTATCCACGCTAGTAATACATCTTGGCTGGGGAACATGGTACTTTTTAAACAAAATAATAATTATTTATTTATTTGAGAGAGAGAGAGAGAAAGAGAGAGAGAGAGAGGCAGGTAGAGAGAAAGAGAGAATGGACACACCAGGGCCTCCAGCTATTGCAAATGAACTCCAGACACATGTGCCCCTTTATGCATCTGGCTTACGTGGGTCCTGAGGCATTGAACCTTAGGCTTTGCAGGCAAATGCCTTAACCACTAAGCTATTTCCTCAGCCTGGAACATGGTACTTTTTTTTTTTTGTTTTGTTTTTTTCGAGGTAGGGTCTCACTCTGGCCCAGGCTGACCTGGATTTACTAGGTGTCAAGTCAGGGATATAGGTGCTTAGAGGATATGGAACACTGTATGTTATCAGGATTGGAAAAAAGTGTTGCAGATGACTGAAGGTTTTATCTGAGTGTTAAAGCTGGAAAGCTAGGTTGGGGTAGAGAGAGAGGGCTGATAAATTCATTGTGTTTCAAAGGCCAATGGCAGGAAGAAGTGTGTTACATTATGTCAATGAGTTTATGGGCTATGGCAGCTTTGAAATGTGGAAGATCAGGAACGCTGGACTCTGCATTTCATTTCCAGCTTTTTAATTCCCTATAGAAAAGTAATTATTAAGATACTGCAACAGGAAATAAGGGAAGATACCAGATGATGAAGAGACCTTCCATGCTCCTGAATTGGCAGAATCTATAGTATGAAAATGGCTATGTTACCAAAAGTAATCTACAGATTCAGTGGAATTTCTAACAAACTTCCAATGACATTCTTCTCAGAATTAGAAAAAAAATGTATATAATACATCTGTAACAAACTTCCATGACATTCTTCTCAGAATTAGAAAAAAAATGTATATAATCCATTTGTAAACACAAAAGACCAGTCATAGCCAAGACAATTCTGATCAGAAAGAATACTGCTGGAAATCTCATAATCACACTCACATCGCTGACATAATGACAGTACACCGCAGAGCCATGGTGACAAAGGCTGCATGTCAGGGGAACAAAAACAGGCATACAGACCAATGGGCTCGAGAATCCAGAAAGAAACCTGTATATCTCTGGCACTAATTTTCAATAAAGGCTTCAAAAACATACATCAGAAAAACAAAACAAAACAAAATAAAACAATAGCAACCTACTCAACAAATGGTGCTGGCAAAACTGGTTATTCACCTCCCGCAGGTGAAATATGAAAATATGAAAATAGATCCACACCTCGCCCCCTGCACAGAAATCAATTCAAAATGGACCAAATACCTTCATTTACAACCAGAAACACTGAAACTCCTTGAGGAAAACATTGGGAATCCACTTGAAGTTATAGATGGAGACAAGGACTTTCTGAACAGGACTCTAATAGCACAGGAAAGTGTCCCAATAATCAACAAATAATACTGTGTGAAATTAAAAAGGGTTTGCACAGGCCTGGAGAGATGACTCAGCAGTTAAGGCACTTGCCTGCAAAGCCTAGGGACCCAGGTTCAATTTCCCAGTCCCTACATAAAGCCAGATGGATGCATAAAGTGGCATATGTGTCTAGAGTTTGTTTGTAGAGGCTGGAGGCCCATTCTCTCTGTCTTTCTTCTCTCTATTGCTCTCTGTTGCAAATAAATAAAAAAATATTTTTAGGGCTGGAGAGATGGCTTAACGGTTAAGGCGTCTGCCTGCAAAGCCTAAGAATGCTTGTTCAAATCTCCAGGTCCCACGTTTAGCCAGATGCAAAACTGACGCAAGCTTGCAATGTTTGTTGCACATGCACACAAGGGGGCACATGTGTCTGGAGTTCATTCACGGCGGCTGAGAGGCCCTGGTGTGCCCATTCTCTGCCTCTTCCTCTCTGTCTCTCTCAAATAAAAAAATAAATTAATTAAAAAAACTATTTTAAAAACATTCTGCACAACAAAGACAACTATCAGCAAAGCAAACAGAAAGCCTGCAGAATGGGATAAAATCTTTGCCAGCTATACTTCAGGCAGGCAAGAGGGAGGGGATTGATCGACTAGATAAAGAGCTACAAGAATTAAACACCAAAACAAAACAAAACAACTATGCCAATCAATAAATGGGCTAATAAAATGAACAGATAGTTCTCAAAAGAAGAAGCATAAATGTTCAACAATATTTTTTATGAATGTTTAATATCCTTAGCCACTGGGAAAATGCAAATTAAAACCACTTTGAAGTTCCATCTCATTCCAGTCAGAATGGCTACTGTCAAAAAAGAAAAAAAAAGCAGCAAATAAATGCTGTTGTTTGTGGGAATGTAAACTGGCATAGCCACTGTGGAAATCAATGTGGTGATTTTTCAAAAGACTAAAAATTGAACTACCATATGACCCAGCTATACCACTTCTGAGCATTTATCCACAAGACTCTTTATCTGATTACTGAGGTACTTGCACATCCATGGTTATTGCTATTCTATTTACAATAACTAGGAAATGAATGGATAATGAAATGGATAATGAAAGTACACATACAGGATGGATTTTTCTAAAGCTATAAAAATAAAGCCAGACGTGGTGGTGTACACCTTTAATCCCAGCATTCAGGAAGCAGAGGTAGGAGGATCATGATGAGTTCAAGGTCACCCTGAGACTACATAGTGAATTCCAGGTCAGCCTGGGCTAGAGTGAAATCCTGTCTTGCAAAAGTAAATAAATAAATGAACAAAATTATGAAAATTTAGGGGGAATGAATGGAACTGGAAACAATTATCCTGAGGGAGATCCAGGCACAGAGATACAAAAATCATGTTCTTTCTCACTTGTGAATCCTAATTTATAATGTTTCCTTGTATGTAAATAAGATATGTGAGAGTGGATCTGGGGCATTAAACTAGGTAGGAGACCATCAGAGGGGAATAAAAGGTGTTGGGTGAGGCAAAGTGAAAGGACTCTTGTAACATGAAAGCAGACGTGAGGCTCTATGGGCGAGGATATGGCATGGGGAGAAGGGGATGGGGAAAAGAGTGGGGAAAGTGAGGCAAAACCAAATCTGTTTAAGTGCCATAATAAAATGTAATTTTTGTATGCTAATAAAAATAAAATTTGTGGGGCTGGAGAGAAGGCTTAGTGGTTACGGTGCTTTTCTGCAAAGCCCATGGACCCAGGTTTGATTACCCAGTACCCATGTAAGCTGTATGCACAGGGTGGAACGAGTTCCTTTGCAATGGCTGGAGGCTCTGGCACACCCACTCTATCTCTCTATCTGCTTCTTGCTCTCTCTCTCAAATAAATAAATAAATAAATAAAATATAAAAATACATTTATTATTGTTTTTTAAGGTTATAATTATTTGGTTATTATTTGTATAATCTTCTCAGTGGGCTATTTAAAAATTTTTTTTAATTATTTTATTTATTTTTGGAGAGAGACACAGAGACAGACAGAGAGGGAGAGGGGGACAGATAGAGATGGGTGTGCCAGCAGTCTGTTAGCTGTTGTGAACAAAATCCAGATGTGTGTGCCCCCTTGTGGTCAAGTGAGGCATTGCACCCTTGCGTCACTTTGCATCTGGCTAAACGTGGGACCTGGAGATTGGAACTGGCTTCTTAGGCTTAGCAGGCAGGCGCCTTAACTGCTAAGCCATCTCCAGCCCCAGTGGGCTAGTCTTTAATGATATAATCCTCTGAGACAGAATTCATTCTTGCATGGTTTCAGGCTATGAGAAAATGTCTACGTTTGTAAATACAAATAAATAGTCAAACACATTAAAATATGAAAGGGAAGATAGGACTAGATTAGAAAGTTAGAAAACAAAAATTGTGGTCTGTACCCATGTTCACTTAGAGACTATTTTCTCAGAAGTTTGTGTCTTGTAAACTTTAGATCATTTGTTTTTGTGCATGACCTTAGGGCCCTCTATATTAGAAGGTCATGTTTTCAAATTTGTGACTTTTTTCCCATAGAACTAAAAGTAAACAGAGTTAATTCTGCTACTTCTACTTTCCTTTGATTTTTCACTATTGATTTGAGAGCAAATATAGAGCCACTCCAAATACCTGTATATAGGGACAGTTTGATCAGGGCACTCTTTATCTTTTAGCTAGAATGATATGGAAATTCAAGCTATCAGAAGGCTGTAGGTGAGGTGTAATTGGAATAGGGATCTTTGGGGGGGAATGAGACAAATGTTTGTATATTTGTTTATTTGTTTATTTATTTAGAGAAAGAGGCAGAGAGAGAGAGAGAGAGAGAGAGAGAGAGAGAGAGAGAGGGAGAGGGAGAATGGGTACATTAGAGCCTTTCAGCCGCTGTGAATGAACTCCAGACACATATGCCCCCTTGTGGGCATGCTTGGAATTGCACACTTGTGTCACTGTTGTGTCAGGCTATATGTGGGATCTGGAGGATTCCAACAGGAGTTCTTAGGCTTTGCAGGCAAGCACCTTAACCATCTCTAAGCCATCTCTCCAGCCTGAGATAAATGTTTATTAACATCACACTGTGAAGATCCAATGTCTTCCTCTCCAAGAGTCATACTGTTACTTTTGGTCATTTAATTTAGTGAAGGTCTTGGCAAGAGATGATGACATACTTAAAAGTTTACTTGAAGAAAGAAAGTCTACAATAATAATAATAATTATTATTATTGTTGTTGAGGCAGGGTCTCTTTATGTAACCCTACAGGCTTGAAACTCACTGTGTTGACCAGTCTGGTCTTGAATTTGCAGCCACCTTCCTGCCTATGCCTTTTGAGTGCTGGGATTATAGTTCCAAGCCATCATTTCCAGCATCCTTAAAGACACTTGAACAAAGAGACTTTTTAATTATATATTTATTTGCAAGGATGGGGGAGGGGAATGAATATGAGCATGCCAGGGACTCTAGCCAGTACACACGAACTCCAGATGCAGGTGCCACTTTCTGCATCTGGCTTTACATGGGTAGTGGGGAATCAAACATGGGTTGTTAGGCTTTGAAGGCAAGTGCCTTAATTGCTGAGCCATCTCTCAAACCCAACAAAGAGGCTTTTTATGTGTGGGAAGAGTTAAGGGAATTCACAAAAGTGTCAATGTCCCTAGGAGACTAGCAATATTGGGAAGCTGTCATTTCTCTTAAATCTTAAGGAACAGGAGAGTAGATGGTTAGAGAACATGACAAAAGTGGTAGCTGTGGAGTGAGGCATCCAAATAGAGCTTTGGCCATATGTATGGGGTTTCTATACCTTCCAAACCTAGCCAGTCAGGGAAAGAGAACAAACACTTTGGTCTTCACACCCTGCAGAGTCTCTTCTAATTGGTAGAACCCAAGTAGAAGCTAGAATGTTCAAGAGTCAAGATGAGGGGTGTAGCAGACAGCTTCAGGTTCGCTGAGATGAACTTCCAGACCAGGCACAGTTATGGAGGAAGGGATATTATTTATTGAAGCTTACAGATCCAGGGAAAGTTTCATAATGGCAGAAGAAGAGACCTGCTCTCACAGGGCCAAGCAGAGAGAGCAAAAGCCCCTAGCCACACAGCACACAGAGCAAAACTACTGCCCAAAAGTCACAGCACACTTCAGGAACTCCTACTGGGCACACTTTGCATATCTTTACAATGGAATCTCAAACCCACCATTAACACCTTAAGACTGGCCCCCAGTGACATTGCCTCTAGGAAGGTGATTGCAGATGCAAACTATAAATTAATAAAACACTGAATATATTGGGGGACATATATTCAAACTACCACAAGGGATCTGGGAGATGGCTCAGCAGGTAGGAACACTTGCCACACAAGAATGAGGACCTGAGTTGGATCCTCAATGCTCCTGTACAAAGCCAGGCTTGGTTGTATATGTCTGTGGCCCAGGTGCTGAGGGGGACAGAAACAGAAGACTCATTGGGATTCCCTGGTCACTCAGTCTAGCTGAAGAAATAGGAGATGCAGGTCCAGTGAGAGACTCTATCTCAGGGAAATAAGGTGGAAGAGTGATAGAGAAGGGCACATTTTCCTCTGGTCTCTGCACACATGTGCACAAACCACACACACACACACACACACACACTCACACACACTATTCACATGCTAAAAAAATAAAATTTAAAAGGGAGATAATATAATACAAAGGGGTCAGAACAACCAGAACCCTGCTTTATATATTATTATTGTTGTTGTTGTTGTTGTTGAGAGAGACAGACAGAGAGAGAGAGGAAGAGGCAGAGGCAGAGAGAGAGAGAGAGAGAGAGAGAGAGAGAGAATGGGTGCGCCAGTGGCCTCTCAGCTGCTGTGAATGAATTCCAGATGTGTGTGCCCCCTTGTGGGCAAGCACAATATAGCACACTTGCGTCACTTTATGTCTGGCTAAACGTGGGACCAGGAGATTGAACAGGCGTTCTTAAGCTTGGCAGGCAAGCGCCCTAACTGCTAAGCCATCTTTCCAGCCCCAGAACCCTGCTTTTTAAACACTCTTGTCCTTCAGAAATTAATGTGCTTTCAGTTCCCCCCAAGAGGAGCACATCATTAAAGTTCTGAAAGATTTAAAATCTAAATTGCTTTTTCTGTGACAGGCTGGCCTTGAATTTATGATTATCTTGCTTTAACTTTCCTATGTCTGGAATTACATTCATGTGCTACTATTTCTGTCTGAAAGATTCGTTTTGTCATTAAGCCAATGTCAAAGTTTTAGAGATGACCCCGATGAATAGAAAACACTGGGAAATAATCCACTCAATGCTAGGTGGAAGCCAAACTATCCTTTTTATGATTAATCAAGTTAAGTTAGTGGAAAGAGCTGCGTATGAGGATTGATGAGTCTACTACCGGCAGAGCTCAGAAGTCCTGTGTTTCCCATGGGCATTGTCTCACAAAGGGATATTGGGAGAAAAATGGCAGGCCTACCCACTAGATTAAAAACTAAAAGTGCAGGGTGTGGCATGTGTCCTGTGAGGGAAGCTGTTGTCTAGAAGGAAGATGGCTGGAGCGGTTATTCTAGAACTTTTCAGGCAGAGAAGTCTTTCCACTGCATTAGAGCAGAGTGAGGTGGAACACTGCAGGGGAATGCCTTTGCTCCATTTTATGATGCTTTTAGGAGTTAGGCATACTGTGGATGGGAATGCAAGCATGCATAGACTGTGACTTTTCTCTAGATGGCAATACGAAGAACCTCTGTTCTTGAAGAGCTCTTTAAGGCAGGATGTGATTTTCTTTCATTTGTCGTGAAATAGTCATGGCTGATTCTGTGATGGCCTGTTATTAACTTGGTTTTATGGATGATGAAACCAAAGCTTGACAAAGTAAAGGGACTTGCTCAGAGTCACAGAAACTAGTTAGTGGCAGAGCTAGGATTCAAACCCAGACAGTTTGGCTCCAGCGCTCGTGTTCTTAACTCCTTCCCATGTCACAGGCCTATGTTAGAGACCGGCCTGTGAACTAGTAATTACAGTGTAATAAATGAGGTAAGCGCTAATAGAGGGCTGTACAACTTGCTGAGGGAGCAGAGGAAGGAGTGACTAAACAGGTCTGTGTGTAGGCCATTTGTGCAATTTCCTTTGCCTACTGCCAGAATTGAACACAGCAGAGTCTTTTTAGGGTCTGCTTTATTATTACTAGGCATGGTTTCAGATATAGAGGTCAACTCATGTTGCCCTGTTGCCCCTCCCAAGCATAACAACACTTAAAAATAATTTCTTCCTGACATCCTGGACCCCATCCAGAAGTTTTGTTCTGACTTTTGGACAAGGCAGAAACAGGAAGAGGATGTGTTCATGTTCCCTGACGAGAGACCTCTGTTAGCATTTGTGATCGTTTTGAAATTAAAATCGTCATTCAGGTTGTATTGTCCTGTAGTATGCATGTGTGTTGACTCAATTTTATAATGGCCATGATAAATATGCTCTATAAAAATCACAAACGTCAGCCGGGTGTGGTGGTGCATGCCTTTAATCCAAGCACTCAGAAGGTAGGAGGATCACCGTGAGTTTAAGGCCACCCTGAGACGACATAGTGAATTCCAGGTCAGCCTGAGCTAGAGTGAAACCCTACCTTGAAAAACCAAAAAAAAAAAAAAAAAAAAAAAAAAAAAAAAAAATCACAAACGTTAGCTGTGAGACTGGTTGACTGGTTAAGACTTGATACTTTGATCATTTGTAGGTTTATGTCAAATAAAGATGATTTTATTTATTTGTATTTCTTACCTCAAATACTTTTTTTTTATGCCATGGCAGTAATGGTTGAGTAGTAATGTATAATGTATAACGATTTGTGCTAATAACACTGAAACACATTTACCTCTGTTTTTCATCCTTTTACATAGAAATGATTTCAGTTTGGTTCTCTTTACTGATTCATCTCTCAGCCTGTTTTAAAGATACTAAACATCTATACATTTGGCTGTTAGATTACTGGACATTAGAATAAGTATCATTAAGTGTATTTGGTCAGAGTGGACACTGTAAGCAGGTGCTGTCCTCTGCCACCAGGTGATGGCCTATTCATGCCAGGATGTTAAGTACATCCTGTCGTTGGGTGTAAACACCAGGTGGGATTCTAATCCATTCAGCACAGAGCCTTTGTTCATTCCTCCTGAGTGAATGAAAATCTATGGGAAACCCTTGCTCAGGAGTTCTCTGTACCCTTAGAAGTCAACAAGTCTCACTCCAAAATGACTCAAGAAGGCTAGTTTAATTACTCCCAACCCTCCCTTCTATATTACTTATTTCTTGGAGCAATCTCAGAAACTCTCAGAGAAGTCTCAGGTTGTGAGATAAAGCTCTTTTCTTGTACTAGTTTGTTTCTTTGTGGCTCGAAAGTTGGAGAAGTCCTCCTTCCTTTCCAAAGTTGAAATGGCTTGGGAGTTGAGTTCCTACCTCATTACTAGATAATTAGCCTTCAATGGATAGAGAAAGATTAAGTGAGATGAGCTGATCCTCACAAACACGAGATCAACCTTGGGTATTACGGACATCAAGACAGAGGCCATGGCCAAGAACTGTTACTACTGGACCTAAGCAGTGCTATCCTCAGAGGAGCTTCTCAGGAGGACAGTCATGCATAGGCACCAAATTTAGTCACCAAATTTGAAATACATAGGTGGGGACAACTGTGAGGCTTTGCTGGCCATGTGACTAAGCTTTGGCCAATGAGATGTATGCAGGCATGACACCAGATTGGGGGTTGCACTCTGAAAGGGACGGGTCCAGCTTCCTGATGACAGGCAGCTGAAGTTCATGACCCAGGAGCTGACATACCAGTCCTGAGCTGATGAAGCTGCCGAATGTGGAACACGATAGAAAAACTCATGTGTTTTGTTTAAACTCCTATCATTCTGGATGTGTGTCAGGCAGTCAGTCCTGACAGAACTTTATTCCAAGTCAGTTACTTGGGAGTTCAGTAGAGCAGTGTCTATTTTAGTTGGGAACGTGGCCTCGTTATTACTCCAACTCTTCTGTTTTCCACAGGTATCCTTACTTCCCTCAAAGATGGGTTCCCTGGGCTCTTTATGGCTCCTATTTAGAGCGCTGTCTTTTGGGGATTCTATAGAGGAAGAAAGGGCTGTGACGGTAGGCCTCAGCTAGAATAATGAGTGAAAGATGGAAACTCCAAGCCGCTGTCCCAAACTGTCATTCTTTTTAAACGTTGCTCTAGTTCTCTGTCATGCCCCAGGACCGATGTCTGAAAGAGCAGGAGTGATTTTTCAGACACGACTGCAGTGTTTGAATTTGTTGCTAGGACATCTGTGGAATTTCCCATGTCTATCTTCGGAAAGAAATATATTTTTTTTTGAGGCTACATTTTTCTTTAGCCAGAAACACAAGGAAACCACTGTTTGTGGTGGCATTCTGGCAGAACTCTGAAGAGTGGCCTGGATCTGGGAACCCACAATCCAAGAATAAGGCACCATTTACGTACAAAATTGTTGGATTTGGAAGGATACTACGCTCAGCTATGCTTATGAAGGCACTGACTTACAGAGTCAAGAGAAGCTTATTTTTCAAGCAAGTGTGTTTCACTGTTTAGGGGCGACTACCAAAATAATTATTTCCTGTGTGGGTCAGTAGGAGTGAGGTAATCCTAAGGAAAATGTTCCATTGTGCTTACTGGGCTGGGTGGTGCAGTGGCTCCAGACATCCCTTAAAGCAACAGTGATTGTACTGAATGGTGAAGTCTGGTTCATGTGAGAGAGACAGACAGAGACAGAGAGAGATTCCTTTATCTGGTTGATACTTTTAGGATCTTGTGAGAGACAGCAAATGTGAATGCATGCATACCCATTCATTCTTCTGTGGGTGCACTTCTCAGGTAGGCTCATTTTTTATGTATTTGAGAGAATGAGTTCTATACGAGCCAACATATAACATGGCCTGATTCTCTCAATATAAAGCACAAACTTACCTTGTACTGGAGGAAGTGTTTTATTTACCTTTGCCTTTCTAACCCACACTAAAGGGCCTCTCACTTCATATAATTCTTATTAATCATAGAGTGAATTAATGAATGGCTTATAGTCAACTCCAGTGAGAGGTCTTCTACCTTCAACTTGACCTTCCCTGGCACCATGACACTGAGATGAAAACCTTTGCCAAAAGAAGCATCTAAATAGCCAAGATTGGTACACGCCTCAGGTTTGAATTCTATTATCCCAGAGGTTACGCCACTCTGTGCTTCACGCAGCCTTTCCCCCCAGGAATCGGAGATGTAGGCTCTGAATGATCCACACCAGTTGTGAGATACTGGCAGGGCAAGTAGAGTGCATTGTGGCAGCTGGAGCAACAGGTGACAGATGATCAAGCCAAATTCAGTGAGATTCCACTTCTGGTCCATACAGCAGAGGGATGCTTCTAACATGCAGTCTGTGATATGCTTCACTCTGCTTACCCTTGCTCGGCTAGAGGAGCTCAGAGTGAATATTATAGACCACAGAGCTGCAGAGTCTTGCAGAGAATGCTTAGCACTTGCCAAATTTTTGTTGGCTATCTGCCATGTTGCCAGGCAGGTGTTGGTATCAGAATGCAGAGGTGAGCAAGCCCTTAAGTCCCTGCCCTTAAGAAATCTAGCCTGTAGCAGAGAAGAAAGACAAAAAGTGTTGACAAATACATAAAGTTGTTATAAATTATGGTCAGTCAGGAAAATAAATTAGATCTTGAGGTTAGGAATAAATGAAAATTCCAAAGGTGGTCAACAAATAGCCTTGGGAAGAGTTAAAGGGAAGGACCTCTCTCCAAAGGGCAAAGATATTTCGTCATGAAGTCTAAAAAAAGAATTGGTGGGCTGGAGGGATGGCTTAGTGGTTAAGGTGTTTGCCTGCAAAGCCAAAGGACTCAGGTTCAATTCCCCAGGACCCATGTTAGCCAGATGCACAAGGGAGTGCATGTGACTGGAGTTCGTTTGCAGTGGCTGGAGGCCCTGACGAGCCCATTCTCTCTCTCCCTCTGTATTAAATAAATAAATAAATAAATAATTGTCTTAGAGCTTGGGTGATGGCTCAGTGGGTAAACTGTTTGTCATGCAAACATCAAGACTTGAGTGCGAATCCCTACCATCAATGTGAAATGTCAGGCATGGCAGCATACACCTGTAATCCCATTGCTGGGGAGGCAGAGACAAGCTTGCTAGCTTATTTAGTCTTTGTATCACAGAAAATAAGATGAAGGGTGACAGAGAAAGACACCCAACATTGACTTTTTGGCTTATGCATGCACCACTGTCCATGTGAGCACACATATACACATACCACACACATGTATGTATGGCAAACATTATATTTTAGAGCATAAAAGAAACAAAATATGCATGAATCTCCAGCAGAGTAAAAGGGAGTGTGTTCTAACTGACAGGAGTCAAGATTTCTAGGTCTGCTTGTAGGAGACAGTGAGAATGGTGGATGCTTGCAAGGGGCCAGGGAGCTTTATTTCGTGAATCAGTAACAAGCGTTCTGAACTCAAGTCAGGTCCATCCACCACACACTTAAGGTCTCCTCTCAGCTGAGTAGTAGTAGGCTGAATGGAAAATTGGACTTCCTCTAAAATGCAAGAACAAAACAAGCACTAGGGCTGGAGAGATGGTTTAGCAGTTAAGGCGCTTGCCTGCAAAGCCAAAGGACCCTGGTTTGATTCTCCAGGACTCACATAAGCCAGATGCACAAGGGGGCACATGCATCTGGAGTTCGCTTGCAGTGACTAGATGCCCTGATGCACCCATTTTCTCTCTCCCTCTTTCTCTCTCTCAAATAAATAAATAAATAAATAAATAAAATATTTTCAAACAAACAAACAAACAAACAAAGAAAAAACAAGCACTATGCAGGTGAACTGGTGGAGCTTATGGTTCTGGCCCAAGCATCAGGGGGAAAGGAGAAAACTGTGTTGGGAGTGGCCATTACACTCAGCCCTTATTTGGATCTTGAAGTTAAAGAGAATACTGATGTTGAAGTTTACAATGTTATTTACACTATCTATTCGTTGGTCTTTTAGTATGTAAACATCTGGGAAGTGTCCTCTCTTCTGGATATCATTAAGCGGCTGTCAGCTGCCAGTTCTGAGACTATAGGACATAAAATGTTTGGTGTGTGCACATGAGTTGTATGTTAATATTTATTCTACATATATAGGTAGAAATGCTGATGGGTGCTAGATGTACTGTCTTATCCAGGGGTTCTGAATTAAGGGTCCTATGTAAACTTTGCTGGAAAAAAAAATTCCATCTTCATTTTCACTATTCCCCTCTAAATGAAATTTAACATTGTAATGATAGATTTAGGCATCAACCACAGTAATTTTATTTATTTATTTATTTATTTATTTATTTATTTATTTATTTATTTGACAGAGAAAGAAAAGAGAGAGAGAGAGAGAGAGAGAGAATGGGCGCACCAGGGCCTCCAGCCACTGCAAATGAACTCCAGACGCCCTTGTGCATCTGGCTAACATGGCTCCTGGGGAATTGAACCTGGGTCCTTTGGCTTTGCAGGCAAATGCCTTAACTGCTAAGCCATCCCTCCAGCCCAACTACAGTAATTTTAGAACCACTTGTGACTTGTCATCAGTAGAAATCACAGATATTTTCTTGCCATATTGTTGGTTACAAAATATTGCTTTTTAAAAGTAAAAGAAAGCCAGGTCTGTTGTAAGCATCTGTATTCTCAGCACTTGGGAGACAGATGTAGGAGGACTGTGGGAGTTCCAGGATAACCTGGACTACACAGTGAGACCTTCTCCAAGAAAGAAGAGTGGCACTAGGGATGCAGCTCAAAAGGCTCCATGTTTGATCCCCAGCACCACACAAAACCAAACAAAAAACTCACAGCAGCAAATGACAGCAAAAACCAACCCTCTCAAATACTTGAAAACTGATACTTTAAGAATTTTGTCTTTCTAATTCCAAATATTTTATTCTATGCGTTTCAAAAATGATTGTGAGAAGGGAACTTGAGGCTTTCCGGTTTGCAAAGGGGCCCTGGACACAAAAAGGTTAAGAACTGTCAGAATTAATTAGACATGGTCTTGCTAGGGTTTAATAGGAAATTTGTAGACAAAGTGTCCATTTTCATACTATATATATTTCAATCTGAATAGCAAAAAAGAGGCAGGACATTTGTGAATACCTTGTTTCCACAGTATACACATTTTTTTTTTATGTTCAGCTTGTTAACCAATTCAAGCTGAATTTCCAAGAATTATAAATAGAGTGATGGATTTAGGGAGTAAGTATATCTGTGCCCACAATCTTGAGTACAAATCATGCATTTCACAGATGTTCCTTAAGTAGAGATCAGAGAAAAGAAAAGACATCATTTTCTTGAAATCCTGACCTCCAAGACCTGGAGAAAAGCCCATTCGCCAGCCTGAGCTCTCCCTGTGCCCTTGGGCTGTAGTTTTAGAGTTTTGAGAGACCACATCTGAAGGCACAGTGCGAGTCGTTATCCAGTGTGCCGCTTCCCACTGCTCAGCCACCTTTATAGGTGCTATTTTCAGGAAGTCTGAATTTCAGTAGAGACATGGAACCAATAGCAAGCTTTGAGGAGTGAGCCTGGTTTCCTAAACGTCTGAGGTGTCACCCTTCCATGAGCAATAAGCACTACACCTTCATTCCCTCTGCCGAAATTAAAATGCTTCTGGTTTTGCATCTTTTAGGGAGGGAGAAGAGAGAGAAGAGATGTTTATTCATATCTTTAGAGACTTTAGGGACCAGAGAGATGGCTCAGAGGTTAAGGCATTTGCCTTGAGGGACTTTAGAAACTGAATTTACAGATTAGGAGAACATTCACTAACCTCTACCCTCTTATCACATTAGTGAATGAATGATTCCTTCCTTCCTTCCTTCCTTCCTTCCTTCCTTCCTTCCTTCCTTCCCTTCCTTCCTTCCTTCCTCCCTCCCTCCCTCCCTCCCTCCCTCTCTCCCTCCCTCCTTCACTTCCTTTGTTTTTGACAAAATCATGCTATGCGTGCCAGACTCACTTTGAACTCCCAGTGCTCAGGAACACAGGGATTCCTGCGTGTGCCACTATGTCTGGCACCTGAATGACGGTTTCTGATAATGCGTTTCTTGTTGGTTCACATAGTCTGGGTGGGGAAGCTTATTCTGCTGCTGTGATTTAGTGGTGAAGGGCAAGTTAGTGAAGGAATTCATGAGCTTCCCCGAGCTCTCCGTCCCAGAGCTGGCAGAAGCATGTATGAGTTCTTTGTGATGACTTCCTAGCTCCTCTCTCTTATGCAATGGACAAATAATAAAGTCTCCAAACGGGTTTTCTGAGATAATACGTCTGAGTAGGAAAAGTGTTGGATCAACATTTATTAATCTGTACCTTCTATAACTTCTGTTGCCCTAGCATGTTCCCTCTTGTTCAAAGAACGCTAAGACTGCCTTTCTAGGGCCATCTCTTCCCTTCTTCATTTCTCCCCTACAGATTCTCTGCTGTCTCTTATGTCTTCAGCTTTCCTCTCTACGCTGTGCTTTGTTGCTGGATTTGAAACATGCTGACATCTTTCTTACCTTAATTTTCTTCCTTGACCTCATGTCTTCCCTGGCTCTGCTGTATCCCTCTCTCACCTTTGGGGCCCACCTTCCTATAGAGGCCAGCAGCCCTTCATCGTGCTCTGGGCATTGTGGTAGCTTAGTGGGAAAGACTGTCCCTGGAGGTGAGGCCTGTGGTGTTTCCTAGCCACGAGCATTCCTACCAATGCTCATGGCTCTTGGGTAAATCTACCAAGCTCTGGGGTGCTTGTTGTGGCCACTGGTTGTAGGCACTTTCTCTAGGAGCTCCTCTCAGGGTCAGCTCCATGTCCATCAGCCCGACTCCTTTGTCTTGTTTTAGTCTCTCTTACATGATTTAGAGCTGAATTAGCAAGTAGAAAGCCAAAATTTATTAGCCGCTTCCAATTCCCACAAAGGAAAAATGCCAAGATTTAAGGGACAGGTGGGGAGAAGCAGTTTGCAATCCGACCTGAATTCAGGGCTTTGTTACAATCCTGATCCAAGAGTCCCCTGAGTACCATGGCCTATGTTTATCCTTCCCCTTCCCATGACCTGTTGAACAGCTATGACTTCCAAATCCCATCGGACACAGAGACTCAGGCAGCTGATATCAATCACTTGCAGCTGATATGCGAGATGATCTATAACAGCAATGCAGGTGTATATGCTGGCTTCTTCACTGAGCTTAGCACAAAGAAATGACTTTTAGCATGGCATGAAGACTGGCCTGCCATCTCTCAAGCCTTCCTCAGTGCCCTTTCTTCCTAGCTGCTGAACTCTTTGTGGGTCTGTAAGCAAGCCATGCTCTTGTAGGCTTTTTCTAGTAGTACATACATATGTGAAAGGAAAGTTCCTTCCTTGTGTATTGCTGGTCTGGCCAGATTTGCTTATCCTCCACATTATGGTGGCCTTGCCCTGAGAAGCCACTTGGGGTAGATTAGGGCCTTCCTCAGTGTTTCTTTCAGACTTGAGTTCTTGAGGCACAAGGGGACTGCCTTAGTCTTCCCTTGGACACTCTGTTCCAGTTTGGCATTCCTGCTCTTGCTTGGAAGACAGAATCCTGTAACAATTTGGTTCAGTAAAGCTGAGTATATATAACACAATGAACAATAGCATGGGAAATCAGCCTGGATTAGATGCCTGCGAGCGAAGAGAGTCCTTCGTATTTCCGGCCTCCATCCTGAGCCCCCAGTGGATGGAACGGTGAGCTAGGGTGCCTGCCCATCAGTGCACAGCAAAGCAACCTGGAATAACCACGGAAACTGCACGAACACAAAGTTATTCTGGACTTTTCCTCAAGGCAGTGTGTAAAAGATATCCTGTATACTTAGTGTTTTGTGATGTCTTCTCCTCTTCCTACCCTTTCTCCTTTTCTTCCTTCTTTTTCTTTTTGAGATTATGTAGCTCAGGCTGGCCTTAAACTACTGATCTACCAGCCTCAGCTTCCCAATAGCTTCCTGATTCTTCCTTTTCTCTGTTAGCTTCCCTTGCACCCCCCACCCCAGTGCCTCCTACTCCGATTTCTAGAAGAAGGTTACTTCAGTTTTGTGATGTACCTGTGGGAGATTAGTAACAGCTGAGCAAGTGTGCATGAAGACATAAAAGCACGGTCAGTCACTTAGGGAGAAAGAAAAATACTCTTTCTAGAAAACTTACTGTTAAAAAACTTGGGCTGCTTTTAGATTTGTACTATACCTGGCACATAGCAAATTCTTTAAATTTATAAGCTATAATTTATATACTTTAGTCATAATTGTAATCACCATCATTCTTATTAGGATCCATTATTTGAAAACAGGTTGATTTATATCACTGCCAGAGCCAGTGTCCGGAGTCAACTGTCCTGGCCCTACATTCTCCGTAGGAAGTAGAGATTGTATATATTAGCTGGAGTTCATCCAAGCTGCCTTTGGGACAAACAGGATAATGTGTTTGGAACAGAGGTCAACAGCTGTTACTGCTCTGTGGCATTCCAGAGATGTGGACAGATGTACTCAGTTGGGCCTTCCTTATTCAGGGAGTGTGGGAACTGGTAGAGGAAAGGGAGATACAGCAAGAGGAGGAGGCGAGGGTTCCCATGGGAGTCAGTGACATGAGACGATGGCGAGAGAGGGTGGAGTTAACAGCTTCATTTCCCAAGGGTGCTGCTTTAAACAACATAGCATGTGAGGGGATGATGGCTCATAAAAATTGTTCCAAAAAGAGGAAAACTAAGAATGACAGTGTTCCCAAGGCTAGGATAGGATTGCAGTTCCCCGAGAGGTTGATTTCCTCTCTTTACCATTCTATGATGGCACAGTTGGGGATGGAAGAGGGTCAAGTCAGGTTCAACACAAGATGTAGACTGCAATACATTCTTTTCCTTGCCTTCCACCCAGTCCTGCTTCATTTACCATTTTGGTTTCCAGAAAATAGCCAAGTATCCCCAGTGTTTTCAAGAAATTTTAAAAAATCAGCCAGACGTTGGGTCCTTGGTGCCTTTGTGGTGCCAGCTAGAAGGCAGGGCTGGTCTATAGGGGGGTCCAAAAGAAGAAGGCTCAGTGAGACCATTAGAGTTTCAGAAGAACGGAAGTTTGAGAAAAGCACACTTTCCTGATAACCCTCTCCTTTGCTAACAATCTAAGGCTTATAAACTCAGCCTGCCTAAGGCTCCGCTGAGCCCGATGAGTAGCACTCCTCTTCCCCACATTAATGATGCTGCTCCCTTGCTCACTGTCTGCTTCATTCACATCGTCAACTGAATGAACCTTTTGTCAGATTCCCACTGTCTGGGCTCATGATGTAACCCTCTGGCTGAAAGTCTGGTTTTAGGATGATACGAAGACACTGTACATCTTTTTCTTCTTCTATTAGACCTTAACTGGGTCTTTATGAAAACTAGGTCTCCCTATGAGGAAGACTTTGAAAGTCACATACAAAGTTCTAGGTGAGTCTTTATGAAGTTGGTAAAGTTGGTAGCTGAAGGTACTTTTTAAGTACATTGTTGTTACACTGTCAATCAGACTGTTTTCTGTGTGGGCTGTGTTTACTTTGCCCAGGACACTTTGCTAGAGATTAGAGAGGTCGCTTTTTTTTGAATCAGACTGTTGGGCTCAAATCTCTACTTTGCTATTGCTATGATATGAATGTGCCTCTCCCTCCAACCATGTGTGGATATTTAATTCCCGGGGTTGGGAGGTGGTATTTAAAAGAAGGTTCCACTCTCAAAAATGGATTAATGATGATTGTAAAAGGGCACCAAGCCATTTTATTTTATTTACTTTTTTTCTCTTAATTCTTTGTGTTTATTTGTGTGTATAGATGGGCACACATGTCACAGTGTGTGTAGGTCAGAGGACAACCTTGGGGTGTTAATCTTTGCCATTCACCTTGTTTGAGATAGAGTTTCTCTTGCTCACCACTGCAGATGTCAGACCAGCTGGCCTGCATGCTTTTGGGATTTTTCTACTTCTGCCTCCCATTGCCATACGTACAAGGGAATTAATGAGCACTATTGTGTCTGGCTTGATTCGGGTTCTGGGTATCTGGAATCTGGTTGTTAGGCTTGTATAGCAAACACATGTATTTATTTATTTATTTATTTATTTATTTATTTATTTACTTATTTATTTATTTATGAGAGAAAGAGAGAGAGAGGGAGAGAGAGAGAATGGGTACTCCAGGGCCTCTAGCCACTGCAAATAAACTCCAGATACATGTGCCACCTTGTGCATCTGCCTTATGTGGGACATGGAGTATCGAATTCCCTGGAGTATTGCTTCACAGGCAAGTGCCTTAACCACTAAGCCATCTCTCCAGCTCTAGCAAACATTTTAACCCACTGAGCTATCTTTCTAGCCCTATCTATATATTTTTAAATTTTTAAAATTATTTTATTTATTTTTGGAGAGAGACAGACAGAGAGGGAGAGGGAGACAGACTGCGCCAGCAGTCTCTCAGCTGCTGTGAAGGAAATCCAGATATGTGTGCCCCTTGTGGTCAAGTGCAGCATTGCGCCCTTGGGACACTGCATCTGGCTGAACGTGGAACCTGGAGATTGGAACCGGGTTCTTAGGCTTAGCAGGCAGACGCCTTAACAGCTAGGCCATCTCTCCAGCCCCTCTATATTTTTTTAGACAGGATCTCACTACATCTCACTGGTAGCTCAGGCAGACCTTGAACTTGTCATCTTTTAAAAAAATATTTTATTTATTTATTTGAGAGAGAAAGAGGGAGATAAAGAGAGAGAGAGAGAATGGGCACTCCAGGGCTTCCAGCTACTGCAAGCAAACTCCAGATGTATGTGCCAGCTTTACCTGGGCACTGGGAAATCAGTCCTCGGTCCTTTGGCTTTGCAAATAAGCACCTTAACCGCTAAGCCATCTCTCTGACTCTAGCTATTGTTTATATAACACAGAGTAACTGGTGTGAGTGGGGGAGGTCCAAACAGGGTCTCATGTAGTCTAAGGCTGGATTTCAACTCACTATATACTTAAAGATGATGACTTTGAATTTCTGATCTTCCTGCCTCCACCTACAGGATGCTGAGACCATAGGCATGCTCAACCACACCTAGTTTATGCAGTGCTGGGAATTGAACCTAGGACTCTGTGCATGTTTAGGCAAGCACTGTACCAAATGATCCACATCCCTAGCCTTGGCTCTTATTGAGAACTCATAGCTTGACAGCTATAACTCTTGAAGACTGTCAATGATAGTTTGTAGTTTATACTGGGGTACATGCTATGACTGAAGGATTGTGCTTTAAGGAGCAATACTGTGTTAATTTCTAAACCATAGAAGGAAGGGCTCATGCTGCATGTTAAATTGACTCACTTAAATATATCATACATAAATTCAGTGAACTTTTTGGATTGATCCAACAAACATTTATTCAGCTGCTACAAGAAGTGTGAAATGGAGGAGATTCACAGTGTGAAAGATGAACAACATATTGAATGAGATATTTTCATCCTGTCTTACACAAATTGAACTGAGACTGTGACTTTCTGAGAGATGATAGCTAGAAAGTGACCCAAATGGGATTTGATCCCTAAGACTGAGATTTCAAATCTTATGCTTTTTGATGTTTTTATTTTTTCTAAAATATTTCATTTATTTATTTGAGAGAGTGGGAGGACAGATAAGACAGAGAATGGGCATTCCAGGTTCTATAGCCACTGAAAACTCCAGATGCATACACCACTTTGTGCATCTGGCTTTATGTGGGTACTGGGGAATCAAACCTGCCTCTCCTATGCTTTTGACTACCAGAATTCCCAAGTCTCTTCTGCATTCAAAGTAGCAAACTAAGTCTGCATATGCACTCTATGTTGAAAGCATCCCCATTTCTTGAAGGCCATGTGGGAGCCACAGAGGGTCCAATGGTAAGGAGAATGATGTTGAGTGGCTAGATGTAGCTCTAGCTTTGGCTGTAAGAGAAATGACTTATGAAGGAAGTGTGTCTCTTACATTTTTGAGCAATGCACAGGGCAGGGAGCAGACAGGAATACAATATTGAACTCCTAGCTAGAGACAAGGTGAATTTTGTACTAGAATATTCCTATTGTCTTAAGAAGCTATGCAGATTATATATATATATATATATATATATATATTATAATTATATAATTATATAATTATATATTATTATATTAATTAATACATATTATCAATTATACTTGTTTATATTTTATAATTTATTTATATTATAATTTATAATTATTTATATCCATACAATTATTTATATTATACATAATTGTAATTAATTATATTATTAATTAAAATATAATTATATATTGTTAATCCACATTAATGTTATATGTATTATATGTTATATCTAATATAATATCTAATATAATATTATAATATGATGTTATATGTATATCTATATACATATATATGTGTGTATGTAATATATACAGCATATATATTTTATATGTATACATAGTCTATACTATGGATCTCAGAGCCTCTCCCTCTAGACCTGGGTAGTCTGGTAGATATTCACACTTAATAAAGGCCATCCTGCTATCTGTTAATTTTTTTGGTCAGACCATAGACCCTGAGTAAGCCAGACTTTCTAGCCTCTAAATGAATCAGGAACAGTGAGTTAAAAATCTAGAAGCGATGTTCTCCAAGACAAGGGTATAGTTTTGTCACTTATCTTTAGTTCAGAAATATGACAAATCAATTTCAAGAACAAATTGCTCTATCAGGCTGCATGGTGTATCAGTATGGGAGGGTCACCAAGACTGTGCTTGAGGAACAATTGAAATGTAAGCACAGGGTCTATTGATCAGGAAGGAGGACATGAAACCAAAGCCACTAATCATTTGGTTGTGGTGGTTGTAATTAGATGTCCCGCATAAACACATGTGTTCTGAATGCTTGGCCTTCAGCTGGTGGCAATTTTGGAGGTGGAGCCTTGCTGGAGGAGGTGTGTCGTTGGGAGCAGCCATAGGGGTGTTATAGCCAGCTGCTCCTTGCCAGAACTCAGTTCACTCCCCTGCTGTTTTTCTTCCCCATCTGCAGAAGTGATGTCCAGTCTCTGCCCATTTCATCTCATCCCTCCCATCATGAAGAGACTGTAAGCCAAACACTAAACCCTTTCTTCCCATCAGCTGCTTTTGGTTGGAGGCTTTATTTCAGCAACGAGAAGGTAACTGCCACACTGGTCATCAACAATGTCACTGTAACATTAAAAAAAAAAAAAAAAAAAAAAAAAAGGTAACGTCGGGCGTGGTGGCGCACGCCTTTAATCCCAGCACTCGGGAGGCAGAGGTAGGAGGATTGCTATGAGTTCGAGGCCACCCTGAGGCTACATAGTTAATTCCAGGTCAGCCTGGGCCAGAGTGAGACCCTACCTTGAAAAACCAAAAAAAAAAAAAAAAAAATAGGTAACAACACTGGGAAAGTAGGATAAAATTTTTGTGCCATTTGAAATGATGTTTATTAAAAATAAGCTTTAAGGCATTGAAATGGGCAAAAATATTTTGGAGAAATCTCCAAAAGTACATAAAGCAAAAGCAAAAATAGGCAAATGACATGACATCAAACTCAAAAGCTTCTACTTGGCAAAGGAAATAACAGAGTGAAAAACAACCCACAGAATGGAAGAAAATATCAGCCAATTACACATCTGATAAGGGATTGATATCCAGAATATAGAAGGAAATCCAAAACTCCCTGAGAAGAAGAACAAAGATCCCTATTAGAAAGAATAAGGCTGGAGAGATGGCTTAGTGGTTAAAGTGTTTTCCTGTGAAGCCTAAGGACCCTCTATCTGCCTTTTTCTTTCTTACTCTCTAATTAATAAATGAAATATTTTTTTAAAAGGATAAACTTAGCTTGGTATGGTGGTGCAAGCCTTTAATCCCAGCACTCAAGAGGCCAAGGTAGGAAGATTGCTGTAAGTTTGAGGCCACCCTGAGACTATATAGTGAGTTCCAGGCCAGCCTGGGCTAGAGTGAGAGCCTACCTCAAAAATCCACACACACAAAAATAAATAAATAAATAAATAAATAAATAAATAAATAAAATAAAATAAAATAAAAAAGGAAATTCAACTGAAGTCCCTCACTCCCTAGGAAGGAGTTCCCTTTCCTAGAATTAAAATTCCTGGAAGGATTAAACCTGAACCTGGCATTGTGATTAATTAACTCAGCCCCTATTCAGAACCTATAAATGTCCACAATGTGGGTCTCTAGGTGACCTTAACACCCCACCCCTGCCTTCTCATAGGTAGGAGGTCTTACTCTAGCCCAAGCTGACCTGGAATTCACTCTGTATTCTCAGGGTGGCCTTGAACTCACAGCGATCCTCGATCCTTGTATCTCTGCCTCCTGAGTGTTGGGATTAAAGGCGTGTGCTTTTAATCACACCCGGCCCTTCTTTTCTTAATCTCAAAAAAGTGATAGACTTTAAAGGACATTTCTCAAAGGAAGCATTATAAATGGCCAACAAGTATATGAAAAAAATGTTCAGGTATAGACAGATTGCTTAGTGGTTAAGGCATTTACCTGCAAAGCCAAGGGATCCCAGTTCGATTCTCCAGGACCACGTAAGCCAGATGCACAAGGGGGCACATGCATCTAGAGTTTGTTTGCAGTGGCTGGAGGCCCTGGCATGCCCATTCTTTCTCTCTCTCAAATAAATAAATAAAATTCAAACAAAAAGAAATAATGTTCAGACATTAATTATCAAGAAAATGCAAACCAAAGCCCAAATGAGATAATTACTAAAGAATGGCTATTGTTAAAAAACAAAACAAAACAGTAAGTATTGGTGAGGATTTGAAGAAAAGGGAACCCTTGTACACTGTTAGTGGAAGTGCTCATTAATATAGCTATCATGGTAAACAGTATGGAGATCCTCAAAAGTTAAAACTGGAACCACGACCTGGTCCAGCAATCCGGCCATTGGGTACATATCAAAGGGAAATTACATCAGTATATAGAAGAGATGTCTGGACTCCTGAGTACATTGTAGCACCATTGACAACAGACAAACTATGGAAGCAACTCAAGTTTGCCTCAACTAATGAATTCCTGGCACCTACATGTTGTCATTGTGAAGATGTGGATGAAACTGGGGATCGTTACATTGAGAAAAGTAGGTTAGCCACAGAGAGACAAGTGCATGAAGAACGTGTGGTACATATGCATCACAGAACGAAAAAGAATACAATACTGTTGTCAAGATGCAGCTATAGATCATTCCGTCAAGTGCAGCATGCCAGCCACAGAAAGAAAAGTACAAAATCATTCTAACTGGTGCATAATATTTCCTTCTATCTCCCAGTGTTACTACCATGTTTCTGTTTTAAATTGTTACAGTGAAGATCTTGGATGATCTATTCAGTCTTCATGTCCCCCCCTCCTGACCATCAGAGATCATGAGAGGTGAGAGATCAAAAGTATTTCTTCTCCTTTATGTCATATATACATGATATAAAATCCTGAGTGCACAGATGTTGAGAGTAGAGGTAAGTGAGGGGGTGTGTACCTATAACCTCTGCACTTTGGGAAATGTGTGACCAGAGGATTGCAAGTATGATGCCAGCCTGAGGTGCATAGCAAGACCCTGTCTCAGAAACAAAGTTGAGAGTAGATGGTGGTTACTGGATGTGGGGGAAAGAAGAGGGGAGAGGAAATGTTGATCCATGGGTACTAAGGTATAATTAGGTAAGAGCAAGAAGTTTTAGTGTGCTACAACAGAGAGGGTGACAATAAGAAAGAACAATATACTGTACAATTCAAAAAGCTAGAAGAAAAGGTTTGACTGTTTTTTTTTTTCCCTACAGAAATGATGAATGCTTGAAGAAAAGAAATGTCTTAACCTGGTTTATACAATTTTATGTACCAGTTCAAACTAAATTTTATTAATAAAAATACTTAGATCACATGGGAACATGTTCAAGGTTTAACAGATAATAACATATTGTTGATACTACATAAGACTGGGCTGGACCATGCTCAGTGGTTAAGGCATTCACCTGAGAAATCTAAGGACCCAGGTTCGATTTCCCAGGACCCACATAAGCCAGATGCACAAGGTGGCACATGTGTGCATCTGGAGTTTGTTTGCAGTGGCTGAAGGCCCTGGCATGCCCATTCTCCTTCTCTCTCTCTGCCTATTTCTCTTTCCTTCTCTCAAATAAGTAGATAAGTAAGTTAAAAAATACAAATAAATCCACTATTAAATGTGTAAAAATCATCGTAGATACATGGAAAATTATAGTTCAGAATATTAACAGTATTTTCATCAGGGTGATAAAATTACAGGTAAATCTTGGCTTCATTTTTTTTTTTTTTTTTTTTTTGTTTTTTGTTTTTCGAGGTAGGGTCTCACTCTGGCCCAGCCTGACCTGGAATTAACTATGTAGTCTCAGGGTGGCCTTGAACTCACGGCGATCCTCCTACCTCTTCCTCCGGAGTGCTGGGATTAAAGCCGTGTGCCACCACGCCCAGCTCTTGGCTTAATTTTTTTTTTTCAAGGCAGAGTCTCACTCTAGTCCAGGCTGACCAGGAATTCATTATGTCGTCTCACAGTGGCCTCGAACTCACGGTGATCCTCGTACCTCTGCCTCATGAGTTCTCAGATTAAAGGTGTGTGCCACCATGCCCAACTCTTGGCTTAAATTTTTATGTTTCCTTTTAAAAATATCTAATCTATTTATGTATTTAGAGAGAGAGAGAAAATGGGTGCAAACAAACTCCATATGTATGTGCCATGTTGTGCATCTGGCTTATGTGGGTACTGGGGAATTGAACCTAGGTCTTTAGGCTTTGTAGGCAAGCTCCTTAACCATTAAGCCATCTCTCCAGCCCTATGTTTATTCTTCTAAATGTTCTCTGTGAAATGTGTATCTTTTATTCTCAGAATAAAAAGAAATACAGGGGCTGGAGAATGGCTTAGTGGTTGAGGCGTTTGCCCGCGAAGCCAAAGAATCCTGGTTTGATTCTCCAGGACCCACATAAGCCAGATGCAAGAGGGGCACATGCATCTGGAGTTCGTTTGCAGTGGCTAGAGGCCCTGGCTTGACCATTCTCTCTCTGTCTGCCTCTCTTTTATCTCTGTCTCTCTACTTGAAAATAAATAAGAATTTTAAAAATATTTTAGAAAAGCAAAACAAATTATCTTAAAAATCACAAACTAGAGTGATTATGTAAAGCTCATATGATCAGGAAAAAAAGGATTGGTCTAGTTTTTAGAAAGTCATCGAGTTATAAGATACACAAAATCACAAACTAGGGTAATTATATAAAACTTGGAGCACCAGGAAAGCCCCTCAATACAAGATACTGACCAAGAGGGTGCAATGACTATGCTGGAGGGCCGGTCGGGTTGGCAGAAGGCCTAGAATGGGAGAGGAGTGCAAACAATTGGTTTATAGACATAGGGGGTCATCAGCAGAGCTTTGTCTGATGCCTGCTCCTTAATCTTGAGACGTAGTGAACACGAGTATCAAGAGGCTTTTGGTGGCTTAATTGTCTCCTAAGAATGTAGGACATTTTTTTTTGCTTCCTCTTTGCTTAGGAAAATCCTGCTGGCTGGGGGTTTGCAAGTGTGTGCTTGGCAATGTTTTGCAATGTTTCTAGAATTAAGTTGTGCTAAATGCTCTCTAGGACTACCTTAGGACCAATAAAAACATTAATTTCCTAATGTTTATAGACCCATTAAACACTCATGAGGAAATCTCTATCCCCCTGCTATGAAAAATCTCTACTCTGCAAGAGGCTTTCTTCCTTTAGAATGCCTTGTTTGTCTACTCTGAAGTTCTTGCTGGATTTCAAGCACCCAGTTTTCACAACTCTGATACCTATCAGAGAATTCTCACCAGCCCATGACATAGTAACTGATTCTTTCAATGATAAGAAAAGACTTGCTTTTAAAAGAAGAGGTAAAGAGCTAGAGAGATGACTCAGTCTGTAATAGGGCTTGCTGCCCAAGTGTGAAGACCAGAGTTTGATCTTAGAACCCATGAAAGTACATGGGGACACACTTGTAATGCCAAGTACTGAGGGGACAGAGAAAGGTGAAATCCTGGGGCTCACTGGCCACCCAATCCAGTCTAGTTGGTAAGCTTCACATTCCATGTGAAGAGACCCTGTCTCAAACAAAGAAACAAACAAACAAAAACCCTCACAAAGATGCATGATCTTACTGAAGGATGACACCTAAAATTGTCCTCTGGCCTCCACACATATAACATACTCAAATATGTACATATGTATACACACATGGGCACCTGCACACACACGAACATATATGCACATACAAAAATAAAAATCAAAGAAGTAAAAGTCTTAAGTCATCAAAACAATGCGTTATCCTGTGTGAAACTCACAAAGCCTTGTGGTTTGAGTCCCTTGATCATGTGCCCCAAGGGAAGTAAGTTAGGGGTGGCTGTGGATGACAAGGCTCACAGGCCTTGGCCGATTTGTCTTTGGCTCACTTCACACTCCGGGTTGCACAGGGAGGAAGGGCTGGAGCCCTGGCCCACATTTACACAATGATGCTCAGGTTGCTGATCTTGGCTCTCAACTTCTTTCCCTCAATTGAAGTAACAGGTAAACGATTTTCATTTCCTTTCTCCTCTATGTTTTCCATTTGCGTCCTTTCCTAGCAACAAGGTTTATTTTAAAATCCGAATAATCTGTGAAATTTGAACACATCTGAAGTGTAGTTCTGATCTACTATGACAAACTATCTTTTAGAAACTCACTAATTTATATGATACCGTATGGTATTTTAACACATGCCATTTGTTATGAAATAAAATGTTATCTAACTGCTAGTGAATAAGGCCCCAGGAACGTTCAGTTTACACATTATGCTTTTAGATCAAAGAAAATTGTTGAAGGCTTTGAATTTATATCACCTGGGTTCGTATCTCGGATTCAATTCTTACTAATGGGCCTTGGGCAAATATTTTACATAACCTGTACCTTAGTCTCAAGGTCATTGTGAGATCAACTGAAATAATCCATGTGAGAGACTTAGCTTGCTCATTTAGCAAGAACAGTGGTAGTTTAGTAGCTATGTCTGCTTGAATTGAATGATTGTCAACACAAGTTCTGGACTCACCACAGAAGCTGGTGCAATTCAAATGCTAGTAAGTTTTCTTTAACCATTGCCTAAAATATGTTTATTTACATTAAAATTCTTCAACTTCCAAGTAACAATGATAAGGAGGTTATATCTAACAGTTTAAGAGCAGAATTCAATTCTCAGAACTGACAGATGTTTATTGCAGTAGGACCTATTCCATGTGAAGAGACCAAGGTGTAGGAAAGATAAGCAATTGGCCTAAGAAATGCAGACCCCAGTTGTTGACTGCAGATTTCAAGTCATCTTAGTCTGTCTTGTGAGCCCATGCTCTTAACTCTTTACCTGGCATGATGCGATTTGCAATTTCACATTTTTAAAAAAATTTTATAAATCCAGGGCAAAACCATCCTCAGAAATTACAATTCCTAATAGAAAAAGTTAGCTGCTTTGGTGGGCTGGTGTAAAAAAAAAAAAAGGACTCGGTTTGAAAACTGGAATGCAAGAAATCTGTGGGCAAAGTGAAATAACAATATTTCTCCCTGAACGATATACACTGGGAAGCCAGTGTCCTCAATTTTCTTCTAATTTATTTGAGTGGTGCAGACTGATTATCTGTAGGTGTTGTTTTTAAATATGATGCGCACGCACTCCAAAAAGCATCATTTCACAACTGGCAGAAATACAATCTTCACACATAGATACCTATTTTGTGATTCGATGGGCCATGGGCACCAAGTGTGTATGTTTATAAAAGGTGTTGCTAAATTGAAAGACAAGAGCTGGTGATAAGTTATGCCCCAGTAACTAGTACCAAGCATTTTGAGCTAAAGAATATTTAAAGTTTTGAAAAGCCCTCTAAGCTTCATGTTCACTTGAATCTTCAAAGTTTCTTTTTGGGAGTTATTTAAAATTTCTTAGTTTTCAGACAGTAAAGGAAAACCTCACCCCGACGCAAAGCTATTCAACACTGGTAATTGTACAGAAATGCTTTTTTAATGCCCTTTGTAGACAGCCATCTGACAACATTCATGTATGTTCTTTTGAAGCTTTTTGGGTAAGACTCAAAGCTTTGTGTTCCCCCCACCCCCTTAGAACATTTATTAGAAGCAGGAGAGCCACAAAGGCAGTTGGAGAGTTCCCACACATAACACACTTGTTTTCTACTTTGAGGTACACTTACTTTTTCAGACGCCAACTCATTTTTCCTAATAATTGTTAAGATTTGAAGCTGGATGCCTGTTTACGAAGTAGCATGAGGTGGAAGTAGAGGGTGTGATTTTGAAATGCCTCTTCCAGTAAGAAAACTTATGAGAAGGAAGATAACGAGAGCATACAAAAGTGTCTGATGCAGTCTTATAAAATGTGCAAGGCCTTCTCTGGGAGTTTTGTTTCTCTTTCCATGTTCATTCCCCATGAAGAAATTATAGATAAGGAAATCCTCCAGTCAAAATGAAGTTGATTTTCCTAGAACTGTGAGAAACTGCTGTTATGTTTGCATTGGCATTGTGTATATATGAAGAATAGTGCATTAATTCCATTAGTCATTTTAACTCATTGGTTGAGCATCACTAAGATATTTATTTGAGGGGCTGGAGAGATGGCTCAGAGGTTAAAGGTACTTGCTTAAAAACCCTTCAGCCCAGGTTTGAGTCCCAAGTAACCAAGTACAGCCAGATGCACAAAGTGGCACATGTGTCCAGACTTTGTTTGCAGTGGCTAGAGGCCCTGGAGTGCCCATTCCCTCTTTGGCTCTCTCTGTCTCTTTCTCTCTTGTTCATTCTCTTTCTCTGCTTGCAAATAAATAAAGAAAATATTTTAAAAATACTTATTTGATCATGGTTAGCCACAGCTGATTCTTCAGGGTTTGGATGACACTATGAAAAGTATTTATGACAAATTAAGAAATATGATTAGGAAGAGAGAGGAAACAAAACTTAGCATTAGATAATTGTGCAACTGAGATCCAAAACACAGGATTTTGTTGGACTTTGGAGTATGAGTTCAGTTTGTCACTGCCACTTCCTGAAAATGAAACTATTCATGACCGTTGATACGAGTGTGCAGAAAATACATGGCATTTAGCATATTTATTTTTAATTAACGTAAGTTATTATTTTTTTTTAGCAAGCTGATCATCTGATATGGAGGCAAAACTCAGGACAGCATCATGTTTTTCCCCATGAAAGCATTTCTTTAAAGTATTTTTATTTATTTATTTGAGAGACAGAGAGAAAGAGGCAGATGGAGAGAAGAGTATGAGAGCACCAAGGTCTCAAGCCACCATGCAAGAACTCTAGATGTATGCACCATTTTGTGCATCTGGCTTTTATTTGGGTACTGGGGAATTGAACCCAAACTGTCAGACTTTGCAAGCAAGTGCCTTTAACCACTGAATAATCTCTCTAGCCAACCCTCGTGAGAGCATTTATTTTCATGTCCCCCCCCCCCCAAATCTTTGCAAATAAACTACATCCAAATGACCGGTTTGGACACAGCTGATCTCTCCAGTGCAGCCGTATTCCCCTCCAAGCTGCTTTTTCTTTGAGAGGAATAGGCAGCCTGAAAAAGATTGACATTTAATAAAGTGTCTACAAAGCAAAGTAATTAAAAACTTTATCTTTAGCTCAGTCTTCAGCACATGATTTCCTCTGCAGCAGTTGTGCACAGAACGAAGTAATTGACTTCTTGCAGTTAAGTATTGCTCTGAGGCTGGGCTTGGGAAAGTAAGATGAACATTGAAAAAGTGTGCATGTAATCAACAGATTGCTGTAGTTACATGACTTACTGTAGCCAGTTTTTCTGACTGTTAAAAAGTTGACTGGGTGTTTTGTCATTTAAGGTAAATTTGATAGGCATGGCAATAATATGGATATTTGCTTAAGAATGTGGTTTACTACCATACCCTAAGGTAATATATTACACCCCCCCACACACTGTCTTAAGGCAGTTAAAATTGATATAAATACATCAATTCTAGAAAATGCAACGAGTCATTGTCATAGATAGATGAGGAGCAGAAACGAATCTGTGATTATAACTGTAGTGCTCCCAAGCAAACCTTGGCTATGGGTGGGAAAGGGATTTCGCCGCCTCTGCTTTCAATGTGGACCGTCCTTTATAACATCTTTCCTCTGTTTTCATGAATGGAAAAATTCCCTATGCTTACCACTTGACATTTGTTTGGGGGGTGGTGGGGAATATATTTCTTCAAGTATTTCCTGCATGCAATGTGCTGACATTTACAAAATGAAAAAAAATCATAGCACCACATCCCAGAAGAAAATTTAATTAGTTGTTTATTATCTCTAAAACAATATCTCCTTATGTTAGTTGGTATAGGCCTTGGTGAGGACGTTAGACTGTCTGCTCTAGAACTCAGAAAGTACAAAAGAACTCAGGGATTCCCCCAATAGGTTGCTGTAAGGGATAAAAATCTTTTTCTCCTTTTCATCTTGTTACAGTATAGTTTTCTCTTCAAGAACTTGACTCCCAGAGATTGTAACTTTTCTGTAAGGAGTTCAGTGAAATGGTTGGGGGGGGGAGAATGTCATCTGGGGGCTTTTTTTTTTTTTTTTTTTTTTTTTTTTTTTTTTGGCTGACTCTAGGGGTCTCTGTGTTTTCTAAGCTGTGCAAAGGTAGGTGACTTCTTGGACTCTTCAGTTAGTGATGTGGTATTAGGACCATCCACCCACCACCAAAACAGAAGCACAAAATCTCAGCACGCCAAAAGCTTTTAGTCTGAGGATTGTTGACTGGAATCAGTCCCGGGAGTTGGAGGGAAAGCACCTCGAATGTGAGAAAAAGAAAAGCATTCACCAAATAGGTGTCTGTTTTTGACCTGTTAGGGGATGTTTGTATGGCTCTAGAAGAAAGGATACTGGATGGGACCAAGTCTTTCCTGGCAGAGGCTCAGAAAAAGAGTTTCCTCTGGCCTGAGAAATCCAGTGCTAATTTTATAGGTCACTTAAGTTCATCTTTGTGTCTCCGTGCAGATCGCATGGACTTATATTCTCACTGACGTAAGAGAAGCTGCAAGGAGGTGGAGACCTTCACTATGAGCCGCTCTTTTATCTCTACATCACTGTTGCTATCATCTTTTTGCATCATCTTCATTATCTTGGGGACTTTGGTTGACAGGGTAACCAGGTTAATGATTCTTGATAATGTCACTCTGCATCGCTTCCAGTTCCCTTTGGTCTCTGATGTAATCATGAAATCCTTTCCATAGTACCCAAGTCACCTTGTTAGCTCACAGTTCACCATATAATGTGATTTGTCATATTTGGAACACCTTTTGATCATCCAGTAATTCATTCAGACATCTGAATTATTGACATGTCCCTTCTTCACAATGGCAGACTCTTTTGGAGAATGTAGGCAGGTGTTTGAACTTTTTACTGTTAAATCACTGATCAATAGGAGGTTGTGCTTTTTTCAGCACTTAGGGACATGCCCACAGTGAGGTGGCAAAACATCACCTAACTGTATTTGCAGCTTCTCTGACACCTGATGGTTTTCTTTAAGGCTGAATGCTACTAAGCTGATTTAAGATAGGCAGAGTTTCATTTGTGACCCCAGATTCTATCCCACCAAGGGTGGATTGCAATGGATGTGTGAGACTCCTACAAACCTACGACAGGATATTAGCAAAGTTCTGTTCTAAAGTAACTTTTTCCTTCATGTGCGCATTCAACTGGACTTTCTTGCATATCTTCTACATGCAAAACTAGTCTGGATTCTGTGGCACGTACAAAAACCCACCTGAAAAGTCAATGAAAAAAAAAAAAAGGAGAATTGTGAAATAGTCTTGTTTTTCTTTCACCTTTATATCAGTTGTGAATAACACTCTAGACACACTATTTTGTGGCAAACAGTTTAAACAGAGCTGTTTAAAGTATTGCAGAATTCAACCCCAGGTGTTTAGAAATGGGATGTCACACAGCTGCACCAAACCTGTAGACTTTACTAATTTAAGGTCCTCAGGTCTAGCCTTGCAGCCCCCTTTACTGTCACACAGCTGCATCAAACCTGTAGACTTTTCTGGGGCTCTTCCCCTCTTGAAATACTGTCTCTTCCCTTTTGTCCATATTTGTCTTTCAGTTTAAAAAATTGGTGAAAGATCCACCTCCTTGGGGAACCTACTTCTGGAAATTTCCACCACCATTATAGGCTCATAAAAGGAGATTCTATGGGTGGGAAGCTCACTTTAACAAGTATTTATTGAACTCCACTAATAATTTAATTTCCATTGGTGTCCCAGGAAAAAGAAGAGGGAAAAAACAAGGATAGCACACAGGAAATGCTTGTATAATTAACTATTTCTCTATGCTTTCATTTCATTTAGTTGGTAAAACTGTCTAACAGGAGACAACAACTTGAAACAGATTAATGGTAACAGTTGGCATTCCCCTACCTCATGGTACTATTTGATGCCTTAATGTTTTTATTTTTTTTTTTTAAATTTTTCGATTTTTTGAAGTAGAGTCTCACTCTGGGGCCAGGCTGACCTGGAATTCACTCTGTATTCTCAGGGTAGCCTCGAACTCATGGCGATCCTCCTACCTCTGCCTCCCAAGTGCTGGGATTAAAGGCATGTGCCACCACGCCCAGTGCCTTAATGGTTTTGCATATATATTATCCTTGTAATCTGGAATGCCTCTTACATCTGAAGGTCTTCTTTGAGATCCCAAATATAAAACTAAATAGCTTCTTGGGCTGGAGAGATGGCTTAGCGGTTAAGGCGCCTGCCTGCTAAGCCTAAGAACACTGGTTCCAATCTACAGGTCCCACATTTAGCCAGATGCAAAGTGACGCAAGGGCGCAATGCCACACTTGCCCACAAGGGGGTGCACGCACCTGGAGTTCGTTCACAGCAGATAAGAGGCTGCTGGCGTGCCCATTCCTCTATCTGTCTTCCTCTCCCTCTCCCCCTCTCTCTCTGCGCCTCTCTCCAAAAAACAAACAAACAAACAAACAAACAAACAAACAAACAAACAAACAAACACCCTAAATGGCTTCTTTTCAAAGTTTCCAAAATTGTTATTGTGAATTGATAAATTCAATTTTTTTCCTACTGGACTGTGAGCACCTTTGAGAGCAGCATCATTTCTTATTCATCCTTATGACCGCAGTATTGAGCACAATGGCAGAAGTGTGTGGGAATTGTTGAACAAAGAAATGAATGTTTTAGTGTCAAAAATGAAGAAGCATAAAATAAATAGTAAAATTAATGTAGGAGCTGAGAGATTATAATGACTCATGCCTGTAGTTCTAAGCCCCCGACATTCAGGAGATTGAGGCAGAGGATTGACATGAGTTTGAGACAAACCTGGGCTACATAGTGAGTTCTAGACCATCCTGGCTATGGTCTGAGATCTTTTCCTAAAAGAACAACAGTGACAGATAATAATATAGAATAGTTATGGAGAGTTGGGAATTGACTTGGATGTTGTGAGTAGATAAAATTTTCATGTTGTCAATGAAAATTGCTAACCTTTATTTCACATTTATATTATGCCATGGGTCTACCTGGTTTCCTCTCTTTTCAATATTTAATCCTTTCCACACCCTATGAAACAGTTGTTGTGATTACCCCATTTCAAAGGTGGGGCAACTGTAGCACTAAGAACAACTAGGCTATGGTCATATAGGTGAGATAGTTTTGCTCCAGGGTTCATATTATTACCAGTGTTGTTACCTGAGGCAGAAGGAACCTTAGTAAAGAAACTAAGTCAGGAACACTATTCCATGTTTCTAGAACATATGGCAAGTCAGAGGTGTGGAGTTAGGGCAGAACCAGGTTAAAGGACTGAATACTGATGACAAATGTTTGAACTTGATTTTCAAGGTATCTTGAAGGAGCTGAAGTGGATATGAAGACAACATTTAGGAATCCTTATCTTTGGAATGAAGCAGAAGGCATAGGAATGGAAGGCAGGTTGAAAACAGAGGGAAAGTGGATGAACTGAGCCTGGAAAATGGTTGGGAGACATCTGGAGAGGATGACCAGTGAGTGTGGGAGACAGAGCGCTGGCTTTAGAGGGAGGAGGGGAGTGACCTATGAGAATGCCACTGAGGTCCCAGGGGGAAGAGCTTCTAAAACAGAGGTTAGTAGCATTAAACATGAGAGGGTGTAGAAGTGAGTAACAGCTCTAGAGGGAAGCCAGTCAGAATTCCAAAAGATATAGGTGAGTGAATGATGTTAGGAAATAAAAGAGGATTGGGAATAGGGGAAAAGGAGGGTGATGGCATTTTTCTCAAGATGAGAATATTAGAGAGAGGAAAAAACTCTAAGAAGATAGAGAGGAAGGAAAGAGTTTTATAAGGGCAGAGATATACTGGGATGTTGGTAAGTCTGAGGTTTAAAACTGCTTTGTTAACCTTTTTGTGAATGAGTGAAGTATAAGTGGCATTCCAAATTACAAGAATATATGCCAAGTTAGTATGGCAGCAAATAGCACCATGAGGTAGGGGAGTGACAATTGTTATCTCTCTCTCTCTCTCTCACTCTCACACACACACACACACACACACACACACACACACACACACTTTAATTCTTTCAGAGAGGTCACAGTGTAAAACCTATGTCAATAAGACCAGTGGGATAATGCATACTTTGACTTTGAGGACTTAACAATATGTGTACTTTAAACTCTTGCCTACATGCTCATAAATGCACATCATGGCATCATGGCTGGGCTTAACCTCAACAGGGTCACATTATAAGGTTCAAACCAGCATCATGAATAGGGCTTCAGTTTCCAGTCAGAAAGGTTAATCTTAGCATCTCCCTATATTGTTTTGAACAAGGACGTGGCTGCTTTAGTTTTGAGAAGAGTGAGGCTGCTCTTCTTTGCCTTCTATTTTTGTTTTCAAACTTCAAAGCTAATGCCAAGAATGTCTCAAGAGAGAGAAATGTGATTAGGAGTTTTGATTTTTGCATAGTGGCATCATTTCTCAAAGCCTGTTTCCTCATCTGATTTATGAAGGGGTTGGATCAGTAAACATTTATTAGGTCTATGCTTTGACTTAAAAATGCTTCTAAAGGACTGGAGAAATGGCTCAGCAGCTAAGGCGCCTTCCTGTTAAGCCTAAGAATGCACGCTTGATTCTCCAGGTCCCACATTTAGCCAGATGCAAAGTGACACAAGCACGCAATGCCGCACATGACCACAAGGGGGTGCACACATCTGGAGTTTGTTCACAGTGGCTGAGAGGCTGCTGGTACACCCATTATCTATCTGTCTCTCTCTCTCTGACTCTCTCTGGAAAAAAAATGCTTCTAAAATGGAATTTGCAAGGCCAGCTTTTTATCAGCTTTAAGGAGATAGCACAATCACCCCATCACATTTGTGGATATTCATTCTTAGGATTCCATGGAGCAAATAAATATCGTAAACCAGCCAGCTCTGCAGTCTTGTAGCCCTCTTAACCAGGATCTTAGATGCTAATGTATTTAAAAATGAGTGCTGGGCTTTAGGGAGCAATATTACCTCTGCTAACTCCTATTTTCCACTGTCAAGTTCAGGTCTACAGCAGTAATTGTTTCCAAGCTTCCAGGTGATGACACTTACCTAGAAGTCTGTATATGTCAAGGTAACCTTGAGCAGGCTCTTCAAAGGTGTCAGATTATAAAGAATGGAGCAATTAGAAGAAATGCACTGCTGCTTTCTTTACTGAGCACATAGATGATGACTCACAAGTCCCCAGATTCAGTTACTAGACTAAAAAAAAAAAAAACATTTAGAAAACAATACATTAATAAAAGTGATCCATTTATATTTGCATTTTCCTTTGATTTGTTAATTGAATTATTATCATAATGTTTGTCTTGAAAGTTATAAAGGCCCTGGTTACTTACATTTTAGGTGTTAGGTTAATAAAAATGTGACTTTTGGGAGTGGACCAGTGGACTTTAGTATGGTACTACTTCTATTTAGAATGAGTTACTCTGCCAAGTTGTTCTAGCACTAGAAATGAGAAGAAAATTGTGGAACTCTGAAAGGCAGGGCCTGGGTGACAGTGCGCCCAGGTTTGTGAGGTTGTATATTTAGAGGTTTCAGTTCTCTAAGGAGGATCTCTAATAAGTAGGGCTGGATTACATAGGGCTATGTAAGACTTTTTATTACTTCTAAAATTAACTTTCATCCTAATACAGGTGATCTCCCAATGCATGTTTCAATCTCTGACTAGCTTTCTTAAATTTCAGTCTTATTCTTCTAACTCTTTCTAGATCATTCCTCCAGGAGGCTTTGTCTAACACTTAAATCTAATTTCCTCTCCTGAGGAGGCACAGTTCTTACCTCAGACATTAAGAATGTCTCTGTTTGCTTTCCTGGAAAGATTTATGAGCCTGTTCTTGGTATTACAGACTCTCCATGATTGGATTCAGCCATTCTCATGCATTTTGCCCCAAATAAATAAAAAGCTCTACTGGTTCCCAGCAAACCCTTAACACTAAGGTCGTTTCCTTAATCTCACCCTATCTAAATGTCCCTCAGACCTCATGGCCCAGATAAAGGCTACTCTGTAGGCTACCAAGTAGCCTCCAGAGTCACCCAACCTAGGACCAAACTCTTTTCCTTGTGACTCTCAATAACCTTCTTCAGGGTTTGTGCATTCTCCATGGCTTTGGAGCTTAACTATGTTTTCAAGTTAGGATTTTTCCTATATCTTTCTACCTTCTCCAAACCAAATACAATAGTGTCCACTATATATTTGCTGAATTAACTCACCATGGAAGAATTCAGAATTTCAAAGAACAACTGTCTAACAAATCAAAAAAATTTTTAATTATTCTGATGAATTTTCTCTCAAAAATGAATGTCTGGGGCCAGGCATGGTGGTACATGTCTTTAATCCCAGCACTTGGGAGGCTGAGGTAGGAGGATCACTGTGAGTTCAAGACCAGCCTAGAGCTACAAAGTGTGTTCCAGGTCAGCTGGGCTGGAGTGAGACCACCAAACATACAACAAACAAACAAAAACAACAACAACAAAAATGAATGCCTTTGGTTTCAGTGCTCAGATGAGACTTTTTTAAAAAAAATTATTTATTTATTAGCAAGCAGAGAGAGAGAGAGAGAGAGAGAGAGAAGAGAGACAGACAGAGAGAATGGACACACCAGCGCCTCTAGCCACTGTAAACAAACTCCAGGCTCATGTACCCCTTGTGCATCTGGCTTACATGGTTCCAGGGGAATCAAACTTGGGTCCTTTGGCTTCATAGGCAAACATCTTAACCGCTAAGCCATCTCTCCAGCCCAAGAGACTTTTGGCTTCTAAACTATTTGACCTCTTAGTTACTTTCTGACAGTTGTACATAACATTTTAAAGGGACAAGGACAACTGTCTTGTATATTATCGTGTCTGCCTAAGTAGGAACACAGATCAGAGTTAGGGGTGTACCTTAGACTAGTGCTGACCAGAGCAACTTATTTAATAAATTTATCTATCAGGATTCTCTGTTGTTCCCTATAACCATTTGTCACTGTTTAAGTTAAGGCTCTTTAGGTTTTGTTTAAAAACCACTTGTTCTATTGATGAGTTAATGTGTTTGGTGTAGTTGATATAGCTGTGATACAGACAATGTTGCACAGGGTTGATCATTAGCCTGTTTCTCTCAACAGAAGTGATGCGCTGTCATGGCAACCTCCTGTACACACTTTTGTTTCCTTCTGGTTCTGGGCACTCCTTTCTTCATATCTAAGAGTGGTCATAACTTTGCCACTACAAGCCACAGGCGTTCCCTGCTCTCCACTGTGGTACACTGTCACTTCCACTCCTTGGAAGGTTGCGTCTTTCATAAACAAGACTTCCTACCAGTGTCTAATTCTGAGTGTATCACCTGTTTTCTTCCCTTAAATCACTATTTCTTATAAAAATGGAGAGCATTTCAAGATAATAGTCAAGAGAAAATGAGATGAAATGCTCAGTTATTTTGAAACTTTGACCTGCATTATTTTTTGCTGTGTATGTGTATACATGTGTGTTCCTATCTGTGTGGGTGTGTGTGCACATGTGTACATGTGCATGTGGAAAGCAGAGGTCAAGGTTGGGTGCCTTCCTCAGTTGCTCTCCACCTTGTTTTTTGAGACAGTCTCTTACTGAACCTGGAGCTCACTGATTTGGCTAAACTAACTGCTAAGCAAGTCCCAGGGATGCCCCTGTCTTCTCTCCCTTCCCCTCCCAGTGCTGACATTACAGCTGCGAGCTGCCACGCATGCTCATATTTAAACTTAGGTCCTCCTACTTGTGTGGAAATCACTTTACCCACTGAGCTAGATCCCCAGCCCCTAACCTGGATTTTTTTTTTTTTTTTTCCATTTTAACATGAACTTCAGAGTCTGGAGCCACTGAAAGCAGGATAATTTTATAGCTTTCTTTTTGTCTTCTCAGGAGCTCTGAGACAATCATGAAAGGTAGTTTTCGACTTCACTTCCTGATATTTAAATAAAGCTAAGAGACCAACTAGAGATAGTAGAGCCACAGGGTTTTGAGTCCTTCTCTTCTGGAGAGCCCAGTTTGTTTTACAGGCTCTGCCGTGGTGGATTCTGCCCCTTAAGGAGTCTGAAAAGAAGCAAGGGGTCAGGTGGCCACATATTGAAGGGTATCCTAGCGTCAAACAGGATATGTACTCAGAGGAAAGTTACAGTAACTAACCAGCTTTGTGGTCAGGATGGAGGTGTTCTATGTCAGGGCAACCAGTGACATCTTCATAATTGGCTCACAAACATTATAGTGCAAGATTGTTGCTTCCTACATAACATGTTTAATTTCTGTTCAGTCACAAATTTAAAAAAGGAGACAACATGATTAGAATCTATAACCTCATTTTTTTCAGATGTAAAACAAACAACTGCAGTATGCATAAACAGGACCCAATAAAGTTCTTGAAGGTTCTGAAAGAAGATCCGTTGGCAACTAAGCATGTATTGTGTCTTTCTAATTGCTTCTTTAGCTTCCCAGTGCGTATTTGCATATCTTAGTCTTGAGTGTTGCTCACTCCAGTCTGGTTCACCAGTTTCTATGGGCCATTTTATTCTCTGGTGCTTTTGATGTAGAAAAGGAAGGATGGAATATTGTAAACTTAAACATGACAAAGTACAATTCACAAAAGCCATGAAGTTAAGGATTTACAGTAAGTGTTAGACTGAAAAGTGACTTTATATGTTGGCTTATGTCCCTTTCGTACACTGGGGCAAACTGAAACCAAAGAGCTGGGATGGTATGATTATTGCTTGTGCTTGGGAAATAATTCATAAGATATTATATTACAACAGTATCTGTCTCACCTGGGATCCATCTATGACCTTTAAGAATTCTTTTAAAGTGTAAGCAAAATATGTGTACATAGTCATCTCCCATTAGCTGTGAAGAATGTGTTGTAAGACCTTTAGCAGATGCTTGAAATCTTGGTCAGTACCAAACTCTACATTGATGTCTTTTCTGTCTTAACTAAGCCCTTGTCATCTACGGTCACTGTAACTTTTGCAGTTTGAGGAACCACAGCAAAACTAGCATGAATTTATCTTTCTTTCCTTCCTGACAGTTTCATGAATAGACTACTCATTCTTAGCATGTGGCTCAGCAACTCTCGCACTTCGGGGCCACTCTTCAGTTAAAATAAAGGTTACTTGAACACAAGCAAGTGGGATACATCAGTGGTTGATCTGATAAGCTAGAGGGCAATTGCATAACGGGCAGAGGGGGTAGTGTACACAGTGCAGATCCACTGGACAAAAGGATCACTCATTTCTCAGGTGGAATAATATGAGATTTCATCATGCTACTCAGAATGGTGTAATATTTGAAACTTATCAGCTGGAATTTTCCGTTAATATTTTTGAATTGCATTTAATGATGGGTAACTGAAGAAAACAAAACCACAGGCATAGAAGAAAGCTGGATGTGCATTAGATACCAAAAACCATTTGGAAACACACTTTTAAAAAAATATGTGCATGAAGTCAATTCAATCTTATTGAATGAACAAAATCATCTTTCTATTCATGCATGATTTAAAACATCATTCTTATAAGCCTAAATAAATAAATTACATTTTGGTTCTGCAGTTACTTGTGTGACCTTTTTCAAAAAGTCATTTATTTCTTTTGCTTTCAGTTGACTCTTCTATAAAATAAGGGACTGGATTAGGTCATTTTCAAGTTTCCATACAGCCATATATATATACTGCATCAAAATAATGGACAAAATGAAATTTATCTTGGTCTATTCTTTTTCTGTTCACTTGAGACTCACCTCCCTAGTGCGATCCTCTCCGTTAAATCCAGCTTGGGGAGGATCTAGAATTTTGCTGGCATTTTGGTGCAGTGTGGCAGAGAGAAATGAACAGCAGATTAGTATCTGTCACGAGGCATGAGCTCAAGTCTCAGGGTCACCTATCGATTCTGAAACCTTGAGCATCTCACTGACCTCTTAGATATCACTTGTAAGATGGGCATAAGATTGGATATCTTGTCTCTTTACTTCACAGGTTAATATGGACTGCATATGAGATAAAATAAGAGAAAACGTTTCATAGCCCCATGCATTTTAAGCTGATGTATTCCCCACACTGTATTTTAGACTTCAACTTCTCTGGAAATCCAAGCATTAGCTTAAGTGGAGGGATGCATCATTTTGAGGTAAGGGTTCTTTGATGCGAGGAGCCACACCTTAGAGGTGGTTATCCACTCCACCTATGTAGAAGTTAGCCTGGTTCCTAACTATAGCAATTGACCCACTTAGAATTGGTGAAAAGGAAAGGAGTTGTTTTTGTAACCAAGCCCTTCCCGCCCTTTCTCATGGAAACACGAGCCTTTTCAATCTTCCAGAAGACGGTTCTATCACCAGTCTCACAGTCTATCTGTGGGAAATCTTTTCGCTCTCACAGCCTCGCTTAGTTAAGTGCCTTCTCTCCTCTGATCTCGCTCTTCATGCTGCCTTTTGTCAAGCAGGAGTTGTGAGGGAAGACGTTTGAGGTTACTGCTTCCTGTCTCCACACCTCTAGCTAGTTTAGCAGCTAGGGAAGCCTTTGAAAAGCAAAGCCCTGAATTCATCATCAAAACAACTTGTCCATTCACTTAGAGAAATGTCAGCCAAACCAACCTCCTGATAAGGTAAGCAAGTACAATGGAGAGGCTGACAATGCTTCTCTTTTAACCTAGTAGGTCTGACCTAGGGAAACCACTCCCAGAAGGCAAATCAAATCAAATGTGTTCAGGGAAAGGGTTGCGTCCACGCCTGTATCTGGAAAAGGGAAATCAAACAGAAAGTACTATGGGGAAGCTAAATAGTCCTTAAGTTTCTTCTAAACTTAGATAGCTCCTTAAATTTCACAAAATGCCCCTAAGTTATTGAAATACTGTGGATCCCTAGAAACTTGGAGAACCAAAGTACATACCCAGGCCATAGTCATTTATTTGGCTTTCTGGCTGTCAGTTGCCTTGGTTTAGCTCTGTCTTTATACTCCACTGCCATAGAGCATGGGTGGTATGTGTGTATGTGTGTGTGGGTTGGTGCTCCATTTTAAGAGAAAATAAAAGGAGTCAGAAGTATCGTGTATACTAGAAATCATGATGCTCCTGCATATTCAGTATCATTTGGAACAACTGTTACCTTTATCACCAAATTAAGTTTCTTTCATTTAGTGTCTTTCTAAAGTAGATGTAGAGTTTGAGGTCCTATAAGAGAGTTTCTCATTTACACTTAAAAAAAAAAAGAATTTGTCATGAACCAAGGTGAGATTAAGTGCTATAAAGGATATAAATATTTAAAATTTTTATTTGTGTGTGGTGCTAGTGCATGTGTGTTTGTATGTTTGCAGGCACATGTGTGTGTGTTGGCCAGAGGACAACTTCAGGTGTTGCTCCTCAGGACAGTTCTACTTCTTTTTGACATTGGATCTTTCACTGGCCTACAGCTCACTAGACTGGCTGACCTGTGAGCCCTAGAAATCCACTTGTTTCTGCCTCCAAAGTGCTGGGATTACAGGTGTACCAACACACCTGGCTTTTTTTTTTTTTGAGAGAGAGAGACAGAGAGAAAGAGACAGAAAGACAGAGAGGCAGAGAGAGAGAAAGAGAGAGAGAGAATGGGCATGCCAGTAGCCTCTCAGCCCCTGTGAACGAACTCCAGACACGTGCGCCCCCTTGTGTGCACGTGCGACATTGCACACTTGCATCACTTTTGCATCTGGCTAAATGTGGAACCTAGAGTTTCCAATGGGTGTTCTTAGGCTTGGCAGGCAGGCACCTTCATCACTAAGCCATCTCTGCAGCCCACACCTGGCATTTTTATGTGGATAGTGGGGATGAAATGCAGACTCTCATGCTCAGAAAGCAAGCACTTTACTGACGGAGCTATCTCCCTAGCCTGAGCATATACATATTAAAAACAAGAGGTTTGTTTTTTTTTTTTTTTTTTTTTTTTTTTTTTTTTTTTTTTTTTTGCAAGGTACGGTCTCACTCTGGTCCAGGCTGACCTGGAATTAACTATGTAGTCTCAGTGTGGCCTTGAACTTTCAGCGATCCTCCTACCTCTGCCTCCCGAGTGCTGGGATTCAAGGCGTGCGCCACCACACCCAGCTAAAACAAGAGGTTTTATCAGCTTGAATTCTAAGCCAGTAAACTGTTAGCATATTAGCATAGAGGAAACAAACTATCTCAAGAATAGTACCTTTGCTTAAAGGTCAGTTTATTTAAAATTTACCTGTGTTGACCCAGAAGAGAGAAACATAAGCATGGCTGGTCTCTTGTTCATCAAATGACCATAAAACCAATAGTTTTCAAAAATTTCCCCAGTGAACTCAACACAGAGTCACAAAATGAGGTATTTATTTTTCTTTCTTTTCTCAATTGCCCATTATGTCATCAACTGCCAGACCAGTAAAATTGTGCAGCCAGCCTTGATATAGGAGTCTTGGATTCCTCTTCCTTGAGGAAATTCTTGATTTGCAATGGTGGGGTCCAACGGAAGAAATCCAATGAACCTTAATCACATAGTGTTTGAACTTGGAGGCCACATGATGGACAGAAGGAAAATCCATCATCTAGTTATCTCACTCTATTATGCCTTGTGAAGGAAAAGAGTTCCAGAGGGGACAGACTGTGGCTTTTTCCTCCTGAGAAGCAGCCAACACTCAAGCTCCAGGGAGTGAACTGTTTCCAGTAATCTTGGATGTGATTAACACTTCCTTAACCATCATCCCTGCGGCTGGAAAGATATCTTCTTCATATCCCAGATGTCCAAACTCGAGTTCAGTTTCTAAGTTGTATATTCTAGCAATGTAGTGAAGAAAAGACGCATGAAGAAAAGATGTAGCCCAAAGGAAAAATAGCTATTTGTTCATTGGTCTGCGTGACCTTGAGAAAGTTATCTTCTTCCTTTCTCACACTCACTATATCTAAGTCATTGTCAATTTTGCAAGTGTTAGCCTATAAACATTTTTCAGTTTCTCCTACTTTCAAACCAGTTTAGTCCCTCTCACTTCTGACCCGAATTACTACAAATACCTATTGTCCATAGTTAAATTGTGGTATGCTCCAAACTTACTTTCTGTTTTTTTTTTTTTTTTTTTTTTTTTTTTTGCTAAGGTGTTATATAAGTAAAAAGTTCTGCAATCCACTTCTTGGTTTAAAAGTCTTCAGGTAGGTCCCTGTCCTTGGCAGGAGAGACTCCAAGTTCTCTGGCGTGGGGAAGTATGCTTTATCCCTCTTGTCTTTCATAACTAACCATCCAGCAAAACTGAGGTAGATGTAATTTCCCACATAACACCACACTCAGTCTTATGTCCACTTCTTTGTGAACACTGCTATTTTTTCTTTATTGTCATATCCTCTCAACAGCCTAACTTACCTTCATTCTCCACACACACACACACACACACACACACACACACACTCACCTTACTACCACCCACAACATGGTGACCCATCTCACAGGTTAACTTTCACTAAGTAAACAATGTAGGCATCATACTTCCTATCTCAGGCCAGCACTCATCCTGTCTAGAGATTCTTGGCTGGCTCCCCATTTATGCCCAGAACCTGAAGATCACCCTGCCACTATTTTTAAAATGAGCTTTCTGTTTGTATATATTTCTGCCTCACTATGAGCTGCTCAAGGAATCCATTTTTTGGGAAATTAGTTTTATTACTTTTGTGTTGTGGGGAAATGTCACTCTCCCCCAGCCCCCATGCCCTAATTAGACAAGACACCCTAAATGAATGCTGGGTACTGGATGCTGGAGCTCCTCTTTTCACCCTGTGGTTTCTCTCTCTGTTTGTCTCATTGTGGGTGCAGGGAGGTAGAAGCCAAACTGGGAACTATCTTGGGTTTCTAGGCAGCCTCACTCAGTCTCCCTCCCCACATTACCCTTTTTATCCCTTCAAAACTCTATTCTCATCTTTTCCTTTTTTAAAAAAGATTTTATTTTTATTTATTTATTAGAGACAGAGAGAAGGAGAGAGAGTGAGAGAGAGAATGGGCATGCTAGGGCCTCTAGCCACTGCAAACTAACTCCAGATGCATGCGCCACCATGGGATCTGGCTTACATGGGACCTGGAGAACTGAACCGGGGTACTTAGGCTTCATAGGCATGCCCATTAACCACTAACCTATCTCTCTAGCCCCTCATCTTTTCCTTTTATCAGCTCACCAAAGCAGATCACAAAGACATTCATTCTAACTGGGATAGTCAATCTTTATTATCAACTTGATGGATTTAGAATCCCCTAAGAGATTCTCTGGGTGTGTCTATGAGGATGTTGCCAGACCCACCCTGAGTGTGGGTAGCACCACTCTATTGGTTGGGGTCCTGGACAGACTGATAAGGGGAAAGGGACACAGCTAATGGAGAACTCTCTCTGCTTCCTGGCCTACCACGGCAGGAGCTGCTCTGCATCACCGTCCGTATATGTCCTCCCAACCTGAATTCTCTGAAGCTATGAAAAGAAAAATTATTTTCTCCCTTAAGTAGTTTATATCAGGTACTTTAAAAATATTTATTTATTTATTTATTTATTTGCAAGAGAGACAGAGAGAGAGAGAGAGAGAGAGAGAGAGAGAGAGAGAGAGAAAGAGAGAGAAAGTTAGAGAGGCTGTGCATGGACCTGTTAGGGCCTCCTGTGGCAAACAAATTCCAAAAGTAGGTGCCACTCTAGGCATCTGGCATTACATTGGTACTGGGGAATTGAACTTTGTCTGGAAGGCTTTGAAAGCTAGCACCATTAACTGTGGAGCCATCTTCCCAGCCCTGTCAGATATTTTTGGTCCCAATAATACAAACATAACTAATACTAATGTGAATTTCCATGAAAACAGAATGCAACTAATTATAACAGAAACATTTTTCTAGAGGGTTCAGTATAGCAGAAATGTACCTAACTCGCACTCCCTGAAAAGGAGGCAACATCTGGCCACTTCTTGATAATCCCACCAGAACTGGTCCAAATATTTAGTCCTTCTAAATAAATGAAGAAAAAAATGCACAAAGACAAAAAACAAGATGGGTTGTCACACCAAGGCAAGCCAAACTTTCAGGATCTTTACGTATTGACCTTTTGTGCTTCTATTGAGTTTTGTTGAATGACTCCAAAATGAAGCTAAAATTGTGGAGGCATAGGCCTTGGAGAGGATTTAATGAGGTAGAGTGGAGATACAGATAATGATGGGAATGATAGAGTAAGGTTACCATTTTTTACATCGCCTTATTTAATGAGATGCGATTAGTCTCACAATAGTCTATAAAGAAGAGTAGCAAGTGATCCTTGGAAAACTAGGAGACTTGGAAACTAGAGCCCAAAGAAAACACATGTGATTGAAGAAAAGCCAAACAAATTGGTGCATATGAAACAAGAGGTGTTCAAAGGGCAAAACCTGGACATATTGCAAATGAGTTCATTGATAGAAATTGTCTTGAGACCTGAGAAGAGAATGGCCGTGTGGACCATAGAAGCTCATGGAGGAAGTATGGATGGGGCAATGCTCTTGTGTGCTCCAGGGATGTTGACTTACATGGTCTGGCTTTCTAAGAGGATTTTCGGTTTTAGTTTGAGAAAGTAAAGTTGGAAAAGCCTGGGGAGACCTGTGGATTTGAGGATAAGAAGGAAGATTTCATTTTTAGGCTAAGTGCTTCACAAACTGGAATTACCTGAGAAACCTTAGAAACAGAGATTCCTGGGTTTTATATTCATAGATTCTGAGGTAAGTATCCTGTCAATCAAGTTTTTTTTCTCTAAAGTTCATGGATAATTATAATAAGCAAATTAAAATGCCTATTTGGTTAAATTGGTTGGCAACCATAACTGAATATTAGACTAATGGGGAATTTTTTTTTTTGGTTTTTCTAGGTAGGGTTTCACTCTAGTCCAGGCTGACCTGAAATTCACTATGTAGTCTCAGGGTGGACTTGAACTCTCGGCAATCCTCCTACCTCTGCCTCCCGAGTGCTGGGATTAAAGGCATGCGCCACCATGCCCAGCATTAATGGGGAACTTTTAAGATAATGCCAAGACATAACATATCATTCATTGATAAAAAGACAAACTGGTTAACAAGTGAGAAGATGATCTGAATAGATGTTTCCATTATAAGGATATACAAATGGCTAACAGACACAAGATGTCCAATGGCATTAGTCATTAGAGAAATACAATTCAAACCATGAAGAGCTTCAATTCCAGATGCAGTAGAGTGGCTGTAACAGGAAAGAGGAACAGTAACAAGTGTTGATAAGAATGTAGAGAGATTGGAGCCTACATACACTGCTGATGGGTATGTGGGATGGTGTGGTGGTTTGAATTGGGTGTCCCCCATAAACTCATGTGTTCTGAATGCAAGGTCCCATGCTGGTGGCAATTTGGGAATTGGAGCCTTGATGGGGGAGGTGTGTTGTTGGGGGTGGGCTTAGGGGTGTTATAACTATCTTCCCCTTGCTAGTGTTGGTTCCGTCTCTTGCTTTGGTGTTCCACCTGCTGTGGCAGAGGTGATGTCCAACCTCTGCTCATACTATCCTTTTCCCTGCCATCCTCATAAAGCTTTCCCTCGCGTTTGTGGGCCAAAATAAACCCTTTCCTTCCATCAGATACTTTTGGTCAGGTGCTTTGTGCCAGCAATGCAAAGGTAACTGCAACACATGGTATAGTTGCCTTGGAAAACAGTTTGGCTGTTGTTCAAATTGAACACAGAGAAATCATAGAACCCAGCAATTCTACTCCTGTTGTATACTGAAGCGAAAATTTATATATACACACACACTTCTATACAGAGGTTTATAGTAGCATTATTCATAATAAGAGCTAAAAATGTGAGGAATGGAAAACCAAAATGTGTTATGTCCACACGATAGAATATTATGCAGCCATTAAAGCCAGGATGCTTTAATATACATAGCAACCTGGACAAACCTTGAAAACTATGCTAAATGGAAGAAGCCAGATACAAAAGGCCATGTCTTCTGTGGTTCCATTTCTATGAAAGGTCCTGAATAGACAAGTAGAGCCAGAGAGTAGATCTGTCGTAGCCAGTGGTGGAGGGATGGAGTAATGGGAACTGACTGCTAATGAATGTGAAGGTTCCCTTTTTTGGGGTAATGAACATATTTTGCAACTATATAGTGGCCATCCATTCACAATTTTCTGAGAAAACAAACAAACCCCAAAATAAAAGTTAAGAAACAAACAAAACAAAACAAAACTACAAAGTCCACTGAATTATATACTTCAATGGATGAACATTTTTTTAAAAATATATTTTTATTTATTTATTTGAGAGAAAAAGATGGAGAGAGGAAAGGGAGAAAGAAAGACAGAGAGAGAGTAAATGGGTGTGCCAGGGCTTCCAGCTATTGCAAACAAACTCCAGATGCATACACCACCTTGTGCATCTGGCTTACATGGGTCCTGGGGAATTGAACAGAGATACTTTGTCTTTGCAGGCAAGCGCCTTAACCACTAAGCCATCTCCTCAGCCCCAAAGGGTGAACTTTTATGGTGTGTCTATTATATTTGTGAAAAGTTATCTCCCTAAACCCTAATATTGAGCCCTACCTCTACCCTTCACTTATACCAATTAAGTCAATATTTCTGGAAATGAGAGGCCCTGAACATAGGTTTTCTTTATAACCTTCTTGATGGATTGTAGAATTGAAAATTATATATAGGAGCTGCTTTCTACTCAATACAAAAACAAAACACACAGATTCAAACCCAGGTTATATTACAAATTGCATATGAAAACATTCTGATTCGGCTTGGTTCTTTGGTGGAGTTATGGGTGTGTGTACAAATAAGCTTTAAATAGGTAAATCACTATTAGCATGCCCTCCCAGATAGCAAAAACAAGTTTTTATGTTTAGATTTGCATTAAAGACAAATAGCTATTTGTTTATTTTTATAAAATTGAAATCATGTTCCTGAATATGGCTGTAGATGGTATTTTGTTGGTAAAGTTGATTCTCCATGCTTAACAGTGGTCATTATCTGAGCTGGGTGTGGTGGTGCATGCTTTTAATCCCAGCACTTGGAAGGCAGAGGTAGGAGGACTGCAGTGAGTTCGAGGCCACCCTGAGACTACACAGTGAATTCAAGGTCAGCCTGAGCTAGAGTGAGACCCTACCTTGTAAAAACAAAACAAAACAAAACAAAACAAAACAAAACAAAACAAAACAAAACAAACAACAACAAAAACCAAAACAACAACAAAAAAAGTGGTCATTTTCTGAGGTGGTATGTGGCTGACTTTGGTTTTAGTTCTGATTTTGCTATTGGTTCAGACACTTTAGACAAACCAATTTTGCTTCTAGACCTTGTTCAGCCATTAAGAAGAGGATTATGTTTTTGTGTCTGCTAACGGGGTGTAATGGGAAACAATTACAATATGTACTCTTATGGAGCTGACAGCATGGATTCACTTTCTTTGCTTTGAAAGCGAGAAGTTGAATGAGATGGGATTCTTAGTCTTTGATCTTGTCTTTGGATAGCATGAAGGTAGGAGATGACCAGATATAGAACTCCTATGTGATTGAAAGGAACAAAAATGCAAGTTTCTTGGGAGGCTTCTTCTCTGAATATGCTATGGAAGAGAAATCAAAGCCAACACTTTGGGTGACAGAGTTTATCCCTCTCTTGGAATGGTCACAAAAGCAAAGAAATGTTTCAAAACTCTTAAATTCCTTTGCAAAAACCTGTGGCATAATTTAAAAACAAATCTCTTTGTGCATCTGTCTCAGACTTTAAAGTTGTTTCCAAGCATATCACTTAATCAGGAAATCAACCAACTCCTGATTAATATCTTAGGAATTTCAGTGCAGATTCAAGAATTCTGAGTGCATAGCTGTGATACCTACTGCCCAGAGAAGGGTGAATGTTACAGTTTTCCATTCAAAGCAGGATAAAAATATCATTAAAATGTAAACTTTGTTGTTCTTTTTTCTTTTTTTATGAGAGAGAGAGAGAGACAATTGATGCACCAGAGCCTCCAGCCACTACAGTCAAACTCCAGATGCATGCGCCACCTTGTGTGCATGTATGACCTTGAGTGCTTACATTACCTTGGGCATCTGGCTTACGTGGGACCTGGAAAGTAGAACATGGGTGCTTAGGTTTCACAGGCAAGCGCCTTAACCACTAAGCCATCTCTCCAGTACTAAAATGTAAACATTTTAACTTTTGGTGCAATTATCACTCCAGAAGCTCCTTTATCTTCACCTGACAAGAGACCACTTGTTGGTTAACTAATTTATCTTAATTTCAGGACAAAAGAAATTATTTTTTTAATATGTATTTTATTTTTTAAATTTATTTGAGAAGGGGCCTCCAGCAACTGCAACCGAACTCCAGATGCATGCACCCCCTTGTGCATCTAGCTTACGTGGGTTCTGGAGAATTGAACCGGGATCCTTTGGCTTTGCAGGCAAAGTCCTTAACTGCTAAGCCATCTCTCCAGCCCCCAAATTATTCTTTTTTTTATGCTTTCTTTTAGTTTATTTATTTTATTTATATTTTATTTATTTATTTTTAAGGAGGGAGAAAAAGAGAGAGAGAGAATGGGTGCACCAGGGCCTCCAGCCTCTGCAAATGACCTCCAGATGCTTGAACTACTCTATGCTTTATGTGGGTAGTGGGAAATTGAACTCTGGCTGTTAGGCTTTGTAGGCAAGTGCCTTAACTACTGAGCCATCTCTCCAGCCCAATAAATTATTCTTATAATTCTGTTTTAAGCAAATGATTTTTTCCCCCTCAGAAAACAAGATTTTGGTGAAGCAGTCACCCATGCTGGTCGTGTACAACAATGAGGTCAACCTCAGCTGCAAGTATACCTACAACCTCTTCTCGAAGGAGTTCCGGGCGTCCCTGTACAAGGGAGTGGATAGTGCTATGGAAGTCTGTGTGGTGAATGGGAATTTCTCCCATAAGCTTCAGTTTCATTCACACGTGGAGTTCAACTGTGATGGGACTTTGGATAATGAAACAGTGACGTTCTATCTCCAGAATTTGCACGTTGACCAAACAGATATTTACTTCTGCAAAATTGAGGTCATGTACCCTCCTCCTTACCTAGACAATGAGAAAAGCAATGGAACCATTATCCACGTGAAAGGTAACCTGCAACTCTACCCGGGTACCACCCTCAAGCAACGTTTTTCAATTTCAGTCAAGGCTGAAGTCATCCCACATGAACTGAGACTAACAAAGGAAAATCAGGTTTAGGATGGATTTCTTGGGGTTGGGGAGATGGCTGAGTGGATAAGCCGTGAGGACTCGAGCTTATCCTCAGCACCATGTAAATGCTACGCATGGTAGTGCCCATCTGTGATCCAGGTGCTGGGGAGGTAGAGGCAGGAAGATCTCTGTTGCTTGCTGGTTACTTTCTCTATCTCAAGTCAGCAAGATTCAGGTTCAGTGCAAGACCTTGTCTCAAAACATAAGGTAGCAAAGTGAGGGAGGAAGTCCCCCCCACCACAATTTCAACCTTTGATTTCCACACACACATCCCTGTGCACACACATGTGCCTACATACATACAAACGTGCATAATGCATATATACCCATATATACACATGCAAAAAGAAAATTTTTGGTTTTCTCTTATCTTAAAAGATTCCATTAATTTTTTTTTGGGGGGGGGTGAGGTAGGGTCTCGCTCTAGCCCAGGCTGACTTGGAATTCACTATGTAGTCTCAGGCTGGCCTCAAACTCACAGTGATCCTCCTACCTCTGCCCCCCAAGTGCTGGGATTAAAGGTGTGCCCCACCATGCCTAGCTTCCATTAAATTTTGAATACCTTTAATCTTCTCTCACAACAATGAGTAGAAGAGTAAGGGAATACATTACAGTCCATGGACATATGTTATGAATGATTATACTCTATTCAAGAGGGCTGTGGTTTAAAAAAATTGCCATTAAAATGTAAATCTATCTCTACCTGGACTTTTGGCTAAAATCAAGTCTAAAATGTAAGTCCAAGTGTCCTCCAAGAAACATCAGTGTTGAATGAGACAGGAAGAATGAATTATACTCTAAATTAATTCCTTTTTTCATTTTTAATTCCATGTTTTTCATCCATTAAATATCTTTACATTTTCTAAAGCATACCAAAGATGCTGGACTAGATGCCAGGTGCTACAATCAGCTCCACGTTGCTTGGACGAACATTCAGTGACACACAGCTTATGGGAGGAAGGGGTTTATTTCAGGTTTGCAAAATCCAGGGGAAATTCCATCAATAATGGAAGAGGCTATTCACAAGTAGAGAGAAACAACTGCAGCTTGCAAACACCAACACCAGCAAGCACAAAATCACCACAGCTCAAAAAGGTTTGAATACACCTAGTAGGGCTGGATTGAAGATTTGTCCCCAAACACACTTTAGGGCTGGACCCCAGGATCCACCTTCAGTGACACACTACATATAGCAGGGATCTGCCTCCTAGGGGCTGAAATTGCAAGCTTGAGTTTAATAGAACACCTGAGTCTATGGGGCCATACATTTACACTATCACATTCAAATTACCATATTAGGGGATATGAAATTTATGACTGTGGGCATGTTGCCCTACTTTTTGTATCATGATCCAAAACTCAATATTATTTAGCAATATTCATGACTCAGAGATTATGTTCTGTCTGAACACTTGGGAGAAAAATCATAAGGTTCAAAAACTCAGAATACAATTTATTGGCATCAACATATAAAATTGAGAGAGGTCAGATAGATTTAATTTTTTTTGAGAGAGAGAGAATTGGCACACCAAGGCCTCAGCCACTGCAATCAAATTCTAGACACTTCCATTACCTAGTGGGCATGTGTGACCTTGCACTTGCATCACCTTTGTGCATCTGGTTTACGTGGGATCTGGAGAGTCGAACATGAGTCCTTAGCCTTCACAGGCAAGTGCCTTAACTGCTAAGCCATCTCTCCAGCCACAGATAGATTAAAAAAAAAAAACCAAAAACTATTTTATTTATTTATTTACAAGGAGAGAAAGAGAGAGAGAAAGAGAGAGAGAATGGGTGCCACCAGGGCCTTTAGCCACTGCAAATGAACTCCAGAAGCATGTACCATTTTGTGCACGTAGCTTTACAAGGGTACTGAGGTATCTAACTTGGGTCATTAGGAATTGTATACAAGCATCTTAAGTGCTAAGCTATATCTCCAGCCCTAGCTTTTTTTTTGAACCTACACTATAGCCTTTCTTTTCTGTAGAATGATAAATAAGATAATATAGTCTCAGTTTTATATTTAATACTAGCATAACTCCAATAAATGTTTCTTTTTCCTGTGCTGGAACAGAGCTGTACTTAACAGTGCAGAACAGCTTTTGGGTTATGGAAAAAATAGAGACAAATAATTTGAGAATTCAGATTTCTAATATCAATAATCCCCAGGCAGAATATATTGGTTGTATCCGGTCAAAGGTTAAAAACATGTGCTATTTCAGAAGCTAAGAATAAAACAGTTCTCCTATGTAAATGATAAACTACTTTAGATTTGGAAACGATACCAATGATCCTGGACTCAGAAATTTTTGATCATGTTCATATATTATAAATCTGTATGAATTAATAAAAAGAACAATGCCTGGGCTGAACTTTGAGATTTTTATGCAATTGAGGAATTGATGAATTGAGGAAGGGGTGCTAGACATTGTTATATTTTCAAACTTCCTTTATATTCATTTCCTAATACCTATCCAGGATGAAAAAATTCCTCGACTAGATAGCCATTGGTATTGTTTGTAGTTCTCGTTTATCTGATTGTACATAGATCTCCATTGGTTCCTTCCCACCCCCTTTCTGATACCAAACAACGTGACTCAGCAAGCATCATATAATCTGTTGGCATTGGAGTCAGACGTATATCTTCTTACTCCCAGGTTTGTCTTTTGACTTCTATATTATGCTGATGATTTTCTTATGCCTTGAAAACACATTGTTTTTCATATTTCAAGGATATAGCCTACTCTCTGGATGAATGAGTTTCTGAAGGGAGTAAGAAGGTAAAGTTAGGTTAAAACCATTGGAAGCCACCCTTTTGAATCCCACCATCTATTTGACTGTGTGGGGAGAATGCACTGCTCCCAGGGCGCCACCCTAAAGGCATGGTTTCCAACTTCACTCTTGAAAACTGACAAGGTGTTTTTTTTTTTTTTTTGCTCAGTGGTGGAGATGGGTAAATCCCCGAAGAGCAAGATTATATCATCTAAGCTAGTGGCCAAGGTTTTTATTTCTTTTACATTCCTCTCTAATGGGCAGAAGAAGAGAAATGCACACAACTGACATTCCTTTATCATCTAATCCACCTTCTTTTGTTTTTCAGGTCCTGTTTACCAACTTCCTCAGCTCTGGGCATTCCCTCAGTTCTGGACACTGTTGGTGGTTGGCGTAGTCCTGGCTTTCTATAGCTTGCTAATGACTGTGGCCTTTACTGCTCTCTGGGTAATAGAAATAGCCTTGAGTTGATATAACTTCTCCACTGCACATGACTCTAACCATATGGAGAATTTGACTTCAAAGTTAATTTTCCATTTAATGTGATTGTTATTATTTTATTTTCCCATGCTGAGCTGGACTAGTTTGTACTTTAGTCTTTAATTTATATGAGAAAACAAATCTGATGTGAGTTCTGGTTTTCAGATGGTCATAAGTGATCAGGCACTCTAAGAATCTAAATAGGTAAATTAGAGTAGGTATTCAAGATGTTTGCCTCACCTCCAATTGTGACACATACAGTAGCATAAATACATATATAAACATAAAAGTCTAAGCCACTCAGGAAGCTAGGCGAAGAAGCCAGTGAACAGCTTTGGCTCAGGGTCAAAACTCATAATAAGAAACTAGGCTACTGAAATTGTGTATTCAAACCAAAAGAAACTAGGCCTATTTATCCCAGTCCTATTTTTTGCCTCCTTAAAGTAGTTGAATTGTGTGAAGCCAAGTATGGTGCTGTCATTATGAAAGTGTAATGGGAGTGAGACTTTTCTGAGTTCTCATCACTGAATTACAGTTTGTCAATTTTTGCAAATTCTCATAAAAAAACTTGGTATATTTTTCTTCACTTTCCCAAAATTTTAGCCCAAGCTTGAAGGCTTTTTGTTTGTTTGTTTGTTTGTTTGTTCATTGAGACAGACTTTTGGTATGTAGCCCAGGCTGGCTTGAACTTTACTATGTAGTCTAGGCTGGCCTTGGACTTATGGTGATCCTCCTGCCTTAACCTTCTGAGTGCTGGAATTATAAGTGTGAGCCACCTCACCTGGATTTAAACACATTTTATTTTATTCTAATTTATTTATTTGAAAGAGAGAGAAAAAGAGGCAGAGAGAACGAGGTAGAGAGGGAGAGAATGGGTGTGCCAGTGCATCCAGCCAGATGCATGTGCCACCTTGTGCAACTGGCTTTACATGGGTACTGGGGAATTGAACCTGGGTCCTTTGGCTTTGCAGGCAAGTGCCTTAACTTCTAAGCCATCCCTCTAGTACTTAAACATGTTTTGATGAACATAGTCATTGCTAAGAAGAGGCCATCCCAGGAAGGATCCTTTTCTCAGAAACCTTTTTCTGCATGAGACATAGAATACCTTACAAATTGATTCCATTTGGCTTTGATTTTTAAAAATTTTTTTCTAGTGGTTAGATGAGTATATGACTCATGTTTTCAATGAGAAAGTATACTTCTGAAGGACAAAGGACTATTTCTCTTGGTATTTTCCACCCATCTGGTATGATGTACATTTAGTTATTGCTTAGTGAGTGGATTTATAAACAGATGAATCCATTTATCTATGTCATTCGATTGATAAGTAGATAATCCACATAGAGGCTAAATTAAGGACTACCTAAGCTTACTTGGACTATGATACTCATCTTGTGTGTGTGTGTGTGTGTGTGTGTGGTATGTATGGTGTGTGAGTGTGTATGGTGTATGCACATATGTTGCAGATACATGTGCTCCTTGCATATGCACTCACAGGCCAGAAGAAGACATCAGGTATCCTTCTCTATTTTTCTTCCATCTTATTTCCTTAAGACAGAAACTCTCACAGACCCTGGAACTCACTTTTGGTTAGACTAGATAACCAGTGAGCTCCAGCAATCCACCTGTTTTCTTCCTCCCCAGGGTTGGGGTTTCGGGCATGCATGGCTATACCTGGCTTTTCATGTGGGCGCTGGGGATTGAACTCAGGTTTTCACACTTGTGCAGACATGCTCTTTCCCCCTGAACCAACTCCCTAGCCTCACACTCATCTTTGAAGCATAACCTATATACATTTAATGAGGCCATGTATGGTCAGTAATTTCTGGAATCTATGCTACATGAAGTCATTTGTTGTAGTTACTTTCTTGTTACTGGGACAAAACACCCAACCAGAAACAGGAAGGAAAGGATTTATTTCCAACTTACAATTTTAAGTGAATGTTTCCTCATGGAGGGAAAATCATGACAGGGTCCAACAGCTGAGCATCACATCTTCACATCAGTTGGGAGAAAGCAACAAGAGCCAGCTGAGTGTGGCAAGTGGGGCTGGACTATAGCACTCCAAAGCCCAGGAACACACTTCCTCCAACAAAGTTCTACCTCTTAAAAGCTCCATAACATTCCCCAAAGCACCACAAACTGGGGGTTAAGTATTCAAACCCATGAGGCTATGAGGAACATTTTGCATTCATCCTATTGACTGGAGCCTCGGTTCAGGAGAGAGCCTTTGATTCAATGCCATGCCGCTTACCATCTAGCGTTCCAAACCCCATTGGCTTATTGTCAAAGTTTGCCTCCCCACTAACTCCCCACATGTTCCTTGTAGTTCAGAAACCCTAGTGGACAGGTGAACATCTGTCAGCTTACCTGTTGACTGATCGATACCTTCTTCAGGCCAAGAAGCATACTGGCTACTTGTTCTTGCAAATTCTTATAGGAGAGATCATCTTGGGAATTTGCCCCGCTTGCCTTCTGCAAGTTGCCCCATCTTGATGGTGAGGGTGGGAGACAAAATTTTGCTCAAGTTCTGCCTCCGACGATGGTTGAGAACTTTCACCCTTATGGACCTAGGCTCTGTGTTCTAGTAATTTTCCAGTTCTATGACAGTTGTCAATGATTTCAGGATTTTTAGGATTTTTGGGTTTTGTTAGTTCTAATCCTAATCCATATCCATTATATGGCTTTTTAGTTCTTTTACCAAGAACTTAACTTCCTAACCTAAAGGCTAGAAGCAATGGCCCTGTGGGTACTTCTCCAGGAACGGGCCCCCGTGTGATATGCTAACTTAGGTCAGAGAAATTCACTACTTTTGTGGGAAGTAGTTTTGGGAACTTTTTAAACTTTCACTGGCACTTTCACAGGGGCACTGTTCAACTTTTAAAACTTATGGTAAGTATGCACTAGAATGAATAATTTGCTCAGTGACAGGAATTACCCTAAAAGGACAAAAACAGCTTCTCACTTTCAGTGAGTTGAAACAATTCACTTTCAAATCAGACACCATAGATTTTACGAGGTTTTCTTTGGAAGCCCTGTTAATTCCTTGTGAGGTTCATCTTGTTTGTCTTGAGAAAACGTATTTTGGTGTATCTCACCAGATCACTGTGGAGTCGGTAATCTTAGCGCTTGACGTGTCTTGTTATCTAGGGTCTCTTGAAGTCAAAGCAGGCTATCTAATAAGAATTCCTTTTGTTTGAATACCAAACCTAGATCTTTGCATTCTCTGGCCAAACAGCACAAATGAAAATATACTTACATTTCATAGAATAGTATAACATTTTTTTCCCCTTGGGCTCATTTTTTTCCTCTGGCTGTTTTAGCAACAAGCACCTTGATGACATTTAGGGATCCCTAGGGTTCAGTCACTTCCTGAGATTCTATTTTAGGCTGGTCAAGCAGCATGCCTTAGTGAAAGTTGCTACTTTCTGAAACTTCCTGAAGCCCTATGATGTGCTGCTATAGGCAGTTCTAGGTTGGTGGGTTTTGGAAGCAGCTGCAGATCTATCTCAGTTCTTGACCTGATGTTGGCATTTGAGGAAAGAAAAAGCTTCTCTTGGTCAGGTTGCCACAGAGCATCACCTGTTGATCTTACTCATTTTCCCATTAATACAGCTGAGTTGGGAAGACTGTTCCCTTGCCTCAGCTAGTGGAGCTTTTTAAAAACATGCTCTTGGGCTGGAGAGATGGCTTAGCGGTTAAGTGTGAAGCCTAAGGTCCCCGGTTGGAGGTTCAATTCCCCAGGACCCACATAAGCCGGATGCACAAGGTGGTGCATGCATCTGGAGTTTGTTTGCAATGGCTAGAGGCCCTGGTATGCTCATTCTCTCTCTCTCGCCATTACTAATATATATAACATGCTCTTTACCACTGTGTACTACAGTGTGTGAGTAGTGTGTGGTAAGTGTGTGTTCCTACACACAGGAAACAACCAGATAAAACAGAGATGGAAGGAAAGGCAAAGTCAGAGTGGTCCCGAAGTAACACATCTTTAATAGACTTGTGCAGGGGTGGGATAAATGACACAGAAGGTGGGGACTCTATGCACAGATACATATACTGAATGCACATGGGCACTTGTAGGTTCTGGGTTGGATTACCAGGCATTTTTATCCCATTACTTGGTTTAGAGTCAGTGTGACACTAATTAAATCCACCATCTGACAGTGGAGTGACAGTAAGCCTGGGAGCTGCTTGTTGAAGACTTTCATTATCTTTCTATATAACTCGGAACACCTCAGAGTCAACTATATATATATGTGTGTGTCATAGGCGAGTATGAGAAACACTGGGACAGAAGTGGATCTTAGATGAAGATCCTGCATTTCATTGTGCACATCTTGAATGTAGAGTGATTTTGAGGTCTAGTCCAGAGGTAAACAAAATATTTCAGATAAGTAGATGGCAATTGAAGCTAAGAACATTGGGGAGGTTTCCAAGGGAGTGAGAACAGACTAGGTAGAGGAGAAAGCCAAGGCTCAAACTGTAAGAAATTCTGTCACTGAATGGCTAAAGAAGGATGAGCTTGCAAAAGAAGCAGGGAAGAAGGGACCAGAAAGGCCCAGTGAACACTGGATGCTATAGAAGGAAAGAAGATGGAGACAGGGAAGAAGTGATCAGAGAGGCCAAAGGAGAAAGGAAGATGGCTATGAAAATAGAAAGAGCAAGCAATGATGCAGCTGCCTTTGGTATCTGAGTGGAATTGGTTCCAGGACTCTGGAAGCACCGAAATCTGAGACTACTCCAGTCCCTTATATTATCAAAAAGTGTTTTTGCATGCAACCTTCTGCAAACTTTAAATCATCTCTAGATTACAGACAATAGCTAATAAAATTTAAATGGCATGGAAGTGATTGTTGCATTAAGAAATAATGCCAGGAACATTTTGTGTGTGTGTGTGTGTGTGTGTGTGTGTGTGTGTGTGATTGGCTGAATCAGAAAAACCCACATTATGCAGGACTTAGAACAGTCCTGAGCGGTCAAGAAGATGAGGACTGAACACATTAGTTCCATTTAGTAATTAAAAAATAATTTTTAAAACTTTCTTTAGTACTTCCTGGTCCTTTGATAAGGAAGTTGCAACATATTCAGACAAGAGTGTTGGGAAATGAAGCCAGACTGAAGTCATTGACTTATTTATTTATTTATTTTAGGAATTCTTGTCATTCATGACCAGTGTATCTAGTTACACACCAGGAGTATGTGTCAAGAGACAGGCGTTGTTTTTCCATAATGGGAAATTCTAGACGCACAAATCCAGATGACATTCTATTTCTGGAAATTTTATGAGTCGTATCAAAGTGTAAATGTTATCATCACATTGATCAGGCAGGATGCTCCTAGTCCCAAGCCAAAAACTTTGCCAAGATTCGTGGTGAGTGTAAGTCCTGTGCCAGGTTCGGCATTGTTCTTACTTTCTGACTCTTAGTACAAATTTACTTGGAGAAATTGAGCCTGGGAAAAAGTGATGGGTGACACTATTGCCTTTAAGGAAATACATATGCATAAGGGACAGGAAGTAGTGAGCTGTCCAGAACTGTCCACCTTCATTTATTTAGACTCTGCGGCTGTAAATTTATGACTCCCTCAGACTCTAAAGGAACTGGAGTTTCTTTTGATTAATTATAGGAAAATGGCATATTAAACATTCAACTACTTTAAGAAGATTGCAATGGGAATGCTTAACATATTCAAAGAGGAAGGGTTCTCATATGTATTTAAATACCAACTGTGAATTTATGAATTAGATATGTTTTTAGACTTTAGGTTAAATGACAGCATTGAGAGTAACAGATACATGTTTTAAAGAATATTCCTGGGATTGAAATGTTTCCAGTTAATTTGGAAACATCTATCCCAGACAATAACAAATAAAGGTGTTGAGGGTTATCTGGAACTATCTGACAGCTGACCCATGCCATTTCTTCTATGTCCTTCTGCATTGACACTTTTCTTCTCTGCAGATGAAGAGCAAAAGGAACAGGCTCCTTCAAAGTGACTACATGAACATGACCCCACGGAGGCTCGGGCCCACACGTAAGCATTACCAGCCCTACGCTCCAGCGAGAGACTTTGCGTCATATCGCCCCTGACATGGACACCTATCCAGAAGCCAGCCGGCTGGCACCACTCCACCTGCTCAACACCATTGCTCTGGATAGGAAAAGACCACCTCATCTTCAGCCAGCCACCTTGGACCTCTGATGGGCACCAATTGCCAATGTTCCTGACTGTCTACTCTAGAACAAATATCAGGATCACCTCGAGACCTTGAAACAAAGTTAAAGAAATTTCATATGGCAGGCTAAACCTCGCAGTGCCATCCCCCAAATTCAAATGTATCCCGTATTTATTGACTTGACTGAGAAGTTAAGAGTGAGCGGATGTTTTTTAGCCTTGAAGTTTGCTTCCAGGCTATTGGCTGAGCCCTGTCCCTTTCTCACCCATACATTTTGGTCAAGCAAAGTATGCCAGCTAAAAACATTCTAGATGGAGAAGAAGGGCTAGAAAGTCATTCCCTTCAGTTAAATGCATTTTTAGGGTGGGGACAGGTAGGGTGAGTGAAAGAGTAGAGATACTTAAATATTTTAAAGCCATTAAAACACTGTCTCCAACTGGTGAAATGAGCCACTTATTTCCTATTTAATGCTGTTTTGTGTTAGTTTAGTAAAATGTAGACATTTTCGGATGCATTCTGACCCCATGTTTAATAATTTTGATCAGTGGAATTCTCTCCAAGCACTGTTAGAACTGGCTTCCCTCTCTCCCTGTAATGAGAATTCACTATTAATGTTTCATAACATGATTTCAGGAGAAATAAATGGCCCTCCCCCACCATGAAGAATGTGAGAGGAAATAAGGTCACTTTATGTCAAAAATATTTGAAGCCTATGAAGGGTTGGTTGCTTAGTAGCCCATTCCAGGTAAACCATGTTTGTTTCAGCTTTCTACAGGTGGTCTCTGTTGTCTCTGCGGATTTGAAGTGGGCTGCAGAAAAAGCATCTGTAAGGGTAGTCACGACAGTGTGCAAAAGAGCTGTTAGCTTTCTCTAGGGCCCAAGGCACAAAAGTTCCAAGAAGCTTTTTCTGGAGAAAGGAATGAGGCAGCTCCTGCCATGTCCTAAGGAGGTGGCCAAGGTTGGGTAGAAGTTTTCGACAAGGCATTAGACAGAAGGAGCCCTGGTATGATTTCCTTTGCAGAGACTTTCTATAACTCTGTGGGTTTAGTTGCTTACATACCCTGGAGGTTTTCAGAGACAACACCAAAGCTCTCAGGAGACCCTACAAGGCCTGAGGCCAGAATGACCATGGATTTACATGTATGCTTCCAGTTTGAGTCAACTAGAATATTCCTGGGGATCTTACAGAATGGCTGTATAACTACCTTTATCATTTGTTCAGTGTTTTGGTTTGTTGAGGTGTTAGAGGAGAGGCTTTACAGGTAGATAGACCTGGTACAAATCTCATTACAAATTGTAAGGCCTCCTGTACTATTATCTCCATGAGGAGGGCATGGCCAAGCCTTCCTTTTTCTTTACTGACAAGTAACCTCATGGTTACTATCATGTTTGACATAGAACTTTAACTCTTATTATAATTGTCCTACAGATAAACAATGTATAAAATAAACTAGACAATGGCCTAAGAAGGGAAGGGACTTTTAAAATACAATTTTGTTGTTTTTGACTTTTATTTTCTTTTTTTAAAAATTAAAAAAGACAGGGTCTACCTACGTAAGTCTGGCTGGCTTGAAACTTTCTATGTAGACCAAGTTGGTCTTGAACTTGCAGTGATTTGCCTACCTCTGCCTCCAAGTACTAGGATTACAAGCATGCACCACCATGTTTGGCTTATAATATAACTTTAAGCTAAAATTGATGAGGTATCATGACATGAGAACATTTTAACTTCTATAGTTTTCCTGTATCATATATTTTACTTTACAATCAAATATAAGGCATGTGTCTCCTATTTTTTTGTGCATAGAGGTCTTTAAGTTTTTTTTATGTGAGGAGGGGACGAATTTTATGAAAATATTATACACTGGTTGGTATTTTAACAAATGGGCTTCCATTGCTTCCATTCCATGCATTTAATGATCCAATGAAGGTCAGGTTCAGCAGTGCTTGTGAGATGAAGGGTTGCTGACTTTATACTGGAATTGTGACTGGCCAGCCTCTTTGGTACACAGAGTTATTTAATCCAAGTAATCAAAAATGATGCAGCTGGGGAAATTTTAGAAAGGGCAACGGTAAATAAGTATATATTTTTATATATAATTTTAGAAAGGGCAATGGTAAATAAGTATATATTTTTAAATAGATTTAATATTTGGAATCAACAGTTTATTTTCTTACTGGAAAAATAGATTTGCTGAAAATGAATCACACTTGAGATTTTTCTTACTGAATAGAAACAAAGCAAAAATGTTCTGCAGGGAAGCCCATTTTCCATTAGTGTGAACCAGGAAATGGTTTACAAACAGTGATTGGAGTTTTGCAGTTTCAAATATAACAATTATGAACAAACAATGTCATTCATTTTGCTGCTATTACTGTAAGAGTTTTATAATTAATAATGTGTCTGAAATATTGGGACTGAGCATGACTATTCAGCACCCGAGTGTGCCTTCTATTTTTCTGTGTTCACTGATAACATTTCTGCACTAGCATGTGCCTGTTTTTAAATTTCTGCTTTAATATTGTTTTCACCTTGGCAGTGGATCTGGAGAAAATTTCTTACTTAAGAGAGGTGTGAGAGAAATGTCTGTGGGTTAGTCTCTCTCTCTCTTTCTTTCCTCTGTTTTGCTGGACTTACAAATATTAGCTTAATTTCAGCCAGGCGTGGCGCACACCTTTAATCCCAGCACTCGGGAGGCAGAGGTAGGAGGATCGCCATGAGTTTGAGGCCACCCTGAGACTACATAGCGAATTCCAGGTCAGCCTGGACCACAGTGAGACTCTACCCCAAAAAACCAAAACTAAATAAATAAAATAAAATAAAAAAATAACCCCCAAAATATGTTTATTTATAAAAAATATTAGCTTACTTTCAAAGTACAACTCTGGTTTCTTTGCTAAGACTTCAGTCACAACTTCTCTTCTCAGAGATGTCAGGCTGGGCTTGCCTGTGTGCTCTGTGTGATATGAATGCGCTGTGAGAGAGAAAGAACTGTAGGCTTCAATCTGTCAGTCCCTTGGGTCAACTAACTGAACCACCAGTCTGCACAACTATTTTAATGGCCCACATCGATGGTCAAATGTACATCTGCTCCCTCATCCCAGCCTTCTGAACTACCACATGGGAACTACAGCAGGATCAGGAACTCATTTGGAAGTGTCACAGATGGACCTGGAGCCAGGATCCCTGTCATCCATCTACCATCAACTCAGGTCAAAGACAGTAGCATGAACTCTTCCAAAACCTGGCGTGGGGTGTGTCCGTGGCCCCTGCAAAGCCACACAAAGCTTGGGAAATCTCTTTAACCTTGACATGTTTATGCAAACAGCACAGGCTTGTTTCTATACAAGGGACTTTACAAATACTATTTTGTCTGTCTAGAATGTTCTTCCTTAGATATCTTTCTGGCTTTACCTTTTCCTTTACATCTTGGCTCGAGTCATCTTCTACCAGAGTTGCTTTCTCCACTATCCTGCCTTCTTGCTTTTGTTCATCTCTTACACTGGATGTTTTACTTATTTATTTTCCCAATCTGGATTGTAAACTCCAGAAGGAAAGGAGTGCTTTTGTTTTGTTTGCTGCTGAATCCCCCAGGGCCTAGAAGAGTGCTTAGCATACAATAAATATTTATTGACTGAATAAGTGAGTTTGTGTGGGCTTATGAATTAATGGCCAGCCTAAATGATCTAATCACACTCTGAAAGGGAAAGGGCCAGTATTATTTTCCACTTTCTTACTAATAAAGGCCATAGCTCATCGTACTATAGAAAGCATATAGAGCCCAATCTGGTGAAAATAATCTGACAGATGTGTTCATTTACATTTTAGGATTGTTTGTATAGTCTGGAAAACAAATACTGTTAGAAGGAGTCATTCTAAAAAGTCATACGAAAATAAGCCAGACAGAAATAAGTTGATTTTTCCATTGAAGTCCACATTCCCCCTTAATGGATTGTTGACAATGTTTCAAATCTATCTTTAGTTTATGACTTCTGAAAAGATAGCCTTTGTAGTTCAAATCTTATCCTATTACTGAACCGCTACTCTTTTCTATGGAGTGATTTTATCCCAACAAATTCTTTAATTGCCTTATCTGGCTATGATCCAGAAAGTGCTCTAAAATGGGACTGCTGAGGACCGAGAACATCAGCATCTCCATCTGTCATGCTCCTGTCACAACTGAGTGCTCTAAGACCCTGCAGTAGTTTCAAAATAAGAGAACACCAAACACACTTGTATATTTAGAGCCAGCTGAAAATTCAAATCAGACAAATAAAGCAACAACACATAATTACCATCTTATAGCTAGGGAAAGGTCTTCAACAACAGACATGAGAGCTTGTCTGAGGATTCGTGTAGTAGTCCCTATTGCCCCACTTGCAAATGTTACTTTGGAGGTAGCATGGAGTCAAGTAGGTGGACAGTGACATCTCTAAACTGACTTTTTGTTGAGGAGTTTAGTAAACTTAGAAAGGTAACAAAAGCTTGAAAGCAGTATGTGGATGTGTCCACTACTATTCAAGAAAGACAGAACTCAGCTAGTCTTCGGGATGTTTCAATAGGGTAAATCAAATTAACTGAAAAGCTATATGCTGGGTTTAAAAAAAAAAAACACAACTCAGCCATTAAACAAATCTGCTCAATAAGGCTGCCTTTATTGTACTGATAGAAATAATGCAACTGAGTTTTGTAAAAAATAAAAAAGTTTTAGCTGAACATGGTGGTGCACGCCTTTAATCCCAGCACTCAAAAGGCAGAGATAGGTGGATTACTGTGAGTTTGAGGTCACCTGGAGACTACATAGTGAATTCAAGGTCAGCCTGGGCTAGAGTGCAACCCTACCTCAAAAAACTAAGAAAAATAAAAATAAAAAAGTTTTAGTTTAAGTTCACATTCAAGGTGAAATAAAACGCACACTTCATGACTTTACTTGACAGACCTCTTGCCACGTTCTAGTTACATAACTTGTATGAACTGTGGCATTGCCAGCAACCCCAAGTTCACTTTTTCCCCCTCTGGTCTGAGCACCTTTTTTTTTTTTTTTTTTTTTTTTTTTGAGACAGGATCTTATGTATCCCAGGCTTTCCTCAGATATGCTGTGTAACTGAAGATAACTTTGAACTTCTGATCCTCCTGCCGCCACCTCCTGATGCTGGGATGACAGGCATGTAGCCTTATGTCTCTTTTTAGTGGTGCTGGGGATCAAACCCAGGGCTGTGTGCATGCTTGGCGAGAACTCTACCAACTCAGCTCCCTCCTCCATCAGGCAGCAGCACTTTTTGTCCTCTCTCATCTTATCAGGAATAGAGATAATGGGATCAAAAGAAAAAAAAAAAAAACCCCGACAACTTCTGGATGCACTGCAATCTACCACCGTCAGCAGCAGCAACAGCCGGTCTGGACGCCATCTCATCTTGCTGGAGGTTGGCTTCTTCCATGTGTGTTCCTCTGAGTGGAGGCACAAGTTAGATGTTGACGTGCTGGTGGTGGTGCTCAGAGCTTGCTTCTTCAGGGGCACACCTGAGGGGCCGGGCTTCTCTTCTTTCTCCAGTTTTGCATCCTCAAAGCAGGGTGTATCCATCCTTCAACGAGGCACAGACTTTGGTCACTTAGAACTCCAAGCCCCTGTCCCGAGTAGAGGAGTAGAGCTCGGCACTTCCTTACTGCACCTTTTGCTCACTTCAGGGCTGACACCGGGCCCAGGGCTTGAAAATCACTTGGGATAAAAGTTGGATGGTCCAATAATGTATCAGCTTTCCTAAGCCAACCTCGTTCTCACGTGGAGCATTAAGGACTAAACTACATGCTTCCTTTGAGGCCATTTCTCTGTCTTATTTTCCTGTTTAAACTCTGTGAAAGGGTTTGGAGTGCCAGAAATTCAAGCGGACAAGTCGTAGCAAGATGTGTTGACCTCAGGGGAGAGTAGTTTGGATTTTGTTTATACTTCATTGAGTGGAGCTATCTCAATGACAGACAAACTCCTCGGTCTCCAAAGAGCAAACTATGTGCTGGATGGAAATGTCAGTTGAGACAGAAGACCAGCAAACAGCTTTGTTTTCCTATGATTGTGGTTTTACGTGGTGGTGATGACACACGAAGATGAAAATGTGCAGTGTGAACTCCAGTTGTTATCTGAGTGAGCATCTCTGCCAACGCTGAAGGATATGTGTGGGTGTCACCTGAAAGCCGAGAGACAGAGAGAGAGAGAAAGAGAGAGAGAGAGAGAGGAGACAGAGCGAGCAGTTAACAAAGATCAAGAGCGACAAGTGTTTATTTCATGAACTTGATGCTCGATTTACTTCCCTTCACTAATCTCCACATCTGCATTTAGTGCCTGCACTAACTTTATGAACTGAGGAAGGGGTTGGAAAAGGTAGGCTTGGATGACGTAAGGGTAACTAGAGTTATCTAGATATTTCTTCAGTCTCTTGGGCCCAAATGTAGCTTTTAACATGGGGACTTCCAAAATGGGGATTTAAGAAAAATATTTATTTATTTATTTATTTGAGAGAGAGAGAGACAGAGAGGAAGAAGTAGATAGAGAGAATGGGTGAGCCAGGGCCTCCAGCCACTGCAAAGAACTCCAGACATGTGCACCCCCTTGTGCATCTGGCTTACTTGGGTCCTGGGGAATAAAACTGGGATTCTTTGGCTTCTCAGGCAAATGCCCTAACTGCTAAGCCATTTCCCCAGGCCCCTGGGATTTTTTTTTTTTAAATTAACATCTGGGAACCTGTGATGTATTATACAAGGCAGTCTAACTCTTTCACTACCACCCCATGATATCTATGTTTCATTTGCTTTTGGTTTCTCACTCCTGAATTCTTCATTCATTTAGTAACAACCCAGATCTGAAAAGTGGGCTAAGTTCTGGGAATGTGACAGAGAACAACCCTGCACTTACCAAGTATAGAGTGTATATTGTTATACACCTCATTCCCCATTCCATTCATTAGAGTCTTGCTCCATGTGGACTTAATTGCAGTACTTAGATCTAACATGTCTACTTGTTAATAACCTTTGACAACTAGTTTCCTTGGAGTTTATTTCTCATTGAGGTTCTCACTTAATATCTCTAACATCTCTGCCACCTTTCAATTCTGGCGATTTCTTTTTCTGTGAAGGGCTAAGTGATACGTATTTTAGGTCTTGTGACTGTTTAGTTTCTTGTGGCTTCTCCAGTCTACCATTGTAGTGTGGAAACAGTCCTAAGCAATATGTAAACAGATGAGCTTATCTGCATCCTAAAAAAGCTCTTTAGTTATGGATGTTATATTTTATTTTCACATAATTTCCATGTCATATAAGTCTTTATATTTCCCCTATACCCTCAGCCATTTATACACGTTAAAAATCCATCCTTTGGCTGGAGAGATGGCTCATCAGTTAAGGCGCTTGCCTGCAAAGCTAAAGGGCCCAGGTTCGATTCCCAAGCACTCACGGAAGCCAGATGCACAAGGTTGCTCATGTGTCTGGAGTTAGTTTGCTGTGGCAAACTCTCCCTCTCTCTATCTGCCTTTATCTCTGTCTCTCTCTCTCAAATAAATAGATAAATAATAGAAGAAAACATGCTTTAAGTCATAGGTTGTAAAAAAGCAGTCTCTAGGCTGGATTTGGCCTGTGGGCTGCAATTTGCTGACTGTTGACCTAGAACTAAGCCACCATTTTAGTTACAAGCTTCTCTTTGAGTTCCAGCCACCATGGAGGCTGGAAGGAATGAAGCTGACTATGTGCAAAGGCTTCTGGGGAGTGTTCATGTCTAAGTATCCTGCTTGAAGGAAGGATATAAGTAGATGAAGAAGAAAGGCAAAAACCATTCTGGGGAGAAGAAAGGTAAAAGGAATGTGAATATTTTTCAGGATGAAAGATCTGGGTAGTTATTGGATGAATGAAGAGGACGATGGGAGGAGAAATATAAAGCAATATTAAAGTATTTAATGCTAAAAAGCCTAAAAATCTTGGAAATAATGGTTGCCCTTTTCTCAAATCTTTTTTGCTCATTTTTTCCCTCTTTTCTAAGCATCAAATCTTTGTTATCTTCAAGGAAACAAAATAAATTTCTATTCACAGTAGCAGGGGACAGAATATGGCCTGTGTCCAAAAAGATTGATTTCCTTGCAAATCCTTCTACGTGCAGCACACCCAAATCCAATGTTGGGTGGGGGGAGCAGAGAGCAGTAGCAGCGGTCTCAGGGCTGGCCTCCCACCACTTTCCATTATTCTTTTCCAATGTGAATTTAGCTACTCCTGTATGGGTGACCAAGAGTAACCCTCCACAAAGCCAAGTCAAGGCTCAGCATTTCACAAGTATCTGATGAAATCAGTTTCACACAGATCAGAAAGGTCCTGACCTGACCTTCCTTCATCTCCACCCCTCACCCTGTCTACAGCTGCTGGTTACACCCAAGGTACAAATAGTTCTTTCTGGTACAAACAGCCCAGCTCATTGGGGCACCCTGAGCCACACACCCATTCATACCATCTGGGCCATTTAAAAATAGGGTCACATATAGGATTTAGCTTGGTCTGTCCAGCCAAGAGCAGGAAATTGCCACCAAAAGGTCAGTGGTTAGGATTAGTTGGCCAACAGTCTAGAATGTCAGCAATAAAAAATCCTCTGCCAGAATGGCCTATCCTGACTTTGTACATGACATTCAAGCTCTGAGTCTCTGTGAACAGCCTCAGAAACTCTCAGATTTTTCTTTGCTAGAATGTAGGCCTCCTGTGTACATTTATGCATGGTGTTCCCTACGCAAGAGCTCCTAGTGAAGGGAATAAAAGGAGCTGAAGTCTACTCAGCCTTCCCTTGAGAAGCTGCGTACCTGCTCACTAAAGGAGAGGGTACTTGTCTCTAATGCCTCCTGTGGGGCTACAGAGGCCCCAAAAGAAAGTTAGACACTCTATCACTTGTTGCTGAGAATTTAGATTAAGCTCCATCCCCATCCTTAAAATGGGAATTGTCTGGAATGAATACCATTGAAAGCAAAACAAAATAATGCAAAAAAAGGAATCTGCTTCTCTTCTAGGTTTTTCTCTAATCTTTTTCTGCCCCTCAACTCGGTACCCTCTCAGAGGGTTGTTTTTTGTTGAATTATATCCACTGAGGCCAGCAGTCTGAGAATAAACTTCCTGGTTCAGATCTCAGAAGGGAAAAAAAGAAATTTTCATGACCCGTGGATTGTCAGGTTTGGCGTTAATTCTTGGAAATGATCCTGGAACCTTCTGGATAATGGCAGATTTATTATTCTATTTCTTAGTTATCAGCACACAAAAGGATTAGACTAAGTTACTTCTATTCTGATAACTATAATAGTTTACATTTGCCACATTATAACTCTTTTTAAAATTTATTTTCATTTTATTATTTTTTATATTTAACTCTTATATATATCTTCCACAAATTACTATTGTTTTGTATTTTCCTCATCATTACATGTCTAAATCATGCAGGTATATTTTACTTTTTAGAGATATGTCAATCAAGATTATTTGAATAAATGTATAGTTTTTCCCATACATGCTTCATATTCTTATTAAAATTTATGAATTTCTTTTTCTTAAAGAAATGATAAATTTTATTTGTGAATTTAGGCTGGAAATAGTTGTGGCATTTTTTTGTGGATACAATTTGAAAGTCACCTTTACATTATAGTATGAATAACTATTTCATTATTTTAAAAAGTGTGATAGTTTTCAAATAATAAATATGTTGATAATGTAAATGTTGAGGTTACTGACTTCTGCACAGTGAACTACCTCTTGAATATGATAGGTTCTTACAACAGCTTAACCAAATGAATAGTATGTAAATGAATGAACTACCTTTCACTTGAAAGAGATCCAAAACTATTTTTTTTTGTCAAATTAGGTGAACTAGGTATTATGAAAAGACTTGGGAAAGTTAAGGACTACTTGTATAACATTTCTTAAATTGTTGGGAGTATATTTTATTACAGTGCATCTTAGGACATCTGTAGACATGCAAAAGCAAAAATTGTATACTTTTCCCTGGTACTAACCAAACTGTGATTGTTTTGAGTTATTTTCCTTTTGTGTGCTTTCCAGGAGTTCCAAGGAGTGAAGACAGACAGATCTGAACAAGAACAGTAGCAAACTTTTCATCCATGATTGGTTGAGGCATGGGCACGTGATAACATTCTGACCAATAACATGATGTTCAGAGAGGTCTCTGGGAAAGTTTCTCCTTGCTTTCAAAAGAGATGTGGAATAAATATTATTCTTTCTGCTTCAGATAGTAGTTTCTTGAAGGGGCATTTGAAAGAACCACCTTTAGACCATGGGAAGAGTTAGTCTGAGAACAGGCTGAAGCAGGCAGAGAACAGGGAAACAAGTCAGGCCTTGAAGACATTGAGCTGAAGACTGAACCAATCCTGCAGGTGTTGGATAAAACTCAAAGCATTCCAATGGATGGCTCCTTTATGCTGACTGATGTATATACATATTCATAGAATATATTATTTGGAGAAACAAAGAATTTGATTCAATAATATTTTACCCTAGTGACAAGTTCAATTATTAGTCTCTGACAACCCTGAATAGTTAGATATTATTACCATATTTGTGGCAATATCTATGTTTGGGAACACATGAAATTTGGGCAATTTTGGCTGCTGTGAACACATTGTTTATTGTGGTTGTGATAAGTTGGAGAATAGCAGAAGATTCAAGGCACCCTATAAATAATCACTAAGATGGTCTGCTTTTCCTCTTGTCATATGAACTGATAAGCAAGAGAAACTCATAGATGGAGCCTGGAGAATTATAGCTGCATTTTGACATAAAATGTGTATGTGAAATGGGAGCACTGGTTTACTTCCCAAAGGCTAAGTTTTTTTTTTTTAACATTTTATTTATTTGCAAAGGAGAGGGAGTGTGCTGGTTTGATTCAGGTGGTCCCCATGAACTTAATGTGTTTTGAATGCTAAGTCCCCAGCTGGTGGCAGTTTGGGAATTGGAGCCTCCTGGAGGTAGTGTATTGTTGGGTACGGGCTTGAGAGAGAGAGAGAGAGGGAGAGGGAGAGGGAGAGGGAGAGGGAGAGAGAGAGAGAGAGAGAATAGGCACTCCAGGGTATCCAGCCACTGCCAATAAACTCTGGACTCATGTGCCACCTTGTGCATTTGGCTTACATGGGCACTGGGGAATTGAACGTGGGTCCTTCACAGGCAAGCACTTCAACCAATCAAATACATAATTATTTTGTCTAAGTAAGAGCCATTTGTATTTCTTTTTCTGTGAACTATCTACTTATATTCATAGTCTTTTTTTCTCCATTTGCATTGTTGGTTCTTTAATGTAAGATCTCCTTAAGAAAATAATCATTTTGCTTTTAATTTATTCATTTTAGAGATGAGTAGATATAAGTTTATTGATTCTTGTTCACTCATCAGCATTTAAAAAATTCTTTTTAGAAAATATTTATTTATTTGAGAGAGAAAGAGAGAGAGGGAGAGAGAGAGAGAGGAGGAGGAGGCACATAAAGAGAGAGAATGGGTGCACCAGGGCCTTCAGCCACTGCAAACTGCAGATTTTTGCGCCACCTTGTGTATCTGCCTTACATGAGTACTGGGAGTTGAACCTGGGTCCTTAGGCTTCATAGGCAAATGCCTTAACCACATAACCAAATATTCATAAGGAGTTCCTGTAGTTCAAAGATAGGATACCACAAAACCCAAAGGAAGAGCAGGAGAGGCTCGGAAAGTAAGTAGTCATGGAGTAGAGATGCCAGTTGAGTCTTGAAAGATAAGGGGCGCTTAACACTTAGCTAAGTGATGAAGAGGGTATTGCAGCTTAGATGGAGAGGTCAATTTGTGCAAAAACATAAACATGGTGCCTCTGAGGAGTCCCATATATGAATTCAAAGTGCTAAAAAACAGGTTAAGTGTGAGATATGGTAGCTATGTGGACTGACATTAATAAACACTCTTTGGCAAAGAATTTGGGGATTATTCCAAGAGCACTGGCAATCTTAACAAATAGATATTTTTAAAGTCTGTATTTAAAATTATAATGTACAATCAATAAAGTTACATTATCTAAATTAAGAAAATAAAAACTAATTATCTTCCCCCTTTTAGTCCCTTCCTATGGTTCTATTTATTTTTCCTTTTCCTTTCCCTTTTTTTTTTGGGGGGGGGTAGAGTCTCACTCTAGCCCAGGCTGACCTGAAATTCACTCTGTAGTCTCAGGGTGGCCTCAAACTCACGACAATCCTCCTACCTCTGCCTCCCTGGTGCTGGGATTAAAGGTGTGCGCCACCACGCCCAGCCTTATGGTTCTATTTTTCATATCACCATTTTAAAAATAGTTCCTGTTTACATCTGCACCTCTCAATATGTTTATATTCTTATTTCTTCATTTGTTAAGCTTAACAAAACACATGAACTATCTGCTACAAGAGACTTCTAACTCTCACCCTTCCAGTTTTTTGAAAGAGTACTAAGCCCAAGAGGTACTTCATTAGATTTGTTTTTTGGGACGATTATTTGCCAAGAGCTGAAGGGTGGCTTGGTAAGTGTCACACTGACATAAGCAAAATGGATTACTGGAAGTTATGCAGTAGAGGGAAAGGTGAAGACTGGTAGCCAACAAAAAGAGCAAAGGAGAAGTCACTCTTTTTGACTGGTTCCATGACATGTGGAGCTTAACACTTTCTGAGGTAGGGCTACACAGGAGACAGCTGGTGTTAGTGAGAGGGACGATTATGGATTTCACTTTGGACATTTGCATGCTTGTGGGGATCCAGGTACTGATGCCTTAGGAGACAATGAGACAGAGTTTGGACACTCAGGAGTGAGCAGACACCAGGGAGACAGATTTGTAAGTCAGATGTCAGCTTACAGTTTATTCATTTCCTTTTATCCCTCCCTCCCTCCCTCCCTCCCTCCCTCCCTCCCTCCCTCCCTCCCTCCCTCCCTCCCTCCCTTCCTTCCTTCCTTCCTTCCTTCCTTCCTTTCTTCCTTCCTGATCCTACCCTCCCTTCCTTCCTTCCTCCTTCTATTCTTTCCTTCCTTTTAATCTGGTAAGGACAATCAACATTAATACATAAACTCATGAATACATATGTAATTATAGATTGTTGTAGGTGTTCAAAAAATTCAGTTTTAAGTAAGAGAATAAAGTATGAACCAAATTTGGACTGGGGGTGGGTGGAAAGCATATGGGCAGGCAAAGCTTCTCTGTGCCTAGGCCTACTGAGTGCAGAGGAGCTAAGGAGGCTGTGAGTAGAGGGAATTTGAAGGAGGAGATGGGCAGGATCAGCCCATCTTGTTTGTGGAACATAGGAAAAAGCACGACCAATGGAGACCCACTGAGTAGTTAAACATCATCATCCAAGACAACAGACTTAATTCCTTAACATAGACGATATACCTTCACAGTGGCAAAGTAAGGCTGAGTGCTGGCAAAATATGTGTGACAACTGGATGTAGGTATTTCCCACAGTCTGGGTCTTCTGTTAGTGGTCTGAGATGATTGGATGAACAATAAAATTATGACAGATGCAATGTTCTGTTTCTTGAATCGGGTGCTCGTTACCAGTCAACTAAAAATTGGCCAAGCTATATACATAGGATTTATGTGCTTTTCTGCATGGTCATATGTTGGAAAAATGTTTTATAAGTTTTTGAAATACTTATATCATAAAACTGATTTTTCCTGGGCTGGAGAGATGGCTTAGCTGTTAAGGCATTTGCCTGCGAAGCCTAAGGACCCACCTAAGCCAGATGCACAAGGGGCGCATGTGTCTGGAGTTTGTTTGCAGTGGCTAGAGGACTGGCATGCCTATTCTCACTCTTCCTCTCTCTCTTTCCCTTTCTCTGTCTCAAATAAATAAATAAATGAATAAATAAATATCTTTTAAAAATTGATTTTTCTTGCCTTTATTTCAGCACAAATAATGTTAGTATACACTCATGTCACAATGAAACCCTTTACTTTGTATAATTAGCATATGTTAGAGAAATTGTATACAAGTAAATGGAAGAGTTTTCTTTAAAAATGACCTTTCAGGAACTGAGATGGAAGTCAGCTCCTTGCTGGCTAGCTCGCATACTGCTGAAAAGTGCTATGCTAGCTCCTGGGGATAAAGGTCACCAACAATGTGAACACTAGTGGATCCTATAAGCTACAAAAATCAACCATGCAGGCAAGATGTGCACACTGGTGCAATAGTGGCACACAGGCTATAGGGGCAATCAACTGCTCTCTGATTAGATAAGAGGCCTGCTCAGCGGGAGGGAATTCTTCTCTGGTACTGAGAACCAAGTCAAAAGCTTATGGTTTGGAAGGTCTTAGACCCTAGAGGGAAGCTTCCACTATTCTTTGGCTCAAAGGAGAGGTTATGCCCATCAAAAAAGTCTTATAGGGATGGATAGATTGCTTAGTGGTTAAGGCATATGCCTGTGAAGCCTAAGGACCCAGGTTCGATTCTCTAGGTCCACATAAGCCAGATGCACATGGTGGGCATGTGTCTGGAGTTCGTTTGCAGTGGCTAGAGTCCCTGATGTGCCCATTCTCACTCTCTCTCTCTCTCTCTCTCTCTCTCTCTCTCTCTCTCAGTTTCAAATAAATAAATAAAAATAAATCTTAAAAAAAAAGTCTTGTAAATGCCTATGCTTATCTCCTTTGGTTCATTCTACTCTCACTCATGGATAGAGAATCTCCTTTTTACAGATGGCAGTGACTACCAGGGAGACAGTCCTGTCAGTGTGACAAGAAAATAAAGCTGACCTTCTAGCCTGTCATCTCTATCACATCAGCCAGGGCCCAGGAGACATCACAGGGGAAGTGGCACATTAAATATAAATGCTGCTCTCACTACTGGCCTGTGAGCCTCCTCCAGGGGGACAAAGGAGAGTGAAAGTTCATTAAAGCAGAAAATTAGAGGCTGCTGAGAGCTCAACACTAAAGGAGGCTTCTAACACACCCTGCAAGGCTCAGGGAGTATCGGGGAAGAGGAGGTGGAAAGAATGTAGAGCCACAGGGTGGGAAGGTGTACTCTGAGGCGCTGTTCCCCACACAGAGACTAACTGCTGCATTCATGACATTACAGTGATTCCCAATCACCCTACCTAGGCGGGCCCTTGGCAGAATGGGGGTCAGGGAATACGAGGGTCTAACCTGATGGGAATATAACCAATATACATACAATATAGTTCTCAACTAAATTGTGCATCAGTGGCTATAACATTAAGGTAACTTTTCTTACTTCATTGTAGTTCTCAACAAAGATTTTAATCTTTACTTCAAATGGACAAAAAAACAAAAACCAAAAAACAAACCAAAAAAAATGGCTTCTAGAGAAGTTAGCTTCAAATTACTGACAACTGAATCTTCATGACCATGCAAACATGTTTTTGTTCCAATTTTCTATGCCACTTTAATTACATTTTTCACTTGTAGTTCTTTTCTTACAGAAAACTCATTTACTATAAATTAAAAATATTTAAATATTTTAAGCATAGAACATTTTTATCTGTTTCTTTAAAAAAAAAATAGCAAGCTCATACCAAACAACTGTAGCTAGAACTAATGTAGAAGCCATTTCATTTTTTTTTTTCAACAAATTTTACAATTGGTTCCTGGAGACTCTTCCGTTGTTTCATTTACTCCTTATAATGTATCCTATATCTTGTCTGAGTTAAATCTAATTGCTTTAATAGCATTTACTTGTCGTTCCCATCTGTTTTAGTTCAGGCTGCCAAGACAAATTACCATAGATTGGATGGCTTAAGCAACAGAAGTCTATTCCTCACAGTTCTGTAGGCTAGAAAGCACAAGATCTAGTATCTGATGAGGACTCTCTTCTTTGCTCTTTCCCTCCCTCTATACCTTCATTTTTAGAAGAAAAAAGACAGCTGTCATTATCATTTATTTGTAGACTTTTAAAAGTTTTATTTATTTGCAAAGCATAGAGAGATAAAGAGGCTGATAGAGAGAATGGGTGCACCAGGGCCTCCAACCACTGGAAACAAACTCCAGATATGCACCACTTTATGCATTTGGTTCTACATGGGTCCTGGGGAACTGAACCTGGGTCATCAGGCTTTGTAGACAATGGCCTTGACTATTGAGCTGTCTCTCTAGCCCCTAATTGTAGTCTCTTTTTTGGGGACAATTTTATACACATTAAAAATGTGTTTTGATCCTATTCACCTCCTATTGCACTCCATTCCTCTTAAATCCTTCTTCCAAACCATTCCCCTCCCACTTTGATTTCTTTGATTTTGTGACACACTGAGTTTAATTAGGATTGCTTGCATATAAGTGTGGGTTGGGGAATTATTTACTGGAGCATGGGCAACTTAACTGAAGAAAATGATTCCCTCTCTCCTAGCAACCATTAGCTGCCTGTAGCTCCTCATGGAGGAATGGTACTTCATGAATTCCACCTGGACATGGTGGAACGTTGGTGGGTCCAATGTGTAGGTAACCCACCACTGCTTAGAGTTCATGAGTTCAATGACTTTGCCAGAAGACAGAATTTCACAGCACACTTCTGCTTCTTTTGGACCTTACATTCTTTCTGTCTCCTCCTGTGTGATGTTCCACTAGCCTTGGAGGGGGAATAGCATTTAGTTGTCTTTCCCATCTGCTTTAGTTCAGGCTGCCAAGACAAATTACCATAGATCGGGTGGGGACTAGAGATGTCATGTTCAGGGTTGAGAAGGCTCACTTTCAGGTGACCATCTTCTTACATGGACGGGGCAAAAAGAGAAAGAGAGAGAGAAAGAGAAAGAGAGAGAAGAGGATAGAGAGAGGAAGTGAGCTCTTTTGAGCTTCTTAGCAAGGCTCAGATCCCACCATTGTAGGTCTAACTCTTATAATAAAATGATCTCCCTAAGGCTCCACTTCTATTATCATCACATTGGGAGAGTAGGGTTTCAAAATATGAATTTTAATAGGATATAAACATGCAGATCTTGTAAGACTATCATATGTTACAAAATATTTGCAAGGTTAAATTTAATGAGTGTTTCAGTAGGATTTCTATCTTTTGGTAGATCTATAAAATGCTGTATACATTAATTGAATATTTTCAAATAATATCATCACTATTAGCATATGTGATGTCAAGTCTCCTAGTACCAAAGAGAATTAAAGTCATATATAACTTCTGCATTTTGGGCCAAAATTCTGTCCTGTATACATCTTGCTTTCCAACCCCGTTTGTGACATTCTCATAGACCTTCCTTGGACAACTAAAAGAAATAAATAACATGAAACTAAGCTTGTTTAAATAGCTTTGATTGGTGTAAATTATATTAATATTTCTAAAAATACTTGCTATTCCACCATTTGAATTATGTTAAATTGCCAAGGTAAATGTGACAGGCACTGAGATGTGCTTTCCAGATCCCCTTTAGGATCAAGGCACTGGTTTCTATAGCTGCTCCCTATGTGAGTGTTCTAAGTGAGAGGAAAACATTGGACTCTGCAAAAGAACACAGTTAGCTAAGAGGACTGAAGGAAGTAAGCCTGAGAATACCAAGAAGGATGTAGCGCTGCTGGAGAGACAGCAGGAATAGAGAACTGTTAAGTCAAACCATTTGCATTGCTGGTATTGGACCCTTTTAAAATTAAGGCTAAGTTTTGGAGTCATTTTGAGTTCCCTGAAAAATTGAGCAGAAAGTACAAAGAGTTTCTGTAGATATTCCCCAGATTCCAATAGCTTCCCCACTATCAGCATTCTGCACATGAGTGACCCATTTGTTACATCAGAGAGCCACCAATTGAGCCCTCATTATCAACCAAAGTTCATACACATACACATTAGGGTTCACTCTTGGTGCTGTATATCCCATTGGTTTTGCCAAGTGTACAGAGGGACGCATATATTACAGTGCCACACAGAATATTTTCATTGCCCTAAAAATTCTCTGTGTCCCACCTATTCATCCCTTCCTATCCCCAAATCCTTGATTCTTACTTGTAAAAACTGTTACTTCATATATGTTCAATGTAAAGAAGAGAAAGGATCACATTTACTCTAAACATACAAAAAAAAAAAAAAAGACTGAGTTCAAATGTGTGGTCAACAATTAGACAAGTAAGATGAGGGATTAAATCAGCTCCTTGGAATTGCAACCAGAAGATTTTGCAATACTAGAAGCTAGAAATGAGTTCTTAGCAGGGGTAGTTGTGGTCACGTAGTGAAGAGCAAGAATCTAAGACAGCATAAGAAAGCAAAACTTACGGCATGTTGTTTCTTTGTGAGGTACCAAGGAGCTCTCAGAGCCCCTTGAAGACATCTCCAAAGTCCAGTACCCTACAAGGTGACTAGATCCTGGTCATCACCTGAATGATTGTCGATTGGAAAGCAAGAAGAAGTGATAAGGTAAAGGAGTTCAGGTGATTTCACTTGTTTGCATGTTTAAGATAAAACAGACCAGTGAAGAGAAAGATGAAAGTTGAAGGGATAAAGAAAATAAGAGATTGTGAAACATCTTTAAAGAATAGGTGGGCAGTAGTGTTAGGGAGTGTGGAAGGTTGGTGGGTTGTAGTGTTAGGGAAGGTAGAGGGGACTTGGGTTTGGGTGGAGCCATAAATATTGGCCTGAAGGAGACCTGGTATTCTCACATGTACAAATATGTATAGAGCACATGGAACACTTGGGGCTTTGGAAGGTTGTTTTGATGGACTTGTTTGATGCAGTGGATAAAAAGGAGTGAATATGGAAGATTTGTTTTCTGCAAAGCATGATCTATTCTTTTCTTGGTGTAAAATACACAGAGAAGCAAACACAAATCATTAGAGCTTGTGCTGCATTCTCTTTACATGTGGAATAGCTGTTGAAACTTCTCCATGTCTCAAAAAGGAGCCAGGGGCTTCTGTGAGAAAAGTTTATTTCAACTTACTGTTTGGAGGGGAAGTTCCATTATGGCAGCGAAAGGAATGTAGAGCAGAGGCTGGATGTGACATCTTGCCACAGCAGATGGAAGGAAGCAGTAAGAGTGAGCTGAGCTGAGCTTTGGTAAGGGGGAAGCTGGGAAATACCTATAAGCCAATCCCCAGCAACACATCACCTCCAGCAAGGCTCTACCTTCAACATTACCGCCAGCTGGCAATCAAGCATTCAAAGCACATGAGTCTATAGGGGACATCTGATTCAAACCATCATCAGTTGGTATAGCATATATGACATATACATGGTTTTATTTAATCTTCACAATTCTTCTATGAAGTTGAATTTATCATTTGTCTCACTTTATAGGTGAAGAAACAGCACAGAGAATTTAAACGCTGAATCCAAGTATGAATCAATGATTCAAGTCCAGAGAATTTATTTTCAGAGGCACATTCTTAATCATTTTACTCTGTCTTTTAACTTGTTGAGAGACACCAAGGCCCATGACATGTACTAACTTGGAGTTTTTTTTTTTTTTTTTCCAGACATGAATATGAAACTTTTCTTCCTATTAAGTTTGACTGTGGGAATAAATCACTCCACTAGAGAATAAGCCATGGTCCCTTTCTTGTGAGGAGACAGCTTCTGCAATAATTCTTGTGATGGGATAGAAAACACAAACTGTTTCTTATCGAGAGGTGACCTGAAAATGAAGGCACTGCTAGAGTTGAGGTTGGAAATAGAGAAGTCAGTACTCTTTTGGGTGCAAGTGACAGGAGCATGACTGTAACTGGCGTGCAGAAAAGGAGGATTTAGTGGCTGGGATAGGGAGGGGGCAGTGAAACCAAGGCTCCTTTGTGCTCCTATGATTTGCTCCACCTTTTGCTTGTGCTTCCTTCTGGACATAAGCTCCATTCCTTTTTTTTCCTTTCTCTCTATATAAGCCCTGAAGCATGTTGGATTCATCTCCTTTCATGAGAGTGATCAAAGAAGAACAAACATATCATTCTTTTTTTTTTTAATTTCTTCTTATTATTTTATTTATTTTTGCCACAGAGAGAGACAGACAGAGAGGGAGAGGGAGACATGTTGGACTCTCTCAGCTGCTGTTGAAATCAGATGTGGGCAAGTGATGCCCTTGCATCATTTTGCAAGAAATGTGCAAACCATATCATTCTTCTCTCCAGCCTATCATTCTTTAGCCTGAAAAAACCCTCAGGAAGTTATTCTAACTTGCTTAGTTTGGATTGAGTGCCAGTGGAAAGGGGAACTTTTGCTGATAGAAGGGGAGTAGAGAGAACATAGACATGGTTTCTGGAGATGTATCAGCTGAGCTGCCACTTCTTGTTTATCTAACACATGTCTAGGAAATGTTAGGCTCATTGCAAGAAAATGGAAGATTTATACCCTCACATTTTCTCATTCACCAGCAAAGTTTAATGAACATTTCTCTATATTTTCTACATACACATGCTGTGGACTTATTGATATACATTGGTCAGATTCAAGTGTTGACAATTTTTTGATAGAACATAGACCCTTTGGAACTCTTTTAAAAATCATGAATTTATTACCAGGAAAAAAGCTCATATTCATAAAATCTCACCTATTTTTCATAGGATTGTTATAGTGCTTAGACTTCTGGAGAAGGGCTCTTGAATAAAGACTTATTTATTTTTATTTAAAAATATTTTGTGTGTGTGCATGTCTTGTGGTGGTGTGTGGTGTATGCACATGTGTGTGTGCAGTTCCATGTGGGTGTGTGGAGACCAGAGGACAGGATCAGGTGTCCCTCCTCCATCTCTCATCACATGTTTTCTTGAGATGGAGTCTCTTACTAACTCCAGAACTTGCCATTGTTGCAAGTCCCTGTAATTCTCCAATCTGCTCCTGTGGGATTGGAGCCACAGGAATGCATGGTCATGTTCAGCTCTTCAAATGAGTACTGGGAAATTGAACTCAGGTGGTCTCAGGCCTCCTCAGATCCTCATTCTTATGTGTGAAATGCTTGTCACTACTGTGCCATCTCTGCATCCCCAAGACTTATTTTAAGAAGAAAAATTGTACATTAAAACAGTGTTGTGAATTTGGACATATTAGTAAATGTGAGGGAATCTACTGTTGGTTGTTCTGGGAGTGTGTACTTTTTTTTGAGAGAGAGAGAGAGGCTGAGAGACACACACACACACACACACACACAGAGAGAGAGAGAGAGAGAGAGAGAGAGAGAGAGAGAGAGAGAGAATGGGTGTGCCAGCGGCCTCTCAGCTGCTGTGAACGAACTCCAGATGCATGCGCCCCCTTGTGGGCAATGGCAGCATTGAACGCTTGCATCACTTCTGCGTCTGGCTAAACGTGGGACCTGGAGAATCCAATGGGTATTCTTAGGCTTCGCAGGCAGGTGCCTTAACAGCTAAGCCATCTCTCCAGCCTGAGTGTGTATTTTTGAATCTATCTTCACATTGATCAATTCATAGGAAGACATGCAAGTCTGAAATCATTTCTGATCAACCAAAAAAGAAAACTTCAGTTAGTTTTTCATGTATTTCCAGATATGAGTTTGACATATTGCAGACATGATAGTGGGATATTACATTTGACTAGGAATTTTGTTTTAGTTTTGAAATCTTGTGAGTAGAAGAAAGATTGATGAATTCCACTTTAGATTAGAACAGAAGATATTAGAATGTGGACCTGTATCTCTGGAATCCCAGAACTGATTTAAGATCACTGAAACTTTGCTTCCTTTCATTCCAAAAATGCCCACAGTTGTATGTTCAAGACAAGAATGGGATGCTTTGGTTGAGCTCAGAAGAAGCAATCTGTTTAAAGTATGGAACCAGGGTGTCTTCCATCAAATTCCTCATCTAAGGTCAGAGTGAGGAAGCAACACCTGGCCTCTTGGCACAATGACCATCTCGTGCCACTTTTCTTGGGCTGGAGAGATGGCTTAGTGGTTAAGCACTTGCCTGTGAAGCCTAAGGACACAGGTTCAAGGCTTGATTCCCCAATACCCACGTAAGCCAGATGCACATGGTGACACATGCGTCTGGAGATCGTTTGCAGTGACTAGAAGCCCTGGTGCACCCATTCTCTCTCTCCCCCCCCACCTTCTCTGTCTTTAATAAATAAATAAATTAAAAATTTTTTAAACCTCATTTCTTCTAAGAGGGACAAAGGATTCTCTTTAGTGCTACTACAAGGCTTGTTTGGTGGTGGAGACAAAATGATTCCTTGCAACAGTTAACATGATTTTTTCCCCATCTGCACAGGAACAGTATGAACTCACAGTACATCTGGAACTTCTTTCTTAAATACTATGATAAAATAACTACCCTCGCCATGTTATACAACTTCAATTGGTATCAGAGTTGACTACATACCATGGAAAACTTACATATCACTTGAAATCTGCTCATTTTGTTTTATTCCCTTTCTTTTTTTTTTTAATCAATACATATTTTTTATTTATATTATTCTGATTTTACATTCATAGAATTGGTTCCATTGTCCTCCTCCCCTTCCTCCCACTTTCAAAGGGGCCCTCATCAATGGGGAATGTGTATCATGCATTGTGAGTTTGCTCAAGAGTTCTGGTGGATAGGCCCCAGTCTCTGTGCATAATGCCCCAACTTGTGACTCAATCTTTCCGAGACTTTCCCTGAGCCACATTGGGGTCATTTTAGTTCTGCTTCCTTGATGAGGTTTTGGGAGCCTCTGTGTCTCTGGATATCTGGCTTATGATTGGAGTTGGATGTTCTCTGTGTTTATCACCTTCAGCCTTTTTCTGGTGTTGTGATCGCCTTGAGCGCTGTATTCTTGCCCTTC